>CM035844.1:52826638-54076638 GCA_020510985.1 Pholidichthys leucotaenia
CCAAATGTTATGTCCACAAACATGGCACAAAAGGAGACGGACGAGAGGCTGCACTGGAACGGTACTTTATTATAGAATGGGTTGCTATCCAGCAGGTGCTACACTGTATGGGGTCGGCTGGGCAAGAGAGCCCCAAATGGTGGATGCCCCAATTTATAGGGCGGTGTGATGGCGCACCCGGAAGGTGGCGTCATCACACCGCACTTCACAATAAAACCCTTCATCACAGTCACCCTGAAGTGACCCACCCCCACCAACCCATGGACCAACCTTGGGGCGGAGCCGTTGGTGAACCAGCTGCTGCCGGACATGATGCTGCCCAGCTGGAGACTGCCACCACCAATAGACAACACCCTCATGACAGCAGAGTTTGGACCACTGGGAATGTAAGGCCTTGGTTTCTGGGTCCAGCGCAGACACAGCCACCCAGGTGGGCTGCTGGTCAGTGTCCAGCCACTGCTGGACCTGGGAGACAACAAGATCTCCATCCTGCTTGCTCCAAAGCTGCTGCACCCCAAGGGCCTCTGCAATATCATCACTGGGAAGAGCTGGCTGATTATCTGAGGAGGAGGTGTGAACCATTGCACTATCTGCACTATCCCTGGCCACAGCGGTCTGGAGCACAGCAGCTGGTGAGACTGCTGGGTCACAATCCTCTGCTTGCTGGCAGTGCCCACAGGCCTCCACAGCACAGGGGCGCCAAGACAGCGCATCAGCATTGGCATGGAGGCAGCCTGCTCGATGCACAGTTTGAAAATCATAATCCTCGAGTGCCTCCAGCCATCTCATTAGCTGTCCATCCGGCTCTTTAAAGTTCAGTAGCCAGGTCAGGGAAGTGTGGTCCGTCCTGAGCTGAAACCTCCCCCGTAAACATACAGGCTGAAATGGTGGAGCCCTTGGATGACTGCCAGCAGCTCTCAGTGGTTAACACGATAATTCCTCTTGGCTCTGCTGAGAGTGCGGCTGAAAACAGCATCTGTCTGACCTCCGTGTTCTCCCTCCTGGGATAGCACTGCCCCAATGCCCTGGTTGCTGGCGTCTGTGTCCACGATGAAGGGGTGGTTCGGGTCGGGATACTGTAGCATGGGGGCTCTGATGAGCGCTGAACGGAGCTGGGAAAAAGCAGCAACACAGTCCTCACTCTACTCGAACATGCGGCCCTTCTGTGTCAGCTGATGAGGCGGGCTGGCGATGGTGGCAAAATCCTTCACAAACCTCCTATAGCACAGGGTTACAAAAATAATTTTTTTTAAAGTTGTCTGTGTTTTTTCAACTGATTTAAAACAATTTTGCACCACTGAATCCAAAAATGACATCCGTTTCTCTCGATCAGGTCAGGTTTTTATGCTAAGTTGATTTTTAAAAAATCTGATCTTCTGACTATATCGATTACATTTTTGTGACATTATCGGTTGATTTTTGTGAATATTTCTCATCTGAAATAGATTTTTAAGAGAAAAAAATTGTTTTCTAACACAATTTATTGATTAAATGTTACAAACTTCGATTACTGTAAATTGAATAGTAGACATTGATAAAGGTACATAAGTACATGTAAATTGAATGTTACGTCATCATTGTTCAAAATTCAGAGCTTCAACTTCCGTTTATTCGAACCTCTAGAATGCTCAGTGGCAGGGATGTCTCTCTTCAGAGTCCAACAGTAATCTGCCATCATGTCATAAATTGGTGCATGCAAACTCTTCAGAGTTTGAGAAATTTCAAAAAAATAAAAAAGAATTTTGCATCATATAAAATGAAAATACCCGTACATGTAAACAAAAACATAAAAAACATGTGGCCATAGTTCAAAAAGTTGACCTGATTGGACAAAACCAATGTGATTTTTGGATTCAGCACATCAAAGTTGTCCTAAATCAGCTAAAAAAAACCTTAGACAATAAATTTGGTGTTGACCAGTGTAATAGGAGGTCGGTCCGAGGAAACTCCGCAGTTCTCCTACATCCCAAGGAACTGACCAGTCTCTCACCGCTGCCACCTTCTCTGGGTCGGTGGCGACTCCTGCAGCACTGATGATGTGGCCCAGGAAGGTGGTTTCTCCCCAAAAGAGGTGGCATTTCTGAGGGTGCAGCCGTAGCCCGGCTCCACCGGACAGTGTCCAACACTTCCCAGAGGTTGGACAGGGCGCCACCAAAATCAGCTGCATGAACCAGCAGGTTGTCATGATAAACAATGCAGTGGCTCCATGGGGACGTGAGCCAGCACCTGCTCCATCAGGCATTCAAAGGTGACTGGGGCATTGCAAAATCCAAACAGCATCACCTTGAACTGCCACAGTCCCTGCCCGATGGAGAAGGCTGTTTTCTTGCAGGCCTCTGGTGACAGCTTTACCTGCCAGTAGCCACTGCAGAGGTCAAGCGAGCTGAACCAGCAGGAGCCGGTGATGTAATCCAGCACGTCATCAATGCGGGGCAGAGGGTAGGAGTCCTTATGTGTGACGTCATTCAGGCGTCGGCAATCCACACAGAACTGCCACGAACCGTCTTTGTTCTTGACCAGAACCACTGGCACTGCCCAGGGCTGTTGGAGGGTTCAATGACATCCGCCTCCAGCATTTCCTGAATCTTTTGTTCTGCTGCCGTCCTCCTTGATAAAGGCAGATGGCGGGGGCGGAGGATCGGCCTGGTCTCACCGGTGTCAATCTGGCGCTGCACCAAACTGGTTCAGGTGCACTCTTCGTCCCTGGTGGCGAAGATGTCGATATAGCAGTCCAGCAGCTCCTGCAGCTGGCGTCTCTGTCCCAATTCTAATCCTCTGCAGCTCCGCTGGAACAGCTCCTCGACCACCTGCTAGGTTTCTGATGACGCGGCTATTCGCTTCGCTGGTGGACCTCCTGCTGTCTCTGGCGACGATGACGATCCCTCCACTCGCGCTCGTGGTGCCGCTGCAGTCAGCTCTGGCAGCGATCCCTTCGGCTTGGTCTGCACTGACGGCCCCTTGATCATGCGGGCCCCTTGGTTACTCATCTGGTTCTTGCTGCAGAGTGTGATGGTCTGAGCCCCCAGAAGGAGAAGAGCTGGCAGTGTCAATCTTTGCGCCCCATGCTATGAGCAGATCTAGTCCAATGATGCCGGGGTCTTGGATATCAGCCAGCCAGAATGGGTGGTTTGTGATTCTGACTGGCCACTCCCACAACAAGGACTCATCGCCCTCCCAGTCTGGTGCGCTCACCAGTGGCTGTGGTGACGCAGTGTCTGGTGGGTTCCCACCCCTGCGGTCTGAGTTCACCTGTACTGGGCAGCACCTTAGGTCAGACCTGGGAGATGGTAGAACCGGTGTTGATCAGGGCCTGGATTGGCGTGCTATCCAGGCTGCACTGCAGGTACAGCCCTGGTGAGTGTTCAAGTCGGTCCAGATGTGGTGATAGTTCATTGGGGAAAATGTCTGTGAGAGGCTGTAGGTCCCCGTCTGTGCCACCTCGCTCTAGTTTGACGATGGCGAGGGGGGGGGGTTGTCGCGGGATGGGTGCAGGGCAGTAGCGCACGATGTGACATGGCTCCCGGCAGCGGAAGCATCCCTCCTTGTGCTGCTGTCGTACTCTCGCTGGCCGTGCAGCTGTGGTCTGGCATAGTTCCTTCTCATCCTCACTCTCAGCCATGGCCTGGAAAGCTCTCTGCCATGGGGATGACACGTCAGGTGCATACTCCAGCATTGGCCCCACCCGCTCCGCTTCTGCCACAGCCATCTCCTAGCTGCTCGTGGCGTGAATCTTGTGGTGTTCTCGGAGCCAGGCCAGGTGGAGCCCCTGGATGAAGTTCTGAAGGGTGAGCTTCTTCATTGCCTCCGGCTCGAAGTCCGGGTAGCTGCACTGTGTCAGTAGCTGTACATCCGCTGCATAGGTTCCCAGGCAATCTCGGTCACCTTGCCAGCAGTTGGCCAGCTGTTCCCGGGCATGGTCAGCATGGGTTGCCCTCTCGAACTACCTCCGAAGTGCTCCTTGTAGCGCTGGCCAGCTGCGATGTTCCTCAGGTTGGAGATCGGAGAGTGTGCAGAGAGCTACGCCCTCCAGAGCCAGCACGACTTGCACAATTGTCTCTTCAGGTGTCTAGCCATTCAGCGTAGCAGCCAGTTCAAGCTGGACCAGATAGTCGTTCAGCGAGGTTTTGCCACCAAAGCGGGGAAGCTTGGCCAGTTGGCAGGTCGGTGGGACCGTTGCCTCCATGTCGATCACTGCCCTCAACTGCAGTGGAATCGCTGGCTCATAGTTCCCCCATTGGCACGCCCCGTCCTGCCTTGAAAAAGGCAGAAAACGCGACACATTAGCTCCGTCTATTCTGCTTCCCCATCCTTCACAGCAAGCAGCTCTGGGGGCTGGCGTGTCGGTTCTGCTGTCCATTTCCATCTAGGTGATGAGCCGCTCAAGCTGTCGAATCTCTGCCTTGATCCTCACTTCTATCTCTCAAAATCCCACTCCTGACACCAGTGTGACGTTTCAAGGGTTCACACAATGATGAGAGAGGATTTGGAATGTAGCAGGCATTTATTTCAACTCTGACTAATTACATAGAACAGAGGGGAGGTCATTCACACAGACACTCATCTCACTCAGGGTGACACAGACACGTAATCTCTCACACACAGGGAAAACAACACTATCACAGCCGGACTTATAACCAATGTTGGGCAAGTTACTAAAAAAAAAGTAACTAATTGCAGTTACTAGTTACTTATTTTCAAAAGTAACTGAGTTATTTTACCAATTACTGTATGATACTACAGACTCATGTCAATCATCACTGTTTTCTTCCTGCATTACCGACTGCACTATATAGTTCTCCACAGTATCTGCTGCTGGCTAATATATATTTTAACTGTTGACCAGTATCACTTAATCTTATCCTACACTTTATTACATGTATAGTTTATTTCTCTTATCTTATCATGTTTAATGTTGCAGCATTGTACCGAGACAAATTCCTAGTTTGTGTACTACATGAACAATGGCAATAAACCTGATTCTGATTCTGATTCTGATTCTGATTCTGATGATTAAAGTGACTAGTTACTTGGAAAAGTAACTTTCACATTACTTTTAAATGCACTTAAATCATCTTGCACACATAGCAAGATAATTTAATTAATGGATTGTGGTGATGTGAAAATGACGAGACAGAGTTCTCTCTCAAAGTCAACTTTATTCACAACACCATCATCTCACAGCAGAGAGAAAAAAGAGAATGAAACAGTAAACTCTCATCCTTAAATATCAGGGACTTCACCTTTGTAGATCACATGTCACACAGACCACTTTGCATTATAAAGACAGTCACAATGCATTTCTCTCCATGATATCACTTCCACTGGAAACAGCTGGAAACGTGCATGGAAATATCTGACTGGGGCATGCTTAAAGGAGCCACGCATGATCTGGATGAGTACACGGACACTGTGAACTCATATATCCACTTTTGTGAAGAGAACATTCTTCCATCACGCACCAGGGTGAGTTACTCTAATGACAAACCCTGGTTCACAGCTAAGCTCAGACAGATCAGGAAGGAGAAGGAAGCAGCGCTGAAAAGTGGAGACAGGGACTGCTACAGGGAGGTTAAATACCGGTTTAACAGAGAGCTGAAGAGGGCTAAATCTGTGTACTCAGAGAGACTCCAGCAGCAGTTCACTGCTAATGATTCGGCTTCCGTGTGGAGAGGACTGAGGCAGATCACCAACTATCGGCCTCAGGCTCCTAAAGGTCAGGATGACAAAGCCCTTTGTCAGAGACTGTCCCAACACTATGGCCGTTTTGACACCTCGTCATCTGTGTCCAACTCCCCCCCTCCCTCCAGCTCCACAGCCTCCACATTCCCTACTTCATTTAAGGCACCCCCCCCCCACCTCCCCCCCTCCCCTTATCATCAGTGAGCAGGATGTGCTCAAACAGTTCTCCAGACTGAACCCGCGCAAGGCCCCCGGCCCAGACGGCGTGTCTCCCTCCACCCTGAGACTCTGTGCGAAACAGCTGGCTCCTGTATTCACAGACATTTTTAACACCTCCCTTAAGTTATGCCACGTGCCGTCCTGCCTCAAATCCTCCACCATCATCCCTGTCCCCAAGAAGCCACGGATCACTGGACTTAATGACTACAGACCTGTAGCGCTCACCTCTGTAGTCATGAAGTCCTTTGAGCGCCTGGTCCTGTCCCACCTCAAGTCCATCACCACCCCTCTCCTGGACCCGCTGCAGTTTGCCTACCGAGCCAACAGGTCTGTAGACGATGCAGTCAACCTGGCCCTCCACTCCATCCTGCAGCACCTGGACTCCCCGGGAACCTACGCCAGGATCCTGTTTGTGGACTTCAGCTCCGCATTCAACACCATCCGCCCCGCTCTGCTCCGGGACAAGCTGTCCCTGCTCAACGTGCCTGACTCCCTCTGCAGGTGGATCATCGACTTCCTGACGGACCGGAGGCAGCATGTGCGGCTGGGAAAGACTGTCTCAGACTATACTAGCATCAGCACCGGATCACCCCAGGGCTGTGTACTTTCCCCCCTACTCTTCTCCCTTTACACCAACTCCTGCACCTCCAGCCACCAGTCTGTCAAGTTGATCAAGTTTGCGGACGACACCACCCTCATCGGGCTCATCTCCAACGGCGACGAGTCCGCCTACAGGAGAGAGGTGGCCCAGCTGGCGTCCTGGTGCAGCAATAACAACCTGCAGCTGAACGCTCTGAAGACAGTGGAGATGATTGTAGACTTCAGGAAAGTCACTACTCCTCTGCCCCCCCTCACCCTCTCAGGCTCTCCCATCACCACTGCTGATTCCTTCCGCTTCCTAGGCACTACCATCACCAGGGACCTCAAATGGGAGCTGACCATCAGCTCACTCATCAAAAAAGCCCAGCAGAGGATGTTCTTCCTGCGGCAGCTGAGGAAGCTCAAGCTACCCACCAAGATGTTAGTGCAGTTCTACACAGCCATCATCGAGTCCATCCTCACCACCTCCATAACCGTGTGGTACGCAGGAGCCACTGCCAGGGACAGACTAAGGCTGCAGCGCGTCGTGCGCACTGCTGAGAAGGTGATCGGCTGCAAGCTCCCATCTCTCCAGGATCTGTACATCTCCAGGACCCGGAGGCGTGCTGGCCGGATCATAGCCGATCCCTCACACCCTGGTCATGTACTGTTTGCCCCCCTCCCCTCTGGTAGAAGACTTCGGTCCATCCAGACTAAAACCTCCCGTCACATGAACAGCTTCTTCCCCTCTGCCATTAGACTGCTGAACACTAAGTGACTCTCGTGCACCATGTACAGCAGCTCAACCAGACTCATGTCAATCATCACTGTTTTCTTCCTGCATTACCGACTGCACTATATAGTTCTCCACAGTATCTGCTGCTGGCTAATATATATTTTAACTGTTGACCAGTATCACTTAATCTTATCCTACACTTTATTACATGTATAGTTTATTTCTCTTATCTTATCATGTTTAATGTTGCAGCATTGTACCGAGACAAATTCCTAGTTTGTGTACTACATGAACAATGGCAATAAACCTGATTCTGATTCTGATTCTGATTCTGATTCTGATTCACTGTCTCCCATGCATCCTTTCCTTAATCCTTTAATTGCACCCCCACAGTCTCAGGCCTTGCATACCAAAGCTAATATTCCTGCAGCTTCCTGCCTTTGTTCTGACCTAAAATGTGAGTCACAGAATCTCCATGAGTGTGTCCACCACAGGATTACATTAAATGGATTAATGGACTGCTGTCCTACTGCTATTGTTATTATTGTGTCATTTGCTTTATCATTGTTGTATTGTTTATTGTTGTGGTGGTGGTCTGGGTTGGGCCAGACCAGTCCACGCTTTAGCTTGTTTTTTGTATTCATTATTGTCATCATTATTATCATCAATGGATTTTTCACTTCCATCTCAGTTTCATTATTATTATTTTTCACCACCTCAGTTACGTTTGTATGTTGTATAGTTTTCCCTGCTCATCATTCGTTTCTGAGTTGGCTTTTATTTTGACGGTGTTTTGCTTACTTCCTTTCTAGCACAGCTCATCCTAGTTTTACTCATTATTGTTCACGGCTGTTGCTCATTAGTTTCATTATGTTCATTTCTATTTATTGGGTTTCACTCCCTTATCCCTTTGTTGAGTCCTCGTCGTAACTGGTCGGTTAAAAGTAGTTCTGTTTGTGTTCCCACATACTCTCACCGTTATTGCTGTTTGGGTTTCTTCCCCCAGCATTCCTGTTTATTGCCGTTATGTATTATTTTATGTCCAGCTCTCATGCTGCAGTTAATTTTCATTAAATTATGTTTCAACTTCACCCTGCGAGTGAATCTGTTCATCTGCCCCAGAGGGGCATTTTTGACAGTAGGACCCAACCCTTCAAGACTCAGCAGGCAAAGAGAAGCAGGACAAGGAGGAGGCATAAGGGAGGGGAGCAGCCGGCTGTTGACATGATGTGGAGATTCGTTTCAGTGGCCCGCAGCTTCCTGGAGGCTCCCCTGAATCTGCATTCTCTTCCCTGGATGCAGGGGCTCCCACTCCCCGCCATACCATCATCGCCAGCCTCCTTCTCATCATCTGCCGGGCCGAGGATTACAACGGGTGGAGGAGGAATTCACCCATGACGCTGGATATTGTGCCGACAAATCAGCGTCCCCTGGCTCCATTTGTCATCGTGCCTCCTCACCAGTCCCGGCACCCCAGAAGCTTGTGCCAACGATTCAGCATTCCCTGGCTTTCACAAGACCCCTACCCTCTGCCCCAACATCAGCTCCTTACCGCTGTGCAACAGCTTCTCATCAGACGGTCACCGTAGCCACCTGGAAGGATGATTCACCAGCGGCGGATTTTTACAGCAGCTCCTGCGGCAACTGAGTGGGGGGCAAGGCAAGTACTATTTTCTCATTTCTTTTTAATGTCAAATGATGAGAGATGCTGCCTTGTCCCCAGTGAGGAGACTCAGCAACCATTTCCAATTGCTGCTGAGCCCTCATATTTTGTTTTCTGCTGTCACACCCATGTTTTTTTTTCACCACTCCCTCAACTCCTCGTTTCCCTGAGGTCGTTTCCACCTCAACTGGGTCTGCAAGGAGTGACTGTTTCATCTCATGTGCACGCTCCAGCAGTGACTCTCCAGCTCACGTGACTGTTCCAGCTCGTGTGCACACTCCAGCAGTGACTGTTTCACCTTACATGCACGCCCCAGCAGTGACTGTTCCTCTTGAGGCCGTCATTCCAACATCAGCACACGGGGGTCCTTGCCAGGTCCTTTTGGTTTCTTAAATCTCAGTTTTTAGAGAGGTCTTGTCTTGCTCTGATGAGCAGACCCAGTTGCAGCTTTCTTCTGTTTCTGGGTTCTCCCCGCCGAGCTCTTCTGTTGACTGTTATAGTGTGGTGCCTTTTCCAACCTGTACCTCTTCCTCTCTCCGAGGTGGCTGCATTGGAGAGGGATTCCTGGGCACCTGGGCCAGATGCATTTCAGCCGTCTCATCCTGAGGTCAGCGCGTCCCAGCTGTCTCATTCGAAAATCAGCGCGCTCAAACTGTCAGCGCATGAGGGCGGTGTGCTTCAGTCATCGGCTCCAGTGGTCAGTACTTTCCTGCCGTTCCATCTAGAGGTCAGCATGCTCCAACCATCAGCACATGAGGTCATTGCACCCCGGTCATCTACTCCAAAGGTCGGCCCTCTTCAGCCGTTTAATTTGGGGGTTGGCACGCCTCAGTCATCTGTTTTTTGAGCAGAAAGATTTAAATGTTGTTACCCTCAGAGGTTATTGTGTCGTTATCTTCTGAGATCAAAGTTTCCATGTTATTATTTTCTGAATTGTAGGGTTCTTTATCTGCTCCTCAGGCTAAAGTTTTCATGTTGTTTTAGAGCACATGTGTTATTTTCAGAGTAAGGAGCTCCTGTTATTTTCATTTCTAAGGGCTCTCATGTTATTTTCAGTGCAAAACGGTTTTGTGTTATTTCTTGAGCATGGGGCTGTGTTTTCTCCTGTTTGGCGGCCATGATCTTTGGCAAGCCAGCTGACACCCCGTGTTCACCCTTCCTGTGGCCAGTGGACTTTGGAGGGCTGCCAGATCCATCTTGTGCTCCGGGTTGGGGACCCTTAGATGTGGGTGGGGCCCCTGATCCGACTGGTTCTCTAGTTCAGTGGTCCCGGGACTCTGGGAGACCACCTGAACTGTTTTGGTTTTTGTATTTTGCTTGGTAGACGGTCTGTTTTGGCCCACCTGGCCAATCCCCCACCACCACCCGCCCTCTGAGGGTTTTGGGTTTTCTTTTCTTTTCTCTTTTTTGATATTAGCCTGGGGTTTTCTGGGGTCCAACCCTTAAAGGGGGGGGGGGGTACTGTGGTGGTCTGGGCTGGGCCAGACCGGTCCACGCTTCATGTTGTTTTCTGTATTCATTATTGTCATCATTATTATCATCATTGGGTTTTTCACTTCCATCTCAGTTTCATTATTATTATTTTTCACCACCTCAGTTATGTGTTGTATACTTTTCCCTGCTTTTCATTGGTTTCTGAGTTGGCTTTTACAAAAAGCCAACTCTCTAAAAGGGTTGGCTTTTGACCAACGATGACCAACTCTCTTTTAGAGAGTTGGTCTCTTTTGTAAACAAAAGAGACCAACTCTAAAACTAAGAACTTGGAACGTCCGCACTATGATGACAGGACTCGCTGCTAACCTCAAGGACATCAATGACACCAGGAAGACTGCCATCATCAATAATGAGTTGAAGAGACTGGAAGTGGATATCGCCACTCTCCAGGAAACATGGTTGGCTGACGCAGGCACACTGAGAGAGAAGGACTACACGTTCTACTGGCAGGGAAAGAGCAGTGACGAACACAGGGAACACGGAGTGGGCTTCGCAGTGAAGAACACCTTGCTGAAGATGGTGGAACCGGGCAGCAATGGCTCTGCACGACTCCTCACCCTCCGCCTGAACACCACTCAAGGCCCAGTCACCCTCGTCCGTGTGTATGCCCCAACACTGAAAGCCACACCAGAGGCAAAAGACGAGTTCTACGAGAATCTCGCAACAACTGTCAGGATCATCCCCAACTCTGAACAACTCATTCTCCTTGGAAACTTCAATGCCAGAGTGGGTGCTGACCAAGACTCCTGGCCCTCCTGTCTTGGACCATTTGGCGTGGGCAGAATGAATGACAACGGACAGCGGCTGCTCGAGTTCTGCACTTATCACGATCTGTGCATCACAAACTCGTTCTTCAAGACCAAGCCCCAACACAAGGTTTCCTGGCGACATCCACGCTCAAAGCACTGGCACCAGCTGGATTTGATCCTGACCAGGCGCACCTCACTGAAGAATGTGCTAATCACCCGTTTGTTCCAGAGTGCAGATTGCGACACAGACCATTCATTAGTGTGTTGCAAGGTCAAGCTGCAGCTGAAGAAATTCCATTGTGCTAGACAGCCTGGAAAGGCACGGATTGATACCAGCAAGATGGCCCAACCAGAACTTGTTGAGCGGTTTGCCTCCACCTTTGAGAAGGAACTTGGTGTACCACAAGAAGGAGAATCAGCAAAGCAGAAGTGGGAAGAGCTGCGAAACACCATCCACCGCACAGCCTTGGCTACCTTTGGGAGGAAGACCTCGAAGTCACAGGACTGGTTTGATGCCAAGTTGACCGAGATGACCCCCGTCATTGAAGCCAAGCGCTCAGAATCAGAATCAGAATCAGAATCAGATTTATTGCCATTGTTCATGTAGTACACAAACTAGGAATTTGTCTCGGTGCCATGCTGCAACATTAAAAACATGATGAGAAAAAGGGATAAACTAAAAAACTAAAGGACTAAAAACGTGCAATAAGTGTAGAAAAATAAGTAATAATAAGTAATAATAAGTAATAATAATAATAATAATAATAGTAATAATGAGTAGTACTAGTCAAGGCAGTTTTAAAAAATTAGCAAGTAGCAGATAATGTGAAGTACCACATAGTGCAGTCGATAATGCAACAGAAAAACAGTGATGAATGACGTGAGTCTGGTTGAGCTGCTGTACATAGTGCACGAGAGTCAAAAAGTCACTTAATGTTCAGCAGTCTGATGGCAGAGGGGAAAAAGCTGTTCATGTGCCGGGAGGTTTTAGTCCGAATGGACCGAAGTCTTCTACCTGAGGGGAGGGGGGCAAACAGTACGTGACCAGGGTGTGAAGGATCGGCTATGATCCGGCCAGCACGCCTCCGGGTCCTGGAGATGTACAGGTCCTGGAGAGATGGGAGCTCGCAGCCTATCACCTTCTCAGCAGTGCGCATGACGCGCTGCAGCCTTAGTCTGTCCCTGGCAGTGGCTCCTGCGTACCACACAGTTATGGAGGAGGTGAGGATGGACTCGATGATGGCCATGTAGAACTGCACTAACATCTTGGTGGGTAGCTTGAGCTTCCTCAGCTGCCACAGAAAGAACATCCTCTGCTGGGCCTTTTTGATGAGGGAGCTGATGGTTGGCTCCCATTTGAGGTCTCGGGTGATGGTGGTGCCCAAGAAGCGGAAGGAATCTGCAATGGTGATGGGAGAGCCTGTGATGGTGAGGGGGGGCAGGGGGGTTGTGACTTTCCTGAAGTCCACAATCTCCGCTGTCTTCAGAGCATTCAGCTGCAGGTTGTTGTGGCTGCACCAGGACACCAGCTGGGCCACCTCTTCCCTGTAGGCGGACTCGTCGCCATTGGAGATGAGCCCGATGAGGGTGGTGTCATCCGCAAACTTAATCAGCTTAACAGACTGATGGGAGGAGGTGCAGGAGTTGGTATAAAGGGAGAAGAGTAGGGGGGAAAGTACACAGCCCTGGGGTGATCCAATGCTGATGCTAACAGAGTCTGAGACAGACTTCCCCAGCCGCACATGCTGTCTCCGGTCCGTCAGGAAGTCGGTGATCCACCTGCAGAGGGAGTCAGGCACGTTGAGCAGGGACAGCTTGTCCTGAAGCAGATCGGGGCGGATGGTGTTGAATGCGGAGCTGAAGTCCACAAACAGAATCCTGGCGTAGGTTCCCGGGGAGTCCAGGTGCTGCAGGATGGAGTGGAGGGCCAGGTTGACTGCGTCGTCCACAGACCTGTTAGCACGGTAGGCAAACTGCAGCGGGTCTAGGAGGGGTGTGGTGATGGACTTGAGGTGAGACAGGACCAGGCGCTCAAAGGACTTCGTGACTACAGAGGTGAGCGCTACAGGTGACTACAGAGGTGAGCGCTACAAGTCCAGTAATCCGTGGCTTCTTGGGGACAGGGATGATGGTGGAGGATTTGAGGCAGGTCGGCACGTGACATTGCTTAAGGGAGGTGTTAAAAATGTCTGTGAAGACAGGAGCCAACTCTTTCGCACAGTGTCTCAGGGTGGAGGGAGACACACCGTCCGGCCCGGGGGCCTTGCGCGGGTTCAGTCTGGAGAACTGTCTGTGCACGTCCTGCTCAGCTCTTCAGCTCTTGCCGAGTACAAGAAGTACCCAAACGAGAAGAATCTCCAGATTCTCAGGGCTGCGAGAAGCAAAGTTCAGCAGACTGCTCGGCACTGTGCCAACGAGTACTGGACTCAGCTCAGCCAAGACATTCAAACCGCTGCCATAACAGGGAACATCCGTGGTATGTACGATGGCATCAAGAAAGCACTTGGTCCGGCTCAGAGCAAGATGGCCCCCCTCAAATCCTCCACTGGGGACATGATCACAGAAAAGAACAAGCAGATGGAGAGATGGGTGGAGCACTACTCCGACCTCTACTCCAGACAGAACACCGTGACACCGTCAGCCCTTGATGCCATCGATTGCCTGCCATCCATGGACGAACTTGACGCTGAGCCAACCATCGACGAACTCAGCAAGGCCATTGATAGCTTGGCCGCTGACAAGGCACCCAGCAACGACAGCATACCCCCGACCTAATCAAGCACTGCAAGACCGCCCTACTGCTGCCATTGCATGACGTCCTCTGCCAGTGCTGGAAGGAAGGTGCCGTACCACAGGACATGAGGGACGCCAAGATCATCACCCTCTACAAAAACAAAGGGGAGAGAAGCGACTGCAACAACTACAGGGGCATCTCCCTCCTCAGCGTTGTTGGCAAAGTCTATGCACGAGTTGTTCTCGTTCGTCTACAGAAGCTTGCCGAACGTGTCTACCCCGAGTCTCAGTGTGGCTTCCGCACTGAGCGATCGACGGTAGACATGATATTCTCCATCCGCCAACTTCAGGAGAAATGCAGAGAACAGAAAATGCCCCTGTACGTCGCCTTCATCGACCTCACCAAAGCGTTCGATCTGGTCAGCAGAGAGGGCCTTTTCAAGATCCTGCCAAAGATAGGATGCCCACCAAAGTTGCAAAGCCTCATCAAATCGTTTCACACCAACATGCAGGGGATAGCACAGCACGACGGCAACGTCTCAGAGCCATTCAACATACGCAGCGGAGTGAAACAGGGCTGTGTATTTGCGCCAACCCTCTTTGGGATTTTCTTTGCTATGCTCCTGAGGCATGCCTTCAGCACAGCAACAGAGGGAATCTACCTGCATACAAGATCTGACGGCAGGCTTTTCAACCTCACCCGCCTGAAAGCCAGAACCAAAGTACACGAGGCTCTAATCAGAGACATGCTGTTTGCAGACGACGCTGCAGTCGCAACCCACACACAGCAGGAGCTTCAGACCCTGATGGATCGCTTCTCCCAGGCATGCAAGGACTTCAGGCTTACCATCAGCCTGAAGAAGACTAACGTCTTGGCGCAAGGCACAGAAGCACCACCAACCATCACCATCGACGACTACGAGCTGGAGGTCATGAATCAGTTCACGTACCTGGGGTCCACGATCAGCAGCAACCTCTCCCTTGATACACAGATCGACAAGAGGATTGGAAAATCAGCATCCACACTCGCTCGCCTCACCACACGAGTTTGGGAGAATCCCAAACTCTCTGTCAAGACGAAGATGGCAGTGTACAACGCCTGCGTCATCAGCACACTGCTCCATGGGAGTGAGACGTGGACAACATACGCCCGGCAGGAAAAGAGACTGAACTTCTTCCACTTGTGCTGCATTTGCCGCATCCTGGACATATCCTGGCAGGACAAAGTGCCCAACACAGAAGTTCTGTCCCGCGCCGGCCTTCCCTCCATGTTCACTCTACTCAGGCAGCGCAGGCTCCGCTGGCTAGGCCACGTTCACCGTATGGAGGATGGCAGAATCCCCAAAGACGTCCTCGACGGAGAACTGGCGACTGGCAGGAGAGACGTTGGCCGCCCACAGCTGCGCTTTAGAGACGTCTGCAAGAGAGACATGAAGGCCCTGGAGATCAACACAGAGCGCTGGGAGGACCTTGCAACGGACCGCTCCAAATGGAGAGGCACCCTGACCAGACAGCTCAAGGCGGGTGAAGAGAGACTGACTGCTGCAGCAGATGAAAAAAGGACCCGCAGGAAGAACCGCCACAGCTCCAGCAGCACGGAGACCACCCACAAGTGCGACCTGTGTGACAGGGACTGCCATTCGTGCATCGGCCTGTTCAGCCACACGCGGTGCTGTTCCAGCAGAGTAGACATTTAGGATTCTCTTCCATGGTCATCATAGACCAACGGAGGCCGACGACTTTTCCCTGCTTATCATTGGTTTCTGAGTTGGCTTTTACAGTGGTGTGAAAAAGTGTTTGCCCCCTTCCTGATTTCTCATTTTTTTGTATGTTTGTCACACTTAAATGTTTCAGATCATCAAACAAATTTAAATATTAGGCAATGATAACACAAGTAAACACAAAATGCAGTTTTTAAATGAAGGTGTTTATTATTAAGGGTAAAAAAAAATCCAAACCTACATGGCCCTGTGTGGAAAAGTGATTGCTCCCCCCCCCCCCCCGTTAAAACATAAATTAACTGTGGTTTATCACATCTTTGGAAAGCTGAGTTCAACTTCTGTAGCCACACCCAGGCCTGATTACTGCCATACCTGTTCTCAATCAAGAAATCACTTAAATAAGACCTGCCTGACAAAGTGAAGTAGACCAAAAGATCCTCAAAAGCTTGACATGATGCTACGATACAAAGAAATTCAGGAACAAATGAGAAACAAAGTAATTGAGAGCTATCAGTCTGGAAAAGGTTATAAAGCCATTTCTAAAGCTTTGGGACTCCAGCGAACCACAGTGAAAGGCATTATCTACAAATGGCGAAAACATGGAACAGTGGTGAGCCTTCCCAGGAGTGGCCGGCCGACCAAAATTACCCCAAGAGCGCAGCGACGACTCATCCAAGAGGTCACAAAAGACCCCACAACAACATCCAAAGAACTGCAGGCCTCACTTGCCTCAGCTAAGATCAGTGTTCATGACTCCACCATAAGAAAGAGACTGGCCAAAAATGGCCTGCATGGCAGAGTTCCAAGACAAAAACCACTGCTGAGCAAAAAGAACAAAGGCTCATCTCAGTTTTGCCAGAAAACATCTTGATGATCCCCAAGACTTTTGGGAAAATACTCTGTGGACTGACGAGACAAAAGTTGAACTTTTTGGAAGGTGTGTGTCCCATTACATCTAGCGTAAAAGTAACACAGCATTTCAGAAAAGGAACATCATACCAACAGTAAATTATGGTGGTGGTAATGTGATGGTCTGGGGCTGTTTTGCTGCTTCAGGACCTGGAAGACTTGCTGTGGTAAATGGAACCATGAATTCTGTTGTCTACCAAAAAATCCTGAAGGAGAATGTCCGGCCATCTGTTCGTGACCTCAAGCTGACACAAACTTGGGTTCTGCAGCAGGACAATGATCCTAAGCACACCAGTAAGTCCACCTCTGAATGGCTTAAGAAAAACAAAATAAGACTTTGGAGTGGCCTAGTCAAAGTCCTGACCTGAATCCGATTGAGATGCTGTGACATGCCCTTAAAAAGGTGGTTCATGCTCAAAAACCCTCCATTGTGACAGAATTACAACAATTTTGCAAAGATGAATGGGCCAAAATTCCTCCACAGTGCTGTAAAAGACTCATTGTCAGTTATCGCAAACGTTTGATTGCAGTTGTTGTTGCTAAGGGTGGCCCAACCAATTATTTAAGTTTAGGGGGCAATCACTTTTTCACACAGGGCCATGTAGGTTTGGATTTTTTCCCCTTAATAATAAACACCTTCATTTAAAAACTGCATTTTGTGTTTACTTGTGTTATCTTTGTATAATGTTTAAATTTGTTTGATGATCTGAAACATTAAAGTGTGGCAAACATGCAAAAAATGAGAAACCAGGAAGGGGGCAAACACTTTTTTCACACCACTATATTTTGACGGCGTTTTGTTTACTTCCTTTCTAGCACAGCTCATCCTAGTTTTACTCATTACTGTTCACGGCTGTTGCTCATTAGTTTTATTATGTTCATTTCTGTTTATTTGGTTTCATTTCCTTATCCCTTTGTTGGGTCCTCATCATAACTGGTCGGTTGTGAGTAGTTCTGCTTGTGTTCCCACATACTCACCGTTATTGCTGTTTGGGTTTCTTCCCCCAGCATTCCTGTTTACTGCTGTTATGTATTATTTTATATCCAGCTCTCCTGCTGCAGTTAATTTTCATTAAATTATGTTTCAACTTCGCCCTGTGAGTGAGTCTGTTCATCTGCCTCAGAGGGGCGTTTATGAGAGTTGTATTGTGTTATCTGTTCTATGTGGCTGGCATTGGCTGGCCAGGAGACAAAAGATGGAAATTAGCTTCAGCTATAATCTTGTATTCTGCATATTTACATGTCGTATGTTCATTAATATGCACTGTCCCTTTATAAATAAATAAACTTATAAACTTACATTATAGGCTTATTAATGTCAGAGCTTTTAGAACATGTTCAGTCTGCTTTATCCTGCCTTGAGAGCTCTTATTGTGGGAAAAATCTGAAGAAAATCAACATGATATTGCCAGTAATTTCCTCATTTTGGAGTGAGAGTTGGCAACACTGCATCAAGCTATCCATGTTTACCTTACCTTTATGATATGGATTTAATCCGATGTGCAGTGATCCAAAGAAAATGTCCATTATCCTCTGTGACAGAGACATGATCAGGTTCATCAAATTCCTTTTGGAGATCAAAATCCATTTTTTGAATAATCTTTATCCAGGTGGCAAGTAAATGTGTTTTAACTTCAGTGGATCACAGCCCAGCTGTCTGATGGAAAGTGACTATTATCACATCTTCAGTCTGTAACGATATATCTGGCAATCAGGTTTAATTCTTGCTGGGTCACAAACTGTTCATATGCATACCTGTGCTTGAAATACAGCCATGGCTGTTGAGACAAGAGTATTTCCACTTTACAACCAGCCATGGCTTTTCAGATAGCATAGATCCACTGTTGTTAGCATAACTAGCCATTACTTAGCACTAGCAGGACATCTGGAATGGAATGCGGCCTGTGACTGATGTCACCACTGATTTATATAGGGTGGTCCGCCATTTCACAGCATGTCGTGTTATGTTGTATTGAGACAGTAGGGGTTACAACTAGCTTGTAGGTGCACTGAGTGTACATGTGCTTTATGCTATTTCTGTAATAAAGTTCAGTTCAAGCACAGCATCCTCGTCTGTCTTTATTCCAGGTTTGTGGACATAACATTTGGCAATGAGAATTTCGAACCATGGGCACGTGCTTCAGACTAAAGCCTTTCCTTGAGTTCCCTGGTGAACCGACTATTCCGTGACCATGATGGCTGCGTGCCTTCGAGACCTTCATTACAGCGTTGGACTTGGAGGAACTGGATGAAATCAAAATGCGAATACTTCCTGCACCACCTGGGTGCAGAAGGTCAGAGAATTTTTCACATGCTTGGTCCTATGGACTATTATGAGGACGCTGTTGAGATGCTAGTTAGCTACTTGCTAAACCCAACAACGTGGTGCAGCACGCGAAGTCCCGCCGCTGTCGACAAGAAGCTAAGCTAGCTAACCCCACACCCTATGGAGACGGCATAAACATTGTGGACCCTGAAGGTTGGTCGGAACTGCAGCGTGTATTGAAGTTAGACGGCGTGAGTGTGCCCATGCTGGTGGCTACCGCCGCTACGCAATCCATACTAAATGAGGCCACGGTTTGGAGGCTCACCCACCGGTGACCTGATGCGGTGGAACTACCAGACGACAGATGCTCCAGTACTGGCAGGAACGTCACATTCGTGGTGCAGTACGGTGAAAAGGTGATTCCAACATTCCGGTTCCAGGTGACACGCCAGGGTGAAAACGTTATGGGGTGGGATTTATTCTGTGAGCTGGGTTTTATTCTCACAATCATCGGGCAGATGGTCAATGGTCCAGGCCCAGATTACCCAGGCTTCGTGCACGTGGGTGCAGCCAAAGAGCATAGCTCAGACAGCAAATATAACGCAGAGAGTGGATACGTCATGGACGGTGAAAGCGTCATGGAGACAGAACAGCGACCGGACTCGCCTCCATTCCTCGCTCAGCCAGAGCTGGAGAAGAGGGAGCCCAGGTCTATCGAGATCAACGCTGATGAGGTAATTCGGAACAGCACCGACATCACACCATTCACCCTGTATGCTAAGGAGGAGAGCTGCCCGGGAGGGGGGCAGCGGCTGGACTTGCCTCCATTCCTCACCCAGCCGGAACCGGGGCTCTAGGAGAGGAAGCCCATGCCTATCAAGAACAACACCAACGAAGTAATTCAGCGCAACACCAACAACACACCATCCACACCGCGCACTCAGGAGGAGAACTGCCCGGGAGGGGGGCAGCAGCCGGACCTCCGTTCCTTGCTTGACTGGAGCTGCAGGAGAGGGAGCCCATGCACGCAGAAAACCCCGAGGCACAGCAACAACAACCGGGCCCAGACACTGCTCACGACACTGCACAACAGAGCACATCAGATGGGAGAGAGGAAGAACCGGACTGCTTCCGTACCCGTGCTCAATAACAAGATATCGAGGTTACAACCGAGCCAACGGGTGAAGAATCCGCTCCAACGAACGACACAGGAGAGACGCTGGACACCTTCTGTAGCCACAAAAAGCTTCAGCCTGCGGAAACAATGATGGCAACAACGGGTGAAGAGTCTGCAACAAACACAGTAACAACGGAACCGCCACAGCACGATAGAGATCCCAAACCGGATAAGCATGCAGCACCACCGCGATCACAATGACACGCAAAACCGAGCAAGGTGCCACTCCAGGTCATGGACTGGGTTTCAGTTTGCACCGGCGAGAGACCAGGACAGCAACTGACTGGGCCACAGCCGGTGAAACAACGGGCGCCGCTGAAGATTGTGGCAAAACTGGGATCAGCATGCTTTCGGCTGACAGACAGTTCAGTTCAGCACGCAAACCAACTACGGCGTGCCCAGGTGGCTGTTCCAGACGGCGAGGCTTTGCGGGAGTCAGCTGCTGCAGTGTGGGACCTGTGCCCCAGTGTCATGAAGATTGGCCCTGGCCCCAGGTGTCCGATAGCTCCAGGGATGCGTCTGCCATGGGCCTGCTACAAGTCCCCTCCGGCAGAACTGCTTTCCCCATGGAAGACTGTAAAAAAAAAAAAAAAAACTGTTCAGGTAGGAGCGCGGCTGAAAAGGTGGCAGAATAACCCACCCAGCCACGTTGGGTCCAGCGGTGGTCTAACAACAGACCCTAGTTCTAAGTTCTAACCAAAAACTTCTTTGAAAAAACAAAGAAGTTGAATGTTGAATGTTTTGAATTTTTTTTTTTTTTTTTTGCGCAAGATGGCGCCCACAGTGGTCGCCATGGTGCTTCGCTGCGCCCTTTGTTTGTTTTTGTTTGTCAATTGTGTGTCTGCCAGCTCTTATACCCGTGAAGAGCTTCTAAATATCAGGACTTTCACTCCCACGGACCTACTCCCAGTTTTTTTAGCTCCTGCCGCCGATCTGGTTCATTGCTTAGCTCGAAAAGTGAGACGGCGAAAGAGAGGAAGACGAGCGGGCGCTCTCGTCCGGCTCCGCAGGAGAGGCACACGCACAGCTTTGCCTGGCATATTTCTGTCCAATGCCAATTCTCTCTCTAACAAGGTAGATGAACTGAGACTGCTGATGCATTTTAAGGACCTCTCTTCCTCGGCTGCCCTCTGTTTTACCGAGACCTGGCTCAGGGAAAATACACCGGACAGCGCGTTGCGCCTCGAGGGATTTCAGCTGTTTCGTGCTGATTGTGACACAGAGCTCTCCGGTAAATCCTCAGGAGGAGGAGTCTGCTTCTACATCAACAGCAGCTGGTGCTCTGATGTAACGGTAATTTCCAAACACTGTTCTCCCGCCCTGGAATTTCTTTTTATTAACTGCAAGCCATTTTATTCCCCGCGGGAGTTCGCCTCATTCATCCTCGTCGCTGTGTACGTCCCTCCCGACGCGGACACGCGCGAAGCTCAGCGCGTGCTCGCGGATCACATCCAACACACGGAGCGGATTTTTCCAGACTCTCTGGTTATTGTGGTTGGCGACTTTAACCAGAGCAATCTGAGCCACGATCTCCCCTGCTACAAACAGTTTATTAAATGCCCCACCAGAGGAAAAAACACGCTGGATCACTGTTACACCACAGTGAAAGACGCATATCGCGCTGTTCCCCGCGCTGTGCTCGGACTATCTGATCACGTGATGGTCCACCTCATTCCCACATACAGACAGAGATTGAAGCTCACTAAACCTGTTGTGAGCACTACGAAGAAATGGACCAGTGAAGCTGAGGAGAAGCTGGAAACGTGCATGGAAATAACTGATTGGGGCATGTTTAAAGGAGCCACGCATGATCTGGATGAGTACAGGGACACTGTGAACTCATATATCCACTTTTGTGAGGAGAGCATTCTTCCATCGCGCACCAGGGTGAGGTACTCTAATGATAAGCCCTGGTTCACTGCTAAGCTCAGACAGATCAGGAAGGAGAAGGAAGCAGCGCTGAAAAGTGGAGACAGGGGCTGCTACAGGGAGGTTAAATATTGGTTTAACAGAGAGCTGAGGAGAGCTAAATCTGTGTATTCTGAGAGACTCCAGCAGCAGTTCACTGCTAATGACTCGGCTTCTGTGTGGAGAGGACTGAGGCAAATCACCAATTATCGGCCTCAGGCTCCTAAAGGTCAGGATGACAAAGCCCTTTGTCAAAGACTGTCCCAACACTATGCCCGTTTTGACACCTCGTCATCTGTGTCCAACTCCCCCCCTCCCTCCAGCTCCACAGCCTTCACGATCCCTATTTCATCAAAGGCGCCCCTCCTCCTCCCCCCCTGCCCTTGTCATCAGTGAGCAGGACGTGCTCAAACAGTTCTCCAGACTGAACCCACGCAAGGCCCCCGGTCCGGACGGCGTGTCTCCCTCCACCCTGAGACACTGTGCGAAAGAGCTGGCTCCTGTCTTCACAGACATTTTTAACACCTCCCTTAAGCTATGCCACGTGCCGTCCTGCCTCAAATCCTCCACCATCATCCCTGTCCCCAAGAAGCCACGGATCACTGGACTTAACGACAACAGACCTGTAGCGCTCACCTCTGTAGTCATGAAGTCCTTTGAGCGCCTGGTCCTGCCCCACCTCAAGTCCATCACCACCCCCCTCCTGGACCCGCTGCAGTTTGCCTACCGAGCCAACAGGTCTGTAGACGACGCAGTCAACCTGGCCCTCCACTCCATCCTGCAGCACCTGGACTCCCCGGGAACCTAGGCCAGGATCCTGTTTGTGGACTTCAGCTCCGCATTCAACACCATCCGCCCCGCTCTGCTCCGGGACAAGCTGTCCCTGCTCAACGTGCCTGACTCCCTCTGCAGGTGGATCACCGACTTCCTGACGGACCGGAGGCAGAATCAGGTTTATTGCCATTGTTCATGTAGTACACAAACTAGGAATTTGTCTCGGTACAATGCTGCAACATTAAACATGATAAGATAAGAGAAATAAACTATACATGTAATAAAGTGTAGGATAAGATTAAGTGATACTGGTCAACAGTTAAAATATATATTAGCCAGCAGCAGATACTGTGGAGAACTATATAGTGCAGTCGGTAATGCAGGAAGAAAACAGTGATGATTGACATGAGTCTGGTTGAGCTGCTGTACATGGTGCACGAGAGTCACTTAGTGTTCAGCAGTCTAATGGCAGAGGGGAAGAAGCTGTTCATGTGACGGGAGGTTTTAGTCTGGATGGACCGAAGTCTTCTACCAGAGGGGAGGGGGGCAAACAGTACGTGACCAGGGTGTGAGGGATCGGCTATGATCCGGCCAGCACGCCTCCGGGTCCTGGAGATGTACAGATCCTGGAAAGATGGGAGCTTGCAGCCGATCACCTTCTCAGCAGTGCGCACGACGCGCTGCAGCCTTAGTCTGTCCCTGGCAGTGGCTCCTGCGTACCACACGGTTTCCCAGCATGTGCGGCTGGGAAAGACTGTCTCAGACTCTGCTAGCATCAGCACCGGATCACCCCAGGGCTGTGTACTTTCCCCCCTGCTCTTCTCCCTTTATACCAACTCCTGCACCTCCAGCCACCAGTCTGTCAAGTTGATCAAGTTTGCGAACGACACCACCCTCATCGGGCTCATCTCCAACGGCGACGAGTCCGCCTACAGGAGAGAGGTGGCCCAGCTGGCGTCCTGGTGCAACAACAACAACCTGCAGCTGAACGCTCTGAAGACAGTGGAGATGATTGTGGACTTCAGGAAAGTCACAACCCCTCTGCCCCCCCTCACCCTCACAGGCTCTCCCATCACCACTGCTGATTCCTTCCGCTTCCTAGGCACCACCATCACCAGGGACCTCAAGTGGGAGCCGACCATCAGCTCCCTCATCAAAAAGGCCCAGCAGAGGATGTTCTTCCTGCGGCAGCTGAGGAAGCTCAAGCTACCCACCAAGATGTTAGTGCAGTTCTACACAGCCATCATCGAGTCCATCCTCACCACCTCCATAACCGTGTGGTACGCAGGAGCCACTGCCAGGGACAGACTAAGGCTGCAGCGCGTCGTGCGCACTGCTGAGAAGGTGATCAGCTGCAAGCTCCCATCTCTCCAGGATCTGTACATCTCCAGGACCCGGAGGCGTGCTGGCCGGATCATAGCCGATCCCTCACACCCTGGTCACGTACTGTTTGCCCCTCTCCCCTCAGGTAGAAGACTTCGGTCCATCCAGACTAAAACCTCCCATCACATGAACAGCTTCTTCCCCTCTGCCATCAGACTGCTGAACACTAAGTGACTAATTGACTCTCGTGCACTATGTACAGCAGCTCAACCAGACTCATGTCAATCATCACTGTTTTCTTCCTGCATTACCGACTGCACTATATGGTTCTCCACATTATCTGCTGCTCGCTAATATATTTTAACTGCTGACTAGTATTACTCACTCTTATTCTACACTTTATTGCATGTATAGTTTATTTCTTTTATTTTATCATGTTTAATGTTGCAGCATTGCACCGAGACAAATTCCTAGTTTGTGTACTACATGAACAATGGCAATAAATCTGATTCTGATTCTGATTCTGAATAAATAATAACGTTGAAGTGTGTGTTTAGGAAAAAAAAAAGTTGATAATGTGGGTTTACTAATATACCAAATTGGGGAGGGCTAATGAACTAACTACCTGATTATTGACTAGAAAGTGTTCTGATTTTTTGCGGGGAGAGATGTGGTGTATGAACAAGGGGGACATTTGGAGTGGAACGCGGCCTGCGGCTGACTTCACCACTCATATATATAGAGGAGTTGCACATGATGTCAGTGGTCACGTGCCACATTGTTTTTCTGCCATTTTGGGCAGCAAATAGCATGGACCCTGTGTTGAGAATAATCATAATTCCACTAGCATGTACTCAGTCCGACTCGCCACGGTGTTGTTCGTTTTCCATTACGACTGAAGTGAGTGAGATCTTTACAGCAAGGCAGCCCAACACTCCCATGACATCGTTTGTATGTGACAAGAAAAACGCAAGATGGATATTGAGGCGAGCCTGGTGCTTGCTGGCTTTTTGTTAGCGTAAAGGCAAAAAAGGAGACCCAGAAAAGGCTACAGGTGGCGAGACGAAACACTGCAAAAGTACTGGAGAGTTCAGGAAGCCATTGGGCAACAGAAGACATGAGGATATGAACTAGATCACATATGAAGGTAAGCTAATGATTGCTAATACTAGTTAGCACTAATAAGTCCCCCATACTACATTGTAATCATGGCAAGTTATTGCTATTAGGCACTAAAATATGTATGCTGTGTGTGTGTTAGTTAGCTGTCTGCATACAGGAGACAATGGTGTTGTTTGTTCAAAGTGAACTTTCCACCACTGGGATAAATAACGGCAAAGATGCATAATATCACATCACTCACCATCCTCTATCCCCGTTTTCAACAATGATGATACCATGGTCAAGTCAACGCCACCCTGCCTCCCATCTGCCTCCGCTGTAGCTGAGAATTTGTTTCAGGTCGCTCTGTCCAGCTCCCTCTGGATTTCTTTAATCAGTTACCAAGCACAGAAAAGTCTGCACCTCATCGGTGGACCACGGTGTTGATTTGTGTGTAGCCATTTATCTTGTTGATTACACTCACTCATGCTTGCTGTTGGTGATTTGACTGTTCGTTTCAAAATGGCGCGGTAAACAAAAGACATGTGACCCGTGTGACATCAGTGCAACCCCTCTATAGGGTGGTCCACCAGCTCACTGCATGTTGTATTGAGACACAATAGGGGTTACAACTAGCATGTAGGTGTACTGAGTGTACATGTGCTTTATGCTATTTCGGTAATAAAGTTCAGTTTGAGCACAGCATCTTCGTCCATTTTCATTCCAGGTTTGTGGACATAACAGTCATGTCTTGTCTTTCAAAATAATATAATCATTTTGATCAATGTCTTATTGTGTCTCAAAAAGAGCTTTCACATTAGTGTGCAGGAACACATTCACCAACTATCTATCCATCTTCTTCCGCTTTATCCTTTTTTTGGGTCGCAGGGGGGCTGGAGCCTATCCCAGCATTTTTGGGTGAGAGGCACTGTACACCCTGGACAGACTGCCAGTCCATCACAAGGTCAACACAGAGAGACAGACAACCATTCACTCTCACATCCATACCCAAGGACAATTTAGAATCCCCAGTTGATGCCAATTAACCTAACCTGCATGTTTTTGGCATGTGGGAGGAAACCGGAGAAATCCCGAAGTAAACCCACGCAGACACGGGGAGAACATGCAAACGCCACACAGATCACTGTTGGTCGGGGCTGGGATCAAACCCGGGATCCCCCGGCCAAGGGTGAGTTGCTGTGCTGCCACAGTGCTAACCACTCTTCCACCATGCTGCCCACATTCAACAACTATAGACTTTTAAAAGAAAGTAACATTGCCTATTACATTTACACTGCAATATCACATTCTCTTGCCCAGAATATTAACAATGTCTCATTTTACAATGCTTACAAAATTAGATGTACCACAAAGTGCTCACAGAAAGACAATCATTTGTTATTTGATATTTATGGTAAATCAAATTATTGTAAACAGTCACACACTCATGTTGTACACAAACATGTGTCAGAGCAGACATGACAACAGACACATTATAAAGTATGCTGATGATTCAGTTATTGTCAGTCTCCTCCAGGATGGTGAGAGTGGCCACGGCCCAGTAGTCGATGATTTTGTTCACTGGTGTGAGGATTCCTACCTGCAGCTGAATACGACAAAAACTAAAGATATGATTATTGACTTTAGGAGGAAAACTCCCAGGCACAAAGTCACCGTACTCAAAGGCCAGACCACTGAATGTGTACAATCCTACAAATATGTTGGGATGATTATTGATAGTAATTTAAACTTTGAAGAGAACTGTGAAAGGGTGTGCAAAAAGGGTCAGCAACATTTGCATTGTTTAAGGAAACTTGCACACTTCCAAATTGACCAAACCATAATGACAATGTTTTATCGGGCTTTTATTGAATCTGTTTTATCCTTTTCTTTAGTGTCATGGTTTGGTCAGATAAAACTGAAACAGAGGAAATCCTTGGATCAGGTAGTTAGATGGTCCAGTCATTTTCTTGGTGAGTCACAGCTGAGCCTGACATCCCTGTACACCAGACAGGTACAGAGGATTGCTACCTCCATTTTAAATGATGACTCCCACCCTTTGCACTGCCACTTTCAGCTTCTTCCCTCAAGACGGAGGTTTGCTGTCCCAAAAAGTAAAACCCAGTGCTACAAAAACAGCTTTGTTCCTGCTGCTGTCAAAGAATTGAACAAGTTGTAACAATATATTGCACATAATTTAGTTACCTATTTATTAATTTCATTTTATATTTACTTATTTTTGTTGGATTTTTATTTGGGTTCTAAATCTTTTATTGGGTTTTAGACCTTTGTGTTTTTAACCTCTTTGACTAGTCTTTAACCTCTTGCACTCCGGGATACCGCGGGCGGTCACGTCTCTGCGTCCTAGTGCGTCCTAGTGCGCACTGTGTGTCTCAGTGCGCACTGAAAAAAAAAAAAGCTGCATTTCCGTTCTTCCACTACAGACACAGCCGCGAACAGAAAGCCAAAGGAGTGCTTTGATTGGTTTAGATTTGATTGACCTCTCATTCGACTAATAAGAGCCTTGAATTGGGTTTCTGAAACCTTGAAGAACCAATGACTGAAAACCTAGCAAGAAGGACCCGCCTACCAACGACTGTGAATACAATGAGCCAATTGAAGCAAAGAAGTTCGACGATTGAAAGCGTGCATCCCGTGCGTAAAATCTGTTTTGTGTAAGCCGCTGTGTGTAACGGTAGCGTTCGCCAGTCTTTTTTTATTACTACTGTTCTTATTTGTTTTGAAAAATCGTTCGCCAAAACTGCAATCATGGAAGCGCAAAACCGCAATAATGGAATCATGGTTTGACCGGGTCACGTGACCAGAACCACGAGTCGTAACAAGCAGACCAGCGTCATGTTCGTCTGACACTGAGGAACAGATGTTCGCCAACGACACTGCTGTTGTGGACAGGTAAGTGTTATAAGCTAAATTATTCTTTATCACTGAAAATAGTAATAAAAATGACTTTTGACCGATCGGTAATTACAACTGTGCGTCATCGCCACATGACGGACCGTTGACGGACCGTTTTTTTGTGTGCCGCGCTCCTCTGTAGCGGGGGTGGGGTGGGAGTTGTTATCCTCTACATTGCAGATATTTTAGTATAATTTTTATTGCACTGTAGGTTATTTTTTCTTGTAAAAAAAGGCCACACATTTTTTACGTGGCATGCTTCTTTATGTGTGGGGGCTTGTTTGTTCATTCATTTATTCATGAATGAATAAACAACCCCCCCCCACACACACACACAGAGCCCTGAGTGTCACCTTTCATTAGAGCCCAAGATGAAGCTTCTTTGTTGAATCATTCAAAAGTTATAGACGTTTTTCCAAACTGTGCCATTTGGCACAATTTGGCACAGTTCAAAAACGCCTGGGAACAACCTGAGAAAAAAGCTGTGTAATATAGTCATTTTTTGTGGTATTGTTACAAAATTTTGACCTCAGCTGGATAACACTTGGTTCTACATTTCTGTTGCATTTTCCAGCCCGGATCTGACAGCTGTGTGTTATTTGCAAGCATTTGTATCTAAAAAAACACCCAGGCAAACTTTATTTTCTTCAAGTTCAGTATGTTTAAATGACTGTTAGTCAGTGGCAGGAGCACTTAGAGAGATTATGACTGTTTTGCCAAAAAATTCAAAGTGTTTTCTTTTAAATGAGACCAACCTCATGAAGATGCTGCAAAGGGTTGAAGAACAGCTTTTGATTTACTTTGGGTATGTAGAGGATGCGTTCAATGATGAGGCTGAGTTTTATTTCTCAGGTTCAGCTTTATTGACAGAACACATACTCTAGCATTCTCAAAGCAGGAAGAAGAGAAAGAACTATATCACATCACCTTTTTATACCATTCCAGCATCTGAACTCAAGTCACATGGTGCTTTAGCAAACATACAGTCACATGGTACTTAATCCCAGCCACAATGCAACCCTTTGAACTTTCACCATTGTCTCTTATTCATTGATGAGCCGGAAATCTCTCTGGGGCATCTTCTCCGCGACAAAGGCCAAATCTCACACCTCCTCGTCATCCTCTGCAGATCCGGGCCTTTTGTCCTTCGAGACGTGAAGCCTCCAATAAACATGCAGTCATACCTTTGTGGAAAATATCAGCCCAACATATGTGCCACATAACCCCCCCCCAAACGTCTATTAAAGGACAAAACATGCATGGCATAAAAACACTCCCACATATTACAAATCAATCCACCAGATGCCTAGGTCTTAACCTCCTGCCGAATCTGTTGTAAACCAGCTTTGCTACTTCTGCAGCATCTTTCTGCCTCTGTGGATTAGAGCTGTTAGCACATCTCTGTGGGGGTTCTGGAGAATGCCTTCTCGGGGGCCTGCCACGGTGGGGGGGGCCTCGCCAGCTGCATGTGGTCATCAGCCAGAACAAAAGCGGGTTTGAGTCTGTTTATGCAAATCAACTCCTTTCTGCCCCCTAAATCCAGCAGAAAATGCTTCCCCCCGGTTTCCAGCACTCTGAAGGGTCCATCATAAAACGGCCGCAAACTTGGGCGCTGAGCATCATGTCTAACAAAAACAAACTCCGCATTTTTCAAAGCCTTCGGCACAAAAACGCGTGGGAAACTGTGATGAACCGGGCCAGGGAGTGTGTTTGATCCCGTGTCGCTCTGCAACGACTGAGCGGGGGGGCAATTTGGTGCGGGATTGTCGGGAAGAAATTCCCCCGGCAAACGGAGAGGTTGTGCAAAAACTAACTCAGCTGGGGAAGCCTGCAAATCTTCCTTAGGTGCAGAACGCAACCCCAATAAAACCCATGGAAGTTTGTCCACCCAATTTGTATCCGTAAGTGACGCTCTGAGGGCTGCTTTCAATGACCTATGAAAGCGTTCGCATAAACCATTAGCCTGGGGGTTATACGTGGTAGTGCGGTCAATCTTCACCCCTAGGCTGCGGGCCATCGACGACCATAGTTCGGAAATAAATTGGGGACCCCTGTCGGACGTTATGTCCGACAGGACTACGAAACGCGCAACCCACGCTGTTAAAAACGCTCGCGCAACTTCTTCCGCTGTGGTTGATGCCAGAGGAACCGCTTTTGGCCAACGCGTGGTGCGATCCACCATCGTCAAAAGGTGTGTGTGCCCTTGTGACGACGGGAGGGGGCCCACCAAGTCAACATGCACGTGATCAAAACGCTTAGCCGGGATGTGAAAAGGTTCCAACGGAGCTCTAGTGTGCTTGTGTATTTTGGCTCGCTGACACGCTATGCAGGCTGCTGCCCATTCCTTGACCTGTTTGCGCAACCCAGGCCAAACAAATTTCTCCCCCACCATCTTAATCGATGCGCGCACCCCCGGGTGCGCCAGAGAATGGACCGAGTCAAAAACGCGGCGACGCCACGCAGCTGGAACCACGAGGCGAGGCCGTCCCGTGGAGACATCGCAGATTGGGGGGGCATACCAATTTGCTGCACCCTGTGCTCCAGCCTTAACCCTGTTGGTCCAGACTGGAGCGCGCGCACGTCCGCATCATTAACCTGCTCCGCGGCCATGGCTGCATAATCTAAACCTACGCGGACCGGGGCTGCGCGCGCTTCCGCGTCGCTGCCCTGGCCCACGGCCACGGCTACAGAGTTTGCCCCCACGGGGCCTGGCATTGCTACCGCACGCGAGAGACAGTCTGCCACTACATTATGTTTACCTGCGACATGCTGGATATCGGTGGTGAACTCCGATATCGCAGCTAGCTACCTTTGCTGCCGGCCTGACCAGGGTTCTGAAATCTTGGCCATCGCAAACGTTAGCGGTTTGTGATACACAAACGTGGTGAAACGGCGCCCTTCCCGCCAGAACTGGAAATGGCGGATGGCCAAGTGTAGGGCCAAAAGCTCCCTGTCGAACGCGTTGTATTTACACTCGCTATTGCGCAAGGTTTTGCTGAAGAACGCGAAAGGTTGCCAGTTCCCTGCCACAAACTGTTCAACGACCGCCCCCACCGCTAAATCGGAAGCGTCAGTGGTGAGCGCCATGCAGGCCGTTGGAACTGGGTGTGCTAACAAAACTGCGTTCGCCAGGGCTGATTTGACCTGGGCGAAAGCGCGCTCCCGCTCCGGAGACCATTCAACCTTATTTGTGGGCTTTTGTTTTTTTAACGCAGTGTATAATGGTTGCATGAGCCGCGCTGCGCTTGGGAGGAACCGGTTGTAAAAATTAACCATTCCCAAAAACTTCTGCAGTGCCTTGACCGTTTGAGGTTGCGGAAAATCTGTTATTGCGCGTACTTTATCGGGCAGAGGGACCGCTCCTTCTGGTGAAACGCGATGCCCCAAAAAATCAATTTGCGCTACCCCAAACTGGCACTTCGCTGGGTTAATTATTAACCCATGCTCTGTCAGCCTCCGAAAAACTGCTGTGAGGTGACTTTCGTGTTCGCCTTCGGACGTGCTGGCTACTAAAATGTCATCCAAGTAGACAAACACGAAAGGGAGGTCGCGTAAAACTGCATCCATCATGCGTTGGAAAGTCTGCACAGCACCCTTGAGGCCGAACGGCATGCGCAAAAACTCAAAAAGCCCGAAAGGAGTTATAACCGCTGTTTTGGGTATATCCTGAGCGCGCACTGGGGACTTGATGGTAACCGCGCACCAAATCTATTTTAGAAAAAATGTGCGCCCCCGCCAAATGAACTGAAAAATCCTGAATGTGCGGAATCGGGTAGCGGTCGTGTGCTGAAATGTTGTTCAACCTGCGGAAATCACAGCAAGGCCGCCACGAGCCATCAGCTTTTGGGACCATGTGTAGCGGCGAAGCCCAGGGGCTTTTAGAGCGTCTAATAATGCCCAGTTTTTCCAGGTTGGCGAACTCCTCGCGCGCTATGGCTAGTTTAGCTGAGTCCAAGCGCCGAGCTTTTGCAAAAACGGGCGGCCCGGTGGTGGTGATAAAATGCTCCACCCCGTGTTTAGTGACTGTCGCCGAAAACATGGGGACTGTGAGTGCTGGGAACTGAGCGAGCAGTGCGTGAAACTTACCACCCGCAGCTGTGACGCTGGCATGTGCAGTCGGCGGGGCCACCCGAGCTGTGCAGGGAATAGAATGGAAAGACAGTGCATTAACCAAACGTCTATTAGCAAGGTCAACCAATAAACCATGTGAGCACAAAAAATCGGCCCCTAACATGTTGAAACTGACTGCTGCTACAATAAAAGTCCACTCAAATGAACGGCCCTGTAAAGACAGAAGCATAGTCCTCTCACCGAAAGTCTTAATCGCTGAGCCGTTTGCTGCTGACACCGACACCCAGGGAGCTTTAGACGGCATCAGCCGTTCCGCGTAGGTAGGTGTGACGAAACTCAGCTGGGAGCCCGTGTCCACGAGGAATTGTTTCCCCGAGTGTGCATCCGTCAGGTAAAGCAGCTTGTTCTCCTCCCCGAGGGTCGTAGCTGCTACCGACCCTCAGTCTTGGCGTTTCTCGGACACTTGAAGTGGCACGGTGGGACGCACTTGTGTGCCCTCTTTGCGAAACGGCGATGGTAGAAGCACAGGCCGTCATCCGCTCCGCGCAGCCTGGTACCCGTCGCCGCCGTTGTCGGTGCGTCCGGTGCCGCAACCACTGGCTCCAAGCCGTCTCCGGACGTCGTTACTGGTCTAGCTGCCGTGGCCGAAACCGCGCTCCGCTTGTGGGCGTCGACGAGCCGCTGCGCCTCTTTGCTCAGCCCATGGTAGTCTCGCCTGGCCAATCGGGGCGACTCTTCCAGGGCTACTCTCACTGCTGGCGGCAGGGTCCGGAGGAAAAGGTGGGCGAAAATAAATTTGCCATCCTCGGAGTCTTTCAGCCTCAGCATTTTCACCATCAGGTCTGCAGGTCTGTCGTTCTCCGACTCCGTCAACGTTAGGAGCCCCTCTGCTCGCTGTTGTACTGAAGGGGTGAAATGGCTGATCAGCGCGTCCTTCAATGCGCTGTACTTGTCGCTGTCCGGTGGATGATTGACCAGATCTTCCACCCTCTGGACCGTGTGGCTGTCCAGCTTCGCTACCACATGGTAGAATTTTGTGTCGTCCTTTGAGATTCTCCGGAGGTTGAACTGTGCCTCGACTGCACTAAACCAGGAGCGCGGACTATGCTGCCAGAAGTCGGGCAGCCGGAGTGTGGAGGCAGCCATCAGGCTGGCTTCCGCCGAGCCCCGCTCGGGAGAATTCTCTCTGCTCATTCTTTGTCGTAGGGTCACCAGTGTAGAGGATGCGTTCAATGATGAGGCTGAGTTTTATTTCTCAGGTTCAGCTTTATTGACAGAACACATACTCTAGCATTCTCAAAGCAGGAAGAAGAGAAAGAACTATATCACATCACCTTTTTATACCATTCCAGCATCTGAACTCAAGTCACATGGTGCTTTAGCAAACATACAGTCACATGGTACTTAATCCCAGCCACAATGCAACCCTTTGAACTTTCACCATTGTCTCTTATTCATTGATGAACCGGAAATCTCTCTGGGGCATCTTCTCCGCGACAAAGGCCAAATCTCACACCTCCTCGTCATCCTCTGCAGATCCGGGCCTTTTGTCCTTCGAGACGTGAAGCCTCCAATAAACATGCAGTCATACCTTTGTGGAAAATATCAGCCCAACATATGTGCCACAGGTACGTTATTTTTAGGTGTTTTTAGGGAAATTGACCAGAGTGCAAGGGGTTAACTTTTTAATATGACCCTTCTCTCTTATCTCTGGTTTTTCTCTCATCCCTTTGTCTTATATCCTGATTGGTGGAGCCTTGAGTATTTTTATCATGTTTATAGTCAGCTTCATGTGTGCCTGTGTTTGTGTTTATGTTGAATGTAATTGTGGTTTGTAAATATGGATGTCACCAGACTGCAAAACAAATCTACCTACGGGTACAAATAAAGTAACCTGAACCTGAACCTGAACACTCAGATTTAAACCAAAACTTCTTGGAACAATATTTTTTTGAAAGATAAAATGTAGAGGAGCCCAATAATTCAGCGTAACATATTTGGGGAGGATTACACAATAACCGTTACTCATAGAAACTCATCAGTCATCACAATATTCCCTAAAATAAAGCAGATCATCATAAAATTGACCAAAAAAGATTGAAACAAAAATGATTATTTATGCTAGTCAAGTGTAAGACAATTTAAGTTCTTTTATGACAATTACTAACCTGAAAACCAGGATAAAAAATGATGAGACAAGGGTGACTTGACTGCTCTCTGAGAATTCTTCCTGGTTCATCTGTGTAACCGATCACATATGCAAACCAGAGTTCCAATTTCGAACAGAAGTCCCTTGTCTCCCCCTGCAGTCCAAACTAGGTACTGCATAGGCGCTTCCTTGACCACATTTTGAGATGCCTCAAAAACAACTGATTATTTACATCAGTAAAACAAAGAAATCACAGATAAAATATCAACTTTACATTGTCATCAAACAAATAAATTTATGTGCATGTCACACACTCCCTGACAAAAATGGCTCCTGACATTTTCAAAACACAGATACAAAAGTCCACATTGCTAAAATGTCCATAACTTAATTTTCTGACTACAACCTACAAACTAATTCCAAAATTAGCATAAAGGTGTCATGTATGGCACATATGTGGGTGCTGTGTATGATGCAGGTGGGTAGTTCAATGGAAAGTGGTAGGGTGCAGCTCCCCACAGTGGTAGGTATGGTGGATTGTATGCTCCAACTGTGCTCACTCTCGGGTGGGCTTGCAATGATGGCTGGCTGAGTGTATCATAGGTTAACAGATGCCTTGGCTTCCTTTCTCCTGTGGACCACCTGACACCTGTGTTTTGTGTAAGTGGAGTCAATGGTCTCTTTTCATGTTCATGTGTTTGACTGTGGTGAGACTAACGTGATCATTATTTGTTCCGTCTTCTCTTGCAGGTGACAGGACTGGATCTGGCAAGTAATGTCCTTTTTTTTGTCTTTGTGGTTGCTGCTGTTCTCTTTCAGGTATTGCAGTCCTGACCAGGTAAGTATTCATCCACCCTTAAAGGACATGTCTCTTTCTGCCTTTTTTCTCTTACTGGTTCTTGGACTGAGTCATCCTGGACTGAGGTGAGTTTTCCTGGAATTTGGAGTCTCTCAACTATGTTTTCTTCACTGGTATTCTTAGCCAATAGCTGTCAGTACTCTGTTCATCTTCGGAGTCTCCTGACTCATCACTGTTATTGGTCTTTCCATTCATGTCACTCACATTTGAATTTTTTCTTTTGTGTTGTCTCCCAGATGCTGAACCTTATGAAGATAGAGGAACTTCCACAGGTAGGTCACTTACAGGCAACAGCAAGTTGCGATGGAGAGTTCTGGTTTTCAGCTTGTCTCCTGATTCTGGGTAAATAATATACACTGGGTTTTCAGAGACCTGTTCTTTCACAACATATATTGTTTTTTCCACATATGACCTTAGTATTCCTGGCCCTCCTCACTCACCAAGGTTTCTCACGAGGACCCTGTCACCTGGATGCAAGGCTGCCCCTTTCATTCTTTGGTCATAGTATGATTTCCCTCAAGCACTTGATTGTTTGCTGTTCTCATTAGCAATACAATAAGCCTCGGACATCCCTTTTGCCCACTTTTTTGCATACCCCTTAGCGGTAACTTGATCTGTTTCTTTTCAAAACCCAAACAAAAGATCAACTGGCAGGCATGGATGGTGGCCATACAGTAAAAAGTACGGTGAGTAGCTGGTGGACTCATGCCAAATACAATTGTACGCATGCACAATTTGTAGAAGATGATCCTTCCAGCACTCCTTATCCTTGTCTGCAAGTGTCCTCAGCATTTGCAACAAGGCGTGGTTAAACTGCTCAGCTGGGTTGCCTTGAGGGTGATATGGCGATGTTCTGGAATGACCGACTCTTGACAGGTGCTGAAGGGTGCAGAAAAGTTAATTTTCAAACTCACGTCCCTGGTCGTGGTGTAATTTTAATGGAAAGCCTAATCGAGGTATAAAGTGTAGCGTGACCTTAAGTTCCAATTTATAAAATCATTCTTTGCTGAAGAAAAATTGTTTCAACTCAAAAGTCTGGCTTTTGAGACTGCTTTTCTCACCCAAGAACCAGAGCTGTAACCCTATCCATCGGCCATAAAGTGGAAGTTAATCCCTTTCTCCAAGACTCTTTGGCAAAGGAATGCTCTAATTGACAGTTTTATGATTGACATAGTCCAGACGTGTGGGGAAGTCAAGACTTTCCAGTATACAACCAGCCAGTTTCAAAGTGCCATCTGGTGGACGAATCAGGAATATTTAACTTTTTCCTTTGCAGTGGAATTTATGCCTTATGGACTATGAACTAACTCATATTCTTTCTCTTAAGACAGTATCTGCCAACAAAGACCTGGTTGAACTCTGAGGTGGACAATATGGGTTTCAAATTCTTTCATTGAAATGATTTGATATAACTTGATATGTGCTGCTATTTTCAAGAAGAAATTAATTCTTGCATGCTTAATATCACAAGTTAATTGCAGTAGATGTAGATGCATTTTATGCTCCTTTATTGAATAGAATATCTTAGTCACTAAAGTTTAAGAAATTTATGCTTTATTCAGCAACATGTGTCTTAAAGGGGGGTCTCACTCTCAGATCAGATGTTTCTCTCTCCCCCTCCTCTCTCCTCTGTTCTGCAGGAGTCCATAGCTGTACTTTAACTGACCAATAGAGTTCAAAGCTTCATTGCATTTCCTTTTTTAGGTCGAGTTTATGATCCTTGTTGGACAAAGCTCAAATATAATTGGGCCAGCTCAGGTCTCACAAAGTTTTGGACCACCCTGTAACACTAGCGAAAACCTAAGTTTTATTGCTCTTTGTTGAGTCTGTTCTGGGGTGTTGGTCAAGTTGTGAACAGCTTTCTCTGCTCCTCTAATTTTTCTCCTATCTTTTTAAGAAGGGCCCAGAGCCTGTCATGCTCTGTGTAAATCCTGATTCTTTTCTTTAAAATTAATTTTTCTTATTTTATTCTTCTTTTTCTTTAAATCATCGTGCAAGAAGATTTTGTTTATATTTTTTTTAAAGCTTAAACCAACTCATTTAAACCATCAACATTGGAAGAAATGAGTTTGTGATGTAATTTGACTTTCTGATGGGACTTTGCACCATAAACTAATTCCGTCTTCAGTGCATCAGAGAAGACCTCGCCCAGCCTTTGTGATCCTGGGAGGAGGCCATAACAGTGGTAAGGAGTCTGTCTGCCAGCCTCCCAACAGAACCCCTCCTGGTTCAGTTGAACAGAAAGTGGACTGCCTGCTACCCATGGGGACGCAAAGTTTCTGCGGCTGACGGTCTGTTATGTAATTTACACTTGTCTTCAGAATATTCCTGGTATAAGTTCTTTGAACCTAATTTTATGCAAACACCCATCAGAATCTCAAAATGTATGTTGTCTTTCATTAATTTACGTTCTCTTTCAGAGTAAAACTAATTTTCTAAATTTTTATAAAGTTAATTAGCATTTTCTTCATAAAATTGCATCCACTTTTTCTAAACCAATGCTATTTTATGGTTTTCCAATTTCCAGTATGCTGACAAATTAAACTTTGCTTCATTTGGTTCCACAAATGCTTGATTCATAAGTAACTCAGTAACAGTCTATGATGCCCATGATACATGTGAATTCTCTGTTTTAAAGTTATCAGCATATGTTAGCCTACTCTGACATTTCTTATTAAATCATTGAAAGACATATGGGAGTTATTGTTTGATTTCATATCCATCTTCTTGGTCATCAGAGACAAGAACTCACACAAGGGTTTATTATGAGACTGATCAAATATTTTCAATAGAATTATTAATGCTTAACTTACCAATTGCTAAATTGTTAAGCTTAAATCTGTTCATAAGAGTTTTTACCTCTATAAAACGTGGATGGTGCCCTAACGAGGAATTGAGTGTGATGAAAGTAAATCTTCATTCCTACTCACATTCATATTTACACTAATACATGTACCAACATTAAATTACCAATAAAAACCCTTAATTTCACTACAAAAGTCATTGTACTGTATATACGCGCTGCCGCTGTACGCCCTGACTTATTTTTTGTAGCGTACGCTTGTGCAAACCTGATGAAATGGTCAACTACCACCAGGATGTATTGGTAGCCACCTTTACTGGCCTCAAGGTGCAAGAAGTCGATGCAGACAAGCACTAAAGGGGAACTGGTGGTTATACTGCCCATGGGTGCAGGCTGTTTTTTTTCTGTTTTATACATGGACACTTTCTGGTGACATAATCATCTATTTCTCTTTTCATGTAGGGCCAATAAAACCGTTCCCAAGCCAGGTGGAGGACCCTCTCAGTACCAACATCTCCCATCTCATCATGCAGATGTTTCAATGCAAGGGGTTTGTATTTCTGAGGTAGGACAAGTTGTTGCCTCTTTTCAGTTTGCCTGTACAAGAGTCCATCCTCCAAATACAGTTTATTCTACTCATGCAAAAGCTTCCTGGTGAGCTTATTTGCTGCTCTTCTGTCCCCCTCCATCAGAGCAGTGCCCATCTTCTTAAGCCTCACCACTTCTCGAATGGCCACATCTTCTGACTGGGCTTGGACAAGTTCATTGTGACTTATTGTTGGAAAGTGTGGTTGTGGCTGTGGGCTTGTCTCCAAAGAAGATATGTGCATTACTGCAATCCAGGCCACATCCTTTTGTAGCAGTACCGGTACCAGGTAGATGGATGTGACTCAGGGGTCCCCCCCACCAATAACGAGACCAAAGGAACTTTGACTTTGTTTAGAAAATTGATCAATTGAGGTATTCCTATTTATATTGTTAGCATCCTGTTATACTGGTACAGAAGGCAGTCTATGGTTGTTAGGTGGGGCAATGTTACCTCATCTAAATTTTGTGTGACCAGTGGTGTTAAACAAGGTGGTATACTGTCACCCTTGTTGTTTAATGTCTATGTTGATGATCTCAGCGTACTGTTGAACAATACTAATGTTAGTGGCTCCATTGATGGTGCACTGTTAAATCACATTTTCTATGCTGATGATCTTTGTTAAGTTTGTCTACTGCATCTATGCAACATCTCCTCTCGGTATGTGAGAAATTTGGTGAAAAAAATGACATCTTGTTCAACTGTACTAAATCTATGTGTATGGCAATCAAACCGAAGGGTGTCAAAACTTCGGATCCTGTTATGCCACTTTGTGGTAATAGTTTGAATTTTGTTGAAAAAGCCAAATACCTAGGTGTGTGGATTGAATGTGATAAGACCAATGTTGATTGTAATAGGCAACTCAGGAAACTCTATGCTCAAACAAATTTACTGTTGCGAAATTTCCATAGGTGTTCTCCTGGTGTTAAATGTATGTTGTTCAAGACTTTCTGTACCTCAATGTATTGCTCGCCTCTATGGTTTAATAGCAATGTTGCTGTTAGGAACAAAATCCGCATTGCATATAATAATTCCCTAAGAAGGTTGTTAGCTATACCTCGTAGGTCGAGTGCAAGCGAGATGTTTGTGTCCTTGAATATTCCGTCTTTTGGCGAGTTGTTATGAAAGAATGTCTATAGTTTTATGAAAAGGTTGCTGGCATGTAACAACCATTTTATATCCGCAATTGTTAACTCGTCACTCACACTTCACTCCAGCATTTGGAAGTGGTGGCGTTCTATTTTATACTGAGTTCATTATTGTATTTTATTGTTGTTACATGAGCGCCGTGTGATTGCTGAATTTTATACACTTTTATTTTTACACGTTTTATACACTTTTATTTTTTTTACACGTTTTGTATATACTATGAACCTTGAGTTCGAAATAAACGTTTGAATTGAATTGAATTGAATTTGACTGTCCTTCTGCTCACCAACCCCCCAACTCATTCTTCACAGCCCTTTAAACAATGAGAAACAAAGGCATTGTTTATCTCTTCTCTTAACACCCACACACTGTCACAGGACAACAGGAAATAAGGACTCAAAGTCACACAAACTGGGTCATTGTCAGAATTCTAATCTTCATGCATCTGAACTTCTAATATACCTTACACATGTCTGCCTTTTTGTATATATCTGTATGCTTTAGGATCAAGTTAATTTAGTGAAGCTAATTAATCAAGTGGAAATGCTTAGTTTAGACAAAGGTGCCATAGGACTAATTATAATATTAATATGATGTGCTCACTGTCTTTTTGTTCTCTCCCAGCTCAGTGAATCACACCTCCTCCCCGTTTCTCTTTCATTGTTGTAACCATAGTAACAAAGCCAACCTCTATGCAGTTTCTCACTCACTGATTCATTGAGAGATTCCAAGCTCCTCCCTTCCAGCATGTGGGGAGGGAAGTTTAAACCAGAAGACATTCAAGATCTTTTTTTCCTCTTCTCTTTCCAACCCTGCTGGTGTTCACATCTCTTCTGTCCTTTGCCACACTCTTTTTGCATCTCTCTTCTCTTTTAAGTTTTTCTGCCCAGGCGACTGCTTGCATTTTCTAGTTACTGTTTTATAGATTTTTGTAGTTGATGTTTTTCTGTAGAAGTTTACCTTTGTTAGATCTAGGGATTAAAGCCTGAGTAGTTTTTGTCTTTTAGAACTTACCTAGCTTAGCTACTGATCAGCAGGAAACTGCGCATGCCAGTACTTTATCCAGACCAGCTGCCCTTATCCAGCATATTGGCGGGTTGAGACCCAAGACCAGGTCTCCCAACTCTCCCTGGAGCAAGCCTGCCTTGAGTGACCTAGGAGTGAAGCCAAAATCCCCCACGAGGCGCCAAGGAGGACCACCTTCCCTCGGCCTGAAATAAGCCTCACCAGGTTTTCATATCCACAGAAGGCACTCACCTCTTTCAAGGTCACCTGTTGTGATGGTCGGGTTGGTTTGAATTTGCTCCATCAGAAAAACAGCTACAAGCCTGTTGGATAGACCCTGATGGTGCTTGGTCTAAGTCAGACTCCTGATTTTGTGCATCCTCCCTCACTCTCCCTCTTTTTTCTTTAAACCCATTTGAATTCAAATTCTACACAAAATTTTTGTAACCTTTTTCATTAGAACTGTGTAAATTTTCTTTAACCTCAAGGTGGCTGCATAAAGCTAAGCTTTAAGTACCACAGCTTAATCATGATACTAATAGGGTGATCTTAGGTTCAGGTTCAGGTTCAGGTTACTTTATTTGTACACGTTGTAGAGGAGCTGGGCAATGAAGAGGCGATTTGGTTTATAAGCGAAGTTTTAATGTATAGCTCTTCTATCAAGTCTCATCTGGTGCAGAGAGCGGCAGAAGGGAAAAGAGACAGAATTTCGCCAACTCACTGATTGTATACATGCACACAACAAAAGACATGCATAACAAAGGCTGACATCCCTCATTATCATAATCCCCCCAATGTCTTGGTATTTCCTCTCCTCGTCTTGGGAGGTGATGGTAATTCCTCTCCTCGCCTTGAGGGGTGAGGGTGGCTCGTCCGGTCTCTCCCGCCGCGTCCGGGAACGTCTTTGTTCTTCACTCGGCGGGTGAGATTCCTTTGTCCTTTCAGAGGTGTGAAGTTCCTTACATATGCAATCACCAAACATTTCCACATGCTCTAACATATGTAGGTTATGGAATATATGGTTAATATAGACCACAGGCCCCCCAAACAACTAAGAAAGGACAACAGAAAGGTTCACAGTCTAGGATAGTTATTACGACATACTACGTGTTACAGCTGTTGCCATGGAAGAAACTTTCCAGCAGCCATGCTCCTAAGAGAGTTCAGTGGTAAACATAGCGGCATAGTAAAATCATAAGTCAGTCCTAAACTGTTGCAGCACAATTAGTGAATAATTGTGGAGTGGTTGGTGTCAGTCCCTGTGCTGTCTGGGTTTAATTCTTCTCCCAAAACTGCTGTAGGTTGGTTTAGGCGTCCTGCTGGGACCTTCTTGTGAGGAATCTGCAGTGTGGGAAGGAGAGAGGTTATTTGTTCCCTGCCTGGGGGCTGAGTCTTTTCTCTTGGGGGGTCTACCTCGCCGAGGTGCTCTCGCCAACTGTGCAGGTTCGTCTTCCAACAAGAAGGCAGGTTTAAGTCTGTCAATGCTGACTGTTTCTTTTCTATCCCCATAATCAAGCACAAAGTGTTTATCACCATTTTCCAGCACTCTGAATGGCCCATCGAATGCTGGGCGTAAAGTTGGTTTTAGAGCTTCATGCTTAACAAAAACGAACTCAGCGTTTTTTAAAGTTTGAGGGACAAAAACCCGTGGGAAGGAGTGATGAGCTGGACTGGGGAGAGAGTTTGGTCCGTTGCTGCCTAAAAACCTTGGTACTGGAAGGCGCCCTGGTTCTGGGTTCTCTGGCAGAAATTCACCTGGGAGCCTGAGAGGTTGTGCAAAAACTAATTCTGCGGGAGAGGCGTCTAAATCCTCTTTAGGTGCAGCACGCAACCCCAATAAAACCCAGGGAAGTTTATTTACCCAATTTGTGTCCGTTAGTGAGGCTCTGAGGGCAGCCTTTAAAGACTTGTGAAAACGCTCGCATCTTCAGTCTTTCCAAGAAAGACTGAAGATGGCTGCCACCGGATTAAAAAGTGGGCTGATGGGCACCACTAATAAGCCTTCTCTACTTCTCTACTTCCTCTTCGTTTTGTCTTTGTGTGTCTGGACCTGCAACAAGAAGGATTTTCCGACAAACTCAACCAAAGGTGAAGTTAAAAAGTTTTATCTGTATGGATTTGGGCTTGGACATCTCACCCTACACTCTATGTGGTCTTTAAAAGCCCTGAGCAAAAACTTCCAAATTAAGGCAAACATGGCTGTTAAGCAAAAATCACAATATGGCAGAGGATATACAATTAAAGTTCTGTTAGTTCTGCTACTTCTGGCAGGAGATATTCACCTTAACCCTGGACCTGCCACTATTAAACAGCAGACCACTGGGTTAGCACAAAACCGAGCTGTACAAAAGCAAAAACAACATTTATTTTTCCAAACTGTTAATCATGCACGAGTTCTTTGGGACACCAAGGCTAAACCAAAGGGGATCCTCGGCGGTCATTTAAACATACGGAGCATAATCCCCAAAAGAGATGAGATTTCGGTGTTGTTGTTGGACTCAAATCTGGACTACCTTTGTCTCTCAGAAAGCTGGCTACACAGGAACATAGACACTAATATGATCGATATTGTGGGCTACCAGTGTTTTAGAAAAGACAGGCAGGTAGGGAGGGGAGGAGGTGTTTTAATTTACATCAAAGAGAAATATAAATGTCAACTGGTTGATTTGAATACTTCACTTGAATGTTTAGCTGTTAATGTATGTCTCTCTCCGGTAATGAATTTCAACATTGCAGTAGTGTACAACCCACCGTCACACAACTCTTCCTTTTATAATGAATTAAGTGATCTGGTTAAACAACTTGAGAAGAACAGAGAAACGATAATTCATGGTGACTTTAATATCAACTGGTCTGATAAAAAAGACAAACAAAAACTGAAAAGCCTCATGACTAAATTTAATTACCAGCAAATCATCAAAGGACCCACCAGGATAACCAAACAATCCAGAACACTTATTGACATGGTATTTACTAATAAACCAGAACGAATAACCAGAACCTATAATCTTGTAACTGGTCTCTCAGATCATAACATGGTTCTTGCTGTCAGGAAACTTACTAAAAAGCGACTACAGTATTTTGGGGGAGTCGATATTGACAAATCAAATTTTATTATCCCCAAATCAAAAAATGAGGAGTTTGAACATTACTTAGAGAATCAAAATTGGGAGCAGCTCATGTCAACATGTGAAGTAGATGATTGTTGTAATTTTATAACTGCAACAATCACAAAGTCTATAGAAAAATTTTCAAAGCAAATTAAAAGTAGACAACAGAAGATTAGCCTACCATGGTTAAATAATGAAATAAGAAAACTTATGAAGAGGCGAGACTATGCACTGAAAACATCACTAACCTCCAAACTACAAAATGATCACCTTGTGTACAAAAGTTTAAGAAATAAAGTGGTACATGAGCTGCGAAAATCAAAAATATCTTATTACAATAAACTGATAGATCATGCAAAGGGTAACAACAGTTCCCTATGGAGGCATTTAAATAACTTAACTAATAAAAAAAACGATCAGAAGGGGGTAAAGGAACTTAGAATCAATGGCAAGACCGTCAGTGACAAGGCTACTTTGGCAAATGAATTTAATTCACACTTTGTGGGCTCTGTGGAAGACTTAACAAAAAATTTTGTGCTGCCAAATGTGCTCAACAACACAAATTCCATACTTCCAACAGATACTTTTCACATCGATGAGGTAAATGAGAAGTTAATTGCTGGTATTGTTAAAACACTGTCAAACTCAAAAACTAATGATATCTACAATATGAGCACCTCCTTTCTCAAAATGCACAGCAAAATATTAATCAAACCACTGACTCACCTCATTAATCTCTCCATTAGGTCTAGTACATTTCCATCTGGCTGGAAAAAAGCTGTCGTCATACCAGTTCATAAATCAGGCAGTAAAGACGATATATGCAATTACCGCCCAATCTCTATTTTACCAGTCCTATCTAAGGTTCTTGAAAAAGTTGTAGCTACACAGCTGATAGACTACTTACAAGACAGTCAACTTCTTCATCCACATCAATTTGGTTTTAGACCAGGATACTCAACAGAAACAGCAAATTGTTGCCTTATTGAAAACGTCAAACAGTCCTTGGACAGGGGTAATGTGGTAGGAGCTGTTTTTCTAGATCTCAAAAAGGCTTTCGATACTGTAAACCACAGTTTGCTTTTATCCAAAATGGTATCTTTTAACTTCTCCCCAAATACATTAGAATGGTTTGCATCTTATCTCCAGAATAGAGAACAGTGTGTAAAAGTTCACCAGGATAAATCCTCATTTTTAAACAACCGCATGGGTATCCCACAAGGGTCCATTCTTGGTCCTTTACTTTTCAGCATTTTTATTAATGACTTGCCGTTACACTGCTCAGCTGCAACATGCCAACTTTATGCAGATGATGCAGTTATTTACACAGCTGCCAAGACTCCAGCACAGGCTGCAGATGTACTGTCTACAAGTATGGTTGATGTCCAAGAGTGGCTCCTCAAGAACCATCTATTGCTGAACCTTCAGAAAACAGTCTCAATGTGCTTTTCAATCAAAAAATGTAACCTGCAACATTTTAAAGTTAATATACATGATCATGACATCAGTTTAGCTACAGAATTCAAATACCTTGGCATTGTACTAGATCCTCAACTCAAATTTAATCTTCATATAAAGAAAATTTCAAAAACAGTAAAAAAAAATCTGAACTGCTTTAAATTAATTAGATATTACATACCTTACGAAGCAGCTGCACTGTATATGCATTCTATGGTTTTTTCTCATATATCATACTGTTTGACAGTCTGGGCTCAAGCAGCCCCTTCCACAATAAGACATATAGGTTCATTATATAATCAAACCCTAAAAATCTTGGACAAAAAGCCCATTAGGTGGCATCACTGTAATGTTTTAAAAAAATACAACCTATTGAGTTTTGAGAGCTTCATTGACCTCTGTCTTCTGAAATTAACGTTCAAATGTTTCCATAAATCAACACCCGAGCCACTTGCTGGTTTCGTCCAAAGACAGGACAGCAGCAGAGCCACCAGGAGTTCTGTTAACAATAACTGTAAAATATTCCACCGCAGAACCACATTTGGACAAACAGCTTTCTCTATAAAGGGCAGTCACATCTGGAACACAATGCCAAATGAAATTAAAATAATAACGGACTTTAAAACATTCACTAAAAATGTTAAAAACTGGCTGAAAAATAAACAAGAATGTACTCATGTATGAATTAATTGTCTGCAAAGTGAGAGTGAATGAAGGGAAGGAATAAATGTGTTTGTTTATAGTGAGTGACGGAGGGAGGAAGGCCTGAAATAGGCAAATGTGAGTTATGTTATATGTGTTAAATGTGAGTCAGGCTGTTATATTTGTGTATTTATAATATTTATAATATTTATGTTAAATGTGAGTCAGGCTGTTATATTTGTGTATTTATAATATTTATAATATTTATAATTGTGTATTTATAATTTTTCTGCATTGATGTATGTGGTTATTGTGTATATTTTTTATCTTGATTCTTTTTTCTAAAGCCCATCCAGGGACAAGAGTTGCGAATTAGCTAATAGCTATACACTCTATGTGCAACACATCAGATTGATTGTCTTTGATTAATTGTCTATGTTTATTGCACTGTCCCTGTCAAATAAACTAATCTACTACTACTAATAACCCATTAGCCTGAGGGTGATAAGCAGTGGTGCGATGAATTGTTGCCCCTAAGCTGCTGGACATGGCTGACCAGAGCTCTGAGACAAATTGAGGCCCCCTATCGGACGTGATGTCCGATGGGACGCCGAAACGTGCCACCCAGTTTGTCAAAAAAACGCGAGCGACTTCCTCCGCTGTGGTTGCCGCTAGAGGGACTGCCTCTGGCCAGCGTGTGGTGCGGTCTATCATTGTTAACAGGTGTGGGAAACCTTGGGAGGAAGGTAGTGGCCCCACAAGATCGACATGAACGTGGTCGAACCTTCTAGCAGGGATTGGAAAAGGCTCCAGAGGGGCTTTTGTGTGTCTGTGTATTTTGGCGCGTTGACAAGAAATGCAAGTTTTTGCCCATTCTTTTACGTTTTTGCGCAGGCCTGGCCACACAAACTTTTCGGCGACCATTTTAACCGAGGCGCGCACACTTGGGTGCGCGAGGGAGTGAATTGTGTCAAAAATACGGCGGCGCCATGTAGCTGGTACTAACGGGCGAGGTCGGCCGGTTGAAACATCGCATATTAGGGGGGGCACGCCGTCGCGTAAACCCTTTTTCTCCAGCCTTAACCCTGTTGGTCCAGACAGGAGTGCGTGCATGTCCGCGTCACTGTTTTGTTCCTCTGCCATGGCTGCATAACCTATCCCTTCATGGATAGGTGCTGCGTATGTGTCTGCGTTAGTGAAGAGTTCTGCTGCTGAGGCAGTATAATCTGTCTCCTCGCGCTCTGGTGGTGCCACAGCGCGAGAGAGACAGTCCGCTACTACGTTAAGTTTGCCTGCCACGTGTCGAATGTCTGTGGTGAACTCTGAAATCGCAGCTAGCTGTCTTTGTTGCCTGCCTGACCATGGTTCTGAAATTTTAGCCATAGCAAAGGTGAGCGGTTTATGGTCTACAAAAGCCGTGAAACTCCGCCCTTCCAACCAGAACTGGAAGTGGCGGATGGATAAATGAAGCGCCAGCAGCTCTCTGTCAAAAGTGCTGTATTTGCGTTCAGTTTGGTTTAGCGATTTGCTAAAGAATGCTAAAGGTTGCCAGACCCCGCTGACAAGTTGTTCTACAACTGCCCCTATAGCTAGGTCTGAAGCATCTGTGGTTAGTGCAATGCGGGCCAAGGGATCTGGATGAACTAACAATGTGGCGTTAGCTAGGGCGTTTTTTACTTCCGCGAAAGCGCGTTCGCGCTCCGGGGTCCATTCGACCGCGTTGGAAGCTTTCTTTTTTGCTCACCTAGGTAGATTTGTTTTGCAGTCAGGTGACATCCATATTTACAAACCACAATTACATTCAACATGGTGCGGTGGAAGAGTGGTTAGCACTGTGGCAGCACAGCAACTCACCCTTGGCCTGGGGATCCTGGGTTCGATCCCAGCCCCCGACCAACAGTGATCTGTGTGGAGTTTGCATGTTCTCCCTGTGTCTGCGTGGGTTTACTTGGGGACTTCTTCAGTTTCCTCCCACATGCCAAAAACATGCAAGTTAGGTTAATTGGCATCAAAACTGGGGATTCTAAATTGTCCTTAGGTATGACTGTGAGAGTGAATGGTTGTCTGTCTCTCTGTGGTGGCCCTGCGATGGACTGGCGATCTGTCCAGGGTGTACCCTGCCTCTCACCCAAAGATGCTGGGATAGGCTCCAGCCCCCCCCCCCCCCCCCGCGACCCGAAAAGGATTAAGCGGAAGAAGATGAATGAATGAATGAATGAATACAAACACAGGCACACATGAAGATGACTATAAACATGATAAAAGTACTAAAGGCTCCACCAATCAGGACATAGGACAAAGAGATAAGAGAAAAAACAAAGAGATAAGAGAGAAGGGTCATATTAAAAAGTTAAAGACTAGTCAAAGAGGTTAAAAACTCAAAAGTTTAAAACCCAATAAAAGATTTAGAACCCAAATAAAAAACCTACAAAAATAAGTAAATATAAAATAAAATTAATAAATAGGTAACTGAATTATGTGCAATATATTGTTACATCTTGTTCAACTCTTTAACAGCAGCAGGAACAAAGCTGCTTTTGTAGCGCTGGGTTTTACTTTTTGGGACAGCAAACCTCCGTCTGGAGGGGAGAAGCTGAAAGTGGCAGTGCAAAGGGTGGGAGTCATCATTTAAAATGGAGGTAGCAATCCTCTGTACCTGTCTGGTGTACAGGGATGTCAGGCTCAGCTGTGACTCACCAAGCAAACGACTGGACCATCTAACTACCTGATCCAAGGATTTCCTCTGTTTCAGTTTTATCTGACCAAACCATGACACTAAAGAAAAGGATAAAACAGATTCAATAAAAGCCCAATAAAACATTGTCATTATGGTTCGGTCAATTTGGAAGCGTGCAAGTTTCCTTAAACAATGCAAATGTTGCTGACCCTTTTTGCACACCCTTTCATAGTTCTCTTCAAAGTTTAAATTACTATCAATAATCATCCCAAGATATTTGTAGGACTGTACACATTCAGTGGTCTGGCCTTTTAGTACAGTGACTTCGTGCCTGGGAGTTTTCCTCCTAAAGTCAATAATCATATCTTTAGTTTTTGTCGTATTCAGCTGCAGGTAGGAATCCTCATACCAGTGAACAAAATCATCAACTACAGGGCCGTGGTCACTCTCACCATGGTGTAGGTGTATGGTATGTTCATATTTGATGCAATCAAGTAACCCCAATAGCCACGGTTACATGTGCAAAATTTCTTCAGTCTGATTACAATTCAGATCAGAACTTTACTGTTCACATGGATCCTGAAAAAGTTGATCCGATTAGGACGTGCGTTTCCATGTGTCACACATTTGAATGGACTAAATCATTTTGACATGCGCACAATTATCCAACATTCCGGAAACAGTTGACGAAGAAGCAACTTCCGATGTAAACAAACCCCGCTTCGTGTCTTTCTCTTTTTGAAATGGACCTGTATTGTGTTATTCAGACTGTACTTTTGCTTCTGTTGGTCTCCGTAATGAAGCTACAAGCCCAGCAGTACATACTTCTGCATATGACGAACAGAGGGAGACAGCAGGACGATACAGACCAGAATTGTTTTATGCCCGCCATGTCTTCCGCTAGCTGCTGTGAAGGCAGAAATATGTCATCGGGTAAGAATATTCAGATTGGCATGTTTACATGAAGCATTTTTATTCCAATCAGGCTTTCAATCTGGTTACTTGTGTCCATGTAAACATGGCTAGTTATTGCCATATTTATTCTGCTGATCTTAAATGCTTTGTTTGTGCCACTACATTGAGTTTAATAAAGAGGGGTTACGAAAGCTAGAAGGTGTGATTTTTTCCTTGTCCATTACTGTAACAACTCAGTGTCAAGAATTCTGCCTCCAGACTATGAGACTGATCAAACATTGCCAGTTACATTATTAATTAATGCTTAACTTATTAATTGCCAGATTCCTAAATTAAGCTGGTTCTTGAGTTCCCACAACTCTTAAAAAAACCTGTGGATGGTTCCCCATCTACTGTTACAAACGAGGTATTACAAGTATTATTAATAAGCTTTAAACTGAGTTTATAGAGGCTGGGTTAATAATAATCTGGAATTTGCTGCAGATTGTAATAAACAATTTAGTGATTTATGTGTTTGCATTGTAGACGCTGGGATAAGCATCTCAGACTGGATGCAGAGGGTAAACAGAGAAGGACAATAGGTATGGAGATGAGAGAGATTATGGTGAGGTAGCGGGAAGAAGGAGTTGGGGGAGAAGGGATGAATGTATTGTGATGCGAGATGTCATGCAGATGTGAGATGGGCGGTTGATATAAAAGGATAGCCCCTGGTGTATTGAGACATGCTTTTTCTGTGTATGACTGATGTGAGAGTGAATAAAGTCGTCTGCTGCATAAATCTGCCTCCGTTATTTACACTCTCCACACTGGTGACCCCTTGACGAATTATGGAACACGAGGCAAGAACCCTGGAGTCGGCCTGGACGGGAAGCCCCAGCGACCCGGCAAGCATCCCAGAGACGGCCCGGACGGGAAGCCCCAGCAACGCGTGCGCTGTTTCGGTCAAACTACCGGACTTTTGGCTGCACGACCCACGGTCTTGGTTCCACCACACAGAGGCTCAGTTCGCCCTCCGGGGAATAATGGCAGACGACACCAAATATTACTATGTGGTCGCAGCGCTGGACGCTCGCACGTCCCAGCAAGTAGCAAGCCTGCTCCAACAGCCTCCAGCCCACGACAAATACGGGGCAATCAAGGCCGCGCTGACCCGGCGCTACACGCTCTCAGACTGCGAGAGAGCAGAGAGGCTCCTGAGGCACTCCGAGTTAGGAGATGGGTCAGCGGTCGAACTGATGGAGAAGATGTTAGCGTTGATGGGCACGGACGACGGGCATTTTCTGTTTGCCCACCTTTTCCTCCGGAACCTTCCAACAGTGCCCAGAGCGGTCCTGGCCAATTCGCCGTTGCTGGCCGCGCGTGACTACTGTGCGCTAGCCCAGGAGGCAGATCGGATCATCCTCACCACCAGAGCCCTCACAGTGAACGCGGCGGTGTCAGAACCCAGCGAGACGACCAGCGGAGGTGAGGAGCTGCCGATGGTAGTGGCAGCGGGGGCCAGGGAGCGCCAGAGAGACACGCTCTGCTTCTACCACCGCCGCTTTGGAGAACGCACACAGATGTGTGCCACCGTGCCAATTCAAGCGTTCGGGAAACACCAAGGCCGGCAGTCAGTAGCAGCTGTGACCGCCGGTGAAGAGAACAAGCTGCTCTATGTGACGGACTTGCGCTCGGGGAGATGGTTCCTCGTAGACACCGGCGCCCAGAAGAGCATCATCCTGCTGTCCTATGCCGACCGGCTAGCGGGAGTTAGCAGCCCCGGGCTGGTAGCAGTAAACGGCTCGGACATTAAGACTTTTGGTGAGAGAACACTGACTTTATCCCTACACGGCCGTATGTACGAGTGGACTTTTGTCATAGCGGCATTGAGTTTCCCAATCCTGGGAGCTGATTTTCTGTGTGCACACGGGTTGCTAGTTGATGTTGCTAACAGACGCTTGGTTAATGCAATGTCTTTTGATTCTCTCCCCTGTACAGCTCAAGGGGCCGGGCCAATAACACAAGCCAACGTCACAGCTCCAGGTGGTAAGTTCCACACACTGCTCACTCAGTTCCCAGCACTCACAGTCCCGACGTTTTCGGCAGCCATTGCTAAACACGGGGTGGAACATTTTATCACCACCACTGGGCTACCCGTTTTCGCACAACCTCGGCGCTTGGACGCAGCTAAACTGGCCATAGCACGCGAGGAGTTTGCCAACCTGGAAAGGTTGGGCCTCATCAGGCGCTCGAACAGCCCAGGGGCATCCCCGCTACACATGGTCCCTAAGGCCGAGGGATCGTGGCGACCGTGCGTAGATTTCCGCAGATTGAATAATGCCACAGCGCACGACCGCTACCCGATTCCCCATATTCAGGATTTTTCCGTTCACCTCGCCGGGGCACGCATTTTTTCTAAAATAGACCTGGTCCGTGGTTACCACCAGGTCCCAGTGCGCGCGGAGGACGTACCCAAAACAGCGGTAATAACTCCGTTTGGCTTGTTTGAGTTTTTACGCATGCCCTTCGGATTAAAAGGCGCGGCACAGACATTCCAACGCATGATGGATGCGGTGTTGCATGATCTGCCGTTTGTGTTTGTCTACCTGGATGACATCCTGGTGGCCAGTGTAACCCATCTCAGGATGGTTTTCCGGAGGTTGGAGGAGCACGGGTTAATAATCAACCCGGCGAAATGCCAGTTCGGCGTGACGGGGATTGATTTTTTGGGGCACCGCGTCTCACCGGAGGGAGCGATACCCTTGCCCGACAAGGTGCGCGCCGTGGCGAATTTTCCCCAGCCTCACACGGTCAGGGCGCTGCAAGAATTTTTGGGGATGGTTATCTTTTATAACCGGTTCCTCCCCCGCACAGCTCAACTCATGCAGTCATTGTACGCCGCGCTCAAGAAACAGAAACCCGCGGACAGAGTCGAATGGACTCCGGAGCGGGAGCAGGCATTCTCTGAGGTTAAAACAGCCCTGGCAAACGCCGCACTGTTGGCACACCCGGATCCGGCGGCCCGGATAACGCTCACTACTGACGCCTCGGACGTGGCCATAGGGGCCGTCGTGGAGCAACGTGTCGCCAGTTCTTGGCAGCCGCTCGCTTTTTTCAGCAGGGCTTTGCGCGACAGTGAGCGTAAATACAGCACGTTCGACAGAGAGTTGCTGGCTCTCCACCTGGCCATACGCCACTTCCAGTTCTGGCTGGAAGGGCGCAGCTTCACCACGTTCGTGGACCACAAGCCGCTAACATTCGCGATGGCCAAGGTTTCGGAACCATGGTCGGGCCGGCAGCAGAGACAGCTAGCCGCGATCTCGGAGTTTACGACCGATATTCAGCATGTGTCGGGTAAACTGAATGTGGTGGCGGACTGCCTCTCGCGCGCAGTAGTGGCCCCGGTCTGCATGGGGATAGATTATACAGCCATGGCCGCAGAGCAGATTGGCGATACGGATGTGTGCGTGCTCCAGTCTGGACCAACAGGGTTAAGGCTGGACAGCAGAGTACTGCAAGACGGCAGCCCCCCCTAATCTGCGACGTCTCCACGGGATGACCGCGCCCGGTGGTCCCAGTTGCTTGGCACCCCCACGTGTTTGAGTCAGTTCATGCTCTGGCGCACCCAGGAGTGCGCGCAGCAGTCAAAATGGTGGAAACGAAGTTCGTGTGGCCAGTCCTGCGCAAACAAGTAAAAGAGTGGGCTGCAGCCTGCGTAGCGTGCCAACGAGCCAAAGTACACAGACACACGAATGCTCCTTTGGAGCCGTTTCGTATACCGGTGAAGAGGTTCGACCATGTTCACGTGGACCTCGTGGGCCCCCTCCCACCATCGCAGGGGTGCACGCACCTTCTGACAGTGGTGGACCGCACCACACGCTGGCCAGAAGCAGTCCCGCTGGCGGCAACCACGTCCGTGGACGTGACGCATGCTTTTTTGACGACATAGGTGGCACGTTTTGGAATCCCGTGGGACATCACGTCCGATAGGGGCCCTCAGTTTGTTTCCAACCTCTGGTCTGCGATGGCCCGTAGCCTGGGTGTTGCAATTGAGATGATGAGATGAGATTCAACTTTATTGTCATTACACATGTAATTCATCGCACAACCGCGTACAACCCACAGGCCAATGGGTTATGCGAGCATTTTCATAGGTCACTGAAAGCAGCGCTCAGGGCTTCGCTGACGGATGGAAATTAGGTAGACCAGTTGCCGTGGGTTCTATTGGGGTTGCGTTCCGCACCAAAAGAGGATTTGGAGGCTTCCCCGGCGGAGCTTGTTTTTTCTCAGCCACTGCGGCTCCCCGGGGAATTTTTGCCAGATAATCCCACGCTGGACAACTGCCCGTCTCAGCATTGAGATAAGATGAGATGAGATGATGAGATGAGATTCAACTTTATTGTCATTACACATGTATGAATACAAGGTAACGAAACGTGACTTGGCATTTGGGCACGCTCTGCAGAGCGCATCCAAGGCCGGGGCAGCCGCTAGGCGCCAGTCATAAAGAAGAATGGAAAAAAAAAGAAAAAGGGAAGGGATATGACACAGTAGGCGAGAGAAAAAAAACATGTTTTATCAAAATGGCGCTCAGTGAGTGAGCGAAATTTTGATTGCAGGCAAAAAAAAAACCCTCAATGCACATTTAGCAGACATTTAGCAGGAGATCACACACAAAAGTTGAGAGAGGCAGTGTATTTGTATGAGTTAATATTTGTATCAGTCATGTAATGTTGTATGCATTGTGTAGTGTAAGTGTGACAGTTGTTAGTGAGCAGCAGAGGGCGCCTCCTGGCAGTGGATAGATGTTATAATCATGTGACTTATAAACAAGTCCAGAGTCTATCTCTCTTGCTTGCAGAAGGCACATGGGCACTGTCCTTGAGGGTCCAATCCGCTGATACGACAACAACTGATTGTCGATTGTTTGGGTTAGGAGCCACTCCTTCCACTTATCTTCATCAGGAGGAATGTAAACACGGGGCACCAAAGACAAGGTCAAATCAAATCAGCACAGCGCACTCAGAGAATAGAATTTTTGCTCACCCGTGCAATTCTGTGCTTTCATATGTGCAGGCTTAAACTTTTTTCCATGGAGAGCACAGGGCTCCAGGTGTATTCCTCCACTGAATCACTGTCATTCAGTTCACCATTTGCCGCTACTCGTGCCCTCCCCAACTGGTCGAATTTGATGAAGGGGCTTGCCGGGTCCGCTTTGATCAGCTCTCTCACCTTCCTTCAATTTCTGATGCATCAGGGAACTTCACAGCCAAAAATAGAAGTCCTGAGATCATAACCAATAATGTTTCCACAGACGCATGAATTCCAATGTCCATGAGTCTCCTCGCAGGTTCCAATTCTTGGGCTCCCCCTTGGCCCGATTCTTGTTGAAAAATAGTGACAATAGCACATTTAAGCCGCTTCCAAATCCATAATTTCCCTTTAGATTAACCCCTTGCACTCCGGGCAATTTTCCTAAAAATGCCAAAAAAAAAACGTGCCCAAAGTAAATCGAAAGCTGTTATTCAACCCTTTGCAGCATCTTCATGGGGTTGGTCTCTTTTAAAAGAAAACACTGAATTTTTTGGCAAAAAAAACATGATCTCTCTACGTGCTCCGGCCACTGAGTTACAGTCATCTAAACATACTGAACTTGAAGAAAATAAATTTGGACACTGTTTTTTTGGATACAAATGCTTGCAAATAACACACAGCTGTCCGATCCGGCTGGAAAATGCAACAGAAATGTAGAACCAAGTGTTATCAAGCTGAGATCCAAATTTGGTAACGATACCACAAAAAATGAATATTTTACACAGCTTTGTTCTCAGGCTGTTCCCAGGCGTTTTGGAACTGTGCCAAATTGTGCCAAATGGCACAGTTTGGAAAAATGTCTGTAACTTTTGAATAATTCAATGTAGAATCTTCATTTTGGGCTCTAATGAAAGGTCACACTCAGGGCTGTGTGTGTGTGTGGGGGGGGGGTTGTCCCCCCTCCGCAACAAAGGGCGGAGTTCGGCCCTCGCTACATGACGGATTACACTCCTTGCATGTTTCCACAGCAACGCTGTCACAGCGCCCCCCCCCCCCACTACTGTGTGTGTGTGTGGGGGGTTGTCCCCCCCCTCACTACAGAAGACGGCCATCGCTACATGATGGAATAGACTCATATGCTTCCCCCCGCGGACCGGGGGCGTTCGGACCGTGAACGCCCCCGCCCCTGCTCCTCTTCTGCAGTGGGGGGGGGGCGTTCACGGTCCGAACACGGCAAATGAACCGTTTATCGCGGCGCACGCACTTCGTACTTCGTGCGCGGTACAGTTGTAATTTACCGATCAGTCAAAAGTCATTTTTGGATTACAGTTTTCAGGGAGAAATAATAATTTAGCTTATAACACCTTACCTCTTCACAGCAGCAGCGTCCTGGCAAACTTCTCTTCCCCATTGTCAGACGAACGCGACGCTGGTCCGCTCGTGGATCCCGATCAAAACATAATTCTGAAGAGGATGATAAAATAAAGACAGCGTTGGATTTTTAAGTAGCTTTATTATCACCCGCCTTCATCAGAACTCGGCTCCAGCCCATAGTGTGAGCAGGCTGAAGCCGAATTCCTCAGGCTCTCAAAGAGGAGACAGTGTGTGTGTCTCACAGCAGATGCAGAACCAGAATGAGACAATGAGAGGGTTTGCGTTACAGAGTTGCAGCATATATACTCGACTACAACAATACATCAAGGGCATACCCCAGCAGTTGGTATGATCAAAGAGATAACAGAACAGGCATAAGACATTTGCATTTGAGAGACATATTGATCTCAGTCCCTAGGTCACCGTGAGGACAGGACGCATGAGCACAATGCATGAAAGGCAACATTAACATCACAGAAGTGAGCCAGACGAAACGAGTCTGCCTGTAGACATTAAAGGGCCTTTTCCACGGGCCCCGCTTTCCCCTGCACTGCACCAGGGCCCCGGTGTTTGTGCATTTTCCATGAGCCCCAGCACCGGTTAGCAGGCGCGATTTTCGTACCTGATCGAGGGCAGGGTCGCTCACGGCCCCGGCTCCGTGGGCCCGGGGCTGTGATGTGACGTCAACAGACTGGTCGCCGCTGATTGGTCAGGTCGTAACGTCACGATAATAGCGACGGTCTTCCCCGTCTTCTAACGGCCATTTGCAATATTGTCATGGACTAAGTCGGTCACGGAGTGAATATGATATTAATACAGACAGCGTTGTAGGTTTTGCGGCACTCTACACCGTGGTCCAATGAAGAGGTGCAGAGTTTTCTCTGCTTTGTGGCAGATCCACAGTGAGGAGTGACCCGGACCTATGGCTGCACAGAAACCGGAGTATGGACCAGCTGTAGATGAAAATCATCTATATGGTGAGTGATTTGTAATAATGTGCATCTGCTTGCTTATTTATCCTATTGGTGGTACGGTCACTTTTTTTGAGCCATTACAGTACTGTTCTGTGCTGGCTAACGTTTTAAAGCTAACGTTTTTAATTTGCTAGCTAGCAAGTACCAACTGGTGAATCGCGCATGTTTTCTCCTAAATATTCGCTTGTGAGAGCAAAACGATGAAATATGTTAATCCTGGTTAAAGTCCTGGTTTGCGTTTTTTATTCCACTTTGGTCCTGGGCATTAAATTGTGTGCTGTTCTGTGATGGCTAACGTTTTTTAGCTAACGTTTTTTTGCTAGTACCAACTGGTGAATCACGCATGTTTTCTCCTAAATATTCGCTTGTGAGAGCAAAACGATGAAATATGTTAATCCTGGTTAAAGTCCTGGTTTGTGGTTTTGGATAAAAACTTCAGATTTTGACTGAGTGAGTCCATACTCGGTGATTCACAGCATCAGTTAACGTTATTAATTCATTCTGATTGCTGAAGCCACAGTAAAAACAAATGATTTTTAATGTAACGCAGCCCCTGAAAAATCTACCGAAGCGCAGCTACATGAAAACTGTGGTTAAATACAACAACGAAGTACTTTATTGTCACATTCAAATTGTAATCGCTCCTGTTTTGTTTTTCTTTTGAATTCTTGGATGAAATATGGTGGGCAATATAAGCTGCGGCTTCAGTCATCATCCATTTCAGATAACCTATGTTGAACTGTATAATCAGAGGAGTTATTGTTTAATTTTACCTTGTTAAATTTTTTTCCCCTTTGTTATATTATTCTATTTTCTTTTAATCTTTACCTTTAATCAACGCGAAATTAAGATTCATTCATTAATTCACATTCCACCACTGGCTTTTAGCAACAAGTGTATTTCCCAAATATGTGTTAAACTTGCTTTAACTAACCACCACCCATTTGTCTTTTGTGTAGGCAAGACGGAAAATGTCCACCCCAACTGGACCTTGCCTCACTATTTACAGAGATGCAGGCTGAAGATCTGCTGGACCAGGACCAGGGGCCGATCCGGTTGCTTCTCAGTGAGGGAGCGTGGCAGCCGTGTGTGACCCATTCAAATTTTATTCTTTTTTACAGTTTGAATTTTGCACATTCTGAATAATCTGGAATTTGCTTCTGATCGTAATAAAGAATTTAGTGACTTAAGTGTTTGCATCATGATTTTCCATTTTGTCTGTTAAGACACCGTTGGGAAAAGAGTCAACTGTACAAAGGATTTATCTGTGACCTTGAAAATAATGGCTCATTTTTAAGAAAAAAGTAACCAACACAATAATTTTATTAACTGAACACTGTATTGTTGGATGTATATGGAGGAATTCTGGGTCATATTAACATCTGCTCTTCATCATAATGGGTTTGGGCAGGGGTGTCTAATCATGTGCCATGGAGGGCCAAGACCCTGCAGGCTTTACCTCCAACCAGTGTCTTCAACAGCAGACTCCACTGAACTTCTTCCACTGACTGATCAGTGACAACACCTGCTGAAGAGACTGGGTAGAAGAGAGAACCTGCAGGGTCTTGACCCCCCATGACAACTGATTGGAAGCCCCTGGATTAGGTTTAATGGGATTTAAAATTTAACACAAACTGCTTTAAGATAAGATAAGATAAGATAAGCCTTTATTAGTCCCACAATGGGGAAATTCCAGGATTGCAACAGCACAGGGACAGCAACACTCAGAGCAACAATCAGAAGGCAAGAAAAAACAACATCTAGCAAACATATGTCCATATTACTATAAATGTATATATATAGACACACAGTGCAGAGCATTATGGCTTTATGGTTCATAATATTATATAATACAATATGGCTTATAATTTTGATGAGACTTACACCCAACCAAAAGTGATTTCTCAAAATGCTGGATTGTTCTTAGCTTTGCCAGTCTTTCAGTGTTTAATTTGTGCCACATGGTGGTAACCTTCAGATATATAAAAAAGAGACATCTGCCAAAAATTCACAGGTTTATTGTCAGTGCAATTCCCAGTGCAATACTACATGAATGCATGTATAGTACATTGTTGATGCAGAGAATATACATTTCTACAGTACATGTATCGAGGAAATCAATTATTTTCCATGTGACCTTATGACTGCATTATTTTAATTGCCTTTTTGTAATTAAAGTTTTTATTGACTTTATACAAGATGGTACTACACATACTGAGCTTCCAAGTATCACATCAGTCTCCAAAAAGGATAAATAGGGTGAAAAAAAAAATATATGTATACATATACTGGATTACAAAGCAAGGATATCAGTGAGGGAAGGCAATAAACCCCCCCCCAGAAAAAAAAAAACAGAGAAAGACAGGCCTTCATTAACATTACCTATTTTTAACTATTTTACATAATTGCCTTTAATCCTAGATCAAGTTTGCTTTGGCCTATAATACATCATAACTATAAAATATATCTTATACGTAACTCAGTACTGTTTACTTTTTGAATAGATATTTTGTGGCTAATATAGTTATTAAACTGGCGATCAAGTTGTGTCAGCTGATCAATTTTTTCTATGACCACACCTCAGACTGCTGCAGAAGCAGGTACAGTCTCTCCATGATTTTCACACAGAGCAGAGTAATTTGTTGTACAGGAAATGAACGTTTCTACAGAAATTCTTAAGCTTGGTGAAGCTGTGCAGTCATTAGTGCCAGGCTGATGACAGTGAGAGGCGTTGCTGAGCCAGAACGACCATTTGAAGAGGTAATTTCTCAACAACAGAGCCATCTGAAACACAAACACACAGCATACATATTTTAGTACCTAACTTGCAGACATTACAGTGTAGCACGACGTACTTACAGCAAACTAGCATTAGCAACCATTAGCTTACCTAGTTTGTATCCTCATGTCTTCGGCTCTCCCAGAAGCTGCAGAACTATTCCAGAGTGTTTAGTCTCGCTGCCCGTACCCTTATCTGGCGGTGCTTTTTGGTATTTACGGCGAAAAAAGCCACAAACCGAGGAGTCGCCTTGTAGAGCAGCCATGTTATGTTTGTTTGGGTCGCGCGCTTCACGTCACGAGAGTGAAGCGCCGCCTTGCTGTTAAGAAATCCCACCCAGCCGCGGCCGGGCTGCAGTACTGTTGAAAAGCAATCGAGGGACCATGGAGCCGCGCCGACCCGAGTCGTGTTCTCGGGCCGAGGCTGACCGGGGCCCATGGAAAAGTGCCTTAATACACATTTCACTGTTCTGTTATTTGCTCTAGCCGAGCGCTGTGTTTGACCAGTCTGTTTGTGGGGGTTACACCAAAGCACATCTACATATTGATCTCAGCCTCTAGGTCACAGTAAGGACAGGACGCATGAACACTATACATGAATGGCACATTACATCACAACACATGCATGGCACATTGCATCACAATACATGCGTGGCACATTGCATCACAATACATGAATGGCACATTGCATCTCAGTAGTGCAGCAGGAAAAACCGAGAGAGAGAGAGCTGAGTGTCCTGTGTGTTGTGGGGGGGTTGAATCAATCCGCCACACGCTCCCCCCAGAGGGCACGGCAGGGGGCCGAGACCTCGATAATCCATCTATGGGAGCGAGCTGTGGGAGAAGCTCGCTGCAGGCGGAGGGGGAGGGAGGGGAGGGGTAGTAGGTGCCGGCAGGGGCTGTGAAATCGTCCAAGCCGTGCAAAAATTGCTTGCTGCTCCGCGAAGTCGAGGGGCTGTCCTGTTGCGTGTGCGGAGGTCACAAGAAGAAAAATTTGTCTCTGACCCCTCCCGTGGCCATGAAGAAAAGCAGGAGTGGCTGTAAGAAAAAAAAAAAAGAAACAAAAGCAGAGGGACTGGCGTGTTGACTTTAGGTGCAGGAGCAACCCCAAAGCCCCCCGGGAACAGCTGACGGCTGAAATCCCTTTGTGCCGTGGCTGAGACCATTAGAAAATCCAGTGGCGAGCTGCGTGCTTGCTTCAGGTGAACGGGCAGCCCTGAAGGTTCCGAGGGTGGCGATCGGCCGTATTTCTCGGGCATCTGCAGCGGCGGAGGACGATGGCGGTCTCTGTAGCCTTTATTGCCCCGTGCGTGGTGTGCCGTCCTCGTAACTCCCCGGTGCGCGCGCGGGGGTTCCGTGCTTGGGTGGGCCGCTGGAGTGGCGAGTCAGGGTGCAGAATCTTGGCGGAGATCGGCGCAGACGGCGCCGATAAAATCCAGGTTGAGCTGTGGCTGCAGATTGGCCATGGTGCGTTGGAGTGGTGAGAGGAAATAGACGATCTTTTGTCCCTCAGGCTCGTGCAGATGCGTTGGAGCGGTGGGAGGGAATAGACAATCTCTGGCACCGCTCGGCCGATTCAGCGTGGATGTCCAAACCAGAAGGCTGCGTCGCACAAAGCGTGTGCGTCTTCGGGTCACCAGTGCAGCTGTCCAGATCAGAAGGTTGCGTTTGCACAAAACGTGTGCATTCCGGGGTCACCAGTGAAGAGGATGATAAAAAATAATAAGCGGTGACCTGGTAGTTTTAAGGAGAGTTTTATTAAATCATACTGCCTTCATGGGCTCCGCTCCCGGCGCCGTGCATGCGCGCTGGGAGCGAGCCCAGAGTGCTCTCAGCAGAGAGACACAATGTGTCTGCAGCGGCAGCTGAAGAGTGAGAGTGAGTGAATGAGAAGGTTTGCGTTACAGAGTTGCAGCATATATACTCGACTACAACAATACATCAAGGGCATACCCCAGCAGTTGGTATGATCAAAGAGATAACAGAACAGGCATAAGACATTTGCATTTGAGAGACATATTGATCTCAGTCCCTAGGTCACCGTGAGGACAGGACGCATGAGCACAATGCATGAAAGGCAACATTAACATCACAGAAGTGAGCCAGACGAAACGAGTCTGCCTGTAGACATTAATACACATTTCACTGTTCTGTTATTTGCTCTAGCCGAGCGCTGTGTTTGACCAGTCTGTTTGTGGGGGTTACACCAAAGCACATCTACATATTGATCTCAGCCTCTAGGTCACAGTAAGGACAGGACGCATGAACACTATACATGAATGGCACATTACATCACAACACATGCATGGCACATTGCATCACAATACATGCGTGGCACATTGCATCACAATACATGAATGGCACATTACATCTCAGTAGTGCAGCGGGAAAAACCGAGAGAGAGAGAGCTGAGTGTCCTGTGTGTTGTGGCGGGGTTGAATCAACCCGCCACAATTCCAATATTGCGGTTTTGGTGAATGATTTACGACCTTTGTCGTCGGCCTCCGTCAGTCTATGATGACGGAAGAGAATCCTAATCCTATTCTGCTGGAATGAGTGCAGGTCCCACTTGTGGGTGTTCTCCATGCTGCTGGGTGAGCCTGGGTCTGTAGCAGGTTCGTCCAGCGTCCTTTGTTTTCATCTGCTGCAACAGTAAATATCTCTTCACCCAGCCCGAATTTCTGTGCTTCAATTGGCTCCTGCATTCACAGTAGGCGGGTCCTCCTTCCTAGGTTTTCATTCATTGGCTCTTCATGGTTTCAGAAACCCAATTCAAGGCTCTTATTAGTCGAATGAGAGGTCAATCAGATGAACTAATCTGTTCGCGGCTGTCGGCAGCTTTTTTTTTCAGTGGCGCTTGGAGGCCAGCACCATCTCCATCTGCACCATCATCAGTATATCATGCATCATGCGTCCGAGCGCGCACGAGTGCGCTCTCGTGCGCCCTCGTGCGCCCTAGGACGCAGAGACTTGCCCGCCTGCGGAACAACGGAGCGCAAGTGGTTAAGATTCAGCAGAAGAAGAGCGACTAAACACAGACAAAAACGCAACATTGCAAAGCTGGGAATAGGTCAGGAAGGCAGACGAGAGGAGGGAAGAAAAATGCGACTGCTCTCTCTCAAGGCAAGAAGAGAAAAAAAAAAATTGGCAGCGTAGCGCAGACACAGGCACGCTGCCCGGCCCGACCCACCACTGTTTTCCACGCGCTTTTGTGCCAAAAACTTTGAAGAACGCGGCGTTCATGTTTGTCAGGCACGATGCCCACCGCCCTCCATTGCGCCCACCCTACGATGGCCCATTCAGAGTGCTGGAAACAGGGGACAAACATTTTTTGTTAGACTTGGGGGGTCGTCGGGAGAAAATATGCATAGACAGACTTAAGCCCGCCCTTGTGGTGGCGGACGAGCAAGTGCTGTTGGCTCGGGCCCCTCGGCGTGGAAGACCCCCACTGAGAACTCCCCAGGTAAACGATTCATCAGAGCAGCCACACGGGCAAGTCGAAAGTTCCCCCCCCTCTCGCCATGGCCCACCCGCAGACAGACACACCCCCAGGAGCCCCCCGCCAGCACAGCAGCGCCACGGAGGCGGAAAACCCCCGTTACAGCAGATATGGGAGGAGACTGAAGCCAAAAGGACGTGAGGACTGAAATTCGGTCTGAGATTCTGGGGGGGGGGGGGTGTAGAGGCTGGGTTAATCATCTCAGACTGCATGCAGAGGGTAAACAGAGAAGGACAATAGGTATGGAGATGAGAGAGATTATGGTGAGGTAGCAGGAAGAAGGAGTTGGGGGAGAAGGGATGAATGTATTGTGATGCGAGATGTCATGTAGATGTGAGATGGGCGGTTGATATAAAAGGATAGCCCCTGGTGTATTGAGACATGCTTTTTCTGTGTATGACTGATGTGAGAGTGAATAAAGTTGTCTGCTGCATAAATCTGCCTCCATTATTTACACTCTCCACAAGTTTAATAATTATTCATAATTATATTTCCAAATTGTAGGACTCAACACTACATATATTATTGTGCCTTATGTGAGGCACTAGAGTTAAAATTTTGGATAAAAAGAAAAAACACCCAGCATTCTTTGTGTGCGGTGCTCAGCTCAGGTCACTGGCAAACTCATTCCTTTGTCTTTATGTTTTGCTCGCGTGTGGAAATGCCATTTTGTTTATCGTAGCCACGGAGACGTCCCGGAAGTTACTGGCAACCATTCTGGGTCTTGATCACGTGACTGTGTTGTCTTTGTGTAGCTAAAATGCAGGCTAACGGAGCCCAACGTTGCTGAACAGTAGAGTTTAATTCAAAAATAATTAATGTCAGGCCTTTGAGGTACACACTACGTGTTCCAGCTGTAGCCTCATCGAGTTTAGACCCCTTTTGTGGTGAGTATCCCGCTAGGAACGTCCCTCGGTCACCCCTCTGTCCTAACCGTTAGCCTAGCTAACTAGCATTAGCAACGGTAGATGGCAACTACTGTGGGTTCTATTGTGTCACGGTCGAAGCGCCGACGGTTTTTCACAAGGGTTACATCCCGAACGTGAAGTTTAAAGAGTGTACTGTGGTCATACAGTGAGTAAAGTTTATCCGGAAGGAATAAATAATCTCAAGGAGACTGGTTGAGGAACCACTCTCTGGTGAATTGTGTAATCAAAGTTGTGCTTGGGAGTTTACTGGCGAAGACGCTGTCTCTCTCTCTCCCCCTGGCCTGCGCGAAGCAGCCCCCCCTTCCCTGCGTCTCTCTTTTGTGGTTGATTGCTATCACTGCACTCAGGAAGTGCTGGGAAAGCACAACATTTGCTTGCCGTTTTTTTTTTTTTTTTGTTAACCTAATCAAGCTTTTTCAGTGGTTTCAAAACAAGGCACTTCATTCAGAACAAGCTAAGGTTAAAACTTGTGCAAGATTCATAAAGGAAAATAACCCGTTATGTATTAATATGACGTATTATTGTGTGATGTGGGTGGTGGCTCGACCTTTCCGGTTCCACCGCCACCTGGGTATAAAGGGCATCGACCTATGCCTCTGTCTGTATAGGAGTGTCTTGTGAATCTGTGAGTCACATAATAAAGTCAAGTTCTATTGCACCTCCGGCCTCGTTATTGGAACACTGGTTATGGACATAACATTTGGCAACGAGGATAAGAGTATGGATAAGGGTGTTTCTAGTATTCAGCCATTTTTGGAGCTCCCGGGCGAGCCGCCGGTTCCCTGGGCGAGGGGGTATGCAGTATTCCGGGGTATGCAGTATTCCAGAATTATTTGGTGGCTTTAAACCTCGGCAAATTTGAGAAGCTGCGTGCACGAGCGATATTGGTCCATAATCTCAGCATGGAGGGACAACGCATTCTCAGCACATTGGGTGAGAGTGATAGTTTTGAAGACGTGGCTGGGCTAATGGGGCAGCATGGTGGCAGAGTGGTTAGCACTGCGGCAGCACAGCAACTCACCCTTGGCCGGGGGATCCTGGGTTCGATCCCAGCCCCCAACCAACAGTGATCTGTGTGGAGTTTGCATGTTCTTCCCGTGTCTGCATGGGTTTACTCTGGGATTTCTCCGGTTTCCTCCCACATGCCAAAAAACATGCAAGTTAGGTTAACTGGCCTCAAACTGGGGATTCTAAATTGTCCTTAGGTATGAATGTGAGAGTGAATGGTTGTCTGTCTCTCTGTGTTCGCCCTGCGATGGACTGGCGATCTGTCCAGGGTGTACCCTGCCTCTCGCCCAAAGATGCTGGGATAGGCTTCAGCCCCCCCCGCGACCCGAAAAGGATTAAGCGGAAGAAGATGGATGGATGGATGGATGGATGGATGGTTGGGCTAATGGCGGACTACTTTCGCACTCCGGAAAACGTCATAGTCTGAAGGATTCAGTTTCGGCAGCGCCACCAGTGGACTGGAGAGTTGGTGCAGCGATACGTAGCAGACCTGTGTCAGCTGGCTGGGGAATGCCAGTTCGGGACTTTGTAAGAAGAAATGGTCTGCGATCAGTTGGTGAAGCACACGCTATGTTCTGCGACACAGTCAAGGCTCCTCACACACTCTGGTGAACTGACGTTAGCCATAGCGGTTGAGATAGCTCAACAGTTTGAAGCAGCGGATAAACTATCTAAGAACCTCGGTGAGAGAACTACATTGAGGCAAGCTGAATCACAGTCAGCGGTGCAGGCTGTGGACCCGGATAGCGATAATAGCACAGAAGACACCGAGGGATACACTACCGCTATTAATATAAGGTCCGCCCCGGGATCGCCCAGATGTATGGGCAGCGGGTCCACCAAGCACCGTTACAAGGCAAGAGAGTGTCTGGCGAGGGGTGAACGTTGTGGCAAGTGTGGACTCCTACATCATTTCGCCAGGGCCTGTAAAAAATTTGAGCGAGGGAAACGCCGATGCTAAGTGGATTCCCCCGCCACGACTGCTATGGTTGTTCACACCGTCTCTCTGAGCACAGATGGGCGGATTTATTGTAACGTGATGCTGGACGCCGTGGAAGTGCTGTTGTTAGTGGACACGGGAGCAGCGGTTTCCGTGTTGAACTGTCCTACTGTGAGGAGTATGTTCCCATATTACCGAGTGAGAGGACTGTTGATGCCATATTGTGGCTACGTAGGAAATAGGCTGGCCATCGTGGGTTCGCTGGAATTGATGGCGAGATACAAGTCGGCAGTGATGTCCAATGTCCAGTTTGTGGTGACCATCAACGAGTCGAATGTGATGGGCTGCGACATGTTCTACAGCCTGGGCTTCACGATCACCAGTGGCGTTGGAGAGGAGTGGTCGGGCAGTGGTTTGTGGGACCAACCGGTTCCGACCATGGTGGACGATGCGGTATGGGACAAAGACTGGCCTAGTATTCAGGGAGATGGACAGAACCAATTCCATCCAGGGCCACCGTGGGAGGGTTCCGGCGCCAGGACCCGTTACCCTGGATGTGGGAACTGGGCGGCATGGTAGAATGCCCGTGACGGCGGATGGAGCCGAGAGGAGAGCTCCCTCTGCTTCCGGAGTTCAGCTTGGAGATACAGAGAAGCAAGGGGCTGCAACTGCTTCGCCGGCATTTGAAATGAAACGGAGCAGGGCAGGACTGGCTGGCATGGTGGACAGACGTGCCACACAGCAACAATGGAGGCCGAGTTGGGCTTCGCATGGGGACGGTGGAGCGGTTCGTCCCAGAGAAGAAGCCCGGTCTAGACGTTGTGGAAGTTTGAAGCCGTGTTGAGCTCCCCTGTGGGTCACTGATGTGGTTCGACCCAGGGAGGAGGCTCAGCTAAGGGGGGTCTATGGCAAGAGAAAACAACAGGATGACCAGGGGCGGCTGCAGGTGGTGGCTGTCCGGGAGGATGGTTCCCTCCAGCTGTCCAATGACTCATGGAGACACCCCAACATGCTGTGGTGCACCAGCGATGAGAAGGAGGTGTCAAGACTCCGACGTGGCTCGTCTCCAGGGGCGAAGAGACGAAGATGCTCTGGGCGGGATCTGCCAGACGGGTCTCCGGGGGGTGGCTTCTCCATCGAGACTGTACGGTAGCAAGGGGCGATGAGTTGGGTTAAATGTGAATTGCCCGGGCTACGTAGTTAATATGTTTCTCGTGCTAAACTGCTACAACAAGTGCCCATGTGAAAAAAACAAAACAAAACAAAAAACAGTATTGTGTGTGTCACCATGTTTGGGGGTGGGGGTGTTACTTTAGGGTTTGCCCGGGTTGGGGTGGTATTATTGGGAACGTTAATAGCAGGGCATGAATGTGCATGTTAACTGATCGACAGTTTGTTTATTGAATTAAGGGTTTTCCTTTGTGTATATAAGTTTATGGGATTATTTTGTGTTATATTAGGAATACAGTGATATTTTATTTTATGGACTATTATTATCAGAGACAGCAGAATAATCCGTCTGGCTGTGTGGAGGTGGGATGGTAGTCCACCTGTTCCCCTCTAGTTTTAGTTGTTTGTGTGCATGGATGGGTCTGCCTTATTTGTTTGCCACTAGAGTGTGACTCGGGTACTAAATTTGGGAGGGCCTAATTAGTGTGCATGCATTTTGGACTTTTTAAAGGGGGGGATGTTATGCATTAATATGATGTATTATTGTGTGATGTGGGTGGTGGCTCCACCTTTCCGGTTCCACCGCCACCCTGGGTATAAAGGGCTGATACGGAAGAGGCACGGTCTCTTTTGACCTATGCCTCTGCCTGTATAGGAGTGCCTTGTGAATCTGTGAGTCACATAATAAAGTCAACTTCTACTGCACCTCCAGCCTCATTATTAGAACACTGGTTATGGACATAACAACCCCCAGCTAAAACTCAGAGGTGGACACTTCCAACAAGCCATTTTAGAGGTTCTTCACACACACACACACACACACACACACACACACACACACACACACACACACCACATTTCAGCATTGTTTTAACACCTTTTGTGCCCTGAAATAAAAGAAAAACACATTTTCACACTCCATGCTTTTCAAGCTCTAAGAGTCTTTGGTTCACAAAAGCTGACACTGTTTTGGCATTGCAAAAAAGCCTTATTCATGCTGCATTTCCCCTCTAGTCCGCTTTGGTCCGCGTGGGCTTTGGACGAACCCGGCGCGCACGTGGCGTTGTACATGCTCACTTTTTTCATCTACCAGGCCAAGCAGTTGATGCATGCACACAACTGTTACTTGTAGTTTTGCCGCAGCCCTATGGGTAGCGCAAATGTGCTAATATGCCAGTTTGTTCACTGACTATAAAACATGAGAGTGACGCACATTTTTTTTTTTGTAGCAGCAACAATGGCATTGTTTCAAGGAAAGGAGAATTACCGTTTTCCAGTGCTCTTCTTTGCTCAAGCTGCTGCTGCTGCAAAATAATTCATGTACTGTATGTTTATTCTCATCTTCCGCCTCTTCGGTGTCTTCCTCATCTACTTTGTCTTTGTCTTTATCTGTGTTGATAGCGCCATCTTGTGAATGGGACGTTCAGTCTTGCGCATGCTCTGTCAACGTGTTCAGATCATGGGCAGGCCACATGGTCACAAACTTTGGGCTACACGCAGTCGTCCGCGGTAGAGTCCTGCGTACACTAGTGGAGTGGAAACGATGAAGTAAATTTCGTCACACGAGTTTTCCGATTGCACGTACGCGGACAGCGGAGGTGCAGCATGAATCCAGCTATAGTCTCCACAGGTGTCCAACACCCAACATAAAGATTTGAATAAATCCCTGTTTATCCCACAGAAAATCTTTAAGGTGTTTAAATCCCTGTGTGCAACTGTAAAAGGTTTAGCATCCTCCAAACCCCTGCTCTGTTGTAAAAGCAAAATTAATTAACTCTGTAATCCACACAAATGTAATTGGATCTTGCTTTTCTCACCTGCTAAAATCTTATGATAAAAAAAGCAAAAATCTTATGACTAAAGCTCCTTTAGCATAAATTACAGTTTGATTTTCCACTTTATTTGGTATTCCTCCCACAAAACAGGAAACCATTTAATCACTCAGCTTCTTTATCCCAAAGGTTAAGACTAACAACCCATGAGGTAACAAATTTAGCTGTTCTATAAATAAAAAACTTTATAGACCACAATCCAAACACATCAGCAGTGTTTACTCCCAATCTGTTATTCACACCTCATTGGAACTCTAGTTAAGTGTTTGGCTTCAACCTAAATCCAACCACACAAGCGCTAATTTCAGCTAACCTGAAGTAACTGAAACAGATTAACAAATCCTAAACAGATTTTGGTTTCTGTCATTATTCTAGTGTTCCCCATAGCGTATAAGCCAAAACCATCGCTCACAGCGATACTCCCAACTAGTTTACAAAGCTAGTCATTAGTCTAATAATTAGCTTTAAGAAATCCTCTTTAGCCCTAAACTCTAGGTGGCAACTGTAGACGTTAATCTCCAGATAAATGGCCAACAACCAACAGAGCCACGCAGTCCTCACGTGGTCAGAGGAACCAGACCCCGCAATGGAGGACTCCTCCCCCATTGAATCCTTCCAGTTAACCAACATGGACTACGAGGGAGCGGTAGAAGAGTTAGCTGCAATGCTAATACCAAAATTCTTGGGACAGGTTAGGAAAGCTAGCCTCGAGGACCTCTCATCACTCACAGAGGAACTTGTGGGCCAGGCCACAGAGAAGCCCCCAAAAGATAAAGATGTTCCCAAAACAATAGCGAGCTTTGTGGTAGTATTAGTGGCACAGCTAAAACTAACCCAGGACCTACTCTCCAAAGCCGCCTCCGGTTTCAACCACCACAAAGCACTCGTTGTCTCACTCCAGGAACTAAATGAGCAACTAACAACTAACTAGCTTGAACAATCCTGCACGGAGAACGCAACGACTGAATCTCAACTCACAGCTGCCCTTAAGGATATAGACAAGGTGAGTACCGAGAGGGCCCAGTTAGCCAATGCTTACACTATGCTCCACAAGGACAACACTGGGCTCGAAGGCACGCTCCAAGACACCAACTGGAACAGTGAAGAGTAGAGGATCAAATGGAACATATGAAGGGTGAGGACGAACATAGCATGGCACTCCTACAAGAAGCCCGCCAAGGCCTCAGGGAGCTAAAGGAAGAAAGGTTGCAACCACCTCTGCAAGTATCCTATTTGCCTGCCACTCACCTGCCACTACCAAACTGTGGATAGGCTAGCTAAACCGAAAGAGGAACCAACTCCCTCACCTCGCCGGGAATCCTACTCGGCGTCCCCATCTGGCACCTTCCTCAGCTACAGGAGATCCTCCCAGTTAGGTGAAAGGCGTGTATGCGCTCTCTCAGAATGGGATTTCGATAAGATAGCCCACCATATTACCTGGTTTGACCCCCCACCCACTGGCTCACCGGACACCCAAGCTTACTTGCGCGACATTGATTTCTACCTGCAAAACTATCCCGACGTTACGGTTAATGACCGAATATATCTGATTAGATTAACGGCTAGCCACGAGGTTTCCATATTCATCGATAGGCAGCCCAATTACATCAGGTCAGACTACGAACTCTTATGCGAAGCCCTTGAGCAAGAGTTCTCGGACGACCGCCTACAATCCGGACTGCATGCAGCCCTGGCAGTGAAGCAAGGTTGGTCAGAGCTTCCACAAGCCTACTACCAGAGGCTTCTTGGGGCCTACTTCGGGTCTCAAAACTATCCAGACATGGAGGAAGACCTCCACTTCAAAACGATCTTTGTCCAGAACCTTCACCCCAATACTTGTCACCACTTGGGGGTGATGGCCAACCCTAGGACAACTATGATCAAGAATCTTGGGGAACTTGCCTATCTTGCCTTCCAGAAGCATAGGCAGAATAGCACTAGACACGCTGAGCCCACCGAGGTGATGGCCATCTACACTGCTTCTGAGGCCCTGAACTTGGAAGGGGCCGCTGGCCCTAATCCACCTCCTTCTTGGTGGTTCCAAGGCGGCTGCAAACACCCTTCCAGCAAACCTTACCAGGACTAGAACCAAGCTAGGTCTTCCAGGTCCTACCCCAGGCCACCCTCACCCAAGTACAACTACTGTCGGAAGAAGGCCTCACCAGACAGGCCACAAGACCATGCCCCTGGGAACCAAGATGGGAGATACCACACAACACGCACAACCGTGGCAGGTGGTCCCTTCCCCCATCTCATCACAAAATCCCAGGAAAAGAGGCAAAATCTGAGCCAGTCAAACATAAGCATAGTGTGTGGGTGAAGAAGGAAACTTCCACCTTTCACCAAGAAGATGTTGACGCCATTAAAAAGCTTTTGGCTGAATTATTAGAAGAGAAGGCAGACAAGAAGGCTGATCTCCTGGCTATAACTGCTGTGAACTCCCTGACTGAATTTGCCAAGTTGCAAGAGGCTAGCCAAGAGGAACCTTCTCCTTCCTCCACTGAAGACACAGGCAGCATCATGCCCGACTCTCCCTCAAGCGAGGAGGAGCCCAAGGACTCAACGCAGTTCAGCGCTGTCTTGGTAGTTCAGCTACTGACCAGAAGTCACCCCCCTGAGGATGACAGTTCTCTAATCTGCGTGGAACCCCCAGTCCAACAGTTCCTCTATGCCCTAACTGAAAGGGGTACAGTGTGGAAGCTCTACCTGTCAGTGAACCTCGAGGATGTGCTGATCCATGAGGCTCTGTTAAACACCGCCTCCGACATCACGCTCATGTCACATACCCTCTTCCTTCAACTAAAGGGAGCCACCAATAGGGTCCACAAGGACCTGAAGCTCCAACCCTGCTGTTTGGCAATCCACCCCTACATGCCTAGCGACACTACCCTCTTGGTCATGCTGCTAGTGAAACCTTCCATCAATCCTATGACCATGATCCATCCGGTCTACGTGTCCAGCCTCGACTCTATTCCATTCTTAGTCGGCAAAGATTTACTGAAATACTTCGAGTTGCTGATCGACTTCAAGAACCTCAGACTATGGGCTCAGGTACGTCATCCTCATCCCATGGCTCTACCACAAGGAGCCGGATCCCAGTGCTGCTCCTTAAACACCCCCGAGACCCATGGTCTAGCCCAAATGGTACTGTCGGTTCAATCCACTCCTTAAGGTCAAAGCCATGAAGGTCAGGGTGACCCCTCGACCTCAACCACCACAATGTACCAACAGCCCCTAGCCGATCACGACTCTTACCTTTGCGCCATAAAGCCAAGTGACACAGACCATGAGTACTGTCCACTGGTGGTCCAAGGGTTGACTCTTCAGGAGTCTCAGGTGGATGACGTAGTTCTGTCACTTTGGGCTGACAAATCAGCAACCAGCCAAGATCTTTTCAACACTCTGGCCAAAAAACATCCTGGCCTCAGCCTAGCCCAAAAAGCTTTTCACTTCTCTGCCGAGCCACACTCACACAGGACCTGGGTCGCCTCAGGCATCTGTGCTTTGCAGCTCCAGTGGAATCACAGGCTGCTTCACCATCCGTTCTTGGTGATTCCAAACCTGCCGCATGCAGCATACATTGGAAGTGACATCCTTGTCTGATTGGGTGTGCAGGTAGACACCATAAACAATGTCTTGTGGTCATGCACTCCAGTCCAAGACCCCAATCTCAAACCTGAGTCAGACAACCTGAAATCAGGCCAGACTATCCCAGCTTTCTTGGGGTTTGCAATTACTTCCACCAGTTCATCGAGAACTATGCCTACCTTGCGAAACCCCTCACTGACCTCCTAAAAAGGAGGCCCCCTTTATCTAGGATAAACCTCAGGATAGGCCATGCAAGCTCTGAAAGAAAAGCAATGCACTGCCCCATGCCTGACCTATCCCAATAGCGAAAAACCATTCCACCTTCAAACAGGGTTCTCAGCTCACTGCCTACGCGCTGGACTCTACCAGACCTACGAGCAACACAAACGGGTTGTAGCATATGCCAGCAAAACTTTATCAAGCCCCAAACTAAAATACTCCGACTGCGAGAAAGCCCTCTTGGCTACAGTTTGGGTGATAAAACACTTTTCCAACTATGTCGGTGGACAGAAAACCATAGTAGAGACCCACGACCAGCCAATGGTTTTCCTTAACAGCTAACGCATCAGAGAAGGATTCGTGACAAACGCCCGAGTCACATCATGGCTGATGGCTCTACAAAGCTTTGATATAGAGATTCGCTATGCTTAGAACCATAAAGGTCCTCTTGGCACTGAACTAGCAGCCTGCCAACAGTGTTCTAACGACATGCCAAGCCCATCAGCAAACACAACTGACTCTGCCATCCCAGAAGATCCCAACCACCACTACTTCAACCATAACATCTGCCAAGACATGGTCACAGCTTATGTCGATGGATGCTCATTCCATCATGAAGTGCATGTCCAGGCTGGAGTGGGGGTTGCGTGGCTGGGACACCAGCCCTGCAATCCCCACAGCTTTTGGTTGGGCTCTCAAATATAAACATGAACTTGAAAAACAAAATTATAAGAGACTATTCTTTAAGTTAGTAGGTGTGGTTTTTTGAAACCACAAGTTTGTTAGCATCGGCATGATGACACGGCCATCTGGTGACATCGTCACGCCGAGCATATAACTGCAGGGGACGTCTATTTTACAGCCTCTTTACGGCTCTCTCTGACTTGGCCTCCCAACCGTTAACACTGCTATACCACCATAACTAGTGTTTTGTGTAATAAAGTTCGTGTTCCCAGCAAACGCCACTCTCTCTCCTTCCAGTTTTCCAGACATAACAAATGGCGGCAAGGAGAAAAATGGGTCTTCCGGAGGAAAATACATTTTTCCTGAAGACGGATGCGCATCTGGAAGAGTGCCCCTTATTACCAACACCGTTCCTCATGATGCCAGGTGACCCACCCATCCCATGGCCATGTTAGATTGAGGTACTTCAGTCATTTGTGTTGGCTAAGGGCCTAGCTAATGCTAGCAAGCGTCATCTACGTGCTGTGATGGATTTTTGCCTTGGCTTCAAGGGACAGCACGTGTTAGAAGCACTGGGTCCTGCAGAGACTTGATGAAGGATGAAGAGTCTGTAACCCAACAGGATGCAGCATAACCACCACAACCTGGTGGATGCCCCACAGCAGATGTGAGAGTCACATCATCACAACCACGATGCTGAATGCAGCCGAACAGAGCACCACTTGCGGTGTTGGACTGGGTCCGGGTCAGCAGAACCAAACGACCGAACCCATAGTCGGCCTCAACACCATCTCCACCACTGATATCCATGAAGATTGTCATGCAGCTGAGACCAGCCGCCGTCCAGATGGCTGATGGATTGAGATGGCAAGCCAGCCTTCTGCGGAAGGTAAGAGCAGCTGCTGCAGATTAAGACGCAGCATTGGAGCCGACCCAGCTGGAGTGGAATCCTGGTTGGGACATTGCTGACGAGTGAGCCGTAGCTCCAGCAGGATGGCGCCCAGGTCTGCTGTAGCCGGCGCCTCCAGGGGCACATCCATCATGAGCTTGCCTCAGGGCCCCTTGAACTGAACTGCCTTCCTCAATAATAAAAAGGACTGTATGTAGCTAGGGGCACGGCTGCCAACAGAAGTTGCATAATAAACAACTCAGCCCCGCTGGGCCACGCGGTAGTCCGCCCGCTAGCTCTAGCTAGTTTTGGGGTTCTGTGTCTACCAAATTGGGGAGGGTTGATTCATTCATGTGTGTTTTATGCTTTTCCGGGAGGGGGGGGTTGAATGTGGTGTTTTGAAATCATAAGTTTGGTCAGCGTCAGTGTGATGACGTGGCTGTCTGGTGACGTCATCACGCCGAGCATATAACTGTAGGGGATGGCCGTTTTACAGCCTCTTTACAGCTCTCTCTGACTTGGCCTCCCAACCGTTAACACTGCTGTACCACCATAATAGTGTTTTATGTATGTAATAAAGTTCGTGCTCCCAGTAAACGTCACTCTCTGTCAGTCCTTCCAGTTTTCCAGACATAACAAATGGCGACGACGAGAAAAATCGATCTTCCGGAGGAAAATACAACATTTTTCCTGAAGACGGATGTGCATCATGGGCAGTGTGGTGGTGCAGTGGTTAGCACTGCAGCAGCACAGCAACTCACCCTTGGCCATGGGATCCTGGGTTCAATCCCAGCCCCTGACCAACAGTGATCGGTGTGGAGTTTGCATGTTCTCCCTGTGTCTGTGTGGGTTTACTCCGGGATTTCTCCGGTTTCCTCCCACATGCCAAAAAAACATGGAAGTTAGATTAACTGGAGACTCCAAAGTGGCCCTAGGTGTGAATGTGTGTGTGAATGGTGAAGGGATAGCGCTGTACCATGGCTGCTTCATCCATCCAGGTGGATGCCCTGAATTTCCCCTCTAGGGATCAATAAAGTACACAAAATCAAAAAAAAAAAAAATCTGGAAGAGTGCCCCTTATTACCAACACCGTTTCTCATGACCCCAGGTGACCTACTCATCCCATGGCCATGTTGGACTGAGGTACTTCAGTCATTCGTGTTGTCTAAGGGCCTAGCTAACGCTAGCAAGAGTCGTCTATGGGCTGTGATGGATTTTTGCCTTGGCCTCAAGAGACAGCGTGTGTTAGAAGCATTGGGTCCTGCGGAGACTTTCAGCAAGTTTGTCTCCTTGATGACCAAGCATTTCACTGCCCCACAGGACGTGATGGCCCGGAGGTTCATGTTTACCAGCGCCAACAACGAGAAGACGAGTCGCTCATACAGTACGTAGACACCCTTTGCTGTTTGGCTAGCATGTGCGAGTTCGGACATGTGGAGGACAGATTGATACGGTCACAGTTGAAGTGGTTTGCCGCAAATACGGTGATACGGACCATGCTGGAGGAGAGACCAAACAACCATATAGTGGCAGACATGGGGAAAGATATGCAGGAGACGCTGTTGGAGATGGTGCACTACCTATCATGATGAAGGCAATGGAATTGACATTCCAGCTGGAGATGATGGCTCAGGTGGCATCGCAGCTGGTGGGACCACACCCGTGTTCCCTGCAGTTAGTTCCACTGGTGCACACTGTTGCCCCGGTTGCTGAGCCCGCCAACCCCACACCTTCTCGGGAGGGCCCCGAGGTGGACGCCGTGGGACAGCAGGGCACCACAGCGCAACGACCCAGCGGTGAACTCAGTTTGAACGATGACGGCTCTAGTTCGATGCGCTCAGACGTGGACGCAGCCACTCTCTGCCTCGCACCACATGGCGAGCAGAACCCAGCAGAACCAGAGCAGCCACAGGAGCCCCAGCCCTCAGCCACACGGGCCCTGGAGCCGGTCCCCGCACAAAACACGTGTTTGCAAGCCACAGCCTCATCACAGGAGGGAGTGTGTGATTTCGCAGATGTGGGTACACCCGAAGAATGCAGCATAGAGAGTGAACACAGCACAGAAAGAGAACACAGCACAGAGCATGAACACAGGATGGAGAGAGTGCGGCGACCAGACTTCTCAGATCCTCGCTCAGCACAAGCCTCAGGGAGCTATTGCAGAGCTGCAGGAGCATCTATCGGGAACCCTGGGACACATCAACCCGGCACAGGTTCTACCAACGGCAACAGCAACACATTGCCATGACCAGACTTCCCAGGAGAGGGGGAGAAGAGACCAGACTGCTTCCGACTCCACGTCCAGGATGAAGAGTCCTCGATCCAACAAAAAGCAGCAGAGCCACCGGACATCTTCCCAATCCATGACTGGCATCAGCCTCCAAGAGCCGGCACTGAGCTGCAGAATGAACAGTCTGTAACCCAACAGGATGCAGCATAACCACCACAACCTGGTGAATGCCCCACAGCAGATGTGAGAGTCACACCATCACAACCACGATGCCGAATGCAGCTGAACAGAGCACCACTCGCGGTGTTGGACTGGGTCCGGGTCAGCAGAACCAAACGACCGGACCCATAGTCGGCCTCAACACCATCTCCACCACTGACATCCATGAAGATTGCCATGCAGATGAGACCAGCCGCTGTCCAGATGGCTGATTTACTGAGATGGCAAGCCAGCCTTCTGCGGAAGGTAAGAGCAGCTGCTGCAGATCAAGACATAGCATTGGAGCTGACCCAGCTGGCATGGGATCCTAGCTGGGACGTTGCTGATGAGCGAGCTGTAGCTCCAGCAGGATGGCAGCCAGGTCCACTGCAGCAAGGGGAGCAGCCGCCATGAACTTGCCTCAGGGCCCCTTGAACTGAGCTGCCTTCCTCAATAATGAAAACAAGGACTGTGTGTAGCTAGGGGCACGGCTGCCAAACTGCATAATAAACCACTCAGCCACGCTGGGCCACGCGATAGTCCACACGCTGGCTCTAGCTAGTTTTGGGATTCTGTGTGTACCAGATTGGGGAGGGTTGATTTGTTCATGTGTGTTTTATGCTTTTCCGGGAAGGACGGGGGTTGAATGTGGTGTTTTGAAATCATGTTTGGTCAGCGTCAATGTGATGATGTGGCTCCCTGGTGATGTCATCACGCCGAGCATATAACTGTAGGGGATGGCCATATTTCAGCCTCTTTACGGCTCTCTCTGACTTGGCTTCCCAATCGCTAACACTGCTGTACCACCATAATAGTGTTTTATGTAATAAAGTTTGTGTTCCCAGTAGGGCTGTCGCGATAACCGCAATTATGTAATACCGCGGTATGGACACACCTACCGCGGAGGAAAACAACCAACCACAACAACCGTGGTGTTCACTTTTTCTGTGTGTGGCTATATCTCGTTCACTTATGTGCCCCTATTGATTACTAAATGAATTGCTAAGACAGGCAGTTAGTGGTGAAAGCGTTTGGACTCCTTGTTAAATACAGCCATAACAGTGAGCACTGAAAGGGCACAAAGCATGTTATTTCCTTCTGAGTGGAGTGTGTATGATCCTGACTGTGTATGCTTCGTGTATGAGCTCCAAGGGCAGCTTGTTTGAATGAAATTTTTCGGACAGTGGCAAAAATCATGGAGACTGTCCTGCTTATAAACTGAATGTCACTGCAGTCTCCAGTCCACACACCCCGTCGCGCATTTGCTAGCTAGCTACACTAACAGCTAGCTAGCTAGCGGACGGAGTAAAATTATCACCACTGCAGAATAAACTAGTTAGAAAATGAAACTCACTCACTAGGAGACAGGAGGACTGGGAACACTTCAGCTGAATCGGGATTTTGGAGCTATTTACCCACGGTTTCTGGCCACGGACGTCCTAGCAAGCTAGCAACGAAAACATCCATCTTCTGTGAAGTTTTGGAGACTTGAGACTACATTTTCAGGTGAGCCCCCAGTCAGATAATGTAAACCTAAGCATGACGTTATTTTGGGAATTTCCACAGCAGGTTCAACACAGCTGCAGAAGTTATAAAGGCAACTTTGCCTGTCTGCATCTCACTCAGAAGGGAAGTCATGTCTGTTCGCGTGTTTACATTGAATTATTATAATAATTATAGAATTGATTTTAAAGTTCTTGTTCTTACTTACAAAGCCATTCATGAAGAGGCGCCTTTTTATATTAGTGACCTGCTCTCTACACCAGCCCAGCAGGTCTCTCAGGTCTTCTCATCAGAATCTATTGGTAGTCCCTAGTACTAGGCTCAGAACCAAAGGCGATAGAGCCTTTGCTGCTGTTGCTCCCAGACTGTGGAACTCCTTGCCTTTTGAACTTAGATCTGCACCTTCCATTGGTGTTTTTAAGAAGCAACTAAAGACCCACCTTTTTAGCCTGGCTTTTTAATTAACTATGTGCTGATTGTATTTTTATGTGCTTTTACTGTCTACTTTGGTTTTTTACTGTTTTATGTGCCTGTGTTTTTATTTTGTTTTTTACCATGTTAAGCACTTTGTGACTCTGTCTGTGAAAGGTGCTCTATAAATAAACTTATTATTATTATTGAGTTATAATGTAATCGTGCTGCGTGAATAATTTGTCCATTCGTGTTTGGTGTGAACGCACCTTTAGTTATCGCCACTGCTTGTCGTGTTATTAAAACACTGCGTGCGTCCAACTGTAGTTTTTAACGTCACTTTTTATTGCACCAAATGTCAACCTCGCTGCTAGTCTGTCACTCTCCCGCCAGTCGCCTCCCTGACGTCATTCTTGCGCGACTTTGTAGTTCTTTTCCAAATAACTCAATTACACCACATCTCCCCTTTCTAGTATCAATGGGTAGACTGCCATTGATTCAACAGACCTTAGAGGATTATTCTGCCTCTGTGGCTGGAAGATCTGGTCCTACCTAATACCATTCACACACACAACAGACACACTGCAGTTTACCCTTAGCACTGAACAATATGTGCAAAATCAAGTACAATACTTCCATCCTAAACCCTGTACTGTTCTGTCCTCACTCTAAACTCTGAACTTGAACATTTACATTGAAAAGAGTGCAAAATCAGAAAAATAGTGCAATTGTAATGGATCACGTCACAAGAGTAACGGCTTCTCTTTTTGGGCACCCTTAAACGGCCGTGATCGGGAACATCAAAACAAGTGTGTGTGCAGCAAAGGGACCACGATGACACCAGACCGCTGTTTCCACAATTTATTTCTCCTGTAGATGAAATAAAACAAAACGCATCACGCTCCGTCTGTACCTCGATCCCACACAGGCTCCCACAGCAAAGCAACGCGATACTGTGTGGAAAGGAGCTCTAAAATAAGTTTACAATACAAACAAAAAAATAAAAATAAATCACATTACAAATAAAAAGATTTTTCAAAAACAAACATACCTGTAGATGAAATAAAACAAAACGCATCACGCTCCGTCTGTACCTCGATCCCACACAGGCTCCTACATTCACAAAAACATGGATTACACAATGACACAAGCTGCTGGAGTCACTACAGAACCTATATTGGCGCGAAACTCTAAAATGGCGCCCACCGGACTCCCAATGTGCGCTGAAACACCCACAAAACTCTCATTTACAACACAAACAACAAAAAAAATACACTACAGTGACATGTCAAATTAATAACGAACGATTACAAACCAAGGTTACAGTTTAAATGATAAGACTAACGAACGATACGATTATTTAGTGCCAGCAGCGTTTGGACACAACTTACCCACAGCAAAGCAACGCGATCCTGTGGGGAAAGACTAAACTACCGGAGCCTCCAAGGTACAGGAAGAGCGGATGTGAGAAGTGTACTGCCAAAATAAAACACTCAAGTAAAATAAAATTCACAATATAAAGAAAAACATAACTGATAAAAAGAAATACTTAGAGTACATTTTTGACTCCGTTACACAATACATTTGCAACCTTTTTTTTCCACTATTATTTTCAAACGTTCAATCTTCATAATTGTTTATAAGTCCAACTGGGTTGGTTTTACAACCGCTCTCCCAGACCTGGTTCTAGGAGTAGGAGTAGATGGTGGTTCAGGAACGTTCTGCTGTGATGATGTTGCTGCAGGTTGTTCTGCTGAAGGTTGTTCTGGAACACCTTCCAGGAACTGCTCAGTTGCAGCACTGTTGCTCTGCTCCGATGAGGAGTTCCAGGGAATGAGATGACGACGGTTTCGCCTGATGGTCCCATGGGGTCCCTCCACCAGATAAGAGCACGGTGTGGTGTGATTTCCGATGACAGCACCTGCTGCTCCTTGATCGGTCACCCACACGTCCTGTCCTGAAGTGAGTCTGTTGAGATGCTTTGCACGGTGTCTCAGGTTGTAGCGTTGCGCATCCTTTGTTTTCCTCTTCCCTTCGTTCAGCATAACAGCATTTCTATCCGGAAGAGCAGGACTCAACAATGCAGGAAGAATAGGCACAGTTGTATGAAGCCGCCTTCCCATGAGCAGTTGAGCTGGGCTATACCCATTTTGGAGAGGGGTAGCCCTGTAGGCCAGTAAAGCAAGATAGGGGTCATCTGACTTCTTCAAAAGCCCCTTCACTGTCTGCACTGCACGTTCCGCTTCAGCATTGCCCTGGGGATATTTTGGGCTGCTGGTTACATGCTGGAACCCGTACAACTTTGCAAATGCTGCAAAAGCTGCTCCAGAGAATTGTGGCCCATTGTCTGTCACCAGGGTCTCACAGATTCCATGACATGCAAAGATTGACTTAAGGTGGTGGATCACATCATTAGATCTTGTGGGAGTTAGCAGGGCAATCTCCACATATCTTGACATGTAGTCCACTACTAGCAAGTAGGTCTTGCTCCCTAACATGAACAAGTCTGCTCCCAACTTCTGCCATGGTCTGTCTGGGTATGGTGTCGGCATCAGTGGCTCCCTGTGGTTCTGTCTCTCCTGACAGCATGCTCTGCAGTTGAGAACCAACTCATTCAGCTGCTGACTCAACCCCAGCCACCATACTGACTGTCGTGCCCGCCCTCTACACTTAACCACACCCTGGTGTCCTTCGTGCAGCTTAGCGAGAACATCATTTCTCATGGTTGAGGGTATGACAAGCCTTTCTCCCTTTAGCAGTAGACCATCCTGGACAGTAAGGAATGCTCTGTCAGTCCAGTATAGCTTGAGTGCAGGTTCATTTATGCCATGAGCTGGCCAGCCTTCTGCACACAGCTGCATCACTCGAGCACACACACTGTCCCCCTGCAGCTGCTCTCTCAGCTCCTCCAGATAGGCAGTGCTTGCAGGTAGGTTCTCCATCACCATATCCATGTAGATATTTGTGTCCTCGAACAGCTCTTTGTCAGCTGGTGTCCCTTTTCTTGTGACAGGCGCTCGCGACAATGTATCAGCTGTCCACAGGCACTTCCCTGGCACATGAGATATGGAGTAGGAATAGCGCATAAGACACATTCGAAAGCGTTGTATCCGAAGGGGTAGAGCGTCTAGTGCTTGAGACCCCAGGAGACTCAGGAGAGGCTTGTGATCTGTCTCCAACTGGAAGTGTTTTCCCAATGAGGAAGTTGCTGAACCTCTCGCAAGCCCAGGTCAGGCTCAAAGCCTCCTTTTCCACTTGTGCATATCTCTGCTCGGTGGGTGTGAGAGACCGCGACATGAAGGCTACTGGTCTCCACTCCTCACCCCAGTTTTGTAGCAGGACTCCTCCAAGTCCGTAAGACGACGCGTCTGCCGTAACTTTGCATTCTCTGTTAGGATCATATACGGCTAGCACCGGTGGCGACGTCAGGGCATCCTTTAAGTCCTGGAAGGATTTAGCCTGGTCAGCGCCCCACACCCAGCAGTTCTTCTTTGAAAGGAGATCTCTGAGGGCTTTATCCCTCTCAGCTAGCTGCGGGATAAACTTGCCTAGCTGGTTTACCATTCCAAGGAAAGATCTTAGTTCACTCACTGTTTTTGGCTCAGGCATTTCCCTCACAGCCTCCGTCTTGCTCGGGTCTGGACTGATGCCGCTGGCGGAGATCACGTGGCCTAGGAAGGTCACCTCAGACTTTGACAGATCACACTTGCCAATGTTAAGTGTGATACCTGCCTTCTGAATCTTTCTTAGCACGGTATGCAGGCGAGCATCATGCTCCTCTTGCGTGCGACCCCACACCAGCACATCGTCAATGTGACAAACCACGCCTTCGAGCCCTTCTGTGACCTCCGTCACCATTCTGTTCTGAAAGTGTTCAGGGGCGGACGCAATGCCAAAAGGTAGCCGTTTGAAATAATAGCGTCCAAAGGGCGTGATAAACGTTGTCAGTTTTGCTGAATCTTCTGTCAATGGGATTTGCCAAAACCCCATATTTGCATCCAGCTTACTAAATATTTTGGCTCCAGCCAGCCTCCCAAGTGTTTCCTCTACTGATGGTAGAATGAACCTTTCTCTACACACGGATTCATTGAGGTTAGTGAGGTTGACACATATTCGCACAGGATCCATCTTGTTCTTTCTGGGCACTACCACGATGCCAGCACACCAGTCTGTAGGCTCCTCAGTTCTGCATATCACCCCGAGGCTTTCCATGCGGGACAGCTCTTGCTTGACTTTGTCCATTAGTGGCAATGGGATCCTCCTTGGTGTCTTGAGTGAAAATGGTTTGGCACCTGGTTTGAGCTTGATGGCATATGCCTGGCGTACCTCACCTAGTCCACTGAATAATTTTTTTTGGATAGTTCTCCTTTAATGTCTCTATAGTGACACTATCAAGGCGTGCAACAAGCCCTAGTCTGCAGCTCACAGACCTCCCTAGCAGGGCAGTGTGCACATAACGGACAACATACACCTCCTCCATCTCCTCTTTCCCACCAATTCTCAACAACAGCTTGGCAACGCCCACAACATCAAGTGGCCTCCTCCCTGGTCCCAGGAGCGGCTTAGGTGCTTTGTGGAGCGCAGGTGGGTTTTCTCTGAGTATTTTCTGGAACACAGCATGTGGCAAAACTATGACATCAGCACCCGTGTCAATTTTGAATGTCACGCTGCTGTCATGAATGTCAATGTTGACCATCCAAGGATCACCGTCTGTTGTAACACTGCCAAGGAAGATGGCATCCTCATCCTCTTCCACCTCAAGTACAGATTTTACGGTCTTGCACACATGTTTATAGTGACCCTTTCTCCCACAAGCATGACAGTTCACTTCATCTGCAGGGCACTCCCGTTTTGAATGTGATGGAGAGCTGCCACATTTATGACATTTTAACTGTGTCCCCTTTTCCTTGCTGTTTTGAGTACTGTGCGGTTTGTGAGCACGCTGAGGTTTGTTTTTAGCAGGCTTCCTACTTCCCTTGAACACTCTATCAACAGACATTGCCTCACTTGCCTGAGTTCTGGTGTCTCCTCTCAGAGAAGCTTGCTGCTTTTTCACCTCCTCACTCTGCCGTGCCATCCTGATTGCTTTCTCCAAAGTCAGCTCTGCATCTAGCTGCATGCGTTCAGACAGCCTCTTGTCTAACAGACTGACGACGAGTCTGTCCCGAAGTAGCTCATCATGCAGCACACCATAATTGCAGTGTTCAGCCAGCGCATATAGTGCAGTGACAAAAGAATCTACTGTCTCACTTTCTCTCTGTTTCCGCAGGTTGAATTTGGCACGTTCATAAATTCCTTTTTTTTTAACCACAAAGAAGCTTTGAAAGCCGTCACGCACCGCTTCATACGAGCTGCGTTGAGCATCAGTCAGAGCCAGCCCACGTAAAACATCATCCGCCTCGTCTCCCATGCAATATATCAGAGTATTAACTTGATTCTCTTCAGAGCTTGCATTCAGATTACTTGCCAGGCGAAATCTGTCGAATCTCCGGATCCATTTGGCCCACTCCTGCGGCTTAGAAAAGTCGAAGGGCTCCGGTGGCTGGATGTTAAACGTAGCGCACGGACCCGCTGCCACAGTGGCTCCCGGAGCGGTTGCTATCCCTCCATTTGCATCTTCGTCTCCACTCATCGTGTCCGCAAACTCCCCTCTCTTCCTCCGCGGTGTGCAAACGATCCTTTTCTTTCCGGGCTTACCTCTCTACGTTAACTACAGGACTTCTGACACCATGTCGTGTTATTAAAACACTGCGTGAGTCCAACTGTAGTTTTTAACGTCACTTTTTATTGCACCAAATGTCAACCTCGCTGCTAGTCTGTCACTCTCCCGCCAGTCGCCTCCCTGACGTCATTCTTGCGCGACTTTGTAGTTCTTTTCCAAATAACTCAATTACACCACATGCTTAATGAAAATGATCTTCTTTTTTTTTTTAACAGAATCAGCAGCTCATGCCTGCATAAAGAGCAGAGCTCCACACAGTTGTAACATGCGCACAAAGCTGAGAGCGAGCTGCAGCGAGACTCTCACAGCTTCCCTCATTTGCCACCTAAGTTATAAACCCTGTTTAAATTATGAATCCACAGGGTCCTAAAAACATTTCAGTAATACCGCGGTATTGAGCTGTCCACCGTCACCATAGGGAAAATTCCTCTACCGCGACAGCCCTAGTTCCCAGCAAGCACCCCTCTCTGTCGGTCCTTCCAGTTTTCCAGACATAACAGTAGGGGCTAACTTCATTTACAGCACAGATAGCCGTCATGTTGAATCACATTGCTGTTGTAGTACAAATAACTACCAAGAGATGGAGCAGTGATACTTTGGATTACATGGAGTCTGGTTCAGTGTCTAGAAAGCATGTTCCACTCAGTGTGCATTCCTTTTCAAGACCAAAACAAGGAGTGACTAAAAACACTGCAATCAATAATCTTTCTGGTTCCCACTAATACAGTATCAAAAATATATACTCTACAATCATAATCATTTAGTTATATTTTCAGATGATTGTTTTTTGTCCAACCCTGGCTGACAACAAGTGTTTAGGAAATCTGGATAAATATGTACCGTCTTACATTAACCTGAGCAGAAGACAAGTGTAATCCCATAATTATTGCCCTTCCCTGCAGGTGTCCTCCTTTGAGTGATGAGCTCCATGTTAATTGGGTCAGTGATTACTTCAGCCAGCCAGGAGGAAAATTTTTCTTTTGTCTGTGCAGCGCTGTACTGATGAGCAACTTTCTGTCGCTGGCGCAGATCCAAGAATTCACTAAGGAACCAAAAGAGTAATCGCTATATAGTGGTTGTTTCAATAGCCCCCCCCCTTTTTTTTTTTGGTCAGTGGTTGTGTAAATCAAATTATTTATTATCACAAAATGTGCGCGAAGTATGGTTTGATTTGGTATGCTGTACAAAATGAAATAAAAGCACACCTTAACATTATCAGTCTCTCCTCTACAAATGAATTCTTGTTCGTACCCTTGTTCCATCTGATCGCACTACCAAACGCACGCTTGTGGTGCGGAGTGGGGTGCCCCCCCCCCCCCCCCCCCCGCCGTTCTCGTACGCGCTCCGCCCGCCCGCGCTGATTGGATTAAAAATTACCCCGACTACAACTGCTGTATTTTTTTCCACCCTGGCGCCAAGAAACGCCCACCGAGAGGACCGGGAAAGTAGCTTCAAATAGAAAAACATGCCTCACGCACACAGACAGTTAAGGGCATGATGCGCATGTTTGGAGACCTCAGTATTAACCCTGAGAAGTATTAAGACAGGTTGCGTTAGTTAGAGCAGTAAATTAGTCTTTGGGGTCTATTTTTTTCCCTTTTATTATCTATTGTGTCATTTTAACCTAAGCTGATAGGCAGACGGGTGTAGGAAACCGCTGAGTGCGCTCAGTAGGTGATTTGGGTGAACAGGTGGCGCAACCTCCGGCTCCCATAATTTGTTATTAGGGGCGAGACGCAGGGCGGTGAGCGGAGTTAAGGCACTTTACCGGACTTTAAGCGTTTAATACCGGCTTTTTTAAGGTGGGTGAGAGTCCAGCAGCGCTTTGTCCTCTCCTGTTAGATGGAGAGATTTGACAGGAGAGCTGCGATGCCGGTAGCGGACAGCGACACCATGGCAGTGGACAACGGCCACTACTTCGCCGGGGACGAGAACATCCTCCCGGACGCGCTGAGCAGCCCGGTGGTGGACGTCGTCAAGAACTTTTACCACAAAAAGCGGGTTGGGAACTACCTGATCGGGAGGAAGCTCGGAGAAGGCTCGTTCGCCAAAGTTAGGGAAGGACTCCACACGTTAACGGGGGAAAAGGTAAGCAGCCGCAGACGGGATTCTGGGGAAATTATGTGCAGCCTGTTTGGGTGGTTTGGGTGCGTCCATGTGGCGCCATTAAATATACAGTAAAAGTGCCAAAAAGGTTGCTTTTTATTTTTATTTTTTCGTCAAAGAGTGCCATGGGTTTTATCCCGACTTTGTTTTAATATTTAACATTTTTAAAACTTTTTTTTTTAAATTTCACCTGCCTTACATGATTGATAATGCAGTATTTTCTATTATTTAATATGTAGCCTACAGTATAGCCTTTGCAGGTTTTATTTATAGATTTATACTCAGAGAACGTGTCCATGCCGTTTGCAAAAAAAGGGGGAAAAAAGCCTTTTTTAATGTGTCCGTGCGGCGGCAGCTGCTGAACAGTCTATTCCACAGTAGCGCAGCTGTACCGACATTATTTACGAACTACGCGTGTGAGAGAGAAACGCGGCTTCCAGACTTTGTGCTTTTCCCTAACGCGTGAGACGGGCGTCGGGCAGTCCGTGCGTTATTCTGAGCCTGCGCTTTGTTCGCTGCTCGTGGTGATCTCACCGTCTCTCCACGGTGGGCGCGCACGACTGTGACAGGTCCGGAGGGAGACGCTGTCCGGCCTATGAGAGAGCAGAGCCGCTGCTTGCATATGGAATCACGTCGTTGATAAATGGACTCCAGCCTCATTGTGATTCCGCCAGAGCAGGGCTTGGATATGGGCAACCATTGGCCACTGGTTGCCTTTGTTTCTTGTTTTTTTTTGTTTTGTTTTTTTTGGTAGGCGTCCAGAAAATTTGCATATTAGAAAATACGCATCTCTTTTTGTTCACGTGAAGCCCCTAATTGCAAAGGGCCGTGCCTGTGTTTATTATGTTATAATCGTGCAATCTTGTCTGTCAACTTAAATATTTGCATACTGAAAATAATCGACAGCCACACCTTTCTGTGTTCCTGTGAAGAGAAAACATTCCTCAAAAAAATAGTACTTCTCTCTCTGCACTCACACTGGGTGTCTTTGTTAAGGATGATGCAAACACTGGCAATCACTCAACCAAACAGCCCCCCCCTCTCTAACACACACACACACACACACACACTCCCAGTCATTTGCATACTGGGCATCCAACAGGAGCTTGGAGGGGAGCAGGAGGGCAGTGGGTTTATTCAACAAATGGGTAGTTTGGGGAAAGGAAATGCAGACCTTTTATTCAGACTTCTCTAGAAATCCACTGGGTGAAAGACTGTGCCGTGTTTGGAAGGACGTGATATGGGAGGTGGGAGAGGGTGCCGTTCTGGTCGGGGCGGGGGGGGGGGGTTCTTCTGAGGTCATATGAACATGTTTTTGATGTCTGTAACCCACTTTCCCTGTTACCCCACCCCTTTACTGTCTGAGGGGGCGTCTGATGATAAACAACTGAATCCCCCCCCCCTCCAGAAGCCCCCCCAGCTCCCCACTCCTCGCCCATATACCCCACCCCTGCTCATATATAGAGGAGCCCAATATAAATACAGTGCCCCTCCCCCAAATGCATACCCTTCACCCCTTCTCTCATCCACATGGTGTAAATACAGGCTATCCATTACTTTGACAGCACACTCGCATGCATGCGAGCACATACAGCCTCGGTTTAATTAGCAGTTGTAAAAAGGTTTTCAGTAGTGAATCAATTATAGGGGTTGAAAGGATGAAAGTAAAAATGAGAGACAAGTTGAAGGGCAAAAGAAAGAGAAGGCGCACACACTAACCACATTCGGTGCTCGCCATTTCATTAATGGATATGGTGATGAGGTTCACCTGTTGTGCCTTTCCATGTCTGCGGGCTCTCCTTGAGATGATTTGCTGCATATTGTAGCCACGCTCTTGAACCCAAGTCTAGACGGGGCACAAGGAGACGCGGACAAAGGATGAAATGGAGTAGATGTTGCTGAATGTAATTATTGTGGAAGGGCAGCAAAGGCATTTGTCATTGGATTTATTGGGGCACGTACTGTGACGCGTACGTGGAGGTTTTGTAGATTTGTTTTCTGCCTTTGTCACACCCTCTCAGAGACAAATGGGCACCATTTGGTGTTGGGGCCTTCTCAAAATGTAGTGTAACATTTGGTTTTCCCTAGTTTATTATGGTTCATTAACCCCTCCAGTCCTCTCCCCCACAAACACATACCCACACTTCCCCCATTCTGCAGCCTCGGGGCCTGTGCTGCCCTTCTGGGAGCAGCTGTGACACACAAATGTCTGCATTAAGTTATTTCCTTTGCAACAGAGATTGAGTTGCCCATCACCTGTTGCACTCTGGCTCCCTGAAATCCCTCCTCTAGTCACACCAGTGTGCTGGAACCATTTCTCACAATATCAAGTAGTGCAAAGTGACCTCACCCTCCAACTGTCTCCCCTCTCTCGGCTCTCTCCAGGTGGCAGTAAAGGTGATCGACAAGCGGAAGGCCAAGAAGGACTCATACATCACCAAGAACCTGAGGAGGGAGGGGCACATCCAGCAAATGATCCGCCACCCCAACATCACCCAGCTGCTGGACATCTTGGAGACGGAGAACAGCTACTACCTGGTGATGGAGCTGTGTCCTGGCGGGAACCTCATGAACCGCATCTACGACAAGAAACGCCTGGACGAGAAGGAGACTCAGAAGTACATCCGACAGTTGGTGCTGGCTGTCGAGCACTTGCACCGTGCTGGGGTGGTGCACAGGTAAACAGATAATTTGAAACATTGGCTGTATAACCACTCCAGTACCACATATATGAAACAACAACAACAGAGGGTTTATAAATAGTTTATAAGTAGATTATTAGGCTGTAAACACTAAGCTGTTATAATGCATTTCGTCAGTGTGTGAATTATGCTTTATAAGTTAGTCACAATTCCTTATTCATGAAATATAGAACATTTATTACCCAATTAATAATTTATTTGGGTAGTCCTATTGTATTGTAAAGTCCCCATTGTGAGTAAACTCTTTATTATGCACATTACTGTAAATCCACAAAAAATACTCTAATATTATTCATCCAGGTAATTTTTTTCACTATAAAGTATTTGATTTTCTTACTTCCAGTAAGAAAAATACTGATTCAATTTTAAGGGAACACACAAGATACAGCACATCTCCAAATCCAATTTCACATTTTCCTACACAAATACCCCCCCACCCCCCAGGAATAATCAGTTCTTTGTTACTTAAAGGCTGGGAACCAAGTTTCTATCATGGTGAGATGGCCTCAGTAGATAACAGGATTTCTGTGACTGGGGAGGCTCACAATAGACTTATGAAAACCAACCAGCAAGAGTCTCATAGGAGGGGTTGTCTATCATGGTTTGCAAGCAATATAGGTTGTGGAGGAACTCTGTTGCATTGTACAATAACAGTGGTTTAAGTTTTCTAATGTAAACGCTGACTTTTCAGGCATTGACATTTCTATTGTCTCTCTCTATTTCACAGGGACCTAAAAATAGAAAATCTACTGTTGGATGAGCAGAACAACATAAAGCTTATAGGTACGTCTCCAACCATGGTCCAAAGTTGCTTGGTTTTATTTCTGTAAATGAAATGTGGTGGTATAAATTAATTCATAAATGTGATAATCCTCACAGCAAGAGGTCTTTAAACATTTAATAGATTTTCTCAGTTTTAAAGCCATGGTCCCCTATTGAGGGTTAGGAGCTAAGAGCATTTTTAAAACCATTACAAGCCATCTCCATGACATTAATCTCCCTCTGTTTGTGACTACACCATAATGAGAAAATTTATTTATTGGGAAAGTTGAGCAGACAACAGTAAACAATCTAACCACCCGTGTTGTCATTCAGATTTTGGCCTCAGCAACTGTGCTGGCATCCTGGGATACTCCGACCCATTCAGCACTCAGTGTGGGAGTCCAGCTTATGCAGCCCCAGAGCTGCTCTCCAGGAAAAAGTATGGGCCAAAAGTGGATGTCTGGTCCATGTAAGTGTATTTCCCTTCTTTTTAATGCAATCACCCCTGTATAATGCTGATATATGGGCTTATTTGTTATGCACCCAGAGCTGAAGTGTTTATTTTTTTCCTTCCAGTGGTGTGAACATGTATGCGATGCTGACCGGGGCTCTCCCATTCACCGTGGAGCCCTTCAGCCTTCGAGCACTACACCAGAAGATGGTGGACAAAGAAATGAACCCTCTACCTCCCTCGCTCACCAGTGGTAAATAATCAGCATTCAGAAAACACTTATGCCATTTGCTGGCAGGAGTTATAAAGCAAACAGGTTTGGTGACCTCAGTGCCATTTTTCCTTATCCAAAGGTGTTGAACGTTCTAGTGAAGTTGCTAGAACTGGTTTTAAACACTTTTTGCACTGGATCTTGTTTTTTAAAAAAATCTTTTTATGAGGATTCTAGTGCAGATTACCCCAACAGTGTCCAACTCACTCCACAAATTTCTGCACATGCACAGCAGTTACTTTTCTATAGCATGTCACAACAATGTTATTTTCTAATATGCAACCTAAAGAGTTGGTTCGCCAAATTGATACATTCACCTGTAAATCAAATGAATGGCCTAGAACTGTCATCTTCTTCAGTATAGTGTAACAGAGAGAAGTTGGTCAAGGAGGTAGTATTAATCATTAATTTATTCTTTATTTTTTCCTTCTATGTAACATAAAGGAATGTCAAAAGCAATTTCTTTATAACTTTGTGTTTGATACTGATAGTTATGTAAAACTTTAACACCAGCCAAGTTTTTATTGAATGTATGTAAGGAAGACAGTTATGTAATGCAGTAACATTCTTAAAATCAGAAATCATGTTAGCAAAGTCAACACTCTTCATTCTTTGGAAAGATGTGTTTGTACGGGCATTGGGTGGGGGTGCAGCATGTCAATCTTCATTCATTCTTCTTTGTCTTTCCTCAGCTGCCATCTGTTTTCTGAAAAAACTTCTTGAGCCTGACCCCGACAAGCGACCAAACATCCATCAGGTGATGGCCGACTCGTGGCTTGGGCTGGCCAACAAGAACACAGGGGCCCCGTACCTCAACAGGTAGACTCACACATGTGATGCTTTGAGTCTTACAGCTGCACCTGAACATTTGAATATTAAATTGTTGCAAATTGTACGTTTCTCACTGTATATTTACTTTTATGCTTGAAGGATCCACATTGAAGAAATAAACCAAACAGTGGTGATGCACATGACGAAGAAGATGGACTTCGACAGCAGTGAGGTGCTCGGTGCCTACCTCACCAACCGCGCCTGCCACACTTTGGCCGTCTATTTCCTCCTCAACAAGAAAATGAAGAGACTCTCCAAAGAGTACAGGGTAAGAAAAAGACACATTTTGAGCAATTTGTATCCAAATAGATCTGCATGGATCATTGAAACATCCAGACATCTTTGAGCCTTTAATTCAAGGTTAAACAGCAGAGTTATTAAGTATAAAATGACCTGTCAATATCAGTAACAGGAAAGTTTTTTTACTTTTAAACATGGCACTCTTCTCTCAGAAATCTGTCTTTTCTAGAAAATCAGATATATTTTGCCATACATTTGTGCTACTTTTTTAGGGTTGGGATAATTAACATTTACTTTTTTGATTAATGTGGGCCAATTAACACATTAAAAATAAAACTGATGCTATCAGGTCACTCCTTGAGATGGTGTCGACAGAAGTGACTGGTGTGTCTCAGTGGCTGCCTCAGTTTAAAACAAGGGGTCTTGTTTTTCAGCATTTAAGTTTACACCACACTAAACTGATCCTCTGGTAATCGGAGCAACCTCATTTGGTGTGCACACACCCGACTTATAGCATACACACAGACACACACCTAACCTAGCATCATTCGTTGGTGCTGCTCGCACAAAAATATGGAAAGAGGGAGAGTTTCTGTCAAGAGTGTGTGGAGAAAAACACACTCCAATATAAAGTGAATAAAAGCTTCCAACTTGCCATTAAGATCGGGAGCTTGTTTGTTGTCTGCAGGTTGCACACCGCAGTCTTAAGCCTTGTTCATGCTGCACCTCCGCTCTGGTATGCTGAGAAGCATGCTTGCCGTGTCATTCCACTCTATTAAATATAACTTGTTTTGTGAACACAGTTGCCTTGATTTGTTTGTATGTATGGATTACTTGGGTTGTTACCGATATCTGGTGAAAATCTCAGGTCAATGGCTCCATCAGAAATATGTTTAATGAGAAAAATGTTGACATGCTCAATACTTATTTTCCCCGCTGTATATCACGATAACGATATACTGTATATCACAATATATATTTTCTGTAAATTCTAGTTTAGATATAATAATCACATAAGTACCATCTTTTTTGTTTTACATTTTTAGACATTTTTTCCCTCATAATTTTACAGTGTTGGAAAATTGTTTTTCTAATGTGCATTTGAGACTTGATTCTCATAAATTTGAGGGTTTTTTTCTAAATCATATCATACGAATAAAAAGTAAACATTAATAAGTTAAATATTTCCTGAGCCAGAGGAGAGCAGCAATAACTTGGAAAAAATGTCAGTCTGAAAATGAGGAAATTACCCATCACTGCCATCTAGTACAGATAAAAATTAGTCTTAAGATGCCATTCTGGCCTGATTTAACCTGTTTGTTGTAAAAATATTTCAGATTAGTCATGATCTGAAAATCAAAGGCACAAAAGGTAATATAATAAAATACATGTGATGACTTCAACTTTATTCATTAGCGCTACTTGACTAATTAAAATTACGAGAAATCAAGTAGATTACATTAAGAGCCAACTTGCTCCTCCTACACATTTTAATTTATTATTTATTTTGCATGTATGTGCCTTCACCACACACTTTTGCAGCTTTAATCATTTTTTTCAGCGAAAACTAAGAAACTCAGCAGTAATTTAAACCAAAGAAACGATGGTCTGATAAACTGTTTCCTATTAGCAACAACTGAGCATCATCATTTAGCATTTGCTGTTTTAAGAGTGAGATGATGTTAACATTACCTCCAATAAAAATGAGGTTAGAGGACTATCCTCTTTGACGCAGCACAGTCAGAAACAGTCCCACATCCCTGGCAAAAAGGAGTAGTGGCTATTTGACCAAACCATTAAATTGGAGTTAGCTGCTGCTTGGCTATCCAGTCACACCCACACAGCTGTTCTGCTGCGCATACTGCGGGGGAGAGGCAGGGCGCTGACAAGTAGTGTGTGAGAAACTTTGCAGAGGAAACGGGGGTAATGTGTGTTTTAAATCCCAATATAATTGATAGTTTTAAATGAAACGATACACGTTTTTATTTTGTCATCCAATATCTATCGTCATATTGCACAGCCCTAATGTAAAGGTAATAAGGTCTTGTTGTACAATAGATAGGACTTGTTTTTTTGTTTTTTTTTTCTTTTCAAAAAACTTTCATTGCAAAAAACTCTTTTGCATATCTGCTCAGGAGATGCAAGTCCAGGTGAAAAAGAAAGGAGAAAAGAAGAAAAACGAATACTACCAGACTCAGTGGAGGAAGCACGTTGATAAGCTTACCATCCCTCCGAAACAGACGCCCATCTACTTGGCTGTCAGCAAGGGGTCCAGCAAGGAGAAGAAACACAGAACAGGTGAGGATTCTTAAAGTTTGCTGCATTATTTGGAAAATCGATATATAAGACAAATATGAAGCACTTCACTGATTACATGTTATATGTACATTTATTCATACAGGGTAGGTTGACAGAGCTTGCATGTTCATGTACAGCAACGACCCATTTCCCTCATAATACGGTTACCCAGTCATCAATCCTTCCATCCATCTGTTTGTCTGTGTATCCATACACCCACCCATTCATCTGAGAGGAATCAGCCTGGACAACTTGCCAGACAAATGTGGGGCAAAGAAACACTCAATAAATTTACGTCAAATGTTAAGAAGCAAAGACAAGGCATTACACAGAATGTAATATTTGAAAATACAAACATAATCTGTAAAAAGTACTTTATCAAGGCTGTGTGTGTATTAAATGTTAGATGCTTTGTTAGATCTACATCAATAAAGACAGCTTAGTCACTCACCAGCATTCGGGCTCTGCTGACGTTTTACCTGTAAACTATTGTAAGAGAACAACCAGCAGGGTGTCATGATGGGCTGCCTTGGTCTTGTGCCTTCACAATTTATTTATTTTGTGTATGAGAGTTTAGACATGATACACAAGTACTTAAACACACAAGGCCACCCATCCATCTCATAAAGTTGATTTTGCATTACAGTCGTGGCTAAAAATGTTGGCACCCCCAGTATGTCTGTCAGGTAACGCACCACTTCTCCCAGAAAAGTGTTGCAATTAGAAACACTACTGACCTCAGATATTTCTTCCAAAGAGTATGCTACAAATTATTAAGTTGAGAGTGCCAATAATTTTGTCCAGTTCAAGTTCTTTGGAAGTCTCAGATTTGGCTTTTTTCGCTCTGCTTTTTTTGTGGTTCCACTACAGAAAAAAAGTATTTGTTACTGCAACAGTTTTCTGAGAGAAGTGGTGCATTATCTGACAGAAATGCAGGGGTGCCAATGTTTTTAGCCATGACTATAAAAGAGAAAGCATTTTGTTGTGAAGGTGTTTATTTATTCATTTAAATACTCACACACTGCTCGATACTGTATATTTTTCCCCCAAAAGTAATGTTTTGTTCTCATTTCATTCTCAGGCTTGCTGCGTGCAATTACAGGTGGGCATCGTAATTCACCTCTTGCACCACCCGGCACTGTTGCTTCCTCTTCCATGGAATATCTAGAGATCCATCCCCTCTTCCCCAACACCCCTCAGCAAAGAAGACGTTTGGCTACCCTCCCGCCAGTCAACACGAGTCCAGAACACAATATTCCAGCCCCACCTGCACCATCCCCGATTGGCATGCATTCTTTTGGTTCACTCTCCAAAGCAGAACAAATTGAAGATACTCCCTCGACACCCTGGTACAAACTGACAAATGGGACTCTGTCCCCACCCCGCCACGTCTCAGCCTTTCAACCAGACTCTTCTTACTTGAAAAAGGCCACAATCCCCAGTCCGCCTGTCCTCATTGTCAACCCACAGCCCAAGAAGAGCATTTCGTCAGATTGTTGTGGTTCTTCTGACACCAGTGGCAGCCCCTCCAGCACGATAGGAAGCCCCCCAGGGAAATCGGCCTTCAGTCCCCCAAAGTCCGCCTTCAGCCCCCTCAATCCTACCTCAGCTTTTAGTCCACTCAATCCTACCTCAGCATTCAGCCCTCCTTCCAACAGTGGCAGCAGTGACCCTGAGAGTCCAACTCACCGTAGTAAGTTCCCCTCAATGGGAATTGGACAGATTTTAAAGAAGAAGGTCCAGCTGCAGCCGTTTAATTTTCGGCCAGAACAAGTCGTTGAGGAAGTTGTGTCACCTCCTCCCTACCCCATGCAGACTCTTCTCTGTGCTTCAGGTGCACTAAAAACCCTCTGTTGAAGCAGACTGTGAACTGTCAACATTGAACATTTTGTCTTAGTAGGTGAGGTCTTCCAGAGCGGCCTTCTGAAATGTGAACTGTCCCTTTATTGTGATTAAGCCACTTTTCATGAGACTTATTTAAAAAAATATGATTAAAAAATAAGGGGGTGAGAACATACAATATTTACCTGTTGTTGCAACTCTAATTATGTAATGAGGAGGTGACATTGAGTAAGATTTGAAAGGGATCTCTGAGCAATGACTAAATCTTCCCATGTCCTAAATACACGGTGACGATGGGATGTTGTGTAATATACCGTAGGCCTTGAGAACAAATGTACACACAAAACACATACTGTATTATAATGCAAGTCGAAAGATACACTCATATGTATCATTAATGTAACTGGTTAGTAATTGAGACGCATACTGATTCACACCAGCTAATAGGCCCCAACTATTCCCCTTTACCCTGATTACATGTTTAAGTGTTTTGTCTCTGTGAAAACTGTTTGACGATAGCCAGTCAGTTGGGACCATTTCCGAAATCCTGACTGGTTGATTAAGCTCACTGCACTATTCTTGAAAACCAAAACCTTTTGTGAAAAATGGCATTTATCATCTTTTACCTCACTGCATTATTCATGTAGAGAAGTGGTCAGTTGTGAGACACACTTGTTTGGATTGTGCCACAGTGCTGCAGTGTGTCAGAGTCAATACGTTTAGAGGTGTAGGTAATAAGAGTAGACTCATATGCTCACTTTTTATAGCATTACCATAAACAGTCGCTCAGCACTGATAATAACTCGCAGTTTCATGTACAAGTGTTGCATCACCTCTGAGACCCACAGGGAAACTGTAAAAGTTTTGACTTTTTCACAGCAAGATATGTCTGTTCATGGTCAGTTTGTAAAATAAAGAAAAGTGCATCAAAAGCCTTATGAAATGGATCATCCTCACCAAATACCGAGGGCTTGAAAATGAGGGAAAGACCTGTCACTGGAATCCATGGAAATAACTTACTTCCTTTTGTCTTAACGCTGTAGTTTGTGCAATAGTCTTAAGTGTTAACTGCAATGATGAGTATTTGCCAAGAGCTCTTGAAGAGTAATGTGAAAAATGTTCTTGTAAATATGTGAAACTTCTGTCAAAAAATGTTTATTTGAGCCAACTTTTTTTTTCTAACACACCAGTGGACTGTACAGAAAGGCTTCCACAGGCACACAAGGCTTTTTCACTGTTGAAAAAAAGAAAATCAGAAACTTTTTCAGTCCAAATGGAAAGCTGCAAGTCAAGGTGTACTGTCAGCATTTGAAGTCATGGCTTTGTTACATTTTTCTGGTTGAATACTGAGATTGATACAGACTCGGGGTCTTTTTTTAAAGATTTTCTAATGGGTGGTTTTGTCTGAGTGTTGAAAGATTTCTATCCTGTAAAAAGTATTTTAAATATTTATACTGCACCTTTTGTGTCTGTCTGGTTTGTCACGTTTTCCTACTTAAGGGGGTCATTGACTGAAAATGGTGTGTTTGTAGGTTTTAACTGTCTGAAATGAGTCTACTGGTCACCTAATTATCCAAAAATTTTCAACAGTCAATTCTCTTTAAAAAAACAAAACAAAACAGTCTTTATCTCGTTTTTCTCTCCCAGAAACGCCAAAAACATTTTAGACTATTCTATCTAAATCGTATACGTCACGTTCACAAAAAGCCAACCCACTGCCATCCTTGAGACCCGCCTGTTATGTCCACAAACCTGGTGATAAACGGCTGACGGAGATGTAGCACTGAACTCAATTTTATTGAGAACTAGTGCATTGCCCTTAGAACGCAAGTATTCCTGTCTGAAACAGGTGCAGTATCCCAATCAGGCTTTACAGGCCCGAATGTAGGTTGTGTTTGAAAGTGGAATACAAAGAGGTGTAGACTATATGTAGGCAATCACATGTTAGTTTGACAAATATAAAAGGGAGTAAATGGCACTAAGATTTATTTGATTGTGTGAATATTAATTACAGAATACCTAATTATTGAAAATGAATGGGACATCCAGTATTGGCGACTGTTTCAGATCCCTTGTTTATTTGTCAGATCACTTATTTATGTGATCCTTTATCACTTATTCAAGATAATAGTGTTATGTTTTTATTGTGAAACACCGTCAAGAGGATATACTTGTCTGAAATCAGCAACATACAGCTGACAGTTTTCCTCACAATCTGTAAAGAAAAAAGAAAAAACAGTAAAAGGAGTTCAAGTGATTGAGAAGAGGAAATAAGATCGTCTGACAGTGATGTAGAGGTAAGCCTTTTATTTTAAGGATGTTTTCAGCTTTTTCTCTGCAGGATAATTACTAGTTTGTTACCTGATGTTAATGGGGATTTGGTTAAACAGTGACTTATATGTGCAGACTGTCAATGCCTTTTTTTAATTTGTAAAGGTATAACATTTAATTCAGCAGAAGAAGGTAGTTTTAATTGCCTTTTTTTTAAACTCTGCTATAATCATTTCTAATTGGCTCAATTTGCAACAAATGATTGTTTAAAGTTAATCAGAAAGTTGTTTAGAAATGTTTTTGTTTGAATTCAAACTAAAAGATTATGTCAAAGTTATCAGACAGGTCAGGCAAGTTATCAGGTCAGGCATTGGTTTGCTTGCTACTGGATAACAATGAAAACCGGTTCTACCTGTCTCATGGGTCGGGCCATTGGCGACTCAACTGGCAACCGAACCGGCAACTGAACCCTTCCTAGGGCATGGAGGGTGAAACCGGGCATCATGGCAGAACTAAAAACAATATCTGTCACAGGTCTGTGGTGGACCACTCCCAGTTACACGGGGTGACACTGGACATCCTGGCAGATAAGCACATCTGTCACAAGGTCTGTGGTGGACTTTTGCCAGTTGGTGCATCGTGACATGCACTACTCAAAGAGCAGAGATAAACAAACCTATCATCTGGTCAGTCACCACAACAGATACTGGAGTCAGTTTGTCTTGGCCTGTCCTTGCCACTGATAATACCTCTATCTGCCAAGAATGTGCCGCTAGTCCAGCAAAAGCTAGTGGTACTCAAATGCTTTGCAAGCAGTTTCATGAAATGGTCAGTCAGAAAGCAACTCATACCGGCTTGGACATCACCCGGGTTAACAAGGTCAGGAGTTCCTGGCAGCGGAAGGCGAAGGACAGAGCTGCGTGGATGAATCTGATCAGATCTAAATGAAACAGTCATTGTCACCCCCGACAGACTGCTATGATGATGATGATGATGTGTATCTTGCACTTTGGGGAATGAGAGTTGTTGAGTCATCATTATAATTATTTTAGTTTATATCACTGTTTAGTGATGGAGTTCAGTGTAATATTGAATTTCTTCTGTGTATCGTCAATAAACTCATGCAGTACTATAATGGGACATGTTTATAAATATTTGAGACCCATTGGCTTCTGCTTTACCCATATGCCTCCGAAGGACTGTGATCCACCAGTTCAGCAGCTGCTACCCCCCCAACACACCTGGTGTTCTTCATGCCGAATTATCCATTAGACCTACGCAATCGTAGCAACTTTATGGTATACTTCTTTAAGCATTAAACCTTAAGTCTTGTCACGGCTCGCCGCTCTCAGGCATCCGCCTCAGCTGCGCGCACACCTGCGCCTCGTTAGAGCGGAGCTATTTATTCCACCTCGCCCTGAGCATCGGTCTGGAGCCGTCTGTTCTACAACGCGCTCAAACCCTCAGCAGGATCATCTCCCCAGTCCTGCCACTCTTCACCTGCTTCACGTAAGCTGTTATTTCTCACCTGTTCTCTCAGCCTTCCCCTGTGCACAGGTGGATTCCCTGGTGGCGGAAACCTTCACCTTCGCCATCCTCTTCTCCCGCATCTCCACGCTTCGTCATGTGCGCAGCAGGGCACTGTCTCCCAGGCCTGAAATCCTCGCCAACGCCAGCCACCATTCTCTCTGCAAGTAGGTACAACTCTGCATCACTTTCCCGTGTGGGTTTGCCCAGCTCATCCCTTGTCTGTGTGTCTCCCATAGGGTTGCCTGGCCGCACAGCGTGCTGCTCTGTTCCTGTTCTCATCATCCACCCACAATCCACTATCGTATCACATACACGCATCCAAACACACTTTTCTGGTTGAATAAAGCTATCAAATCTACCTGAGCCTGCGTGTGTGTTTCCTGGGCCGAGAATTATGTCAGTACGGCTCCAGCAGAGCGGCCCAGCGGACAGCGGGATCGCACGCCGTTTTTCCACCCTCGAGGCTCGGGTGGATATGATAGCTCATCAACAACAGGTAATACTCAACCAGTTGACTACAATAACTCACCGGTTAGACCGTCTTGACCCCCCGCAGGCGTTCCTCCCGGCTCATCAAGGCGTCTCGGCTTCGGCCGCTTCCACGGCTGGCCAGTCTAGCTCGGGGCGCCGACCCGGCTCACACCGATACCAAACCCCGCTCGCTTCAACGGGAAGCTTGGTGGGGCACGAGGGTTTATCTTACAGTGTGAGTCGTGTTCCTGTGCGTCCCCGGGGATTTCCCCTCAGACCACAGCCGAATCGGCTACATGGCTAAGCTCTTGGAGGGGCGAGCGCTAGCTTGGGCTTACGCCGTCATGTCGAAGCCCAGCTACGCGAACCTCTCCTATGACCGGTTCGTGCAGGACTTTCTTGAGGTGTTTGATTACTCGCATCGTGACAGCGTCCTCGCCGATCGGCTCCTTGGCCTTCAACAGGGAAGCCAGTCGGCGGCGGATCACGCTGTTGACTTCCGGGTGGCAGCGGAGGAGGTTGGCTGGGGAGAGGCTTCTCTCTGCAGCATTTTCCTCCGTAGCCTCAATTCAGGTCTGCGGGACGAATTGGCCAGTCGGGATCTCCCAGGGCGGCTGTCCGAACTTATCTCCCTAACAATTAGTTTGGACAACAGGCTGCGGGAGCGGGCTGCACAGCGGAAGTCAGTCGGCCGCTCGCACGGATCTTCCGCCCGCTCTCCTCAGTCTCGCCCCCTGGCGTTACCCGCTTCGGAGTCCGCCGATGAGTCTGAGGCTATGTCGATCGGGCGCACCAGGCTCCCTCTAGCGGAGAGACAACGCCAACGGGAATTGGGTCTCTGCATGTATTGCGGAGGCGACCAGCATACCGTGGAGCAGTGCTCGGTCAAGCCAAACGGGGGGGTTCGCGAGTCACTGTAGGGGGCCTCGCGGACTCTAACCGGTCAAATCCCCTCTCTAGTTGCACACTGCCCATCAGATTCTGCCATAACTCCATCGGGCACCTCACCCACGCACTGGTGGATTCAGGGGCAGAGCAAAACTTCATTTCCAAGAGCCTGGCAACCCGTCTGAGTATACCCTGTCAGCCATTGTCAGCCCCTCTTAATCTGGTCACCCTCTCTCACTCTCCCCTGGGGGTAGTGACGCATCACACCAAGCCGGTGCCTATAATTATCTCTGGCAACCACCGTGAGGAACTAACCTTTTATGTCTTGTCTTCCTCTGCGGACCGTGTCATTCTGGGTTACCCATGGCTGCGCTTGCACAACCCCGTCCTCGATTGGAGGTCTGGTAACGTCCTTTCTTGGAGCCCCTTCTGCCTGAGTACCTGTCTCCAGTCTGCGGCTTGTGCCCCATCCTCTCCTCCGCCCGCGCCGGTCTCCGATCCTCCGGACCTCACCCTGGTGCCCCAGGAGTTTCACGACTTGGGGATGGCATTGCAAGTCTAAAGCCACGTCTCTTCCCCCTCACCGGCCGTATGACTGCGCCATTAACCTCCGCCCGGGGGCACCCTTACCATCCGGCTGTCTCTACAGCCTTTCAGCTCCTGAACGCAAGGCAATGGATACTTACATCAGGGAGTCGCTCAGTGCTGGGATCATCCGCCCCTCCTCGTCCCCGCTCGGTGCCGGCTTCTTCTTTGTTTCCAAGAAAGATGGGTCCCTTCGCCCGTGCATCGACTTCAGGGCCCTTAATGACATCACGGTAAAGGACCGCTACACCCTGCCTCTAATGAACACTGCCTTCCACTCCCTCCAGGGGGCAACCTGGTTCACAAAGTTAGATCTCCGCAGCGCTTACCACCTCGTCCGGATCCGGGAGGGCGATGAGTGGAAGACAGCCTTTAGGACGCCCAGCGGCCACTTCGAGTACTTAGTGATGCCGTTTGGGCTCACCAACTCTCCTGCCGTCTTCCAACGACTCATCAATGATGTCCTACGAGATTTCCTGGGGGTCTATGTCTTCGTTTACCTGGATGACATACTCATCTTCTCCAGGTCACGGGATGAGCACCAGGCTCACGTGAGACGGGTCCTGCAGCGGTTGTTGGAAAATAGGCTCTACATCAAGGCGGAGAAATGCGAGTTCTATGCCAAGACCACCTCTTTCCTGGGATTTGTCATCTCTCACAATCAGATTCTCCCTGACCCCGCTAAGGTTAAAGCGGTGGTTGAGTGGCCCACGCCTACCTCCAGGAAACAGGTGCAGCAATTCATCAGCTTCGCCAATTTCTACCGTCGCTTTGTCCCCAACTTCGGTGCCATTGTTACTCCCCTGACCCACCTCACTTCGTCCAAGGTGCCTTTCCAGTGGTCCGAGGAGGCGGCGACCGCATTCAAGACCCTCAAGACGGAGTTCTCGTCCTCCCGGGTCCTAACCCAGGTTGACCCCGCGCTGCAGTGCTTGGTGGAGGTGGACGCGTCTGACACGGGGGTGGGGGCGGTGCTCTCCCAGCGTTCACCAGTGGATGGAATCAAGCCGCCCTGCGCCTTCTTCTCCCGACGGTTGTCAGCAGCAGAACGAAATTATGACGTCGGCGACAGGGAACTTCTTGCTGTCAAGCTCGCGCTGCAGGAGTGGCGTCACTGGCTGGAGGGGGCAGCTCAGCCTTTTGTGGTTTGGACGGACCACAAGAACCTCGAGTATTTGAGGTCAGCGCGGCGTCTGAATGCCCGCCAGGTGCGCTGGTCTCTGTTTTTCGCTCAGTTCCAATTTACCATCACTACCGTCCAGGCAAAAAGAATGGGTTGCCCGACGCCTTGTCTAGACAGTTCGCTCCTGAGGCCCCGGAGGAGTCAGACCACACCATCCTTCCCAGCTCGTGCGTCGTGGGCGCAGTCTCCTGGTCCATCAGGGACAAGATCCAGAAGGCACAGGAGGCGGAACCGGACCCTGGCGGTGGCCCAGATGGCAGACTTTTCGTTCCTTCAGCTGTTCAGGGGGAGGTCATTCACTGGGCCCACACGTCCAAGCTCGCCTGTCACCCTGGCGTCTCCCGACTGGTGGACCTCCTACAACGCTCTTTCTGGTGGCCGGGTCTCCAAAAGGATGTCGCCAAGTACGTCCGGGCTTGCCCCCAGTGTGCCACTGGTAAATCTCCAAACTCTCCCCCTGCGAGTCTACTCCAGCCCCTGCCGGTTCCGGGCAGGCCCTGGTCGCACATCGCCCTCGACTTCGTCACTGGCCTCCCTGTCTCTAACGCCTTCGACACGGTTTTGACGATTGTGGACCGCTTCTCTAAGGCCGCCCACTTTGTGCCACTTCGGGGTCTCCCTTCGGCACGAGAGACAGCCGATCTCCTCGTCCAACATGTGGTCAGACTGCATGGGATCCCTTTGGACGTCGTATCGGATCGTGGGTCTCAGTTTGTGTCACAAGTATGGAGGTGCTTCTGTAACGCCCTGGGGGCCACGGTGAGCCTTTCCTCTGGTCATCATCCCCAATCCAACGGACAGTGTGAGCGCACCAATCAGGAGCTGGAGGCTGCCCTGTGCTGCGTGACTTCTTCCAACCCATCCTCCTGGAGCTCTTACTTGGCCTGGGTTGAGTACGCCCACAATACGGCACGGTCATCGGCCACTGGTATGTCCCCCTTCAGGGCGTCGTTGGGGTACGACCCCCCCTTGTTCCCCGACCAGGAGGGTGAGTTGGCTGTTCCCTCCATTCAGGCGCATGTGAGACGCTGCTGGAACTTGTGGACCAGGGTGCGAGAGGCGCTTTTACGCACGGCGGCGTGCAACAGCACCACTGCCAATCGCCACAGGAAGCCGGTTCCTAATTACTAGGTGGGTCAATAGGTCTGGCTATCGTCACAGGACATCAATCTTAAGGCCGAGAAGAGGAAGTTGGCTCCACGGTTTCTTGGACCCTTCGTTTTTTCCAAAATTGTCAACCCGGTGGCTGTGCATTTGGCCCTCCCCCCTCCCTCCGTGTGTGTCCCACTTTTCATGTGTCCAAGGTTAAGCCTGTTGTCTCCAATCCACTCTGTCCTCCTCCTAGGGCGCCGCCCGCTCCATGATGATCGACGGCCACCCGGCATGGGGAGTTGTTTCCATCCTGGACTCCCGGCGTCGAGGTCGTGGGCTGCAGTACTTGGTGGATTGGGAGGGATATGGCCCAGAGTGGAGATCCTGGGTGCGTTCTTCTTTTGTGCTGGACCAGGACCTCATCACGGAGTTCCACCGAGCACACCCGGATAAACCAGCGCCAGGAGGCGCTGTTGGGGGGGGGGGGTACTGTCACGGCTCGCCGCTCTCAGGCATCCGCCTCAGCTGCGCGCACACCTGCGCCTCGTTAGCGTGGAGCTATTTATTCCACCTCGCCCTGAGCATCGGTCTGGAGCCGTCTGTTCTACAACGCGCTCAAACCCTCAGCAGGATCATCTCCCCAGTCCTGCCACTCTTCGCCTGCTTCACGTAAGCTGTTATTTCTCACCTGTTCTCTCAGCCTTCCCCTGTGCACAGGTGGATTCCCTGGCGGCGGAAACCTTCACCTTCGCCATCCTCTCCTCCCGCATCTCCACGCTTCGTCGTGTGCGCAGCAGGGCGCTGTCTCCCAGGCCAGAAATCCTCGCCAATGCCAGCCACCATTCTCTCTGCAAGTAGGTACAACTCTGCATCACTTTCCCGTGTGGGTTTGCCCAGCTCATCCCTTGTCTGTGTGTCTCCCATAGGGTTGCCTGGCCGCACGGCGTGCTGCTCTGTTCCTGTTCTCATCATCCACCCACAATCCACTATCATATCACATACACGCATCCAAACACACTTTTCTGGTTGAATAAAGCTATCAAATCTACCTGAGCCTGCGTGTGTGTTTCCTGGGCCGAGAATTATGTCAAGTCTATGTTTTTTCGCTATTTGCACTATGGGTAGCATTACTGTACATGGACTGCTGTTGTTGTTTTTCCAGCCTTACACCTCCTTCAAGGAGGTAATGTTTTTACCGGGGTTTGTCTGTTTGTCTGTTACCAACATAACTCAAAAAGTTATGAACAGATTTTGACGAAATTTTCAGGAAAGGTGTGTAATGGCACGGGGAACAGATGATTAGATTTTGGTGATGATCTGAGAGTGCATACCTCCACCAAGGGCTTTGTTTGCATTTGTTCAGCAGGATTACACAAAAACTACTGGATGGATTTGGATGGAATTTTCACCAGAGGTGGTTCTTGGCCTAGAGAGGAACCCATTACATTTTGGTGATGATCTGAGAGTGCATACCTCCACCAAAGGCTTTGTTTGTATTTGTGCAGCAGGATTACACAAAAACTACTGGATGGATTTGGATGGAATTTTCACCAGAGGTGGTTCTTGGCCTAGAGAGGAACCCATTACATTTTGGTGATGATCTGAGAGTTCATACCTCCACCAAGGGCTTTGTTTGTATTTGTGCAGCAGGATTACACAAAAACTACTGGATGGATTTGGATGAAATTTTCACCAGAGGTGGTTGTTGGGCTAGAGAGTAACCCATTATATTTTGGTGATGATCTGAGAATGCATACCTCAGCCAAGGCTCTTATCTTCTCACAGTGTGTTAGCAACAATACTCCAAAACTGACGGACAGACTTTGATGCAGTTTTCACCACAAGTGACTATAGGCCTACACACAAACCCATTACATTTTGGAGGTGATCCATGACAAACGGAAAGAGCCTTGGCGGAGGTATGCGCTCTATGAGTGCTTTTCTAGTTCCTTTTTTATATTGCGCACACCACAAAGGAGAGAGAGAAACGCCATTTCAATTCTCCTGTATGTCCTGCACGTATATCAGCTGTTCTGATAAATATGCCATCAGAACACCGATGGATCCAATCAGCTGATCGCTCGAACCACAGAGCTCAACCGTTTTCCATGATAAATCAGCCTCAGGGCAAAAGCACACTCCATGCCTTATCTTTTTTTCACTTTATTGAAAGTAACTTTTTTTTAATCGCTATCAGTTAGCGTGTCTTTGAGCCAGGTCTGGCCGCTGCTTCCCCCGGCATGTTCTGTGCTGATTTGTCATACCTGGTCCCCGCTGACGCTCCGCCCAGTCTGCTCGTGTATCTCATTCTCCACATACAGTGGGGCAAAAAAGCATTTAGTCAGCTACCAATTGTGCAAGTTCTCCCACTTAAAAGTTGAGAGAGGTCTCCAATTTTCATCATAGGTATACCTCAACTATGAGAGACAAAATGAGAAAAAAAAATCCAGAAAATCACAATGAAGGATTTTTTTTTTTTTTAAGTTTTTGTAAAGGGTATACAGGTCATTACAGCATTGCATTGTTTACATTTTCATCACATGTTCCCTTATTTTTTGCTATTTGACAACATTGGTAGGATAGTTATTACAACACCCCCCCTTTTTTTTTAAGTGAAAGAAAAAGTGAAATTAAGGAGAATTAAATAAAAAAAAACGAATAAACAAACAGAACAGCAAAAAACAAACAGAAAATTAAGTAATTGAAAGTAAAAGAGCAACTGAGTAGCGTTGGAACAAAGAGCGGGACCATTATTGAAATGGTATTTGTCAAAGATTAGATCTAATGAAAGACACATATGCGATCCAGGGTTGCCAAAAGTTCATGAACCCATCCATGTCCTGTCTCAGTGCGAATGTCAACTTTTCCATTGAGTAAATGTCTTGAATCACGTTAATCCAATCTTCAGGTGTAGGACAGTCCTTCAGCATCCATTTTTTAGTTAGGGCTTTTTTACTTGCCAATATTAAAACAATGAATAAGTATTTATCTCCTCGTCTTTCCAGTGAGTCCGGTAGTAAACCCAGATACAAAGTTACAAAAGAAAAGGGAACTGTTATTTTGAATATTTTCCCCAATATTGTCTGTACGTTGGTCCAATATTGGTGGATAACTGGGCATGACCAAAACACATGAAAATGATTTGCAGTCTTTTCACCACACAAGCGCCAACAGTTCAACCCCTTATGGGTAAATGCCCTTATGGGGCATTCACAAGGGCAGCACGGTGGTGCAGTGGTTAGCACTGTTGCCTTACAGCTAGAAGGTTCCTGGTTCGAATCCCCAGGTTGGCAGGGGTTGGAACCTTTCTGTGTGGAGTTTGCATGTTCTCCCTGTGCTGCGTGGGTTTACTCCGGGGGCTCCGGTTTCCTCCCACAATCCAAAGACATACACGTTAGGTTAATTGGTTGTTCTAAATTGTCCCTAGATATCTGTTTCCTATAGGCCCTTAGACTAGAGGGTTAGTACTAGTGAAAGCGCTTTGAGTGGTCTTTGTGACTAGAAAAGCGCTATATAAGTGCAGGTTAGTTAGTAAATTTGTTTTGTGCAGGTGTTCTGAAAAATCTTACCAAGTTTTTCCATCCAAATTCTCTCCACTGCAGGGATGAGGTATTTTTCCATTGCTGTCTATTTAGCATTTCCCATATTTCCAATTGTAAAGTGAAATTCCCCTCTTTTTCCCATCTCTCTTTTATATATGATGTGTTGTCTCCTTTTAAGTCTTGAAGACCTTGGTATATTTTAGAGATGTATCTGATCCCTGGGATCCCTTTATATGCCATTAAGAAGACCTTCAGAACACCTGACTGGGCCCTTTCCAAATCCTCCTTTTTAAGCATATTGTTTATGTGGTGTCTAAGCTGAAAGAACCTGTAAAGATCTTGATTTATTAGACCTTGTTTTTTCAAATCTTCAAAACTTCTTAAAGTTTGCCCCTTAAAAAAATCATAATATTTTATCAGCCCTTTCTCTTTCCACTCTTTAAATCTAGTGTCTGTTTTATTGGGGGTAAAGTCTTGATCATAGGCAATCCATTGCAGAAGTCGATAGGGCTCTTTGGCTTGATTCTCTCTGACTATCTTAAACCAAATTTTTAGCGGGGTCTCTATCCACGGGTTAGTGTTATTCAAGAGTTTAGGTAAGGCATTGTTCCCTATTATCGCCTGTAGGGGGATGTCACTTGTTATTTGGCATTCCATCTCCTTCCATTGTGCAGTGTAGACTGGGTTACATATCTCTACTAAAGTTTTAATTTGTGCAGCTATAAAATAGTCCCTGATATTTGGCAGCGCGAGCCCACTTTTGTCTTTGTTTAGCTGTAGGGTTCTATATCTGATTCTAGGTCTCTTACCCTGCCATATGAATCTTAAGATCCTTCTGTCCAGCTCCTGCCATGTTTTTTTGGGAGGTTCTACCGGTATTGTTTGGAAAAGGTATAGAAGACGTGGAAGTATATTCATTTTGACTGCTTCAATTCTTTGTGCAGTACCTAAGAATGGTATCATATTCCATCTTGCTAGGTCAGATTTTATTTTAGTCACCAGTGGATCATAGTTTAATGTTATAATTTTGTCGAGTTGTTTCGGGATATTGACCCCCAGATATTTCATAGATTCCAACTCCCAGTTAGTTTTGAGTTCACTTAGTGAAAAATGATTTGGGTCATAGTTGAATGTTAAAACTTGGGTTTTATGCATGTTTAATTTGTACCCCGATAAATCTCCATAGTCTGAAAAAACTGAGATTAGTTCTGGTAGAGAAGTGTCTGGCTGCCCTAGGTATATTAAAATGTCATCAGCAAAGAGTGCTATTTTATGTTCCTTCTGACCAAGTGTAATACCTTGAATTTCTTGATTTTGTCTTATCCATTGGCTCAGAGGTTCTATGAAGATTGCAAAGAGCAGTGGAGACAGGGGGCAGCCTTGACGACATCCTCTTTCCAGCTCAAAAGATGATGATAAATTACCGTTAATCCTTATTTTAGCTGTTGGTTTTTTATATAATGCCTGTATAGTTCTAATGAAGTTGTTATGAAAATTGAAACTGGATAAGATTCTATATAGGAAAGACCAGTCAACCGAATCGAATGCTTTTTCAGCATCTAATCCCAATATGACTGCATTTAAGTTATATTTTTTTATATGATGAATTATGTGTAAAGTGCGTCGAATGTTGTCTTGTGTCTGTCTTTGTCTTATAAAACCTGTTTGGTCTAAGTGAATTAAGTCTGTCAGTATGTTTTCTAACCTTTTGGCAAGAATAGTGGTAAAAAGCTTATAGTCCTGATTTAACACACTGATTGGTCTGTAGTTGGAGCATTCTAGTTTATCCTTTTCAGGTTTAGGTATAACTGCAATGACCCCTTCTCTCCAGGAGGGGGGGATTTCCCCTGTGTGGAGGACGTAGTTAAATGTTTTCAGGAGGAGAGGAGATAGTTGCTGTTTAAAAGTTTTGTACCATTCTGCTGTATAGCCATCTGCTCCTGGGGATTTGTTAGCTTTAAGTTTCATAATTGCTTTTTCCAATTCTTTAGGTTGTATTTCTGACAGTAGGGTTTTATTTTGTGATTCCGTAAGTTGGGGAAGGTTTAATGTGTTTAGGAATGTCTCGGATGCGTTTTTATGTTTTTTGTGGGAGTTTAAGTTCTTGTAGTAATTCTCAAAGCTTTTAAGAATATCCTGAATTCTGAATTTTATTTCCTTTGATACTGGGTCTCTGATTTTGTAGATTGCTCTTTCTGTTTGTTGTTTCCTCAATTTATAGGCTAGTAATTTTGCCGATTTACTGCCTGCTTCATAGTGTTTTTGTTTCAGAAATGTAAGTTTCTTCTGGATTTCTATTGTGTAGATCTCATTTATTTGATTTTTAATTTCTTTAATCTTGAGCGAGCCATTAGAATGAGTGTTGTCTTTGTGTTCTTTTTCTAGGTTCTTGAGTTCTGACTCTAGTGTGATTAGTTTTTCTTGTCTCAGTTTCTTTTGGGTTGCCAGTTTTGCAATAATTTTTCTCCTTATTACAGCTTTGCACGCATCCCACAGTATTAAAGGGGATACTTCTCCATTATCGTTTTCTTCCAAATATCTGAGAATATCTGATTCCAATTCATCTTTCAGTGGTCCTTTCAGGACATTTGAATTCAACCTCCAGGAAAATGTATTATTTGTGTATTTTTGGATGTTTAAGTCCATATAGATCGGACTGTGGTCAGAGAGATCCATCAGTCCTATTTTACATGTTTTTACTCTTCCAATGTCTCTATTAAACATAAAAAAGTAATCAGTCCTTGAGTAAGATGAATGTGGCGTTGAATAAAAAGTATAATCTTTTACATTGGGGTTGAATTCCCTCCATACGTCACAGATTCCCATTTCTTTTAGTAGCATCCGAGTATTCCTATTTTGGGTGTTATTTTGATGTGAAGAATTACCTGTTGCATCCCAGTATGGATTCAGTCTTAGATTGAAGTCTCCACCACATATCACTAAACCTTGGGCTTTAGTTATCATTAGGTCGAATACATTTTTATAAAATTTCCATTTAGCCCCTGGTGGTGCATATACATTCAGCAGGGTGATATCTTCTCCCTCTAGCCGCCCAATTACCAAACTGTACCTCCCTTCTTTATCTTTGTGTTCTGATTTTTTTTCAAATGTAATTTTGGTTGATATCAATGTCGCTACTCCCCTCCTCCTCCCTGATTTATATGAAGATGAAGAGATCATTTTAAACCCTTGTCTATTGAGTTTAGTGTGTTCCACGTCTGTTAGGTGGGTTTCTTGTAAAAATATTATTTCTGCTTTGTCTTTTTTCATTTTGCGTAGAATCTTGGATCTTTTAACTGGATTCAGGATCCCTTTTACATTATATGAGGCTATTTTGGTTACACCCTGTTTCTCCATTGTATTTTCTTATTTAGTATAACAGTGTGGTGGCCCTCTTTTTTGCTACTCAGAAACTGAAAGAACATTAAGAACATAAAAAACATTAAGAACATAGTGTACGAAACTTTAAAACAAAAAACTGTCAAAAAAACTTCCTGAGCTGGGGTCTCTTTAAAGACCCTGTAAGAGCCCTGATGGAGTGTAGGCTCTGAGGGAAATTCCTCAAACTCTGTTACGTGTTGAGGGCCCTCTCTTACCCCTGTAAGTTGTCCCATGTTTTTAACGTGAATTTCAGATCCCAATCCGAATTAGTAATGATTTTTTTTTTTTTTTTTTATGCCTATACCCTATGAGATTGTGTGCACCCTCCCACCCCCATCACAGCAAACATTCACTCTAATACAGTATTTGTTAGTGTGGGGAGAACATGTGGGTCATTGTTACGTTTCTATTTTAACATGATTTTTTTTTTCCCCCTTTAAATTAAGAAGACTGTGGGGAGACTTGAATAATGAAACCGAATTGCATTTAATTCCAGTTTATTTCAAGTAATCATCCCACTGTCTGCTCTCATTCCTGAGCAGCGAACAAAGAGGGTGAACACACCAAAGTTCTCCCTTTTAAACATTCTCACATCAAACCATCTCCCTTGCAGGGGAAATCACACATCTCTACCAAAATCCTTTTATTCACATTCAATAACCTTTTATTTACATAACTCCCCCTTCTCTCCTCTCGAGCCTCAGCGGTCAGGAAGTCTTCTGTCCCCTGTCCTCCGCAGGGGGTCCAGGCTCTGCGGCTCCGCACCGCAGGGGACTGCAGCTCTGTGGCTCTCCTTCATCGTGAGGTTAAATCACATATGCAGTGTCCAACATATACATGTCTAACAACACAGCCATATAACCCCCCCCCAAACGATGAAGAACAGACTATTTCCTAAAATTTAATAACACCTTACTCACTACTGAATAATCAACACCAACATTCAGTCTGTGCGCCGCTTGGGCTTCAGCCGTCTGCCGAATCTGCTGTGAGTTGGCCCCGCCTTGCCTGCGGCGCCTTTCTGCTTCGGCTCTGTTGACTGAGGAAGAGAGTGATTATTTGCCCTTTGCGGGGGCCTGCCTCGTCGAGGCGCCACTGCGACCGGTACAGACACGTCCTTCATGACAAAAGCAGGTTTTAGTCTGTCAATACTGACTGTCTCTTTTCTGTCTCCAAAATCTAGCACAAATTGCTTATCACCTGCCTCCAGCACTTGAAATGGCCCTTCGTAAGGTGGTTTGAGCGTTGCTTTTAGGGCTTCGCGCCTGACAAAAACGAAGTCGGCATTTTTCAAAGCCTTGGGGACGAAAACTCGTGGAAAAGCTTGATGAACCGGACCCGGGAGCGTGTTTGCTCCCGTGCCAACTAACGGTCCCAGAGCAGAGAGAGGTGGGGGCTCTGGGTGCTCTGGTAAAAACTCGCCTGGCAGCCTCAGAGTTTGTGCGAATACCAGCTCCGCTGGGGAGGCGTCTAAGTCCTCTTTAGGCGCAGAACGCAACCCTAATAAAACCCATGGCAGTTTATTTACCCAATCTGCATCCGTGAGCGACGCTCTGAGTGCTGCCTTCAAAGACCTATGAAAACGCTCGCATAAACCATTAGCCTGAGGGTGGTAAGCCGTAGTGCGGTGAATTTTGGCTCCTAAGCCGTTGGCCATCGCTGACCACAGCTCAGAGATGAATTGCGGTCCTCTATCGGACGTAATGTCCGACGGAACCCCGAAGCGCGCCACCCAAGCCGTTAAAAAAACGCGAGCCACCTCCGCGGCCGTGGTCGTCGCAAGTGGGACCACTTCCGGCCAACGTGTGGTGCGGTCCACCATTGTCAAAAGATGCGTGAACCCCTGCGATGCCGGTAGGGGGCCCACAAGGTCGACGTGCACATGGTCGAACCTTCTGGCCGGAATGCGGAATGGTTCTAACGGGGCTCTTGTGTGCTTGTGAATTTTGGCCCGTTGACAGGAAATGCAGGTTTTTGCCCATTCCTTCACGTGCTTGTGCAGGCACGGCCAAACAAACTTTTCCGCCACCAGTTTCACCGACGCGCGCACCCCCGGGTGCGCCAGTGAGTGGACCGAGTCAAAAACACGGCGGCGCCACGTGGCCGGAACCACCGCCACCGCCCCGTCGACATGTCGCAGATCATTGGGGGCGTACCGGTTTGTAAACACTTGCTCTCCAGCCTTAACCCTGTTGGTCCAGACTGGAGCGCGCGCACGTCTGCGTCCGCCCCCTGGTCCGCTGCCATGGCTGTGTAATCTATACCCACGTGCACCGGGGCTGCGCGCGCCACCGTGCCGCTCTCCTGCGGCGCGGTCACGGTGGCCCGTTCTGCCTCTGCGCGTGTTGGAGTCGTGAACGCGCGCGAGAGACAATCTGCTACTACATTGAATTTGCCCGCAACGTGCCTAATGTCAGTGGTAAATTCCGAGATTGCGGCCAGCTGCCTCTGCTGCCTGCCGGACCACGGGTCTGAAATTTTGGCCATGGCGTATGTGAGTGGCTTGTGGTCAACATAAGCGGTGAAGCACCGTCCTTCCAGCCAGAACTGGAAATGACGAATAGCCAAATGCAGCGCCAACAGTTCTCTGTCGAACGTGCTGTATTTTCGTTCAGCCGCGCTTAAAGATTTGCTAAAGAAAGCCAAAGGCTGCCAAACTCCGGCTATCTTTTGCTCAGTAACGGCCCCTATGGCTAAATCTGAAGCGTCTGTCATCAGCGCGATATGTGCTGCAGGGTCTGGGTGGGCCAGGAGCGCAGCGTCAGCCAAGGCTTTTTTAACTTCTGTGAACGCGCGCTCCCGCTCCGGGGACCATTCGACCGCCTGGGTCGGTTTTTGTTTTTTGAGCGCGGCATATAACGGTTGCATGATTTGAGCTGCGTGGGGCAGGAATCGGTTATAAAAATTCATCATCCCCAAGAATTCCTGTAGTGATTTGACCGTTTGTGGACGGGGAAAATCCGCTACCGCGCGTACTTTATCTGGTAACGGAACCGCTCCCTCCGGGGAGACGTGGTGACCCAAAAAATCGATCCGCTCGACGCCGAACTGGCACTTGGCTGGGTTAACTATTAAGCCGTGCTCTCCCAGCCTCCTAAAAACTGCTGTGAGGTGCGTTTTGTGTTCGTCCTCTGAAGTACTCGCGACCAAAATGTCGTCGAGGTACACAAACATGAAAGGGAGATCGCGTAACACGGCATCCATCATCCGCTGAAATGTTTGCGCCGCCCCTTTGAGACCAAACGGCATGCGTAAAAATTCGAAAAGTCCGAACGGGGTTATTACCGCTGTTTTAGGAATGTCCTCCGGTTGGACTGGGACTTGGTGATAGCCGCGAACCAGATCAATCTTTGAAAAAATGCGCGCCCCCGCCAGGTGCACCGAAAAATCCTGAATGTGCGGGATGGGATAACGATCGTGCGCCGTAGGGTTGTTTAGCCTGCGGTAATCCCCGCACAGTCTCCAGGAGCCATCGGCTTTCAGTACCATGCGCAGCGGCGAAGCCCACGGGCTCTTCGACCTACGAACGATGCCTAGCCTCTCCAGGCTGGCGAACTCCTCGTGCGCAATGGCGAGCTTAACTGCATCCAAGCGCCGAGCTTTTGCAAACACGGGAGGACCAGATGTGGGGATAAAGTGTTTCACCCCGTGCTTCGCGACTGTCGCTGAAAAAGTGGGCACAGTGAGCGCTGGAAATTGGGTGAGGAGTGTGTGAAACTTACCACCTGCTGTAGCGACGTGGGTCTGTACTGGTGGCGGGGACACTCGAGCTGAACAGGGGAGAGAGTAAAAAGAGAGTGCATTTACCAGCCGTCTATTAGCAAGATCAACTAACAGATTGTGTGAACACAAAAAATCCGCGCCCAACATGTTGAAACTCACCGCCGCTATTACAAAAGTCCATTCATATGTGCGGCCATGTAAGCACAAAGGCAAGGTCCTTCTCCCGTAGGTGTTGATGTTCGAGCCATTTGCCGCCGTAGCTCCGCTACCGTGGGGTCCAGCCACCCGGTCCGCGTATGTTGGGGTGATGAAGCTCACTTGGGCTCCGGTGTCAATGAGGAACTCTCGTCCGGAGCGCGCATCTGTGATGTAGAGCAGCTTGCTGCGTTCTCCGAGGGTCGAAGCTGCTAGCGACCCCCGGTCTTGCCGTTTCCCGAACTCCTGAAGTTGCAGGGCGGCACACACCTGCGTGCCTTCTCTGCGAACCTCCGATGGTAAAAGCAGAGATCTTCTCCTCCGCTGTGTCGTGTCCGCGCCTCTGCCGCCGGACCATTGGCTCCACCTCGTCGCGGCCGTGCTGCCGCCGTCGTCGGCCAGTCTGGGTCTGCCGCCTCTGGCTCCCCACTGTCTCGGGTCGCCGCTGTGGTTGCTTGCCCGCTGCAGGCGTCCAGGATCCCATCTGCTTCCTGGGCCAGCTCCCGGAACTCCTCCAGGGTGTGACACTTTTTGCCGGCCAGCGTGCTTCTTGCATGCGTCGGGAGGTTGGAGAGGAAGATGAACTGAAAAATGAAATCATCGTTGTCCAACCCTCTCAGCTGTATCATCTCCTCCATCAGGGCGCTCGGCCTGTGTCCTCCTTGGTTTAGCAAAGACAGGATCCTCCTCGCCCTCACTTCGGCCGAGGGGGTGAAAAACTTGATGAGGGTGGATTTCAGCTTGCCATACCTGTGGATCGCGGGTGGCTGCTCCACCAAGCTCTGCACGCACCGAGCTGTGCTGTTGTCCAGTTTAGCGATGACATGGTGGAACTTAGTGTCATCCACCGTTACTCCTGCGAGCGCGAACTGCGACTCTGCTTGCAGAAACCACAACCGTGGGTTATCCTGCCAGAAATCAGGCAGCTTAACGGCCACTGCGCTCGCCAGCTCTGAGCACTGTGAGTCCGGGACCCTGAGACCTTCTTCGGTCATTCTCAACGTCGTCAGTCACCAATGTGGGGAGACTTGAATAATGAAACCGAATTGCATTTAATTCCAGTTTATTTCAAGTAATCATCCCACTGTCTGCTCTCATTCCTGAGCAGCGAACAAAGAGGGTGAACACACCAAAGTTCTCCCTTTTAAACATTCTCACATCAAACCATCTCCCTCGCAGGGGAAATCACACATCTCTACCAAAATCCTTTTATTCACATTCAATAACCTTTTATTTACATAACTCCCCCTTCTCTCCTCTCGAGCCTCAGCGGTCAGGAAGTCTTCTGTCCCCTGTCCTCCGCAGGGGGTCCAGGCTCTGCGGCTCCGCACCGCAGGGGACTGCAGCTCTGTGGCTCTCCTTCATCGTGAGGTTAAATCACATATGCAGTGTCCAACATATACATGTCTAACAACACAGCCATAAAGACATTTGTTTCGAATGCTAAAACTGCTCCATGAAAGGTTTTACCACATGCTGATTCTGCATCTCCTTTAATGTTTGTTACCTTGTAGGAGGGGGGGTGGAAGTGCAGAGTGACTGAAAAGAAAAAAAAAAAGACAAAAAGGTCGCTATTCCTTCCTGGAACTGGAAAGCTTATCTTTGTAGCTCTGGGGCTGGGTTTCCCGCTGCTGGCCCATGGATTTTGAAGGTCTCTGAGTGGACCACGTTTGAGCTCTGATTTTCTTGCTCAGATTCGGTGCGGGTTTAAACACCGTTACCGGGAGTCCTCTTCTTGCCATGTCAGTTGTTGCTTCTTCCGCTGAATTGTAGAGACATGACTCTTCACCGTAAAAGACCCTTAACTTCGCCGGAAATGGCGTCTGAAAGCGTAGATTCTGTTCCCGTAGAACCTTTTTGGCGTCGTTATATTCCCGTCGCTTTTTAAGAACCTCAGTGGCGTAATCGTGCTCCACGAAGACTTTTCTCTCATGATGCATAAATCCTTTTTTCTGCCAAGCCCGTCTTACAACGTCTTGTTTTATTTTGAAATTGGCGAATCTCACCACCACAGAATGTGGGGGCACTTCCGGCGCTGGCTTAGCAGCTAATGTACGATGGGCCTTTTCTATCTTCAAATCGGTGGTTTGTGGAATATCCAACTTCTTTCTCAATAAGGATTCCACGCATTCCGCCATTGTGTTGAAACTATCTTCAGCTCCTTCTTTCAGACCGTGAATTCTGATGTTATCTCGTCTCTGTCTTCCTTCTTGGTCGGTTAGCTTAGCCTCCAGCCTTGACTGTTTTCTGTGTAAATCCAGCACAGAATCTTCAAGCACTTTTACTCTTTCTTCAGCTTCCAAGATTCGGTTTTCGGCCTGGTCCATTCTGCTGTTCGTCCTTTTTAGATCCTCTCTGAATTCAAGAAATTCGGCCCGAAATCGTCGTAATTCGTCAAATAGTGATTTCAAGCTAATCCTTTTGTTAGCTAGGCCCAGGTCCTCGTCTTCTGAACGGAGGTCCTCCGGTTCAGATTCTGCGGTCGCTGTGCGTCCTGACCTGGGGAATGTCAGTTTCCTCTGCTTTTGGTTAGGCATGGTGTTATTGTCTTTTGATTTTTAATCTTCCAGAAATCCGTTAGGTCTGATTTTGAAGATGTTTTCCTTGGATTGGGGTCTGGGAGTTTCAGCGTTAGGTTGCTATCACCATGGCGTCCAGACCGGAAGTCCACAATGAAGGATTTTTAATGAATTAATTGGTAAATTCCTCGGTAAAATAAGTATTTGGTCAATAACAAAAGTTCATCTCAATACTTTGTTATATACCCTTTGTTGGCAATGACAGAGGTCAAACGTTTTCTGTAAGACTTCACAAGGTTTTCACACACTGTTGCTGGTATTTTGGCCCATTCCTCCATGCAGATCTCCTCTAGAGCAGTGATGTTTTGGGGCTGTCGCTGGGCAACACGGACTTTCAACTCCCTCCAAAGATTTTCTATGGGGTTGAGATCTGGAGACTGGTTAGGCCACTCCAGGACCTTGAAATGCTTCTTACGAAGCCACTCCTTCATTGCCTGGGCAGTGTGTTTGGGATCATTGTCATGCTGAAAGACCCAGCCACGTTTCATCTTCAATGCCCTTGCTGATGGAAGGAGGTTTTCACTCAAAATCTCACGATACATGGCCCCATTCATTCTTTCCTTTACACGGATCAGTCGTCCTGGTCCCTTTGCAGAAAAACAGCCCCAAAGCATGATGTTTCCACCCCCATGCTTCACAGTAGGTATGGTGTTCTTTCTCCTCCAAACACGACAAGTTGAGTTTTTACCAGAAAGTTCTATTTTGGTTTCATCTGGCCATATGACATTCTCCCAGTCCTCTTCTGGATCATCCAAATGCTCTCTAGCAAACTTCAGACGGGCCTAGACGTGTACTGGCTTAAGCAGGGGGACATGTCTGGCACTGCAGAATTTGAGTCCCTGGCGGCGTAGTGTGTTACTGATGGTAGCCTTTGTTACTTTGGTCCCAGCTCTCTGCAGGTCATTCACTAGGTCCCCCCGTGTGGTTCTGGGATTTTTGCTCACCGTTGTCGTGATCATTTTGACCCTACAGGGTGAGATCCTGCGTGGAGTCCCAGATCGAGGGAGATTATCAGTGGTCTTGTATGTCTTCTATTTTCTAATAATTGCTCCCACAGTTGATTTCTTCACACCAAGCTGCTTACCTATTGCAGATTCAGTCTTCCCAGCCTGGTGCAGGTCTACAATTTTGTTTCTGGTGTCCTTTGACAGCTCTTTGGTCTTGGCCATAGTGGAGTTTGGAGTCTGACTGTTTGAGGTTGTGGACAGGTGTCTTTTATACTGATAATGAGTTCAAACAGGTGCCATTAATACAGGTAACAAGTGGAGGACAGAGTAGCCTCTTAAAGAAGAAGTTACATGTCTGTGAGAGCCAGAAATCTTGCTTGTTTGTAGGTGACCAAATACTTATTTTATCGAGGAATTTACCAATTAATTCATTAAAAATCCTTCAATGTGATTTTCTGGATTTTTTTTTTCTCATTTTGTCTCTCATAGTTGAGGCATACCTATGATGAAAATTGGGGACCTCTCTCATCTTTTAAGTGGGAGAACTTGCACAATTGGTGGCTGACTAAATACTTTTTTGCCCCACTGTATGGCGAATTATCCTTTAGACCTACACAATCACGGCAACTTGATAGTATAATTTTTTAAGCATTAAATCTTCAGTATTATCTTTTTCTATCTTTATAACTTTCATTTCCTTGTTTTGTCTTGGGAACACTGTGGTGACTTAAGCTCCTTTTCCACTAGTACCCACTCAGCCCTACTCTACTTGCTTTGTAGCCTTTACAATAAGTACCTAGTACCAGGTACTTTTTTAGTACCTACTCTAGGGTAGGGTACAGCCGCGCTAAGTTGGGCCAAAAATGTGACGTCAACAGACTGCAGGCCACTGATTGGTCAGGGCGTAACGTCATGAAAGCGTCCGTCTTCTGCAGAATCTCCAAACCGCCATTTGCAAAAGTTTACGGAGGAAACACGGTCACTGAGTAAACACAATAGCAATAGAGATGGCTTCGCAGGTTTCGCAGAAATCTACACTGTGGTCCAAAGAAGAGGTGCGGAGTTTTCTGTGCTTGGTGGCAGATAGTATCCAGAGCAACATGGAGCAACCCCGCAATGAAACAGATGGCAGCCCAGCTTAGAACCGGACTACGGACAAGCTGAAGATGAAAGTGAAAGAACTATCGATGGTGAGTGATTTGTGATATTGTGCATCTTCTCGCTTATTTATCCTGTTGGTGGTAAGATCACTTTTTTTGAGCAATACAACACCGTCCTGTGCTGGCTAATGAGTGTTAGCTAGTATCTAGCTAGCTAGTAACCAACTCTGCTGATTCGTGCTTGCTTTGTCCGAAGTATTCGCTTGTGAGAGCAAAACGACGAAATATGCTAATCCTGGTGAAAGTCCTAGTTTGTATACGTGTTGCACTTTGGTGCTGTGCATTACATTGTGTGGATTTTCTTTCTAGAATGTGTTTCCACGTGCCGGGGTCCGCCTCCCTCAGCATGTTGTGTTTATAATTTGGATACAGGTCAAGTGGACCCTAGGCTCCAAAATCTCAACATATTCAAGTGCATTTTCAAACCAGTGATTTATAAAGTGATTCATATAATTTTCTCAAGCCTCATAATAGACCCGCATACCTATTCTGTGGATTTTCCAAAAAAAGTGTTGGAACAGTGTTGTCGTGCTGTTTCTGTTCTACCATAAATTCCTGGATTGAAAATGTACTTGTACATGTACAGAGTGGATCCTGGGGTGCTCACTTGTCAGGGAAACGAAGCATTTTTGTCACATCCCACCACTGACTTTCACAAGTGTATTTTCCTGATACAGGTACATCTCAAAAAATTAAAATATCATGAAAACGTTCAATATTTTTTGTCACTCATTTCAGAAAGTGAAACCCATAGATTCATTACACAGACAGTGATATATTTCAAGCGTTTATTTTAATTTTGATGATTATGGCTTACAGCCCATGAAAACCCCAAATTCAGTTTCTCAAAAGATTAGAATATTACATAAAATAGTTTTTAAATAGAAATGTTGGCCGTTGAAATGTTGGTCAACATGGGCTGTTAGCCATAGTCATCAAAATTAAAATAAATAAACACCTGCAATATATCACTGTTCGTGTAATGAATCTATATATGGGTTTCACTTTCTGAAATGAGTGACAAAAAATATTTTACTTTTTCATGATATTCTAATTTTTTGAGATGTACCTGTATATGTTTTGAACTTGCTTGAATGAACCACCATCCATTTCTGTCTTTCGTCTAGGCAAGAGGAAAGGAAAAGCAGCTACCCCACAACGGACCTTGCCACTGTGGAAAATACTGAAATCCTTTGCTTTTTGCTTTTATAGATAAAGTGCCAAAACTAAAGTAGCACAATTTCCACTTAATATAAAAGGGACTGAGCTGAGATTTATTTGATTGTGTGAATACTAATTACAGAATAATTGAAAATGAATGGCACATCAACTGTAAAATAAACCGCTTGTTAATGTATTTTTTTTTTTTTTTTTTTTTTTGTCAGATCACTTGTGTGATCCTTTGTGAGTTATGTTCATAACTGTATGTTGCACTTTGGGGAATGGGAGTTGTTCAGTCACCAATATAATTTTGTTTAAATGTGTAGTTTATAGTCTATCGTCAATAAACTCATACAGTATTATAATAGCAGGACACATTACAGATATTTGAGACGCATTGTAGTGCATCCTTTTATATTTTAGCAATACAAGTACAAAGCACCACCCACACTTGAAGCCAGGGCAAGAAGAGACACAGTGGTGACAGAGTGGTGGCTAAACTTTTATTGATAAAAATTACATATTTTGACTGAGCGACTCCATACTCGGTGATGCACACCCTCAGTTAAAGTACTATACTCCATTCAAGTGAATGTATTAATTCATTCTGATTGCTGAGGCCACAGTAAAAACAAATGATTTTAAACATAACCCAGCCCCTGTAACATCTACTTTACTGAAGCACAGCTACATGAAAATTGTGGTTAAATACAACAACAAAGTACTTTTTTGTCACATTCCACCACTGGCTTTTAGCAACAAGTGTATTTCCCAAATACAGACGTACACAAAATTGTTGGTACCCCTCTGTTAATGAAAGAAAAGCCCACAATGGTCACAGAAATAACTTGAATCTGACAAAAGTGGTAATAAATAAAAATTCTATGAAAATTAACCAATGAAAATCAGACAATGCTTTTGAATTGTGGTTCAACAGAATTATTTTAAAAATCAAACTCATGAAACAGGCCTGGACAAAAATGATGGTACCCTTAACTTAATATTTTGTTGCACAACCTTTTGAGGCAATCACTGCAATCAAACGATTTCTGTAACTGTCAATGAGACTTCTGCACCTCTCAGCAGGTATTTTGGCCCAATCCTCATGAGCAAACTGCTCCAGTTGTCTCAGGTTTGAAGGGTGCCTTCTCCAGACAGCATGTTTCAACTCCTTCCACATATGTTCAATAGGATTTAGATCAGAGCTCATAGAAGGCCACTTTAGAATAGTCCAGAGTTTCGCTCTTAGCCATTCTTGGGTGTTTTTAGCTGTGTGTTTTGGGTCATTATCCTGTTGCAAGACCCATGACCTGCAACTGAGACCAAGTTGTCTGAAACTGGGCAGCACATTTCTCTCTAGAATACCTTGATAGTCTTGAGATTTCATTGTACCCTGCACAGATTCAAGACACCCTGTGCCAGACGCAGCAAAGCAGCCCCAGAACATAACAGAACCTTCTCCATGTTTCACAGTAGGGACAGTGTTCTTTTCTTGGTATGCTTCATTTTTGTGTCTGTGAACATAGAGCTGATGTGTCTTGCCAAAAAGTTCCAGTTTTGTCTCGTCTGTCCATAGGACATTCTCCCAGAAGCTTTGTGGCTTGTCAACATGCAGTTTGGCAAATTCCAGTCTGGCTTTTTTATGATTTGTTTTCAACAGTGGTGTCCTCCTTGGTCGTCTCCCATGAAGTCCACTTTGGTTCAAACAACGACGGATGGTGCGATCGGACACTGTTGTACCTTGACCTTGGAGTTCACCATGAATGTGTTTAGAGGTTGTTCTGGGCTCTTTTGTTACCATTCGTATTATCCGTCTCCTCCTGTGGCCACGTCCAGGGAAGGTGGCTACAGTCCTGTGGATCTTAAATTTCTGAATAATATGTGCAACTGTAGTCACAGAATCAGAATCAGAATCAGCTTTATTGGCCAAGTATGCACAACACATACAAAGAATTTGACTTTGGCTAAAAACTTGCTCTCGTTGTTCAGGTGGAGGATTTAAATAAGGATTCAATGACAACAGAGTATGTACAGTAAGTTACAGTCTGTCCACGTTTCTATAAAAGGATGCAAATATATACAGGAATATATGCAGTTATTTACTCAGACTAACCACACTTTGCAGAAATATATGAAAAAATATACAGTCACACAGTATTTCAATGTGAACTCAGGTTCAGTGATATAATGTGAATGAAGTAAAAAGCAGTGTGAGAGTTATGTGCAATGTAATAATGGATGAAAAGTCATGAGTACAGCAACAGGTAGAACTAGGTGAATGTTAGGAGTTCATCAGAGTGATGGCTTGAGGAAAGAAACTGTTCCTGTGACGGGTGGTTTTGACCTTCAGTGATCTGTAACGACGACCAGAAGATAGAAGTTCAAACAGTTTGTGGCCGGGGTGTGATGGGTCAGCACAGATGTTTCCCGCCCGTTTCCTGGTTATGGACCGATATAAGTTCTCAATGGAGGGTAGGTCGGTACCAATGATCCTCTCCGCAGACTTAACGATCCGCTGCAGTCTGGTCTTGTCCTGTTTAGTAGCAGATCCAAACCAGACAGTGACGGAAAAGCAGAGGACAGATTGGATGATGGCGGTGTAGAAGACAACCAGCAGCTCCTGAGGCAAATCAAACTTCTCGAGCTGACGCAGAAAAAACAACCTCTGCTGGGCCTTTTTCCAGACAGTGTCTATATGGGAGGACCACTTCAGGTTCCGGGAGATTGTGGTACCCAGAAACTTGAAGGAGTCCACAGTGGACACTGTGCTGTTGAGGATGGTGAGTGGGGGGAATGAAGGGGGGTGTCGCCTGAAATCCACAGTCATCTCCACCGTTTTGGCTGGGTTAAGTTCAAGATGGTTCTGGCTGCACCAGAGGATCAGCTGCTCCACCTCCCGCCTGTATGCAGACTCATCATCATCCCGGATCAAACTGATGACTGTGGTGTCGTCCGCAAACTTCAGGAGCTTCACCGAAGGGTCCTCTGAGGTGCAGTCGTTGGAGTAGAGGGAGAAGAGCAGTGGGGAAAGGACACATCCTTGGGGGGCGCCAGTACTAATTTTTCGGGAGCTGGATGTAAATCTCCCTAGCTTCACCTGTTGCCACCTGTCAGTCAGAAAGCTGGAGATCCACTGGCAGGTGGAGGGGGGCACCTTGAGCTGGAGGAGTTTCTGATGAAGAATGCCTGGGATGATGGTGTTGAACGCTGAGCTGAAGTCGACAAACAGGATCCTGGCGTACGTCCCTGGGGAGTCGAGGTGTTGCAGGATGTAGTGTAGTCCCATATTCACTGCATCATCCACTGACCTGTTTGACCGGTAGGCAAACTGCAGTGGGTCCATCAGGGGGCCTGTGATGACCTTCAGGTGGTTCAGCACCAATCTCTCCAAGGATTTCATGACCACAGAGGTCAGGGCAACAGGTCTGTAGTCGTTTAATCCTGTAACAGAGGGTTTCTTGGGAACTGGAATGATGATGGAGCGTTTGAAGCAGGAAGGCACTTCACGCAGCTCCAGTGATCTGTTAAAGATCCGGGTGAAGATGGGGACCAACTCGTTGGAGCAGACTCTCAGGCAGGACGGAGACACACCATCAGGTCCTGCAGCCTTCTTGATCTTTTGTCTCTGAAAGACCCGGCGCACCTCCTCTTCACAGATCGTTAGTGCTGGTGGGAGGTCAGAGTGGAGGAGGGATGGAGTTCCTGGGACTGCAGATAATCCTTTTGTGTGGGTGGGAGGTGAGAACTGTAGGTTCTTTTCAAACCTGCAGTAAAAGCTGTTTAGGTCGTTAGCCAGCTGGAGGTTTTCCACAGGGTGGGGGGATGGTCTCCTGTAGCTGGTGATATTCCGTAGGCCTCTCCAGACAGAAGCAGAGTTGTTGGCTGAGAAGTTTTTTTGTAACTTCACACTGTAGCTCCTCTTAGCAAGCCTGATCTCCTTTGTCAGCATGTTTCTGGCCCGCTTGTACAGAGTCCAGTCACCAGTCCTGTAGGCCTCCTCCTTGGTCTGACGTAGCTGCTTCAGTTTAGGAATGAACCAGGGTTTATTGTTGTTGTATGTGCAGAAGGTCTTGGTCTGCACACACATGTCCTCGCAGAAACAGATGTATGATGTCACAGTGTCAGTGAGTTCATTTAGGTTAATGGCTGCAGCTTCAAAAACACTCCAATCTGTACAGTCAAAGCAGGCTTGTAACTCCAGCTTTGATTCCTCAGTCCATTTCTTCACAGTCCTTACAACAGACTTGGAAGTTTTTAGTTTCTGTCTGTATGTTGGAATAAGATGGAGCAGACAGTGGTCAGAAAAACCCAGAGCTGCACGGGGGACGGCATGATAGGCGTTTCTTAAAACTGTGTAACAGTGGTCAAGTGTATTTGTGTCCCTGGTGGGACATTTAATTTGCTGTCTGTATTTAGGAAGCTCATTTGTGAGATTAGCTCTATTGAAATCACCCAGAATGATAAGCAGAGAGTCTGGATGTTTTTCCTCCATGTCTACTATCTGGTCAGCGAGGTGCTGCAGTGCCTCCGTTGTACAAGCAGCAGGCGGGACATAAATTCCGACCAGAATAAACGAGGAGAACTCTCGCGGTGAATAAAAGGGTTTACAGTTTATGAACAGTGACTCTAGGTTAGGGCTACAAAACTTCTTCAACACTGTGACATCAGTGCACCAACCTTCGTTTATGTAGAAGCAGATTCCACCACCCTTAGTCTTTCCAGAGAATTCTCGGCTGCGATCAGCGCGAAACAGCTGGAATCCGTCCAGGCGCACCGCACTGTCCGGGATGTGTTCACTCAGCCAGGACTCCGTGAAACAAAGGGCGCCAGATCTGCTAAAATCCCGGTTTTTGTGAGTCAGGAGCAGCAGTTCATCCATTTTGTTTGCCAAAGACCGGATATTTGCCAGATGGATCGATGGGAGCGGTGTGCGAAATCCTCGTTTCTTCAGCCTGACTAGCGCACCGGCACGTTTACCACACCGCCTTCGTTTCCGGCCAGCGCCAATAGCAGCTGCTCCCACAGCTAAGATCGACTGAAAAAACTTCAGATCAGCAGCAGAAACTGGTGGAGAAGTTGCATTGGGAGGTAGTCTGAGTGAAAGTAGTTCCTCCCTTGAATAGGTGACTCGGACAGAAGAGCAGAAGAATAGGTGACAGGAACATCAAGCTGCTTGGAGATGGTCTTATAGCCTTTACCTTTAACATGCTTGTCTATAATTTTCTTTCTAATCTTCTGAGACAACTCTCTCCTTTGCTTCCTCTGGTCCATGATTAGTGTGGTAAACACCATGTCACCAAACAGCACAGTGACTACTTGTCACCCTTTAAATAGGCCGACTGACTGATTACAACTTTGTAGACACCTGTGATGTTAATTAGAGGACACATCTTGGTTGAACATGTCCGTATGGTCACATTATTTTCAATCTTTTCTAGGGGTACCATCATTTTTGTCCAGGCCTGTTTCATGAGTTTGTTTTTTAAAATAATTCTGTTGAACCACAATTCAAAAGCATTGTCTGATTTTCATTGGTTAATTTTCATAGAATTTTTATTTATTACCACTTTTGTCAGATTCAAGTTATTTCTGTGACCATTGTGGGTTTTTCTTTCATTAACAGAGGGGTACCAACATTTTTGTCCACGTCTGTATGTTTAAACTTGCATTAATTATCCACCACCCATTTCTGTCTTTCGTCTAGGCAAGAGGAAAAAGATCCACCCCAAACCAGACCTTGCCTTACTATTTACAGAGATGCAGGCTGAAGATCTGCTGAACTGGGTCCAGCTTGAGAGGCACATCCAGCTGCTTCTCAGTGAGGCAGCGTGGCCGGCATGTGTGACCCATCCTAAGTTTTTTTTGGTTTTTTTTTACAGTTTGAATTTTGCACATTCTGAATAATCTGGAAATTGCTGCAGATTGTAATAAACAATTTAGTGACTTATGTGTTTGCATTGTAGACGCTGGGATAAGCATCTCAGACTGGATGCAGAGGGTAAACAGAGGAGGACAATAGGTATTGAGATGGGAGAGATTATGGTGATGTAGCAGGAAGGAGGCTGGGGGACAGTGGGGGGAGAATGGTTGAATGTATTGTGATGTAAGATTTCATGCAGATGGGAGATAGACAGATGATATAAAAGGAGAGATCCTGGTGTATTGGGATTATGCTTTTCTGTGTATGACTGAAGTGAGAGTGAATAAAGTCGTCTGCTGTGCAAGTCTGGTTTCCTTTATTTGCACTCTCCACACTGGTGACCCTTGACGAATTATGGAACACAAGGCAAGAACCCCGGAGTCGGCCCGGACAGGAAGCCCCAGCAACGCGGCAAGCATCCCAGAGACGGCCCGGACGGGAAGCCCCAGCAACGCGTGTGCTGTTTCGGTCAAGCTACCGGACTTTTGGCTGCACAACCCGCGGTCTTGGTTCCACCACACCGAGGCTCAGTTCGCCCTCCCGGAAATAACGGCAGATGACACCAGATATTACTATGTGGTCACAGCTCTGGACGCTCGCACGTCTCAGCAAGTAGTGAGCCTGCTCCAACAGCCTCCAGCCCACGATAAATACGGGGCTCTCAAGGCCGCGCTGACCCGGCGCTACAAGCTCTCGGACTGTGAGAGAGCAGAGAGGCTCCTGAGGCGCTCTGAGTTAGGAGATGGGTCGGCGGTCGAACTGATGGAGAAGATGTTGGCGTTGATGGGCACGGACGATGGGCACTTTCTGTTTGCCCACCTTTTCCTCTGGAACCTCCCAACAGAGGTGAGAGCAGTCCTGGTCAACTCGCCGTTGCTGGCCGCGCATGACTACCATGCGCTAGCCCAGGAGGCAGATCGGATCATCCTCAATATCAGAGCCCTCACAGTGAACGCGGCGGCGTCGGAACCCAGCGAGACGACCAGCGGAGGCGAGGAGCCGGCGACGGTAGCAGCAGCGGGGGCCAGGAAGCACCAGAGAGACATGCTCTGTTTCTACCACCGCCGCTTTGGAGAGAACGCACGCAGATGTGTGCCACCGTGCCAATTCAAGTGTTCGGGAAACGCCAAAGCCAGCAGTCAGTAGCAGCTGCGACCTCCGGTGAAGAGAACAAGCTGCTCTACGTGATGGACTCGCGCTCGGGGAGATGGTTCCTCGTAGACACGGCTCCCAAAAGAGGCTCATCCTGCTGTCCTACGCCGACCGGCTAGCGGGAGCTAGCGGCCCCGAGCTGGTAGCCGTAAACAGCTTGGACATTAAGACTTTTGGTGAGAGAACACTGAACTTATCCCTACACGGCCGTATGTACGAGTGGACTTTCGTCATAGCAGCATTGAGTTTCCCAGTCTTGGGAGCTGATTTTCTGTGTGCACATGGGTTGCTAGTCAATGCTGCTAACAGACGCCTGGTTAATGCAATGTCTTTTGATTCTCTCCCCTGTACAGCTCGAGGGGCCGGGCCAATAACACTAGCCAACGTCACAGCTCCGGGCACTAAGTTCCACACACTGCTCACTCTGTTCCCAGCACTCACGGTCCTGACGTTTTCAGCAGCCATCACTAAACATGGGGTGGAACACTTTATCACCACCACTGGGCCGCCCGTTTTCGCACGACCTCGGCGCCTGAACGCAGCTAAACTGGCCATAGCTCGCGAGGAGTTTGCCAACTTGGAAAGGTTGGGCATCATCAGGCGCTCAAACAGCCCATGGCCATCCCCGCTACACATGGTCCCTAAGGCCGAGGGATCGTGGCGACCGTGCGGAGATTTCCGCAGATTGAATAATGCCACAGCGCACGACCGCTACCCGATTCCCCATATTCAGGATTTTTCCGTTCACCTCGCCGGGGCACGCATTTTTTCTAAAATAGACCTGGTCCGTGGTTACCACCAGGTCCCGGTGCGCCCGGAGGAAATACTCAAAACAGCGGTAATAACTCCATTTGGCTTGTTTGAGTTTTTACGCATGCCCTTCAGATTAAAAGGCGCGGCACAGACATTCCAACGCATGATGGATGCGGTGTTGCGCAATCTGCCGTTTGTGTTTGTCTGTCTGTGTGATATCCTGGTGGCCAGCGCGTCCGAGGATGAACACGTAACCCACCTCAGGACAGTTTTCCGGAGGTTGGAAGAGCATGGGTTAATAATCAACCCGACGAAATGCCAGTTCGGCATGACGGGGATTGACTTTTTGGGACACCGCGTCTCACCGGAGGGAGCGATACCCTTGCCCAACAAGGTGCGCGCCGTGGCGAATTTTCCCCGGCCTCAGACGGTCAGGGCGCTGCAAGAGTTTTTGGGGATGGTTAACTTTTATAACCGGTTCCTCCCTCGCGCAGCTCAGCTCATGCAGTCATTGTACGCCACGCTCAAGAAACGGAAACTGGCGGACAGAGTCGAATGGACTCCGGAGCGGAAGCAGGCATTCTCTGAGGTTAAAACAGCCCTGGCAAACGCCGCACTGTTGGCGCACCTGGACCCAGCGGACTGGATAGCGCTCACTACCGACGCCTTGGACGTGGCCATAGGGGCCGTCGTGGAGCAACGCGTCGCCGGTTCTTGGCAGACGTTCGCTTTTTTTAGCAGGGCTTTGCGCGACAGTGAGCGTAAATACAGCGCGTTCGACAGGGAGTTGCTGGCCCTCCACCTGGCCATACGCCACTTCCAGTTCTGGCTGGAAGGGCGCAGTTTCACTGCATTCATGGACCACAAGCCGCTAACGTTCGTGATGGCCAAGGTTTCGGAACCATGGTTGGGCCGGCAGCAGAGACAGCTGGCCGCGATCTCGGAGTTTACGACTGATATTCAGCATGCGTCAGGTAAACTGAATGTGGTGCCGGACTGCCTCTTGCGTGCAGTAGTGGCCCCGGTCTGCGTAGGGATAGATTATACAGCCATGGCCGCAGAGCAGATTGGCAATGTGGACGTGTGCGCGCTCCAGTCTGGACCAACAGGGTTAAGGCTAGAGAGCAGAGTACTGCAAGACAGCAGCCCCCCCAATCTGTGACGTCTCCACAGGACGCCCGCGCCCGGTGGTCCCAGTTGCTTGGCGCCGCCGAGTGTTTGAGTCAGTTCACGCTCTGGCGCACCCAGGAGTGCGCGCGCCAGTCAAAATGGTGGAAGCGAAGTTCGTTTGGCCAGGCCTGTGCAAACAAGTGAAAGAGTGGGCTGCAACCTGCATAGCGTGCCAACGAGCCAAGGTACACAGACACACGAAGGCCCCTTTGGAGCCGTTTCGTATACCGGCTAAGAGGTTCGACCATGTTCAGGTGGACCTCGTGGGCCCCCTCCCGCCATCGCAGGGGTTCAAGCACCTTCTGACTGTGGTGGGCCGCACCACACGCTGGCCAGAAGCAATCCCGCTGGTGGCAACTGTGTCCGCAGACATGGCGCGCGCTTTTTTTGACAACATGGGTGGCACGTTTTGCCATCCTGTCGAACATCACGTCTGATAGGGGCCCGCAGTTTGTTTCCGACCTCTGGTCCGCGATGGCCCGTAGCGTCATCGCACAACTGCGTACAACCTACAGGCCGATGGGTTATGCAGGCATTTCCATAGGTCGCTGAAAGCAGCGCTCAGGGCTTCGCTGACGGATGCAAATTGGGTAGACCGGTTGCCGTGGGTTTTGTTAGGGTTGCGTTCCGCACCAAAAGAGGATTTGGAGGCTTCCCCGATGGAGCTTGTTTTTTCTCAGCCACTGCGGCTCCCCGGGGATTTTTTACCAGATAATCCCACGCCGGACAACTGTCCGTCCCAGCGTTTGCAGCATAGCGCAGATACAGGCACGCTGCCGGGCCTGACCCACCACTGTTTTCCACACGCTTTTGTGCCAAAAACTTTGAAGAACACAGCGTTTGTGTTTGTCAGGCACGATGCCCACCGCCCCCCTTACGCCCACCCGACGATGGCCCGTTCAGAGTGCTGGAACCAGGGGACAAACATTTTTTGTTAGACTTGAGGGGTCGTCGGGAGAAAATAAGTATAGGCAGACTTAAGCCCGCCTTTGTGGTGGCGGATGAGCAAGTGATATTGGCTCGGGCCCCTCGGCGTGGAAGACCCCCACGGAGAACTCCCCAGGTAAACGATTCATCAGAGCAGCCACACGGGCAAGTCGAAGGTTCCCCCCCCCCCGCCATTGCCCACCCACAGACAGACACACCCCCAGGAGCTCCCACTGGCACAGCAGCGCCGCGGAGGCGGAGAACTCCTGTTACAGCAGATACGGGAGGAGACTGAAGCCAAAAGGACGTAAGGATTGAAACTCGGTCTGAGATTCTGGGGGGGGGGGGGGGGGGGGGTAGACGCTGGGATAAGCATCTCAGACTGGATGCAGAGGGTAAACAGAGGACAATAGGTATTGAGATGGGAGAGATTATGGTGATGTAGCAGGAAGGAGGCTGGGGGACAGTGGGGGGAGAATGGCTGAATGTATTGTGATGCGAGATTTCATGCAGATGGGAGATGGACGGATGATATAAAAGGAGAGACCCTGGTGTCTTGGGATTATGCTTTTCTGTGTATGACTGAAGTGAGAGTGAATAAAGTCGTCTGCTGTGCAAGTCTGGTTTCCTTTATTTGCACTCTCCACAGCATCATGATTTTCAATTTTGTCTGTTAAGACACCGGTGGGAAAAGAGACAACAGTACAAACCATTTATCAGAGACTTTGAAAATAATGGCTCATTTTTAAGGAAAAGTAACCAAAAACAATTATTTTATTTACTGAAGACTGACACTGCACACTTTAGTGATAGTACCAGTATACAGAATAATTCTAGGCCATATTAGCATCTGTACTTTATCATAATGGGTTAGGGCGGGGGTGTCCAATCATGTGCCATGGAGGACCAAGACCCTACAGGCTTTACCTCCAGTGTCTTCAACAGCAGATTCCACTGAATTTCTTCCACTGACTGCTGATCAGTGAAAACACCAGCTGAAGAGACTGGGTAGAATGAGAGAACCTGCAGGGTCTTGGTCCTCCATGGCACATGATTGGACACCCCTGGGTTAGTGTTTAATGGGATTTAACATTTTAACACAAACTACTTTATGGTTCATAATTCTGTTGACAGACTTACACTAAATCAAAAGTGATTTCTCAAACTGCTGGATTGTTCTTACACAGCTTTTCCAATCTTTTAGTATTTAATTTACGTCACTTGTGGTAACCTTCACATATAAAACAAAAGAAACACATCTGCAAAAAATTCCAAAGGTTTATTGTCAAAATTCCCAGTGTAATACTACATGAATACATGTATAGTACATTGTTGATGTACAGAATATATATTTCTACAGTATCTACATGTATCTAGTAAAATCAAGTATTTTCCATGCAACCTTGTGACTGCATTATTTTAATTGCTTTTAATCCTAGATCAAGTTTGTTTTGGTCTAAAATGCATCATAATTGTCAAATATATCTTATTATACCTAACCCAGTACTGTTTACCTTTTGAATATATATTTTGTGGCTAATATAACCCCATAACTACAACCTGGCGATCAAGTTGTGTCAGCTGAACAGTTTTTGCCATGACACCACCACAGACTCAGTGTTGCTGGAGCAGCTACATGACATGAAGCCTCAACAGTCTGTCCATGATTTTCACGCAGATCAGAGCAATTTGTTGCACAGGAAGCTAAACATTTCTACAGACATTCTTAAGTTCTATAACCACTGATTGTTTGTGAAGCTGGGGTGGTATCAGTGAGAGACTGTGTTGAACGCCCAAACCGACGGTTTGAAGCGGTAATTTTCCCACAACAGAGCCATCTGAAACACACACACACACACACACAGCATACATATTTTAGTACCTAATAGCGATAACTTGCTGACATTACAATGTAGTACGACGGACTTAAAGCATGCTAGCATTAGCAATCATTAGCTTACCGTCATATGTGATCTAGTTCGTATCCTCACGTCTTCCACTTTACGGCTTCCTAAACGCTCCAGTACTTTTCCAGAGTGTTTCGTCTTGCTGCCTGTCCCCTTCTCTGGTGGTCCTTTTTGGCCTTTATGGTGACAAAAAGCCAGAGACCGAGGAGTCGCCTTGTACAGCCGCAATGTTATGTTTTGCTTGTGTCGTGTGTTTTACGTCACAGGAGTGTGGCACCGCCTTGCTGTAAAAAAATCCCACCCACCCCAGGCGTACCCAGCTGCAATGGAGACGGAAGCGAACAGAGTAAAGTAGAGTAGGGCTGAGTGGGTACTAGCGGAAAAGGGCCATAACAGGTCGTGATGCTATGTGTTATCCAATCAGCATGGTCGTGATGCTGTGTATTGCCCAGTCAGCACAGAGTCAATCTGAAACCCTGCTCCCACTTCTTAAAGCCAGCTCATGAAGAGATACAGATTAGTGGCTACAACTTTTATTGATAAAAATTACATATTTTGACTGAGCGACTCCATATTCGGGGATGCACACCCTCGTAACCTGAGGAAACCACGTTTAAAATCTGAGGCCAGTCTCACGGTTCAAGAGATATATGTGGAACAGATAGACACACAAACACACAGACAGAGATTTCTTGCATTTGTAGAAAGAGAACACACAGTGCATGAGGCACTGTAGCGGAGTCATCCAGGGCAAGAGGAAGCCTTCATGACGGATGACCCTTAATATAGGGCAGTGTGATGATGCAACATTAAGGCGGCATCATCATACCACACTACACATTAAAACCCCACATAACACCCCCCTCTTTACAAAGTATAAAAACACACGGTGAAATAAACCCACCTTAATTTGGAAACACAATCACAAAAAAGCACACCAAAATAAAACAGTAAAAATAAAACCAAAACATAAAACACACTAAAAAAAAAATAAAATAGGATTGGTGGGTCAACTGCCACACGGCCCGCATGGCACAGTGGATTATTCTGCCACCGTTACTCTCTCTTTTTTTATTTGACCAAACTAAAAAAAAACATGCTCCTAACTAACACACAAAACAGGAACTATGAAACAACATTGAGTCTTTTAGCACAGTCCTCCAAGCAGATAGTGGGTCGGGGCGGGGGGGGGGGGTAGCCCCGCACCAGACGCGCCCCTGGAAGTGGCAGGCCCCCGGGGCAAGGACTGATCTTCAAGACGCAGGAGCCCGGATCCCAAACTACCTTCACCGACTCCTGCCCAGCCTCACCACCCGGAGCGTCCTCTTGGACACGCAGCAGCTGGTTAGCATGCCTCATCAAACCATCTGACAGCCAGAAGCATGCCGCTCCTAACTTCACCACTATTCTCAGGCGCACTCGATGTTTTGCTGGCTGCCGTCTGGTCCAACTTCACCTTGGTCTTTCGTCAACCCGAACCCAGTCCATGACCTGAAGTGGGACCTTACTCGGCCTGATGTGCTGCTGAGCATGTGGTAACACCATGCTCTTATGTGGTCTTGGCCCATCTTCTTTTGCCAGTGATGCAGTGGTCACCGTCGTGGCAGCAGACCCCTCACCCAACTGCAGCCGAGTACTGAAGGTGTCCAGTGCCCCCTTGGTGTCGCTCGTAGGAATGGGCGTCCCACCCTCACACTCAGCCCCCTTTTCTATCTCCCGACAAGCACAGGCACTGAAACTGTCCCATTCCGACACTGATCAGAGACTGGGTGACTTGATGGCAGGGCTGCTCGTCAGTTCCTCATCCCAAACCACAACGTTGTCAATCACCGGAGCCCGTGAGCCCCAGCAACCACAACCAGACCATTCGTTCCCAGTGCTGTCTCTGATGGCGAAACCCAGTCCATAGAATAGGTCACACCCCATGATGTTATCGCCTCACGCTGCCACTTTGAACTTGAAATCGTGCACTGCTTCAGACTTGTAGTGAACAGTCAGCTCCACAGTCCCGACATTGCATAGTCTGTTACCGCCATAGCCATACAACAGCACTGGACTACTCCTCATCCTGTGGTAGGGGAAAAACTTCTTCACTGTGGCCCAATTCAGCATTGACCGCACTGCCATCATGTCAAGCACTAATGGTACCTCAACACAGTCCAATTCCACCATCCAATACGAATACCCGTTGGTGTTGGGACCCACCCAGTGGATGGTTGTTGCAGGCGGGCAGGGTGATTTCTTCGGCAGGCTTCCCAGCTCTGATAAACGGCACACCCTGGTGTAATGATTCAAGTGCCCACACTTGCTCCATTGTCTCCCTCTTGCCGGGCACACTCTCGCTTTGTAACGGTGCGTCGAAGACCCACAACCCCCACAAATGGGGTTTCCCAGGGCAGACCTTCGGCTAGTAGGACTGGCCTCGCGGTCTTCGTCCATGCTATCTTCATCCTCAGGGTCCATAACATTCACTGACACGGGCAGCTCCGGCAGCTTCTGTGACTGGCGCCAGTTTAGCTCCGAAGCTAGCTTATCGGTGGCCTCCAACTGGAGAGCTAGCTCGACAGCCCTAGCTAACATCAAGTCATTAGGCGCTGTTAGTAGCCTAGCACATAGCCCAGCGTTGCATGTGTGTTCAGCTAATTGGTCTCGCGCCATCTTGTCTTCCAGCAGCCCAAAACAGCACTCACTAGCCAGCTGCTTAAGGTCAGCGACGTACTGATGAATTGGTTCACCGACTTTTTGGCGTCTCTGGCAAAAACGAATTCTCCGTACCATCACGCTGTCCGGGGTAGTAAAATGTTTAGCCAGCAACTCCACAATGTCCTCGTACGAGTCCATCGTACCGAGCATCCTCAGAATATCTCTGGCCCTCAATACCCTGGTTGTGGACAAGGAACGCATGTGCCCTCACCTTATCGAGTTTCCTGAGGTCCAGCGCCATGATGTACGTTTGGAAAGCTTCTAACCAGCGAGGCCACGGCACTGGCGGCTTGCCAGGAAACTCTAGGAAGGGCTGGAGTGGTGTAACGCACGCCTCCATCCGTTAATCCTCAGTCGCCAAATGTTATGTCCACAAACCTGGTGATAAGTGAGGCCAGCAGAGATGTAGCACTGAACTTGGCTTTATTGAAAATAGAGAACACACAGTGTATGAGGCACCCTAGTGGAGTCATCCAGGGCAAGAGGAAGCCCTCATGATGGATGCTCCTTAATATAGGGTGGTGTGATGACGCAACAGGAAGGCGGCGTCATCACACCGCACTTCACATTAAAACCCCACATAACACTGCCCACTGCTCTATTATTGGCCAGCCTAGCTGTCTGTCATGTAGATGGAAGGGGTGCTAAAGATAGCCTATTAGCCCCTGAACTATTAGTTCCCAAGCTAATATTGGTACCAGGACGCTCGCTGAAAGCACGGCTTATATTGTTATTTTCTTCAGATCTTAGTCACCCTAATAACCATCCCTGTTATCACCTGGTTCACCAGTCCACAGTCCACAATACACCTCGCATTGGTCTGGCCCATCTCCCAGTAGTTTCGCCATGATTCCGCAACAGGTCGCCGGCGTGCCAGTCGCAGCAACTGCCCCCATGATGCCTTGCGTGAATTATGTGCGCAACTTCTGGTACTGGTTTAGAACGTGGAGTTGTCACGGAAACGGGACACTTTTCCTTGTTAAAAAACAATGACTTCAGCATCAAAAATGTGGGAACACGGCCTTTTGTACCTCAAAAAGAGTAATATAATCATATCACTTCCCATGATTGTCGAGGGATGGGAAGATGACCTTAAAAAGGGGCCTCGCAGACAGTAGTTCTGTTAGCACCACCTTTCCTGCTGCAACTCTGTATAGCTGCTGTGATATGGTGAAGCTGATGGAAAACAACGAGACTTGGGCCTGGTGCACACGCTTTTGTTTAGACCCGGAGAGAAACATCTGCATGCACACGACACCTTACAGAAGCAACATTTTTCCCAACATGGACGCTGCTGGTGGCGCTGCTCTGCTGCGACCCGGGCTACCCTGTGCTGCTACTGTGTGTGTATGTCTGTAGTATTTAGTTTTTAGTGCTCAGTTTTAAGTGTCATAATGACGTTTTTGCTGAAGGGACTGCTTGTGATCTGGTTGCTCGGGATAATATGCCACTGTACCCAAGTGGATCGGGACATGAGGCCGACCACGCTCCTGAGCTATACTCGAGACCAGCTCCTGCTTCTTCGTTCCAGCCACGTCTCGGCACCCCTCCTGCCTAGGGAGCTCTTACGAAATCCGACGGGAGGACGTAGAAGCCAGTCATGGAAGAGAGGGAAACGTGGCGGAGTACGACAGAGACTGCGGTGGAGAGAGAACAGGCCGCCACTGCCATCCATGCTGCTCTGTAATGTCCGCTCGCTGAAGAGCAAAATGGAGGAACTCAGAATCAACGCCAGGTTCCTATACGAGTACCGGGAGTCATGCCTGCTCGTTTTCACGGAATCGTGGCTTCAGGAGGACGTACCCGACTCACTCCTATCCATGGACGGCTTCTCCCTGGTGCGGCAGGACAGGGACGCGCTCTCCGGTAAGATCAAAGGAGGAGGCATTTGTGTGTACGTTAAGAACAAATGGTGCTCACAGTTCACTACGAGAGAGTCGCTTTGTACTCCGGACATAGAATCGCTGTGCTTGAGCCTGAGACCTTTTTATCTCCCCCGCAAATTTGGAAACATTTTATTATGCACCGTTTATATCCCGCCCAGTGGGAACGCTTTCAACGCGGCGAACGCTATCGTGGACTGTGTACACAGACAACTGGAATGCACACCTAAAGCACCTTGTTTGATTTTAGGGGATTTTAATCACTGCAAACTGGATGCAGCACTGCCTGGCTTCAGCCAATATGTGAACTGCAGTACAAGGGGGAAAAATATTCTGGACAAATGCTATGGGAATGTCAAAAATGCCTATATAGCAAGGGTTAAGCCCCCCCTGGGGTCCTCAGACCATAATGCTGTTCATCTGATTCCTACTCACAAGTCCTTGCTTAAAATCAGCAAACCACAGACAAAGACAATCTTCATATGGGACAATGAAGGCATAGAAACTTTGAGAGGTTGTTTTTCTTGTACCGACTGGGGACTCTTCCATAACTTGGAGTTGGAGGAGGCCACAGATACCATAACTGAGTACATAAAATTCTGTAAAGAAAATGTTTTACCTCAGAAAGTAATCACTATGTACCCCAATAATAAGTCTTATATTTCCAAGGAATTAAAACGGTGCATAGTACAGAAAAAGATTGCTTTTAAGAATGGGGACATGTTAGGTATGAAAAATATACAGAAAGAAATTAATTACAAACTAAGAACAGCAAGAGATGAGACGAGGAAGAAATTTGAATCTGAATGCCTAGGAAAAAGTTCTAGGAAACTGTGGGACTCAGTTAAAGTTATGACAAAGATGACTCCATCCAAAACCTGTATTAATGTAACGAATGAGGAAGAAAAGGCAAACAAGTTGAATAATTTCTTTTGCAGATTTGAGACTAGAGATTTTTCTCGTGGATCATCACCCCCCTCATGGATCGTCACCTTATCGTGGTGGGGGGGTTTGCGTGCCCCAGTGATCCCAGGAGCTATGTTGTCCAGGGCAATTTGCCTCTGATAGGGTCTCCCAAGACAAACTGGTCCTGGGTGAAGGGCCAGACTAAGAACGATCCAACAGACTCTCATGATAAATTGTATATCAAGGATTCAGTGTACCCCGCCCGGTATGGGGTTATCGGGGCCCCACCCTGGAGCCAGGCCTGGGGGAGGGGCTCGAAGGCTAGCGTCTGGTGGCCGGGTTTCCACCCATGGGACCCAGCCGGGCTCAGCCCGAAGGAGTTACATGGGTCCGCCCTCCAGTGGGTTCACCACCTGCAGGAGGGATCATGGGGGTCCGGTGCTATGTGGATTAGGTGGCGGTCAAAGGCGGAGACCTTGGCGGACTGATCCCAAGCTTTCTAAACTGGCTTTTGGTACGTGGAATGTCACCTCTCTGGTGGGGAAGGAGCCTGAGCTGGTGTACGAGGTTGAGCGATACCAGCTAGATATAGTCGGCCTCACCTCAACACACAGCTCCGGTTCCGGAACCAGTCTCCTGGAGAGGGGCTGGAGCTTGGCCTTTTCTGGAGTTGCCCCGGGCGAGAGGCGACAAGCAGGGGTGGGTATTCTTGTATCGCCCCACCTTGCTGCCTCTATATTGGAGTTTTCCCCGGTGGACGAAAGGGTTGCTTCCCTGCGCCTTCGGGTTGGGAAACGGGTCCTGACCATCATTTGTGCCTATGCACCAAATGATGTTTCAGAGTACCCACCCTTTTTGGAGTCTGTGACTGGGGTGCTGGAGGGTGCTCCTCCTGGAGACTCCATTGTCCTACTGGGGGACTTCAATGCGCACGTGGGCAACGACAGTGAAACCTGGAGGGGGTGATTGAACACCATGTTCAAGCATAAGGGTGTCCATATGTGCACCTGGCACCAGGACACCCTAGGTCGCAGGTCGATGATCGATTTTGTTATCGTATCATCAGACCTGCGACCGTATGTCTTGGACACCCGAGTAAAGAGAGGTGCAGAGCTGTCAACTGATCACCACCTGGTGGTGAGTTGGATCCGATGGCAGGGGAGGAAGCCATTCAGACCTGGTAGACCCAAACGTATAGTGAGGGTGTGCTGGGAGCGTCTGGCTGAGGCCCCTGTCCGGGAGGTCTTCAACTCCCACCTCCGGAAGAACTTCAACCACATTCCGAGGGAGTCTGGAGACATGGAGTCTGAATGGGCCATGTTCTCCACCTCTGTTGTTGAAGCGGCGGCCCAGAGCTGCGGCCGCAAGGTGGTCGGTGCATCTCGTGGTGGCAACCCCCGAACCAAGTGGTGGACACCAGTGGTGAGGGGGGCCATTAAGCTGAAGAAGGAGTCCTATCAAGCTTGGTTGGCTTGTGGGACTCCCGAAGCAGCTGAGGTGCACCGGCAGGCCAAGCGGAGTGCAGTTCGGGTGGTTGCTGAAGCAAAAACCCGGGTATGGGAGGAGTTTGGTGAGGCCATGGAACAAGACTTTCGGTCGGCTTCAAAGAGATTCTGGCAAACTGTTCGGCAGCTCAGGAGGGGAAAGCAGCTCCCCGTCCACACTGTGTATGGTGCGGATGGGACACTGTTGACTTCAACTGGGGATATCGTCGGGCGGTGGAAGGAATACTTCGAGGATCTCCTCAATCCCACTGATACGCCTTCCACAGAGGAAGCAGGGTTTGGGGACGAGGGGGATGACTCGCCTATCACAGGGGCTGAGGTCACCAAGGTGGTTAAAAATCTCCTTGGTGGCCGGGCCCCGGGGGTGGACGAGATTCGCCCTGAGTACCTCAAGGCCCTGGATGTTGTTGGGTTGTCATGGTTGATACGCCTCTGCAACATTGCGTGGAGGTTGGGGGCAGTGCCTTTGGCATGGCAAACCGGGGTGGTGGTTCCTCTCTTCAAAAAAGGGGACCGGAGGGTGTGCTCCAACTTTAGAGGGATCACACTCCTCAGCCTCCCTGGGAAGGTCTATGCCAAGGTACTGGAGAGGAGAGTCCGGCCGTTGGTCGAACCTCGGATTCAGGAGGAGCAATGTGGTTTTCGTCCTGGCCGTGGCACATCGGACCAGCTCTTTACCCTCTCGAGAATTCTTGAGGGTTCGTGGGAGTTTGCCCAACCAGTTTACATGTGTTTTGTGGACTTGGAGAAGGCATTTGACCGCGTCCCTCGTGGATTTTTGTGGGGGGTGCTTCGGGAGTATGGGGTATCGGGCTTGTTGTTACGAGCTATTCGGTCTCTGTACGACCGTTGTGAGAGTTTGGTTCGTATTGCCAACACTCGGTCGGAGTCATTCCCAGTGAGAGTTGGACTCCGCCAGGGCTGCCCTTTGTCACCGATCCTGTTCATAATTTTTATGGACAGGATTTCTAGGCGCAGCCAGGGAATGGAGGGTGTCATGCTTGGTGACCACAGGATCTCATCTCTGTTGTTTGCAGATGATGTTGTCCTGTTGGCTTCATCCAGCAATGACCTACAGCTCTTGCTGGGACAGTTTGCCACTGAGTGTGAAGCGGCTGGGATGAGAATCAGCACCTCCAAGTCCGAGTCCATGGTCCTCAGCCGGAAAAAGGTGGATTGTCCTCTCCGGGTTGGGGACAGGCTCCTGCCCCAAGTGGAGGAGTTTAAGTATCTTGGGGTCTTGTTCACGATCTGCAGTGATGCGGACATTGTACCGGTCTGTTGTGGTGAAGAGGGAGCTTAGTTCTAAGGCAAAGCTGTCGATTTACCAGTCAATCTACGTTCCTACTCTCACCTATGGTCACGAGCTTTGGGTAATGACCGAAAGAACGAGATCGCGGGTACAAGCGGCTGAAATGAGCTTTCTCCGTAGGATTGCTGGACTCACCCTCAGAGATAGGGTGAGGAGCTCAGTCGTCCGGGAGAGGCTCAGAGTAGAACCGCTGCTCCTCCACATTGAAAGGAGTCAGTTGAGGTGGTACGGGCATCTGATTAGGATGCCTCCTGGACGCCTCCCACTTGAGGTGTTTCAGGCACGTCCCACTGGGAGGAGACCCCGGGGCAGATCCAGGACTCGGTGGAGAGACTATGTCTCCCAGCTGGTCTGGGAACGCCTTGGTATCCCTTCTGAAGAGCTGGAGCAGGTGGCTGGGGAGAGGGAAGTCTGGGCTTCTCTGCTTGAACTGCTGCCTCCGCGACCCGGACCTCCGGAAAAGCGGTAGAAGATGGATGGATGGATGGATGGATTTTTCTCATGAACAAAAAGCTGCTCTGGACGCTATATCAGTATTAGGCTCCGAAAAAATTATAGTTGACCAGCATGTTGTGGAAAGACTTTTCTCACGTATGTGGCCCAGGAAGGCATCTGGACCTGACGGGACCTCTGGGTGCTTACTAAAGTCATGTAGTGAGGAGCTAGCAGAAGCCTGGAGTCCCATCCACCAGAAGTCTTTAGATACATGTTCTGTCCCAGTAATTTGGAAAAGCTCTATTATAATTCCTGTACCAAAAAAAGCAAGCTGCAAAGAGAATAATGACTATCGTCCTGTTGCACTGACCTCACTGGTAATGAAGTGCCTCGAGAAGATTGTCATTGACATTCTGAAAACTGATTTTGGAGGACTTTTGGATCCTCTGCAGTTTGCTTATAAAAATAATAGAAGTACAGAGGATGCCATTCTAACCTTAACTCATTCTGTGGTTAAACATTTGGAGGAGACATCCTCATATGCACGTCTTTTATTGGTTGATTTTAGTTCAGCTTTTAACACACCGCAGCCACACCTTTTAATTAAGAGGTTAAATGATTTTAAAGTGCATCCTGTTATTATTAAATGATACCACTCATTTTTAACTTATCGTAAACAGCAAGTTAGTGTAAATGGAACTTTATCTAAATCCAGAACCCTCAGCACAGGAGCTCCCCAAGGCTGTGTTAGTTCACCATTTTTGTTCACCTTGTACACTAATGAGTGCAGAAGTGTCTATCCACGCAATCAAATTATTAAATTTTCTGATGACACTGCTATTTTATCACTACTTCAAAAGACTCATGATCTGTCAAGCTATTTTATAGAAATTCAGAGGTTTGTCAAATGGTGTGATGACAGTAATCTCATTTTGAATACTGATAAAACAAAGGAGATGGTGTTTGACCCTCAGGGAGTTGGTGACCACAGGCCTGTGGTCATCCACAACCACACTATAACACAGGCTAGTTCCTATAAATATTTGGGAGTATTTATTGACAATTCATTAACCTGGAGCACACATATTGATTACCTCTGCAGTAGACTACAACAGCGGCTGCATTTCTTGCGTAGATTAAGAATACATGGTGTTGATAAAAGGATTACCGTATTTTTTGGACTATAAGGCGCACTTAAAATCCTTTAATTTTCTCAAAAATCGACAGTGCGCTTTATAATCCGGTGCGCCTTATGTATTAATTCTGGTTGCGCTTACTGACCTCGAACCGATTTTATGTGGTACACGGCGCTCAAAAATCTATCAAAAATGTTTTAGTACGACTTTGGTAAGTTACGAAGCTGAACCGCTTGATGGATTTTCGGAGCATTACGGTCGTCAGGAACCTCACGGAGTAATATGTGCTTCAACATAATGGCCGGATGGCTTTTTCCACAAACCTCCATCCCTATTGATCTGTCACTCCATGCGCACCCATCTCACCGATACTGTCAAAACCCAAGTGAAGCAAACTAATTTGGAGCTTGCCATCATTCCGGGTGGATTAACCAAAGAACTCCAACCGCTATATTGGTGTCAACAGGTCGTTCAAGGTTAAATTGCTAGCGAGTTACGCCACTATCTGCCAATGGATCGTGGATCAAAACTGCTCCTGTTTAGCTGTAATTAATATTCAAAAATGATATTTTCGGGACGAAAGAATTCAAGCGTCCCTATGGCTGTGTTGTTAGACATGTATATGTTGGACACTGCATATGTGATTTAACCGCACGATGAAGGAGAGCCACAGAGCTGCAGTCCCCTGCGGTGCGGAGCCGCAGAGCCTGGACCCCCTGCGGAGGACAGGGGACAGAAGATTTCCTGACCGCTGAGGCTCGAGAGGAGAGAAGGGGGAGTTATGTAAATAAAAAGTTAATGAATGTGAATAAAGGGATTTTGGTAGAGATGTGTGATTTCCCCTGCGAGGGAAATGGTTTGATGTGAGAATGTTTAAAAGGGAGAACTTTGGTGTGTTCACCCTCTTTGTTCGCTGCTCAGGAATGAGAGCAGACAGTGGGATGATTACTTGAAATAAACTGGAATTAAATGCAATTCGGTTTCGTTATTCAAGACTCCCCACATTGGTGACTGACGACGTTGAGAATGAACGAAGAAGTTCTCAGGGTCCCGGACTCACAACGCTCAGAGCTGGCGAGCGCAGTGGCCGTTAAGCTGCCTGATTTCTGGCAGGATAACCCACGGTCGTGGTTTCTTCAAGCAGAGTCGCAGTTCGCGCTCGCAGGAGTAACGGTGGATGACACTAAGTTCCACCATGTCATCGCTAAACTGGACAACAGCACAGCTCGGTGCGTGCAGAGCTTGGTGGAGCAGCCACCCGCGACCGACAGGTACGGCAAGCTGAAATCCACCCTCATCAAGTTTTTCACCCCCTCGGCCGAAGTGAGGGCGAGGAGGATCCTGTCTTTGCTAGACCAAGGAGGACACAGGCCGAGCACCCTGATGGAGGATATGATACAGCTGAGAGGGTTGGACAACGATGATTTCATTTTTCAGTTCATCTTCCTCTCCAACCTCCCGACGCATGCGAGAAGCACGCTGGCCGGCAAAAAGTGTCACACCCTGGAGGAGTTCCGAGAGCTGGCCCAGGAAGCAGATGGGATCCTGGACGCCTGCGGCGGGCAAGCAACCACAGCGGCGACCCGAGACAGCGGGGAGCCAGAGGCGGCAGACCCAGACTGGCCGACGACGGCGGCAGCACGGCCACGACGAGGTGGAGCCAATGGTCCGGCTGCAGAGGTGCGGACACGACACAGCGGAGGAGAAGATCTCTGCTTTTACCATCGGAGGTTTGCAGAGAAGGCACGCAGGTGTGTGCCACCCTGCAACTTCAGGAGTTCGGGAAACGGCAAGACCGGGGGTCGCTAGCAGCTTCGACCCTCGGAGAACGCAGCAAGCTGCTCTACATCATGGATGCGCGCTCCGGACGAGAGTTCCTCATCGACACCGGAGCACAAGTGAGCTTCATCACCCCAACATACGCGGACCGGGTGGCTGGACCCCACGGTAGCGGAGCTACGGTGGCAAATGGCTCGAACATCAACACCTACGGGAGAAGGACCTTGCCTTTGTGCTTACATGGCCGCACATATGAATGGACTTTTGTAATAGCGGCGGTGAGTTTCAACATGTTGGGCGCGGATTTTTTGTGTTCACACAATCTGTTAGTTGATCTTGCTAATAGACGGCTGGTAAATGCACTCTCTTTTTACTCTCTCCCCTGTTCAGCTCGAGTGTCCCCGCCACCAGTACAGACCCACGTCGCTACAGCAGGTGGTAAGTTTCACACACTCCTCACCCAATTTCCAGCGCTCACTGTGCCCACTTTTTCAGCGACGGTCGCGAAGCACAGGGTGAAACACTTTATCCCCACATCTGGTCCTCCCGTGTTTGCAAAAGCTCGGCGCTTGGATGCAGTTAAGCTCGCCATTGCGCGCGAGGAGTTCGCCAGCCTGGAGAGGCTAGGCATCGTTCGTAGGTCGAAGAGCCCGTGGGCTTCGCCGCTGCACATGGTACCGAAAGCCGATGGCTCCTGGAGACCGTGCGGGGATTACCGCAGGCTAAACAACCCTACGGCGCACGATCGTTATCCCATCCCGCACATTCAGGATTTTTCGGTGCACCTGGCGGGGGCGCGCATTTTTTCAAAGATTGATCTGGTTCGCGGCTATCACCAAGTCCCAGTCCAACCGGAGGACATTCCTAAAACAGCGGTAATAACCCCGTTCGGACTTTTCGAATTTTTACGCATGCTGTTTGGTCTCAAAGGGGCGGCGCAAACATTTCAGCGGATGATGGATGCCGTGTTACGCGATCTCCCTTTCGTGTTTGTGTACCTCGACGACATTTTGGTCGCGAGTACTTCAGAGGACGAACACGAAACGCACCTCACAGCAGTTTTTAGGAGGCTGGGAGAGCACGGCTTAATAGTTAACCCAGCCAAGTGCCAGTTCGGCGTCGAGCGGATCGATTTTTTGGGTCACCGCGTCTCCCCGGAGGGAGCGGTTCCGTTACCAGAGAAAGTACGCGCGGTAGCGGATTTTCCCCGTCCACAAACGGTCAAATCACTACAGGAATTCTTGGGGATGGTGAATTTTTATAACCGATTCCTGCCCCACGCAGCTCAAATCATGCAACCGTTATATGCCACGCTCAAAAAACAAAAACCGACCCAGGCGGTCGAATGGTCCCCGGAGCGGGAGCGCGCGTTCACAGAGGTTAAAAAAGCCTTGGCTGACGCTGCGCTCCTGGCCCACCCAGACCCTGCAGCATGTATCGCGCTGATGACAGACGCTTCAGATTTAGCCATAGGGGCCGTTATTGAGCAACAGGTAGCCGGAGTTTGGCAGCCTTTGGCTTTCTTTAGCAAATCTTTAAGCGCGGCTGAACGAAAATACAGCGCGTTCGACAGAGAACTGTTGGCGCTGCATTTGGCTATTCGTCATTTCCAGTTCTGGCTGGAAGGACGGTGCTTCACCGCTTATGTGGACCACAAGCCGCTCACATACGCCATGGCCAAAATTTCAGACCCGTGGTCCGGCAGGCAGCAGAGGCAGCTGGCCGCAATCTCGGAATTTACTACTGACATTAGGCACGTTGCGGGCAAATTCAATGTAGTGGCAGATTGTCTCTCGCGCGCGTTCACGACTCCAACACGCGCAGAGGCAGAACGGGCCACCGTGACCGCGCCGCAGGAGAGCCGCACGGTGGCGCGCGCAGCCCCGGTGCACGTGGGTATAGATTACGCAGCCATGGCAGCGGACCAGGGGGCGGACGCAGACGTGCGCGCGCTCCAGTCTGGACCAACAGGGTTAAGGCTGGAGAGCAAGTGTTTACAAACCGGTATGCCCCCCCTGATCTGCGACATGTCGACGGGGCGCCCGCGTCCGGTGGTTCCGGCCACGTGGCGCCGCCGTGTTTATGACTCGGTCCACTCACTGGCGCACCCAGGGGTGCGCGCGTCGGTGAAACTAGTGGCGGAAAAGTTTGTTTGGCCGTGCCTGCGCAAGCACGTGAAGGAATGGGCAAAAACCTGCATTTCCTGTCAACGGGCCAAAATTCACAAGCACACAAGAGCCCCGTTAGAACCGTTCCGCATTCCGGCCAGAAGGTTCGACCATGTGCACATCGACCTTGTGGGCCCCCTACCGGCATCGCAGGGGTTCACGCATCTTTTGACAATGGTGGACCGCACCACACGTTGGCCGGAAGTGGTCCCACTTGCGACGACCACGGCCGCGGAGGTGGCTCGCGTTTTTTTAATGGCTTGGGTGGCGCGCTTCGGGGTTCCGTCGGACATTACGTCCGATAGAGGACCGCAATTCATCTCTGAGCTGTGGTCAGCGATGGCCAACGGCTTAGGAGCCAAAATTCACCGCACTACGGCTTACCACCCTCAGGCTAATGGTTTATGCGAGCGTTTTCATAGGTCTTTGAAGGCAGCACTCAGAGCGTCGCTCACGGATGCAGATTGGGTAAATAAACTGCCATGGGTTTTATTAGGGTTGCGTTCTGCGCCTAAAGAAGACTTAGACGCCTCCCCAGCGGAGCTGGTATTCGCACAAACTCTGAGGCTGCCAGGCGAGTTTTTACCAGAGCACCCAGAGCCCCCACCTCTCTCTGCTCTGGGACCGTTAGCTGGCACGGGAGCAGACACGCTCCCGGGTCCGGTTCATCACGCTTTTCCACGAGTTTTCGTCCCCAAGGCTTTGAAAAATGCCGACTTCGTTTTTGTCAGGCGCGAAGCCCTAAAAGCAACGCTCAAACCACCTTACGAATGGCCATTTCGAGTGCTGGAGGCAGGTGATAAGCAATTTGTGCTAGATTTTGGAGACAGAAAAGAGACAGTCAGTATTGACAGACTAAAACCTGCTTTTGTCATGAAGGACGTGTCTGTACCGGTCGCAGTGGCGCCTCGACGAGGCAGGCCCCCGCAAAGGGCAAATAATCACTCTCTTCCTCAGTCAACAGAGCCGAAGCAGAAAGGCGCCGCAGGCAAGGCGGGGCCAACTCACAGCAGATTCGGCAGACGGCTGAAGCCCAAGCGGCGCACAGACTGAATGTTGGTGTTGATTATTCAGTAGTGAGTAAGGTGTTATTAAATTTTAGGAAATAGTCTGTTCTTCATCGTTTGGGGGGCGTTATATGGCTGTGTTGTTAGACATGTATATGTTGGACACTGCATATGTGATTTAACCGCACGATGAAGGAGAGCCACAGAGCTGCAGTCCCCTGCGGTGTGGAGCCGCAGAGCCTGGACCCCCTGTGGAGGACAGGGGACAGAAGATTTCCTGACCGCTGAGGCTCGAGAGGAGAGAAGGGGGAGTTATGCAGATAAAAAGTTAATGAATGTGAATAAAGGGATTTTGGTAGAGATGTGTGATTTCCCCTGCGAGGGAAATGGTTTGATGTGAGAATGTTTCAAAGGGAGAACTTTGGTGTGTTCACCCTCTTTGTTCGCTGCTCAGGAATGAGAGCAGACAGTGGGATGATTACTTGAAATAAACTGGAATTAAATGCAATTCGGTTTCGTTATTCAAGACTCCCCACAGTCCTGGCATTTGTTTGCATTGTTTACTTCTCGGGGCTGCCGCCGGAAAGCGAGCCGTATCAATTACTGAGCGAGTATCCTGGCGATGTAAACATCCACGGACCAAAAACGTACATTTGCTCATGGAGCAGGTCATTCACACTGGCAGACAATCGCGCTATATGTGTCTATAATGACTATAGATAGGATTTTCTTTCCATGCACACAAAAAAAAAAAAAAAAAAAATTCCCAGACCCGACTACCTCGCGAGGTAGTCGATACCCAAAAGCTGATGGTGTATAGAACACGTATATTAGGATTTGTATGTGAAATTTCGGCATCAAAACTGCTCCCATTTAGCTGTAAATGGGAGCAGTAAATATGGCTGTAAATACGTATTTACGGCTGTAAATACGGCTCACTCTCCGGCAGAGAGCGAGCCGTATTGGTATCGTACTCGGTATCGAGTACCGAGCGATATTCTGGCCAGTATAGGCCCTTTTCCACTAGCCTCACTTAGCCCTACACCGCACCACTCAGCCCGCTTTAGGTACTTTTCCACTAGCCCCAGCACCGGTTAGCAGGTACTTTTTTCGTACCTGATCCAGGGCAGGGTCTAACCGGGCTGAGTAGGGCTGAGTAGGGCTGTGATATGACTTTAAGAGACTGGTCGCTGCTGATTGGTCAGGTCGTAACGTCATGAAAGCGACTTTTTCTGCTGAATTTATTCCACGACCGCCATTTGTAATTGTTCAGCCAGTGAACACAGTGCGCCCCTTTAATACGGTATATTATATTAATATACTGTATAATATACTTATATAATAATATACTCCTAATATTATATATTAGGAGGTGCGCAATTTTCTTTCTATATTAGGCGACGATCGCATCCAGCGCGAGTTGGACGGATCTACTTGAAATGCAGGTGTCCGAGCAGATGGTTTCCCAAGGGCACATCCGTACTGCCAAACAGTGTCGGGAGAAGCTGAAAAAGCTGAAAAGCGATTACCGAGCAGTGAAGGACCACAATGCTCGAAGTTCAGCGGATCGGAAGGAGTGGAAGTGGTTCGCTGAGAGACATTGGGCTCGACACGTCACTGTCACGGTCACGGTCATGGCCTTGGAAACCGTGGATGGTGAGTGTTGTTTTGATATTGCGCATCTTTTCGCCACTTTATCCTTTCTGTGCCAAGCTCACTGTTTTTAAGAAATAGGAAGGTTGTTAGATTGTGGGTAATGGTTGTTACTGAGGCTTGCGTATTGTTTTGCAGCCAACTGCAGATTCACGCTTGCTTTGTGTTAAGTATTAGAGCAAACAAAACGCTGAATTACGCTTATTGTATTCCGGTTAAAAACTTGAGAGTGTTGTGCACATGTTGCAATTTGGTGTTAAGTTTTAAATTGCGTGCATTTTCTTTCTAGAATCGCAGTTCATATCACAGGGGTCCACCTCAGTGGACAGACACAGCGGACTCTCCTGGCGCTGCGTCTGTGTGTGCATCTGGCTGAGCGCCAGTTGGATCGACTCCCATGTCAGCCACATCACCAGCTCCATCTGGATCACGTTCAAGTGCCGGTAAGGCACAATAACCACGATTTTTATTTTTGGTTGAAACAGGTCCAGCAGCGGAAACCAGGGTCAAAAATCCATCCATCCATCCATCCATCCATCTTCTATCGCTTAATCCTTTAGAGGTCGCGGGGGGGCTGGAGCCTAACAAGTTATGTACCAAATTGATTAATGCAATTTCCTGTAGCTGCATATTAATTAATTGAAAATGTCTTTTTAAATGTACAAAGAGGTTATTCTTTGGTCTTCACTTATCGGTGTTCCACAACCATTTTTAGGTGTGGTGATTGGTGCTGTTGTAACTCCTGTTTTAGACAAACAAAGTGCATGAACTGCCGTTGAAATCAACATGCTTCAATGAAATGCTTCGCGTCAGCTGACTGTATTAACCCATTCAGATTTCTGCGGCCACACTACAAGCAACTAGTTTAAACATTACCCATCCATCCATCCATATTCTTAATCTTAATCCTTTTTAGTTTTGCAGGGGGGCTGCAGCCGAAGACAGCACCCTGCGTGTTGCAAAATCTGCTCTACTGAGGGGCAGCAACATGACAGTTCAGCTTATATACAGCAATGAAGCATAATATAATAGTGACATTCCACCACAGACTTTCACCTGTGTAATTTCATAATATATGTAGTGATCCAGCTTTAACGACCATGCCTTTCTGTCTTTCCATCTAGGCAAGACGAAAACAGACAACTCCCATCGCTGACCTTACATTAACGATGGTCAACATGCATGACGAAGAGATGCGGCTCTTGGAACGGCAACATGACCAGAGGCAAGAATCAGGAGTACATGCAGCATTTGCGACAGGTGGCCGCAGATGTGCGCAGCAACATGACAGTTCAGCTTATATACAGCAATGAAGCATAATATAATAGTGACATTCCACCACAGACTTTCACCTGTGTAATTTCATAATATATGTAGTGATCCAGCTTTAACGACCATGCCTTTCTGTCTTTCCATCTAGGCAAGACGAAAACAGACAACTCCCATCGCTGACCTTACATTAACGATGGTCAACATGCATGACGAAGAGATGCGGCTCTTGGAACGGCAACATGACCAGAGGCAAGAATCAGGAGTACATGCAGCATTTGCGACAGGTGGCCGCAGATGTGCGCAGCAACATGACAGTTCAGCTTATATACAGCAATGAAGCATAATATAATAGTGACATTCCACCACAGACTTTCACCTGTGTAATTTCATAATATATGTAGTGATCCAGCTTTAACGACCATGCCTTTCTGTCTTTCCATCTAGGCAAGACGAAAACAGACAACTCCCATCGCTGACCTTACATTAACGATGGTCAACATGCATGACGAAGAGATGCGGCTCTTGGAACGGCAACATGACCAGAGGCAAGAATCAGGAGTACATGCAGCATTTGCGACAGGTGGCCGCAGATGTGCGGGCAGATGCGCGTGAAGCCCTGGAGCAGGACGCTGCGTTACGAAGGGAAGAGCTCGCAGAGATGTCATCGCCCAGTCTGTTTTTTTGTTTGTAAATTTTGCTTCTGGAATAAAATTGTATTGTTTGCATCAAAAGTCTGGTTTATCTGTTATGACACCGTATGAGAAAAGCCAATAATTACATACACATTCCATTCTCTGTTCACTCCACATGCTGCTGTTCATCAGGTCAGGTGTATAGCCTTCTAATGGTAATTTAATTTTTAACAACACAACGAAACGTAATGTCTTGGTAGGGTTTTTTTTTTATTTTAAACAAATTTGTAATGCTGAATCCATTTCTCTTGAACGGGTACATTTTTTATGTTATAAGCAGTTGTACAGGTGTGCTTGAACTTGTAGACACTGATAAAGGTAAGTACGTGTAAGTTGAATGTTGCATCACCAGTCAAAATTTAATAAATTAAGAAGGAATCTAGCAAAAATTTGGCACTAATAACAGTAGACAAATCGGACAAGGATACACAACTGTGTTTTTGTTGCACACAACTGTTGTCACTAACAAGTGCAAAATTTATATTCCCTTTTCCCAAAAATTAAAAATCAATTTGTAAGTAAAAGTGGGAGACCTTTACATGGGAAAATATGACATGTATCAGCACATGATTTATAGTTCAATTTGCATTTCCACCTAAGCAAAAGTGGCTTGTCGAGCTGGATTTTTGTGAAGATGGCCTGTGTGGTGTTTCTGCATGTAATTACATACCTGTCAAGTGATACGGTTTCGCCGTATTTTAATACGGGGAAAATGCAATTTTAGCAAATACGGGCGTATTGCCATTTCTGTACGCCAAAGAGAAAAATATACGGGAAAAAAAATTGAGAGTGTGGGGAGGAACACGTCGTGTGTGACCCCCACAGCGTACGGGGCTGTCAGAGCGCTCAGCGTGAGCAATTATCACAACAGAAGTGTGGACTCATCATTAGGCTGATGGCTTCGCACCTTCTTAACAGATAAGCGTTATGAACAAGAGGACAGGTAGATGGACCATGCACAACATTTTATTTACAAAAAACATTTTTGAAATATGTATGCACATAAATGTGAACAAAATAGACAAGTATTGCATCACATGTTATATTGTAACGTGCAGCTCGACATGGCGATGTTCCACCAAGAGGTTTGAACTCACGCCTCCCGCTCTGGAGTCCCGCACTCTACCTGTGTCGCCAATAGGGTCAACCCACTTATCAAGCCAAGTAGGGTGCTTATATTGAGTTCGCTACAATATCACCACCCTGCTCCTCTGCTCTCTGTGCCGCTGCCACCACTGGTTCATCTACTGCATCATCCAATGTAGTGTCAAACATCTCTCCATGACTCTCACACAGATTGTGCAGAGCACAACAAGTCAGCACCATAGATTTAACCAGTTTCATGTCACAGTCATTCCTCTCTCCTTCCTCCTTCCTTCTCTCCTCGTCATCAGCCATTTTGTTTGTTGTGGAGGATTCGGTCGCGTGTTTCACGTCACGAGGGTGTGGCGCCGCCTGCTGTTCAACAAATCCCACCCACAGCAGGTGTGCCAGCAGGTGCGCCAGCAGTAGTTGAAAAGCAACTGAGGCCGAACCGAACCGAAGTGAGTAGAGCCGGGTTTTCAATCGGGGCTGAGCGGGGCTAGTGGAAAAGGGCCTTATGGCGATGTAAACAGCCACAGACTAAAAATGTTCCGCCTGCTCATGGAGCAGGTCATTCACACTGGCAGACAATCACGCTATATGTGTCTATAATGACTATAGATAGGATTTTCTTCCGTGCACGCAAAAAAAAAAAAAAAAATTCCCAGAACCAACTACCTCGCGAGGTAGTCGATACCCAAAAGCCGATGGTGTATAGAACACGTATATTAGGATTTGTATGTGAAATTTCGGCATCGAAACTGCTCCATAAATACGGCTGTAAATATGTATTTACGGCAGTAAATACGGCTCGCTCTCTGCCGGAGAGCGAGCCGTATCGAGTACCGAGTGATATTCTGGCCAATATGGCGATCTAAACAGCCACGGACTAAAAACGTTCCGCCTGCTCATGGAGCAGGTCATTCACACTCGCAGACAATCGTGCTATTTGTGTCTATAATGACTGTAGAGAGGATTTTCTTTCCATGCACGCAAATTTTTTTTTTTTCCCGGCTCCGACTACCTCGCTTTAATGCGCCTTATAATCCGGTGCGCATTATGTATGAAATTAGACCATCAAATAGACCGTTCATTGATAGTGCGCCTTATAATCCGGTACGCCTTATAGTCCCAAAAATACGGTATGTTAATATTTTACCAGGCTGTGTTGGAGAGCTGTATTAGATACAGCATTACAGCTTGGTTTGGCAACCTCTCTGTGAAACTTAAGAACAGAGTGTTGCGTTTAATTCATACAGCATGGAAAATTATTGGAGTTAAAGAGTATTTACCCATGCAGATCTTACACGACCAGGCAGCCTGTAGACAAGCTCAAAAAATAATCAGTGACATGAGCCATGTACTAAACAGTGAATATGTGCGGCTGCCCTCAGGGAGGAGATACAGAGTCCCCAAGTGCAGGTTCAATAGATACAAGAACTCATTTATCCCGACGTCAGTAAAACTTTTAAACTCAGATAAATAGGTCAGGGACACTGATAACTCCTGTTCTTAATGACTGCTGTTATATATTTATGTATGTATGTACTTGTATTATTTATTGGGTTTTATTTCATTCATTATGTACTACATCCATTGTGTACAGTATGTGTGTATTGTGTGGTTGCAGCACGGGTGACAAGCCCAAGACAAATTTCCCCTTGAGGGACAATAAAGTTTATCTTATCTTATCTTAACCGCACTTGCATATGGATCCACCGACGGTGTGAAAACTGCTGTTGGAACTAACGGATGAAAAGTATAAAGTTTTACTAGGGACTTTGGATTATTACTATAAAGGCCAGATTCTATCTGCAATAAATATTTATATTTATTTTCTTTAAGCTGAAAGCAAGAGGGAGTAATAAATAAATAAATAGCACATTGAGAAGACTTTTGTGATTAGGTGCTATACAAATGAAGTTGAATTAGATAAACTAGTACATACCCGTGCATACCCGTAGAAACCAAGTACGTATAAGCAAGTATTTCTGCATGCCCGTTGCTGAAGGGTCTCCTGTCTCAGACAGCTGTGTTGTTCACAGTCATGCCTGCGGCGTACTGCTGGAACCTGAGGTGTTTCATGTTCACGGCATCTTTTCTGATGTGCAGCAGTTCTCCTCATTCTATTGCTCTCCATCTGGTGGGTCTTCTTCATTCAGACCACTGGTTGAGGGATAGGTGCGTCGTAATTCCAGTTCATGGGCAGGATCATGAAAATATATCTGAGCAAAAAGTGGCTTTCGACCTTGTTCAGGAAGGCCCGTGCATGCCCGTAGAAACCAAGAAACCGGAGCACCCGGAGAAAATCAGCGCTTTGCTTGGCATTTTACATATTTGTAGTGTAGACTGGCATTCTTCAAGGTTACACATTTTTATTGTGTCGGCACCTCTTTAAAAACGACATTGCTGAGAAAGCAACGCTTTTGCTTAGTTTCTTCATCTTGAGCAACAATATGAAGACTGCTTGATCTGGAAACTCTGCTCGCGGCAACGTAGAATTGGCCACAGCTGCAGAAATCTGCTGTGCAGAAAACACGAACACGCTGTAAAGACTGGCCCTGTGACTTATTCACCTTGCCAGTTTTGAGCCATATGACATCATAAAGACACATTAGTCTAGACATCATGAGTGATGGTCTATATGACATCATAAACACACATTTGGACACATTTGTCTATATGACAGCATCCCGAGTCCTATGTTGCTTGATATCATAGGATCATCATAGGACATCATGCCGACATCACAGGGCGTCCTATGATGTGCTATGTGTATATATGATAGGGCGTCCTATGATGTGCTATGTGTATATGATGTCATAAAGACATCGTCCTATGATGTGTGATTTGTCTATGATAGGGCATCCTATGATGTGCTGTCCTATGATGATCAGGCAGAGATCAGGCAGAGATCATAGGCTGTCCTATGATGTCCTATAAATGTGACAGATACACACACAGAGATTTCTTGCACATTAGTCTAGGCATTGTGAGTGATGGTCTATATGACATCATAAAGACACATTTGTCTATGTGCCGTCATATAGACATCATATTTTTATGATGGCATCGCAAGTCCTATGATGATCAGGCAGAGATCATAAGCCATCCTATGATGTCCTACAAATGTGACAGACACACACACACACACACAGATTTCTTGTTTTAATATAGTGATAACAAATATAATTGCAGGCAATAAAAAAATCTGACTTACCGACAGCTGGTTTGAATATTTGATAAGGAGTCTTCACTCATAACTTTTACAAAAGTATTACAAGTAAGAAAAAAATAGTGATGTCAGGCTGCAGCAGACATCCCATCATTTGCACAGCACAAAACTGAATTTGAACCATCAGCAGCTCCACACTAATTTGTTCATCATTCAGCAAAGGTATGCATCCTCCTTGGTTATAATTTTGAGGATTATTTTTGTATATAAGGCTGCATCTATTGTGTACAAAAGCAGTTTTACAGATACTGTTAAGAGCCCACTTTTAACCTGAGCCTAACTATAAACATCAGGCTTAAAGTTTAAACATGGAGCTTGTATTTCTGTGAGAAACACCGAAAACTCCATATTTGTATTTCTCTGTGAGAAATAAATGCTCCTTGGTGTATGGATTGGCTGAAATCTGTTGTAAACTGGGGCCGTAGCTCTTTATTTCCATAGATACGGATGCACTTCAACAGTGCCAGGAAAACCTCTCCACTCTGGCAGCTGGTTTCAAATCTCTACACTTTCATACCTCCAAATAATAATAATAATAATGCATTAGATTTATATAGCGCTTTATCATAGACACTCAAAGACACTTTACAAATAGATACATTATTCATTCACTCCAGACAGACAATGGTAGCGGCAAGCTACTACTGTAGCCACAGCTGCTCTGGGGCATGCTGACAGAAACGTGGCTGTCAATCCACGCCAACGGCCTCTCCGGCCACTACCGAACATTTATACACATTCATATCCAGTGTTATGGACACTGGAGGCGAGGTGGGTAAAGTGTCTTGCCCAGGGACACAACTGCAGGAGGTCTGGGGAGAGCGGGATTCGAACCGCCAACCATCCTGTTATTGGACAACTTGCTCTACCTCCTGAGCCACAGCCGCCCCAAATACCTGGCATAGTATGCATGGACAGCTAAACTGTAGACAAACTTCCATGGTTTGGGGTAAAAACGTTGTTGTGTGCACGGGCCCTCGAATGGAGATGAACCCAGTAATCTTGTTATCAATAGAGTCACAAAGGCCTTGATTGAGCTCCCGATCTGATACTTCAGATTGGCAGTGGCGGACTGTGTATTTTACAACTAGGCCTTCATTGGTGATCTACCCGATTTAAGTGCCATTCATACCAAGCACCATAAAAATAGCCTATAGGGCCGTCCACACAAAGCATGTTAAAGATAACTTTAACTATGAAATTATAGTTTTAAAAATCTTTATCTTTTCGTTGTGGAGCTCCTTTTCCCTGCACACTTGTTCACTGAGCTGCAGATCCACTTGTTTCCCCAAAGGTTTAAAAGTACTGTTGCTTTGCAAGTGTCTAGCTGGTGGCTGTGCTTTGGTGTCTTGCTACTGCCTTGGTTAGACAGCTCAAGTTTGCAAACCCTGTCTGGCTCCAAGTATCTACTCGATCAGTTGCAAACAATAGGCATTCCCATCAAGACAATTTGCAACACTCCTTGGAGCCTGTAATCCAAGGATACCACTCATTGCTAATATGGAAGTGACGGACAAATCCTTTTACTGGCTGAGACAGGCCTGCTAGCTTCGGGGTTGGCCGACCTCTCTTCACAATTCTTCACAGCTTTTCTTGAAAAGTCCATCTGGAAAATTGATTTTTTTTTAAAAATATCAGCAGTGTTGGGCAAGTTACTAAAAAATATGTGATATCCTACCGTGTAGCAATGATCACACTTGAGTTATTTCTTTGGCTAACTCTGCCGTTTATTCTGCAACACACATAATATGACTGAACATGGATTCTGCGCGGGGTTTTCACACTCTTGTTCTAATGTGTCCCCTTAGTAGCAGTGCTGAACAATACAGGTAGTTCCCCCTAGAGGCATGTGCCAGTAATGTTTTAAATTAGACTTGCAGTCTACCACATCCCTCCCCTCTAGATTAAACTACTTTTAATTACACTAGCCAATTTTGCTAGACATCCTGGAACTCCCATTTAACCCTAAACAATCACAGTTACTTTTAACTTCTTAAACACATGTGCCATACACATAATTTCTTTCTCTTTTTTTTTTTTTTTTTTTTTTTACATGTATAACACACATAACAGTCTAACTGGGGATTTGGTTTGACTACCGCATCCCAGTGAGGTTCCAGGACGCATTCTTGTCCTGTGGCTGGGGAACTCACGACTGACTAAGTATAGTCCTTCAAGTAGTCTGGAGCTCTCCTAGCTCGCTGAGATCTTCTCACGGCTGGTGAGCCAACTGCAGGTGAAGACTCAGACTGCTCCACTGTTTCGGCTGCTGCAGTGCTGCCCGTAGAATCTGCAGAGACGGTTACCTCAGGTTTCACCTGAAGTGGTGGTTCGTTGATGCTCTCCTCAGGATGGGTGTCAGACAACACCTCTGGTGCCATCGGCAGGGGAATGGAGCTCCTACCATGAACTTGGTCGATGTGTCGCCTCACCACTTGTCCATGACCTAATGTCACCTTGAATGACACAGGGCCTGTCTTTTCTGTTATTTCTCCTGGTACCCAGGCTGGTCCTGAGCCAAAGTTGCGGGTGTAGACCACGTCTCCTTCTCTCAGTATTCTCTCTCTAGCATGCATGTCATGATAACCTTTTTGTTTCTCTTGTTTATCATGCACTTTGTTTCTGAAGTCTGGATGTATTAAGTCAAATGTTGACCTCAACTTTCTTCCCATCCATGGACCTGCGTAGTCAATGTGAATTCTTCTCCATGGTTTATCTGGAACTTCCCAAGGATGTAGTGGGGCTGCTGGAGGACTGTTCCTGTTCTCCTGGCATGCCGCACATGACTTCACAAGCGCCTCCACCTCTGCATCCATGTTGGGCCACCACATGTAACTCCTCGCCAACGCTTTCATGCGAGTGATGCCAGGGTGTGCTTGGTGTAGTTGTTGCAGTAAGGCATTCCTACCAGGTGGTGGAACAACCACGCGTCCTCCCCACAGGATACAACCTTCCTGGGTGCTGAGCTCATCCTGTCGTCGGGCATAGGGAATGAACTCAGGACTGTTCATCTTCGGCCATCCTCGCAAGATGTATTCTCGCACTCTTGCTAGAACAGGGTCTTTGTCTGTCCACTTCTTTATTTGTTGTGCGTTCACCAGGGGCACGCCGATATCTTCAAACAATAGCACTCTCTCCTCCTCCTCAGGCGTGCTGTCTCTTCCTCCATCCAAGGGTAGCCTACTCATCGCGTCAGCATTCGTATGGTCCCGTCCGGCTTTGTAAACGATGGTGTACTCATACGCTGCTAATGTAACGGCCCATCTCTGAATTCTCTGAGATGTCATCTGGGGTATGGCTCTCATTTCACTGAACAGTGAAATTAGTGGCTTGTGGTCAGTCACTATAGCGAACTGTCTCCCATACAGGTATTTGTGGAACTTTTTTACACCAAATACTACTGCAAGGCCCTCCTTGTCTAGCTGGGAGTAGTTTTTCTCAGCTGCACTAAGAGTTCTTGAGACGAACCCTATGGGTCTCTCTGAGCCATCCTCCATACGATGAGAGAGTACAGCACCCACACCGTAGGGTGATGCGTCACACGCCAGGATGAGTGGTTTGTTTGAATCATAGTGCACTAACACACTACAGGACTGAAGTAGCGCTTTGGACTCTTCAAACGCCTTCTGCTGCTTGACCCCCCATGACCATTTTTCTTCCTTCTTAAGTAAGGTATGTAGTGGTGCCAGCAGCGTGGAGAGCTTTGGGAGGAACCTATGGTAATAGTTCAACAAGCCCAGGTAGGCTTTTAACTCAGTAACATTTTGTGGCTCAGGCGCCTCCGCAATGGCTTCCACTTTGTCTGTTAGAGGGTGTAGACCACTGGCGTTGATCTTGTGGCCTAGGAACACCACCTCTTTTCCCATGAACTCACACTTGCTTCTTTTCAACCTCAGACCGCTTTTCTCCAACCGTTGAAGCACTTCCTTCAGCGTTTTCAGATGTTCTTGTTCATTTGGTCCTGTACAAAGGATGTCATCCAAATAAACGGCAACATTCGGAATTCCACCTAGGATGCCCTCCATAGTTCTCTGGAATATAGCAGGACTGGAAGCTACTCCAAATGGTAAGCGTGTGTAGGTATATAAGCCTTTGTGTGTATTGATGGTTACATACTTTCTTGATTCTTCTTCCAGGACTACTTGTTGGTAGGCGTGACTCATGTCTAATTTCGTGAAGTGTCGGCCGCCGTTCAGCTGTGCGAAGAGGTCCTCCACTTTAGGAATTGGATACTGATCCACCCGTGATGCTCGATTGACAGTGAGTTTGTAATCTCCACATATTCTAATGGAGCCATCCGGCTTTCTCACTGGGACTATGGGCGCCGCCCATTCTGCAACCTGCACTGGCTCAATGATCTTGTCATCCAGCAGCCTCTGTAGCTCGCTTTCAACCAGTGGCTTGACTGCATAGGGTACCGGTCGGGGTTTGCAGAATCGTGGTTGGGCCTCCTTGTCCACATTAATCTTTGCAGTGACACCTTTTAGCTGTCCTACGCCTTCTTTGAACACCTCAGCGTGTCTTTCGAGGATCTCCTCCAGCTGCAATTTGGGCTGAGATTCCACTTTATTCACCAACTGATCAATCATGGCCAGTTCTTGTAGCCAACTTCGCCCTAGTAGATTTGGTCCTTCGCTCCCAACTACTACTACAGGTAAGTCCTTTTCTTTGTTTTCGTGCTGCACCTTCACTTGTGCCATGCCTAGCACGTCTAGCTTCTCTCCTGTGTATGTTTTTAATTTTAATGAACAGGGATTTAATTCTGCTGTGTCTGTTTTCTTCCACAGTTGTGTATATTGCTGTTTACTTAATATGGTTACTCCACAGCCTGTATCAACTTCAAATGTTACTTTCATTCCATTAACATTCATGGTACGCGTGATGGGCGCTACCTTGGTCAGCTCCTCTGACGTGTTGTAAATTGTGTGAAAACCCATGTCTTCTGTATCACTTTCTCCCTCCCCTCTCAGTTGATTCGCTCGCTGTTCCTTTCCTGGGCCCTTGTTTTCATACTTTTGCCCATTAACTGTCGCTTTCAGCACCTGTGCGCTGTCCACCTTTATTCTACATGCTTTCTTAATGTGCCCTCGCTTGCCACAATTATGACACAGCTCAGTGGCAAATTTGCACTCGGCAGCATTGTGCTGGCCTTTGCAGCGATAACAACTGGGGAATTTGTGCTGAGTTTTGTCAGTCGACACTTTGTGGACACCTACTTGGGTCTTAGGCACACGAACATGCGTTGCTGTGTCCTCTGCTAGTTTCCTTTGCATTTCTCTCACATCTTTAGATGCTGTTTCCATCGCTTGGCATAATTCCAAAGCCTTCGCAAAAGTGAGTTTTGTTTCAGATAAAAGTCGCCGTTGCATTCGGTCATCATTCACTCCACACACAAGTCTGTCTCTTAACATTTCTTCCAATGAGACTTTGTAATCACAGTGCAGTGCTAATTTCTTCAATTCTGCCACATACTCTGCTATGGACTCAGTGTTCCTCCTTATGCGTGAATTAAATTTGAATCGTTGTACGATTTCACTCGGTTTGGGGCTGAAGTGCTTCTGAAGCTCAGCAGTAAGCTGGTCGTACGTTTTATCTTTCGGTAATGCAGGGCTTATTAAATTTCTCAACAAGCTGTAAGTAGTTGCACCAACTCCACTCAACAGTACAGCCTTCCTTTTGTCTGGCTCCTCAATGTCATTAGCTTGGAAGAAAAAGTCCAACATTTCACTATATTCTTCCCATGACTGAGTCGAGTTATCAAAAGGGGTTACCGTTCCGATTACAGCCGCCATTGCTCGTCGTGGTGGGGAAACCTCGTTTTTCCTCCTCTGAACTTGCACTCGAACTACTGGAGTCACTTGAGTTCGCCACACTTGCAATGTTCTCTGTTTCTCGCCGCTGATTTTTTTCTTTTAATCCTCGTCGCCAATTGTGTGATATCCTACCGTGTAGCAATGATCACACTTGAGTTATTTCTTTGGCTAACTCTGCCGTTTATTCTGCAACACACATAATATGACTGAACATGGATTCTGCGCGGGGTTTTCACACTCTTGTTCTAATGTGTCCCCTTAGTAGCAGTGCTGAACAATACAGGTAGTTCCCCCTAGAGGCATGTGCCAGTAATGTTTTAAATTAGACTTGCAGTCTACCACAAAATAGTAACTAGTTACCATTACTTCTTTTCAAAAGTAAGTTACTTTTGAGTTACTGCATAATTAAAGTAACTAGTTACTTGGAAAAATAACTTTAACGTTACTTTTAAATGCACACTTAAATGATCTTTCACACACAGCAAGATAATTTTTAATTAATGGATTACATTATGGGCTTGATCCATGAAGACCTCCGGGAGGTCTTCAACTCCCACCTCCGGAAGAACTTCAACCACATTCCGAGGGAGTCTGGAGACATGGAGTCTGAATGGGCCATGTTCTCCACCTCTGTTGTTGAAGCGGCGGCCCAGAGCTGCGGCCGCAAGGTGGTCGGTGCATCTCGTGGTGGCAACCCCCGAACCAAGTGGTGGACACCAGTGGTGAGGGGGGCCATTAAGCTGAAGAAGGAGTCCTATCAAGCTTGGTTGGCTTGTGGGACTCCCGAAGCAGCTGAGGTGTACCCGCAGGCCAAGCGGAGTGCAGTTCGGGTGGTTGCTGAAGCAAAAACCCGGGTATGGGAGGAGTTCGGTGAGGCCATGGAACAAGACTTTCGGTCGGCCTCGAAGAGATTCTGGCAAACTGTCCGGCGGCTCAGGAGGGGAAAGCAGCTCCCCGTCCACACTGTGTATGGTGCGGATGGGACACTGTTGACTTCGACTGGGGACATCGTCGGGCGGTGGAAGGAATACTTCGAGGATCTCCTCAATCCCACTGATACGCCTTCCACAGTGGAAGCAGGGTTTGGGGACGAGGGGGATGACTCGCCTATCACAGGGGCTGAGGTCGCCAAGGTGGTTAAAAATCTCCTTGGTGGCCGGGCCCCGGGGGTGGACGAGATTCGCCCTGAGTACCTCAAGGCCCTAGATGTTGTTGGGTTGTCATGGTTGACACGCCTCTGCAACATTGCGTGGAGGTCGGGGGCAGTGCCTTTGGCATGGCAAACCGGGGTGGTGGTTCCTCTCTTTAAAAAAGGGGACCGGAGGGTGTGCTCCAACTTTAGAGGGATCACACTCCTCAGCCTCCCTGGGAAGGTCTATGCCAAGGTACTGGAGAGGAGAGTCTGGCCGTTGGTTGAACCTCGGATTCAGGAGGAGCAATGTGGTTTTCATCCTGGCCGTGGCACATCGGACCAGCTCTTTACCCTCTCGAGAATTCTCGAAGGTTCGTGGGAGTTTGCCCAACCAGTTTACATGTGTTTTGTGGACTTGGAGAAGGCATTTGACTGCGTCCCTCGTGGATTTTTGTGGGGGGTGCTTCGGGAGTATGGGGTATCGGGCTTGTTGTTACGAGCTATTCGGTCTCTGTACGACCGTTGTGAGAGTTTGGTTCGTATTGCCAACACTTGGTCGGAGTCATTCCCAGTGAGAGTTGGACTCCGCCAGGGCTGCCCTTTGTCACCGATCCTGTTCATAATTTTTATGGACAGGATTTCTAGGCGCAGCCAGGGAATGGAGGGTGTCATGCTTGGTGACCACAGGATCTCATCTCTGTTGTTTGCAGATGATGTTGTCCTGTTGGCTTCATCCAGCAATGACCTACAGCTCTTGCTGGGACGGTTTGCCGCTGAGTGTGAAGCGGCTGGGATGAGAATCAGCACCTCCAAGTCCGAGTCCATGGTCCTCAGCCGGAAAAAGGTGGATTGTCCTCTCCGGGTTGGGGACAGGCTCCTGCCCCAAGTGGAGGAGTTTAAGTATCTTGGGGTCTTGTTCACGAGTGAGGGGAGAATGGAGCGAGAGCTCGACAGACGGATTGGAGCAGCATCTGCAGTGATGCGGACGTTGTACCGGTCTGTTGTGGTGAAGAGGGAGCTTAGTTCTAAGGCAAAGCTGTTGATTTACCAGTCAATCTACGTTCCTACTCTCACCTATGGTCACGAGCTTTGGGTAATGACCAAAAGAACGAGATCGCGGATACAAGCGGCTGAAATGAGCTTTCTCCGTAGGATTGCTGGACTCACCCTCAGAGATAGGGTGAGGAGCTCAGTCGTCCGGGAGAGGCTCAGAGTAGAACCGCTGCTCCTCCACATTGAAAGGAGTCAGTTGAGGTGGTACGGGCATCTGATTAGGATGCCTCCTGGACGCCTCCCACTTGAGGTGTTTCAGGCACGTCCCACTGGGAGGAGACCCCGGGGCAGACCCAGGACTCGGTGGAGAGACTATGTCTCCCAACTGGTCTGGGAACGCCTTGGTATCCCCTCTGAAGAGCTGGAGCAGGTGGCTGGGGAGAGGGAAGTCTGGCTCTGCTTGAACTGCTGCCTCCGCGACCCGGACCTCCGGAAAAGCGGTAGAAGATGGATGGATGGATGCATTATGGGCTTATTAAAGTCAGGCTGAAAACAGACTGTTTCAGACAGAGCTTTTACAACATGTTCAGTCTGCTTTAGCCTTCCTTGAGAGCTCAATGTGGGAAAAATCTGAAGAAAATCAACACAAAATTGCCAGTAATTTCCTCATTTTGGAGTGAGAAATAGAATTTGTGGAGTGAGAGAGAGGGAAAAAGAGTGAGAATCACTCCAAAAGAGTGAGTTGGCAACACTGCATCAAGCTGTCAATGTTTTTTTTTTTACCCATAATTAGATGTTTGTTTCTAGTTTCATATGTATGCAAAGAAAAATATAGAAGTATGAGATCACATGATCTGTCATTAAGCATATTAACAACTTTATACATTGTACAAGCATTATGACAAACATTATACTCAGTAAGCTTTAGTAATCTGTATCTGTGAAAAAGAGGATTTGTGGGTGAATTTGCCCTAGACCAAAATATGGAACATATAATTTCTTTCTGTAATGTCATCAATTTTAGCAAAAAACTAGGAAAAGTATTGCACCATATTATATTGCAGTAATTCAAGTGAGGCTCAATTAATGACTGACATAAGATTAAAAGTGCCTTGAAAGGAAGGAAATGTCGTAACTTAAAAAAATAAACCAACATATTTAGACAACTTATTCATTAGTTCCTCAAGCTGTTTCTTGAAATTTAAGTGTTCATCAATACATACCCCCAGAAATTTAGAAAAAGACACTTTTAATTTCTAAGCCATTTATAAAATACCAGAAAATTTTGAAATATTTTTCTTTCTTGCCAGGTGAAACAATATGTAATTAGTTTTATTTATAGATAATTTATTGCATTTAAACCATGTATCCACTTTAATTAATTCTTCATTTAATTTATCTTGTAAATCTTTAAGATTTTATCTTATGTAAAATATCTGGTTTATTATTAAAGTCATTTATATATAATATAAAAAGAAGAGGACCTAATATAGATTCCTGAAGGACCCCACAATTGCCAATTTTCTTTACCGATTTGATACCATTTATAGCTGCATATTGCTCCCTCCCATATACAGTAAATAACTTCAAAACCAATGTAAAGCTGTACCTCTGATACCATAATGCTCCAACTTTGCTGCCGCTGAGGGTCCACCACTGGAGATTGGAACTTAACGTGTCTAATAACACTGGTCAACACCAAATTTATTGGTGATAAATAAATTTAAATTTATTTATTTATATCATTATTTAAGTTTTTTTTAGCTGATATAGGAGAATTTTGATGTGCTGAATCCAAAAATCACATTGGTTTTGCTCTATCAGGTCAACTTTTTGAACTATGGCCATATGTTCTTTATGGTTTTTTTTACATGTACTTGTATTTTCGCTTTATATGATGCAAAATTGTTTTTTATTTCTTGAAATTCTCTGAATTTTGAACAATGATGATGTAACATTCAATTTACATGTACTTACCTTTATCAGTGTCTACTATTCAATTTACAGTACAACTGCTGTACAACTGCTTACAACTTAGCATAAAAACCTGACCTGATCAAGAGAAACGGATGTCATTTTCAGATTCAGCGGTGCAAAATTGTCTTAAATCAGTTGAAAAAACACAGACAACTTACAAAAAAATATTTTTGTTATGTTGTGTAATGTGAACAGAAAATTACATTGAAGAAAAGAATAAACTAACCCTAAGAGTCCCCAAAACTGAATAAAACACTGCATATACAGTGGTGTGAAAAAGTGTTTGCCCCCTTCCTGATTTCTCATTTTTTTGCATGTTTGTCAAACTTAAATGTTTCAGATCTTCAAATAAATTTAAATATTAGACAAAGATAACACAAGTAAACACAAAATGCAGTTTTTAAATTAAGGTGTTAACACCTTAAAAAAAATAAATCAAAACCTACATGGCCCTGTGTGAAAAAATGATTGCCACCTAAACCTAATAAGTGGTTGAGCCACCCTTAGCAGCAACAACTGTAATCAAGCCTTTGCGGTAACTGGCAATGAGTCTTTTACAGCGCTATGGGCGAATTCTGGCCCACTCATCTCTGCAGAATTGTTGTAATTTCAAGCGTGAACCGCCTTTTTAAGGACATGCCACAGCATTTCAATCAGGTTCAGGTCAGGACTTTGACTAGGCCACTCCAAAGTCTTCATTTTGTTTTTCTTAAGCCATTCAGAGGTGGACTTGCTGGTTTGTTTTGGATCATTGCCCTGCTGCAGAACTCAAGTGCGCTTCAACTTCAAATCAAATCAAATCAAACTTTATTGTCATATTGCTGTACATACAACTGTAGTGCAGGCAAGATGAAATTGCGTTTCTCTCGGCATCCATATAAGAAGCAGCATGATTAAGACACACTCCCACATAGCTCCACCCCCCACCCCCACCCCCCCCCATCCATTCACACATCCCTAAGACATACTTGGGGAAAAAGAATAACTAACTATAATATACAAAATGTCCATAGGTGCAGTAGTGTGTATGAGAGATTCCGGGTCAGCTGTTCAGCATCCTGACAGCTTGTGGGAGGAAGCTGTTGATCAGTCTGGTGGTTCGAGGACTTGAGGTCACGAACAGATGGCCGGACATTCTCCTTCAGGATTTTTTGATAGACAGCAGAACTCATGGTTCCATTTACCACAGCAAGTCTTCCAGGTCCTGAAGCAGCAAAACAGCTCAGACCATCACACTACCACCACCATATTTTACTGTTGGTATGATGTTCCTTTTCTGAAATGCTGTGCTACTTTTACACCGGATGTAATGGGACACACACCTTCCAAAAAGTTCAACTTTTGTTTCGTCAGTCCACAGAGTATTTTCTCAAAAGTCTTGGTGATCATCAAGAGGTTTTCTGGCAAAAGTGAGATGAGCCTTTATGTTCTTTTTGCTCAGCAGTGGTTTTCGTCTTGGAGCTCTGCCATGCAGGCCATTTTTGCCCAGTCTTTCTTATGGTGGAGTCATGAACACTGACCTTAACTGAGGCAAGTGAGTCCTGCAGTTCTTTGGATGTTGTTGTGGGGTCTTTTGTGACCTCTTGGATGAGTTGTCGCTGCGTTCTTGGGGTAATTTTGGTCAACCGGTCACTCCTGGGAAGGTTCACCACTGTTCCATGTTTTTGCTATTTGTGGATAATGGCTCTCACTGTATTTTGATGGAGTCCCAAAGCTTTAGAAATGGCTAGAAAATTGAACTCAGCTTTCCAAAGATGGGATAAATCACAGTTAATATATGTTTTAATGGGGGCAATCACTTCTTCACACAAGGCCGTGTAGGTTTGGATTTTTTTTTTTTACCCTTAATAATAAACACCTTCAATTAAAAACTGCATTTTGTGTTTACTTGTGTTATCTTTGTCTAATATTTAAATTTATTTGATGATCTGAAACATTTAAGTGTGACAAACATACAAAAAAATTAGAAATCAGGAAGGGGGCAAACACTTTTTCACACCACTGTACACTACTCACAAAAAGTTAGGGATATTCAGCTTTCGGGTGAAATTTCAGGATGCACCTAAAATGCATTATAACCTTTACAGGTGAACTTAATTTGACCTTCTCTAACCTTTGGAATGCACATGTCCAGCTGTTCAATATTTTAGTACTTTTAGAATAACTTAAGATTCCTGCTCGCTCTGTGCTCCAGCCTGTCTCTCTCTCGCTCCTCTGACTAGGCGCCGCTCTCTGCAGCTGATTACACCTTCTGTTGCCAATCAGGGGAACCCTTTATATCGGACGCTCCCCCACCACTCTGTCTGGTTTTGTCTGATCGCCTGCCTGTCGGTAATCTGCCTGAGCCTCATCGTATATATTCTTGTTACCTGGTGTTCTGTGTTCTGACCCTTGCCTGTCTAGAGCCCTGAGCCTGCCATCTGTATTTGATCTGTCTCTGTATTGGATCCATCTGCCTGCCCGCTGTTTCACCTGCCGTGCTCTGACCCTTGCCTGACTGGACCCCCGAGCCAGCTTCACGGACTGGATTACCTTAGCCTGGATTGTGCACACTCCCACATAAGTTAACTTACCTTCACTGCAGCCTCCTCCTGCAGCTGGGAAGGGGGGGGGTGACCCTCACTGACTCCCCCCTCAGAGAGGCTTGACTTACCTTCACTGCAGCCTCCTCTCCATCACCCCCTTCCCCTCAAGCCTGGCCAGCCTGCCACGGTTCCCCGCTGGAGGACCCTCACCGGCTCACCCCCCAGAGAGGCTCACTTGGCACCTCGCTTCTCACTGGAAAGATCCCCATGCAGCTTCTGAAAAAGCCAGTTACAGTTATCATTCCATCTATTCCCTCAATTCTCACAATCTACCCAATTGTTTCCCTTACTCACCTTGTATCTTCTCTCTCTCTCTCTCTCCAGGGTTTCGAGATCCACGTCACATTTTTGCCATTTGTTAATAAAATTATTGTTTAAGCTGCTTGATGGTCTCATCCATGTCTGCTCCTGGGTCTGGGAATTGATCACCATGTCAGCACAAAACCAGCTGGCAGACCCAGCAGACACCGTGATGGGATCGCTAGCTACCCGATTTGGGGTTCTGGAGCATCAGTCGGATCAAACGGCGTATCAAATCGAGGTACTTCACAACCAGGTCTCCAAAATTTTTGAACAGCTAGCCCAGATCAACACTCATGTACAGGGCCTGCTAGCGGCGTCCCCCACTACGGCCCAAACCACACCAATTGCTCGTCCGGTCCGAGTACCAGTTCCTACTCCTCCACGCTACTGAGGAAAGCTAGGGGGAGTGAGGGGCTTTCTTTTTCAGTGCGGGCTCGTATTTGATCGTACTCCCAAGGAATTTCCATTGACTCTTAGCCAAATTAGCTTCTTGGCCGGACTCATTGACGGACATGCTCTTGTCTGGGCTCAAGTCGCGCCTACACCTACGCCCAATTCACTGAAGAATTCATTAAAGTGTTCGACCAGTCCGACTGCAAGGGGAGCGCGGACACATGATTAATGAATCTCCCTCAGGGTACCAGCTCAGTGGCTGAGTACACGCTAAACTTCCAGGTCCTGGTGGAAGAGGTGGGGTGGGATGACGCGGCTCGGCGTACAGTGTTTATTCATGGCCTGAATGCCAACCTTTGCAATGAGCTTGCTCATCTCTATGATGAATCTGATTCCTTTGACGCCCTAATTCCGTTGATTATCAAACTTGACAATAGGATGCGAGAGCGAGCCAGGGAAAGGCAGTCAGGTCCCCGTCCCTCCTTCCGCATCACGCTGCCCCGTACACAGTTTCTAGCTCTGCCACTGCCTGCTGCCCCCCACAATTCCCCCAAACCCATGGCCATAGGGTGTTCGAAACTCGCACCAGCTGAAAAACAGTGACAATTCGAGGAGGGGTTGTGTATCTATTGTGGGCAAGCGGGTTACATTGTAGCCTCATGCCCTAAAAAGTTAAACTTCCACGCCCATCAGTCAAAGTAGGGGGTCTAGGGGGCAGTGGACAGAGCCCCTTATATTTTTATCTTGCATTCCTGATCCGACTCATGCTTCAGTCCACTGTTTGTTGGTACCGCTCTGGTCGATTCCGGGGCTGAACAAAATTTCCTGGCCGAGGACCTGGCAACCTGGTTTAAGATTCCCTCTCTCTCCCTCTCTTGACTTGATCACCCTGTCCAGCCTGTCCCTATACCAGGTAACCACACACACTGCCCCTTTAGCATTAATGGTCTCAGGCAATCACCACAAACAAATTTCCTTCCTGATTCTCCCAGCCTCCACGTCCCTGTGTCCATCGTTATCGGGGTGCTCACGTGAGACATTGAGCGGCAGGTCAGGGAGGCCGAAGTTACAGATCCGGACCCTGGGGGGGGGGGGACTCCAGACTGGTTGTTTGTCCCAGTAGCGGTGAGGGGGAAGGTACTTCAACAGTTACATTCTGTCAAACTCTCATGCCACCTGGGGGGTAGCTAGTTCCCTCTCTGCTCTTCGGTATTCCTTCTGATGGCCCTCTATGGAGAAGGACGTCAGCGAGTATATCAAAGCCTACCCCTAGTGCCCCTCGGGTGAGACCCTTACCACCTCCCCTGATGGTCTACTCCAGCCCCTCCCTGTCCCTAAAGGCACTTTTCCACTTGGAACCCAAAGGCCTCGTTTGGCCTTGGACCGAACAGTCCTGTTCCGGCACTGGTGGTCCACAGCACAAGGCTCACTGTAGTATGGGTGGGAGAAGGAGGGAGTTGGAGGCGGGGTTTTGAGGGAGTTGGAGGCGGTGCTACACTCCCCTTGAGGCTGCGCCATTTTCCCTGGACCAATTAGTAGTCCAAGAGCTATTTAATATCATTTTCGTGGTGAGGCTGCTGTGTATTATTATGCATTACTCATCTCATGTAACCTTGTGCCATTGCAATGACGCAATTTTTTCGTATATTTAATGTGGACGTGTGGATCTTTAATATCACAGTTACAAGTACTGGGACAGCCATCTAATAAAAAATATCTTACAAAATTACAAGTCCACATTTTCTTTAAAGTGTACTTGTTAATGCTGAGTACAGAATTGGGTGGGGCGCACCAAAACAGTTGTTGCTGTACACCCCACACTCACCCGTCCTTACAATGGCTAAGTTGAATATTTTGTGCAGATAAAACCATTACCTGGGTTGGCAGTATGAACATTTCCAAATACAGAACTTAAAACATTAGGTGTCCCTGTTGTTGCACATGGATATAAAGCTTGGTCAGTAGTGGCTGGCTTTTAATGTATGTGTCGGCAGTTATTGGACTCCATAACACACTGCAATGACAAATTTTCCCCAACCTTTTTAAGGGTTTTAAGACAGTGTAAAACTTAGTAGTAACAGACAACACATGATGTCAACAGTCACGGGTTTATTCAACGTTATTAACACTGGTCATTGATTAATGTACAGTATATACATAATAATGGTTGGGAAAACGGGTCACACACGCCGTGCGAGGGTTTCAAAGACTGCCATGAGAGTGTTATTGAGGGCAGCATTCTGCGCAATTTCCTCCCTTCGTACAGCAACTTCGGCTTCCCTGGACTGACGGACCTCATCCACAAGCAGTGAATTGAGTTCCAACTGTTGCCGCTGGAGCTTCCTCTGCTCACGTTGATGTTCCCGCTGAAGCTCCATCTGTTCACAGTGCTGTTCCCTTTCAGAACTCAGAAAGGATTTATTGCCAAGTACATTAACAGTAAACAACTGATAACATACGAGGGATTTGACTTGACACAGAAAACGACCTGCATTTCCGGTGACGCGGCAGCATCTGAAAACGCGCCTGTCATCAGATGGGTACAGGATGCATAGGGAAGAAAAGGATAACACAATAGGAAAGAGCAAAAAACCACTGATTGTCAGAATACCGGTCATATATGATCAATATTATGATTACAAGAAAAAAAGCCCTCAATGCACAATTAGCAGACAAGAATGTACACAAAGACACAAAGGGAGCAGTGAGTGAATGATCTTTTCATCAGTTTATTTGAGTCAGTGTGGGTGTAGTGTTGAGTGTAGGTGTTGTATCAGTTAAGAACAACAAGGTCTCTTTGGCAGGAGATGTTTTGTCTTAGCGGCTGGCATTTGTCCTTGAGCCAGGCAGCTGGCTGTCCGTAGAGTCAATGCAGCTCAAATGTTTTGGAAACAAAAAACTGCAGATAATCTGGAAGACTTGTGTGAGGGGGTCAGATTAGTCGAATAGTACTGATCCCAGAGAAAAAGACTTTATATTCTCTTACAGATTCAGTACTTAATCCTTCAGTGCTGGACGTTGAATTCTTCATGGACGGCTCTCAGCATGATCATGATGTAATCCATTTTCCTAATCAGTTCTCCATTAGCCGCTGTCAGAGTCCTCTCCATTTTTTTCAATTTGATGGTTAAGCCTCGCCTGGCCAGCATTTTGATAGGCTACGTCCATCTTCATCAATTTACGGTACACCAGGACAATCCCAGATCCAATCAGAACGATCCCGATGACCATTGCATTGCATTGATGTATGTGGTTATTGTGTATATTTTTATCTTGATTCTTTTTTCTAAAGCCCATCCAGGGACAAGAGTTGCAAATTAGCTAATAGCTATACACTCTATGTGCAACACATCAGATTGATTGTCTTTGATTAATTGTCTATGTTTATTGCACTGTCCCTGTCAAATAAACTAATCTACTATCTACTACTACATTACTACGAAGACGTACAAATCTTCGACATCTTCGATAGAAAGATCAGACAGGCACAAGAGTTTCCAATTACTTGTGTCCCTCAAATAGCCCGCAGCCGCAGTTCCTGCGGGGCAAACAACCTCCCCCGGGGCACTTTTCCTCGTTGAAAAAATAGTGTCAATTGCGTTCAAAGCCCAGCTTATTAAATCCATAATTTCGTTCGATAATCAGCAGTAGAGACACGCAGACAGACGATAGCAAGCTGGGATCCAGTCAGTTAGAGGAGGAAGGAGATAAAAAGTCAGAGCTGGAGAGAAGGAAAAAGCGTCTGCTCTCTTTGGGAGGCGGAAGTGAAGCAGTCTGTTTCTTGCATCGATGCAAAAATAGTTGAAAGGTCTTGTTTTGTGTTGCTCCGCTTCCTCTTACCTACAAGACAGAAATGTGAGCTGGGGTCAGTAAAATCAACCTCAAAACATGTAGCAGTACATCCCCAAAAATTAATACAAAAGTTAAATATTTTTGGACACATGTCAGAAAGTGAGACCCATATATTATACAGAATCATTAATCAGACAGTGAAGTATTGTTACATTTTAATCATTTATTGGCTCACAGCGCATGAATATCCAAAATTACTTTTCTCGAAAAATCGATGGTTATGTTAAAAATAGATATTCAAAAAAGAGGAGTGTTCTCAAAAGTATGAGGATTTATGGAGAAACGGATTTCATTTTCCAGCTGGAGTGGCCATCGCCCCACAGTGCCTAAACAATCAAAACCTGGTGTAATGGACAAGGCATCACCGTGTTTGCATACCTGCCAACTTTTCAAACCTGAAAAGCCTAGTAGCTAGCCGGGGTCCAGGGGCCGATGCTAATGCTAATAATGCTAATGCTAATAATAATAATGCTAATATTTGCCATACAAATATTAGCATTAAATCAAGTTAGAATGTAGCTAACAACCTCATATTTCTTCAACTTTCAAACCTGAAAAGCCTAGTAGCTAGCCGGGGTCCAGGGGCCGTAGTGTCAAACAAATATTAGCATTTGACATAGAAGTCACATATTAATTATATTAAAGGTAAAATATCTAAATCAATTGCAATACTACACAGAGCGAAATATTTGCTGAATCAACCCACATTATATACTTTGTATCATTCATTAATACTCCCATACATGACATATTGTACTGAAGTATGGGGAAATACATATAAAACAAACATATATCCAGTCTTTATGCTTCAGAAGAGAGCTATTAGAATAATAAACAAAGCTGCTTACAGGGAACCAACAAACCCACTTTTTCTTAAATTAAAAGCTCTCAAGTTGAAAGATCTGGTTGACTTTAAAACTGCAGTAATAATGTTTAAAGTGAAGAATCTATCACTGCCCGCAAATATCCAAAAGTTGTTCCAAATAAGGGAGAAACAATATCATTTCAGAGGAACATGTATGTTTCAAAAACCTTCAGTGAGAACTACCACCAAGCAACACTGTGTTTCAGTGCAAGGAGTCAGATTATGGAACGATTTTGGACCTGAATTAAAATCATGTACAACGCTTGGACAATTTAAACAAAAACTAAAGGAAGAAATACTCCAAACATATATCCAAGATGACATGTAAAATCACATAAGGATTGTCATAGCCAGTCTGTGTTGTGTTGTTACTTAGTTTTTTTGTCACGTTTTGTCTTAGCTATGTTCTGAATTGTAATCGCTCTTGTTTTGTTTTTCTTTTGAATTCTTGGATGGAACATGGGTGGGCAATATAAGCTGCGGCTTCAGCCATCACCCATTTCAGATAACTTATGTTGAACTGTATAATCAGAGGAGTTCTTGTTTAATTTGACCTTGTTGGATTTTTTCGCCTTTGTTATATTATTCTGTTTCTTTTTAATCTTTACTTTTAATCTATCCGAAATAAAGATTCATTCATTCATTAAATTTGCATTCAAAAGACTATCTTAACACTGCATAGAACTTCGAATAGGCCAGATGTGATGTATTATGAATACTAGAAAAGCACTCGGAGAGTGCAGACCCCCGCCAAGCGCCACAGTTCCCCTCCATACAGTGTTTAACATCATAAATAAAATATTGAAAATGGCCCTATCTCGCAATGTTAAATTAAAAAAAAAAAAAAATCCTTTAAAAAATTCCTGGATCCAGACGGTGATCCGGATCACCACCAAAATCTAATCATCTGTAGGATACCCCATTTCTGACAATCTGTGAAAATTTCATGAAAATCCGTCCATAACTTTTTGAGTTATCTTGCTAACAAAGAAACAGACAAACCAACGCTGACGATCACATAACCTCCTTGGCGGAGGTAACTAGAAGACTAGAAATATCAGCAGGGTATACTAGCACTGTTTAACAGACACGTGCGTAAATGACGGCAAAATCGCTCTGATATTTTATGTGTTTACATGATACACCAAGCATGACAAGGCTTGCAATTACACAGCACATGTTCTTCAAGTTTGCCGCTAGCGTCACTGGTCTTGTGTTTTTTCGTTCTTACGTGGTCTTTCACATCGCTGAGTCCGCCATGTCCAATCAAAAAGTCTTGTCTACACAAAGTGCAATTTGCGTAATTTTCACCCCTTCTTGAGTGAATAATAACTCCCGGAAATGCTTTGCTGTATTCCTCACGAAAAGACTGTAATTTTCGTTTGTGTTTCACGCTCGTTAGTGATTTTTCTCCGGCAGACTCCATGATGAAAACATATAATTCTTACCTGATTGCCTCGCGATTGCACATGGAAAATTGGCTCAGACCTCTCGCACATGCGCAATACACCTACATGAAGCAGTGCCGATTGCCTTTATCCTAAATTTAGATACGATTCCGAGCGACAGCGTGTTTGGAATTGCTTTCGTGTTTTCCGTGTTTTTTTTACGATTTAAAATTTTTGACTGAATTTTTTAGTGAAAAACCGTAATTTTGAATAATAAAACCGGAACCCGGAACGGGGTCTTAAAAACCGGAACCATTACGGCAAAACCGGAGTAGTTGGCAGGTATGTGTTTGATTTGGCCAGGAAACTCTCCTGACATAAAACCCATATGGATTGTCAAGATTATGACAGATACCATCTTATATGACTTTCACTGTCTTTTGTGAGTCACAAAAAACACACTGTACCATGACATTGCAGTTATTTTGAGATGTACCTGTACAAGGGACACACACTGGTGAAAGTCAAGTGCTGGGTTTGAAAAAATTAATTTTTTTTATGAGTATCACAACTGTGTATTTGTACAATACATTTAGTAAAAGCTGGGTTTATGTTTCAAATGCCTAGCTTTTTATGGTGGTCAAAAAATTCTAGAGGTGACCCAAATTCTATGGTGGAGAGACCCAGCTGGTCTATCATCTCTGAAGAGCTGGAGCAGGTGGCTGGGGAGAGGGAAGTCTGGGCTTCTCTGCTTGAACTGCTGCCTCCGTGACGCGGAGAAGCGGTAGAAGATGGATGGATGGAAAAAATTCTAAATGCATTTATACAGTAGGCTCAACTGAATCATGAAAATGAAGCACGCTGACTTTCAAATAATGAGTTTTGTGCTACAACAGCTCATTAGCTTTTCCATGCCTGTGATTAAATATGCAATTGCATTGCTGGACTTTTTTGATGTGCTTTACATGAAACAATAAACTGTACCGTGAGTATTACATTATTACAATATAATATAATTATATTATTTGACTATTGGGCTTTACCTGTGCATGAAAGTGTTGACGGAGATGTGCCAAACTGTGAGCGAGCTGGACTTGGTTCTGGTGCCGGATGATCTAGATCCGTAGCAGGAGAAGCCGGGTGCTCGTATCGCGGGAGGTGGGCTCCGTCTATGATCCTTTATGGATCGGTATGAAAGTGCAACATGTAAAAAAATAAAAAACTTTTAACCAGGATTACAACTAACTATTTCATCAGATATTGTCAACACAAAAAACAACATACAAGGACGGACATAGCATTAAGCTAGGTCATCGTTTAAAGACGATTAAGTTTTCGTCTGTCCTAAGTGAACTTTCCACTGTTGGAAAAAATAACATAAAGCATGAATATCAGATCACTTACCGTCCTGTATATCACAATATCACGGCTTCAACTGCTGAAGTTGGGTGCGTCGCGGCTGCACATTCAATTCAATTCGGGTGGCTGGGTCTAATTCCCGGTGCGTCTCCGTGTAATTTCTGGTGCTTCTGTTTGTGCGCACCACTGCAAGTTCAGTCTGCTTCCTTCTGCATTCTCTCATCAGCCGAAACGCACAGGAAACTCTGCTGGACTGCGGTGTTGGATTTCTGCTGATTTCTGTTAAGCCATTCTCTCGTTGTGGTTTATAATATCACTTGTTCGCGGGCTCACTGACGAAAAATTGCAAATGGCGACCAGCAAGCGATTCTGGAAAGTCAGTGTAACGCCCACGTAACGCCCACTCTCATGACGCTACGCACACACCAATGAATGGCCAGCAGTGGTGTGACGAAATGGGGCCGGGAGCCTTCGGACCTGCTTTTTACGGTGCCGAAAAAAGTGTCAGTTAAACTGGAACTGTTCCGAAAAAGGGAACTGTGAGGCCTTTGGGTTCCGAGTGGGAAACCGGACAATGGAGGCCGATCGGGGCCAAACGGGGCCTTTGGGTTCCAAGTGGAAAAGCGCCTTAATTGGCTGTGGGCCAACATTGCAATGGATTTTGTCACTAGATTGCCCCCCCTCCAATGGATCTATGGTTATCCTCACTGTGGTGGCCAGGTTCTCCAAGGTAGCTCATTTCGTGCCCCTCAAGAAATTACCATCTGCCTTGGGCACTGCCCACCTCCTGTCCAACCACGTGGTGAGGCTCCATGGTATCCCTTTGGACACTGTGTCTGATCGGGGCTCTCAGTTCATTTCCCAGGTGTGGCGGGCATTTTGTAAATCTATTGGGGCCACGGACAGCCTCACCTCTGATTATCACCTGCAGAGCAACAGGCAGTGCGAGTGAGTTAATTAGGTGCTGGAGTCTATGCTGTGTTGTGTAACGGCAGCTGACCCCTTGTCGTGGAGCACCTTTTTGCCATGGATCGAGTAAGCCCACAACTCACCTCCTCTGCCACAGGTGTCTCCCCCTTCGAGGCCTCACGATCGTGGTCCCCTCCGTTGCCGCCCACATGGCCAAGTGTAAACACTTCTGGAGGGAGACCAAGGAAGCCCTGCTCAGGACGGCCAAGGAAGACTCTCGCTGGGCAGAAAAAGAAGAGGCGCCCAGCCTCCGCCTATGCTGTTGGCCAGAAGGTCTGGCTGTCCACCAAGAATTTCCCACTTAAAACAGACTGCAAGAAACTCGACCCCAGGTTCATCAACCATTTCACCATCAAGGCCATTGTCAATCCCTTCTCAGCTAGGCTCAACCTCCCGTCATCACCCCAGGTCCACCCTACCTTTCACGTGTCTTTAAACCTGTGATCACCAGCTACCTGTGCCCTCCTTCTAAGCCGCCCTCGCCTCCTAAGATGGTGGATGGGGGCCTCGTCTACACCGTGACACGCATTCTGGATGCTTGCTGCAAGGGGCATAGCATTCAGTTTTTGGTGAACTGGAAGGGGTATGGACCCAAGGAGAGATCATGGATCCCCAGGTCCTTTATTATGAACGACTCCCTTATTCATGACTTCTACCGGCAGCATCCCGACAAGCCGAGGGTTACGCCAAGAGGAGTTCCTTGAAGGAGGGGGCGGGTATTGTTAGGATTCCTGCTCACTCTGTGCTCCAGACCGGTCACCAGCTGAAGAGGAAGATGAGATTCCACTCGCTTGGTATAAACTATCAAACAAGCTCTCGCAGTCTTTTAACGAGCGGTTTGATAAGTTCGAGAAGAGTTTTCAGACGCTTTTGTCCGCCCAGCAGGAGCTCATGGAAAGACTGTATCACCAAGGGCCAGATGGCTGACCAAGAACAGCGCATTCATGATATGGAAACTTCCCTCACCGAATTGCAGCAAGAGAATAAAAAACTGCGGGCCAAGCTTTCTGACCTTGAAGGGAGATCCAGGTGTAACAACATAAGAACTGTTGCCGTCCCGGAAGTTGAGGAGAAAGGGAGGCCAACTGAATTTATCTCCAACCTGATCCCAAAGCTGCTGGGGGGTGATAATTTTACCAAGCCGGTCATCATCGACAGAGCGCACCGCATACAGCAGCCTAAATCGCCAGAAGGATCTAGACCATGTATGATCATCGCACAAGTACACCTAACACAGGAGAAAGAAAAGATTCTACAGCTCGGGAGGCAGTGCTCCATGGAGTATGAAGGAAACTGAATCTTAATCTTCCCAGACTACACTGTAGAGGTGACGGAGCAGTGCCGGAGCTTTCGTGAGGTTCTACAGCTGTTGAGAGAGAAGGAGATTCGGCACTCTCTGCATTTCCCAGCAAGGCTCCACGTTCACTACCAGGGGTAAGTAAAAGCTTTCAATGATCCAGACAAGGCTAAGATTTTTGTAAATCAAAAACTCTGAAAGCCCACTTTTCAAAAACACAATAGAGGAGAGTCTAAACTTGTTTAAAGTAGACTTTTATATTAATGGCTTTCATTTTCAAGGTTCAGTTTGTCTTATTTTGTGTGCTGTGTGGGCAGTCTGTTGGAGGTGGTGTTTTATTTTTTTTGACCAGTGATCCCAGATGCGGATAAGGGTAATTATGCTTCGTTTGGGGAAGCTTTGGGTGGGGGGCTTGTTGGGGTGTTTGTCATTTGTTTTGGTTAATGTTTTTTGTTTTGGGTTGGCTGCCACACTCAATGTTAAGTTTGTATCTTGCTGTAATGTTGATGGCACCGCATGTGAGCAATGCTCTTGATCATATATCTTTGGTCTCTTGGAATGTGCATGGTTTAGGTCACCCTGTTAAACAAGCTAAAGTTTTTTCACACTTGAAATCATTGAAAACTGACATTATATTTTTACAGGAAACCCATGTTAAAGCTACCCAGCACAGAATACTTAGGGCCAACTGGATCTCACAGGTCTATCAATCACCATTTACATCAAAAGCCTGAGGGGTCACTATTCTCTTCCGGAAAACTGTGCCTTTCTTATTTCAGTCATCTACAGCTGACCCAAATGGCAGGTTCATAATTTTAACTGGGCACTTTAATTCATTTCTCATTACACTGGTTAATATTTATGGGCCAAACACGGATGATCCGGCATTTTTTCAAAAAGTGTTTGACATTATTCCGGATGATGATGTAAGCCACTTAGTGATGGGGGAGATTTTAACTGCTACCTAGATCCATATTTAGATAGGCTGTCCTCTGCCCCACCACCTAATATCCTTGCTGTACAATCCATTAATAATTTGATGAAATCAAAGAAGGTGTTAGATATGTGGAGACTACAGCATCCATTTGATCATGATTACTCCTTTTATTCACACGTACACAGGTCATACACACAAATTGATTATTTTCTAGTTGATTCCAGATTAATTTCCAATATTAGCCACACCAAATATCATAACATAATATCTAATCATAGTCCCATCAATCTTAACCTTAAGGTGTTTCAAGGTGTTTTCCACTAGTCGAGTTTTTAGTTGGCGCTTTAACCCTTATCTTCTCGAGGATCAGACTTTTAGAACATACATCACCACACACATATCACAGTTCCTTGACACCAATGATGATGGGGAAGTGAATGATACAGTATTATGGGAAACACTCAAAGTGTATATTAGAGGGCAAATTATTTCTTATGAAACAACATTGAAAAGGGCTAAGAGAAGTAGACTGGGACAGATTGAAAAAGAATTACAAACAGCTGAACAGGTCTACAGAAAATCATTGCTTCAAGCAGATTATAATACAATTCTGAAATTAAAATACAAGTATAACTCTATTGTGGGAGACCAAGAGGGCAATATTTTACTTAAATTTAAACAGAGGCATTTTGAACTTGGTGACAAGCCACAAAAGTTATTGACAAGGCAATTAAAGGAGAACAAGCAAAACGAGCCATTTACAAAATAAGATCTAAATCTGAAGGGATGCTTACAGACTTAAGGGACATGAACGTTTTAGAGAATTTTACTCAGAAATTTACACCTCTAAATCAACAGCCACACAGGAAGACTTTGATAAGTTTTTTTGATTCGCTTCATTTCCCCAAGTTAGATGTAGCTTCCAGGGAAAGTCTGGACGTAGAATTCTTGATGTCAGAGTTACAAGATGCCATCAGAGGATTCCCCAGTGGGTCCTGATGGGTTCGGGCCAGAATTTTACAAAGCCTTTCAAGGGGTCCTTGCACCTTCTTTGCTGAGAATGATTAGAAACACGTTTCAGAACAGACACCTTCCATTTTTTTTTAGTGAAGCAAATATCGGTGTTTTATTAAAAAAGACAAAGATGAAACTGACCCGGGTAGCTACAGGCCTATTGCTCTATTAACTTACGACTTTAAAATAATTACTAAAGTTCTAGCAAACCGGCTCAGTAAAAATATAGCAAGTATTATTCACCCGGATGAAACAGGATTTATTTCAGAGAGGTATTCATTCTGTAATGTTCGCAAAATTCTTAATATCCTGTATGCAGATTATAGCAAAGATGACAGAGCTGCTAAACTGTCTTTAGATGCTCACAAAGCATTTGATATGATAGAGTGGCCATACTTAATTGCGGCGCTCAAGAAATTTGGGTTCGGCAACATTTTTATAGAGTGGGTTAAAATTTTATATAGCAACCCAAAATCCGCCATCTTAACAAATGGGGACAGACCTAATCTGTTCTCTATACAACGTGGTATCTGTCAGGGGGACCCACTGTTTTCTTTGCTGTTTAATATAGCACTGGAGCCCCTGGCCATTGGTATTAGGGGCACCCAGACATTAAAGACATTAAGTTGGGCAGTACTGAGTTTTGTGTTACCCTGTATGCGGATGACCTTTTGGTTTGTTTAGCTGATCCTGTGGCTTCAATCCCAATTTTAGTAGAATATATTAACTCCTTTGGAAGCATCTCTGGCTATACGATAAACTGGGGAAAGAGCGAATTCATGTCTGTAACAGACCAACTCACCGATGACTTCTTGACAAAATTGCCTTTCAGAGTTATGAAGGAAGGTTCCACTTATTTAGGGCTTAGACGAACTAAAAACCCTCAACATCTTTTCAAATTTAACTTTACAGAAACAATAGAGAGACTTAAAAAAAATACTGAGTATGATTGGTTGGGTGAATGCAGTTAAGATGGTGAGCCTACCAAGGTTTTTATACCTTTTTCAGAACTTGCCCATATACTTAAATGCATCATTTTTTAAAGAAGCTTGATTCTATTATTTTATCTTTTGTGTGGGATTACAAATCACATAGGATATCTAAGGCCCACCTCCAGAAACTCACTAGCAGGGGTGGCCTGGGACTGCCTGTTTTTAAATATTATACTGGGCAGCTATTTCCAGGGCTCTAACCTATTGGAAGTGTGCAAGTGACAATGTTGAAGAGAACCCTTTATGGCTGCAACTTGAAGCTGCTGCTGTTACAATGTCTTCACTTCCCGCTCTTCTTTTCTCTGGTTCTACCCCGGTAGTTAAATTAACTCAGCAAAATTTCATTGTGAAGAACTCAGTGCGGACACTAAAACAGATAAAAGTGGCTTGTCAGGTTTCAAATGTTTTCATGCATGCTCCAATATGTAAAAATCACTTATTTTAGCCTGGACAGTTGGATGGGGTGTTTACAGTCTGGAGAGAGAGGGGTATCATTAGTTTTTCAGATTTGTACATCAATGACCAATTTGCATCATTTGCTCAGTTAAGTACTAAATTCAATCTTCCAAACTCACACTTTTTTCGCTACCTCCAAGTCAGACATTATGTCAAGGAAAATTGCCCACAATTTCCTTTCACTTCCACAACCCACCCCTTTCTTGAAAACCTCTTGCTCCCTCTACACTCAAAACACTTGATACCGAAATTTGTGTGCTCTTTCACAAACCCATTTTCCCCTGATTTTATTAGGGAAGCGTGGGCCAAAGACTGGGAGAAGGCACTGTCCCAGGTTCATTGTTGTTCTATTAATTCCAGGTACAGATTAATTCAGTACAAGGTGTCGCACAGATTGCATTATTCAAAAACAAAGCTTAATCGTATTTTTCCAGATGTGTCTCCTGCCTGTGATAGTTATGTTGCTGAGGGTTCATTAGCACATCTGTTGTGGTTTTGCCCTAAACTGCACAATTTTTAGTCGGCTGTATTTGAGCAGCTCTCAAAAGCCTATTCCAGAGACTTTCTGCCTAACCATGAATTGGCCATCCTTGGATGCTCTACAGAGACTTCAGTCTTACCGCACGACATACAGGTTGCTCTGCATCTGGGCATGGTTGTGGTCAAAAAACTTATTCTTCTTACTTAGAAGTCTACCTCTCTACCCTCTTTTGCCCATTGGCTCAGCGAAATGTTGTCTGTTATTCAGATGGAAAGACTGCGGTTGCACAAACCTAACACAGAACAAATTTAAGAGACTCTGGGGACCCTTTTTAGCTCAATGTCATATCAACATACATTCTTAGTGACCTTAAATCCCAAGAGCGGGCTTCCTGCAGAATTTTTTTTTTTTTTTCCATTGTAAGCACGGAAGAGAGAAAAAAAGAAGAAGAAATAATGTACATCTATTATTGGGTGGCAGCCTTTTTTTGTTTATTTGTTTTTGTTGTTGTCGTGGTGTGTGTGTAGCGGGGGCATTTATCTTCAAGTGGTATGTTTGTGTTGTCCAAGTTATGTGATATTTCTTATGTGAAAATACATAAATAAAATATTTTAAAAAATAATAAGCACCTTCATTTAAAAACTGCATTTTGTGTTTACTTGTGTTATTTTTTTGTTGAATACTTAAATTTGTTTGATGATCTGAAACATTTAAGTGTGACAAACATACAAAGAAAATGAGAAATCAGTAAGGGGGCAAACACTTTCACACCACTGTATATCCTTCTGGCTGCTCCATTTTGGGGTCACCACAGCAGATCATCTGCCTCCATCTCACCCCATCTCTTGCATCTTCCTCTGTAACACCAACCCTCTCCATGTCGTCCTTCACTTCATCCATGATTTTTCTCTTTTTGTGAGTAGTGTAAGTGGGCTGAATCTTTGCAGTCCAAACACTGGGACATCCATCTAATTATACATCAATCAGGCATAACATTATGACCACCTTCCTAAAATTGTGTTGGTCCCCCGTTGGAGACCAAGTCAACACTTCAAACTTCTTACATTTTCCATAAAATTCACCCAAAAGCTAAATACCCATAACTTTTTGTGAGTAGTGTATTTGGACACTGACTCAAGTTTTGTTATTTTAGCTGTTAACCAAAACCTATTCAAGATAGTCATATAATCAATATGGGCTTAAAGTGCAGACTCTCAGCTTTAATTTGAGGGCATGGTGGGCCCTGTTCTGCTTGGACTCCTTAGGGTGGAATGTTGGTTTCCCCCCATGTTTCCCCGCAGCATACTGTTGTGCCCCCTTGTTGGGGACTTCACTAAATACAGTGGGGCAAAAAAGTATTTAGTCAGCCACCAATTGTGCAAGTTCTCCCACTTAAAAGATGAGAGAGGTCTCCAATTTTCATCATAGGTATACCTCAACTATGAGAGACAAAATGAGAAAAAAAAAATCCAGAAAATCACATTGAAGGATTTTTAATGAATTAATTGGTAAATTCCTTGGTAAAATAAGTATTTGGTCAATAACAAAAGTTCATCTCAATACTTTGTTATATACCCTTTGTTGGCAATGACAGAGGTCAAACGTTTTCTGTAAGTCTTCACAAGGTTTTCACACACTGTTGCTGGTATTTTGGCCCATTCCTCCATGCAGATCTCCTCTAGAGCAGTGATGTTTTGGGGCTGTCGCTGGGCAACACAGACTTTCAACTCCCTCCAAAGATTTTCTATGGGGTTGAGATCTGGAGACTGGTTAGGCCACTCCAGGACCTTGAAATGCTTCTTACGAAGCCACTCCTTCATTGCCTGGGTGGTGTGTTTGGGATCATTGTCATGCTGAAAGACCCAGCCACGTTTCATCTTCAATGCCCTTGCTGATGGAAGGAGGTTTTCACTCAAAATCTCACGATACATGGCCCCATTCATTCTTTCCTTTACACAGATCAGTTGTCCTGGTCCCTTTGCAGAAAAACAGCCCCAAAGCATGATGTTTCCACCCCCATGCTTCACAGTAGGTATGGTGTTCTTTCTCCTCCAAACACGACAAGCTGAGTTTTTACCAGAAAGTTCTATTTTGGTTTCATCTGACCATATGACATTCTCCCAGTCCTCTTCTGGATCATCCAAATGCTCTCTAGCAAACTTCAGACGGGCCTGGACATGTACTGGCTTAAGCAGGGGGACACGTCTGGCACTGCAGGATTTGAGTCCCTGGCGGCGTAGTGTGTTACTGATGGTAGCCTTTGTTACTTTGGTCCCAGCTCTCTGCAGGTCATTCACTAGGTCCCCCCATGTGGTTCTGGGATTTTTGCTCACCGTTTTTGTGATCATTTTGACCCCACGGGGTGAGATCTTGCGTGGAGCCCCAGATCGAGGGAGATTATCAGTGGTCTTGTATGTCTTCCATTTTCTAATAATTGCTCCCACAGTAGATTTCTTCACACCAAACTGCTTACCTATTGCAGATTCAGTCTTCCCAGCCTGGTGCAGGTCTACAATTTTGTTTCTGTTGTCCTTTGACAGCTCTTTGGTCTTGGCCATAGTGGAGTTTAGAGTCTGACTGTTTGAGGTTGTGGACAGGTGTCTTTTATACTGATAAAGAGTCAGACAGGTGCCATTAATACAGGTAACGAGTGGAGGACAGAGGAGCCTCTTAAAGAAGAAATTACAGGTCTGTGAGAGCCAGAAATCTTGCTTGATTGTAGGTGACCAAATACTTATTTTACCGAAGAATTTACCAATTAATTCATTAAAAATCCTTCAATGTGATTTTCTGGATTTTTTTTCTCATTTTGTCTCTCAAAGTTGAGGTATACCTATGATGAAAATTGGAGACCTCTCTCATCTTTTAAGTGGGAGAACTTGCACAATTGGTGGCTGACTAAATACTTTTTTCCCCACTGTACATCACTGTATTTAGTGATGTGGGATGATGGGAGTTGTCCACTAATCACTGAAACAAAAACTAAATATTACTCTGTTATTATAAGACGGACAACAACTTTAATTACGTGGAAAATTATCTTTTAAATTGATAAACATCAGATGTGTAACTTGTGGCAAAATTTGATTGTGATCAAAAGATAATTTTGCTCTTGCCATTCATTTTAATGGAGAATTTTTTTTCGATTTAAGGTCCCATATGTGGAAGTAGAGTGGGCATGACTCAGGTTCTCTATTACCCTTTCAAAGTGCACGGTCATGTGACTCTGCACCCCGGAAGCTGTGTAGTCAGCACCAGAGAGATCATATAATTGGATAGAGAGCTCATTTCTAGCCACCAGGGTAGTCTCAGCTGGACAAGCGCGGATGCCATATTGGTACTGAAAAAGAAATACAAACAAGCCATTGCACCACATAGGCATGTACTTTGTTTTCTTCATTTTGGCTGAAGAAGTTGAATATTATATGAAATAAACAGCACTCATTGTCAAGCACAATGCCTGATCATGGTAGAAAATAAGAAAGAAAATAACTAGGTTTGATCATTTTATTTTAGTAGAAAATAAAAGATGATCGGTTTTACGTTATTAACTAATTTAAACACTGATGTGACTGTTTTCTGCATACGAGTATCCAACATTTCAAGATTGTCTGTGTTGCTGTTCTGTGTATGCAAGTGATTTTTAAAATGTTTTTCTTTCTTCTTGTCTTCAGGTTCAGGTTCAGGTTCAGGTTACTTTATTTGTACCCGTAGGTAGATTTGTTTTGCAGTTGGTGACATCCATATTTACAGGCCACCAATTACATTCAACATAGACACAAACACAGGCACACATCTTACAAAATAGGTAAATATAAAATATGTACAATATAATTTTTATAGCTTGTTCAACTCTTTGACAGCAGCAGGGACAAAGCTGTTTTTGTAGCGCTGGGTTCTACTTTTTGGGACAGCAAACCTCCGTCTGGAGGGAAGAAGCTGAAAGTTGCAGTGCAAAGGGTGGGAGTCATCATTTAAAATCGAGTCGGCCATCCTCTGTACTTGTCTGGTGTACAGGGATGTCAGGCTCAGCTGTGACTCACCAAGCAAACGACTGGACCATCTGACTACCTGATCCAAGGATTTCCTCTGTTTCAGTTTTATCTGACCAAACCATGACATTAAAGAAAAGGATAAAACAGATTCAATAAAAGCCCGATAGAACATAGTCATTATGGTTCGGTCAATTTGGAAGCGTGCAAGTTTCCTCAAACAATGCAAATTTTGCTGACCCTTTTTGCACACCCTTTCACAGTTCACCTCAAAGTTCAATCCACTATCAATAATCGTCCCAAGATATTTGTACGATTGTACACATTCGGTGGTCTGGCCTTTTAGTATGGTGACTTTGTGCCTGGGAGTTTTCCTCCTAAAGTCAATAATCATATCTTTCGTTTTTGTTGCATTCAGCTGCAGGTAGGAATCCTCACACCAGTGAACAAAGTCATCAACTACTGGGCCGTGGCCACTCTCACCATCCTGGAGGAGACTGACAATGACTGAGTCATCAGCATACTTTATAATGTGTCTGTTGTCATGTCTGCTCCGACACATGTTTGTGTACAGGATGAAGAGTAGTGGTGACAACACACACCCCTGAGGAGAGCCAGTAGAAGAGCACTTTAGGTCAGACAATGTGCCATTGACCCTTACTCTCTGCGTCCTGTTGGTTAAGAAATCCAGAATCCAACCCACCAGATTATTGCTTAAATCAAATTGTTGCAGGAGCCTTTCAACTAAAATATGAGGTTGGATTGTATTAAAGGCAGAAGAAAAGTCCACAAATAAAAGCCTGGCGTGTGTCCCATTAAAATCCAGATGTTTAAAAAGCATGTCAGACAGAGTGACAGTGGCATCCTCCACTCCTCTGTGAGGCCTATAGGCAAACTGCAGAGGATCCAATGCATGTTCAGTCATAACGTTCATAACGTTCCATATTACTTATTATAAATTAAAACATTCCATCTTACTTATATGATAACACGGTGAACCATTATTTAGATGTCCTGTTATCACAATGCCGCAAGAGCTGTCAAGGACTGTATCTAATACCAATATGGTGCCTCGGTTTGCCGTCAAAATGTTAGCCATGAGCCAATTATATCTCTCTGTGGTCAGCACTGTTTAGAAGCAGCAGAACACAGCAGAAAAAATAAATGGCTTGTACTGAAAAGAAATGTGGTGTTCGTCCACACAGTATGTCATTGCTGACTCTTTATTTGATCTGAAAATGCCAAGAAAAAATAGCTACTAATTGTGATATATGTACAGTATTTTAGTGTTATGTGTAAGACGGTGATGCGTACCTCCAGTGGAGTCATCGCTCCACCCTATATAAGGCCAGATCGGCCATCTTACTGTCTCTTGTCTCGCCTGTACCTTGGCCGGGGCCCTGTCTGTGGCTGCCACACCCAGTGAGTTCAATAAAGCTGTGTTCTACAAATCACCTCGCCTCATCTGTGAACCAGGGTAACAGCAGACATAACAGTGGCGACATCGGATTAAACCATGGAGGGGTGCGTAGCTCCAATTCGGCCTTTTCTCGAGTTTCCCGGGAAGCCGCCGGTGTCCTGGCCTAGGTGGTTTGAAGCCTTTGAAACTTATGTTGCCACACTGGGACTCGGTGAGCTCAATAAGCTAAGAGCCCGGGCGCTTCTGGTTCACAATTTGGGTATAGAGGGCCAGCAAGTCCTGCGAATGCTCGGTGCCTCGGACTCTTATGAAGATATAGCAAAGCTGCTAGCTAGCCATTTCCACACCCCGGATAATGTGACTGTCGGGAGGATCCATTTTCGGCAGCGGCATCAGCGGGTAGGTGATCCCGTTCGGCAGTTTGTCACTGACTTGAAGCAGCTAGCTAGCGAGTGTTGTTCTGGAACACTGGAGGAAGAAATGATTTGTGGCCAGCTGGCAGAACACACATGCAAAGCTGCATTATGAGCTAGGCTATTTACAGCGTCTAGGAACCTCACGTTAGCCAGAGAAGTCAAGCTAACTTTCCAAATGGAAGCTGCGGACAAGCTAGCTCTGGAGCTAACCGGGTGCCAGTCACAGCAGTTGCCGGAGCCATCTCTTGGATGGCGAAGATACGGAAGCCAATGCTACCAGCCAAAGGTCTGCCCCAGGAAAGCCCCTTTGCATGGGCTGTGGGTCTGCAATGCACCGCAAAAAGGCTAAGGACTGTCCAGCGAGAAAAGCACAGATGTGGTCGCTTGAATCATTTTGCCAGGGTCTGCCATGGATTTAACCCGGAGAGCCCATGGAAGAAATCCCTCCGCCCACCACCGACAACCATCCACACGGTGTGGGATGAAGAACCATCAGACACCATGGTGAGGACCAATTTTGCTCAGGGCCAGTGCAGGAGGGTCTCAGTGCCGGCGCTCGGGAAACAGTCGAGGGGAGTACTAAGCGTGACAGCGAGTTGCACTGATGGGTTAGCCCTGGATGCCTCCGGAGTTTTGCCGCAATGGGACGGGGTGTCTGCGGCTACAATGGTGCACGTTATAACAGCATTAGAAGAGGTCGGGGCAAGACCGATGAGCATGGAGGATCAACGTCGACAACAACGTCTCAAGCTGAGCCGGGCCCCGTTGACGGTCCTGGATTTGGTTCGGAATTGAGATGAGGAACGTCCGCGGCAAAGATGGGCCAGACGACTACCTGAGGAGCATCAGGAGTGTCTGCGCATAGCAAACTGGGAGCAGAGCACTTCAGGCTGTCTGATGGCTCGGTGCAGCATGCAAATCAGCTTCGGTGTGTCCGGGAGAAGACTCTGGGAAATGAGATTGAACATGGGACGAGGCCGATGGTGAGGAGGAGCGGCTTCAGCATCCAGAGGGTCAGCCATTACCCCGAAGACTGGCTGTTTCCAGGGGCGCATCTGCTGAAAGGATGCCCTGGTGCCCCCATGTCAGTTATGTTTTTTTTACTTGAAGACTTAGGTTGTAAATAGTATATGTTGAAGTTCTGGTGTTGTTAAAAAAAAAGTTGTATAAGGAATTTTTTTTTTTTTTGTTCTGGTTTAGGAACACGGCGCACAATTTTAGTTTATTAATGGACATTATTTTGTCTTAGCAGGTGGCAGAATAACCCACCATGCCGTGTGGGCAGGACGGCATTCCACCCGTCCTCCCTATTTTAGGTTCTGTTGTGTGAATGTGTTAGGCCATCTAGAGACATTAGGTTTCATTTGTTTGTTCGTGCATGAGTTGGGTCTCAAATTGGGGAGGGTCTTATTGAGAGTGGTTTTGGACTTTTTTAAAGGGGGGCAGGGGGAAATGTAATATATGTATTTTAGTGTGAAGTGTAAAATGGCACACCTTTGGTGGCATCACTGCTCCGCCCTATATAACGTTGGGTTGGCCATCTTACTGTCTTCTTGTCTCGTCTGTACCTTGGCCAGGGCCCTGTCTGTGGCCGCCACACCCAGTGAGTTCAATAAAGCTGTGTTCTACAAATCACCTCGCCTCATCTGTGAACCAGGGTAATAGCAAACATAACACTAATGGCATCAGCTGAACCATTTTATAGTGCAGGGCTGTACGTTAACTGTTTTTGCTCATAGCACTGGTGCTACAGAGGTTCATAGTCATGTAGCACATGCAAGACAAAAATTTGTAGAATGATAAAAACATCTGTTACTTCCCTAAAACTGACTGCAAGTAATGCAGTTGAATTATTAAAAATATAGTATTTCACTTCATAATAAAAACTTGTCGAGATCTAGAAATTATTTTAAATTTACAGACATTTACACATCAGTCTTCAATCTTAATCAATCTAACCACCTCTACTCACCACACCATACAAACTAGTGGGCCAGTTTTTGCCCGCAGGCCGTATGTTTGACACCCCTGGACTTGACTGTAGAAATGGCCTACATATTTGGGGTTTAGTTAACCTCAGAAGAAGCTTCATTTGTTCTACACAGCAGTATATAACTAATCAAAGTGAGGTCACTTTTCGGTCGTAAGAAAACTCACATTAATGCAACTGCGTGTGGCTGAGAGCAGGAGTCAGAGTATGCTGCCAGCTGCCCGTCTATCCGTTTGTCGCCCCATGGAGATTCCTTTTTCTCAGTCACACTCGTCCTGCAGAAACCAGCCGCAAAATGAACCCACCGTGAACGGAGTAGGGCTCCGCTGTGGGCGCAGTAGAGAGAGCCTAAGTCACACCCTCTCTACTTCCGCATATGGGGCCTTAAATCTGTAGAAATCACCACTGAAGTGAATAGCAAGAGAGAAATTATCGTTTGATCCCAGTCGAATTTTGCCACACGTTATACATATATTTGTCAATTTAAAAGACAATTTTCCACGTAAATAATGGTGTATGTTGTTAATTTACAGTTTGTTTTTTTGTCAGACAAAAAGTAAGAAGATGTTTGTTTTTTACCTTTACATGGCAGTGGCTCAGGAGGTAGAGTGGGTCGTCCAATAACCACATGGTTGGCGGTTCGAATCCCGTTCTCCCCGGATATCCTGCCGTTGTGTCCCTGGGCAAGACACTTCACCCCCAATTGCTCCTGGTAAGTCTGGAAGTGCCATGTTAGGTAGCATGCCGCCATCAGTGTGTGAATGGGTGGATAGCAGGATCTGTAAAGCGCTTTGGTCATCAAAAGATGAGAATAAAAGCGCTATATAAGTGAATACCATTTACCATGTTTTGACTGACACCTGCAATCATCTTCAGAAGCGTCCTGAAAATAATTGTAGGTGTCAGTCGAAACATGTTAAAGTGTGGTGACACAATAAGAGGTGGTACTCCACCCAGGACTTGAGGTTGGGAGGTGAGAGGGAGGTGAGAAATGGTAATGGTGAAGAGGTGAGTGGAGCCAGCGAAGAGTGCTGTAGCACTAGGGGGTCTTAAACTAAACAAAGAGGTGCCTTCGCCCCCGCTGTGACAGGGTTCACACCTGAGGTCACCAGGGCGTGAAAATATCGTATTAAGTCATGCTCTGTGTAGTGTATGCTGATGTATGTACATGCTTTGTGTCTCGTATGTTAATGTTTCTCACCCTGGGTCCCAAAGGTGGGAATGAAGAGGATAAAAGTGGTTGCTTTGGTACCCAGGGCAGTCTGTTCTATTTGTTGGAGGAGAATAAAGTTCTGTGTTGTCGTTGTCTCGTCTGATTCCATCCTCCACAGTGGTGACCCTGAGACGTGAAATGGAGAATGAGCCGAGCACCTCCGCGGAGACACTCCTGCGGGAGCCTCCCACTGTTGCATGCGCAGTTATTGTCAGGCTCCCGGACTTTTGGCTCCACAATCCGGCTGCTTGGCTTGTGCACGTGGAAGCCCAGTTCACCTTCCGCGGAATCTCTACGGACGACACCAAGTACCAGCACGTGGTAGCTGCGCTGGACGCATGTGCCACTCAACCAGCCATGAGTCTACTCCCAAGACCTGCCAGCCCAAGGAAAATACAGCACTCTCAAGCAGCTGCTGCTGCGCCATTATACCCTTTCAGATGCTGAGAGGGCAGAAAAGCTCCCCACCCGCTCGGAGTTAGGAGATAGATCAGCTGTGGACCTGGTGGAGAGCATGCTCGTGTTGATGGGCATGGACAATGGATCTTTCCTTTTCACCCACCTCTTTCTCAGAAATCTACCGGTTTCAGTGCGAGCGATCCTCGCAAACTCACCGCTGCTGGTGGCCAGGGACTACCGCGCGCTGGCAGAAGAGGCAGACCGCATCATCCTTGCAAACAAGGCTTTCAGCGTTCAAGCAGTGAGACCGGGATCTCCAGCGGAGCCCAGCGAGATTGAGGAGCCGATGGTGGTGGCCAGGACGGCCACCCAGAGACACGGGACCGGGACGCTGTGTTTGCATCACTGCTGTTTTGGCAAGGAAGCGCAACGTTGTCTGCCGCCGTGCCACTTCAAGAAAGCCGGGAAACGAGACAGCCAGCGGTCAGTAGTAGCTGCAACCGCTGGCGACAGGGAGAAGCTGCTTTTCATCACAGACACACATTCTGGAAGACATTTTTTGGTAGACTCTGGCTCCCAGAAGAGCCTCATTTTGCCAGTCAGCACAGACAGGCTGGCAGAAGGATGCGGCCCGGCTCTTACGGCCGCCAATGGATCCCACATCAGGACGTTTGGAGAAAGGACGGCAACTGTATGTTTACATGGACGCAATTACCAATGGGACTTTGTGGTAGTTGCATGTTCGGTCCCCATCTTAGGTGCTGAATTTCTGTGTGCTTATTGACTGCTAGTTGATGCTGCCAACAGACGTTAAGTGGATGCTGTTCCTTTTTCCTCCTTTCCCTGCATAGCTTGGGGAGTTGGGCCACCAACACACGCTAATGTTCTAGCTCCAGGGGGTAAGTACCAGCATTTGCTTTCTGAGTTCCCAGCACTCACGGTTCCCACCTTTCCCGCTACGGTAACCAAGCACGGGGTTGAGCATTTCATCACAACAAAAGGTCCACCTGTGTTTGTACGCCCTCGCCGCCTGGACACGGTTAAACTAGCTAGCGTGCGCGAGGAGTTTGCTAACTTAGAGCGATTAGGCATCGTTAGGTGCTCCAACAGTCCTTGGGCATCCCCACTGCACATGGTGCCCAAGGCTGATGGGTCGTGGCGGTCGTGTGGCGATTTCCGACGTTTGAACAATGCCAAGGAACACAACTGGTATCCCATCCCGTACATCCAGGATTTTTCTGTGCACCTGGGTGGGACGCGCATTTTTTCAAAAGTGGATCTGGTCCGCGGTTACCATCAGGTCCCGGTTCACGCAGAGGACGTTGCCAAAACAGCGGTAATAACTCCTTTTGGTCTTTTCAAGTTTTTATGCATGCCATTGGGGTTAAAGGGCACAGCACAAACTTTCCAAATAATGATGGACGCGGTGCTCCATGACTTGCTGTTCGTTTTTGTCTACTTAGATTATTTTGGTGGATAACGCATCAGAGGAGGAGCACCTCGCCCATCTCAAACAAATTTTCCAACGGTTGGAAGCGCAAGAGCTTATTGTTAAGTGCCAATTCGGGCTGCCAGTGATTAACTTTTTGGGCCATCGCATCTCGCTGGACGGCACGATCCCGCTGCTGGATAAAGTGCACGTGGTGTCAGATTTTCTGTGTCCACAGACTGTGAGGGCGCTATAGGAATTTTTGGGGATGGTCAGTTTTTACAACCGTTTCCTTCCCCGGGCAGCCCAACTGCTGCAACCGCTGTACGGCGCACTCAAAAAAAAGAAGCCAGTGGAAAGCACTGACTGGACCCCCAATGGCAAAACGGTGTTCGCTAACAGGGCTTTGCTGGCCCACCCAACCCCGTCAGCACAGATAGCGCTCACCACAGACGTGTCTGACGTCGCGGTAGGAGCCATGGTGGAGCAGTACTTCTCTGGGTCATGGCAGCCACTCGCATTTTTCAGCCGTACTTTGCACGACAATGAGCATAAATACAGCACTTTTGACCGGGAGTTGTTGGCTCTTCACCTGGCTACACGTCATTTCCAGTTTTGGCTCGAGGGCCACGAGTTCACTGCGTTTGTTGATCACAAACCGCTAACGTATGCAATGTCCAGACTTTTGTAACCGTGGTCGGCTCAGCAGCAACGGCACTTGGCTGCAATCTCAGAGTTCACTACCGACATTCAACACGTAGCCGTTAAACTTAATGTTGTGGCTGACTGTCTGTCGTGTGTGTTAGTCTCTCCGGTCTACATGGGGATAGATTTTCCTGCCATGGCTGCCGACCAAACCGGGAATGCAGACATTCGCGTGCTCCAGTCTGCAGCTACTCGATTAAAACTGGAGAGCAGGGTGGTGCAAGAAGGGTGCCCCCTCTTGCTCTGCGAAATCTCCACCGGCTGCCCCTGCCCGGTGGTTCCGAGTGCTTGGTGCCGCTGCATTTTTGGGTCAGTCCACTCCCTTTCCCATCCCGGCGTGCACGCCTCAATTAAACTGGTGTGGTCAAAATTTGTCTGGCCTCGCCTATGCAGGGATGTGAAAGAATGGGCTGCAGCGTGCATCACATGTCAGCAGGCTAAAGTGCACAAGCACACCAAAGCCTCCCTCGAGCCGTTTCAAATTCCAGCCAGGACATTTGACCACATACACGTGGATTTAGTGGGCCCCCTTGTGCCGTCGCAGGGATTCACACACCTTTTAACAATCATGGACCGCACCACGCATTGGCCAGAAGTGGTCCCGCTGGCTTCCACCACATCTGCCAAGGTAACTCATGTGTTTTTGTTGGCTGGGCCGCGTGGTTCGGATCCCAGTTGGACATCACTTCCAACAGGGATTTGCAATTCATTTCGGAACTCTGGTCTTCAATGGCCGATAGCCTGGGGGTCAAAATCCACTGCACCACCATGTACAACCCCAGACTAATGGGTTATGCAAACGTTTTCACAGGTCGCTTAAAGCAGCGGTCAGAGCCTCGCTGACGGATGCAAATTGGGTCGACCGCCTGCCTTGGGTCCTACTGAGGTTGCGCTCCATGCCTAAGGAAGATATGGCAGCCTCCCTGGCAGAACTTGCTTTTTCTCAGCCGTTGCAGATCCCCAGGAAATTTTTGCCAGAGAGCCCTGCGCCCAGGACCGATCTGCCCGCGCAATTTTTTTCCAGTACGGGGGCTGCCAGTGTCCCGGGCCTGGCGCACCATTGTTTTCCATGCACCATTGTTCCAAAGTGCTTGGAGAACGCCAAATTCATTTTTGACAGGTACGATGCCCACAGAACCCCGCTGCGTCCGCCGTACAACGGCCCATTCAGAGTGCTGGAAACAGGGGCAAAACACTTTGTGTTAGACTTGGGGGGGCATTAGGAAACCATCTGCATTGATAGGCTTAAGCCCGCTTATGTGTTGGCGGACGAGCAGGAGGTGTTGGCTCAAGCTCCCCGGCACGGACGTCCACCTATGGTGGTTCCGCAAGTTGGTTTTCCCCTTACAGAGAACTGCTGGCAGCAGACTAAGTCTTTCCTCTCCCCACCCTTTCCCCCTCCAAAGGACCGCTTGCCAGAGACAGAGTTTGTCTCCTACCCACCTCGACAGCAAGGCACTTCGGCCAGCCTGGCGGCCCCACATTACAACCGTTACGGGTGTCGGCTCAAGCCCAAGGTGCCAGAGGGTTAGAGCCCCTTCTGGGTGTTCGGGGGGGGGGGGGGGCTGTGTGGTGACACAATAAAAGGCGGTACTCCACCCAGGACTTGAGGTTGGGGGGGAGAGGGGGTGAGAGATGGTAATGGCGAAGAGGTGAGCAGAGCCAGTGAAGGGCGCCATAGTGCTAGGGGGTCTTAAACTAAACAAAGAGGTGCTTTTGCCCCTGCTGTGACAGGGTTCACACCTGAGGTCGCCGGGGCACAAAAATATTGTATTAAGTCATGCTCTGTGTAGTGTATGTTGATGTGTGTACATGCTTTGTGTCTCATATGTTAATGTTTCTCACCCTGGGTCCCAAAGGTGGGAATAAAGAGGATAAAAGTGGTCGCTTTGGTACCCAGGGCCAAAGGGTACCAAAGGAGGAGAATAAAGTTCTTTGTCATCAGCTTGTTGTCTTATCTGATTCCATCCTCCACAAAGGTAAAAAACAAACATCTTCTACCTTTTTGTCTGACAAAAAAAGAAATGGTAAATTAATTATGAAAAAGAAGACAAAATGAACAAATTTGAGTATTTGGTGTAGGTTGTTGTCTAACTGTTAAAGTATCAGGCTGTGAAAACACAAACTGAAAAACTACAAACACAGACTTATGCAAGTTATGTCATTGGACAATTTGGACAATTTGGACAATTTAAACAAAAACTAAAGGAAGAAATACTCCAAACATATTTACAAGACGACATGTAAACTCACATAAGGATTGACATTTCCAGCCTGTGTTGTGTTGTAGCTTAGTTTTTTCTTTTTTTCTTTTTTCTCTGTGACACTATGTCTTAGATTTGTTTTTGAATAGTAACCGCTTAACTTAGACTAGCTCAGTTTTCTTTTTCTCTCAGTCACATTTTGTCTTAGCCTTGTTTTAAATTGTAATCGCTCTTGTCTTGTTTTCTCTTTTTTCTCCTTTGAATTCTTGGATGGAATATGGGTGGGCAATATAAGCTGCGGCTTCAGCCATCACCCATTTCGGATAACTCACGTGGAATTGTATAGTAGAAGGAGTCTTTGTCTAATTTGACCTTGTTGTTATATTATACAGTTTCTTTTAACCTGTAATGTACTATCCGAAATAAATAAAATTCATTCATTCATTGTTTTCAAAGAGCATCCAGGAGGAAGTAACGAACAGTCTTCTGGATCAGCTGTAGCTCTCAAAATATACTTGCTTCGTTTTTCTCCTCTTTGGATGCTTCTTTCATTGGTCAGGAAACGGGAGGTAAGCTTTGAGAGGGGAACTGCCATAACTGTGTTTGGTGGCATGTGTAGTCCGAGACAAGGAAACGTAGTCCACTTAGTGGTTTCACAAGAACTAAATATTACTCTGTTATTATACAACAATCGACAACTTTAATTACATGGACAATTATCTTTTAAATTGACAAACATATGTGTAGCTCATGGCAAAATCTAATCTCCAGAACATTTTCATTTCACTTTTTATTTTGTTAACGTCTCGTTTTCATCAGAAAAAAATTCAGTTGTTGACTATATGATGAAAATTATTAGTCAGTGAAATTATCACTGCAGCAGACAACTGTGCGTGCCACAATTACACAAATTTCACAGCTGCTGAGAGAGGGGTTTCTTATGAGCATTTTTTCAGTCACTCCCTTGGAGCCTGAAGCAGCTCTGGCGGGCTCCCAGCTGCAGTGGAGAAGAGAACAGCATGTCCTGGTTTGGCAAGGAGCAATCTCTGCATCTCGGTTCAGCTTCTATTAACTTATCCTCTGCTCCTCTTTTTTTCCCCATGACAGCCCTTCCAAAATAAAACATATTCCGCTTTGTGTGGCGCTAAACACGACACACAAACAAAAGTGCAGCCTGCGCACACAAACACAGTGCAGTCATGAAAAAAAGTGTGCATTTTGCAGTCCTTGCCGTTGCAACAGAGGACAAAGAGCAGCAACCACTGAACTATATAGATCGGTGTACTCCACCTATGATGTGTGCTGAGTTTGACACGGGGTGATAAAATTGAAAGACTTGTAAAAATGCTGGTGACTCAATAGTGGCCTGCATCACCAGCTTCCGGGCAGACCGTCGCGTTTCTGTGACAAAAGCGATGTAAGCACATGAAACTTGACATCCCAGAGAAATGTGCCGTTATCTGCAGGAGATGAGACCCGTTTAAAGTCTGAAAAGTCTGTACAGGGTTGTTGAGGTGTGAATTTATGCTAATGGAACTTGCGACTGCCTCTCATCGCACTGGTGCTACGTCAATTAGTTCATTCCTCACATAGATTAATTTTCATGTCACACTGTACAGTCCTGCAATGGGAAATGGACAAAAAAAAAAAAATCGACAAGCTGAGGTTGGATTTCAGAACCTGATCAGAGACTTGTAATCCCTGTGTGGTGATAACATAACTGTGGCTGCAAAAAAGGCTCCCTCAACGCAACTAACAAGCTAATCAACAGCTGCTGCGAGTCAAGTGTCCCACAAACCCCTCAAGAGTTAAGTATTATAAACACTGACTTCTGCATGAAAAATATTTCTTTTGGTTACATGTGTGAAATTATTATATTATGTTCATTTACTGCCGAATCCCCATAGTGATAGAGAGGGGAAAATAAGTATTGAAGACGTCAACATTTTTCTCATTAAACATATTTCTGATGGAGCCATTTCCCCGAGATTTTCACCAGATATCAGTAACAACCCAATCCATACATACAAAGAAATCAAGGCGACTGTGTTCATAAAACAAGTTACATTTAATAAAGTCGAATGGCACAGGTAATAAGTATTGAACGCATGAAGAAAAAGAGGTGCAAAAAGGCATAGAAAGCCAAGAAACAAGCTGAAATCCATCAGAATTCCGGAAGCCATTCCATCCCCCATCGGTGCAAATTAATTTCAGCTGGTTAAGTCCTGACTGATACCCTTTAAAAAGGTCTGTGAATATCAGATTGTCACACCACAAAGAACTCATGATGGGTAAGAACAAAGAACTCTCTCTAGACCTTTGCAACCTTATTGTTGCAAAACATAATGATGGTATTGGTCACAGGCGCATTTCTAAACTGCTGAATGTTCCAGTGAGCACTGTTGAAGCCATCATTCAGAAGTGGAAAGAACATCATTTTACCATAAACTGGCCATGACGTAGAGCTCCTCAAAAGATTTCTTACAGAGGAGTCAAAAGAATTATCAGAAGAGTTATCCAAGAGCCAAAGACCACTTGTGGAGAGCTCCAGAAAGATCTGAAGTTAGCAGGTACTGCTGTTTCAAAGAAAACAATAAGTAATGCACTCAACCAACATGGGCTCTATGCCCACTCACCATGCAAGAGTCCATTGCTGATAAAAAAAAAGCATGTTGAAGCTCATTTAAAGTTTACTGCACAACATTTGGGCAAGCCTGCAAAATACTGGGAGAATATAGTCTGGTCAGATGAAACCAAAATTGAACTTTTTGGATGCCACAACACACAGCATGTTTGGAGGAGAAATAGCACTGCACATCAGCCCAAAACCTCATGACAACAGTGAAGTTTAGAGATTGGAACATCATGGTGTGGGGGTGTTTTTCAGCACGTGGTATAGGCAAACTTCATATAATTGAAGGAAAGGTGAATGGACAAATGTACAGACATCCTTGATAAGAACCTGTTGCCATTTGCCAAGATGCTGAAGATGAAACAAGGGTGGACATTTCAGCAAGACAATGATCCCAAACACACAGCCAAAGAAACTCTCAACTGGCTCCAGAGAAGGAAAATAAAGCTGCTAGAATGGCCCAGTCAGTCACCTGACCTGAATCCAATTGAAAATCTATGGAACAAACTGAAGATCAGAGTTCATAGAAGACACCCACAGAACCTTCAAGATTTGAATACAGTTTGTGTGGAAGAATGGGCTAAAATCACTTCTGAGCAATGTGTGCACCTAGATTCTCCATACAGGAGGTGTCTGGAAGCTGTTATTACCAACAAAGGGTTTTCTACTAAATATTAAATTAATTTCACCAAGCGTGTTCAATACTTATTCCCTGTCATTCCACTTATTAAATATAACTTATTTTGTCAACATAGTTGCCTTGATTTCTTTGTATGAATGGATTACTTGGGTTGTTACTGATATCTGGTGAAAATCTCAGGTCAATGGCTCCATCAGAAATATATTTAATGAGAAAAACGCTGATGTGTTCAATACTTATTTTCCCCACTGTATATTCATTGATACCACACTCTTGTGTAATATTGTTTAGTTACAAGCCTTGTCAGTGAACTAGGGGGTCAATTTTTTTGATATTTGTTTTCATGAAAATACTGTCTAGTGCACCTTTAAGTGATGTGGCATTCATCAGTCAGCATCTTGAAATTTCATAAAGGTACTAACAACATTTAAGAGTGGTCCACACCAGTTGTAAGAGTTATGTGCAAATAGTTTGCTGTTACTCTATCAGCAAATCTTCAATTCTTATGAACAGCTGTTCACTTACACACAGGTGGAATAAATTATTTTTACATGGGCTCTTTACACAGTTTTGTAGAAAATAGGAGTGTTTGTTGGACCTAATACGGCTTACTAACCAAGAAAGAGGAATTTCCATAAACTAAACATGTTCTTGCATGACAACCATTTTTACAGGTCTTAATCTCCTCTGCCTGCTTCTTAGTTAAATAAATTTTTAAAAAAAATTAAAAACCTGTGGAGCCCATAATTATAACCTACAGTGGGGCAAAAAAGTATTTAGTCAGCCACCAGTTGTGCAAGTTCTCCCACTTAAAAGATGAGAGAGGTCTCCAATTTTCATCATAGGTATACCTCAACTATGAGAGACAAAATGAGAAAAAAAAATCCAGAAAATCACATTGAAGGATTTTTAATGAATTAATTGGTAAATTCCTCAGTAAAATAAGTATTTGGTCACCTACAAACAAGCAAGATTTCTGGCTCTCACAGACCTGTAACTTCTTCTTAAAGAGGCTCCTCTGTCCTCCACTTGTTACCTGTATTAATGGCACCTGTTTGAACTCGTTACCAGTATAAAAGACACCTGTCCACAACCTCAAACAGTCAGACTCCAAACTCCACTATGGCCAAGACCAAAGAGCTGTCAAGGGACACCAGAAACAAAATTGTAGACCTGCACCAGGCTGGGAAGACTGAATCTGCAATAGGTAAGCAGCTTGGTGTGAAGAAATCAACTGTGGGAGCAATTATTAGAAAATGGAAGACATACAAGACCACTGATAATCTCCCTCGATCTGGGGCTCCATGCAAGATCTCACCCCGTGGGGTCAAAATTATCACGAGAACGGTGAGCAAAAATCCCAGAACCACATGGGGGGACCTAGTGAATGACCTGCAGAGAGCTGGGACCAAAGTAACAAAGGCTACATCAGAAACACACTACGCCGCCAGGGACTCAAATCCTGCAGTGCCAGACGTGTCCCCCTGCTTAAGCCAGTACATGTCCAGGCCCGTCTGAAGTTTGCTAGAGAGCATTTGGATGATCCAGAAGAGGACTGGGAGAATGTCATATGGTCAGATGAAACCAAAATAGAACTTTTTGGTAAAAACTCAACTTGTCGTGTTTGGAGGAGAAAGAACACCATACCTACTGTGAAGCATGGGAGTGGAAACATCACACTTTGGGGCTGTTTTTCTGCAAAGAGACCAGGACGACTGATCCGTATAAAGGAAAGAATGAATGGGGCCATGTGTTGTGAGATTTTGAGTGAAAACCTCCTTCCACCAGCAAGGGCATTGAAGATGAAACGTGGCTGGGTCTTTCAGTACGACAATGATCCCAAACACACCGCCCGGGCAATGAAGGAGTGGCTTCGTAAGAAGCATTTCAAGGTCCTGGAGTGGCCTAGCCAGTCTCCAGAGCTCAACCCCATAGAAAATCTTTGGAGGGAGTTGAAAGTCCGTGTTGCCCAGCGACAGCCCCAAAACATCACTGCTCTAGAGGAGATCTGCATGGAAATGGGTCAAAATACCAGCAACAGTGTGTGAAAACCTTGTGAAAACTTACAGAAAACGTTTGATCTCTGTCATTGCCAACAAAGGGTATATAACAAAATACTGAGATGAACTTTTGTTATTGACCAAATACTTATTTTACCGAGGAATTTACCAATTAATTCATTAAAAATCCTTCAATGTGATTTTCTGGATTTTTTTTTTTTTCTCATTTTGTCTCTCATAGTTGAGGTATACCTATGATGAAAATTGGAGACCCCACTCATCTTTTAAGTGGGAGAACTTGCACAATTGGTGGCTGACTAAATACTTTTTTACCCCACTGTATGTGACTCACATGTGGCAGGCTGAATTCAGCCAAGAGAGACTTTGAGCTAGCCATGTGTATTGACTTCACACCTCAAGAGGAAGATGTGTCTGCACCCCCTGGGGACTCAGGAGAGAGGAGAAGATTACCCGGCCTGACCTTTGGGGGTCAGAGAGGAGAACAGAAGAACTCTGGGTGTTCTATTACAGATGAAAGGATGTAGCTGAGTATTGTGACTTTTGTGTGATGTATTGTTAGAGATGAATGTATAAATGTATGTGTGTGACTGCGTCCTGTCTCTTTTCACTCCGATCGAGAGAGGACGTAGGATGGGTGAGAATTAAAGCAGATTCTGGAGAATTATCCAGTCTCCTCAATTCTTGACTCCTACAATTGGTGACCTACGCATGAATCTGAGCACGCCGAGGCTGGAGGACAGCCTCATGATCGATATGGAAGAGCTGAGAGACAGCCACTCAGACCCGGATTCACCGGGGAATGCCAGCAGGGGCACAAGACTGATTAAGCTCCCCGAGTTCTGTCAAAACGACCCGCACTCGTGGTTCCAGCATGTGGAGTCGCGGTTCCTGCTCGGGGGAGTTTCAGCGGATGACATTAAATTCCATAATGTCATCGCAACGCTCGACAGCTGCACGGCTCGGTGTGTGCAGAGCCTGGTGCAGCAACCACCTGCTGCCGGCAAATACGACGCGCTGAAAGCCACCCTCATCAGGAGCTTCGTGCCGTCGGCGGAGGCAAGAGCCAGGCAGCTACTGGACCTGCGTGACAGAGGTGGACGCAGGCCGACTGTCCTCATGGAGGACATGCTACAGATGATCGGGACGGACAACGACGCGTTCCTTTTCAAGCATATTTTCCTGAGAACCCTCCCAGCGCACACGAGAGGTTCCCTGTCCAGCAGACGGTGTGTGAACCAGCAGGACTTCCGCGAGCTGGCCCAGGAGGCGGAGCGGCTCCTCAACGCCTGCGACGAGCAAGAGACCTCCGTGGCAGCGGCAGACCTCGGCACGACGGCCGGGGGCAGTGTGGAGCCAGAGGCAGCAGATCCCACCCCAGCGACGACGGCGGCGACGAGATCCCGAGCCAGGGGGCATGACAACCCTTGCTATTACCACCGTCGCTTCGCCGAGAAGGCGCACAGATGCATCCCGCCGTGCAGTTTCAGAAGGCGGGGAAACGACCGGGCCGGGAGTCGTTAGCAGCTTCCACTCTCTGCGAACGGACCAAGCTGCTTTATTTGACAGATGCGGGCTCCGGGCGGCAATTCCTCGTGGACACCGAAGCCCAGAGGAGCTTCATCACTGCAACTTATGCAGATCAGGTGGCTGGACCCCGCGGAGACGGAGCAACAGCGGCCAACGGCTCCAGCATCAAGACTTACGGAGAGAGAACCTTGTCTCTGTCCTTCCACAGCCGTGCTTACGAGTGGACCTTCATCGTAGCGGCAGTGAGCTTCAATATGTTAGGTGCTGATTTTCTGTGTTCACATGGTTTGTTAGTTGATCTGGCCAACAAATGCCTAGTAAATGCACTCTCTTTCTGTTCTATCCCTTGTGCAGCTCGGGTGTGCCCGCCGCCAGTACAGACCAACGTCGCCGCAGCAGGTGGTAAGTTTCCCACCCTTCTACACCAGTTTCCAGCACTCACAGTTCCCACTTTTTCAGCTAAGGTGGCGAAACATGGGGTGGAGCACTTCATAACCACGAGTGGCCCACCAGTTTTTGCTAAAGCTCGGCACTTGGATGCAGCTAAGCTCTCCGTGGCACAGGAGGAGTTTGCCAACCTGGAAAGGTTGGGCATAATTCGCCGCTCGAAGTCCGCTTGGGCTTCCCCCCTGCATATGGTGCCTAAAGCTGACGGCTCGTGGAGACCTTGCGGTGATTATCGCAGGTTGAACAATGCCACAGCTCAGAATCGCTACCCGATTCTGCATATCCAGGATTTCTCAGTGCACCTGGCAAAAGCGCGCATTTTTTCTAAAATAGACCTGGTCCGCGGTTATCATCAGGTCCCGGTTCGACCAGAGGATATTCCCAAAACAGCGGTAATAACCCCGTTCGGACTTTTTGAGTTTTTACGCATGCCTTTTGGCCTTAAAGGCGCCGCGCAAACCTTTCAACGGATGATGGACGCAGTGCTGCGCGACCTTCCGTTTGTTTTTGTCTACTTGGACGATATTTTAGTAGCCAGCGCCTCAGAGGAGGAACACGAGAAACACCTCACTACAGTTTTTCAAAAGTTGGAAGCACACAGGTTGATAATCAACCCGGCCAAGTGCCAGTTTGGCGCAGCGCAAATTGATTTTCTGGGGCACCGGGTCTCACCAGAGGGAGCAGTTCCTCTGCCGGCAAAAGTGCGCCCGGTGGCTGAGTTTCCCCAGCCACAGACAGTGAAAGCGTTGCAGGAATTTTTGGGGATGGTGAAATTTTATAACCGTTTCATACCCCGCGCAGCACAACTCATGCAGCCGTTATACACCGCGCTTAAAAAACAGAAGCCTGCCAGTGTGATCGAGTGGTCCCCGGAGCGGGAGCGTGCGTTCACAGCGGTAAAAAAAGCACTCGCTGACGCAGCACTGCTGGGGCACCCAGACCCGGCAGCTCACATAGCGCTAACCACAGACGCGTCAGAGGTAGCGATAGGGGCCGTGGTAGAGCAGCAGGTCGCCAGAGTTTGGCAACCTCTCGCCTTTTTCAGCAGGTCCCTGCGCGAGCCCGAGCGGAAATACAGCGCATTTGACAGAGAACTCCTGGCGCTCCACTTAGCCATTCGACATTTCCAGTTCTGGCTGGAAGGGCGGCGTTTCATCGCGTTTGTCGACCACAAACCGCTCACTTTTGCGATGTCCAAAACTTCAGAACCATGGTCAGGGCGACAGCAGAGACAGCTGGCCGCAATTTCTGAATTTACCACCGATATTCAGCATGTAGCCGGTAAAATCAATGTGGTGGCAGACTGTCTGTCACGCGCAGTAACAGCACCCGTCTGCACAGAAACGGATTGCGCGGCCGCTTACCCAGAGCGCGGTAACAGCGCGGACACGCGCACGGCTCCGGTCCACGTGGGAATAGATTATGCAGCCATGGCAGCGGAGCAAAGCGAGGACGCGGACGTGCGCGCGCTCTTGTCTGGACCAACAGGGTTAAGGCTGGAACGCAAAAATCTACAAACTGGTTTCCCCCCGCTTATCTGCGATGTATCCACAGGGCGATCACGCCCGGTGGTGCCAGCCGCGTGGCGCCGTTGCATTTTTGACGCCGTGCACTCCCTAACGCACCCAGGGGTGCGCGCTTCGGTGAAAATGGTGGCGGAGAAGTTTGTTTGGCCGAGCCTGCGCAAGCACGTGAAAGAGTGGGCTAAGGCCTGCATGGTTTGCCAGTGGGCTAAAATTCACAGGCACACTAAAGCGCCCTTAGAACCGTTCCACATTCCGGCTAAAAGGTTCGATCACGTGCACGTGGACCTCGTGGGCCCCCTACCCACATCGCAAGGGTTCACGCACCTGTTGACGATGGTAGACCGAACCACTCGTTGGCCAGAAGTGGTCCCGTTAACATCGACCACAGCGGCAGAGGTGGCACGCGCTTTTTTAACAGCCTGGGTAGCGCGGTTCGGGGTCCCGTCAGATATTACGTCTGATAGGGGACCTCAATTTGCGTCCGAACTGTGGTCAGCAGTGGCCAGCGGCTTAGGAGCGGCGGTACATCGCACGACCGCTTATCATCCCCAGGCCAACGGTTTATGCGAGCGTTTTCACAGGTCTTTGAAGGCAGCCCTCAGAGCGTCACTGACGGACACAGATTGGGTAAACAAACTACCATGGGTTTTATTGGGGTTGCATTCAGCACCCAAAGAGGATCTAGATGCCTCACCAGAAGAATTGGTCTTTGCACAACCGCTCAGGCTGCCAGGCGAGTTTTTACCCGACCACACGGCACCAGGGCCCTCCCCGATCCGGGGGTCTCTGAGTAACACGGGAGCAGAAATGCTCCCGGGCCCCGCTCATCACTCTTTCCCGCGTGTGTTCGTGCCCCAGGCTTTACGAGACGCAGAGTTTGTTTTTGTCAGGCACGATGAGCAGCGGCATAGCCTCCGCCCACCTTATGACGGTCCATTTCGAGTGCTGGAAACCGGGGAGAAATATTTTGTGCTAGATTTGGGGGGCAGGAGGGAGACGATCAGTATCGATAGATTAAAACCTGCTTTTGTGTTGCATAACGAGTCTGTACGGCCGGCGGGCGCGCCTCGACGCGGCAGGCCTCCGAAGGGGCGGCCCCGGGACCCCCCACGAGGGGCAAATAACCCTTCTCCCCCTCACTCCATAGATGCACAGCAGGACGGCCCAACACAGAGCAGGAGACCTGCATACAGCAGATTCGGGAGAAGATTGAAACCTAAGCTGCATGCAGAATGATGTGTTTTTTGGTCAGGTTGTTTAGGTTGCTGTGAGATTCTGTTGGGGGGGTGACGTGCTGTATGACTGTTGTATGACTGTATGTGGGTGCCCAGTCTTTCGCGTGGAAGGGGGGAGTGATGTGGAGCCCATAATTATAACCTATGTGACTCACATGTGGCTGGCTGAATTCAGCCAAGAGAGACTTTGAGCTAGCCATGTGTATTGACTTCACACCTCAAGAGGAAGACGTGTCTGCACCCCCTGGGGACTCAGGAGAGAGATTACCCGGCCTGACCTTTGGGGGTCAGAGAGGAGAACAGAAGGACTCTGGGTGTTCTATTACAGATGAAAGGATGTAGCTGAGTATTGTGACTTTTGTGTGATGTATTGTTAGAGATGAATGTATAAATGTATATGTGTGACTGCGTCCTGTCTCTCTTCACTCTGATCGAGAGAGGACGTAGGATGGATGAGAATTAAAGCAGATTCTGGAAAATTATCCAGTCTCCTCAATTCTTGACTCCTACAAACCCACTTTTAAATAACTGGAAAGTAACATTTAGATCCTCTAATTTTCTAGGCAGTGGGTAAAAAAATCTACCTCTTAGTCTATAACATCATCTGTTCTTTTTTATGGTTGTGAAAATTCTAGTGCAGATTCCGCCACAGGTGACTAACTCACTTCACAAGTTTATGCGCACGTGCAGCAGTCACGCTTCGATTACAAGTCAACAAAATGTGTTGTCGTTTATGTTTACACAGCATGGCGATCGTTGACAGATTGGGCCAATTTTGATGTTTGGGATTGTTCGGGAGATCGTTGTGTGTTTTGGACTGAGTCCAAACTTTGAGGAGACCATGGCGACCGTGGAGATCACGGAGATCATTGTTAAATCAAAAATTGCCCAGATCTCTCAATGATCTTGACCCCTGTGTAAAGAGGGCATAGGGAGTTGGCTCACTGCATACATACATTCACCTGTTTTTTTTTTGTTTGTTTTGTTTCTTTGTGACAGTTCAGTTTGTAATTACAGCTCCCTATTTGGCATGGAGTCACTGTTGTTGAACACAAATCATCATTTCTGTCAAGGGGGCTTTACTGTGACTATAATTGTGATAAAAATTATTTTATGAGAACCACCAGCAGTGCCAGGTAAAACATATACAGTCAGTGCTAAGTGAATAAAGTGTAAGAACTGTTACAACAGCATGCAAAAAAAGCATGTTGTGTGTGGGTGTGAATGTATGTGATCATGTGGGGAGAATGGGTAAACATAAGGGATGCAAGTTTTTTTGCCATATTTTAATTTTTATTAATGTCCTTTTTTTCCCCCCACAATATTTTTTATTGAACCTTTTTTTTACAAACATGACACAAACAATCAAACACTAACACTAAAGTAATTAAAAAAAAACAAACAAAAAACCCCCACTGACTACAAGAAAAGAAAAAAAAATGTACTAAAAACACCAACAACCACTAACAAAGGCAAGTCATAAGGGATGCAAGTCATCGATTAATTCATTAATCATTAGTTGATTCACCTTTTATAGTTCATTGGTTTATTTGTCAGGGACCATGTACAGACAAAACATTAAACACAGGGTAAAGATGCTTGACACCAGATTACAGTATTCTCACTAATTTCCATATGTAGTCCCTGAGGCAGGCAAGAAGGTATTAAATTAATTCATTTTTTTCCCCTTCAAAATTCTACACACAATACCCCATAATGACAACGTGATTTTTTATTTTTTTTTTTAGATTTTTGCAAATTTATTACAAATAAAAAACTAAAAAAATCACATGTACATAAGTATTCACAGCCTTTGCCATGAAGCTCAAAATTGAGCTCAGGTGCATCCCATTTCCACTGATCATCCTTGAGATGTTTCTACAGCTTAATTGGAGTCCACCTGTGGTAAATTCAGTTGATTGGACATGATCTGGAAAGGCACACACCTGCCTATATAAGGTCCCACAGTTGACAATGCATGTCAGAGCACAAACCAAGCATGAAGTCAAAGGAATTGTCTGTAGACCTCCAAGACAGGATTGTCTCGAGGCACAAATATGGGGAAGGGTAAAGAAAAATTTCTGCTGCTTTGAAGGTCCCAGTGAGCACAGTGGCCTCATTCATCCGTAAATGGAAGAAGTTTGGAACCACAGGGACTCTTCCTAGAGCGGGCCGGCCGTCTAAACTGAGCGATCGGGGGAGAAGGGCCTTAGTCAGGGAGGTGACCAAGAACCCGATGGTCACTCTGCCAGAACTCCAGTGTTCCTCTGTAGAGAAAGGAGAACCTTCTAGAAGGACAACCATTTCTGCAGCAATCCACCAATCAGGCCTGTATGATAAGAGTGGCCAGACGGAAGCCACTCCTTAGTAAAAGGCACATGGCAGCCCACCTGGAGTTTGCCAAAAGGCACCTGAAGGACTCTCAGGCCATGAGAAACAAAATTCTCTGGTCTGATGAGACAAAGATTGAACTCTTTGGCGTGAATGCCAGGTGTCATGTTTGGAGGAAACCAGGCACCGTTCATAACCATGCCAATGGTGGTGGCAGCATCAGCGGCAGGAAACGGAAGACTAGTCAGGATAGAGGGAAAGATGAATGCAGCAATGTACAGAGACATCCTGAATGAAAACCTGCTCCGAAGCGCTCTTGACCTCAGACTGGGGTGATGGTTCATCTTTCAGCAGGACAACAACCCTAAGCACACAGCCAAGATATCAAAGGAGTAGCTTCAGTGCAACTCTGTGAATGTCCTTGAGTGGCCCAGCCAGAACTCAGACTTGAATCCAATTGAACATCTCTGGAGACATCTGAAAATGGCTGTGCACCGACGCTTCCCATCCAACCTGGTGGAGCTTGAGAGGTGTTGCAAAGAGGAATGGGCCAAACTGCCCAAAGATAGGTGTGCCAAACTTGTGGCATCATATTAAAAAAAAAATCTGAGGCTGTAATTGCTGCCAAAGGTGCATCAGCACAGTATTGAGCAAAGGCTGTGAATACTTATGCACATGTGATTTCTTAGTTTTGTATTTTTAATAAATTTGCAAAAATCTCAAAACAACTTTTTTCATGTTGTCATTATGGGGTATTGTGTGTAGAATTTTGAGAAAAAAATGAATTTAATCCCTTTCGGAATAAGGCCGTAACATAACAAAATGTGGAAGAAGTGAAGCGCTGTGAATACTTTCCGGATGCACTGTATTGGAAAAAAATAACTTTCACATTCTAATTTACTGAGATGCACTAGCAGACCGTTTTAACAGGAAAAAAAAATATTGTGAGCTGCTTCATCTGTTGCATGTTAAACATTATCACAGTACCCCGGCAATCCAGGAAAACCCAGTATGATCTGAGCTTCCTTTGTTGTCCGTTACCTCTGTGGTAACTTGAGTCCGGTCTGCTTTCCTGTCTAGCGGCAGGTTGAAGGCAGTGGGGATGGGTTTTTGCACTCATGTAGTTTCTCCTTGCTCCGGTCCATTTCTCCACACTGCTGATTTGAAGCAGGCGGGTGGATCTTCAAGCTCGCGTGCCATGCAACAACAGTAATACTGTTGTTTTCTTGTACTTTTGCTGCTGTATGTGTGTGCACATTAACCGCAACCATTTGCACAAATGCCATATCTGCTGCTGTCTGTCACCACAGTACTGATCACGTGCAGTCCCATCTGTTACTGTCTGCACCTACACTACCGTATTGAACTGGAACTACAGGTATTCATTTCTAGCTGTATATAGGATTGCTGGGTTTATCATTGTTACTTGTTTATCTCTATGGAGGTCTAGGTCTTTCTTGTCGCCATTGGCACCACGGGTTGTATTACAGTACATAGACTGCTGCTGTTGTTTTGTTTTCTTTTTTCCAGCCTTATTCCTTTTCTTTTTATATTATGCACACAATGAAGAGAGAGAGAGAGAGAGAGAGAGAGAGAAACACCATTTCAATTCTCCTGTATGTCCTGCACGTATAGTAGTATTGACAAAAAAATCCTTGAATCTTGAATGCTCTACTCTGTCATGCTGCCGTTACACTGTAATTTCCCAGTTTGGAATAAAGTACATCTAGCTATCATTGGAACTTCTTGTGGTTCTCGGATGTAACCCGGAAGGGCGAGTTTTTTCACTCTCCACAGCACATGCACTCTTGGGAAGGGGGGGGGGGGACTTGCCGTCTTCTTCTGCTTTTTCTTTAGTTTTGGTTGACAAGTGGCAATGGGTGACCACGTGCACCCCCGCCTGGACAGCAACGCCATCACATTTCATAGAATAAGCTCCCATTGAAAAGGACTGCTGAGTTTATCAATTAATTGAGAACTAATTTCGTTGACTAAATTCCCATCAACAATTAATCAAACGTCAATTAATCATTAACATCTTAAGTAAACATATATTAATAGATAAACATATACAAATTTATATGAGCTAATACATACACCAACACAGAATACTGTACGTATATATTTTCCTAGCTACATACACAAGCTCTTACCTTCCCTTATTTTACCGTTCATCTATTAAGAAACTATAACAACATCATAACAAAGAATAAATTAAAAGATAGCCCCCGGGTCCAGTGGATCGTACTCATGTATCGATGCTTTGATACCAGCTGGTCGATACTTTTTAAAATATTGCGATACCACTATGTTAATACAAAACGTGCAGTTTATTTTCACTTCTGAGAGTTTTAGGAATTAAATTTGTGTGAAAACTGGTGAAAAACCAGCTCAGGTATATTTTAGAGCTGGTCTGTCGTGTCACATGATTATAGCAGCCAATTAGATGTCAGAGCCGAAGACTCACTGCGCATTGTGCAGCCAAGCACTCACTCCCATGCAGAGTGAGCTCAGCAGCGTCGGGGACGGCAGAAGAAGTATTAGGCCGTGTGTCCACCAAATGCATTTTTTTCCCCCACTCTGGGTGACTATTTTTTATTCATTACCTCCGCCAGGCCGCAGGCCAGGAGGTTATGTTTTTGCCTGGGTTTGTCTGTCTGTCTGTTGGTTAGCAAGATAACTCAAAAAGTTTTGGACGAATTTCGATGAAACTTTCAGGCGTTGTTGGAAATGGTACAAGGAAGAACTGATTGAATTTTGGGGATGATCCGGATCACTGTCTGGATCCAGGAATTTTTTAAAGCATTCTTTAACATTGTGACATACGGCCATTTTCAACACACAGGATGCGGAGAATCACCGTGCTGCAGCGACACAAGAAATGCAGCGACTCAGGCGCTATTTTTTTTTAATTGATTTTTTTTCTTATTACCTCCGCCAGGAGGTTAGGTTTTTTTTTTTTTAAAAGATCTGCTCGATATTGCCAGTCATTCCTCGTTCAAAGTCGAAAAGTGTGAAACACAGAAGGCAACAGAGTGCAACGTGCATGAGAAAGAAAAAAAGGGAGGGAGATAACACAGACGATGCGAAGAATCACCGTGCTATTGCTAGTCATATGTTTTCATGGTCAAGGAATCTCAAAACGTACACACAAACACTGTATGGGGGGAACTGTCGCCGCCATTACGGAAAATGCCATTTTTGTGAATAACTACTGAACCGCTAATCCTATCATTGTCAATCCAATTGCTAGTCATATGTTTTCATGGTCAAGGAATCTGAAAACGTACACACAAACACTGTATGGGCAGAACTGTGCCGCTTGGTGGAGGTCTGCGCTCTGAGTGCTTTTCTAGTTCTCTATGTAGTCCAGCATCTACAGCACTCTGTGCTGAAATGGTCTCAGCAATGGCCGCTTTTTGTTGTGGCGCTCAGAGTTGAAAAAATTTCAACTTTTCAGACTGCAGCTGAGCTCGTCAATGTCAGATCTTTCTAAGCAGACAATCAGAATAAGGAAGGGCGGGACACAGAATGCCGGTACAGTCTGTGCTCAGACTCCTGTTTTCTGTGTCATTATATTTTGCATCCAGAGATGCTAGAATACATTTCCGTCCATTGTTATTTAGACTGCCATTAAAAAATAAGCAGAAAGTCTGATGATAGGAAAAACAGAAGTGCTGAGCTGTGAGTGACAAGCTGCTGCTGGGATACAGGGCACAGACCTTTTTTTTTCCCCAGAAAGCACACGTGCTCAAAAAAGCACACAAGCGCTGAAAAAAAGACATTCAGGGCAGTCAGGCGACAAAAAACGCATTTGGTGGACATGCAGCCTTACTTCTGAAATGTTACACCATTCATCCAAATTCCATGGTGATACCAAGCAGCATACAATTTGAAAAATAAACAAAATAAGCACTATTTAAGTTTGTAAAATGATAGTGTAAAAATAAAATAAATAAATAAACAATAACATTTTTAAAAAACAATGACAAAAACAACAATGCTGCATTGTGAAAAAAATTACACATCTATGCTGCTTGGTATTACCATAGAATTTGGATGAATGGTGAAACATTTCAGAAGTAAAAAAAAAATATACTTGAATCCAGTTGAGAATCTTCACCAAATTAACCCCTTGCACTCTGGTCAATTTCCCTAAAAACGCCAAAAAATAACGTGCCCAAAGTAAATCAAAAGCTGTTCTTCAACCCTTTGCAGCATCTTCATGGGGTTGGTCTCATTTAAAAGAAAACACTTTGAATTTTTTGGCAAAACAGTCATAATCTCTGTAAGTGCTCCGGCCACTGAGTAACAGTCATCTAAACATAATGAACTTGAAGAAAATAAATTTGGCCTGGGTGTTTTTTTGGATACAAATGCTTGCAAATAACACACAGCTTCAGATCCGGGCTGGAAAATGCAACAGAAATGTAGAACCAAGTGTTATCAGAATCAGAATAAGTTTATTGCCAAGCACATTTACAAGTAAATAACAGGTAAATATACGAGGAATTTGACTCGACACTGAAAACGTCATAAATGACATCCTCAATGACGCGGCGAGCCGTGGAGGCGCCTGTCAGCAGGAGGGGAACAGAAAGCAGTGGGGGGAAGGGGGGGTAGACACAGTAGGAGAGAGAAAAAAGCATTGTTTATCAGAATAAAGTTCATATATGACCGATATTATGATTACAAGAAAAAAACTCTCAATGCACAATTAGCAGACAATAGAATCCACACAATGACACAAAGAGAGCAGTGAGTGTATATCTTCAACAGTCAGTATAGTGGATCAGTATGTGTGAGTTGGATGCAATCAGTGGCAAATCAGTTTGGAGGACAACAATAGTCTCTTCCTCAGCAGATGTTATGACTACAGTCTGAAGCAAAGGCACGTGTCCTTGAGCACGGCAGATGGAATAGTTTTGCCAGCCAGCTGTCCTTGAGAGTCAGATGCTGCCCGCCAGTGTTATGAAAACAAATATACTGTTGTTTATCTGGAGGACTGAGTGCTGAGGGTGCCGAAAAGAACAGGTCGAATAGCACTGACTTCAGAGAAAAAACTTTCTATTCTCTTACGGATTCAGTGCTCCAATTCCTTCATGGCCAGGCGTTGAAATCGATTCGTGGACAGCTCTCAGCGTGATCGTGATGTAATCCATTTTCCTGTACAGTTCTCCATTGGCCGCTGTCAGAGTCCTGCCCAGTTGGTCAATTTGATGGGTGAGCTTCGCCGGGTCCGCTTTTTAGATAGATAGTTTATTTCGAACACAAAAATATAACAAATACAAGCAAATGGCAAATGCAATAAAGTAACATTATACACTGTTCGAAAGGGAGAAGGAAGAAGTGAACACTTATTAATTCCATCTCCTCTTTTCCATAGATGCACCCATGTGAATTTTATACAAATTACCACCTTTAAGACCCCAAGTAAACAATTTACTGTATTTTTTACAAATCAACATTAACACCCATCCATTCTAACATACAATGATGTCCATACAACAAAACCAGCCTCAAACAACACAGATATACACAGTGCTGTCCTACCCACCATTCCATAGTGTCCCATAATATCCCAGAGTGAACATAATGAATCGTACATATAACTACTACCCTTCTAACATATACCCTTTCAGCAAATGGTGCTTATACCTCTTTTTGAATTGATTTCTGTTTGTACATAGTTTCAGTTCCGGCTCTAGACTGTTCCACAAATCCACCCCACAGACAGATATGCACATACTTTTCTTGGTTGTAAAGTTTAAGTCTCCCCTCAAATTATGATCATTGTCTCTTTTTTAAATATTTTTTGTATATTAGTTGGTAGTTGATTATTAATTGCCCTGTACATTACTTGTGCTGTCTTAAATTTAACTAAATCAATGAACTTTATGACATGTGACTTTAAGAACAACGAATTGGTATGGTCTCTATATCCTGCATTGTTTATTATCCTTATAGCTCTTTTTTGTAATGTGCATATTGACTGTAGGTTGGTTTTGTAGGTGTTTCCTCAGACTTCTACACAGTAGTTAAGATAAGGTAAAAACAGTGAATTGTACAATAAGACCAATGATTTATAGTCCAAGAAGTGTCTTGTCTTCCCCAGTATGCCTATACATTTTGCTAATTTGGCCCGGATGTGACTGATGTGAGGTTTCCAGCAGATTTTATTGTCAAGCGTCACCCCCAGAAACTTATTTTCCTGTACTGTTTCTATTCTGGTATCATCTATCGTTACCATTATTTCCTGATTTATTTTATAATTTCCAAACAACATAATCTTTGTTTTTTTTAGATTTAGAGATAATTTATTTTTGTTGAACCACTGCGTTAATTTTTCCATTTCAGTTGTGACCACCTCTAAAACCTGCTGCAAATTCTCACCAGTGCAAAGGATATTTGTGTCATCCGCAAACAAAATAAATTTCAGAATTTTTGATACTTGGCATATGTCATTTATATATAAAATAAAGAGTTTGGGTCCCAAAACTGACCCCTGGGGCACACCACAAGTGATGTCCATGAAGGGTGATTTGTGCTTTCCAATTTGTACAAATTGTTGTCTGTTACTTAAATAACTTTCCACCCAACTCAGTCCAACCCCTCTTATCCCATACCTTTCCAGTTTCCTTAGTAGTATTCTGTGGTCAATGGTGTCAAAAGCTTTCTTTAAATCTATAAATACTCCTACAGCAACATTTTTTTTTATCTATACAACTAGTAATTTCTTCTATAAGTTCGATCAGTGCCAAAGATGTAGATTTATCTGCTCTAAAACCATACTGGCTATCTGTAAAGAGGTTGTGTTTTTCAGTGAAATCATCCAGTCTCTTAGTGAAGATTTTTTCAAGTATTTTGGAGAATTGTGAGAGTAAAGAGACTGGCCTGTAATTTGTGAAGCGATGACTGTCTCCTGTTTTGTATAGAGGTATTACTTTTGCCATTTTCATTTTGTCTGGAAATGTACCAGTTTGAAATGACAGGTTACAGATGTGGGTGAGTGGCTTAACAATTCCCTCAATTACTTTTTTCACTATTGTCATGTCAATTTCATTCCAGTCCGTTGATTTTTTGTTCTTAAATTTACTCACAGTCTCGATAATTTCTTTTTCAGTAACTGCACCCAAAAAGATTGTGTTTGGATTTCTATCTTCTATTTCATTCACAGAACCACTGTAGTTTGTTTCTGGTGTCACTATTGATTTTGCTAATTCAGGACCAACGTTTACAAAAACTTTATTGAAACCACTGACCACATCTTCCATATTATTTTTCAAATTGCCATTTTCGATAAAATATTCTGGATAATTTGCATTCTTAGGACGATTACTAATAATCCCACTGAGTACTTGCCATATTCCTTTTATGTTATTTTTGTTATCCTCTAGTATTCTGTTGTAATATTCTTTCTTACAGGTCCTCATTATAGTAGTAAGCTTATTTTTGTATCTTTTATATTTGATCTCAGCTTCCACCTTTCTGCATTTAATGAATTGTTTATATAATGTATTCTTTTTACATGCATTTATTAACCCCTTGGTGACCCAAGGAATATTTTTTTTTGTTGTCTGTTACTGTATTGTTTTATAGGACAGTATTTATTGTACAATGATTGAAATATTTGTAAAAATTTATCATATCATATGTATGGGCACATAATCATACCATGTAGGATAACTAAGTAGACGGTTATGCTGTTTCATTCCATCTAGCAACAATGCTCTGCACTGTGTGTGTTTATATATTTACATATTTATTCCATCTAGCTACAATGCTCAGCACTGGGTGTGTTTATATGTTTATATATCTACATATTATTCCATCTAGCTACATTGCTCCGCACTGTGTGTGTTTATATACTTGCATATTTATTCCACCTAGCTGCAATGCTCCGTACTGTGGGTGTTTATATATTTACATATTTATTCCATCTAGCTACAATGCTCTGCACTGTGTGTTCATATATTCATATATTTATTCCATCCAGCTACAATGCTCTGCACTGTGTGTCTGTGTGTGTGTGTATATATATATATTTTATAGTAATACGTACATATGTATATTAGCTGCTCTTGCTTGCTTGTTTTTTTGTTTTTTTTTCTTGCCTTCTGATTGTTGCTCTGAGTGTTGCTATCCCTGTGCTGTTGCAATCCTGGAATTTCCCCGTTGTGGGACTAATAAAGGCTTATCTTATCTTATCTTATCTTATATGCTCTATTTATGTCATTTTCATCATAAACTATCTTCCAATCTTGTATTAATAATTCCTTTGTCAGTAAATGCATTGATTCTTCGGTTCTTATTCTTTTATATTTAATATTTTTGGTATACTTTTTCTTCCTATAATCACATTGATAGACAACAAAAATCGGCAGGTGGTCACTGATATCATTCAATAAAAGCCCACTCCTGATATTATTTTCCATAATGTTTGTGAATATGTTATCTATTAGTGTGGCACTGTGTGACGTGATTCTGCTAGGTCCGGTAATTGTTGGATGTAAGCCCATACTGTACATTGTGTTGATAAATTCTTCTGTCAAACTATGTTGTTTTGAGTTCATCAGATCTATATTGAAATCCCCACAGATGAACATAACTTTATGAGTTAGTTTTGCATACATTTTTTCCATCCAGTCCTTAAATAAGTCAATGTTTGATCCAGGTGTTCTATATACACAGCTCACTACTACATTCTTCACATTGTCCAGACAGATTTCTATTGTAATACATTCAAATAAATCATCCACAGTTACTGACAGATTTTCAACAACCTTGTATTTCAAGCTCTTGTCAACAAAAATTGCAACTCCTCCTCCGTTTTTCACTTTTCTATTTATATAATTTAGTTCATAGCCATCCATGGTAAAATCCACTCCTTTCTCTTCACTGAGCCACGTCTCTGATATTGCCACAATATTGAAGGGCTCTTTAAACTTAAAGTTTGCATAGAGACTCCTGCTGTTGAAGTGGATCATAGAAATATTGAAATCAGATGTGACCATTGTGTTAACCTGTTCATCTGTGTAGTAATTACAGTCATTATTGATGAAGCTAAATAAATTATTATCAGGGTCTATGTCATATTCTATGTCCTGTGGGTTGTGATCTGTGTATTCAAAAACTTTCAGTTCCTGTTGTCCCTGTTTGTTGATTTTTTGATTCATGTTGTTGAATGTTTTTTGCAGATGAGTAAAATCCTTCAGTGTCCTACAGTTGTCTGAATTGTTGCTGTGACTCCAGTTCATAATATTCATTGATAATTGTCCAGTTCCATAATATTACGGATGTTAATGACCTTGGCTTCTTCAGGCGATCCGTTTAATTTGATGTATATTTTACAATTTGATGTCCAGGTGTTTTGAATCTTTTTCTGCTTTTTCATGTATCTTGCTTTCCTGGCTATTTCTGCGTTTTCCTTCGTGAGGTGCTCGTTAATGTAAATGTTTGTTCCTTTTAGCTTCCTACCTTGTTTCAGTAGCGCAGTCTTGTGTTTTTGTTCACAAACCTCATGATCACAGCCGGTTTGTCGCCGCTTTTCCTGGGCAGAGGGTGGCAGGACTCGATGTTGGTGCAGTCCAGCTGAATTCCATTGGCCTGCATGAAGGCCGCCACTTGTTGCTCAGCGGATTCCTCATCCAGCTGACTTCCACTGCTGTCTGCGGTCACTACTCTCGCGTATGATCGGGGTTTGATGTGGAGCCCCGTGATGATCACGTCGTTCGCCCGAGTGCTCTGGTCCATCTCAGCCATTCTGCTCTCCAGATACGCCAGCCTCCTGTCTTTCTCAGCGTTCTGGTTCCGCAGCGCTTTAATCTCCTCCATTAGGTCCAGGATAAGCTTTTGATAAGCTCTATCCATCTTCTTCAATTTGCGGTACACCAGAACAATCCCAAATCCAATCAGTAGAATTCCAATGACCATTGCTCCGAAAAGATATAAATCTTCAATATCTTCAATAGAAAGATCACACAGGCACAAGAGTTTCCAATTGCTTGTGTCCTTTAAATAACCCGCAGCAGCAGTTCCTGCGGGACAGATCGGCTCCCCCGGGCCAGATTCCCTCGTTGAAAAAACAGTGTCAATTGCGTTCAAAGCCCAGCTTATTAAATCCATAATTTCGTTAGATAAATCAGCAGTAAAGACACGCAGACAGATGATAGCAAGCTGGGATCCAGTCAGTTAGGGAGGGAGAGAGAGAGGTAGGGAGCCGGAGCTGGGAAGAAAAGCGTCTGCTCTCTTTGGAGGGCGGAAGTGAAGCTGTCCAGAAGTGAAGCTTATCCAGCTGAGGTCAAAATTTTGTAACGATACCACAAAAAATGAATATATTACACAGCTTTGTTCTCAGGTTGTTCCCAGGCGTTTTTGAACTGTGCCAAATGGCACAGTTTGGAAAAACGTCTGTAACTTTTGAATGATTCAATATAGAAGCTTCATCTTGGGCTCTAATGAAAGGTGACACTCAGGGCTGCGTGTGTGTGTGTGTGTGTGTGTGTGTTGTCCCCCCCCCCCCCGCTACAGAGGACGGACATCGCCCAGTGCACGGGTTCATGTGCTGCGGTCCGTCATGTGGCGATGACGCACAGTTGTAATTTACCGATCGGTCAAAAGTCATTTTTGATTACAATTTTCAGGGATAAAGAATAATTTAGCTTATAACACTTACCTGTTCACAACAGCAGCATAGCTGGCAAACTTCTCTTCCTCATTGTCAGACGAACGTGACGCTGGTCCGCTTGTTACGGACTCATGGTTCTGGTCTCACGACCCGGTCAAACCATAATTCCATTATTGCGGTTTTGCGCTTCTATGACTGCGGTTTTGGCGAACGATTTTTCAAAACAAATAAGAACAGTTGTTAGGAAAAAAAGACTGGCGAATGCCTGTGTGTCACCCAGCCTTACACATAACAGCTTTCGAACTTCTCTGCTTCAATTGGCTGGCTGTATTCACAGCCGTTGGTAGGTGGGTCCTTCTTGCTAGGTTTTCAGTCATTGGTTCTTCAAGGTTTCAGAAACCCAATTCAAGGCTCTTATTAGTCGAATGAGAGGTCAATCACATCTAAACCAATCAAAGCACTCCTTTGGCTTTCTGTTCGCGGCTGTGTCTGTAGTGGAAGAACGGAAATGCAGGTGGGGTTTTTTTTTTCAGTGCCTCCTAGGATGCACAGTGTGCGTACTCGGACGCCCTCGTGCGTCCTAGGACGCAGAGACGTGCCCGCCCGCAGTACACCGAAGTGCAACAGGTTAAGAAATTGAATTAATATTACATTTAAGTCTTATTATAATTGAGAAAAAAAAATCATTTTTTAATTTACTTTGCTCATTGTTCTATTTTATTATAATTTTATAAGCATTTCTTTCAAGTGTTTATGTTCATGAGTTTTATTCATATTTCATATTGCCCTTGCAATAAAGATATTAATGAAACTCCAATCATGTGATTTTGGGCAAAAAGTATCGGTATTGTAGAGGAGCTGGAAATAATGAGGCGGTTTTGTTTAAAAGCAGCACTTTAATGATCGGCTCTCCTATCTTGTCTCATCAGGTGCAGAGCGTGGCAGAAGGTAAAAAGAGACAGAATTCTGCCAGCTCGCTGATTAAATACAGGCACACATCAAAAGACAGGCATTACAAAGGCTGACATCCCTCATTATCTTAATCCCCCCATTGTCCTGTTATTTCCTCTCCTCATCTTGGGAGGTGATGGGAATTCCTCTCCTCGCCTTGGGGGGTGAGGGTGACTCCTCCGGTCTCCGCTGTCGCGCCCTGGGACGTCTTTGTTCTTCACACGGCAGGTGAGATTCCTTTGTCCTTTCAGAGGTGTGAAGTTCCTTACATATGCAGTCACCAAACATCTCCATTGTTCTAACATATGTAGGTATGGAATATATGAGTAATATAGACCACAGGCCCCCCAAACAACTAGGAAAGGACAACAGAAAGATTCACAGTCTAGAACAGTTACTACGACATACTACGTGTTAAGCTGTTGCCACAGAAGAACTTTCTAGCAGCCATGCTTCTAAGATAGTTCAGTGGTAATCCTAACAGTATAGTAAAATCGTAAGTCAGTCCTAAACTGTTGCAGCACAATTAGAGAATAATTGTGGAGTGGTTGGTATCAGTCCCTGTGCTGTCTGGGTTTAATTCTTCTCCCAAAACTGCTGTAGGTTGGTTTAGGCATCCTGCTGGGACCTTCTTGTGAGGAATCTGCAGTGTGGGAAGGGGAGAGATTATTTGTTCCCTGCCTGGGGGCTGCGACTTTTCCCTTGGGGGGTCTACCTCGCCGAGGTGCTCGTGCCAACTGTGCAGGTTCGTCTTTCAACAAGAAGGCAGGTTTAAGTCTGTCAATGCTGACTGTTTCTTTTCTGTCCCCATAATCAAGCACAAAGTGTTTATCACCATGTTCCAGCACTCTGTAAGGGCCATCGAATACTGGGCGTAACGTTGGTTTTAGAGCTTCATGCTTAACAAAAACGAACTCAGCTTTTTTTAAAGTTTGAGGGACAAAAACTCGTGGGAAGGAGTGATGAGCTGGACCGGGAAGAGAGTCCGGTCCGTTGCTGCCTAAAAACCTTGGGACTGGCTCTGGGTTCTCTGGTAAAAATTCACCTGGGAGTCTGAGAGGCTGAGCAAAGACTAATTCTGCAGGGGAAGCGTCTAGATCCTCTTTAGGTGCAGCACGCAACCCCAATAAAACCCAGGGAAGTTTATTTACCCAATTTGTGTCCGTTAGTGAGGCTCTGAGGGCGGCCTTTAAGGACCTGTGAAAACGCTCGCATAACCCATTAGCCTGAGGGTGATAAGTGGTAGTGCGATGAATTGTTGCCCCTAAGCTGTTGGACATGGCTGACCAGAGCTCTGAGACAAATTGAGGCCCCCTATCGGACGTGATGTCCGATGGGACGCCGAAACGTGCCACCCAGTTTGTCAGAAAAACGCGAGCGACTTCCTCCGCTGTAGTTGCTGCTAGAGGAACTGCCTCTGGCCAGCGCGTGGTGCGGTCTATCATTGTTAGCAGGTGTGTGAAACCTTGGGAGGAAGGTAGTGGTCCCACTAGGTCGACATGGATGTGGTCGAACCTTCTAGCAGGGATTGGAAAAGGCTCCAGAGGGGCTTTTGTGTGTCTGTGTATTTTGGCGCGTTAAGATAAGATAAGATAAGATAAGATAAGATAAGCCTGTATAAGTCCCACAACGGGGAAATTCCAGGATTGCAACAGCACAGGGATAGCAACACTCAGAGCAACAATCAGAAGGCAAGAAAAAAAACAAGCAAGCAAGAGCAGCTAATATACATATGTACATATTACTATAAAATATACAGTATATACACACACACACACAGTGCAGAGCATTGTAGCTGGATGGAATAAATATATGAACACAGTGCAGAGCATTGTAGCTAGATGGAATAAATATGTAAATATATAAACACCCACAGTACGGAGCATTGCAGCTAGGTGGAATAAATATGCAAGTATATAAACACACACAGTGCGGAGCAATGTAGCTAGATGGAATAATATGTAGATATATAAAAACACAGTGCGGAGCATTGTAGCTAGATGGAATAAATATATAGATATATAAATATAAACACACCCAGTGCTGAGCATTGTAGCTAGATGGAATAAATATGTAAATATATAAACACACACAGTGCAGAGCATTGTTGCTAGGTGGGATGAAACAGCATAACCGTCTATTTAGTTATCCTACATGGTATGATTATGTGCCCATACATATTCTCACCCTCCACAGCGACCGGTATGTTCCTAGTTGTATGCCGGAGAGGACCATTGTGTAAGTCTATTGCATCTTTTGCATTAAAAAAAAACTATTAGTTTGTTACGTCTTTTTGCTATCTCTGCGAGAAGCCCTGCTTAGGTTGTACAGTCTGACAGCCGTTGGTAGGAAGGACCTACGAAACCTCTCGGTTGTGCACCTGGGATGATGTAGTCTGCTGCTAAATGAGCTCCTCAGTGCATCCAGTATGTCCTGCATAGGGTGGAACTCGGACTCCAGCAGAGATGACAGTTTAGCCACCGTCCTTCTCTCTCCTATCTCCTCCATCGGATCAAGGCGCTGCCCCAGGACAGAGCTAGCTTTCTTAATCAGTTTGTTCAGTCTCTTCCTATCGGCTGCAGTAATGCCACTGCCCCAGCAGACCACTCCAAAAGTGATGGCTGATGCCACCACCGTGTCATAGAATGACTTCAGCAGCGCCCCTTGTACACCAAAAGACCTGAGTCTCCTCAGCAGGAACAGCCTGCGCTGTCCCTTCTTGTAGAGTGCGTCAGTATTGTGTGACCAGTCTAGTTTATTGTTCAGATGAATACCCAGGTACTTATAGGATGTCACCATCTCGATGTCTGTTCCCTGTATATTTACTGGTGCTGTGAGGGGCTGCCCATGCCTGCGGCAGTCCACCACCAGCTCCTTAGTTTTCCTCGCGTTGATCTGGAGGCAGTTCCGATGGCACCAGTCCACAAAGTCCTGGATAAGCCCTCTGTACTCAGCTTCATCTCCGTTGGAGATGAGACCAACGATCGCAGAGTCATCAGAGAACTTCTGTAGATGGCAATGTGTTGTGTTGTGTGAGAAGTCCGCAGTATAAAGAGTGAACAGGAAGGGAGCCAGCACCGTTCCCTGGGGGGCCCCCGTGCTACTGATGATCGTGTCGGAAACACAGTCCCGGGTTCTCACAAACTGAGGCCGGTTCGTGAGGTAGTCCAGGATCCATGATGACAGGTGCTGGTCCACCCCTGCGCGCAGCAGCTTGTCCTTCAGGATCATCGGTTGGATGGTGTTGAAAGCACTGGAGAAGTCAAAGAACATGATCCTCACCATATTCCCGGGCTTCTCCAGGTGGGACAGAGAACAGTGAAGGAGGAAGATCACCGCATCCTCCACCCCAATGCCATGCTGGTAGGCGAACTGGAGTGGATCCATCGCTGGTTCCACCAGGGGGCGGAGATGAGCAAGGAGCAGTCTCTCCAGGGTCTTCATCAAGTGGGACGTCAAGGCCACCGGTCTGTAGCTGTTCAGGTCTTTGGCGTTGACAAGAAATGCACGTTTTTGCCCACTCTTTTACGTCTTTGCGCAGGCCTGGCCACACAAACTTTTCAGCAACCATTTTGACCGAGGCGCGCACACCTGGGTGCGCAAGGGAGTGAATTGCGTCAAAAATGCGGCGGCGCCAAGTAGCTGGTACTAACGGGCGAGGTCGGCCGGCTGAAATATCGCATATTGGGGGGGCACGCCGTCGCGTAACCCTTTTTTCTCCAGCCTTAACCCTGTTGGTCCAGACAAGAGCGCGCGCATGTCCGCGTCACTGTTTTGTTCTTCTGCTATGGCTGCATAATCTATCCCTTCATGGATAGGTGCTGCGTATGTGTCTGTGTTAGTGAAGAGTTCCGCTGCTGAGGCAGTATAATCTGTCTCCTCGCGCTCTGGCGGTGCCACAGCGCGAGAGAGACAGTCCGCTACTACGTTAAGTTTGCCTGCTACGTGTCGAATGTCTGTGGTGAACTCTGAAATCGCAGCCAGCTGTCTTTGTCGTCTGCCCGACCATGGTTCTGAAATTTTAGCCATAGCAAAGGTGAGCGGTTTATGGTCTACAAAAGCCGTGAAACTCCGCCCTTCTAACCAAAACTGGAAGTGGCGGATGGACAAATGAAGCGCCAGCAGCTCTCTGTCAAAAGTGCTGTATTTGCGTTCAGTTGGGTTTAGCGATTTGCTAAAGAATGCTAAAGGTTGCCAGACCCCGCTGACAAGTTGCTCTACAACTGCCCCTATGGCCAGGTCTGAAGCATCTGTGGTTAGTGCAATGCGGGCCGCGGGATCTGGGTGAACTAACATTGTGGCGTTAGCTAGGGCATTTTTAACTTCCGCGAAAGCGCGTTCGCGCTCCGGGGTCCATTCGACCGCGTTGGAAGCCTTCTTTTTTTTGAGCGCGTCATAGGGGCTGCATGAGCTGAGCTGCGTGGGGGAGGAAGCGGTTGTAAAAATTAACCATCCCCAAAAATTCCTGTAGCGATTTGACCGTTTGGGGCCGTGGAAAACCTTCTATCGCACGAACTTTGTCTGGAAGCGGAACTGCCCCTTTCGGGGAGACTTTGTGTCCCAAAAAATCAATTTGCGAAACGCCGAATTTGCATTTGGCTGGATTGATTATTAGCCCGTGCTCCTCTAGCCTCTGAAAAACGGTAGTGAGGTGCTGCTCGTGTTCCTCCTCGGACGAGCTGGCTACCAGCATGTCGTCGAGGTAGACGAAGACAAATGGGAGGTCGCGTAGGACCGCGTCCATCATACGTTGAAAAGTTTGGGCCGCACCTTTGAGGCCGAAAGGCATTCGCAAGAATTCAAAAAGGCCGAAAGGGGTTATAACCGCCGTTTTAGGAACGTCTTCAGCTCGGACTGGGACCTGGTGATAACCGCGGACTAAGTCTATCTTTGAAAAAATGCGCGCACCCGCTAGATGCAGTGAAAAGTCTTGAATGTGAGGGATTGGGTAGCAGTCATGCGCTGTAGCGTTGTTTAATCTGCGGTAATCTCCGCACGGTCTCCAAGAACCGTCGGATTTCGGAACCATGTGAAGTGGTGAGGCCCAGGGGCTCTTCGAGCGTCTAACAATGCCCAATTTTTCGAGAGTTGCAAACTCGTCCCGTGCTATGTTGAGCTTGGCCGCGTCTAAGCAGCGAGCTTTGGCAAAAACGGGAGGTCCCGTTGTCGGAATGAAGTGTTTAACTCCGTGTTTAGCTACAGTGGCTGAGAATTTGGGGGTTGTGAGTGCTGGAAATTGGGTGAGGAGTTGCTCAAACTTACCTCCTGCCGTGGTGACGTTGGCCTGCACAGGTGGTGGAGAAACTCGAGCTGAGCATGGAATAGAAGCAAAAGATAGTGCATTGACCAGGCGCCTATTTGCTAGATCCACTAATAACCCGTGTGCACACAAAAAATCTGCGCCTAACAAGTTAAAACTCACCGCCACTCCAACAAATGTCCATCTGTAGCTGCGGCTGTGGATGAGGAGGTGCAGGCTCTTTTCACTGAACGTGTCAATGTCAGAGCCGTTGGCTGCCACTGCTCCGTTGCCCCGGGTGCCCATGGCTCGATCTGCGTGGGAGGGCATGACGAAACTCAGCTGAGCTCCTGTGTCGATGAGGAACTGCTTGCCTGTGTGTCCATCCGTCATGTACAACAGCTTATTTTTCTCGCCGAGAACCGCTGTTGTTAACGGTCCTCGGCTTTGGCGTTTCCCGACATCGCGAATTTGCAGGGGGGAACGCATTTGCGGGCTTTCTCAGCGAAGCGGTGGTGGTAATAACAGAAGTCGTTCTGTTTGTTACGTTCGGACCGCACCGCTGTCACCGTGGGCTGGGTCTGCTCCGTGGGTTGTGGCTCTCCATGGCTCGGGGCGTCAGTTTTGAGGTCTGCGGATGCCGCTGTGGGTGTCAGCTCCTTGCAGGCGTTGACGAGCCGGTAAGCCTCGTTGGCCAGTGTGCGGAAGTCTTGGTGGTTGCTGCACTTCATGCTGGCGAGTGTCCCTCTCATGTGTGGCGGCAGCGTGCTGAGGAAAATAAACTGGAAGAGGAAATTGTCATTGTCCTCTTCCTTGAGCTGCAGCAAATCCTCTATGAGGGCCTTCGGATTGCCCCCTCTGTGGCCGTAGACCGCCAGGATCTTCTCGGCTCCTTCCTCCGCTGACGGGACGTAGTTCGCCACGATGGTCGCCTTGAGCGTCTCGTACTTGTCCCGGGTCGTGGTCGCCGGATCAAGCTCCACACACACTTCGAAGTGGCGGAGTCGAGTTTGGAGACGATATAATAGAACTTCGTATCGTCTGCCGTGATGCCCGCCAGTATGAATTGGGCTTCAGCCTGCTGAAACCAAGAGGCGGGGTCTTCTCGCCAGAAGTCTGGCAGCTTGACAGCGACGGCGTTCGTGCACACCATCACTGTTGTGCCCGCCGGGTGAGGGTGCCTTGCTTCGGCTCTCACGGCGGTGCTGGAGCTCGGTTGAGCCCTCTCAATTCCTTCTGCCGGGGGGAACAGTTGTTCGTCCGCTCCCTCGTCTGCGTAGTTGCTGGCGTCTGCCTGAGTCGCCACGGATGAGTCGCTTGAAGAAGAACGCTTCCGGTCCATACTCGCGTCAAGGTCACCAGTGTAGAGGAGCTGGAAATAATGAGGCGGTTTTGTTTAAAAGCAGCGTTTTAATGATCAGCTCTCTTATCTTGTCTCATCAGGTGCAGAGCGTGGCAGAAGGTAAAAAGAGACAGAATTCTGCCAGCTCGCTGATTAAATACAGGCACACATCAAAAGACAGGCATTACAAAGGCTGACATCCCTCATTATCTTAATCCCCCATTGTCCTGTTATTTCCTCTCCTCATCTTGGGAGGTGATGGGAATTCCTCTCCTCGCCTTGGGGGGTGAGGGTGACTCCTCCGGTCTCCGCCGTCGCGCCCTGGGACGTCTTTGTTCTTCACACGGCGGGTGAGATTCCTTTGTCCTTTCAGAGGTGTGAAGTTCCTTACATATGCAGTCACCAAACATCTCCATTGTTCTAACATATGTAGGTATGGAATATATGAGTAATATAGACCACAGGTATCAAAGAAAAAGTCCCATAAATTCATGGTATTGTATCGAAAGGAAAAATGCTGGTATCACCCATCCCTAGTACAAAGGCTTAACCTTGTATGCAAACCTGGTGCAATATTATTGGCGCCCCTACATCTGTATGTGCTGAACAAGTGCAATCAATCAAAGCTTTACTTATATAGCACTTTTCATATAAAAAGTTGTAACACAACATGCTTCACACATTGAAATAAAACAATCCCCCCACCCCCTTATACACGCACGCACATACACACACACAGAAACTTTCATCTATGTAAGACTTATGGCTGGTGTTACAAATCCCTCTCCATAGGTGGGTCGTAACAGCTGGGCACCGAGGATCCAAGTGTGGAAGCACCATCACTTGGGAGCCATCACCAGCAGGGAAAAGTGCCAAGTCTATGGCTTCAGGAACATGCCCTCTGCAGACACAATTCCCTGTGGGAGGGCTCCCCATGAGGAAACACCAGAGCTTGGACAGGGTGATTGAAAGATAAAACAATCACTGATAAATAATAATATAATTTGCTGGTAAAAAGACTGGGCAGTTAAGATAACTAAAAGAATAAAACAACACTTAAATACAATCAAACAGACATAAATTCAGAAGTACTAATAGTAGTAAAATAAATAATTGTGACCAGAGCAACATAAAGTAGGTTTAAAATCATAAATTAAGACAATTAAAATAGGAAACTAATCAAAAGCTAAGTTAAAATAGTAGGTCTTGAGCCTGCTTTTAAAAACGAACATTCTCTGCAACCCTGATGTTCTCCGGCAGGCTGTTCCACAGATGTGGGCCGTAGTAACTAAAAGCAGCCTCACCATTGATGCGTGTTCTGACAGTAGGGATAATTAAAAGACCAGTGCCAGAGGACCTCAGGGGCCGTGGGGGCTCATATGTTAAAAGCAGTTCTGATAAATATGATGACCCAAGACTGGGCAGACATTTATAAACCAGTAAAAGAACCTTAAAATCAATCCTGAAGGCCACGGGGAGCCACTGCAGTGACTTTAAAATTTGTGTGATGTGAGTCTGCTGTCTGGTCTTCATCAGAAGACATGCAGCTGAATTCTGTATTAACTGCAGATTTGAAATTGTCTTTTTGGGAAGACCATAGAGCAGGGCATGATAGTAATCAATACGACTGGTGGTAAAAGCATGCATCAGTATCTCTGTGTTTGTTCGAGAGAGAAGTGGGCAAACTCTGGCTATGTTCTTTAGGTGATAAAATCCTGTTTGTATCATATTTTTAATGTGTGTGGAATAAAACAAAGCTCAGAGTCTAAAATGACGCCCTAATTCTTAACATGTTGGGATGGGGTAAAAGACTATGTAATTTGGGTAAAATTTTCTCTCTCTGAGCTTCAGGACTAAAAAACTTGAGTTTTGTCTTGGTTAAGCTGAAGAAAGTTAGCGGCCATCCATGATTTAATGTCTAAAATACAGTTATAAAGGGTATTAATTGGTTCCATGTCATCAGAAGACACAGCGATATAAAGTTGTGTGCCATCAGCATAACTATGGTAATTAACACCATGTTTCCTGATAACATCCCCAAGGGGCAGCATGTACAGATTAAAAAGTATTGGACCTAAAATTGAACCTTGGGGCACACCACAATTTATTTTGTAGACTCTGGAAGAACATGCATCCATACTTACCAAAAAGTTCCTGTCTGTGAGGTAGGACTTGAACCAATTAAGAACAGTAATAGAGAGGCCAACCAGATCCTTTAGTCCAGTTAAAATAATATTTTTTTGATTTTGTATACTTTATATATATATATATTTTTTTTTTTTAAATTTTTTTTTCTCTCCTGGCGCCACACGAGTCGGCCGCCCTTTGCAACAGCGGCTCAACTAGGAAAATACCGGTCGCTATGGAGGGTGAGAATATGTATGGGCACATAATCATACCATGTAGGATAACTAAGTAGACGGTTGTGCTGTTTCATCCAATCTAGCAACAATGCTCTGCACTGTGTGTGTTTATATATTTACATATTTATTCCATCTAGCTACAATGCTCCGCACTGGGTGTGTTTATATTTATATATCTATATATCTATTCCATCTAGCTACAATGCTCCGCACTGTGTGTGTTTATATATCTACATATTATTCCATCTAGCTACATTGCTCCGCACTGTGTGTGTTTATATATTTACATATTTATTCCACCTAGCTGCAATGCTCCGTACTGTGGGTGTTTATATATCTACATATTTATTCCATCTAGCTACAATGCTCTGCACTGTGTGTCTGTGTGTATATATATATATATTTATAGTAATATGTACATATGTATATTAGCTGCTCTTGCTTGCTTGCTTTTTTGATTGCCTTCTGATTGTTGCTCTGAGTGTTGCTATCCCTGTGCTGTTGCAATCCTGGAATTTCCCCGTTGTGGGACTAATAAAGGCTTATCTTATCTTATTGATCCCCAGAGGGGAAATTGAGGGCATCCACCTGGATGGATGAAGCAGCCACGGTATAGCGCTATCCCTTTACCATTCACACACACATTCACACCTAGGGCCACTTTTAGAGTCTCCAATTAACCTAACCTGCATGTTTTTGGCCTGTGGGAGGAAACCAGAGAACTCTCGGAGTAAACCCACGCAGACACAGGGAGAACATGCAAACTCCACACAGGTCACACTGTTGGTCAGGGACTGGGATCAAACTAGGGATCCCATGGCCAAGGGTGATTTGCTGTGCTGCCACAGTGCTAACCACTGCGCCACCACACCACCTGGTGGTCTACTGTATCAAAGGCAGCACTTACTGTTAGATCCAGTAGAACCAGGACTGAAAATAAAATGCATATGGGCATAGTGTACTTTTATTAATGCACTTTATTAATACAAAGTATCATTGCATGTCTGTCACTGGAGTTAAACTGTGGAACTGTTGCTCTGAAAATATGAAAACATGTTCAACTCTGAAGCAATTCAAAAAATTGTACAAAGATGAGAAAATCTCCCAGTATCTCACTGTACCCCCTCATGGATCGTCACCTTATCGTGGTGGGGGGGTTTGTGTGCCCCAGTGATCCCAGGAGCTATGTTGTCCGGGGCAGTTTGCCTCTGATAGGGTCACCCAAGACAAAATGGTCCTGGGTGAAGGGCCAGACTAAAAACGATCCAACAGACTCTCATGATAAATTCTATATCAAGGATTCAGTGTACCCCGCCCGGTATGGGGTTACCGGGGCCCCACTCTGGAGCCAGGCCTGGGGGAGGGGCTCGAAGGCTAGCATCTGGTGGTCGGGTTTCCACCCATGGGACCCGACTGGGCTCAGCCAGAAGGAATTACAAGGGTCCGCCCTCCAGTGGGCTCACCACCTGCAGGAGGGATCATGGGGGTCCGGTGCTATGTGGATTAGGTGGCGGTCAAAGGCGGAGACCTTGGCGGACTGATCCCAAGCTTTCTAAACTGGCTTTTGGGACGTGGAATGTCACCTCTCTGGTGGGGAAGGAGCCTGAGCTGGTGTACGAGGTTGAGAGATACCGGCTAGATATAGTTGGCCTCACCTCAACACAGCTCCGGTTCTGAAACCAGTCTCCTGGAGAGGGGCTGGAGCTTGGCCTTTTCTGGAGCTGCCCCGGGCGAGAGGCGACGAGCAGGGGTGGGTATCCTTGTATCCCCCCCCACCTTGCTGCCTCTATATTGGAGTTTTCCCGGGTGGACGAAAGGGTTGCTTCCCTGCACCTTCGGGTTGGGAAACGGGTCCTGACCATCATTTGTGCCTATGCACCAAATGATGTTTCAGAGTACCCACCCTTTTTGGAGTCTGTGACTGGGGTGCTGGAGGGTGCTCCTCTTGGAGACTCCATTGTCCTACTGGGGGACTTCAATACGCACGTGGGCAACGACAGTGAAACCTGGAGGGGGGTGATTGGGAGGAACGGCCTGCCCGATCTGAACCCGAGTGGTGTTCAGTTATTGGACTTCTGTGCTAACCACCGTTTGTCCATAACGAACACCATGTTCAAGCATAAGGGTGTCCATATGTGCACCTGGCACCAGGACACCCTAGGTCGCAGGTCGATGATCGATTTTGTTATCGTGTCATCAGACCTGCAACCGTATGTCTTGGATACCCGGGTAAAGAGAGGTGCAGAGCTGTCAACTGATCACCACCTGGTGGTGAGTTGGATCCGATGGCAGGGGAGGAAGCCATTCAGGCCTGGTAGACCCAAACGTATAGTGAGGGTGTGCTGGGAACGTCTGGCTGAAGCCCCTGTCCAGGAGGTCTTCAACTCCCACCTCCGGAAGAACTTCAACCACATTCCGAGGGAGTCTGGAGACATGGAGTCTGAATGGGCCATGTTCTCCACCTCTGTTGTTGAAGCGGCGGCCCAGAGCTGCAGCCGCAACGTGGTCGGTGCATCTCGTGGTGGCAACCCCCGAACCAAGTGGTGGACACCAGTGGTGAGGGGGGCCATTAAGCTGAAGAAGGAGTCCTATCAAGCTTGGTTGGCTTGTGGGACTCCCGAAGCAGCTGAGGTGTACCCGCAGGCCAAGCGGAGTCCAGCTCGGGTGGTTGCTGAAGCAAAAACACAGGTATGGGAGGAGTTCGGTGAGGCCATGGAGCAAGACTTTCGGTTGGCCTAGAAGAGATTCTGGCAAACTGTCCGGCGGCTCAGGAGGGGAAAGCAGCTCCCTGTCCACACTGTGGATGGGACACTGTTGACTTCGACTGGGGATATCGTTGGGCGGTGGAAGGAATACTTCGAGGATCTCCTCAATCCCACTGATACGCCTTCCACAGAGGAAGCAGGGTTTGGGGATGAGGGGGATGACTCGCTTGTCACAGGGGCTGAGGTCGCCAAGGTGGTTAAAAATCTCCTTGGTGGCCGGGCCCCGGGGGTGGCCGAGATTCACCCCGAGTACCTCAAGGCCCTGGATGTTGTAGGGCTGTCATGGTTGACACACCTCTGAAATACTGCGTGGAGGTCGGGGGCAGTGCCTTTGGCATGGCAAACCGGGGTGGTGGTTCCTCTCTTCAAAAAAGGGGACCGGAGGGTGTGCTCCAACTTTAGAGGGATCACACTCCTCAGCCTCCCTGGGAAGGTCTATGCCAAGTTACTGGAGAGTAGAGTCCGGCTGTTGGTCGAACCTCGGATTCAGGAGGAGCAATGTGGTTTTCGTCCTGGCCATGGCACATCGGACCAGCTCTTTACCCTCTCAAGAATTCTCGAGGGTTTGTGAGAGTTTGCCCAACCAGTTTACATGTGTTTTGTGGACTTGGAGAAGGCATTTGACTGCGTCCCTCGTGGTTTTTTGTGGGGGGTGTTTCGGGATTATGGGGTATCGGGCTTGTTGTTACGAGCTATTCGGTCTCTGTACGACCGTTGTGAGAGTTTGGTTCGTATTGCCAACACTCGGTCGGAGTCATTCCCAGTGAGAGTTGGACTCCGCCAGGGCTGCCCTTTGTCACCGATCCTGTTCATAATTTTTATGGACAGGATTTCTAGGCGCAGCCAGAGAATGGAGGGTGTCATGCTTGGTGACCACAGGATCTCATCTCTGTTTGCAGATGATGCTGTCCTGTTGGCTTCATCCAGCAATGACCTACAGCTCTTGCTGGGACGGTTTGCCGCTGAGTGTGAAGTGGCTGGGATGAGAATCAGCACCTCCAAGTCCGAGTCCATGGTCCTCAGCCGGAAAAAGGTGGATTGTCCTCTCTGGGTTGGGGGCAGGCTCCTGCCCCAAGTGGAGGAGTTTAAGTATCTTGGGGTCTTGTTCACGAGTGAGGGGAAAATGGAGCGAGAGATCGACAGACGGATTGGAGCAGCATCTGCAGTGATGCGGACGTTGTACCGGTCTGTTGTGGTGAAGAGGGAGCTTAGTTCTAAGGCAAAGCTGTCAATTTACCAGTCAATCTATGTTCCTACTCTCACCTATGGTCACGAGCTTTGGGTAATGACCGAAAGAACAAGATCATGGATACAAGCGGCTGAAATGAGCTTTTTCCGTAGGATTGCTGGACTCACCCTCAGAGATAGGGTGAGGAGCTCAGTCATCCGGGAGAGGCTCAGAGTAGAACCGCTGCTCCTCCACATTGAAAGGAGTCAGTTGAGGTGGTATGGGCATCTGATTAGGATGCCTCCTGGATGCCTCCCACTTGAGGTGTTTCAGGCACGTCCCACTGGGAGGAGACCCCGGGGCAGACCCAGGACTCGGTGGAGAGACTGCGTCTCCCAGCTGGTCTGGGAATGCCTTGGTATCCTCTCTGAAAAGCTGGAGCAGGTGGCTGGGGAGAGGGAAGTCTGGGCTTCTCTGCTTGAACTGCTGCCTCCGTGACCCGGACCTCCAGAAAAGCGGTAGAAGATGGATGGATGGATGGATGGATATCTCACTGTAAATACTGGGAGATAAAGGTTTTTTTTGTCTACTTGTTCTATTTGATTTTCTTTGTTGATTTTGGGTAAGACTTAAATTTTTATGTTATTGATTTTAAAATTGTAATGGGGTAGGCACTATATAAGCACTAGCTTCAGCCTACACACCCTTTTGGTTGTTCTTTTGTGTGTTCTTATTGTATTGTATGTGTTTGTTATTATTATTACCGAATAAATTTATTCATTCATTCATTCATTAAATTAATGCACTTTAGCACCTTACACTTTAACATCTTACGATCTACTTGAGCATCTTGAATTTTAATATTGTAACATCCTGGTCACTGTGGCACTTTTTACCTGGTCTGACATCAATACTTCTATTTATTATTATGAACTTTAATCTCCTGCTGCTGTTGTTGTTATTGTTGTATTGTATTGTTTTTTTTATGTGGCTGGCATTGGCCTGCCAAGGGACTGGAGATAGTAATTAGCTCTGGCTATAATCTTGCATATTTACATGTACAGTATATGTCCATTAATATGAATTGTCAATTTTATAAATAAATTAAACTTAAACATTTTCTTATTTAAGTCCTGCACATAATGTTCTCTGTGCACACATAAATCTCAAACTGAAGACTTAAGTACATATACAGTAATTCAGTGAGAAATTTCACCATAACGCACAGAAACAGATATTCTTGGTAATTTATATATAACTTACACACAGCCTGAGGTCTATAATTCATTTTTGAAGCTTAGTTCCTGGAGGACTTAATGATAACACTGGTCAACACCAAATTTATTGTCTAAGTTTTTTTTAGCTGATTTAGGACAATTTTGATGTGCTTTATCAAAAAAATCACATTGGTTTTGCTCAATCAGGTCAACTTTTTGAATTATGGCCACATGTTTTATACGTTTTTGTTTACATGTACGGGTATTTTTGCTTTATATGATGCAATTTTATGTCTTGAAATTCTCTGAATTTTGAACAATGATGACGTAACATTCAATTTACATGTACTTACCTTTATATAAAGGTAAGTACATGCACAGTTTCACCCTCCACGCCCTCGGAAGGGTGGGGATGCCGGTTGAGTCGTCGACGGCCCAACCCATGAGACAGGTAGTACCGATTTTCATGGTTATCCGGTAGCAAGCAAGCCGATGCCTGATCTGACAAAAACTTGCCACTTGTCCTTGCCACTGACAATACCTTTATCTGCCAAGAAACCTGTACAAGTAAGTACAGCTTTTTACTTAGCACCTGATAGAGAGAAACGAATGGCATTTTCGGATTCAGCGGTGCAAAATTGTCTTAAATCAGTTGAAAAAAAAGACAACTTACAAAAAAATTATTTTTGTAACCCTGTGTAATTTGCTTCCCTACTACAGAGAAACATATGCTACTTAATGTACCACTTGTCTCACGTACCATGTGCAGTTCCCAGGGGACACCTGTGGTGGGTAAAACAAAAAACCAAGAGGCAACACTTCTTTACAGCAGCTGAAGGATCTTCGGGACCAAGACTCACACACTACAACCCCCCTCCCTCCCTCCATGCGCGCACACACACACTAATCTACTCAGCTGTGGCTTCATAAACCTCTCTGGGTAACACTGCCCTGTCGAGACACAGGAGGGGGATCACCGTAGCTTTGAGACAAACAAGCACATGCATGGGACACCACAAACAGGGTTGTCCGATTAAATCGGCGTGGCTAAGCTGATAAAAGCAGAGGGGCAAGAGTGGCTCTCAAATGCATTAGAGCCGGAGCCCTCTGTTTATCAAAGGACCGTCAAAATCCCTGTTTGGTCTGGTGAAACAAACAGACTGTGACAATGAGTCTGACAGGTAATGGATTTTAAATCTCATGAGCTGGTGATACCTGTACACGGAGTTCAGTGATGCTCTTTTGAGACAATTATAAAAGTATTCAAAAAGTCACATCTTGTTTTTCTGTCTAAATATAATAATTTTTAAAGATATAAAGTTAAGGTACGGATTATGATGTCTAACACCTGTAACATAATACAAATCTGGATCTTTTATCCCAATAATCCCATAAACATAAGTTTCCTACAAATGTATAATGAGTTGCCTAATGCAAATCCAATATGAAGTTTCTTGCAAATTTTTTAGGTTTGTGCAATTTGGTTCATTCTTGATACTATTAAACCAGATGGTCAATGACAGAGTAGCTCATTCTGGTTTGATGAACCCAACATGAGGTGATCAAGAAATTTAGCTTCTGTTTATAAATGTAAATCTACACAACCTAGGCCTACTTCAGGTTAAAAGGACACGTACTCATAGTTTGTGATCTTTGATGCTGACTTTGTGCAGAGCCTGAGTTGAGAAGCACATGAAGATCACAGCGTGAGTTTGAGGAGCATCCAGACAAGTATCTTGGAAAAGATGCAATTTTTGTGAAATTACATTAAGTGTAATTTCTAACGTTTGAGCACAACGTGAATGCAGAGCCACCTGAGGACTGTGTGTGAGCTTGATGAGCATCCAGGCAATTTAATTTTGCTTTCACCAGAATAAGCTTTAAAAAAAAAAAGTCATGAAAAAGTCATGAAATTATCAGTAAAACAGCCTAACCTGTCTTTTTTTGGTGGTAATTTGCCCCACTCAGAAGGAAAAAATATTTTTTAACCAAACTGTTAAAACGTGAATCACAACTTTCACTAATGTCCCTGTATTTCAAACAGGTACAGCAGAAAGCTTTAAACAATGACTCCCACTGTTTACACGGCAAGTTTCAGATCCTTTCCCCTGGATGGAGGTGCAGAACAAAGTGGTACAAAAGCTGTTTTGTTCCTGCTGCTCTCACTGAGCTAAACAAGATGTAGCAGCATTTGCACATTGACTGCTTAAAGCGTACCTGTGGTGGTCGTGAAGACGCATTTAACTTGAAAACATTAGGAAAAGGTATTTGTTATTTGGGTAAATAATTGTTGCCAGTCACATACCACCTGAGATATATTGAAATAGGACCGCGGGCATGGCCAGCCAATGAAAACTATGGGCGCCACCATGACATATGCGGAAGTGACGTCATACCGTTGCTACTGAAAAGACAATACTCAGCGTTTCACCGGGACTACGGTGCTGTTGTCCGTTGTTTTTGTTCTATTATGGCTGAATTTTCTGACTCTGAGGAAGAATTCGTCCAACATGGCTACAGGTTTGAGCCAGAAAGGTCTTCTGAGGGTTAAAGTGACGAAGTGGTCCTCACACACAACGCAATTTCGTCTGAAAGGATTCACCTGTGCCCTGTTCCGAGATTGCGCAATCACTTTTCCTCTATGATCTTCGGACAAGGTGAGCTGGGTTTGGGTACACAAAAGAAGTGTTTATCTTTGTTTTTTCGCTTATTATTGAGACATCCAAAGGCTTTACATTCCGCCATGTTGCGATATCCATATCGCATTGTATGTTTTTGTTTTAACAAGAGCGCCGAGTGTCTGCTGCTCTGTATAACGGCGAGGGAGGAGCCGAATCATCTGCCGTGTTGCGGCAGTTAGGACCTCAGATCAGACGAGTTGACCCGCTGAATTTAAGCATTTATTTATTTATTTTCTACTCGTTTTAGTTCCGCATTTAATATGAACCCTGAGTTTGAAATAAACGTTTGAATTTTGGTCCTCCCACACAACGCAACGCGCCGAGTGTCTACCGCTGTGTATAGCGGCGAGGGAGGAGCCGAATCATCTGCCGTGTTGCGGCAGTTATAAGCTCAGATCAGATGAGTTGACCCGCTGAATTTAAGCATTTATTTATTTATTTTCTACTCGTTTTAGTTCTGCATTTAATATGAACCCTGAGTTTGAAATAAACGTTTGAATTTGAATTTGAATATCCCAAAAGCCACTGCTCATCCGGGCACTCCAGGCTCAGCCAATATTGATCCAGATCGCGGTGCCCACTTTATTACGTCACAGGAAGCGTCCTGGCAGGCCATGTAGCCGCTAGTATGGCTGCACCCATGTTTTGCTGACATAGCTGAACCAGCACATCAGCAATGGATTTATATCAAATTGCTTTGAACATGAATTTCAACTTAAACTTGAACTAGAACGTGAGACAGGGGCTCAATATAATATCTTTTTTTTCACAACCACCACAGGTACCCTTTAAGCATTATTTATTAGCACTATTTACTTTGGTTTTACACTTACTTTTCCACAGGTTATTTACTTGTTTGTCTTATTGATATCTTCTTCTCTCCTTTATGTTTTGATTATTAAAGCCTTGGTACTTTTGTCACATTTTAGCTTTTGAATTCTCATTGTTTCAAACTGTATGCCATCAGCATCTTCTTGCAAACAGGTACAAAAAATGGGTATAGAATTAAGAACCTTAAAACCATCTCTGGGCTCCAGAATACCTCCCCCCAGGCCATGGGGGGCAGGGAGTGGGCGAACAATCTGAATCTGTTTTTCAATAGGTTTGACCAACCGCCCTCCCCCCCCCGACTGCACAACAACCACTGCTGCCTCTGAAGACATCAAGTCCTGCTGCCCACTCCCCACTCCACCATCACCCCCCCACTCCCAACACACAGCCCCCCCAACCTGACCCTCACTAAGACCCAGGTGAGGACGGTGCTGAGGAAGATCAAGGCGAGGAAGGCGTCGGGACCGGACAGCATCAGTGCAAAGCTCCTCAAATCCTGTGCAGACCAGCTGTGTGGGATTGTGGAGTACATCTTCAACCTGAGCCTGAAGCTGGGGAGGGTACCACAGTTGTGGAAAACATCTTGTGTGGTACCTGTACCAAAGACTTCCCACCCCAAAGATCTGAACAGCTACAGACCAGTGGCTCTGACGTCCCACATGATGAAGACCCTGGAGAGACTGCTCCTTGCTCACCTCCGCCCCCTGGTAGGACCAGCGATGGATCCACTCCAGTTCGCCTACCAACATGGCATTGGGGTGGAGGATGCGGTCATCTTCCTCCTTCACCGTTCTCTGTTCCACCTGGAGAAGCTCGGGAATGCAGTGAGGATCATGTTCTTTGACTTCTCCAGTGCTTTCAACACCATCCAACCGACGATCCTGAAGGACAAGCTGCTGTGTGCAGGGGTGGACCAGCACCTGTCATCATGGATCCTGGACTACCTCACAAACCGGCCACAGTTTGTGAGAACCCGGGACTGTGTGTCCGACATGATCATCGGTAGCACGGAGGCCCCCCAGGGAACGGTTTTGGCTCCCTTCCTGTTCACCCTTTATACTGCGGACTTCTCACACAACACAACACACTGCCATCTACAGAAGTTCTCTGATGACTCTGTGATCGTTGGCCTCATCTCCAACGAAGATGAAGCTGAGTACAGAGGGCTTATCCAGGACTTTGTGGACTGGTGCCATCGGAACTGCCTCCAGATCAACGTGAGGAAAACTAAGGAGCTGGTGGTGGACTGCCACAGGCAAGAACAACCCCTCACAGCACCAGTAAATATACAGGGAACAGACATCGAGATGGTGACATCCTACAAGTACCTTGGTGTTCATCTGAACAATAAACTAGACTGGTCACACAATACTGACGCACTCTACAAGAAGGGACAGCGCAGGCTGTTCCTACTGAGGAGACTCAGGTTTTTTGGTGTACAAGGGGTGCTGCTGAAGACATTCTACGACACGGTGGTGGCATCAGCCATCACTTTTGGAGTGGTCTGCTGGGGCAGTGGCATTACAGCAGCCGATAGGAAGAGACTGAACAAACTGATCAAGAAAGCTAGCTCTGTCCTGGGGCAGCACCTTGACCCAGTGGAGGAGATGGGAGAGAGAAGGATGGTGGCTAAACTGTCATCTCTGCTGGAGTCCGAGTTCCAACCTATGCAGGACACACTGAATGCACTAAGGAGCTCATTTAGCAGCAGACTACATCATCCTAGGTGCACAACCGAGAGGTTTCGCAGGTCCTTCCTACCTACGGCTGTCAGACTGTACAACCTAAGCAGGGCTGCTCGCAGAGATAGCAAAAAGACGTGACAACCTAATAGTATTGAATGCAAAAGACGCAATAGACTTACACAATGGTCCCCTCCGGTATACAACTAGGAAAATACCGGTAGCTACGGAGGGTGACAATATGTATGGGTACATAATCATACCATGTAGGATAACTAAGTAGACGGTTATGCTGTTTCATTCCATCTAGCTACAATGCTCCGCACTGTGTGTGTTTATATATTTATTCCATCTAGCTACAATGCTCCGCACTGTGTGTTTATATATTTACATATTTATTCCATCTAGCTACAATGCTCCGCACTGTGTCTATATATTTATGTTTATATGTACATATGTATACTCGCTGCTCTTGTTTTTTCTTGCCTTCTGATTGTTGCTCTGAGTGTTGCTATCCCTGTGCTGTTGCAATCCTGGAATTTCCCCATTGTGGGACTAATAAAGGCTTATCTTATTTTATCTTATCTTAAGTAACTTGAACACAAAATCCATTTCAAAATTTTGTGAGTTGTAACTCATTGTATCTGCTTTTTAAAATCTTTGCTTTATACAGGATCTACAGTTAGAAAAATAGTTGGCAATCATCAAGTCCAGTTGTGAACCTCAATCCAACTGAACATGCTCTACAGTAAGGGCCCCTTTACACAGAGGGCAATCATTGGGTGACCAATAAGAAATCAAAAATTTGCACAATCTTTCAAAGCCTCAATAAGGCTGTTCCAGTGAAAATGTTTGCGAGATGTTTCAGCAACTTTCCTGGTGATCTAAAGAGACCTTTGAAAGATCCTTGAGGAATCACAGAGACCAAGAGAGATTGCCTGGGGACATTGAAAGTTTCTTGGGGGACCATAGAGGTGTGATGGAAGAATGGCCAGATCTCTCAACAATCTTTCAATGATGTCTCAGCGATCGCCAAGGTCACTCAGTGATATTCCAGTGATCTCTGAGCGACCAGATGCTGAGCACTCAACCACTCAGCAATCTCATCAATCACCCAGTGAGCTCTCAGTGATCTTTCAATGAAATTTTTCCACCCCAGAGGTACAGATGGCTGGGACATCAGTGAGGGATCACTGAGCATTCGATCAAAGACCAATAGCGTTCATTCACAGGTCTTGGTGACCACTGAGAGATCACTGAAAGACTGTTTAGACATCTGGCCATTTTTTCATCACTCAGCGATTTCCACCTGTGTGTAATGGGGGTATAACTAAAACATTTAGTGATGTTCAGGAGTTTCAGATATTATGAATTCGCTGAGTGCAAATAAGTTGCATTCAGGTATTAAAGATAACGCAACATAATAATTTTTTTGTAAGTTGTCTGTGTTTTTTCAACTGATTTAAGACAATTTTGCACCGCTGAATCCGAAAATGACATCCGTTTCTCTCAATCAGGTCAGGTTTTTATGTTAAGTTATAAGCAGTTGTACAGCAGTTGTACAGGTGTACTGTAAATTGAATAGCAGACACTGATAAAGGTAAGTACATGTAAATTGAATGTTACATCATCATTGTTCAAAATTCAGAGAATTTCAAGAAATAAAAAAGTTTTGCATCATATAATGCGAAAATACCCGTACATGTAAACAAAAACGTAAGAAAACATGTGGCCATAGTTCAAAAAGTTGACCTGATCGAGCAAAACCAATTTGATTTTTGGATTCAGCACATCAAAATTGTCCTAAATCAGCTAAAAAAAAATACTTTGACAATAAATTTGGTGTTGACCAGTGTAATGTGTATAATATGCTGTATTTATTTATTAGGTTAGTATGTTTAATTCCTATTACACATCTCTGAGAACATGCTAAAAGAATAAATCTAAACTTGACCATCTGTACAGAAGCAAAGTTATTAAAAATGGTCTTTTTATATATAATTATGGACAAAGACCTGAAGACAAAATAACCTTGGGGATGGGATGATTGTATGAGGCATAAGTAGAAGGCAACTTTCGCAATTTAAAGTTTAATAGTTTATCCAAGGAAAAACTCTAGAAGCCTTGAAAACTTTCAATTAGTGCCTTTTGGTAGATTCTCAGTGCAGTGGCCAGTTATTAATCTACAGGCTCAGGAAGCATTACTGCAAAATTATTTTCTAAGAGAAAGAGATTATTTTAAAATCAATCTGTGTGTAAACAGACCAAGCATCAGAGATAAACACATGACTGCCCCGTCTCTATAATGATGGGCACAAAGTGGATTTTTAAAATCTGAATAATTTCAGGGGAACATGAACAATTTAGGCTGTGATGCTAAAAGCAAAAGCATAATATGTCTATTCCCTCAGTTAATATAAACAACAAGTATTTGTTTTATGTAGGAGGACTTCTTATGTGTTATTTTTGTAATATTTCAAGGTTTGTAACCATATTTAGACAAACATTTCAAAACATTAATTATCCTTTTCTGAATGTAACAATGGTGGCGTCATCAAAAATAAAGTGGCATAACCTTATAATATGTGGGTGGCCAAACTGACCACTTAACTGTTCAGCATGACATACGCTCATGTCAGTCTGTTTAGGGTTTAGATCCTGATGACACTAATCCTTTTTTCAGCCCCCTTGAACATCCTGCGCACACACACACACACACATACTCTCATCAGGGTGTCACTACCAAGCGGACAAGCCTTTGTGTCTGAGAAAAACAGACGGTTAACCTGCTGCACAGTGACGGCCCCTGGGGACGTTCACAACCCGACCGTCCTGATCCAGCCGGGTGGACTGGCGCTGCCTCCTTCACATGAGCAGAAGGAGGAGAGAGTGAGAGGTGGGCAGACTACCTGGCAGACGGTGCTGTGCACAAAGACAACAGGGAAAATAAACAGGCAGATGTTTCTAATGAAGTAGGAGGCTTTGTTTGAGCACTCAGGAGAGGATTTAGGTTATTCCATGAGTTGAGCCACTGACTGGCCGGCTATGTTGTTCCATCACAGACACGGGAGATGGTGATTAATGGAAAGAGAAGGCTGGGGCTTTCCAGGGACTTTGTTTTAGCCACGGACACACTAGTAGTCCAACAACTTGTACAGAAATTCTTGCATTAATTCCTGAGAATAAAAAGATTTAATTGGCTTCCCATTCTCTCTGTGCAACACCAAAAAAAAAAAAAACCAACAAACCATCAGAATGTCTTTATACCTTTAGATGAAAAAAATAAAAGAACATCTCTGGTCAAACATATGCTTGGCAACCAAGCATACAAAGAAAAGTGGTGGTTAAGAAGTCAAAAGTTCAACTCAGGTTGTATACTAAACATTTCAAATAATTTGATATTAGGATTAAGAGGAACATTTCATTAATATTTAACTTAGCTCTATTTAAACAAAAATATGATAAAAATGTAATTTCTTTCAATAGGCTGTTGGAGATTACACTAAATGTAAAGAAAAATGTGGAAAACCAAAAGTTAATTCAGAAACTGGTAAAAAAAAAAAAAAAAAAAAAAAGCTGAGCAACTGGTGGGGTGTGGTCCTTTGTCAGGGAAAAAACCCTGAAAAATATGACAAGGAAGCAGATTTTTTTTTTTTTTTTTTTTGCTTCAAAGGAGAAAAGCTATTTACACAGTAGTTGCAACTGAAAGTGTTTTCCACCTTTAATTAGATGGAACCCTAGAAACAGGCAGCTCATTATCACTCTCACTCCTCACTGGATCACTATTGTTTGGCATTTTTTCATTACTCCACTAAAAACAGAAACACTTTCCTTCTCACAAATTAATCCTTTTCAATCCATGGAATAAAAATGATATTTATTTATATTTTTCATGTTGGCACACAGGTGGCACTCCTTGAGATATTTTTTCCTCTCAAAAACAAGATCAGAAATTCAATCAAAGAGCAGCTCACAGCCAATGGGCTTTGAGAGTCTGCAGCAATAACAGCATCAGCTTGAGCTGCCATTGGTCTGCTGTTTCACTCAGAAAAGGCTGTGATTGGCTGCTAGTTTGCCGAGGCTTCATTGCCTCCATGGCAACATTGCTTCCTTATTGCTTAGGGAAGGTGAGAGAGAGCGAGGGGAGGCGACTTTCACTCAGACACTACCTCTGCATTATTCATCCTTTGTCCCCGAGTGCTGGTGGAGGGTGTAGAGGTACTGACAGCACACGTTTTTATGTCGGTCCTGGTTTGGGTGGTAGTGATTGGTTAAATCGCAAGAGGTGAACAGGGGGAAACCTGTGCAACGATTGCATTCAGCAGTGCAACCGGCAAAACCAGAGTCTCTATATGAAACCGCTCAATGAGTTCAGAGGCTGCTCAGAAGGATACTGACATTAAAAAAAAAACACAACACAGTTTAAGTGCTTTGAATGGAAGAATTCTACAAAATCAGTCTGTTATTGGGTGTAACAGGATACAGCAGCGAACATCTGGACTGATCGGCTGCTTGCTTGCGTCATCTACATAAACAGGATGCAGCCGGGTGCCTCTGGATATAGACAACACCTCCACCAGGACCCACCACCGCAAGAAACAACAAACACCACGCGGCTTGTTTGTTGTTTTGACTTTTTCCCTCCAAATAGTTGAGGGTGGGGAGAATCAGAGAGAGGGGATGGATGAAGAGACGAGGGTGGGGTTAGAGGGACGGCAGAGAAAAACATCTCTCACAGAGATTAGGATTGTGCGTGTGCGTGTGTGTGTGTGTGTGAGGGCTCTCTCATTCAGGACTCCTCCCTTTTTGTACGAGTGTGAGTACAAGCCGGGGTGGGGGGCTGGTTAACGTCTGTTGGCAGGCATGCCGGTCAGCGAGCTGGATGGCTGTTCCTCCGGCGGTGAGCACGATGACGAGATGGCAACAGGCGCCCAGCGTAGCACGTGCTTGCAGTTGCCATCGCAACCTGCCCTTGGATACAGCGTGCTGGTTGGTTGTTTCGCACTGTTGTTGTTGTTGTTGTGTGAGGCTGATGAAACCTCGTGGGTGAGGGAGGGCAAGCGGTGCAGCGTGGTGCCGCTTTCCTGTTTTGGTAGAAAGTGTTGCTAGGCACATTAGGGGTCAGTCGGTAAACAAACACGCTTAAACACTTAGTATATTAATCAAGGCCCCCTACCCCACAGACCTTAAAGTGGTTGTTTAACTCCTAAATCCAACAAACGTGTCTAATTACAGAGAAAGCTGGATGAGCCACTGATCCCCGACAATCCAAGTGCAAAAGTATACATTTAAAAAGATTACCCTGGTAGTTTAAAGTTGTTTCATCGTGAAGAAGAAAACAAGAAAAAGAAAAAATGTATTCTATGGACAGTTTAATATTTTATTACAAAAAAATCTCAAAACACAGAAAAATGAACAGTAAGTAAAAAAAACAAATGAACATAAACATCTGGACAGTAAACACTGAACAGATAACAGAACCAATATAAGCACGTGTGTTATGTGCTAGAACAAATATTCATATCAGACCACAAGATTGTAATTAAAGCCATGTATCAAGTTATCCTGTCTGAGATCAAGGCTTCTCACATGAGGAAGAGAACAAAGAAGATTGTGTGTGTTTGTGTGAGTGTGTGTGGCCTCAAAGTGGCCCGATCAATATGGCATTGTGCTGAGTGTGCAGCCTGCCTGATGAAATCCTGCACAAATAAACATTCTGCCCATGGCGGGCATTCATTCAGCACCGACATCAACTAGGGAAGACGGCGCCGCGAGCCGCAAAGGGGCGAGGTGGCAACATGATTGATTACAAGTGGAGCCAGTCTTTGTTTCACCGTGGGTAATCAGGACAAAGGCGAGTGGATAAGTGCGAATGTGTGTTGTTCAGGTGTTTGAGCGTGAGGAGGGGCAGGAACAAAACCCATTACTGAAAGAATGTGGCTGAGACAAAACTTAAGAGGAGACATTAGTGTAAAGAGGGACTGCTGAGGGGTGTAGATTTTTAAGTATCACCGTCATGCGTCATCACATCAGTCCCGAAGGCTGCCCTCGATCTCCTCCAGCCTGTGTGCCATGGACATGACCAGCATTTTCATCTGGAAAAAGGATGGGGGTCAGGAAAGAGAAGAGGGTGAACGTTTAGAAATTTCTGCAGCATTTTCAACGTGAAGATGAACGGTTAATGGCAGGGAAATTGATAAAGAGTGAGACTGGAAGGATGGAGTCTGAGCAGGGAAGAAATGAGGGGGAAAATGGGACAGGTGGGAAATAAGGGAGTAGAGGGAGGAAGGGGTGAGGAGGAGATAAAGGGGGGGGGAATAAAGACAATAAGGTAGAATAAGGGTCAGACTCAGGGAGGATGTGGTCAGGGGTGGGTGGGCATAAGGAGGAGGAGGGGTGGAGGAGACAGGTCAATGAGGGTAGAAGATTAAAAACCCAAACAAGTGTCTACAAGTCAGACAGACAGAATACATTAATGGTGGCAGCAGGGGCCACCAGCACCATCGGATAGTAGCGGACAAAGGAACATCGTGCATAAAACCCACTGGAGTATTATTCAGACAGCAATAAAGGGTTGCAGTTGACAGTTATTTTCCTTTACCTTTTTCAAAATAAGGGTCATTTTTAATTTGGAACGAGTTACACTACTGAGAGCAGGCACCATATTACCCAGGCTGTCTTAATGGTCCACATCATTAAGATTAATTATAGTAAAAATGCTGCTGACACTGATGCTGCTTTCACACAGAAAATCAATCAGCAACCAAGAAGAGAATCAGTAAAGTCTCTTCATAAGGGTTTTATTTATACCACTGTCATTATGGATGCTGCTCACAGGTTTGGATCTTTATTGATTACCATATTCATTTATATTCATGTAGGCCTACACAGGTCTTCAGGGTCAAAGATCATTATTGTCAAATCTGAAGAGTTAAAAAAAAAAAAAAAGCATGCATGTGACTCAAAGGTGCAAAACCTCCACAGCCATGAGTTGGATATTATTGTTTTATAATCATGATTATTAGTCAGAAACAGATTTATGAGAGCCCCAGTAGGTAATCCATGCTAACTGCATTTTTTATCAAATGCATTGAAATTCACTTCACATCCAGACAGATTATTAATAGTTAAAGTGGCATGGAAAAAGACATAAAAATCCATCTGCAGGACAGCCACAGGTAGGGCTGGGATTTATAAATAATTTCCAGAACCGATTTCATTCCAATTCTTGAGGTTGTAAATCGATGAGATTTTATGTTGATCCACACAGGGCAATTACCATTATAATAACTATTTTACTTGCATACATAGGAAAAAAAAATCTCAGAGACCTCAGAGCCATTTGCCCGTGTTTTAAGCTAGCTATGAGCTAAGTACAAGCTAGCTAAGTACAAGCTATCTACTATTGACAACGATTGCCGATCACTGTATTTTATTGAGAGATTATTGTATGTTGGGAGATCACTGAGAGATTGGGACAGTCGTGTTTTGCGTGTTGAGTAGTTACAGTCAGACCTGAATTTGACGAGAGTTATCCGGCTAACATCGTGTCGGTAAGATCAGCCGTGTTTTTGTTTTGCTAGTTTTGTTTTTTGTTTTTAAATGACACAGGTAATGGGGTGGATTTGTAGCAGGTTGATGCATGTTTATTTATTGATTCACTGTTCCTCTGTCATCATGGAGGGGCATTCTGTAGACGTTCCAGAGCACCGTGGTTTGGCTGTGTTAAGCTGCAAGCTAGTTGCTAGTAGTTGGCCTATATATCTTAGTAAGAGATCATTGAGAGATCAGGGTAGCTGTCAGCATGACACATTCACCAGCATGTTTTCACTCTTCAGCAAAGCTTTGTGCAGTTTGTTTTTTTGCATGAAGTATTACTTCTGAAAAAGATTGATGCATTGATGCATTGTCTGTCATATCTGTTGCATGTTAGCAGATAAGTCCTTGAGTTCCCCATGTTTTGCTTGTTATTGCAGTCACCTGTTTTACAGTTTCAGTCTTTTAGTTAGATCTGATTATGTGAAAGCAAATCAAGACATGAAGAGACGACATCGCCGAAGAAAGATGCAATATTTTATGTAAATTCTGGGCAGGTCAAAAGGGGACTGAAAGCCAGATTCATGAACAGCTTTAAAGATAAAATGAAGAAAGGAAAACTGTATGTAAATACTGCTAAAAGAAAAACACCTATTTGGCAAATTTGATTATGAGAGTGGATAATATTACTCTGTACTAGGGATGGGCATTCGGTGAAATTTTCTTCACCGATTGTCGGGAGAATTAATGATTAATAATCGGTTAATCATTAACATTTTTAGGTACGTAACAAGGCAGGTAGACTACATTAGAACATCAGGTGCACGGAGAGCCGCACAACTCAAATCCACCTCTCTCTCTCAAATCCTTCTCTCTCTGTTCGCTGTTCTCGTGTTGGCTCGCTCGGGAATCTCGGAAGCTGATTGGCCGAGACGTTTCACCCCGCAAGCTGATTGGCCGAGACGTTTTACCCAGCTTCTGTCCCTGCCGAGCGGCCACCCAACAAACGAAGACCGCATTCATTGCTCTATCGCTCGTGTTACTTAGTCTAGCCGCGCGGAACTTTTTGCTGTTCTCTTGTGCCATTTTGTGCGAAATAGTCTTCCCGTCGAGCCACTACGCCGCCTCCTGCAGCTTCTCTCGACGATTCTGTGCCTCTAGCACCTGAGGAGCAGTAAAGCTCTCATTAACCTGTGCAGTAAATCATTTTCATCTTGAGTTACGTATCTTGTTATAAGAATAAAAGAGTTCTAAAAACATATTTATGTACACTTTATTTACATCTACGTATGTATGTACACACACACGTGTGTGTGTGTGTGTGTGTGTGTGTGTGTGTGTCTTCTACCGAATCTTCATGACCTTCTCAATAAAGTTTCTGAAAAAAAAAAAAAAGAATCTTCACGACCGCCATTACTCAGCGCGCAACCACTGTTGGCGGTTTCTTCACGTAATAAGGGTGTTCCATGGACCCTGTCGATGAGGTATATTTGTATGCTGCATTGCAGTGATTGCAGTACACCTGGTCATTTTTTAAACTGAAATGGTCCCACGCAACACTTCGCCGTAACCGCTTCATGATTTGGCGATTGCCCTACGGAAGCTCGTATGTATCAACTGAGGCACGCCGGGGTACGGCGATGGTGTAATGTTGCCCCCTGGTGCCCAAATTTTGCCATTGCATTGTTTGAGGACGGCCGTGCACTAGGCCTAATAACCTCGGATTGTTTAAAAAAAAAAAACGGTTTGTCGACGAAAATGAACTTCCTCGGTGAAATTCTTAATGATCAATTATCGGTTAATCGGTAAATTATGCCCATCCCTACTCTGTACCCAGACTGTCAGGCACTGGTTTGCTTGCTACCGGATAACCATGAAAACCGGTACTACCTGTCTCATGGGTCAGGACATCAGCGACTTAACCGGCAACCCTGCCCTTTTGAGGGTGTGGAGGGTGAAACTGGGCATCCTGGCAGAACTAAAAACAATATCTGTCACAGGTCTGTGGTGGACCACTCCCAGTTACATGGGGTGAGACTAGACATCCTGGTAGATAAACAACACATCTGCCGTAAGGTCTGTGGTGGACCTTTGCCAGTCGGTGCACTGTGACATGCACTACACAAAGAGCAGAGATAAACAAACGTATCATCTGGTCAGTCACTGCAACAGATACTGGAGTCAGGTTATCTTGGCCTGTCCTTGCCACTGATAACACCTCTAGCTGCCAAAAATGTGCTGCTAGTCCGGAAAAAGCTAGGGGGACTCAAATACTTTGCAAGCAGTTTCATGAAATGGTCAATCAGAAAACAACTCATACCGGCTTGGATGTCGCCCAGGTTAACAAAGTCTACGCTGATCTGTTCACACTCTGACAGGCAGCAAAAAGTATGCTAGAAGCAGGAAGAGAGAGGAAGAGGAAAACGGCAGCCTTGTGTGTAGCAGAATGGAATGTACACACTCTGATGGACAGATCAACATCACAGCGCCCAGAAAGATAGACTGTGCTTGTAGCCTTGGAAATGAACAAGTAAGATAAGATAAGATAAGATAAGCCTTTATTAGTCCCACAATGGGGAAATTCCAGGATTGCAACAGCACAGGGATAGCAACACTCAGAGCAACAATCAGAAGGCAAGAAAAAACAAGAACAGCTAATATACATATGTACATATACAGTATATATATATATATATATATATATATATATATATATATATAGAGAGAGAGAGAGAGAGAGAGACAGAGACAGAGACAGAGACACACACAGTGCAGAGCATTGTGGTTGGTGAATGTGCAGCAGAAAGTCTAAGCTCTCTCTCCCTCCGCGGGTGCAGCGGGCCAGCTGGATGTCTTTGGGCATGATGGTGGTGACCCTCTTGGCGTGGATGGCGCACAGGTTGGTGTCCACAAAGAGATCCACCAGGTAGGCCTCGCTGGCCTCCTGCAGAGCCATGACGGCGGAGCTCAGGAAGCGCAGGTCGGTCTTGAAGTCCTGAGCGATCTCCCTCACCAGGCGCTGGAAGGGCAGCCTACGGATGAGCAGCTCTGTGGATTTCTGGTAGCGACAGATCTCTCTCAGAGCCATGGTACCGGGCCTGTAACGGTGAGGCTTCTTCACTCCGCCGGTGGCCGGAGCGCTTTTTTCGAGCAGCCTTGGTGGCTAGCTGCTTCCTGGAGGGCTTTTTCCTCCAGTAGATTTACGGGCGGTCTGCTTGGTTCTTGCCATCGCTCTTTATTATTCTGTCTTATATTTCTTGCACGCCGCCTAAACTCCAGCCCGGCACCCGCGTCGTTTTCGCCACAGTTCCTCGGCATGTCGAGCTTCTCCGTTAGCACCAGGTGGCGGTTGGAGCTAGCTAGCCAGCTAGCTAGCTCTTCCCTGCTGTATCGTCCCCCGCTGCAAACAGTGGCTCCGTCCGCCGACTCGGGAGACCCTTGGGGCGATCTGTGTGTCCGTGATATATATATAGAGTGAAAGGTGTAGAAAGAAGAAGGAAGATAAGAAAAAGGCAGTTGCAAAGGGCAGCCAACTTGTGTGGCGCCGCCGGTCCGGCGGAACCGGAAAAAAAAAAAAAAAAGTACAATGTAGACATAGCTACACTTAGTGAAACAGTTTGGAAGATCATGGGTACATATTCTTTTGGAGTGGGAAACCAACTCAAGAAAGGGGAGAAGCAGGAGTAGGCTTTGTAGTTAATATTCTTTTGGAGTGGGAAACCAACTCAAGAAAGGAGAGAAGCAGGAGTAGGCTTTGTAGTTAATATTCTTTTGGAGTGGGAAACCAACTCAAGAAAGGAGAGAAGCAGGAGTAGGTTTTGTAGTTAGAAAGGAGATAGCAGCAATGCTTGATGAGGAACCGGTGGCAGTCAACAACAGGATAATGACTAGGAGACTCCCACAACAGCGGAAAATGTATGCCACACTCATCAGCGTGTATGCTCCAACAATGACCAACACAGAGGTGGTGAAGGAAGAGTTCTACAGTGCTTCACGTGAGACTACCAGGTGTGTACCGTCTGGTGACAGTTGGAGATTTTAATGCTAGAGTTGGTTCAGACACTGAGAAATGGAAAGGAGTGCTAGGCAGTCATGGAGTAGGCAAGTGCAATGCTAATGGAGAATTTCTACTTGCACTATGTTCAGAGTACAACCTTGTGATAACCAACACCCTATTTAAGCACAAGGACACACACAAGAAGACATGGATGCACCCAAGATCCAAGCACTGGCACTTGTTAGACTACATCATAGTAAGGCAGAGAGACATAAGGGATGTACCGGACACCAGAGCAATGAGAGGTCCAGACTGTGGTACTGATCATGCTATGCTGAGATCTAGATTAAGGATTTATAGACGAAAACAGCACTGTAGGACGGGTGTGAAGCCACCACAGATGCTAGACACTAGTGCACTGAAAGGCCAAAAGAAGCAGGAAGAGCTTACACAGGAAATGGATGAAAATTTGAAAGACTGGGACAGCAACAACTCAGAGAAAAATATAGAAGACAAATGGAAGATGTATCAGACTGCGAGTGATGTTTTAGGCCACCCTGAGAGGAAACATCAAGACTGGTTTGAGGAGCATGATGGACATCTGAAGAAATTACTTGAGGCGAGGAATACAGCTGGGCAGGAAAATCTACAGTGTAACACAAGGTTGAAGAAGAAGAAATACTCAATGGCTCAGAGTCAGCTACAGAGGTATACCAGAGAGATGAAGTCCAACTGGTGGGATAAAAAAGCGGAGGAACTTCAAACTGCAGCAGACATGAAGGACATGAAAACATTCTTCACAGGTTTGAGAAATCTACGGCCCTAAACCAAGAGGATTGATCCAACTAAAGGCTACGGATGGTGAAACGGTTTTGCAGGAGGAAGACAAGATCCTGGACAGATTTGCAGACCACTTTGACCAACTACTAAACAACCCTGGAGATCTCGCTGAAGAGGTTAAAGAAGCTCTAGTGCAGCGACCAGTTGTACCAAGTCTGGATGAACCACCAAATCTTGATGAACTAATGGCAGCTATCAGGACAACACAGGATGGTAAAGCTCCAGGAAGGGATGGAATTCCAGCAGAAGTGTGGAAATTTGGTGGTGTTCAGCTAATCAACTGCCTGCACAAGCTCATCCAAGAGATACGGGATGCCCAGAAAGTCAAGGCTGGAAGGATGCAAGTATTGTACCTTTGTTCAAGAAAGGTGACACGAAAGATTGTGGAAATTACCAAGGTATATCACTGCTAGCCACTGTTGGTAAGATTCTCTTACATGTACTATTGAACAGGCTCAATGAACACATCTCGCAGAATGTACTACCGGAAACCCAGTGCGGCTTTAGAATTGGAAGAAGCACAATGGACATTTTCTGCTTGAAACAGGTTCAAGAAAAGTGTATTGAACAGAACATGCTGCTTTAAGTAGTCTTCATTGACTTCAGTAAAGCCTTCGATACTGTATCGCAACAAGGACTTTGGCAGGTACTCAAGAATGGCTGCACAGAGAAGTTTGTCAACCTGATCGAGCCACTCCATACGGGTATGCAAGCAAACGTGGCAATGAGTGGTTCAACGTCTAAAGACTTCTCAATAAGCAACGGGGTGAAACAAGGGTGTGTGCTGGCACCTACACTCTTCTCGCTATATCTGTCAGCCATGCTTGAGGTGGCCTTCAAAGACACTTCAGAAGGAGTATGCATTCAAACAAGGAAAGAAGCAGACTTGTTCAGCATGGCACAGTTCAAAGCCAAGAGTAAGACATTGATAAAGGTAGTAAGAGAAATGCTCTTTGCTGATGACAGTGCTCTAATTGCACACAGTGCAGAAGATATGCAATCTTTGGTGGAGAAATTTGCAAGAGCAGCTAGCCAATTCAGCCTCAAAATCAACATCAAGAAGACAGAGTGCCTTTATCAACCGCCAAAGTTTCAGTTATCAACATCACTACCAGAAGAGATCAGCATTGGTACAGAGCCACTAGTCAAGTGTAAGACTTTCAAGTATCTCGGAAGTACTATTTCAGAGAATGCTAGACTGGAGGATGAACTATCTCTCAGAATGGGAAGAGTGAGTGCTGTGTTTGGAAACTTGAGGGAGAGACTGTGGAATAATTGACATGTGTCAATCCGTGTGAAATGCAAAGTGTACAGAGTGACAGTACTGGCTACTTTATTGTACGGTGCTGAAACATGGATTGTCTACAGGGTGCAGATAAAGAGTACATGATGAGACACCTTCGAGCCATCACAAACATCTCATGGAAAGACAAGATAACCAACATAGAAGTACTGAAATGAGCTGGTCTACCATCAATGGAGGACATGCTAGTACAGATGAACCTGAGATGGCTCAGTCACATTGACAGGACAGGTCACCAGCGTCTCCCTCGGCAGCTACTCTACTCACAGTTATGCAAGGGCAAATGCAGTCAGGGTAGACCAAGGCTCAGATTTAAATACACTGTAAAAAGGAATATGAAGAAGTTGGATATAGACAGGAGTTCCTGGCAGTGGAAGGCAAAGGACAGAGCTGCGTGGAGGAATCTGATCAGACCTAAATGAAACAGTCATGTCACCCCCGACAGACTGCTATGATGATGATGAGGAGGAAAAAAAATCTCAGAAACCTAATGCTGCAAACTGTAGCCAGAATTAGGAGTGGGCAATATGGCCTAAAAATGATATCACAATATTTCTGTCAATTTTCATGATAATATTTTTCATATTACAGAATACAGTTTTTTTTCTTTTACATTTATGCAAAAAGGACAGTTTTACAGGCCAGCATTAATTCCCTTTGACATATTCAGGAAAAATGAAACAAAAACTCTTATTTCTCCAGTTTATAAACGGTAGCTCAGATTTTGTTTAAATTTTTTTTATTCTGTATCAAATATTACAAGAAAAATAATATAAACAGTTACAACTTAAGTGCACACAGATGCTGGGTTTTATGCTAAATCCCTTTACCTGCACTGTAACTCTCGTTGCAGGGACTTCTCCTGGGGCGTTGATCGAGATTAATTGCGATTAAAACTACACCCTGCTTAAAACATGTCACTCTGTGCACAACGAAGAGCAGCAACGTTTTGATTGCGATTAAAGTGTCACTACTACATACACTTCGAGCAGCATATTGTCGGATGTTAACACCGCTCCAGCGGTGTTGTCGTATGGAAAAAATGAAGGCAGATTATCCACATTGCAACACCGTTTTGTTTTTTATAAAACATGGCAGCAGTCTGAAATGGTCTTAAAACTTAAATATTTTGACTCAACTGGATGCAGACACTCCAACTTTGAAAAGGAAGCTTCCCGCACCATATTTGTTTTGCTGTTTCTATAGTAACACTGAACTTCCGTTAGCAGCGTAACAGTGTGATGTCGTCACACACCAGATGCCAAATATCGCAATATTCATTTTTACACAGGTATAAATAGTTATACCGGTATTATTGTGAATGACACAATATGGCACACCCCTAGTAGGATTACTATTAGTTAATTAAATGCATAAATTACCACATTAAGAACTGACCCAAAACCAGTTACAATAATGCAGGTTTTATTTAACTTATAATTTGACAAAGTGCTAAAAAGTGCTTCTTTAGTGCAAAGGGTGTACAGTGTCAATTATTGCTCTATATCAGTGTTTCTCAACCATGGTTTGCTGGAACATTCAGATTTCTGTAGGAAATAGTCAAATTCTTAATTGGCCCAAAGAATTACAAATAATTTGCCATTGTTGTGCATGGGTTTCGTAGGCACCCATACACAACCATTGTGATACAGTGTTTTACTTCTTCATACAAGTTTGAGATGACCCTTTCACTGAAAAGTTTTTATGTCGGTAAAAGCTAGCATGGTTCTAGCATATTTTTGAGACTTTGGAAGCCATCATTTTCAACAATGTGCGAGCGTATATCCTTACATATCAAAGTTGCAACAGCCTTCGTTATTTTTTGAGCATGCAGAGAAGTGGATGCCAACTTCACCGCAAATGCCTTTTCCAGTGCAGTTTGCTTCTGGTTGAGCATTGTTGCAAGCAATATATCTGGATGATCCCTCACTAAGTGGTTTCTGAGGTCTGTGTCATTTCCGCAACATTTCACCTCCACTTTTCAAGTCTCACATACAACTTTGGTTTTGTCGAGCTCTTCACTTTCACAATTCTTGAATCCAAAATGCTGTTGTGGATGCACAACTGGTACATGGAACAAGATCAGAACCCCACATGCACAAAACTACTTCACTTAATGTACACACATTATTGCATCGTGACAAATTCTAGATGCACGATAGAATTTTTGCCAATAGCCGATATGTCGACAGCATTTGCCACTTGGCGATACAGATGTATACGCATTTTTTTCTTACCTATTTACATCTCACCGGAGTGGTGGCCTAGTTGGTAGAGCATCTACCCCACAACTGGGAGGCTGTGGGTTCAAATCCCGACCAGGTCTTACCAAAGACCATACAAAAATGGTACTTTCCGCCTTCTAGCTTGGTGCTCAGCATAATAGAATGGGGAGAAGAAAGTTAATGCACAAAGCTACTAGAAGACTGACCCCTCCACCCCGTAGCTTTCACTGCTTACAGTAGCTGTGTGGCCTGGGGTCAGAGAAACGGAGATAGGCACCGCCCTTAAACACCACATGGTGTCCCACATGCTGTGGAAGGGAATTAACTTAACTACTTACATCTCCTTTGTCTTACAGTGACAATTAACTGGCATATAAAGACACATTCCCCAAGGAAAAAAGACAACTACCTCAACAAAACATGAAAATAAATATGTTATGCGTTTTCAGACAAATATAAGAGGGGAGGGAGGCTCTGTATCCTTTTATAATATTAGAATATACACAATCCTGTGCACATAAATTGAGTCCTGTATTTCACTACATTTTCAATAAGTCCTTACAGACACAACATGTGCCTAAGATCTGGAAAGATGCCGTGGTTGTCCCCGTTCCAAAATCCAACTGTCCTAAAACGGTAAACGACTTTAGACCAGTTGCTTTGACTTCAATTTTAATGAAAATTTTTGAAAAACTGGTCAGATTTGAGGTCCTAAAGCAGACTGAGCATGCATTGGATCCTCTGCAGTTTGCCTGTTGGCCTCACAGAGTGGAGGATGCTACTGTCACTCTGTTTAACATGCTTTTTAAACATCTGGATTTTAATGGGACACATGCCAGGCTTTTATTTGTGGACTTTTCTTCCGCCTTTAATACAATCCAACCTCATATTTTAGTTGAAAGGCTCCTGCAACAATTTGATTTGAGCAATAATCTGGTGGGTTGGATTCTGGATTTTTTTAACCAACAGGACAGAGAGTAAGGGTCAATGGTACACTGTCTGACCTAAAGTGCTCTTCTACTGGCTCTCCTCAGGGGTGTGTGTTGTCACCACTACTCTTCATCCTGTACACAAACATGTGTCGGAGCAGACATGACAACAGACACATAAAGTGTGCTGATGATTCAGTTATTGTCAGTCTCCTCCAGGATGGTGAGAGTGGCCACGGCCCAGTAGTTGATGATTTTGTTCACTGGTGTGAGGATTCCTACCTGCAGCTGAATACGACAAAAACTAAAGATATGATTATTGACTTTAGGAGGAAAACTCCCAGGCACGAAGTCACCATACTAAAAGGCCAGACCACTGAATGTGTACAATCCTACAAATATCCTGGGACGATTATTGATAGTAATTTAAACTTTGAAGAGAGCTGTGAAAGGGTGTGCAAAAAGGGTCAGCAACATCTGCATTGTTTAAGGAAACTTGCACGCTTCCAAATTGACCGAACCATAATGACAATGTTTTATCGGGCTTTTATTGAATCTGTTTTATCCTTTTCTTTAGTGTCATGGTTTGGTCAGATAAAACTGAAACAGAGGAAATCCTTGGATCAGGTAGTTAGATGGTCCAGTTGTTTGCTTGGTGAGTCACAGCTGAGCCTGACATCCCTGTACACCAGACAGGTACAGAGGATTGCTACCTCCATTTTAAATGATGACTCCCACCCTTTGCACTGCCCCTTTCAGCTTCTTCCCTCAAGACAGAGGTTTGCTGTCCCAAAAAGTAAAACCCAGCGCTACAAAAACAGCTTTGTTCCTGCTGCTGTCAAAGAGTTGAACAAGTTGTAACAATATATTGCACATAATTTAGTTATCTATTTATTAATTTCATTTTATATTTACTTATTTTTGTAGGTTTTCTATTTGGGTTCTAAATCTTTTATTGGGTTTTAGACTTTTGAGTTTTTAACCTCTTTGACTAGTCTTTAACTTTTTAATATGACCGTTCTCTCTTATCTTTGGTTTTTCTCTCATCTCTTTGTCTTATATTCTGACTGATGGAGCCTTGAGTATTTTTATCATGTTTATAATCAGTTTCATGTGTGCCTGTGTTTGGGTTTATGTTGAATGTTTATGTTTTATGTTGTTGTTGTTGTGGTTTGTAAATGTGGATGTCACCTGACTGCAAAACAAATCTACCTGCGGGTACAAATAAAGTAACCTGAACCCATTGTGTTATCTCTTCGTGCTGTGCACTTAATGTGATGGTCAGAACCGGGTCTGCTGCTTGTCAATGGCTGCTAGCACATAGCATGCTAAATTAGCATTAGCATCTGGACTGCTGTTACCACAGCAACCAAAAACTCCTGTGGCAGGCCAAAACTGCCAGCAGTCCGGTGAGCAGTACTTGAATGAAAACCACAGAGTTTGTAAACAAGCCTTTAATTCTGCTTCTACAGCTCTTACCTTCGGTCTAGTTAACAGCACACTAGCTCAACCACAAGATTTTGAGGTGTAGCCAGCTTGAAGATGATCATTACAGAGCTGCTTCTTATAGTTGGCCATGTTATACTGTGGGAAAAATAAGTATTAAACGTGTCAACATTTTTCTCATTAAACATATTTCTGATGGAGCCACTGACCTGAGATTTTCACCAAATATCAGTAACAACCTAAGTAATCTATACATACAAAGAAATCAATGCAACTGTGTTCACAAAATAAGTTATATTTAATAAAGTGGAATGACACAGGGAATAAGTATTGAACACATGAAGAAAAAGAGGTGGAAAAAAGGCATAGAAAGCCAAGAAACCAGCTGAAATCCATCAGAATTTAGGAAGTCATCTCTCATCAGTGCAAATTAATTTCAGCTGGTTAAGTCCTGACTGATAACCTTTAAAAAGCTCTATGAATATCAGATTTTAACACCACAAATAACTCATGATGGGTAGAAGCAAAGAGCTCTTTTTAGACCAGCGGCCTCCAACCTGGGGCTCCTGGAATGTTCAGGTTTCTGTGGGAAATTTTCTAATTTCACTTCTTAATTGGTCCAAAGATTTGCAAATAATTTGTTGTAGTTGTGCATGGGTGCCTACAGAACATATGCACAACAATGACAAATTATTTGCAAATCTTTGGACCAATTAAGAAGTGAAATTAAAAAAATTCCCACAGAAACCTGAATGTTCCAGGAGCCCCAGGTTGGAGACCCCTGCTCTAGACCTTCACAACCTTATTGTTGCAAAACATAATGACGGCATTGGTTACAGGCGCATTTCTAAACTGCTGAATGTTCCAGAGAGCACTGTTGGAACCATCATTTGGAAGTGGAAAGAACATCATTTTACCATAAGCTGGCCATGACCAGCAGCTTCTCACAAGATTTCTGACAGACGAGTCAAAAGAATTATCAGAAGAGTTATCCAAGAGCCAAAGACCACTCGTGGAGAGCTCCAGAAATACCTGGAGTTAGCAGGTACTGCTGTTAAAAAGAAAACAAGTAATGCACTCAACTGACATGGGCTCTATGCCTGCTCACCTTGCAAGACTCCATTGCTGAAGAAAAAGCATGCTGAAGCTCGTTTAAAGTTTGGTGCACGCTTGGGAAAGCCAGTAAAAATACTGGGAGAATACAGTCTGGTCAGATGAGACTAAAATTGAACTTTTTGGATGCCACAACACACAGCATGTTTGGAGGAGAAATGGCACTGCACATCCCATCATGGTGTGGGGATGTTTTTCAGCACATGGTACAGGCAGACTCCATATAATTGTAGGTAAGATGAATGGACAAATGTACAGAGACATCTTTGATAAGAACCTGTTGCCATCTGCCAATATGCTGAAAATAAAATGAGGATGGACTTTTCAGCAAGACAATGATCCCAAACACACATCCAAGGAAACAACTGGCTCCAGAGAAGGAAAATAGAGCTGCTAGAATGGCCCAGTCAGTCACTTGACCTGAATCCAATTGAAAATCTATGGAACAAACCAGGGCTGCAACGATTACTTGAATAATTTGGTTACAAAAATTCTCGATCCAAAATTTATGCATCGACGTGTTGTTTAATGTAGCACTTCCCATCTATATGACCTTCCGCTGCGACCTTCTTCCGGTCATGCTATCTAAACAAAATGCAGATTTATTTAACGGCACCATGGCAGAGTGGCACAGTGACGGGCTGGCAAAGATAAAGAAAATTTTAAAAAATGACAAGTATCTCAAGTCTGGAATCATTTCAAGCTCAAATTGAAGGAAAACATTGCGCAGTGTGTATATGGTAAAGCCGAGCGGCGAGCTAGCATGCTATGTCGGATGTTACAGTGTCTCGGCAGAATGCATCCCACATCATGAACAACCAGCACACCCGAGACAAGGTACGTGATTGAGATTTAAAATTAAGATGAATAGAATGTAATCAGCTATGCTAATTATGCTTATATGACCAAAGAACATATAGCCACCACCGTTAGCATCTGGATGCTAACGGCGTCCACTAGTGGATGCTAACGGATGCCAACGGCTAGCAAAAGGAACTTTAATGGTGTAACGTACCGTTTAAAGTTACGTTCAACGCAATAAACTATGCAATAAGCACTGCAATAAATGTGTACCTGTTTTAGGCTGCGTGTCGACCAAGCGCGTTTTTTGACGCCCGACCGCCCTGAGTGGGGTTTTTTTTTTCAGCGTTTGTGTGCTGCACTCTGGGAAAAAAAGTCTGTGTCCCCCGTATCCCAGCAACAGCTCGTCACTCTCAGCTCAGCACTTCTGCTTTTCCTATGGTCAGACTTTCTACTTATTTTTTAATAGCAGTCTCTAAATAACGGTGGACAGGAAACATATTCTAGCATTGGTAGCAGCTCTGGATGCAAAATATGATGACAAAGAAAGCAGGAGTCTGAGTACAGACTAGTACCGGTGTTCTTTCTCCCGCCTTTCCTTATTCTGATTGGCTGCTTAGAAAGGTCTGACATTGAAGAGCTCAGCTGCAGTCTGAAAAGTTGAACTTTTTTCAACGCCGAGCGCCATGATTGTGGTTTTGGCGAATGATTTTTCAAAACAAATAAGAACAGTAGTAATAAAAAAAGACTGGCGAACACGTGTGTGTCACCCAGCGGCTTACACAAAACAGATTTTATGCACGGGACGCACGCGTTTCAATCGTCGAACTTCTCTGCTTCAATTGGCTCGTTGTATTCGCGGTTGTTGGTAGGCAGGTCCTTCTTGCTAGGTTTTCAGTCATTGGTTCTTCAAGGTTTCAGAAACCCAATTCAAGGCTCTTATTAGTCGAATGAGAGGTCAATCAAATCTAAACCAATCAAAACACTCCTTTGGCTTTCTGTTCACGGCTGTGTCTGTACTGGAAGAACAGAAATGCAGCTTTTTTTTTTTTTTTCAGTGTGCACTGAGACGCACAGTGCGCACTGAGACGCACTAGGACGCAGAGACGTGACCGCCCGCGGTATCCCGGAGTGCAAGAGGTTAAACAAGAAAAGTATCAGATTACTCAAGCAATCTTCGATTACAGTGGGTGATTACCCGAGCCGTAAAATAGTCATTAGCAGCAGCCCTAGAACAAACTGAAGATCAGACTTTATAGAAGACACCCTCGGAACCTTCAAGATTTGAAGACAGTTTGTGCAGAAGAATGGGCTAAAATCACTCCTGAGCAATGCCTGCGCCTAGTTTCTCCATACAGGAGGAATCTGGAAGCTGTTATTACCAACAAAGACTTTTCTACTAAATATTAAATGAATTTCACCAAGTGTGTTCAATACTTGTTCCCTGTGTCATTCCACGCTATTAAATATAACTTTTGTGAACACAGTTGCCTTGATTTCTTTGTATGTACATATTACTTGGGTTGTTACCGATATCTGGTGAAAATCTCAGGTCAATGGCTCCATCAGAAATATGTTTAATGAGAAAACTGTTGACGCGTTCAATACCGATTTTCTCCACTGTACATCCAGTTTTAGTTCATCAATCTTGTTTCCAAGGGACAGAGCATTTGCAACAAAAAGGCTAGGCAGCATTTGCCTGTTCAGAACCCTCTTTGCCTAGCCAAATTGCCAGACTGGCAAGTGGCTACTGTTATGGAAACTTGGCATATTCTCCTGATTGTGCGGTGATCCCTCTCTGCTGTAAAAGATGTTTGATATACTTCAAGAGTGCTAAACCACAAAAAGTAATACAAATAACCACATGCAGCAATGTTTGACTGAGTACAGAACTGTAGCATGCTGACTTTGTGGAGGCAGCCATGGTAGTTGAGATACACTCCTCTGACATAATGACGTCAGTCCCTTGCGCCAATGGAAAAGCAGCAGAGTCACTCGAGACTGTCTACTGTAATATTCTATTGGTTCATTCATTCATTCATTTTCTTCCGCTTAATCGTTTTTTGGGTCGGTGGGGGTTGGGGTGGGGTGGGGCGCTGGAGCCTATCCCAGCATCTTTGGGCTAGAGGCAGGGTACACCCTGGACAGATCACCAGTCCATCGCAGGGCCAACACAGAGAGACAGATAATCATTCACTCTCACAGTCATACCTAAGGACAATTTAGAATGCCCAGTTTGATGCCAATTAACCTAACTTGCATGTTTTTGGCATGTGGGAGGAATTCTATTGGCTGTAAATATTAATTTTTGCCGATAGCCAATTTTAAATGCTTTGTTGGACAATAACGATATCATGCTCTTACACATTGTGCATCCCTATGACATGTATTCAATTGACAAATGAATAGATACAGTTTTGAATAACTTGCAGGTTTTTTTGTTTTTTTTAAACTTCCTGGTCATGTCTTCAACACACAAATGTATGTTTTTTGAACAATATTCTGTCTACCCGTCTTTGATGCTGGTTACTGATCTTGTTCCGGGTACCAACCTGGCAGCACAACTATCACACAGCTGCCTTCAGGCTTGACGGCGGCACCACCATGATGAGCCACACTCTGTCATGGCTGAACTCTCACGTGAATGTTGAATCATGCGAGAGTTCAGCTGGCCCAGAGAGACCCCTTGCACGTTTCATATTGGTAAAAACATTGATCCATGGATTTTGTTAACTGATAGACTCATTCAAATGGGAATCGATCAGAATTGGACAAACAATCCTTTGAACCCACCCCTAGTCATAGGACTGTAAAAACATCAGCCACTCTTTAAACAACATATAATGACTAGTCTACCCGTTGACCTGCATGCACTCTGGCTGTGCATTCATGGCATCCACTAGATCCATGGTTTCCCCACTTCACATTCACTGCCCATATAAATGCTTCACAATACATTCTTGGAGCGCCATGATGGGATCCTTTAAATACCTTTAAACTAGCAAATGATGATGTAAAATAAAAACAGATTCAGCAACTAAAAAATTTGTCTTAAATGTTTTCAGGAGGCTAACTTTCTTGTTTTGTGAATGGAGTACCTATAATACTGTGACATCTTGATTTATGCACGATTACAATATGTTGCAGGCCAAGCCTGCTCTCCTTTAACCTGGACAGGTTGCAGTGTGTATGTGTGTGTGAGTGTGTGTATGTGTGGAGGAGAAGTGACGTAGGGGGGCCCATGGCGGCGTTGTTGTGGCTGAGACGGGAGTAGCGATGGAGGTATAACGAGCTGTACGTAATGATATGAAGAGCGTAAGAAAGCCAGTGTGCTCCGGACGAGCAGTAAGTGTGGACAGTTGCTGCAGTTCTAAATAAAGTGCCTCGTTCTTCCCACTTGAAAAGTCTGTTGGATTGTGTACTGGCTGTTACCACTAACGAGCCGCGCTAGCATAAACGGGCTAGCGCTACCCGGGGCTGCTCAACTACGGTTCGGCGGCCGGCAGAATATCGGGTTGGTAACAAATAGATATGAATTGAAAAATGAATCGGGTATCAGATTCCAACTGTAACCTGTTCTTAAATCTGACCTATAATTTGACTTGTTAATGGCAATTGGAAAGTGGCAAAGATTTTAATTTAGCTACAGTGCTGTGAAAAAGTGTTTGCCCCCTTCCTGATCTCTCTTTTTGTTTGTGTTTGTCACCCTTAAATGTTTCAGATCGTCAAACAAATTTAAATATTAGACAAAGATAACACAGGTAAACAAAAAAAAATGCAGTTTTTAAATGAAGGTGTTTATTATTAAGGGGAAAAAATCCAAGCCTACATGGCCCTGTGTGAAAAAGTGATTGCTCCCTAAACCTAATAACTGGTTGGGCCACCCTTAGCAGCAACAATTGCAATCAAGCATTTGCGATAACTGACAGTGAGTCTTTTACAGCACTGTGGAGGAATTTTGGCCCACTCATCTTTGCAGACTTGTTGTAATTCAGCCACACTGGAGGGTTTTCGAGCATGAACTGCCTTTTTAAGGTCATGCCACAGCATCTCAATTGGATTCAGGTCAGGACTTTGACTAGGCCACTTCAAAGTCTTATTTTGTCTTTCTTAAGCCATTCAGAGGTGGACTTACCGGTGTGCTTTGGATCATTGTTCTGCTGTAGAACTCAAGTGTGCTTCAGCTTGAGGTCACAAACAGATGGCTGGATATTCTCCTTCAGGATTGTTTGGTAGACAGCAGAATTCATGGTTCCATTTACCACAGCAAGTCTTCCAGGTCCTGAAGCAGCAAAACAGCTCCAGACCATCACACTACCACCACCATATTTTACTGTTGGTATGATGTTCCTTTTCTGAAATGCTGTGTTACTTTTAGGGTGGATGTAATGGGAGAGTCCCTTAGCTAAGAGATGTGGTTAGAATTCATACGCAGCCAGTTTCATATGAAGGGAAAGGCAAGGGGGACTGATGAATTGCTAAGTATATATTTCATCAGCCACTACAATATTAAGTTATGTTCCTATTATGTACCTGGCAAGGTAAGATGACCAAAATTCACAAAGTCAGTTACTTTAATCCGTCAGCAGCCTTCAGACAAACTAAACATGCCAACATTTGGATTTCAAAATAAGGGAGGTTTTTCCTGCTGTCGGGTTGGTGAGGAGATTTCTAAAAAACTATAAATACACAGAAATATTATAACAGAAATACTCCATATTTGGTTGATTAAGTTAATTTATTTCTTTAAATATAATTTTAATAATTATATTTCTTTGAATTCAGAGTTAAAGTTTTTATTGTTCTGTTCTGGCTCTACAAAATTATGGTCAAAAGTTTAAATTGTATGTGGAAAAAAGTAAAAAATTTGCCACATTCTGTTTCAAATTTATGAGAAAAACAGTAATTTTATAATAATCTGCCTTTGTCAATCAGACAAGCGTCTCCACTGTCCAGTTTTAAAAGTCCTCTTAAAACCCATTTTTATTCTCTGGTTTTTGACCCAGTTTGAGACATTGATTTTATTTGTTCTTATTGTCTCTATTGAATGACTATTGTTTTGTTTGTGCTGTTTTGTACTTTAGCTGTATTTTATATTTTATTTATTGTTGATGTACAACACTTTGTGTCAACTGCCGTTGTTTTTAAAAAGCTTTATAAATAAAGTTGGATTGGATTAAAAAAAGATAAAAAAATAGCCATAAAATAATCTACATTTATAACAGTCTCAAATGTACAAGTCATAATTTTATAAGAGAAAAATACAAATTTGAGGAAAAGTGTTGCAAATCTAGATAAATTTACACAGAAAAGTAGAAAACTATAAGAAAATTGTTATAAGTTTTGGAGAAAAACCTCAGACCTTCAAGACTGAAGTCATTACTCAAGTTTTTAAGTGGGTGCTCTTTGTACCCTTAACTCAACTAGAAATTTTTGGTTGTCTGCTTTTAATTATTAATTTCACAGTACTGCTTTTACATGAGTAGAATTTCTGGCTACTATACCCACCACTGATCATAAAATTTAAGCATGAATGAGTAAATTACTATAATGAATGTTTTTACCCTTCCCTTTCCTACTCTTCATCAAAGGAAAAAAGAAACACTAGAATAAAAATACAAAAAATACACATTTTGGTTATTTATGTAAACCATGAAAAAAAATCTTGCAGGAGAAAACATGACACTTGGTATTTTCTAACCTGTTCGTATACCACCATAGACAGAGAGGGATCCTGAATTAGACAGGGCTCAGAGAGGGAAAGATGAGACAGAAAAGAGCCAAAGAGAGGAAAATGTTCAAGCAGAGGGTCCAGGAGAGATGAGAGCAGAGGAAGGAGAGGATGACACCAGTAAAAAGTCCAAACACAGGACATCTGGTTGGGACCCCAACTGGACCAATATTCCAGTACTCAAGCCTTGGTTGTAGAATACTTCAAATGGTAAGTTCCATTATGCAATATTACTGTGCAAAATTTCAAAAAATAAAAATAAATAGTGTAACATCAACATATTCTGGTTATAATCGTGTCATGTGTTTTCTGCCCCCCCCCCCCCATCCCGGAAAAAGATCTTTAAGCCAGAGGAAACACTGCTTCCAAAAAGTTCCAACTTTTGTCTCATCAGTCCACAGAGTATTTTCCCAAAAGTTTTGGGGATCATCAAGATGTTTTCTGGCAAAACTGAGACAAGCTTTTATGTTCTTTTTACTCAGTAGTGGTTTTCGTCTTGGAACTCTGCCATGCAGGCCATGTTTGCCCAGTCTCTTTCTTATGGTGGAGTCATGAACACTGACCGTAACTGAGGCAAGTGAGGCCTGCAGTTCTTTGGATGTTGTTGTGGGGTCTTTTGTGACCTCTTGGATGAGGCATCGCTGCGCTCTTGTGGTAATTTTGGTCGGCCAGCCACTCCTGGGAAGGTTCACCACTGTTCCATGGTTTCCCCATTTGAGGATAATGGCTCTCACTGTGGTTCGCTGGAGTCCCAAAGCTTTAGAAATGGCTTTATAATCTTTTCCAAACTGACAGATCTCAACTACTTTTTCATTTGTTCCTGAATATCTTTGGATCGCAACATGATGTCTAGCTTTTGAGGATCTTTTGGTCTACTTCCCTTTGTCATGCAGGTCCTACTTAAGTGATTTCTTGATTGAAAACAGGTGTGGCAGTAATTAGGCCTGGGTGTGCCTAGAGAAATTGAACTCATCTTTCCAAAGATGTGATAAACCACAGTTAATTTATGTTTTAACAGGGGGCCAGTTACTTTTTCCACACAGGGCCATGTAAGTTTGAATTATTTTTTTTAACCCTCAATAAAAAACACCTTTATTTAAAAACTGCATTTTGTGTTTACTTGTGTTATCTTTGTCTAATATTTAAATTTGTTTGATGATCTGAAACATTTAAGTGTGACAAACGTCCAAAAAAAATTAGAAATCAGGAAGGGGGCAAACACTTTTTTCACACCACTGTATGTTAAATAATGACTTCTCTTTAAATGTTGGAACTCGGTGTAAGACTTTTTCTTTTTTGCATCAATGCAAGTTTCAGTGAAAACTTAAAACATAAAATAATGCAGTGAATTTCACAGCTGCATTTGCTTTGGTTGAAACAGTTTTTACACACAGCCTAAAGGAACAGTTCACCACAAAGTGAAATTCACAGGTTTTGGCTGTAGTCATCAAGATTGTTGCTGTCTGACTTGTTTGAGATATAGGCTGTAGAACTGTCTGCCTTCACTTGATACAAATACCCTCAAAATATGCTGTCAGTCGGATTGGTGCTTTGTAGCAAAAACACCATGTAAAAATTACTAGGAACTATACTACAAAGACCATCTGCCCACCCACTGTGGATTACTGTTGTCCAAGTGCATCTGTTGTAATATGTGAAACATTTTGTTTTTCTGGGATTTTATTGACAGTGGTAGTAGTCCTTGGCCGAGCACATTTCTAATGCTGGAAATAGTAATTTATTATTACCGTTACTATTATTAGCCTGCACCCTGTCTCCCTTTAGATTAAAGTATTAATTTGATTTATTTTAAATATTTGTGGAGATGGTTTTGTGTTGGATACACTGTATATACAGTCTTCTTCTTTCGACTACTCCCTTTAGAGGTCTCCACAGCGGATCATCTGCCTCCATCTCACCCTGTCCCTTGCATCTTCCTCTGTAACACCAACCCTCTCCATGTCCTCCTTCACTGATTCCATGAATCTTCTCTGTGGCCTTCCTCTTTTCCTCCTGCCTGGCGGCTCCATCTTCAACATCCTTTGTCCAGTACAGTGGTGTGAAAAAGTGTTTGCCCCCTTCCTGATTTCTCTTTTTTTGTTTGTATGTTTGTCACACTTAAATGTTTCAGATCAAACAAATTTAAATATTAGACAAAAATAACACAAGTAAACACAAAATGCAGTTTTTAAATGAAGGTGTTTATTATTAATGGTGAAAAAAAATCCAAACCTACATGGCCCTGTGTGAAAAAGTGATTGCCCCCTACACCTAATAACTGGTTGAGCCACCCTTAGCAGCAACAACTGCAATCAAGCGTTTGCCATAACTGACAATGAGTCTTTTACAGCACTGTAGAGGAGTTTTGGCCCACTCATCTTTGCGGAATTGTTGTAATTCAGCCACATTGAAGGGTTTTCGAGCATGAACTGCCTTTTTAAGGTCATGCCACAGCATCTCAATTGGATCCAGGTCAGGACTTTGATTAGGCCTCTCCAAAGTATTCATTTTGTTTTTCTTAAGCCATTCAGAGGTGGACTTACTGGTGTGTTCTGAATCACTGTCCTGTTGCAGAACCCAAGTGTGCTTCAGCTTGAGGTTACGAACAGATGGCCGGATTTTCTCCTTCAGGATTTTTTGGTAGACAGCAGAATCAATGGTTCCATTTACCACAGCAAGTCTTCCAGGTCCTGAAGCAGCAAAACAGCCCCAGACCATCACACTACCACCACCATATTTTACTGTCGGTATGATGTTCCTTTTCTGAAATGCTGTGTTAATTTTATGCTGGATGTAATGGGACACACACCTTCCAAAAAGTTCAATTTTTGTGTTTTTAGTCCACAGAGTGTTTTCCCAAAAGTTTTGGGGATCATCAAGATGTTTTCTGGCAAAACTGAGGCAAGACTTTACGTTCTTTTTGCTCAGCAGTGGTTATCGTCTTGGAACTCTGCCATGCATGCCATTTTTACCCAGTCTCTTTCTTATGGTGGAGTCATGAACACTGGCCTTAACTGAGGCAAGTGAGGCCTCCAGTTATTTGGATGTTGTTGTGGGGTCTTTTGTGACCTCTTGGATGAGTTGTCGCTGCGCTCTTGGGGTAATTTTGGTCGGCAGGGCACTCCTGGGAAGGTTCACTACTGTTCCATGTTTTCTCCATTTGTGGAAAATGGCTCTCACTGTGGTTCATTGGAGTCCCAAAGCTTTAGAAATGGCTTTCTAACCTTTTCCAAACTGACAGATCTCAATTGTTTCTCATTTGTTCCTGAATTCCTTTGGATTGCAGCATGATGTCTACCTTTTGAGGATCTTTTGGTCTACTTCCCTTTGTCACACAGGTCCTATTTAAGTGATTTCTTGATTGAGAACAGGTGTGGCAGTAATTAGGCCTGGAGGTGACTAGAGAAATTGAACTCAGCTTTCCAAAGATGTAATAAACCACATTTATGTTTTAACGGGGGGGGGGGTGCTTTTTCCACACAGGGTCATGTAGGTTTGGATTTTTTTTACCCTTAACACCTTCATTTAAAAACTGCATTTTGTGCTTTCTTGTGTTATCTTTGTCTAATATTTAAATTTGTTTGATGATCCGAAACATTTAAGTGTGACAAACACAAAAAAATGAGAAACCAGAAAGAGGGCAAACACTTTTTCACACCACTGTATGTATAAATGAAGTATTTGTATCTAATTTTAAAAAAGGACTACTCATGAATAAATTAATTATTTGACCAACGTGTTTATTTTATTAACACTAGAACCGTCAAGATGGTCTGATGGCAACTCTTGGCTGTCCCTCGAAACCATTTTAAAACTCAAGGTGATAGAGCCTTTCAGGCAGTGACACCAAAATTATGGAATGCTTTACCACTGTCATTGCGCTCAGTAGACTCTGTTGACGCTTTTAAAAAGCAGCTGAAGACACTCCTGTTTAAACAGGCTTTTTAGTTTGATTATGGATTATGGTTTTTATGTTTTCAATTAAATTAAATCACCCTTTATTGTCATTCAGCCTTACAACCAATCATGTACAATAGAACGAGATCGTGTTTTATCTATCTACAGTGTTAATCACACACACCCCAAGTGTAGAATCAGAGGGCCGCTGCCATGCAAGGCGCCGCCACAGATTTCCCTCCTCCATTCCATTATTGCTGAGCACCAAGCTGGACAGCAGGAAGTTCCACTTTTATATGGTCTTCTGCATGACCCGGCCGGGATTTGAACCCCTGCCTCCCAGGTGTGGGGCGGATGCTCTACCAACTGAGCCACCACTCCGGTTATTATAATCAATGTCTTTATTGATCAATGTCTTTATACTTGTTTTTAATGCCTTTAATGTTGTATTTGTGATTGTGTGTTTTATTTTATTGTGAAGCACTTTGTGATTCTTTCTGTGAGAAGTGCTATTTAAATAAATTTTACTAACTTACTGTAGGGTTTTATTATGTGAATAACTTTGTTTTAACAAAATCTGTCACAACTCACTCTCACCCATCATCAGTTCCAGCGGCGCGCACACCTGCGTCTCATCAGCCACGGACTATTTAACCCGCTCCGCCTACAGCCTCAGTCTGGAGCCGTCTGCTCGTCTACGCTTCCAAACTTCAGTGCATGACTGTCTCTTCTCGGCCTGCGCCATCCTTCACCCAGCACGTAAGCTGTACCTTCTCTTACCTGCTCTTCAGTCTCTCCCCTGTGCACAGGTGGATCCTCCAGGCGGCGGATTTCCTCATCCTCGCCTCTACCTCCGCAGCTCTCTCCTCTCCTCACCGAGTGCGCACTGGAGCGCTGTCCCCCAGGCAGAAGTCCTGCGTCAGCCAACGCCAGCCACCACAACACCTGCACGGTTGCCTGGCTGCACGGCAAACTGTTCCGCTCTCGGCGCTCCCCGTTCACCACCAGTCCATCCACACCTCTCACTCACGCATCCTAACACTCTGTTGTTAAATAAAGCTTTGACTCTAACTCGAGCCTGTGTGCGTGTTCCCTGAGCCCAATATCATGTCAAAATCTACATGTCTCCCAGTTCACAACTTTTTTACAAATGTGAATTTTATGTTTTCTCAAGTCTGGAATGTAATAAATAACACAATCACTTTTTTCTGGGACCGCAGAGGTTGCTGTCATTGAGTTACGGTGTTGCAATTCTGGGGGACGTTTCTATGGATCTTTGCTGTTTTTGTTAATGATTTCATTGTTATTTTCCTCTTACGTTGTGTATCCTGAACTGGGAGAGTGAAATAGAGAGAAGAAGAGGGAAATGAATTAGCGTTTTATGCACAGCAAAAAGAAATAAATATAGAACTAGAGGGTACTCAGAGAGCGCATACAGTGGGGTAAAAAAGTATTTAGTCAGCCACCAATTGTGCAAATTCTCCGACTTAAAAGATGAGAGAGGTCTCCAATTTTCATCATAGGTATACCTCAACTATGAGAGACAAAATGAGAAAAAAAAAAAATCCAGAAAATCACATTGAAGGATTTTTAATGAATTAATTGGTAAATTCCTCAGTAAAATAAGTATTTGGTCACCTACAAACAAGCAAGATTTCTGGCTCTCACAGACCTGTAACTTCTTCTTTAAGAGGCTCCTCTGTCCTCCACTCATTACCTGTATTAATGGCACCTGTTTGAACTCGTTATCAGTATAAAAGACACCTGTCCACAACCTCAAACAGTCAGACTCCAAACTCCACTATGGCCAAGACCAAAGAGCTGTCAAAGGACACCAGAAACAAAATTGTAGACCTGCACCAGGCTGGGAAGACTGAATCTGCAATAGGTAAGCAGCTTGGTGTGAAGAAATCAACTGTGGGAGCAATTATTAGAAAATGGAAGACATACAAGACCACTGATAATCTCCCTCCATCTGGGGCTCCACGCAAGATCTCATCCCGTGGGGTCAAAATTATCACGAGAACGGTGAGCAAAAATCTCAGAACCACATGGGGGGACCGAGTGAATGACCTGCAGAGAGCTGGGACCAAAGTAACAAAGGCTACATCAGAAACACACTACGCCGCCAGGGACTCAAATCTTGCAGTGCCAGATGTGTCCCCCTGCTTAAGCCAGTACATGTCCAGGCCCGTCTGAAGTTTGCTAGAGAGCATTTGGATGATCCAGAAGAGGACTGGGAGAATGTCATATGGTCAGATGAAACCAAAATAGAACTTTTTGGTAAAAACTCAATTTGTCGTGTTTGGAGGAGAAAGAACACCATACCTACTGTGAAGCATGGGGGTGGAAACATCATACTTTGGGGATGTTTTTCTGCAAAGGGACCAGGACGACTGATCCGTGTAAAGGAAAGAATGAATGGGGCCATGTATCGTGAGATTTTGAGTGAAAACCTCCTTCCACCAGCAAGGGCATTGAAGATGAAACGTGGCTGGGTCTTTCAGCATGACAATGATCCCAAACACACTGCCCGGGCAACGAAGGAGTGGCTTCGTAAGAAGCATTTCAAGGTCCTGGAGTGGCCTAGCCAGTCTCCAGATCTCAACCCCATAGAAAATCTTTGGAGGGAGTTGAAAGTCTGTGTTGCCCAGCGACAGCCCCAAAACATCACTGCTCTAGAGATCTGCATGGAGGAATGGGCCAAAATACCAGCAACAGTGTGTGAAAACCTTGTGAAAACTTACAGAAAACGTTTGACCTCTGTCATTGCCAACAAAGGGTATATAACAAAGTATTGAGATGAACTTTTGTTATTGACCAAATACTTATTTTACCGAGGAATTTACCAATTAATTCATTAAAAATCCTTCAATGTGATTTTCTGGATTTTTTTTTTTTCTTATTTTGTCTCTCATAGTTGAGGTATACCTATGATGAAAATTGGAGACCTCTCTCATCTTTAAAGTGGGAGAACTTGCACAATTGGTGGCTGACTAAATACTTTTTTACCCCACTGTACCTCCGCCAAGGCGCCGTCCTTCCCTCCCTTTGTCCTCCCTTCTGTCCCTTTGTTTGTCCATATCGCCATTCATCTGTACATTGTGAGATAGGGTCTTGACGGAGGTATGCATTTTTAGATCATCACCAAAATCTAATCATCTGTACAATGTGCCATTTTAAGGTAAAGGTAAAGCCAACTTTATTGTCATTCAATCCATACACAGGGATGAGAATGGGGTTTGGGAAAAAAAGAGGAAACTAAGCCGGGGGTCTTGGGGGACGCAGACCCCCAAGCCGGATCCAAGGCGGAGCCTTGGTGGGGGTTCTGGAGGGCAACGCCTCCCAGAAGCTAACAAAGTCTGGTGTTTTAGAATGCTCAAATGTGATCTTATATTTAAAGTTATAAGTAAGTACAAATGCATTTATAGTTTACCTTTTTAATCTGCTGCTGCATCACATGTGTAAATTTATATCTGAATGGTATGTTGATGTAATAATACTAAATTATATTTTACTACTATTTAATATGTTTAGAACTGACACGGAATTACATTTACATAGTTCTAGAACAGACAAAATAATTTAACCAAGTAAAATAAATTATAAATGACTTCCGGTTATGGCTGCCACGTAAGACAGATGTGTCTCACTCTGCTCTGCTCCTGGAGAAAAAAAATCGGCAAATAACTCTCTCATTTGGGACAGAACATATCCCAGCGTTTGGGCAAGGATATGTCGGCGAAGCCTAAGGCTGGAAAACCAGGTAGAGGAAAAAGCAAGCCGCCGAAACAGTCCAAATTAACGGACTTTCAGGTCTGTGACGCAGCAAATAAAACTCCATATATGGCGGAGGAGGCTGGCAACGGTGCGATGTCTGCGGGGAGCAGCGCAGATGCGCTGATGGCTGCCATGAGTTCAATGAGAGCGGACTTTTCCTCTAGATTTGATGGGATTATGGCAGCGTTGGAAGGAATGAGAAAGGAATTGGGTGACTGTGTAGAACGAATGGCGCAGATGGAGCTCCGTCTCTCTAGTGCTGAAGATGACGTCACCCGTCTTCAATTAAAGGTGCGCACTTTGGAAAAAAAAATAAATGTCTGGAAGATAATATTTTGGATTTGGAATCTCGGTCGAGACGGAACAACTTGAGGCTGGTGGGTCTTCCAGAGGAATCAGAAGGTCGGGACGCATGTTCCTTTCTGGAAAAGTGGATTCCGGAGGTGCTGGGCAGCGCGGAGTTGCAACCAGCAGTGGTTCTGGAAAATGCACACCGTATTGGCCCACGGAGAGATAAGGGACCGCCGAGGACCTTAATTATGAAGTTTCTCAGCAACAGAGACAGGATGAAGATCTTCAACGCTGCACGAGCTAAAGGAGAGATTAAACACCAGGACCAGCAGGTGCGGTTCTACCCAGATTTGGCCACAGGAATCCAACAATTGAGGAAGCAGTTTGATCCCATACGTAAGGAGCTGCGCAACCTTGGGATTCGTCATGGTGTAATCTATCCTGCGAGACTGTTGACCACGTATGAGGGCAGAACCCACATCTTCAAGACCCCAGAGGAAGCGCAGGAGTTCATTAAGAAGATCAAAGAAGAAGAAGAGACTGGTGGGAGCTAAGCATGAACAAAATATAAGGTAGAATAATTAAGCATTTGCACAGGCATCTGACTGACTTGAAGTAAATAGCAAGTTTACAAAATATAGATTGTATTATATATTAAAAAAAAAAAAACAAACAAAAAAAAAACTATGATGTACAAAGTTGCTAAAAATTTTGGAGTTAAGTTGGAAAACTACAGAGGAGAGTTAATGTTACGTCATTAAAAGCAGTAGAGTTAGGGTGATTGGGAGGATGAAGAAGGAGTGGCTTAGGCTGTTCCCCGTAGATGTGGAACGGTCGATGGCTATATCGGGAGACGGAATTTTTCTTTTGATTTTGGGGGGTTTGCCACAAGTGTGGGAAGGGGGAATTTGTTTGTGTGTAGTTTGTAGGATGAATGCTCAACCACTCATGTTTTTGCTTCTCTGTATGAGCATGTTTACACTGCAAGGTAATCCCAAACTCTCTATTGATCATAAACCAAAGCGTTAATCTTAATTTAACTTCATGGAATTGCAGAGGTCTACAAAATTTAAAAAAACTTAAACAAGTTATGAATAAAATAAAAGACATGGGTTCAAAAATTGTGTTTTTACAAGAAACTCATCTAATAGAGGAGGATATAAAAAGAATTAGGAGTAGATGGCAAGGAAGTGTCTTCACCTCATCATTTTCATCCCGGGCCAGGGGAGTTATGACTCTCATACATAAATCAGTCCCTTTTCAAGTGAAAAATGTAATTGGAGACAAATTTGGAAGATATGTAATCATTCAAGGTTCTTTGCTATTAGAAAATATAAATCTTGTGAACTTATATGGTCCCAATATAGATGATCAAAAGTTCTTTGCTAATTTATTTCTTATCTTATCATCACTTACAGGGCAACATATAATAGCAGGGGATTTTAATTGTACATTGAATCCAGGTATAGATAGATCAACAGGACTGGATTGTACGCACAATGGATGTAGGATGACTATTAATCATTTTATGAAAGAATTGAGATTGTTAGATATATGGAGAGAAATGAAACCACAAGTTAAAGCCTATTCTTGTTATTCCAGTACCTACAAGACATTCTCACGTATTGATTATTTTTTGATTTCCACAGAATTAAGGTCCAAGATTCAAAACTGCTTCTATGATAACATCGTGATCGCTGATCATGCACCCTGCTGTCTAATATATGTAGATAAAAAATTGACAAAGGAATCAGGTAGATGGCAATTTCAGCATAAATGGCTTCAGGATGAGGAATTTGTCAAGTATATAGAAAAACAGATAGATGAGTTCTTTGACATCAATACTACACAAACATCAGCATGTGTAAAGTGGGAGGCTTTCAAAGCTTTTATTAGGGGACATATTATTAGTTATACAGGATCAAAATCTAAGACGACTCGAGAGGAGAGAGCCAAATTGGAACATAAAATAAAAAGTCTTCAGGAAAAAGTGTATGCAGGAAGTGATCCAAGGTTGGAGAACGAATTACTGATTTTGAGAGCTGAATACGACAAAAAATCAGCGAATAGAGCTGCCTCGAGTCTTCTAAGATTGAAACAATCTTTTTATGAACAAGGTGAAAAATCAGGAAAATTATTGGCATGGCAGATTAAACAATTAGAAATTAAAACACCAATTACCAGTATTATAAGTAATGGACAGGTAGTTATAGATCCTTTAGAAATTAACAGAGCCTTTAGAGATTACTATGAAAAATTATATGATACCAAAAATGAATCTGATTTAACAAAACTAAATGGGTTTTTGAACGAACTATCTATACCGTGTATTCCAAATGAAAACAGGGAGATATTGGAGTCTAAAATTAGTCAAGAAGAAGTTGGGCTAGCCATTGATAATATGAAATCAGGAAAAAGTGCAGGACCAGATGGTCTTCCAGTTGACCTTTATAAAAAATTTAAGAATAAATTAATAAAACCTTTTTTGGAAATGGCTTTAGAAGCATTTCAAAATAATAATTTACCATCATACATAAATAATGCCTTAATTATACTGCTGCCAAAACCAGGTAAGCCCTCTAATAAATGTGAAAATATGAGACCAATAAGCCTATTAAACGCCGACCTTAAGATAATCTGTAAAATTTTAGCAAGACGAATACAAGAAATTTTACCAAATATTATTAATCGAGATCAGAATGGCTTTATAAAGGGAAGACAAGGCTTCCATAATGTAAGAAGACTATTTAATATTATTTATTTTAATAAAGAAGCACCGGATACAGCTCTCCTATCACTGGACGCCGAAAAGGCCTTTGATAGAGTTGAATGGCCCTTTCTTTTTGAAGTCTTACAAAGGTTTGGACTTGGAAATAATTTCATAAAATGGGTTCAGATAATATATAATAATGCTACAGCAGAAATCCTAACAAATAACAATATTTCAAAATCAATAAAAATCAATAGAGGATGTCGACAAGGCTGTCCACTTTCACCTTTACTGTTTACTATGGCAATTGAACCTTTAGCGATAGCGATACGTTTACATTCACAAATATATGGAATTAAAGTTGGACCAACAGAACATAAAATCTCCCTGTACGCCGATGACATAATTTTGTTTATGTCGAATCTAAAAAAATCAATTCCAACATTGTTGAATTTAATAAAGAATTTTGGGGAAATATCAGGATATAAAATAAATAAAACTAAATCTTCAATATTAATGCTAAATGAGACCCAGAGAAATTACCCAGACCCTGAGGTAAATCAATTCAATGTTGTAAACCAGTTTAAATATTTAGGAATCCAAATTGTGCCTAAGCTAGAATCAGTCGCCAGTGTCAACTATGAAGCCTTAATGTCAGATATCAATGAGTTAACTCAGAGATGGATGTCACTACCAATGTCAATGATCGGGAGAATCAATATACTTAAAAGTAATATTTTACCTAAAATACTTTATTTATTTCAATACATTCCCTTATCACCACCTTTAGATTTATTCTCAAGAATTAAAAAAAAGTTAGTGGAATTTATATGGAACAACAGGAGGGCTAGATTACGTCTGTCTTTATTATATTTACCATTTGATCGTGGAGGTCTGAAATGTCCAAATTTTATGTTGTATTATTGGTCGGCACAACTGAGGTCTATGACATATTATTTTTCATCAAATGATCTCCCTCACTGGACTGAAATGGAATCATACAATTTACCTTTACCTCTTCCCATATTCATATACTCAGATTCGGCAAAAAAATTACAAAAATAAGTTAAAAATCCATTTGTAAAGCATATGATCAAAATATGGTGTGAAGCTAAAAACTATTTAAAAGAACCACAGTTATTGTCACAATTTAGTCCAATTTGGGGTAATCAATATTTTAAACCAGGGAGAGCGGACGCTGTATTTAAAGTATGGAATTTAAAAGGGATACAAAAGATTCAGGATTTATATTTGCCATGTGCAGATAACATAATGTCTTTTGAAGAGCTGAGGATCAAATTTAATCTCAATAGAACACATTTTTTAAATATCTTCAACTTAGAAACTTTATTCGATCAAATCAAAATAAAGCTCTCTCACTCGACCTATTTATTCATCCTTGGAAAAAATGTTGATGAAAGATAGTAAAAGAAAGGGTATTATTTCAGAGTTTTATAACTCATTGACACTATCTTCAAGTGAAAATTCACTGAAAAGATTAAACTACTGGAAAGATCTGCAAACTGAAATTTCAGAGGAACAATGGGAATTGGCTTGTACAGAAGCTCAAACCAAATCAATAAATGTACGTCTTAAATTGATACATTTCAAATGGTTAATGCGGATGTATGTTACACCGGAGGAGTTAAATAGATATAACAAAAATATACCAGATACGTGCACAAAATGCATGGAAAGTAAAGGAACCCTATTTCATTGTGTATGGGAATGTAGATTAATAAGAACGTTTTGGGAAGAGGTGAGGGTAACAATTGAAAAAATAATCTCAAAACAAATCATATTGAATCCTAAACTGTTTTTGTTGGGTCTGTACCCAGAAAAGCATAATTTTAATAAAAGTGAAAGAACATTCATAGACCTCAGTTTGCTTAATGCCAAAAAATGTATTGCACTATTATGGAAAAAGACTCATAGACCAGATGTGACTCAGTGGTTAAGACAGATGTTAACAAACCTTCCATTAGAAAGAATAACATATATACTGAAATCAAAGGAAATTGTGTTTGAGAATATATGGAGACCTTTTATTGATTATGTAAAAAATTTAAACATAACTCTTGAAGAAGAAGGTGAATGATGTGTGTGGACCTTGTAAATTCCAAACTGGTGAACATAATATGTATACTTATGTATTGGATTGTCTAGACTAAACAGAGGAGCATTGTTGAAGATTTGATTTTGTTGGTGGTTGTTGGTGTTTTTAGTGCATTCTTTTTTTGTAGTACTTTAGTGTTAGTGTTTGATTGTTTGTATCATGTTTGTTAAAAAAAAAGGTTCAATAAAGATATTGTGGAGAAAAAAAAATTATAAATACTAACAAAATTCCATCACCAAGTCCATCACCCATTTATTAAAATATACTGACATTCTGCAAACATTTTGATTTATTAATGTGTGCATTTGTTAGTGTAACTAGGAATATAAAAAAGTTGCATATTAGTATATTTTAATATTTGAAAGGTAATCTAAGAAAGTAAGTAAACCCTAAAAGATGTTTAATATTTTTATGCAATGACCATGAAGAAATTATGTTTACTAATAAAAGCAAAGATATCTTAGGAAAGGCAACCCATCACCACCCATGACAAAAAAAAACTTACACATGCATTATGTAACTCCTCCTAGTGAAACAAAAAATGATAAATTATATTTAAAATTCTTAGTTTGCATTTCAAATTGTGAGAAAATATGTAACTAGAAAAGCACTTGGAGAGTGCAGACCTCCGCCAAGCGCCACAGTTCCCCCCATACAGTGTTTGTGTGTACGTTTTCAGATTCCTTGACCATGAAAACATATGACTAGCAATTGGATTCACAATGATAGGATTAGTGGTTCAGTAGTTATTCACGAAAATCGCATTTTGCGTAATGGCGGTTTTCTTGTGGACGGTGATCTGGATCACCACCAAAATCTAATCATCTGTAGGATACCCCATTTCTGACAATCTCTGAAAATTTCATGAAAATCCGTCCATAACTTTTTGAGTTATCTTGCTAACAAACAAACAAACAAACAGACAGACAAACCAACGCCAATGAAAACATAACCTCCTTGGCGGAAGTAATAATAACATTTATCTATTAACAATCGATAATCAGCATTCAAATGCAATTAGTTTTTCAAAACAGGCATGACATCACAACTTACACATGCTATTTCATAACAAATTCATTACGCGAAAATTCTCAAGTACATTACTTATAACGAGAAAAAAATCTTACCTCAGAATGTGTCTTCCGATCACTAATTGCTGTAATCGGGGCCGATTGTGATGAACTTTGATTGACTGGCATCTGAATTTGACCGAGTCCATCAATCGTTTTGAATGCAGCACAAGCGAGTAGTTCGATCTCTTGTAGCCACAATTTTGAGATGTTTCTGTTTTGAACAGTGTTCAACTAAGGCAACACAACCACGAGATCCATAACTCAAGAAATCGTTACAATAAACACACTGGGCTTTCCCTGGTACTTCGCATTTCGCTATGAAGTCGGCCATTTTTTCAACCACAACTTCGGTATTTTTACCGATCTTTACAGTCATTGACACAGTTTATTCGAGCCATTCCCAACGAAACTTGTTCCTTATCCCTTTGTCGATTTCTAAAATTCTTGCTTTGTTGTCTTTTGTGAGTTTTAGGTTCACCATTTTCACGAAATCGGGAAAACTCAGTTGACTGAACTGTCCGCCATTTGCATTTTGCTCCGCCTGTTGGATATGACAAAGGAATAACAAAATCGCCGATTGGTTGCTTCAATAAGTATCAGCCAATCAGTGGCCTTGTTACATTACATTACTGATCTTGCTGGGTAGCGCGTTTTGCGCGGTGGATTTTAGCAGCCGATCGAAAATACGACTCACCACTCATAACAGACCTCCACCCCCCCTCCACCCCCTAAAATTTTCTCCTCAAATTTAGACGATTCACGAGAATGACCCTAGACATGATCAAATCCGAGGAATTCCGCGGATCCGAGGAGGATTCTCATCCCTGCATACAGCCAATCATGTACAGTAGAACAAAATTACGTTTCTCTTATCTACAACGTTAATCACATCTAGAATCAGAGGGGTCACTGCCATGCAAGGCGCCGCCACAAATTTCCCTCCTCCATTCCATTATTGCTGAGCACCAAGCTGGATGGCAGGAAGTTCCACTTTTATATGGTCTTTGGCATGACCTGGCTGGGATTTGAACCCCAGCCTCCCGGGTGTGGCGCAGATGCTCTACCAACTAGGCCACCACTCCGGTACACCTTTACATCATACCATTACACACCTTTCTTAAAAATCTGAATGAAAGGCACTATATAAATGCAATCCATTATTATTATTATCATCATTATTATTATTATTAACAAACAGAGAAACGACAGCAAAAACAATATGACTAGATTATAATAATAATAATAAAAACTAGAAAAGCACTCGGAGAGCGCAGACCTCCGCCAAGCGCCACAATTCCCCCCATACAGTGTTTGTGTGTACGTTTTCAGATTCCTTGAGCATGTAAACATATGACTAGCAATTGGATTCACAATGATTATTTGTTTATTTGACAGGGACAGTGCAATAAACACACAATTAATCAATGACAATCAATCTGATAGTGATAGGATTAGTGGTTCAGTAGTAAAAGCATTGCCTCCTTGGCGGAGGTAATAAACTGAAGTGTTGCTGTTGTGTCCATCTCCTCCACTGACGGATGCAAATTGGGTAGACAGGTTGCCGTGGGTTTTATATTATATTATTTTGGGGTTTCGCTCCGCGGCAAACGAGAATTTAGAAGCTTTGCCGGCAGAGAGCTCGTTATTGCGCAGCGCGTATGGCTGGCCGGGGAATTTCTGCCAAATGCGCAGCTCCTATGGCTGGCCGGGGAATTTCTGCCAATTGCGCAGCGCCTATGGCTGGCCGGGGAATTTCTGCCAAATGCGCAGCGCCTATGGCTGGCCGGGGAATTTCTGCCAAATGCGCAGCGCCTATGGCTGGCCGGTGAATTTCTGCCAAATGCGCAGCTCCTATGGCTGGCCGGTGAATTTCTGCCAAATGCGCAGCGCCTATGGCTGGCCGGTGAATTTCTGCCAAATGCGCAGCTCCTATGGCTGGCCGGTGAATTTCTGCCAAAGAATCCGTCAGCGGACAGCTGCCCGTGTGAGGTTTTGCAGTTGCGCGCAAACACAAGCACGCTGACGGGCCCAGGCCAGCAGTGTTTTCCGCGTGCTTTTGTGCCTAAAACGTTGAAGAACGAAGAGTTTGTGTTGCAGACACGACGACCAGCGCCCTCCATTGCGCCTGCGCACATGTTGAAAATGGCCCTATGTCACAGTGTTGAAAAATGCTTTAAAAAAATTCCTGTATCCAGACGGTGAACCGGATCACCCCCAAAATTTAATCAGTTCTTCCTTGTACTATTTCCAACAACGCCTGAAAGTTTCATGCAAATCCGTCCAAGACTTTTTGAGTTATCTTGCTAACCAACAGACAGACAGACAGACAGACAAACACACAAACCCTGGCAAAAACATAACCTCCTCCTGGCCTTTTCGGCCTGGCGGAGGTAATAACAAGACTGTCATAATTGTATTGTCCATACAGTGGGGCTGGGCAATTCCACCTGAAATCAACATCATGGTTTATTGAGTCTTTCAGGTCAGTTTTTGTTGTTTTTTCCTCTTCTCTTCCCCATTACAGTTTACTGACAAGGTTCATAATTATTAAGCAATATTACACAACAGTGCGGTATCATACTGTGGGTGACCCCCACAGCCTTCGGGACAAGCAGAGCGCTCAGCTGGAGCAATTAGCAGAACAGTGAGATGTATGGACTGATATCAATACGCAGCCTCTCTTTGTCTAATTCCGGTGCCAGTAATCCTGCTATTGATATGTGTGACTCTAATGCAAATGTCCGTGCTTTACTGCTGTGCACGTATTGTCTGTAGCTGGGTATATAAGTCAACTGCATATCACTTGCTCTCTCTCTCTTTCTCTCTTTTTGATCACAAGCATTGCCTGTTTGCTGACTAGAGACGGGGCTCGCTCCAGCACGCTCCCACAGCGCTGGGGTGAACCCTCGTGTTGGAGGATGAATAAAACACCCTTTTAAACTTCAGTTCGCCATGTCCACCTGCACTTATTCCGTGCCTCCACAATACCATTTTTTTTGCAGTTATCAACTACAAATTCACATTGATGCAGCAAAGTTCAGCCTCCACCTCCTCCACCGTCACTTCCCGTTCTCGTCTTCCCGTACCGGCATCCTATGTCCCACCCTTCCTTAATTCTGATTGGTTGCTTAGAAAGGTCTGACATTACCAACTGCAGCTGTACAGTAGTCTGACAAGTTAAACTTTTTTCCAGCGCTGAGCACTGTGCCAAAAAGTGGCCACCACTCAAAGCGTTTCAGCACCAAGGGCGCTCAGCACTGTAAACGCTGGACTACATAGAGAATGAATAGAAAATAGTTGCTCACAGCAGGAAAAATGACTGGTGGACACGCCCCCTACCACTTTTTCTGCAGTGTCTGACTTCCGGGTTGCCGAGGCACGCGGCCCTATGGCGTGGACACGCACGTAAATGAGTGGACACGTCTTAAAGGGGCAGTACATGAAAAGCGCCAGATTAATACAGTGGGGTGAAAAAGTGTTTGCCCCCTTCCTAATTTCTCTTTTTTTTTTTGTACGTTTGTCACACTTAAATGTTTCAGATTAAACAAATTTAAATATTAGACAAAGATAAGTAAACACAAAATGCAGTTTTTAAATGAAGGTGTTTATTATAAAGGGGAAAAAAAACCAAACAAACCTACATGGCCCTGTGTAAAAGTGATTGCCCCCTAAACCTAATAACTGGTTGGGCCACCCTTAGCAGCAACAACTGCAGTCAAGCGTTTGCGATAACTGGCAATGAGTCTTTTACAGCACTGTGGAGGAATTTTGACCCACTCATTCTTTGCAGAATTGTTGTAATTCAGCCACATTGGAGGGTTTTCGAGCATGAACCGCCGTTTTAAGGTACTGCCACAGCATCTCAATCGGATTCAGGTCAGGACTTTGACTAGGCCACTCCAAAGTCTTCATTTTGTTTTTCTTAAGCCATTCAGAGGTGGATTTGCTGGTGTGTTTTTGATCATTGTCCTGCTGCAGAAACAAAGGGTGCTTCAGCTTGAGGTCACAAACAGATGGCCGGATATTCTCCTTCAGGATTTTTTGGTAGACAGCAGAATTCATGGTTCCATTTACTACAGCAAGTCTTCCAGGTCCTGAAGCAGCAAAATAACCCCAGACCATCACACTATCACCACTATATTTTACTGTTGGTATGATGCTCCTTTTCTAAAATGCTGTGTTAATTTTATGCCGGATATAATAGAACACACACCTTCCAAAAAGTTCAACTTTTGTCTTGTCAGACCACAGAGTATTTTCCCATAAGTTTTGGGGATCATCAAGATGTTTTCTCGCAAAACTGAGATGAGCCTTTATGTTCTTTTTGCTCAGTGGTTTTCGTCTTTCAACTCTGCCATGCAGGCCATTTTTGCCCAGTCTCTTTCTTATGGTGGTCATGAACACTGACCTTAACTGAGGCAAGTGAGGCCTGCAGTTCTTTGGATGTTGATGTGGGGTCTTTTGTGACCTCTTGGATGAGTCGTCGCTGCGCTCTTGTGGTAATTTTGGTCGGCCCGCCACTCCTGGAAAGGTTCACCACTGTTCCATGTTTTCGGCATTTGTGGATAATGACTCATTAAGGTTCGCTGGAGTCCCAAAGCTTTAGAAATGGCTTTATAACCTTTTCCAGACTGACAGATGTCAATTACTTTGTTCGGGCAGCACGGTGGTGCAGTGGTTAGCACTGTTGCCTTACAGCTAGAAGGTTCCTGGTTCGAATCCCCAAGGTGGCAGGGGTTGGAACCTTTCTGTATGGAGTTTGCATGTTCTCCCTGTGCTGCGTGGGTTTACTCCGGGGGCTCCGGTTTCCTCCCACAATCCAAAGACATGCATGTTAGGTTAATTGGTTGTTCTAAATTGTCCCTAGATATCTGTTTCCTATAGGCCCTTAGAATAGAGGGTTAGTATTAGTGAAAGCGCTTTGAGTGGTCTTTGTGACTAGAAAAGCGCTATATAAGTGCAGGTTAGTTAGTTAGTTAGTTTCTCATTTGTTCCTGAATTTTTTTTGGATCACAGCATGATGTCTAGCTTTTGATTGTTTTTAGATTTTAGATTTAGAGTCCTTTATTAGTCCCACAATGGGGAAATTACAGGACATCCACATGAGTAGATGAGGCAGCCACTAGTGCGGCTTCCAACCCTTTCACCCTTCACACACACACACATTCACACCTGGGGCCACTTTAGAGTCTCCAATTAACCTAACTTGCATGTTTTTTGGCACGTGGGAGGAAACCGGAGAAATGAGGATCTTTTGGTCTACTTCACTTTGTGACGCAGGTCCTATTTAAGTGATTTCTTGATTGAGAACAAGTGTGGCAGTAATCAGGCCGGGGTGTGGCTGGAGAAATTGACCTAAGCTTTCCAAAGATGTGATAAACCACAGTTAATTTATGTTGTTTTTTTTTTTTGTTTGTTTTTTTTGGGGGGGGTCACTTTTTCCACACAGGGCCTTGTAGGTTTGGATTTTTTTCCCCTTAATAATAAACACCTTCATTTAAAAACTGCATTTTGTGTTTACTTGTGTTACCTTTGTCTAATATTTAAATTTGTTTGAAACATTTAAGTGTGGCAAACATACAAAACAATGAAAAATCAGGAAGGGGGCAAACACTTTTTCACATCACTGTATAGAAGATGATATTCAAAAACTTCCTGCATCCACATCATGATCCAAATCACCAGCAAAATCTAATCATCTGCTCCCCGTGCCATTACACACCTTTCCTGAAAATTTCATCCAACTCCGTTCATAACTTTTTGAGATATGTTGCTAAAAGGCAAACCAACCAACCAACCGACAAACCAACGCCACTAAAAACATTACCTCCGTCCTCCCTTGGTGGAGGTAAATATGGAGAGAGAAAAAAAAAAAAAAACGAAAACTGACAATGGGGAAAATTTTGCTTAAAGAGCGAGGGGGAGCTGATGGCTCGAGAGAGGAAAACTCCAAAGTCCGAGTCTGAACCGCCGAAGACAAGAGGAAAAAAAGTCACTATCGGCTGACACTGCAGGTTGGAAGGGCTCCTATATCTTATTTTATAGATACAAATTCATGTTGGAAGCTATGTATACACAGTGTTCCAAATTATTATGCAAATGATATTTGTCTCTGATTTTCCTAAATAGTTGATGCAAATGACAATCACTATAATTTTCCAAGTCATCAACTGTTAGAGGATAATTCAAATTTTATTTAACAAACCTCCCAATGATCACTACTTTTTGCTAAAATTAAAAAAGTCAAAATGCACTGCTCCAAATTATTATGCACAACAGAGTTTCAAAACATTTTATTGGTTGTAAAGAATTGACAATGGTCATTTGTTGAATTTGCAGCATTAGGAGGTCATATTTTCTGAAATCAAAAGCTATTTCAATCAAAAACATCTTTACAGGTCAAGTTACATGTTAACATAGGACCCCTTCTTTGGTATAACCTTCACAATTCTTGCATCCATTGAACTTTTGAGTTTTTGGAGAGTTTCTGCTTGAATTTCTTTGCAAGGTGTCAGAATAGCCTTCCACAGCTGCTGTTTTGATGTGAACTGCCTCCCACTCTCATAGAGCTTTTGCTTGAGGATGCTCCAAAGGTTCTCAATAGAGTTGAGGGCAGGGAAGGATGGGGGCCACACCATGAGTTTCTCTCCTTTAATGCCCAGAGCAGCCAATGATACAGCGGTATTCTTCGCAGCAAGAGATGGTGCATTGTCATGCATGAAGATAATTTTGCGACAGAAGGCATGGTTCTTCTTTTTGTACCATGGAAGAAAGTGGTCAGTCAAAAACTCTATGTACTTTGCTGAGGTCATTTTCACACCTTCAGGGACCCTAAAGAGGCTTACCAGCTCTCTCCCCACAATTCCGGCCCAAAACATGACTCCGTCACCTCCTTGCTGACATTGCAACCTTGTTGGGCCATGGTGGCCATCCACCAACTATCCACTACTCCATCCATCTGGACCATCCAGGGTTGCACAGCACTCATCAGTAAACAAGACTGTTTGAAAATTAGTCTTCATGTATTTCTGGGCCCACTGCAACCGTTTCTGCCTGTAAGCATTGGTTAGGGGTGGCCGAATAGTAGGTTTATGCACAACTGCAAGCCCCTGGAGGTTCCTACACCTTGAGGTTCGTGGGACTCCAGAGGCACCAGCAGCTTCAAATACCTGTTTGCTGCTTTGTAATGGCATTTTAGCAGCTGCTCTCTTAATCCGATGAATTTGTCTGGCAGAAACCTTCCTCATTATGTCTTTATCTCCATGAACCCATCTGTGCTCTGAATCAGCCACAAATTTCTTCACAGTGTGATGATCATGCTTGCTTTCATGAAATATCTAATGTTTTCATACCTTGTCCAAGGCATTGCACTATGATGCTTTTCGGCAGCAGAGATCCTTTTTCTTTTCCATATTGCTTGAAACCTGTGGCATGCTTAATAATGTGGAACATCCTTCTTAAGTAGTTTTCCTTTAATTGGGGTCACGTGGCAAACTAATTATGACAGGTGTCTGAGATTGATATCAGTGATTCAAAGAGCCCTGAGACAACAATAACATCCATGAGTTTAACTAAAAAACAAAAAATTGAATGTTTATGACACTAAAATCCTATTTGCATAATAATTTGGAACGCGGTGAAAACAAATGAAATTAAAAAAAAAAAAAAACTGCCGGCGAATGTCCAGTTCAGCCTGACACTGATCTCTGAGACCGTTGATATTCGTATAATCTGTTCTTCTGTCATGCTAAATAAAGTCACGTGCAGAGAGAAGATTCTGTCTCTTTGGCCATGTGCCCTTGGTTCTCGCTGGTGTCTCGGCACAAACGATCACTGTGATGTCAGACGCAGATAAATTAATACATGCTTTCTTTGGGAGTTAAATCCTGGTGCATTCAGCAGTTGATTGACAAATGCAAACCTTAGTAATTCACCTTGCGCCAGTCATTTATATACTCTCCTCCCTCAAACTTGCGCTTTAACATGACAGCTCCTCCAAATACATATGCAATGAGGCCAGGCACAAAATTAGCATAGTCCTTGCCTTTCCACCGCTAATTTTGACCTGCACTCTTTAGTAAATCTCAACAGTAGTTTTTAATGCCAAAACAAGGTTTTGTGATGGCGCAGCATGTTAGTAAATCTGCCCCTAAATATGTATTTTTAATGGGTTGGTCCAGGGGTGTCAAACATATGGCCTGCGGGTCAAAACTGGCCACCAGGGGGTCCAAATTGTTCTCTGTGAATTTACAGCGTTCTTTCTAGTAAATTTCTGACCTTTTCAACTGATTAGAATTGTTCATGTAAATTTGAGACATTTTTCTGCTTAACCACTTGCACTCCGGGCAATTTTCCTAAAAATACCAAAAAATAACGTGCCCAAAGTAAATCGAAAGCTGTTATTCAACCCTTTGCAGCATCTTCATGGGGTTGGTCTCATTTAAAAGAAAACACTTTGAATTTTTTGGCAAAAAAAACATAATCTCTCTACGTGCTCTGGCCACTGAGTTACAGTCATCTAAACATACTGAACTTGAAGAAGAAAAAATTGGACACTGGTTTTTTGGATACAAATGCTTGTAAATAACACACAGCTGTCCGATCTGGCTGGAAAATGCAACAGAAATGTAGAACCAAGTGTTATCCAGCTGAGATCCAAATTTGGTAACAATACCACAAAAAATGAATATTTTACACAGCTTTGTTCTCAGGCTGTTCCCAGGCGTTTTGGAACTGTGCCAAATTGTGCCAAATGGCACAGTTTGGAAAAACGTCTGTAACTTTTGAATAATTCAATGTAGAATCTTCATTTTAGGCTCTAATGAAAGGTCACACTCAAGGCTGTGTCTCTGTGTGTGTGTGTGTGTGTGTGTGTGGGCTCGTCCCCCCCCCCCCGCTACCAAGGACCGACTTCGGCCCTCGCTACAGACGGATTACACTCCTTGCATGTTTTCACAGCGGCTCCCCCCCCCCCCCCCGCTACTGTGTGTGTGTGTGTGTGTGTGTGTGTGTGTGTGGGGAACCGTGAAGGCACCCCCCCCCTCGCTACAGAAGAGGGCCATCGCTACATGATGGAATAGACTGATATGCTTCCCCCCGCGGACCGGGGGGCGTTCGGACCGTGAACGCCCCCCCCCGCTCCTCTTCGGCAGCGGGGGGGGGGGGCGTTCACGGTCCGAACACGGCAAATGAACCGTTTATCGCGGCGCACGCACTTCGTACTTTGTGCGTAGTACAGTTGTAATTTACCAATCGGTCAAAAATCATTTTTGGATTACAGTTTTCAGGGATAAATAATAATTTAGCTTATAACACCTTACCTCTTCAAAGCAGCAGAGTCGTGGCGAACATCTCTTCCCACGCGTCAGACGAACGCGACGCTGCTCCGCTCGTGGATCCCGATCAACATAATTCCATTATTGCCGTTTTGGCGAATGATTTACGACTTTTGTCGTCGGCCTCCGTCTATTCTGCTGGAATGAGTGCAGGTCCCACTTGTGGGTGTTCTCCATGCTGCTGGGTCTGTATTAGATTCGTCCAGCGTCCTTTGTTTTCATCTGTGGCAACAGTAAATCTCTCTTCACCCTGCCTGAATTTCTGTGCTTCAATTGGCTCCTGCGTTCACAGTAGGCGGGTCCTCCTTCCTAGATTTTCATTCATTGGCTCCTCAAGGTTTCAGAAACCCAATTCAAGGCTCTTATTAGTCGAATGAGAGGTCAATCAGATGAACTAATCTGTTCGCGGCTGTCTCTGCAGTTTTTTTTTGAGTGGCGCTTGGACGCTACTACATCACCATCACCACCATCATGCGTCATGCGTCCAAGCGCGCACGAGGGCGCTCTCGTGCGCCCTCGTGCGTCATAGGACGCAGAGACTTGCCCGCCCGCGGAACAACGGAGCGCAAGTGGTTAAGATTAGCTTTTTCTCTCATCAATTTTCTTTTTCCCTTTTTCTTCTTTTTTCTGGTGAAAACTGGTTAAATCCATCAGCAACTACAAATGATGTAGTGCAGCCATTAAGGGGTGTCCCAACTCATAGGGGTAGGCGAAGGGGTACAAATGAGTATTGGAACACACCCCAAATCTACCTGTACTTCACTCTCACATTACAAATATTTTTCTCTCCTGTTTTACAGTATTTACCATCCATCCATCTTCTACCGCTTTTCCGGAGGTCAGGGTCACGGAAGCAGCAGTTCAAGCAGAGAAGCCCAGACTTCCCTCTCCCCAGCCACCTGCTCCACCTCTTCAGACAGGATACCAAGGCGTTCCCAGACCAGCTGGGACATAGTCTCTCCACCGAGTCCTGGGTCTTCCCCGGGGTCTCCTCCCAGTGGGACGTGCCTGAAACACCTCAAGTGGGAGGCGTCCAGGAGGCATTCTAATCAGATGCCCATACCACCTCAACTGACTCCTTTCAATGTGGAGGAGCAGCGGTTCTACTCTGAGCCTCTCCCGGATGACTGAGCTCCTCGCCCCTTCTCTGAGGGTGAGTCCAGCAATCCTACGGAGAAAGCTCATTTCAGCTGCTTGTATCCGCGATCTTGTTCTTTCGGTCATTACCCAAAGCTTGTGACCATAGGTGAGAGTAGGAACATAGATTGACTGGTAAATCGACAGCTTTGCCTTAGAACTAAGCTCCCGCTTCACCACAACAGACCGGTACGACATCTGCATCACTGCAGATGCTGCTCCAATTCGTCTGTCAATCTCTTGTTCCATTATCCCCTCACTCGTGAACAAGACCCCAAGATACTTAAACGCCTCCACTTGGGGCAGACGCCTGTCCCCAACCCAGAGAGGACAATCCACCTTTTTCCGGCTGAGGACCATGGACTCAGACTTGGAGGTGCTGATTCTCATCCCAGCAGCTTCACACTCAGCGGCAAACCGTCCCAACAAGAGCTGTAGGTCATTGCTGGATGAAGCCAACAGGACAACATCATCTGCAGACAACAGAGATGAGATCCTGTGGTCACCAAGCATGACACCCTCCATTCCCTGGCTGCGCCTAGAAATCCTGTCCATAAAAATTATGAACAGGATCGTTGACAAAGGGCAGCCCTGGCGGAGTCCAGCTCTCACTGGGAATGACTCCGACCGAGTGTTGGCAATACGAACCAAACTCTCACAACTGTCGTACAGAGACCGAATAGCTCGTAACAACAAGCCCGATATCCCATACGGTACTCCCAAAGCACCCCCCACAAAAAACCACGAGGGACGCGGTCAAATGCCTTCTCCAAGTCCACAAAACACATGTAAACTGGTTGGGCAAACTCCCACGAACCCTCAAGAATTCTCGAGAGGGTAAAGAGCTGGTCCGATGTGCCACGGCCAGGACGAAAACCACATTGCTCCTCCTGAATCTGAGATTCGACCAACGGCCAGACTCTCCTCTCCAGTACCTTGCAATAGACCTTCCCAGGGAGGCTGAGGAGTGTGATCCCTCTAAAGTTGGAGTACACCCTCCGGTCCCCCTTTTTGAAAAGAGGAACCACCACCCCGGTTTGCCATGCCAAAGGCACTGCCCCCGACCTCCATGCAATGTTGCAGAGGCGTGCCAACCATGACAGCCCTACAACATCCAGGGCCTTGAGGTACTCAGGGCGAATCTCGTCCACCCCTGGGGCCCGGCCACCAAGGAGATTTTTAACCACCTTGGCGACCTCAGCCCCTGTGATAGGCGAGTCATCCCCCTCGTTCCCAAACCCTGCTTCCTCTGTGGAAGGCGTATCAGTGGGATTGAGGAGATCCTCGAAGTATTCCTTCCACCACTCGACGATATCCCCAGTCGAGGTCAACAGTGTCCCATCCGCACCATACACAGTGTGGACAGGGAGCTGCTTTCCTCTCCTGAGCCGCCGGACAATTTGCTAGAATCTCTTCGAGGCCGACCGAAAGTCTTGTTCCATGGCCTCACCGAACTCCTCCCATACCCGGGGTTTTGCTTCAGCAACCACCCGAGCTGCACTCCACTTGGCCTGCCGGTACACCTCAGCTGCTTCGGGAGTCCCACAAGCCAACCAAGCTTGATAGGACTCCTTCTTCAGCTTAGTGGCCCCCCTTACCACTGGTGTCCACCACTTGGTTCGGGGGTTGCCACCACGAGATGCACCGACCACCTTGCGGCCGCAGCTCTGGGCCGCCGCTTCAACAACAGAGGTGGAGAACATGGCCCATTCAGACTCCATGTCTCCAGACTCCCTCGGAATGTGGCTGAAGTTCTTCCGGAGGTGGGAGTTGAAGACCTCTCGGACAGGGGCCTCAGCCAGACCTTCCCAGCACACCCTCACTATACGTTTGGGTCTACCAGGTCTGAATGGCTTCCTCCCCTGCCATCGGATCCAACTCACCACCAGGTGGTGATCAGTTGACAGCTCTGCACCTCTCTTTACCCGGGTGTCCAAGACATACAGTATGGTCACAGGTCTGATGACACGATAACAAAATCGATCATCGACCTGCGACCTAGGGTGTCCTGGTGCCAGGTGCACATATGGACACCCTTATGCTTGAACATAGTGTTCATTATGGACAAACTGTGGTTAGCACAGAAGTCCAATAACTGAACACCACTCGGGTTCAGATCGGGCAGGCCGTTCCTCCCAATCACCCCCTCCAGGTTTCACTGTCGTTGCCCACGTGCGCATTGAAGTCCCCCAGTAGGACAATGGAGTCTCCAAGAGGAGCACCCTCCAGCACCCCAGTCACAGACTCCAAAAAGGGTGGGTACTCTGAAACATCATTTGGTGCACAGGCACAAATGATGGTCAGGACCCGTTTCCCAACCCGAAGGCGCAGGGAAGCAACCCTTTCGTCCACCGGGGAAAACTCCAATATAGAGGCAGCAAGGTGGGGGGATACAAGAATACCCACCCCTGCTCATCGCCTCTCGCCCGGGGAAACTCCAGAAAAGGCCAAGCTCCACCCTCTCTCCAGGAGACTGGTTCTGAAGGAGGCCGACTATATCTAGCCGGTATCTCTCAACCTCGTACACCAGCTCAGGTTCCTTCCCCACCAGAGAGGTGACATTCCACGTCCCAAAAGCCAGTTTAGAAAGCTTGGGATCAGCATACCTGCCAACTTTTCAAACCTGAAAAGCCTAGTAGCTAGCCGGGGTCCAGGGGCCGATGCTAATGCTAATGCTAATAATAATAATGCTAATATTTGCCAAACAAATATTAGCATTAAATCTAGTTAAATGTAGCTAACAACCTCATATTTCTTCAACTTTCAAACCTGAAAAGCCTAGTAGCTAGCCAGGGTCCAGGGGCCGCAGCCCCCGGTAGGTCCAGGACAAAGTCCTGGTGGGGGGTTCAGGGGGGCGAAGCCCCCCGACGCCAAACAAATATTAGCATTAAATCAAGTTAGAATGTAGCTAACAACCTCATATTTCTTCAACTTTCAAACCTGAAAAGCCTAGTAGCTAGCCGGGGTCCAGGGGCCGATGCTAATGCTAATAATGCTAATGCTAATAATAATAATGCTAATATTTGCCATACAAATATTAGCATTAAATCAAGTTAGAATGTAGCTAACAACCTCATATTTCTTCAACTTTCAAACCTGAAAAGCCTAGTAGCTAGCCGGGGTCCAGGGGCCGTAGTGTCAAACAAATATTAGCATTTGACATAGAAGTCACATATTAATTATATTAAAGGTAAAATATCTAAATCAATTGCAATACTCCACAGAGCGAAACATTTGCTGAATCAACAACCCACATTATATACTTTGTATCATTCATTAATACTCCCATACATGACATATTGTACTGAAGTATGGGGAAATACATATAAAACAAACATATATCCAGTCTTTATGCTTCAGAAGAGAGCTATTAGAATAATAAACAAAGCTGCTTACAGGGAACCAACAAACCCACTTTTTCTTAAATTAAAAGCTCTCAAGTTGAAAGATATGGTTGACTTTAAAACTGCAGCAATAATGTTTAAAGCTAAGAATCTATCACTGCCCGCAAATATCCAAAAGCTGTTCCAAATAAGGGAGAAACAATATCATTTCAGAGGAACATTTCAATTCAATTCAACTTTATTTATATAGCGCCATTTCACAACAACAGTCATCTCATGTATATTTCAAAAACCTTCAGTGAGAACTACCACCAAGCAACACTGTTTCAGTGCAAGGAGTCAGATTATGGAACGATTTTGGACCTGAATTAAAATCATGTACAACGCTTGGACAATTTAAACAAAAACTAAAGGAAGAAATACTCCAAACATATATACAAGATGGCATGTAAAATCACATAAGGATTGTCATATCCAGTCTGTGTTGTGTTGTTACTTAGTTTTTTTTGTCACATTTTGTCTTAGCTTTGTTCTGAATTGTAATCGCTGTTGTTTTGTTTTTCTTTTGAATTCTTGGATGGAATATGAGTGGGCAATATAAGCTGCGGCTTCAGCCATCACCCATTTCAGATAACTTATGTTGAACTGTATAATCAGAGGAGTTATTGTTTAATTTGACCTTGTTGGATTTTTTCGCCTTTGTTATATTATTCTGTTTCTTTTTAATCTTTACTTTTAATCTATCCAAAATAAAGATTCATTCATTCATTAAATTTGCATTCAAAAGACTATCTTAACACTGCATAAAACTTTGAATAGGCCAGATGTGATGTATTATGAATACTAGAAAAGCACTCGGACAGCGCAGACCTCCGCCAAGCGCCACAGTTCCCCCCATACAGTGTTTAACATCATAAATAAAATATTGAAAATGGCCCTATCTCGCAATGTTAAATAAAAAAAAAAAAAGAATCCTTTAAAAAATTCCTGGATCCAGACGGTGATCCGGATCACCACCAAAATCTAATCATCTGTAGGATACCCCATTTCTGACAATCTGTGAAAATTTTATGAAAATCCGTCCATAACTTTTTGAGTTATCTTGCTAACAAACAGACAAACCAACGCTGATGATCACATAACCTCCTTGGCGGAGGTAACTAGAAGACTAGAAATATCAGCAGGCACAGGCACGTGCGTAAAAGACGGTAAAATCGCTCTGATATTTTATGTGTTTATATGATACACCAAGCATGACAAGGCTTGCAATTACACAGCACATGTTCTTCAGAATCTTAGGCATTATATAAAATGTATTCTCCCTTTAGATGTCTAATCCATGGTCCATTTGCCAGGGCTGAAGTGCAGTCGTGCGAACGTCTGCAGCAGTTTACGTCGTGTTTACATCTCGCCATGTACGCACGCCTCTCCGGGATTTCGCACGAGAATAGAAACCTCAATACCCTCAATAGCGGTAGCGTTAGCTTAGCAAACGCTTCAGGTAAAGCGTAGCAGCGAACCACGAAAAGAAACGCTACTGACGCTACTATGTTCTAAATTTAGATACGATTCCTAGTGATCTCGTGTTTGGAATTGCTTTCGTGTTTTTTTTACGATTTAAAATTTTTGACTGAATTTTTAGTGAAAAACCGTAATTTTGATTAATAAAGCCGTAACCCGGAATGGGGTCTTGAAAACCGGAACCATTACGGCAAAACCGGAGTAGTTGGCAGGTATGGATCAGTCCGCCAAGGTCTCCGCCTTTGACCGCCACCTAATCCACATAGCACCGGACCCCCATGATCCCTCCTGCAGGTGGTGAGCCCACTGGAGGGCGGACCCATGTAACTCCTTCGGGCTGAGCCCGGCTGGGTCCCATGGGTGGAAACCCGGCCACCAGACGCTAGCCTTCGAGCCCCTCCCCCAGGCCTGGCTCCAGGGTGGGGCCCCGGTAACCCCATACCGGGCGGGGTACACTGAATCCTTGATATAGAATTTATCATGAGAGTCTGTTGGATCGTTCTTAGTCTGGCCCTTCACCCAGGACCAGTTTGTCTTGGGTGACCCTATCAGAGGCAAATTGCCCTGGACAACATAGCTCCTGGGATCACTGGGGCACGCAACCCCCCCCACCACCACCACCACGATAAGGTGACGATCCATGAGGGGGTTACATTACAGTATTTACTACTGTTCATAAATGAAGTGTTTCTCTTGCTATTTTTATGTATGTATAAGGGTCATATACATTTAAAAAGGTTGTAAATTTAGTTCAAGTAAATTTTAACATGTGATAGTCAAATTTGATCATATTAAATATAATTTTCCAACCACAAAATTGTGGCTAGTGAAAAGGCTGAGTGGCTAGTAACTTTTAAAAATCACTAGCCACAGTGGCTGGTGAGCAAAAAAGTAAATATCAAGCCCTGGTGGTGACAACATAAAATGTCAAACAGATGGATGGATAGATAACTTCATTGCGTGAGGTCTAATAATTATTGCATATTACACTAGTTTCAGACAACGCTGCTAACAATAACCAACAAGAGAGACAAGAGCTTTCTCACTTTCTTGGAAAGCGGTTAATGCAAAAGTGCCATCATTACAATTTACATATTCCAACTTCTGATATACCAGGAATTCAGCAACATATCAGTTACCAGAAAAGACAAGGGAAGATTAGAAATGTTGTGTAAACTTACTGCTTCCTTTTAAATGTATAGTTTATAGTCCCCTTATCAGTCCCTTCAGGATTTCGTGGGCTGTTTTTAGGATTGTTACAGTTCAAAAAGCCTGAATTTGCAGCAGTTTTTCTGAAAAGTTGTGGTAAAACTTGAAATTTATTTATTTGTAAAAATTTATTTGTAAATTAAGAAGAAATTTCTAATATCGAGAATTTGTTTTTTTTTGTGCAACAGCAAAATGTAGAATTTTGCACAGGTACCTGAGATTTCAGTGCTCAGTAAATTTGTCATAACCAGACCATCAATAATGGAGGTCATTATGGACATACAAAATCACCCTGAGAGTGCTCAGATCTCCCGACCATTGACTTTGACCTTAAGCACAGCCTAGATGCAGACCCATCTATGATGTGCTTAAGGTCAATGGCCTAGAAGTAATGTTATTCATGAAATCATCCATACCCATATCTCCTGACTTTTGACACTGACCTTGGCCTCAGCCTGGATGTAGACTCACCTGAGGATCATTGTGAGTAAGTTTTGTAAGCATCGAAGCAATTGCCTAGGAGGAGTAGCGATTCTCATGAAATGTGGCTGGACGGATGGACAGATGATGGATGCTGCGTTATTGCTTTACCCTCTTTCGGCTTTGTTGGAATGAGCTAAAAATGACCATTTAAAAAATTAATATTCTCTCTCTTCCCATGCCTGACTTTCTGCCTGTCATAGCAGTCTTGACCCACACCTGTCTCATCAGAAATTAAACCCTTAACAGATGTTAAGGGTTTAATAAGTGACAATCAGTGAGCAGCAGTATAGTTTCAAGATAAGATAAGCCTTTATTAGTCCCACAATGGGAAAATTCCAGAATTGCAGCAGCACGAGCATAGCAGCACTCAGAGCAATGGTAAACAAGACTGCTTTTAGCCAAAGCAGTAAAAAAAAAATGCATACACTACCGTTCAAAAGTTTGGGGTCACCCAGACAATTATTTAGTGTTTTCCATGAAAAGTCACACTTATTTACCACCATGAGTTGTAAAATGAATAGAAAATATAGTCAAGACATTGACAAGGTTAGAAATAATGATTACCTCCGCCAGGCCGAAAAGGCCAGGAGGAGGTTATGTTTTTGCCAGGGTTTGTGTGTTTGTCTGTCTGTCTGTCTGTTGGTTAGCAAGATAACTCAAAAAGTCTTGGACGGATTTCCATAAAACTTTCAGGCGTTGTTGGAAATGGTACAAGGAAGAACTGATTAAATTTTGGGGATGATCCGCATCACCGTCTGCATACAGGAATTTTTTAAAGCATTTTTCCACACTGTGACATATGGCCATTTTCAACATGTGCGCAGGCGCAATGGACGGCGCTGGGCGTCATGTCTGACCAACACAAACTCCGCCTTCTTCAATGTTTTAGCCACAAAAGCATGCGGAAAACACTGCTGGCCTGGGACCGCCAGCCATAGGCGCTGCGCACATTGCAGTGTCTGTTGTCGTGTCTGACCAACACAAACTCCGCGTTCTTCAACGTTTTAGGCACAAAAGCACGCCGAAAACACTGCTGGCCTGGGCCCCCCAGCATGCGGGTTTTTGCGCCACGCTGCAAAACCTGACACGGCCACCTGTCCACCGCCCGATTATTTGCCACAAATTCCCCGCCCAGCTATAGGCGCTGTGTAAAAACGACCTCTCTGCCGGGGAAAATTCTAAATTCTGTTTTGCCGCCGAGCGCAACCCCAATATAATATAAAACCCACGGCAACCTGTCTAACCAATCTGCATCCATCAGTGGAGGAGATGGACACACCAACACTTCAGTTTATTACCTCCGCCAAGGAGGCAATGCTTTTACAACCGTAAAACGGGGCTATAAGGGACGGCGGGGTAATATGGGACACTTTTCTAAATGTAATTCTGCTTTTTTAATTTTGCTTCCGCCTACATTTGATGAAGGATTCATGGATATTTGACAATAACAACACAACTCAGCGTCCTGCTCAAAATAAAAAAAGCAGAATTACATTTAAAACATTTCCCACAAAAGTGTCCCTTATCAACCCGCCGTCCCTTATAGCCCCGTTTTACACTACTGAACCACTAATCCTATCACTATCACATTGATTGTCATTCATTAATTGTCTCTTTATTGCACTGTCCATGTCAAATAAACAAATAATCATTGTGAATCCAATTGCTAGTCATATCTTTTCATGCTCAGGGAATCTGAAAACGTACACACAAACACTGTATGGGGGGGAACTGTGCCGCTTGGCGGAGGTCTGCGCTCTCCGAGTGCTTTTCTAGTTTGTATTTGAAATCATAATTTTTTCCAGATAGTCAACCTGCTCAAAGGAAGGTCAGTTTTATAGCTTCTCTAACCAGCTAAACTGTTTTCAGCTGTGCTAACATGATTGCACAAGGGTTCTCTAATCATCCACTAGCCTTCTGACGCAATGAGCAAACACATTCTACCATTAGAACACTGGAGTGATAGTTGCTGGAAATGGGCCTCTATACACCTATGTAGATATTGCACCAAAAACCAGACATTTGCAGCTAGAATAGTCATTTACCACATTAGCAATGCATATTAGATATGAGAGTGTATTTCTGATTAGTTTAAAGTTATCTTCATTGAAAAAAACAGTGCTTTTCTTTCAAAAATAAGGAAATTTCTAAGTGACTCCAAACTTTTGAACGGTAGTGTATGTACACAGTCATACATGAATATGTAAAGTGGTGTGGAAAAGTGTTTGCCCCCTTCCTGGGTTCTCATTTTTTTGTATGCTTGTCACACTTAAATATTTCAGCTCATCAAACAAATTTAAATATTAGACAAAGATAACACAAGTAAACAAAAAAATGCAGTTTTTAAATGAAGGTGTTTATTATTAAGGGTAAAAAAAAAAAATCCAAACCTACATGGCCCTGTGTGAAAAAGTGACACCCCCCCCCCCCCGTTAAAACATAAATTAACTGTGGTTTATGACATCTTTGGAATGCTGAGTTCAATTTCTCTAGCCACACCCAGGCCTGATTACTGTCATAGCTGTTCTCAATCAAGAAATCACTTCAACAGGACCTGCCTGACAAAGTGAAGTAGACCAAAAGATCCTCAAAAGCTAGACATCATGCTGTGATCCAAAGAAATTCAGAAACAAAGTAATTGAGATCTATCAGTCTGGAAAAGGTTATAAAGCCACTTCTAAAGCTTTGGGATTCCAGCGAACCACAGTGAGAGCCATTATCCACAAATGGCAAAAACATGAAACAGTGGTGAACCTTCCCAGGAGTGGCCGGCTAACCAAAATTACCCCAAGAGCGCAACAACGACTCATCCAAGAGGTCACAAAAGACCCCACAACAACATCCAAAGAACTGCAGGCCTCACTTGCCTCAGTTAAGGTCAATGTTCATGACTCCACCATAAGAAAGAGACTGGGCAAAAATGGCCTGCATGGCAGAGCTCCAAGATGAAAACCACTGCTAAGCAAAAAGAACATAAAGGTTCATCTCAGTTTTGCCAGAAAACATCTTGATGATCCCCAAGACTTATGGGAAAATACTCTGTGGACTGACGAGACAAAAGTTGAACTTTTTGGAAGGTGTGTGTCCCATTACATCCACCATAAAAGTAACACAGCATTTCAGAAAAGGAACATCATACCAACAGTAAAATACGGTGGTGGTTGTGTGATGGTCTGGGGCCGTTTTGCTGCTTCAGGACCTGGAAGACTTGCTGTGGTAAATGGAACCATGAATTCTGCTGTCTATCAAAAAATCCTGAAGGAGAATGTCCAGCCATCTGTTCAAGACCTCAAGCTGAAGCATATTTGTTTTCTGCAGCAGGACAATGATCCAAAACAAACCAGCAAGTCCACCTCTGAATGGCTTAAGAAAAACAAAATGAAGACTTTGGAGTGGTCTAGTCAAAGTCCTGAACTGAATTGATTGAGATGCTGTGGCAGTACCTTAAAACAGCGGTTCATGCTTGAAAACCCTCCAGTGTGGCTGAATTACAACAATTCTGCAAAGATGAGTGGGACAAAATTCCTCCACAGTGCTGTAAAAGACTCATTGTCAGTTATCACACACACTTGATTGCAGTTGTTGCTGCTAAGGGTGGCCCAACCAGTTATTAGGTTTAGGGGGCAATTACTTTTTCACACAGGGCCATGTAGGTTTGGATTTTTTTTTTCCCTTAATAGTAAACACCTTCATTTAAAAACTGCATTTTGTATTTACTTTCTTTATCTTTGTCTAATATTTACATTTGTTTGATGATCTGAAACATTTAGGTGTGACAAACATACAAAAAAAAGAGAAATCAGGAGGGGGCCAACACTTTCTCACACCACTGTGTGTGTATGTACATATATATGATCAGCCAGTTCTGTCTCTTCCTGTCAGTGGCCGTGATGCCGCTGCCCCAGCAGACCACTCCAAACGTGATGCCACCATCAAATCTTAGAAGGTCTTGAGGAGTGCCCCCTGCACTCCAAAAGACCTGAGTCTCCACAGGAGGTACAGCCTGCACTGCCCCTTCTTGTAGAGCATGTTGGTGTTGTGTGACCAGTCCAGTTTATTGTTCAGGTGAACACACAGGTACTCTTAAGATGTCACCATCTCAATGTCTGTTCCCTGGATGTTTACCGGTGCTGTGGGGGGTTGTCCACGCCTGCGGTAGTCTACCAACAGTTCCTTGGTTTTCCTCGCATTGATCTGGAGGCAGTTTTGCAGGCACCAGTCCATAAAGTCCTGGATAAGTCCTCTGTACTCTGTGTCATCCCCATCAGACATTAGGCCGACAATCGCAGAGTCATCAGAGAACTTCTGTAGAAGGTAGTGAGGTGTGTTGTGTGAAAAGTCAGCAGTGTAGAGGGGGAACACGTAGGGAGCCAGAACTGCTCCGGGGGGGATGGGGGGGCATACTGCAGATGATGGTGTCAGACACACAGCCCTGGGTTCTCACAAACTGTGGTTGGTCTGTGAGGAAGTTCAGGATCCACGATGACAGGTGCTGGTCCACCCCTGGACACAGCGGCTTGTCCCTCAGGATCACTGGTTGGATGGTGTTAAAAGCACTGGAGAATTCAAAGAACATGATCTTCATAGCACTCCCAGGCTGCTCCAGGTGGGACAGGGAACGATGTAGGAGGAAGATCACTGCATCCCCCACCCCATTGCCATGCTGGTAGACAAACTGAAGTGAATCCATCACTGGTCCCACCAGGGAGTGGAGGTGGGCGAGGAGCAGCCTCTCCAGGGTCTTCATCAGGTGTGACGTGAGGGCCACATCTGCAGATGCAATGTTTGCTTCAGGAGTGTTGATAGAGAAGTATAGAGAAGGTCAGAAGGAGCACTGTGTCTTTGTGGATCTAGCGAAATCATATGATAGGGTGCCAAGGGAGGAAGTGTGGCACTCTATGAGAAAGTCAGGAGTGGCAAAGTAGTATGTGAAGGTGGTGCAGGGCATGTATGACAGTGAGTTGGTGGTGAGGTGTGTTGTTGTAGTGACAGATATATTCACGATTAGGTGGGAATACATCAGGGACTGCTCTGAGCCCCTTCTTGTTTGCTATGGTGATTGACAGGCTGACAGACGAGGTCGGGCAGGAGTTTCCATGGACCATGATGCTTGCAGATGACATTGTGATATGTGCTAACAGTAGGGAGCAGGTGGAAGAGAGTCTGGAATGGAGGAGGTAGGCATTGGAGAGCAGAGGACTCAAAGTCAGAAGAAGCAAGACAGAATGTGTGTGTGGATGAGAGGGAGGCAGGTGTTACGGTAAAGATGCAAGGAGCAGAGGTTGTGAAAGTAGATAAGTTTAAATACCTGGGGTCAACCATTCAAAGCAATGGAAGATCCACAACAGAGATGAAGAAGAGAGTGCAGGCAGGGTGGAGTGGCTGGAGACAAGTGTCATGGGTGATTTAGGACAGAAGGATAGTAGCAAGAGTGAAAGGGAAGATTTTCAAGACGATAGCGAGACCTGCTATGATGTGTGGTTTGGAGACGGTGGTAATGACAAAAAGACAGGAGACCAAGCTGGCAGAGTTGACAATTTCAAAATTCTCATTAGAAATGACTAGGAGGGACAGGAATAAGTATATCAGAGGGACAGGTCAGGCTGAGTGGTTTAGAGACAAAGTATGAGAGGCAAAGCTGAGATGATTTGGACATGTGCAGAGGAAGGATAGTGGATATATTGGACAAAGGATGTTGAAAATGAAGCTGCCAGGCAGGAGGAAAAGAAGAAGACCACAGAGAAGATTCATGGATGAAGTGAAGGACGACATGGAGAGGGTTGGTGTTACAGAGGAAGATGCAAGAGAGAGTGAGATGGAGGCAGATGATCTGCTGTGGTGACCCCTTAAGGGAGCAGCCAGAAGGACATATATACAGTATATTTTATATATATATATATATATATATATATATATATATATATATATATATATATAAAAAACGCCGCGGCTGCCGGGCTGGAGTAAGGCGGAGGACAAAAAATATAAGGTACAGACCCTCGCTTCCATCTATTGTCATGGCAAATGTACGGTCGTTACTGGGAAAGGTAGATGAGCTAGCGGCTATCTGCCGCTACGATAGCACATACCGGGAGTGTTCTCTCCTTTTGTTTTCTGAGACGTGGCTAACTGAACTAGCAGCAGATGCTAACATTGAGCTGGAGGGTTTCCACATGATACGGGCAGACCGAACACCAGACAGTGGCAAAGCAAGGGGCGGTGGAGTGATAATGTATGTTAACAACAACTGGTGCAGACCGGGACATATCACTGTTAAGCAACGTCACTGCAGCAAAGACACTGAGTTGCTAGCTGTTAGCATGTGGCCTACATATCTCCCGAGAGAATACTCACACGTGATCTGCCTTGTTGTTTATGCAAATCCGACGGCAAACGCTGGGACAGCGTGTGACGTCATCCATTCAGTAACCAGCAGGCTGCAGACAGAACACCCAGATGCTCTTCTCCTCATCTCAGGCGATTTCAACCATGTTTCACTATCTCCCATTCTACCCACGTTTACCCAGTATGTCACATGCCACACTAGAGACAATAAGACACTGGACTTATTCTACGCAAACACTAAGGAGGCGTACACCTCATCACGACTCCCCCCACTCGGGAGATCGGCTCACAACTTGGTTCATCTCTGGCCGGTGTACAAACCCCTAGTGCACAGACAACCTCCGGCCATGCGCACAGTGAAGTTATGGTCTGAGGAGGCAATGGACACTCTAAAGGGCTGTTTTGAAGCCACCGCCTGGAAGCAGCTCTGCGATCCACATGGTGAGGACATTGATGGCCTCACTCACACCTTCACGGGCTACCTCAGCTTCTGTGTGGACAAATCCGTTCCCACCAAGACCATACGGTGTTGCTCAAACAACAAACCCTGGATCAACCCTGAGATAAAAACACTTCTGAGAAAGAAGAAGAGGATCTTCAGGTCGGGGAATAGGGAGATGCTGAAGTCCGTACAGAGGGAGCTGAGGAGAAAGATCAGAGAAGGCAAGGACAGCTTTAGGAAGAAGATGGAGGACAAGCTGCAACAGAGCGACATCAGCGGGGTCTGGAGAAACCTCAAAACCATCTCTGGGCTCCAGAATACCTCCCCCCAGGCCACGGGGGGCAGGAGTGGGCGAACAATCTGAATCTGTTTTTCAATAGGTTTGACCAACCGCCCTCCCCCCGACTGCACAACAACCACTGCTGCCTCTAAAGACATCAAGTCCTGCTGCCCACTCCCCACTCCACCAACACCCCCCACTCCCAACACACAGCCCCCCATCCTGACCCTGACCAAGACCCAGGTGAGGACGGAGCTGAGGAAGATCAAGGCGAGGAAGGCGACGGGACCAGACGGCATCAGCGCAAAGCTCCTCAAATCCTGTGCAGACCAGCTGTGTGGGATTGTGGCGTACATCTTCAACCTGAGCCTGAAGCTGGGGAGGGTACCACAGCTGTGGAAAACATCTTGTGTGGTACCTGTACCAAAAACTTCCCACCCCAAAGACCTGAACAGCTACAGACCGGTGGCCTTGACGTCCCACTTGATGGAGACCCTGGAGAGACTGCTCCTTGCTCACCTCCGCCCCCTGGTGGAACCAGCGATGGATCCACTCCAGTTCACCTACCAGCATGGCATTGGGGTGGAGGATGCGGTGATCTTCCTCCTTCACCGTTCTCTGTCCCACCTGGAGAAGCCCGGGAATGTGGTGAGGATCATGTTCTTTGACTTCTCCAGTGCTTTCAACACCATCCAACCAATGATCCTGAAGGACAAGCTGCTGCGCGCAGGGGTGGACCAGCACCTGTCATCATGGATCCTGGACTACCTCACGAACCGGCCACAGTTTGTGAGAACCCGGGACTGTGTGTCCGACACGATCATCGGTAGCACGGGGGCCCCCCAGGGAACGGTGTTGGCTCCCTTCCTGTTCACTCTTTATACTGCGGACTTCTCACACAACACAACACACTGCCATCTACAGAAGTTCTCTGATGACTCTGCGATCGTTGGCCTCATCTCCAATGGAGATGAAGCTGAGTACAGAGGGCTTATCCAGGACTTCATGGACTGGTGCCATCGGAACTGCCTCCAGATCAACGCGAGGAAAACTAAGGAGCTGGTGGTGGACTGCCGCAGGCATGGACAACCCCTCACAGCACCAGTAAATATACAGGGAACAGACATTGAGATGGTGACATCCTACAAGTACCTGGGTGTTCATCTGAACAATAAACTAGACTGGTCACACAATACTGACGCACTCTACAAGAAGGGACAGTGCAGGCTGTTCCTACTGAGGAGACTCAGGTCTTTTGGTGTACAAGGGGTGCTGCTGAAGACATTCTATGACACGGTGGTGGCATCAGCCATCACTTTTGGAGTGGTCTGCTGGGGCAGTGGCATTACTGCAGCCGATAGGAAGAGACTGAACAAACTGATCAAGAAAGCTAGCTCTGTCCTGGGGCAGCGCCTTGACCCGGTGGAGGAGATAGGAGAGAGAAGGACGGTGGCTAAACTGTCATCTCTGCTGGAGTCCGAGTTCCACCCTATGCAGGACATACTGAATGCACTGAGGAGCTCATTTAGCAGCAGATTACATCATCCCAGGTGCACAACCAAGAGGTTTCGCAGGTCCTTCCTACCAACGGCTGTCAGACTGTACAACCTAAGCAGGGCTGCTCGCAGAGATAGCAAAAAAGACGTAACAACCTACTAGTTTTTGAATGCAAAAGATGCAATAGACTTACACAATGGTCCCCTCCGGCATACAACTAGGAAAATACCGGTCGCTATGGAGGGTGAGAATATGTATGGGCACAATCATACCATGTAGGATAACTAAGTAGACGGTTGTGCTGTTTCATCCCATCTAGCAACAATGCTCTGCACTGTGTGTGTTTATATATTTACATATTTATTCCATCTAGCTACAATGCTCCGCACTGGGTGTGTTTATATTTATATATCTATATATTTATTCCATCTAGCTACAATGCTCCGCACTGTGTGTGTTTATATATCTACGTATTATTCCATCTAGTTACATTGCTCCGCACTGTGTGTGTTTATATATCTACATATTATTCCATCTAGCTACATTGCTCCGCACTGTGTGTGTTTATATATTTTCATATTTATTCCACCTAGCTGCAATGCTCCGTACTGTGGGTGTTTATATATCTACATATTTATTCCATCTAGCTACAATGCTCCGCACTGTGTGTTTATATACTCATATATTTATTCCATCCAGCTACAATGCTCTGCACTGTGTCTGTGTGTATATATATATATTTATAGTAATATGTACATGTGTATATTAGCTGCTCTTGCTTTTTTTTTCTTGCCTTCTGATTGTTGCTCTGAGTGTTGCTATCCCTGTGCTGTTGCAATCCTGGAATTTCCCCGTTGTGGGACTAATAAAGGCTTATCTTATCTCTTATCTTATATATTGCTGATGTATTCTGTTCAGAAAATGTTGAGCATCGTCTTTCGCATTGATTTTAATGAGAGACATTACTATCATACACTACTCACAAAAAGGTAGGCATATTTGGCTTTCGGCTGAAATTTATGGAAAATGTAAAAAGTTCACGCTACAGTGATATCACAATGTATCATGAAAGTAGGACATTTAAGTAGAAGCATGCAATTGTGATTTCCTCATCTCAAAATTTATTGAAACAAAAGCCAACAACAATGGTGAGTATACCACAACAAAAAATGTCAGTGTCTCAATAACTTGTCATGTGCCACTGAGCATCAATTACAGCTTGACAATGACGTCTCATGCTGTTCACAAGTCGACTTATTGTCTGCTGAGGCATGGCATTCCACTCTTCTTGGATGGCAGCCCTCAGGTCATTGAGGTTGTCGGGTGCAGGGTTACAAGCCTATACACGGCAACTCAGCTGATCCCATAGGTTTTATGTGAGATTCAGGTCTGGAGAAAGTGCAGGCCACACCATTTGAGGTACCCCAGCCTCCAGCAGCCGTTCCCTAATGATGCAACCTCGATGAGTTGGAGCACTGTCATCCATGAAGACTAAGTTAGGCCTGTGTTGTTCATGCAGGGGCACAATGACTGGACCCAATAACTGTCTGTGGTGCATTTTTGCTCCAGGCAACTCCGCCCCCAGTGGTCAAGATTTTTTTCAAGAAAGTATTCAGTTCAGATGTCAGAGATTTCCAGGACTATGACTTGAAAGTGGTAAGAGATAATGGCTTACTGTCAATTAGAAAGATGTAGAATATGATCCAGTTTAAGATAGGAGTAAATTTATGTATCTTATTTGCATAATGCCACAGCAGCCATATCGAATTTCATAACTTTCAGTCAAAAGTGGACTTTGGACATATTTACACAAAGGATGGTTTGGGGGGGGGGGGTTTATCACCGTTTTTTGTTTGGAGTTTTTGTTATCTTATCTTCAAAGTATATGAACCAGAAAATCAGTACAATGTAAACAAAAAGAAATTCGTCAGACTTACCACTGGCCAGGTGGCTCGTTTCGTCTATTTTCATCATCCTGGTCGTTATTTGTCTTCTGTCGGTCATTTTCGCTTTCTCTTCCACATCCAGAAACTCTTATGATTATTCCACCTCAATTTCACTTTTATTCCACCGCAATTTATCTTATATGACAACACGGAACTGGCACGATTGTTCTGTCCAGTCACATGGTGCAGGGGTCGATGACAGGTGAAAATTAACCAGCTTCAGCCACCCTCTGTTATAACAAAATATAGATATTTACCTTCATAAGCTAAATAATCTCTTTTTAGAATCATAGTTGGCAAATTTGGGAGCAAATGCCTCCTCTGTGTTGCGATGGAGCACATCTACTGTACATTTGTTTCCAAACTCTTCTTCTTTGGTGTCCCAGAAGTGAGGTTTTCAGGTGGTTATTTGGGAGACATTAGTCCTCCAAGGCAAGAGCAGTAAGTTATACGTGTCTGCCACCTTGTGAGGTGGAATACTTAGTACAACGGGACTTTTTATTGTTTATGGCCACATCACATGACAGGCACAGAACTGCGACATACTGTAGACAGTGAGGGCACTTTCTGTCCATGAAACCAAGACACAAGAAGGGTTTTGATGATGTTATTCAGGTAGTATCGGCTTGTCACTATACCATTCACAAGGTGTAGGGCAGTTCTGTATTGACTAGACACACCTGCTCAGACTGTCATACCACCACCACCAAAGACTCGTCTGGTGACAACAGTGGCTGATGCATAGCACTCTCCTTGATATCTCCATTGTTGGCAGCCATCATTTCTGTTCAACGTGAATCGACTTTCATCAGAGAACAGCACTAAGGCCCACTGGTCCCTTGTCCAGCGTAAATGCTCCCTGGACCTAGGGCTGTGCGATATGACCAAAATTTCTTGTCACAATACAAGTAATCTTATTTGACGATAATGATATATACAGTATCACAATATACATTTTCTGTAAATTCTATACTTTATATACGATAACCAATAAAAAGGACCATCTCTTTTTCTACATTTTTTTAAATTACATCCTGAAAAAAATCAATTGTACAAATTCAACTGTCATTAATTTTATGTACTTTTTTCCCCTCTTAATTTTGCAGTGTCACAAAATTATTTTTAATGTGCATTTGAGATGATTTCAACTTTATTCTTTATTGCTACTGGACTAATTAAAAATGATTAAAAATCAGGTTACATTAAGAACCAGTTTGTTCCTCCAACACATTTTAATTTATTTATTTAGCGTGTGTCTGGGCCGGGGCGCGCAAGGCCCCCGGCCCAGACGGCGTGTCTCCCTCCACCCTGAGACTCTGTGCGAAACAGCTGGCTCCTGTATTCACAGACATTTTTAACACCTCCCTTAAGTTATGCCACGTGCCGTCCTGCCTCAAATCCTCCACCATCATCCCTGTCCCCAAGAAGCCACGGATCACTGGACTTAATGACTACAGACCTGTAGCGCTCACCTCTGTAGTCATGAAGTCCTTTGAGCGCCTGGTCCTGTCCCACCTCAAGTCCATCACCACCCCTCTCCTGGACCCGCTGCAGTTTGCCTACCGAGCCAACAGGTCTGTAGACGATGCAGTCAACCTGGCCCTCCACTCCATCCTGCAGCACCTGGACTCCCCGGGAACCTACGCCAGGATCCTGTTTGTGGACTTCAGCTCCGCATTCAACACCATCCGCCCCGCTCTGCTCCGGGACAAGCTGTCCCTGCTCAACGTGCCTGACTCCCTCTGCAGGTGGATCATCGACTTCCTGACGGACCGGAGGCAGCATGTGCGGCTGGGAAAGACTGTCTCAGACTATACTAGCATCAGCACCGGATCACCCCAGGGCTGTGTACTTTCCCCCCTACTCTTCTCCCTTTACACCAACTCCTGCACCTCCAGCCACCAGTCTGTCAAGTTGATCAAGTTTGCGGACGACACCACCCTCATCGGGCTCATCTCCAACGGCGACGAGTCCGCCTACAGGAGAGAGGTGGCCCAGCTGGCGTCCTGGTGCAGCAATAACAACCTGCAGCTGAACGCTCTGAAGACAGTGGAGATGATTGTAGACTTCAGGAAAGTCACTACTCCTCTGCCCCCCCTCACCCTCTCAGGCTCTCCCATCACCACTGCTGATTCCTTCCGCTTCCTAGGCACTACCATCACCAGGGACCTCAAATGGGAGCTGACCATCAGCTCACTCATCAAAAAAGCCCAGCAGAGGATGTTCTTCCTGCGGCAGCTGAGGAAGCTCAAGCTACCCACCAAGATGTTAGTGCAGTTCTACACAGCCATCATCGAGTCCATCCTCACCACCTCCATAACCGTGTGGTACGCAGGAGCCACTGCCAGGGACAGACTAAGGCTGCAGCGCGTCGTGCGCACTGCTGAGAAGGTGATCGGCTGCAAGCTCCCATCTCTCCAGGATCTGTACATCTCCAGGACCCGGAGGCGTGCTGGCCGGATCATAGCCGATCCCTCACACCCTGGTCATGTACTGTTTGCCCCCCTCCCCTCTGGTAGAAGACTTCGGTCCATCCAGACTAAAACCTCCCGTCACATGAACAGCTTCTTCCCCTCTGCCATTAGACTGCTGAACACTAAGTGACTCTCGTGCACCATGTACAGCAGCTCAACCAGACTCATGTCAATCATCACTGTTTTCTTCCTGCATTACCGACTGCACTATATAGTTCTCCACAGTATCTGCTGCTGGCTAATATATATTTTAACTGTTGACCAGTATCACTTAATCTTATCCTACACTTTATTACATGTATAGTTTATTTCTCTTATCTTATCATGTTTAATGTTGCAGCATTGTACCGAGACAAATTCCTAGTTTGTGTACTACATGAACAATGGCAATAAACCTGATTCTGATTCTGATTCTGGTGTGTGTGTGTGGCCGTTGTCACGCACTTTTGCAGCTTTAGTAATGTTTTTTCAGACAAAATTAAGAAACTCAGCAGTGATTTAAACCAGAACGATGGTCTGATACATGGTAGGAAAAAGTCCCAACATCCCTGGCTGGCACAGAAGTAGCGGCTTCACCAAAATAGCGGCAAAACATTAACTTACAGTAAGCTGCTGTAGCGCACCTGGCGCACTGCGGAGGAGAGGCAGGGCGGTGACAGATAGAAATGGGTATGTCTCTTAAATCCCGATAGAAACGATACAGTTTTATAAAAAACAGTAGACATTTTTATCACATCATCGATATATATCGTCATATCGCACAGTCCTACCTGGCCCATGCAAGACAATGACGTTTGTGCCTGGTGGTGTGGTCAGGTACCCTTGCAGGTCGTCTAGCACGCAGACCACGCTGATGTAAATGGTTTCAAATGGTCTGACATGACACTTGGGTGCCTCTCACTTCCCTTAAATGTGCCTGGAGTTGAGTGGCATTCATCATCCAGTTTTGCAGGGCACTGTTCACAATGAAGCGGTCATCAGCGTGGGATGTAGCCAAAACACATCCACTTCTCTGCCTTTCTGTGACTCTTCTAGCATCTCTGTATCTCTGTTGCAACCTGCTGATGACAGTCAGCTCAGTGGCCACTTCCCTGAAGCCTCGCAATGGCGAGGTACTGTTCATCAATTGTGTGATGGCCCCCTCCATGAGTAACTGGTCAGTGGTGCAGGTCCTGACACCATAGAGTACACCTCCATTACTCGCCAAGAGCTAGTGAGGAATTCCTCTTTGGCTCAGTAGTAGAACGGAGGTGTTGAGATCACGGCGTCATAGGTTCAAATCCCAGCCTGGGATATTGGTGAATGTCTACCTTACCCAAAAAAGGGGGTGAAAATGACCAGGTTCGTACACCTTGGCGTGATGTCAAAATGTGAACAGCATGATGAAGAAGACTGTTTAAATACCAATTCTAACTGAACCATAAAATTTATTGTTCAATTCATGGATCAAACACCTTTTGTGAATTTTGCCATTAAGCACCTTGTTAGAGAACAGTAAGTTATGCAAAAAGTACTGAAATGTTGAACAGTTGGACATGTGCATTAAAAAGGTTACAGAAGGTCAAATTAAGTTCACCTGTAAAGGTTATAGTGCATTTTAGGTGCATCCTGAAATTTCACCTGAAAGCCGAATATCCCTAACTTTTTGTGAGCAGTGTATGTCGAAAGAGAGGATGTGATGGTGCCATGCAGGGAAGCATTTGATTGGTTAGACTGATGATGTGCACACTTGAGCACTACTCAGGGACAAATCAGAATGGCAAAATTTGTGGAAAATGATGACGATTGGTCAAAAATGTAGGAAAGTTGTGGTGAATGGACAAAGGTGTAAGGGGAAATGATTGAATGCATTGAACTGGTATGATTGCAACGTCTCAAATCCTGGAGGGACATCAACTCTCATTAAAATAATCCAGGTGAGTGGAGAAAAAAGTACTGATTAAATTTTAGTGACAACTACTCAAACTGGATAAAATACTAAAATTTTGTTCAAACCAACTAAAGTAGAACACCATCATGAACCTAAATATTGAGGTAAGTTTGTGCAGTTGGAAAGGTCTAATTTTAATTCCTCATCGCTTCAAAGACCCTTATAATCTTGTCAAAAAGCACCAGTAACAATGAATACTGACTAAATACCAGAGAAATGTAATACATTGGATGTACTGGCACTGTCCAATTAATCTTTAATCTCATTTTGACAGGCACTAAACATTTTCAATGATGAGGTGAATTTAAGTAGTAACCTAAATATTAATTAAGATAATACTACAATAAATACTGCTTTTATATATAGTATGTAATGCAGCAACATTGTTACAACAGGTACAGGTTGTGTTAAAGGGGAAAGACTGAAGAGATTTTCTGTTTCTTTTGATGGTTAATAAAATGAAATATAGGTTCATTATAAGTGACAGTTGATAAGTGATACATATTCTTTTTTTGTGTGTTGTAACCAGTAAAACCTGTTTAAAAAGCATTTGAGTTAACATCTAATGAAAACACAATGGGTTACCATCATATGCAGGAAATCCAAAAATCACTGCCAAATTTACAGAATGACATTCACACCTAGAACAACAGTGACAAAAAACATGTCATGGTCCAAACATGTTTTTCCTCTGAAAACATTCCTCAACATGCCCCCAGCTCATCTATTGTCCCTGGTGCAAGAGTGTAGGAGCTGGTCGGCTCGCCTGCACAGCATCGCCACCTACTGGCCGATTTGTGAGTTAGTTTTTTTTTTTTTTACATTTTTATTCAAACAAAGGGTGATTAGATCAACTTCAGGAATCACCATATTACAGCAATAAAATGTATAGAAATAGACATAGTATAATGACATGAAATCAGAAGAATTTCAAAGCTTAAATATGAAAAAACACAAACAAATAAATGTTAATGGTATTACTGAATCTTAAAGGGAATACAGTAGATTACTATTATAAATATTTCAGCCTATCTTGTGAGGTACTAGAAGTGATTCTGTTTACAGGAGACGGACAGATGAGGTAATGTCTGGCTGTTAAGGCACAAAGAGTTTCCCACAACTGAGCTGATGTCATCCCTACTACAACCTATGCATCAGTAATCAATAAAGAGTTGCACTTAAGTAATAAGAAACCAAAGTCAGCAATGCAATGCCACACGTGACTCCTAGTAAAACTTGTCATGTGCAAGTCAGGAAAAAATACACTGCAACATAACAAAAATCAACACACAAAATCTAACCTGGCACTGAAGAAATACATATTTCTGTATTTTCTAATGGGTTTTATAGCAAATGGATAACTCCAGTGAATTAAATGTTTAATCTAACTGTGAGAAAACAGCAGCGAAAGCAGACAAAGGAAAGCAGCAGCAATAATTTACCTCTGTCAGCTGTTCTTCAACAATGCATCTGTACTCCAGTGTCACCAGCTGCTCTTTGGCGCCCTCTGCTGCACACACCTGGCTTGCAGAGCCAAGCACGTAACTGAAAAGGATTCACACACTGTTAACAAAGCCAGCGTGATTTAATACAGTATTACATTAGGATTATCAAGTACTGATTTTAGCTGCAACAAATAGATTATACTTAATATGAATACATAGAGCTGTGCATTTTAAGACATTACCAATATATTTTTGATACATTAACATTTATTCCTATTAAACTTGTGGGAATGATTGCCGTTTTTTCTTATTGAAGCTGAAAGTGAACATGGTTGCTACCCCCCCTCAAAAAAAAATAAATTGGCTTTTCTGAAGATCACAAACTGTTGTCCAGTGACATGTTAATTTATCCAATGATCAAGAAAAAAGGAGCTGTTAATAATGATAATGCTTTAAATATATATAGTGATCATGACAAAACAATCCATTACCCTGTGATAACATTAATTCCTCCTGTGATCACAAAAAACATGCTTTTAGACTATAATAAAATTAGTTTATCCTGTGATCTTGAAAAATTAAGCTGTTGTCCTGTGATCATGGACAAAAAACTACACGTTATCCCATAATAGTTTATCTCATGATCATAAAACACTAGTTATTATCCTAACCGGAGTGGTGGCTCAGTTGGTAGAGCATCCGCCCCACACCCGGGAGGCAGGGGTTCAAATCCCGGCCGGGTCATACCAAAGACCATATAAAAATGGTGCTTTCTGCCTTCTAGCGTGGTGCTCCGCATAATGGAATGGGGAAAGTAAAGTTACACACAGAGCTACCAGAGGACTGACCCCCCGCTGTAGCTTACAGTAGCTGTGTGGCCTAGGGTCAGAGAAACGGAGATAGGCGCCGCCCATATACACCTTCAGGTGTGAAGGGATTAACTAACTATTATCCTGTGATAGCAAGTTCATTTAACCCATGATCACAAAACAATAGCTGTTATCTTGTGATAATGAGAAAACAGATTGAAAAAAAACACAGTATGACTACGGAAGCTCTCATATTACATTGTTTTTTGTGTAAAAGTAGCAGGCTTAGTTCCAATTTAGATAATTATATAGATTTTTTTTTTACAAATTGGTTATTAATATTATTAATGATTCTCAGAAATGTGCCATTTGTAGAAGAGCTTGGAATAACGAGGCGATGTGACTTATAAACCAAAGTTTATTATCAGCTTTGCTCCTCTAACAAGTCTCATCTCAGTGCAGAAGCAGAAGTAGAATAAGAGAGCGAACACATTCAGCTCTACATACTTATACCTACACATCACAAAAGACATGCATATCAAAGCTGACATCCCGCATTATCTTAATCCCCCTCCTTTGTCTTCGTACTCCTCCACCTGACCCTGGGTGGTCAGGGCGATCGATCTGGTCTCCACCGCAGCGCCTCGGATGCTCTTTGATCTTCGCTGGCGGTTGAGACCTCTTGTCCTGTTCTGAGGTGTGAAGTCGTTGTACATATGTAATCACCAAACACTCTCACATGCTTATACATATGTAGGTTATGGGATATATGATTAATATAAACCACAGCCCCCCCCCCAAACGACTAAGAAAAGGACAATAATAAAAAAAATTCACAGTTTAAGATAATTACTATGACACACTAACTGCTAAACTTTCTTCCAGCAGCATAGCTGCTGGAAGAAACTTTCCAGCAGCTATGCTCCTGTAGAGAATTCAGTGGTAATCATAACAGTGTAGTAATATCACAAGTCAGTCTTAAACTGTCACAGCACAATTAGTGAACAACTTTTGAGTAGTTTGCATCAGTCTCTGTGCCGTCTGGATTTTAATCTTCTCCCGAATCTGCTGTGGGTCCGCTTGGGCGTCCTGGTGGGACCTTCCTGTAAGGAATCTGCAGCTTGGGAAGGAGAGTGATTATTTGTTCCCTGCAGGGGGGCTGAGTCTTTTCTCTTGGGGGGTCTACCCCGCCGAGGTGCTCTCGCCAACCGTGCAGGTTCGTCTCTCAACAAGAAGGCAGGTTTAAGTCTGTCAATGCTGACTGTTTCTTTTCTGTCCCCTAAATCAAGCACAAAATGCTTATCACCAGGTTCCAGCACTCTGAAAGGTCCATCGTATGGTGGACGGAGGGTTGGTTTTAAAGCTTCATGCCTAACAAAAACGAATTCGGCGTTTTTTAAAGCTTGGGGGACAAAAACCCGTGGAAAAGAGTGATGTGCCGGTCCGGGGAGAGTGTCAGGTCCGTTGCTGCCTAAAAGCCTCAGGGCTGGAAGATGCCCTGGCTCTGGGTTCTCTGGTAAAAATTCACCTGGGAGTCTGAGAGGTTGTGCAAAAACTAATTCTGCTGGGGAGGCGTCTAGATCCTCTTTAGGCGCAGCACGCAACCCCAATAAAACCCAGGGAAGTTTATTCACCCAATTTGTATCCATTAGTGAGGCTCTGAGGGTGGCCTTTAAAGATCTGTGAAAACGCTTGCATAACCCATTAGCCCGAGGGTGATAAGCGGTGGTGCGGTGAATTGTCGCCCCTAAGCTGCTGGCCATGGCTGACCAAAGCTCCGAGACAAATTGAGGCCCCCTATCGGACGTGATGTCCGATGGGACGCCGAAACGTGCCACCCAGTTTGTCAAAAAAAACGCGAGCGACTTCCTCCGCTGTGGTTGACGCCAGAGGGACCGCTTCAGGCCAGCGCATAGTACGGTCTATCATTGTTAACAGGTGTGTGAAACCTTGAGAGGAAGGTAGTGGTCCCACGAGGTCGACATGAACGTGGTCGAACCTTCTAGCTGGGATTCGAAAAGGCTCTAGAGGGGCTTTTGTGTGCTTGTGTATTTTGGCGCGCTGACAAGACATGCAAGTTTTTGCCCATTCTTTTACGTTTTTGTGCAGGCCGGGCCACACAAACTTTTCGGCGACCATTTTAACCGAGGCGCGCACACCCGGGTGCGCAAGGGAGTGAATTGAGTCGAAAATACGGCGGCGCCATGCAGCTGGGACTACCGGGCGAGGTCGGCCGGTTGAGATGTCGCATATTAGGGGGGGTACACCGTCGCGAAAACCCCTTTCCTCCAGCCTTAACCCTGTTGGTCCAGACAGGAGTGCGCGCACGTCTGCGTCACTACTTTGCTCCTCCGCCATGGCTGCGTAATCTATCCCTATGTGGATTGGGGCCGCGTATGTGTCCGCGTTGGCGAAGAGTTCTGCGGCTGAGGTAGTATAATCTGTCTCCTCGCGCTCTGGCGATGTCACAGCGCGAGAGAGGCAGTCTGCTACCACGTTAAGTTTTCCTGCCACATGTCGAATGTCTGTGGTGAACTCTGAAATTGCAGCTAGCTGTCTTTGTTGCCTGCCTGACCATGGTTCTGAAATTTTAGCCATCGCAAAGGTGAGCGGTTTGTGGTCTACAAAAGCCGTGAAACGCCGCCCCTCTAACCAGAACTGGAAGTGGCGGATGGATAAATGAAGCGCTAGCAGCTCCCTGTCAAAAGTGCTGTATTTACGCTCAGTTTGGTTTAACGATTTGCTGAAAAATGCCAAAGGTTGCCAGGTTCCGCCAACGTGTTGTTCTACAACCGCCCCTATGGCCAGGTCTGAAGCGTCTGTGGTTAGCGCAATGCGGGCCGAGGGATCAGGGTGAACCAACAATGTGGCGTTAGCTAGGGCACTTTTTACTTCCGCAAAGGCGCGTTCGCGCTGCGGGGTCCATTCGACCGCGTTGGAAGGCTTTTGTTTTCTGAGCGCATCATATAGGGGCTGCATGAGTTGAGCTGCACGGGGGAGGAAACGGTTGTAAAAATTAACCATTTCCAAAAATTCTTGCAGCTATTTGACCGTTTGTGGCCATGGAAAACTTTTTACTGCGCGAACTTTGTCTGGCAATGGGACTGCCCCCTTCGGTGAAACTCTGTGTCCCAAAAAATCAATTTGTGACACGCCGAATTTGCATTTGGCTGGATTGATTATTAACCCATGCTCTTCTAGTCTCTGAAAAACCATAGTGAGATGCTGTTCGTGTTCTTCCTCCGACGAGCTGGCTACCAGCATATCGTCAAGGTAGACGAACACGAAAGGGAGGTCGCGTAATACCGCGTCCATCATCCGCTGAAAGGTTTGAGCAGCGCCTTTGAGGCCAAAAGGCATCCGCAAAAATTCGAAAAGACCAAAGGGGGTTATTACAGCTGTTTTAGGAATGTCTTCCCCTCGAACGGGGACTTGGTGATAGCCACGGACCAGGTCTATTTTAGAAAAAATGCACGCACCCGCCAGATGTAGTGAAAAATCTTGGATGTGAGGAATTGGGTAGCGGTCATGCGCTGTTGCATTGTTTAATCTGCGGTAATCGCCGCACGGTCTTCAAGAACCGTCGGATTTCGGGACCATGTGTAGTGGCGATGCCCAGGGGCTTTTTGAGCGTCTGATAATGCCTAGTTTTTCAAGGGTGGTAAACTCGTCCCGAGCTATGGCGAGCTTGGTCGCGTCTAAGCGCCGAGCTTTGGCGAATACGGGTGGGCCCGTTGTGGGAATAAAGTGTTCAACACCGTGCTTAGCCACTGTAGCTGAGAATTTGGGAATTGTGAGTGCTGGAAATTGTGTGAGGAGTTGATCAAACTTACCTCCTGCTGTAGTGACGCTGGCCTGCACGGGTGGTGGAGAAACTTGAGCTGAGCGGGGAATAGAAGCAAATGACAATGCATTAACCAAGCGTCTATTTGCTAGATCGACTAATAGCCCATGTGCACACAAAAAATCCGCGCCCAACAAGTTAAAACTCACCGCCGCTACAATAAATGTCCATCTGTAGTTGCAGCCATGAATGCAGAGGGGCAGGTTCCTTTCACCATAAGTGTCGATGATGGAGCCGTTGGCTGCCATCGCTCCATTGCCCCGGGGGCCCATGGCCTGGTCTGCGTGGGAGCGCATGATAAAACTCAGTTGAACTCCAGTGTCAATTAGGAACTGTTTGCCGGTGTGTCCGTCAGTTACATAGAGAAGCTTGTTTTTTCCGCCGAGAACCGCAGCCGTTAACGGTTCTCAGCTTTGGCGTTTCCCGAACTCTTGAACTTGCAGGGGGGGAACGCATTTGTAAGCCTTCTCGGCGAAACGGTGGTGGTAATAACAGACGTCGCTCCGTCTGTTGCGTCTTGGCCGTGTCACCGCCATGGTGGGCGGGCTCTGCTCAGTGGTTTGTGGCTCCCCATTGCTCTGGACATCAGCGCTGAGATGTGCGGATGCTGCTGTGGCCGTCTGTTCACTGCAGGCATTGACGAGTCGCTGCGCTTCGCGAGCCAGCGCGCGGAAGTCTTGCTGGGTGCTGCATCGCATGTTGACAAGCGTCCCTCTCATGTGTGGCGGCAGAGTACTGAGGAAGATATATTGGAAGAGGAAGTTGTCATTGTCCTCTTCCTTGAGCTGCAGCATGTCCTCCATGAGGGCCTTGGGTCTGCATCCTCTGTGGCCGTAGATCGCCAGGATCCTCTCTGCTCTCTCCTCGGCAGAGGGGACGAAATTCTCCACGATGGTCGCCTTCAGTTCTCTATATTTGTCCTGGGCCGGCGGCCGCTGGATTATGCTCCGCGCACATCTCGAAGTGGCAGCGTCGAGTTTGGCGACGATGTGATAAAATTTTGTCGTCAGCCGTTATGCCCGCCAGTGCAAACTGAGCCTCAGCTTGCTGAAACCACGAGCTCGGGTCTTCCTGCCAGAAGTCCGGCAGCTTGACGGTGACGGCGCTTGTGTGGGCCGTCCCTGATGTGTCCGCAGGGTGAGAGTGCCTTCCTTCGGCTCTCGCGGCGGAGCTGGTGCTCGGTTGAGCCCTCTCTGTAGCTTCTGCCGTGGGGGAACGTCGTCCATCTGTTCCCCTGTCTGCATGGGCGCCGGCGTCTGCCTGGGTCGCCTCTGATGAGTCAATCGCGGGAGAACGCCTCTGGTCCATCCTTGCGTCGGGGTCACCAGTGTAGAAGAGCTTGGAATAACGAGGCGATGTGACTTATAAACCAAAGTTTATTATCAGCTTCGCTCCTCTAACAAGTCTCATCTCAGTGCAGAAGCAGAAGTAGAATAAGAGAGCGAACACATTCAGCTCTACATACTTATACCTACACATAACAAAAGACATGCATATCAAAGCTGACATCCCGCATTATCTTAATCCCCCTCCTTTGTCTTCGTACTCCTCCACCTGACCCTGGGTGGTCAGGGCGATCGATCTGGTCTCCACCGCAGCGCCTCGGATGCTCTTTGATCTTCGCTGGCGGTTGAGACCTCTTGTCCTGTTCTGAGGTGTGAAGTCGTTGTACATATGTAATCACCAAACATTCTCACATGCTTATACATATGTAGGTTATGGGATATATGATTAATATAAACCACACCATTAATCCTTTAACTGTCCACATTAAATGGACAGGTCGCACGCCCCCAGTGGCACAGCGCAGCAACTGCACCTGTCAACTTACTGACGTCCCCCGGCTATACTGAGAATTTGTACTGATCTGTATTGATCTGACACTTCAGAAGGTGGCAGACACATGCCGAAGGAATCATGGCTGACATGGAATACAGCAAAGAAGAAGAAATCCTCATTATTATTCTTCCTTTTTCCGCTTTGAGCTCACAACACCAATGTGGACGCTGCCATGATCAGTCATTGCGGCGGCGATTCTGACTGAAACTGCATCATACAGTAAAGATAGCCATGTAATACAAACAAAATTCACGTGGGATAATCATAATAAGAGTTTGTAGATGTGGTAGAGGGTGTAAATGACCGACCAAACGCGAAACTACGACCACGATGGGCGAAAAACTGAGCTATCAGCACCAAGATGGCGGCGCCCACGTTGTCATGGATTCTCACCGGAAAAATGCATCAAACAGGAAAAATAGCCACGTAACACAAGCAAAATTCACGTGGGATAATCATAAGAGTTTGTAGATGTGATAGAGAGTGTAAATGACCAAGCAAATGCAAAACATCGACCACAACGGACGAAAACGGACCAGCCACTTGGGCGAGCGAGCCCCCCCACCCCACCCCCAGCAACAGGTAAGACAAATATATGCTTTTGTTTGTTTTTTATACATTTTACTGACTTTCTGGTTCATATACTTTGAAGATAAGATAAAAACATACCCCTGTAGACAAAACGACATAAAAAAACGGACCATTCTTTGTGTAAATGTGTCCAAAGTCCACTTTTGACTGAGTTATGTAATTTACATAGCTGCCACAACATTATGCAAATTAGATGCATAAATTTATTCCTATCTGAAACTGTGGCTCATATTCTACATCTTTCTAATTAACAGTAAGCCATTATCTCTTGCAACTTTCAAGTTATAGCCTTGAAATCTGAACTATTTCATTGACAAAAAATATTTACCACTCTTGACCACTAGGGGTTATGTTTACCCCTGAACCGCTCCTGTCGCCATACAGCGCCTGGGGCAGCTAAAGGGTTAATGAGGGTCCGTTTTTGAGTTTGATTCAGAAATGTTGAGCTTACTACATACATCAAAGTCAAAGTGCCTTTATTGTCATTCCATTGCTAAAAAAACAATACAACGAAATTGAGATACTGCTCCTTAAAACAAACTATCACACTCACAGTTCACTCATGCATTTAACATTCTCATAATTACAACAATAAATAACGCTTAAAACAATAATACCTAAAAAGTTAAATACAATATGTACATAGCAATAATAAAAACATACTGAGCGATAAATAAATAAGACCAGCTTATACACACAAGGTTATTGCCACAAAATAACATCAGCAGTCTGTACATGTTACATACAGTGGGGCAAAAAAGTATTTAGTCAGCCACCAATTGTGCAAGTTCTCCCACTTAAAAGATGAGAGACATCTCCAATTTTCATCATAGGTATACCTCAACTATGAGAGACAAAATGAGAAAAAAAAAAATCCAGAAAATCACACTGAAGGATTTTTAATGAATTAATTGGTAAATTCCTTGGTTAAAATAAGTATTTGGTCACCTACAAACAAGCAAGATTTCTGGCTCTCACAGACCTGTAACTTTTTCTTTAAGATGCTCCTCTGTCCTCCACTCGTTACCTGTATTAATGGCACCTGTTTGAACTCGTTATCAGTATAAAACACACCTGTCCACAACCTCAAACAGTCAGACTCCAAACTCCACTATGGCCAAGACCAAAGAGCTGTCAAAGGACACCAGAAACAAAATTGTAGACCTGCACCAGGCTGGGAAGACCGAATCTGCAATAGGTAAGCAGCTTGGTGTGAAGAAATCAACTGTGGAAGCAATTATTAGAAAATGGAAGACATACAAGACCACTGATAATCTCCCTCGATCTGGGGCTCCACGCAAGATCTCACCCCGTGAGGTCAAAATGATCATGAGAACAGTGAGCAAAAATCCCAGAACCACACAGGGGAACCTAGTGAATGACCTGGAGAGAGCTGGGACCAAAGTAACAAAGGCTACATCAGTAACACACTACGCCGCCAGGGACTCAAATCCTGCAGTGCCAGACGTGTCCCCCTGCTTAAGCCAGTACATGTCCAGGCCCGTCTGAAGTTTGCTAGAGAGCATTTGGATGATCCAGAAGAGGATTGGGAGAATGTCATATGGTCAGCTGAAACCAAAATAGAACTTTCTGGTAAAAACTCAACTTGTCATGTTTGGAGGAGAAAGAACACCATACCTACTGTGAAGCATGGGGGTGGAAACATCATGCTTTGGGGCTGTTTTTCTGCAAAGGGACCAGGACGACTGATCCGTGTAAAGGAAAGAATGAATGGGGCCATGTATCGTGAGATTTTGAGCGAAAACCTCCTTCCATCAGCAAGGGCATTGAAGATGAAACGTGGCTGGGTCTTTCAGCATGACAATGATCCCAAACACACCGCCCGGGCAACGAAGGAGTGGCTTCGTAAGAAGCATTTCAAGGTCCTGGAGTAGCCTAGCCAGTCTCCAGATCTCAACTCCATAGAAAATCTTTGGAGGGAGTTGAAAGTCCGTGTTGCCCAGCGACAGCCCCAAAACATCACTGTGCTAGAGGAGATTTGCATGGAGGAATGGGCCAAAATAGCAGCAACAGTGTGTGAAAACCTTGTGAAGACTTACAGAAAACGTTTGACCTCTGTCATTGCCAACAAAGGGTATATAAAGTATTGAGATGAACTTTTGTTATTGACCAAATACTTATTTTATTGAGGAATTTACCAATTAATTCATTAAAAATCCTTCAATGTGATTTTCAGGATTTTTTTTTTCTCATTTTGTCTCTCATAGTTGAGGTATACCTGTGATGAAAATTGGAGACCTCTCTCATCTTTTAAGTGAGAGAACTTGCACAATTGGTGGCTTACTAAATACTTTTTTGCCCCACTGTAAATCCGTTCAAAATACGTACTGCTGCTGGGAAAAAACTATGATTAAACCTGGTAGTCCAGGTTTTATGGGATCTGTACCGCTTTCCTGAGGGGAGCAAGTGAAAGAAATCATGATCTGGATGAGTGCAGTCCTTAATAATGGCAGTAGCTCTGTTGAGGTACCGAGACCTGGAAATCTCTTCCAGAGAAGGGAGAGAACAGCCAGTGATTTTTTGCGCAGTCTCGATCACTCTTTGGAAGGCTTTGCGGTCTGCGGCTGAACAGCCCTCATACCAAACCGTGATGCCATATGACAAAATGCTCTCAATAGCAGAGCGATAAAATAAAACCAGCAACTGTGCATTCAAGCCATTCCTCTTGAGGAGCCTCAAAAAGTGTAGACGTTGTTGAGCCTTTTTTTATCACAGCTATGGTGTTAACTGCTCAGGTAAGGCTGTGAGAAATATGAACACCCAGAAACTTAAAAGCCTCCACCCTCTCCACACACTCCCTGCCTACATATAGAGGAGGTGGCTCACTGCTATGCTTCCTAAAATCAATAATGAGTTATTTTTTTTTTGGGGGGGGGGGTTTGTATTCAATAGCAGATTATTATCTGAGCACCATCTCACCAGTTTCTGGACCTCATCTCTGTATGCAGACTCATCTCCTCCTGATATGAGCCCCACTACTGTTGTGTCATCTGCAAACTTCACTATAATGTTTGTGGGATGAACAGGTATGCAGTCATATGTGTACAATGAATACAAAGTGGGGCTCAACACACAGCCCTGTGGCGAGCCTGTGTTAAGCATGACTGTAGAGGAGGAATGGGGTCCGAGTCTAACAGTCTGTGTTCAGTTTGTTAGGAAGCCCTTAATCCAGCTGCAAGTGTGAGTAGGAAGACCAAGCTGAAGCAATTTAGTGATGAGAATGTTGAGAATAATTGTATTAAATGCCGAGCTATAGTCCACAAACAACACTCTTACATAGCTCCCCTTGTCTTCTAAATGGCTGAATGCCGAGTGGAGAGCTATAGCAATAGCATCTTCAGTGGATCTGCTCCGCCTATAGGCAAACTGGTACCGATCAAAGTCTGGGGGGAGACTAGGCAAAAGATGTTTCAATACCATTTTCTCAAAGCACTTCATAATAATGGGTGTTAGTGCTACTGGTCGATAGTCATTCAGACTGCTGATAATATGTTTTTTTGGCACAGGAATAATGACTGCAGATTTTAAACACTGTGGAACAAAGGCTGCCTTAAGAGACAAATTAAAAATGTCAGTCAAAACAGAGCATAGCTGATCTGCACGTGCTCTGAGCACCTTTCCTGGCACTCCATCGGGACCAGTAGCCTTTCTCGGGTGAACTGCTCTCAGTATATGTCTCACATCATGATCCTGCAGGGTAAGCACGTCAGAGCTGGCATTCAATAACGTCAGTGGGTCTGGGCGAGGTGTATTTACCTCAAACCGTGCGAAAAAGCAGTTCAGTTCTTCTGCCAGTGAGGCACTGATGTCACTGGAAATGATGCTGCTGCCCTTATAGTTTGTGATATGGTGAAAGCCTTGCCATACTCGTCTCAAATCATTATCAGAAAAATGGTCCTCAACTTTTCTCTTATAGGCCTGTTTGGCCTCCTTAATGCCTTTCTTCAGATTAGCCCAGGCGGTGCTATACAGATCTGTATCCCCTGACCTGAAGGCTGTATCACGGGCTTTGAGGAGTGCCTGGACTTCTTTTGTCATCCAAGGCTTCTGGTTAGGAAAAACCCTAATGCATTTTTCCACAGTCACCTGGTTGATACAGTAGGTGATGTAGGATAATACAGTCTGTGTGTAAATTTCCAGATCCTGATTCTTGAATAAATCCCATAAAGTGTTTGAAAAACAGTCCTGTTGCCGAGAAAGAGCTCTCTTAGGCCATGTTGTGATGTTCTTTGTAGTAGGTCTAGCAGTTCTCCTGAGGGGGGTGTATGCTGGGATGAGGAGCAATGATAGATGGTCTGGCAGGCCAAGATGTGGACACAGCACAGCTCTGTAGGCATGCTTCAGGTTTGGATACACCCGATCAAGACAATTCTTTCCCCTAGTGGCACATTTTACATACTGTGTAAAATTTGGCAGCACAGTTTTCAAGCATGCTTGATTAAAATCACCAGCTATAATGTGAACACCCTCGGGATAGGCCTGCTGCTGTTTATTTATAACACTGTACAAATGACTAAGAGCCGCTTTAGTATTTGCATCAGGAGAAATATAGACCGCTGTTATAATAACCACTGTCAGCTCTCTCGGAACATAAAAAGGCCGACATAAAACTGACATTGTCTCTAGATCAGGAGAACATTAAGTGTTAATAATATGACTGTGATTAGTCCAAAAGTTGTGAAGAAAAATACAGAGACCACCCCCTCTCTGTTTCCCGGATTCTGCATACAGGTACACGTCTGAATCCAGAGAAAGTTCATCTTTACTGGATGGTGTTTTGACTAAATTCACTATATTCACCAAATGTTACAGTAATTTAGTGTCACATATTTGCAAGTCTTTCATATTACAGTCATGTTTATGCCTATAAAAATCAATCAGATTGAGGTCAGCAGTGGGTAATAATTTTGTTACCTTTTGTGCTTAGCTGAGTTTTTTTTACAATAAGTGTATGTGACTAAATAGTTTTAAAGCATTAATTTTTTTCACTTATTTGAGTACATTTATGATGAAAACTTCCTTTACCCAAGTACATTTGATTGTACTCTGAGTTACTTTTGATTCTAGGGAATCAAAAATCAATGTGTTTCTATTCTGGTTGAAGAAATGTTTCATTCATTGTGGTTTCTTTATAGGAGTCGGATTATACAGTGCATGCGGAAAGTATTCATAGCGCTTCACTTTTTCCACATTTCGTGATGTTATAGCCTTATTCCAAAAGGGATTAAATCCATTTTTCCCCTCAAAATTCTACACACAATACTCCAGAATGACAACGTGAAAAAGTTGTTTTGACATTTTTGCAAATTTATTAAAAATAAAAAAAGCTAAGAAATCACATGTACATACACACGTGGGCAAAATTGTTGGTACCCCCTCTGTTAATGAAAGAAAAACTCACAATGGTCACAGAAATAACTTAAATCTGACAAAAGTGGTAATAAATAAAAATTCTATGAAAATTAACCAGTGAAAATCAGACAATGCTTTTGAATTGTGGTTCAACAGAATTATTTTAAAAAATAAACTCATGAAACAGGCCTGGACAAAAATGATAGTACCCTTAGCTAAATATTTTGTTGCACAAGCTTTTGAGGCAATCACTGCAATCAAACGATTTCTGTAACTGACAGTGAGACTTCTGCACCTCTCAGCGGGTATTTTGGCCCACTCCTCATGAGCAAACTGCTCCAGTTGTCTCAGGTTTGAAGGGTGCCTTCTCCAGACGGCATGTTTCAGCTCCTTCCACATATGTTCAATAGGATTTAGATCAGGGCTCATAGAAGGCCACTTTAGAATAGTCCAATGTTTCGCTCTTAGCCATTCTTGGGTGTTTTTAGCTGTGTGTTTTGGGTCATTATCCTGTTGCAAGACCCATGACCTGCGACTGAGACCAAGATGTCTGACACTGGGCAGCACATTTCTCTCTAGAATACCTTGATAGTCTTGAGATTTCATTGTACCCTGCACAGATTCAAGACACCCTGTGCCAGATGCAGCAAAGCAGCCCCAGAACATAACAGAACCTCCTCCATGTTTCACAGTAGGGACAGTGTTCTTTTCTTGGTATGCTTCATTTTTGCGTCTGTGAACATAGAGCTGATGTGCCTTGCCAAAAAGTTCCAGTGTTGTCTCGTCTGTCCATAGGACATTCTCCCAGAAGCTTTGTGGCTTGTCAACATGCAGTTTGGCAAATTCCAGTCTGACTTTTTTATGATTTGTTTTCAACAGTGGTGTCCTCCTTGGTCGTCTCCCATGAAGTCCACTTTGGCTCAAACAATGACGGATGGTGTGATCTGACACTCATGTACCTTGACCTTGGAGTTCACCATGAATGTGTTTAGAGGTTGTTCTGAGCTCTTTTGTTACCATTCGTATTAGCCGTCTCCTCCCGCGGCCACGTCCAGGGAGGTTGGCTACAGTCCCATGGATCTTAAATTTCTGAATAATATGTGCAACTGTAGTCACAGGAACATCAAGCTGCTTGGAGATGGTCTTATAGCCTTTACCTTTAACTTGCTTGTCTATAATTTTCTTTCTAATCTCCTGAGACAACTCTCTCCTTTGTTTCCTCTGGTCCATGTTTAGTGTGGTAAACGCCATGTCACCAAACAGCACAGTAACTACTTGTCACCCTTTAAATAGGCCGACTGACTGATTACAAGTTTGTAGACACCTGTGATGTTAATTAGAGGACACATCTTGGTTGAACATGTCTTTATGGTCACATTATTTTCAATCTTTTCTAGGGGTACCATCATTTTTGTCCAGGCCTGTTTCATGAGTTTGTTTTTTAAAGTAATTCTGTTGAACCACAATTCAAAAGCATTGTCTGATTTTCATTGGTTAATTTTCATAGAATTTTTATTTATTACCACTTTTGTCAGATTCAAGTTATTTCTGTGACCATTGTGGGTTTTTCTTTCATTAACAGAGGAGTACCAACAATTTTGTCCACGGCTGTAAGTATTCACGGCCTTTGCTCAATACTTTGTTGATGCACATTTGGCAGCAATTACAGCCACAAGTCTTTTTGAATATGATGCAACAAGCTTGGCACACCTGTCTTTGGGCAGTTTGGCCCATTCCTCTTTGCAGCACCTCTCAAGCTCCACCAGGTTGGATGGGAAGCGTCGGTGCACAGCCATTTTCAGATCTCTCCAGAGATGTTCAATTGGATTCAAGTCTGGGCTCTGGCTGGGCCACTCAAGGAAATTCACAGAGTTGTCCTGAAGCCATTCCTTTGATATCTTGGCTGTGTGTTTAGGGTTGCTGTCCTGCTGAATGATGAACCGTCACCCCAGTCTAAGGTCAAGAGCGCTCTGGAGCAGGTTTTCATCCAGGATGCCTCTGTACATTGCTGTATTCATCTCTCCCTCTATCCTGACTAGTCTCCCAGTTCCTGCTGCTGAAAAACATCCCCACAGCATGTTGCTGCCACCACCACTGGCATGGTGTTGAGCGGTGCCTGGTTTCCTCCAAACATGACACCTGACATACACGCCAAAGAGGTCATTCTTTGTCTCATCAGACCAGAGAATTTTGTTTCTCATGGTCTGAGAGTCCTTCAGGTGCCTTTTGGCAAACTCCAGGCGGGCTGCCATGTGCCTTTTACTAAGGAGTGGCTTCCATCTGGCCCCTCTACCATACAGGCCTGATTGGTGGATTGCTGCAGAGATGGCTGTCCTTCTGGAAGGTTCTCCTCTCTCCACAGAGGAACATTGGAGCTCTGACAGAGTGACCATCGGGTTCTTAGTCACCTCCCTAAGGCCCTTCTCCCCCGATCGCTCAGTTTAGATGGCCGGCCAGCTCTAGGAACAGTCCTGGTGGTTCCGACCTTCTTCTATTTACGGATGAATGAGGCCACTGTGCTTGTTCAGACCTTCAAAGCAGCAGAATTTTTTTGTACCCTTCTCCACATTTGTGCCTCGAGACAATCCTGTCTCGGAAGTCTACAGACAATTCCTTTGACTTCATGCTTGGTTTGCGCTCTGATATGCACTGTCAACTGTGGGACCTTATATAGACAGGTGTGTGCCTTTCTAAATCATGTCCAATCAACTGAATTTACCACAGGTGGACTCCAATTAAGCTGCAGAAACATCTCAAGGATGATCAGTGGAATGAGCTTCATGGCAAAGGCTGTGAATACTTATGTACATGTGGTTTCTTGAGTTTTTTATTTTTAATAAATTTTCAAAAATCTCAAAAACAACTTTTCACGTTGCCATTATGGGGTATTTTGTGTAGAATTTTTAGGAAAAAATGAATTTAATCCATTTTGGAATAAGGCTGTAACATAAAATGTGGAAAAAGTGAGGTGCTGTGAATACTTTCTGGATGCACTCTAACTGGAATATGAATAGATCAGATACTGGATCAGCTGCTTTGATATTAATATTGGATTAGTGCAACTGCAACCCGATGCATCCCGATACCACAAAAGCTACTTTTACTTGAGTACAATTTTTGGATGCTCTACCCACCTCTAGTGCAGGTCCAAGTGATAGACCACCAGTACTGGCTTACTGACTACCGCCATAATGGATCTGACACTGAGGGTGGATTTAGAATCACCAAAAAGCGAAACATGCATGTTTTGTTGAAAACATACAGAAACACACAAATGTCACCAAGTAAAACACTCGTCAACAGGAAGCACGAGCTGACACTACAACACTTCTGTGCCATCAGAACTACAGACACTTCTCTATATTACAGTTAACATGTAAACCTGTTCACGCACCTCTCAATGCTGGCGACATTAAAATAGAATGTGAACCTCTTGTGGTCCAGGTCCTTCGGCGTAGATGTATAAAGCATGCCAATCACTGATTGGCAGCCTCTACAAATGAGATCCACGATGAGACTGTAGAGCGAGGAAAAAAATAAAACGGTGAACGCATTTTTTCCCCAACTGTGATGAATAAAAATATATCCATACAACAAAACACCAGTAGTAGTAGCAATCCATTGTTTTTGGATAAAATTACCCACCAATGAGCAACAAATAAACAATTATACAACAGCCATGAAGGTACAGCTCAAAAATTTAGACAAGCATGAGATATAGTTAGTATATTTTATGGAAAGTTTCTTTTGTTATTATTGTGAAAGTTTTTCTTCTTGGATGATGTTGAACTTGCTAAAAAAAAAAAATGGATGGAGCACTATGCCCAAGAGAAATTTCCCTTCGGAGACAATAAAGTTTCCTCCACTCTACTAGATTTTCATATATTCATTCTGATGATTATGGCTTATAGTCTTTCTGAATTAAATGAAGAACCATGACATTCTTTTTTTTTTAAACATGTATCTGTTAATGTTTCTTGAAAGAATGTGCATTATAATTCTGACAGGCAAAGTCTTGCAAAATTGAATGTTGTCCATTTAATAAGTTGGTTTCATTGTATTCTGACCCCGGCTAAACCTAGAATCTATAACTTGTAATTGCAGGTTGTATGGATGACTTTTACTCAAACACATAATCCTAGTGTTTAATTAATTTTCAGCTTTTTTGTTCTTACCAGGGAGATTGCTTGCTTGGTTCAAACAGCCGAGTCTCCTTCCCTTTAATGACATTGTCAGTGACCCCTAAGACCAAAACATCACAAGTATGTCAGATACACAGTGCACCACTGGATTCACAGTATAACCAGTAAAGAGGAAAATCATGGTTTATAATTCTTAAGATGACAGTAAAATACTACACATAGTTGACAAAATATTGGTGCAGATAAAGCTAAAAAAATAAATGTACAGCTGACTCCAAATGTAGAATCAGGAAAACTTTGAAAAGTGGTAAAATATGTGATGTACAGTGGGGAAAATAAGTATTGAACACGTCAACATTTTTCTCATGAAACATTTCCACATTTCTGTAATTTCCCAGTTTGGCATCAATAAAATCCATCCATCCATCTGTTTCTGATGGCATCACTGACCTGACATTTTCACCAGATATTAGTAAAAACCCAATTAATCCATACATACAAAGAAATCAAGGCAACTGTGTTCACAACATGTTATATTTAATAAAGTGGAATGACACAGGGAATAAGTATCGAACACATGAAGAAAAAGAGGTGCAAAAAGGCATAGAAAACCAATAAACCAGCTGAAATCCATCAGAATTTAGGAAGCCATCCCATTCCCCATCAATGCAAATTAATTTCAGCTGGTTAAGTCCTGACTGATAGCCTTTAAAAAGGTCTGTGAATATCAGATTGTCACACCACAAAAAAACTAATGATGGGTAGAAGCAAAGAGCTCTCTCTAGACCAGGGGTGTGTGGTGAGGGCAATTCCACTGCAGGTTTTCTGTTCCACCCCATCTCTTCAGCAGGTGTCAGCTTCAAAGATTGCTAATCATTAACCATGTTTACAGGGACACAAGAAACCGGATTAAAAGCCTGATCAAAATAAAAATGCTTCATGTAAACACACCAATCTGAATATTCTGACCCGATCACACTCATTCGGATCAAAATTTCCTTCCGATTGAGACGGGTGGGTTATGCCGATTGTTCATCCGATTGGTGCGCATATAAACGTTTTTTCCGAAGCTTGGGTAGAAAATATGTTTACTGCGCATGTCTGTACGTCAGCCACACGTCGCCATGATGTATTTCCGCCTTTACAGCAGCTAGCAGAAGACATGGTGGGAGTAAAACAAAACTGGTCTGTATCATCCTGCTGTCTCCCTCTGTTCGTCATATACAGAAGTATGTACTTGTAGCTTCATTACGGAGACCAGCAGAAGCAAAAGTACAGTCTGAATAACACAATACAGGTCCATTTCAAAAACAGAAAGAAACGAAGCGGGGTTTGTTTACATCGGAAGTTGCTTCTTCTTCTACTATTTCCGGAATGTCGAATAATTGTGCGCATGTCAAAATAATTTAGTCCGTTCAAACATGTGACACATGGAAACGCACGTCCTAATCGGATCAACTTTTTCAGGATCCATGTAAACAGTAAAGTTCTGATCTGAATTGTAATCAGATTGAAGAAATTTTGCCCACGTAACCATGGCTAGTGAAAACACCTGTTGAAGAGACTAGGTAGAACAGAAAACCTGCAGTGGAATGGCCCTGCATGGCACATGATTGCCCATCCCTGCTCTAGACCTTTGCAACCTTATTGTTGCAAAACATAATGATGGGATTGGTTAGAGGTGAATTTCTAAATTGCTGAATGTTCCAGTGAGCACTTTTGGAGCCATCATTTGGAAGTGGAAAAAACATCATTTTATCATAAATCGGCCAAGACCAAGAGCTCCTCGCAAGATTTCTGACAGACGAGTCAAAAGAAATATCAGAACAGTTATCCAAGAGCCAAAGACCACTCGTGGAGAGCTCCAGAAAGACCTGGAGTTAGCAGGTACTGCTGTTTCAAAGAAAACAATAAGTAATGGACTCAACCGACATGGGCTCTACCCCCGCTCACCTCGCAAGACTCCATTGTTGAAGAAAAAGCATGTTGAAGCTTATTTAAAGCTTGCTGCACAACATTTGGGCAAGCCAGTAAAATACTGGGAGAATATAGTCTGGTCAGAGACCAAAATTGAACTTTTTGGATGCCACAACACACAGCATGTTTGGAGGAGAAATGGCACTGTACATCAGCCCAAAACCCCATGCCAACAGTGAAGTTTGAAGCATCATGGTGTGGGGGTGTTTTTCAGCACATGGTATAGGCAGACTTCATATAATTGAAGGAAAGATGAATGAACAAATGTACAGAGACATAACTGATAAGAATCTGTTGCCATCTGCCAAGGCGCTGAAGATGAAATGAGGGTGGCCATTTCATCATCTGCCAAGGCGCTGAAGATGAAATGAGGGTGGCCATTTCAGCAAGACAATGATCCCAAACACAGCCAAGGAAACTCTCAACTGGCTCCAGAGGAGGAAAATAAAGCTGCTAGAATGGCCCAGTCAGTCACCTGATCTGAATCCAATTGGAAATCTATGGAATGAACTGAAGATCGGCATTCATAGAAGACACCCACAGAACCTTGAAGATTTGAAGACAGCTTGTGTGGAAGAATGGGCTAAAATCACTGCTGAGCAATGCCTGCGCCTAGTTTCTCCATACAGGAGGCGTCTGGAAGCTGTTATTACCAATAAACGCTTTTCTACTAAATATTAAATGGATTTCACCAAGCGTGTTCAATACTTATTCCCTGTGACATTTCACTTTATTAAATATAACTTGTTTTGTGAACACATTTGCCTTGATTTCTTTGAATGGATGGATTATTTGGGTTGTTACTTATATCTGGTGAAAATCTCAGGTCAATGGCTCCATCAGAAATATGTTTAATGAGAAAAATGTTGACGTGTTCAATACTTATTTTTTCCGCTGTATATGTGGTTTGACAGAGAAACTAGGAAGTTTCATTAGACTGATAGTAACTTTTCTTTTTCCCCTTCTTTTAAACACAAATGCTTCAACAGTGAATATAATTAGCCGTACCCTTGGACTCTGTTTTTGCAGTACATTTTAGATGTATTTCAGTTTATTTTCCATTTAAATTTTTTTCCTTGACTTCATCACTTAATTCATTTTCCATATTTTTTTAGACTGAATCTGTGAAGTATGGATAACGCTTGGGAATTAACATGTGAACATGATCTATTTCCAATTTATGTTACTGTAACAACCTAAACTTTTTAAACGTTTCTTCAAATTTTGTAAAAAAAAAAAAAAAAATCTTCAAAGTAAACATTAAAAATCAGCATTCAGGCTATTAACTAGGAGGAGCAGCAGCTTTTCTAAAGTCACACAGGTCTCCTGGGCACATAAGGTCTACATCCAAGTTGAGCACAACTTGGATGCAGACCCTCCTGAGGATTATTGTGAATGAGTTTGACGAGCATCACCTCAATTTCCTACAAGGAGTAGTGATATTTCTGAAATCACCTAAGTGCCCAGGTCTCCTGACCTTTGACCTTGAGCACAATTTGGATGCAGACCCACTTTAGGATCATTGTGAGTGAGTTTGCTGATTGTCAAGGCAATTTCCTAGGGAGTAGCGATTCCTGTGAAATGTGGATGGCCAGACAGTCGGATGGACGACGGACACCGTGGCATCGCATCAGCTCCTTTTGGCTTCACTGGAAAGAGCTAAAAACAAACTTTGTGTGATATTCTACACAATCTAGCAGTTAGTATACTGCTGATGTACGTACAACCATCTCTAGGGATTACAGAGAATGGTTTGAAAAAGAAATAATATCCAGTGAGCAGCAGTTCTCTCCATCCAAATGCCTTGATGATGTCTGAGGTCAGAGGAGAATGTCAGATTGGCTCAACCTGACAGAAAGGAAACAGTAATTCAAATAACCATCATTACCACCGAGTTACACATAGGGGCATTTCTGAAGGCACAGCACATAAGCATTTGAAGCAGATGGGCTACAGCAGCAGAACACCCCCACTGGCCCCACTCCTGTCAGCTGTCAGCTACAATTCAAACAAGCTTACCAAAAATTGGACAACAGAAGTTTGGAAAATGTTGGTTTGAGTCTCAGTTTTTACTGCAGCTGGTAGTGCTGGTGGTGCAGATGGTAGGATCTGAAATTGGTGCAAATAACACAAAACAAGTCTATGGCATGAAGAATTAAAGCAGTTCTGAAGGTAATAGGGATCCAACCCAAGGTCCCCCGACCTCCACAACACGATTAACATCCAGGAGACACTGAAATGGTAACATCTTACAAGTACCCGGATGTCCGGCTGAACAATAAATTGTACTGGTCACACAACACTTACACGCTCTACAAGAAGGGGCAGAGCAGACTGTTCCTCCTGAGGAGACTCAGGTCTTTTGGAGTGCAGGGACCACTCCTGAATACCTTCTATGACTCAGTCGTGGCATCAGCCACCCTGTATGGAGTGGTCTGCTGGGGCAGCAGCATCACAGCTGCCGACAGGAAGAGACTGAACAGGCTAATCAAGAAGGCCAGCACTGTTCTGGCTAGGGGTGGGACAAAAGATTGATTCAGTGATGGATCACGATACTTGACACTAACGATGATGCGCCGACCCCTAAATGCAGGGATCAATCTTTTATTAATTATATATAGTTATGTAAATGTTGCATACTCCCTTGGGTATTCAACCAATTGCGTTTTCAGTCCACTAGATGGCGCAAAGCAAGCACCCAGTCAAGTGAAGTCATATCTTGTCTTGTGCGACTTGCAGCCAGCTTTGAAAGTTAGGAAGCAGTTATCTCAAACTTAGCTCAAATGTCGGGCCTTTTTTGGATTTTCTAACAAAGATGGAAAGCCCTTGACATGACACACAACCTGCAAGGAGGGCTGCACAGAAAAAAAAAAAAAAAAAAAAAAAAAAAAAAAAACACGGGCCAGCACATGTTTTGGAGCAGTGGTAGCAACGGCTAAGCTAAAAACACACTGGCATGGAGCTTATGAGCAGTGCTGGAGAAAAAGTAAGTAATGTTTATTTATGAAGCACTTTTCAGAGGCATATAGTCACAAAACACTGTACAATAAAATATAAAAGGAATTTAATAGATAAAAATAATTAAAATATAAAAACAAGTTAAAACACAAGATCAAAATAATTTAAAAATATTAGATCTGTGGGGGTATAGGTTGTGAACTCTTGTCCCCCACATATGCATGACTCTATATGCATTGGGGGCTTCACGTCTCGGAAAACAAAGGAACACCTGGACCTGCAGGAAGAGGCGAGGAGGTGTGAAGTCAGGCCTTTGTCGAGGAGAAGAGGCCCCGAGGGGAGTCCTGGAACATCGAGGGATTATGGACAATTGGTGAAGATCAAAGAGGCATTGTGATTGAGATTATGTACATAGATCGTATGTTTGCATAAGTATCATGTGACCTAGGTTGTGTGTGAGGTTCCAAGGTTGTCATAGCCAGGAGCGGCACTGGGGTTAAGCTCCCAGTGCTCATAAAATGCTCCTTATGGCGTGCGTCTCGAAAAGCCTCTGACAACTAAGTCCAACTCCTAGCCTGCCCGTGTGGTTTAGTCTCTAAGCCCGGCGGAACTGCTTTTACTAATAGGAGAAGGGGCGAGGGCGGATCTCTGGCGCCTTAAAACCAGATGCTTCGGGTAGATGGTGGCTCGTCAACCTGGGAAGGTAGCCCATCTAGGGGAAGGTAAACCCTGATTTCAAACCTCCGCTGCCTTGCGGCATACCCGGTCAAGGGAAAGGCTTCGGGAGTCAACCCTGAGGAAAAATCCGGAGTCGGAGCCCCTAAGGCAGTTCTATGTTGTGCTCAACATCGTTCTGGCAGCTCCTGCAACGGCGCTGGTGCCAAACTGTAGCAGCCCTGCTGTTCCTTTGGATTCATCAGTGACGTGGAGAGGGGGGACATGCTGCATGGGCAACATCTTATCCTCCATATCTTCCTGCCCAGGCTTGAATCCTACCAACGCCCAACGCTGGAAGGTAGAACACCGGATCACTGGAGAGGACACTCCAGCTTCGCCTTTGGCGTAGACAAAACACGGGGAATGACAGTTACCGGTTATAAGCCACCGCTCAATTGGCGTAGAGCTCGGCGCCAGGGGTTATTCCCGACGGTGGGAGGGATCATCGGATCTCACTGGACAGCTACCGCCCGCCTCAAGCTGGGCAGCCCCCAGCCAATAAGGTGATGTCCCGCCACAGCTTGCTTTCCTCATTGGGTGCATGGGGATGAGGAGAAGTCCAAACAGCAGGCTGAGAACTTTCGCACCAGGCAAGACAATAAAACAAAAGAGACCAACTCTAAAACTGGGAACTTGGAACGTCCGCACTATGATGACAGGACTCGCTACTAACCTCAAGGACATCAACGACACCAGGAAGACTGCCATCATCAATAATGAGCTGAAGAGACTGGGAGTGGATATCGCCACTCTCCAGGAAACACGGTTGGCTGACGCAGGCACACTGAGAGAGAAGGACTACACGTTCTACTGGCAGGGAAAGGGCAGTGACGAACACAGGGAACACGGAGTGGGCTTTGCAGTGAAGAACACCTTGCTGAAGATGGTGGAACCGAGCAGCACTGGCTCTGCACGACTCCTCACCCTCCGCCTGAACACCACTCAAGGCCCAGTCACCCTCGTCAGTGTGTATGCCCCAACACTGACAGCCACACCAGAGGCAAAAGACGAGTTCTACGAGAATCTCGCAACAACTGTCAGGATCGTCCCCAACTCTGAACAACTCATTCTCCTTGGAGACTTCAATGCCAGAGTGGGTGCTGACCACGACTCCTGGCCCTCCTGTCTTGGACCTTTTGGCGTGGGCAGAATGAATGACAACGGACAGCGGCTGCTCGAGTTCTGCACATATCACGATCTGTGCATCACAAACTCGTTCTTCAAGACCAAGCCCCAACACAAGGTTTCCTGGCAACATCCACGCTCAAAGCACTGGCACCAGCTGGACTTGATCCTGACCAGGCGCACCTCACTGAAGAACGTGCTAATCACCCGTTCGTTCCAGAGTGCAGATTGCGACACAGACCATTCATTGGTGTGTTGCAAGGTCAAGCCACAGCTGAAGAAATTCCATCGTGCTAGACAACCTGGAAAGGCACGGATTGACACCAGCAAGATGGCTCAACCAGAACTTGTTGAGCAGTTTGCCTCCACCTTTGAGAAGGAACTTGGTGTACCACAAGGAGAATCTGCAAAGCAGAAGTGGGAAGAGCTGCGAAACACCATCCACCGCACAGCCTTGGCTACCTTTGGGAGGAAGACCTCGAAGTCACAGGACTGGTTTGATGCCAAGTTGACCGAGATGACCCCCGTCATTGAAGCCAAGCGCTCAGCACTTGCTGAGTACAAGAAGTACCCAAACGAGAAGAATCTCCAGATTCTCAGGGCTGCGAGAAGCAAAGTTCAGCAGACTGCTCGGCGCTGTGCCAACAAGTACTGGACTCAGCTCAGCTAAGACATTCAAACCGCTGCCATAACAGGGAACATCCGTGGTATGTACGATGGCATCAAGAAAGCACTTGGTCTGGCTCAGAGCAAGACGGCCCCCCTCAAATCCTCCACTGGGGAGATGATCACAGAAAAGAACAAGCAGATGGAGAGATGGGTGGAACACTACTCCGACCTCTACTCCAGACAGAACACCGTGACACCGTCAGCCCTTGATGCCATCGACTGCCTGCCATCCGTGGACGAACTTGACGCCGAGCCAACCATCGACGAACTCAGCAAGGCCATTGATAGCTTGGCCGCTGGCAAGGCACCCGGCAATGACGGCATACCCCCCAACCTGATCAAGCACTGCAAGACCGCCCTACTGCTGCCATTGCATGACGTCCTCTGCCAGTGTTGGAAGGAAGGTGCCGTACCACAGGACATGAGGGACGCCAAGATCATCACCCTCTACAAAAACAAAGGGGAGAGAAGCGACTGCAACAACTACAGGGACATCTCCCTCCTCAGCGTTGTTGGCAAAGTCTACGCATGAGTTGTTCTCGTTCGTCTACAGAAGCTTGCCGAACGTGTCTACCCTGAGTCTCAGTGTGGCTTCCGCGCTGAGCGATCGACGGTAGACATGATATTCTCCATCCGCCAACTCCAGGAGAAATGCAGAGAACAGAACATGCCCCTGTACGTCGCCTTCATCGACCTCACCAAAGCGTTCAATCTGGTCAGCAGAGAGGGCCTTTTCAAGATCCTGCCAAAGATAGGATGCCCACCAAAGTTGCAAAGCCTCATTGAATCGTTTCACACCAACATGCAGGGGATAGTGCAGCACGATGGCAACGTCTCAGAGCCTTTCAACATACGCAGCGGAGTGAAACAGGGCTGTGTACTTGCGCCAACCCTCTTTGGGATTTTCTTTGCTATGCTCCTGAGGCATGCCTTCAGCACAGCAACAGAGGGAATCTACCTGCACACAAGATCTGACGGCAGGCTTTTCAACCTCGCCCGCCTGAAAGCCAGAACCAAAGTACGCGAGGCTCTAATCAGAGACATGCTGTTCGCAGACGACGCTGCAGTCGCAACCCACACACAGCAGGAGCTTCAGACCCTTATGGACCGCTTCTCCCAGGCATGCAAGGACTTCGGGCTTACCATCAGCCTGAAGAAGACTAACGTCTTGGCGCAAGGCACGGAAGCACCACCAATCATCACCATTGACGACTACGAGCTGGAGGTCGTGAATCAGTTCACGTACCTGGGGTCCACGATCAGCAACAACCTCTCCCTTGATACAGAGATCAACAAGAGGATTGGAAAATCAGCCTTCACACTCGCTCGCCTCACCACACGAGTGTGGGAGAATCCCAAACTCTCTGTCAAGACAAAGATGGCAGTGTACAACGCCTGTGTCATCAGCACACTGCTCTATGGGAGTGAGACGTGGACAACATACGCCCGGCAGGAAAAGAGACTGAACTCCTTCCACTTGCGCTGCATTCGCCACATCCTGGACATATCCTGGCAGGACAAAGTGCCCAACACAGAAGTTCTGTCCCGCGCCGGCCTTCCCTCCATGTTCACTCTACTCAGACAGCGCAGGCTCCGCTGGCTAGGCCACGTTCACCGTATGGAGGATAGCAGAATCCCCAAAGACGTCCTCTATGGAGAACTGGCAACTGGCAAGAGAGACGTTGGCCGCCCACAGCTGCGTTTTAGAGACGTCTGCAAGAGAGACATGAAGGCCCTGGAGATCAACACAGAGCGCTGGGAGGACCTTGCAACGGACCGCTCCAAATGGAGAGGCACCCTGACCAGACAGCTCAAGGCGGGTGAAGAGAGACTGATTGCTGCTGCAGATGAAAAAAGGACCCGCAGGAAGAACCGCCACAGACCCAGCAGCACGGAGACCACCCACAAGTGCGACCTGTGTGACAGGGACTGCCATTCGCGCATCGGCCTGTTCAGCCACAGGCGGTGCTGTTCCAGCAGAGTAGACGTTTAGGATTCTCTTCCATGGTCGTCATAGACCGACGGAGGCCGACAGGTTGTGTGACTTCTGCAGAGTATAAGAACTGTGATGCATAGCTGTTCTGTCTCTTTCTGTTTGAGAGATTGATAGAGGATGCGTTCTCTCAATAAAACTGATCCTGAGAAATAAACTCAGTCTCGTCTTTTAGCGCACCCTCTACACTTGTGACCCACGACTAAAGCATGGCCGGTGACGACCTTCACGCACTGGTCTCCTCAGGAGCCAGCGGGGCTAACGCAGCTACTGCAGTCCAGCTGCCCGATTTCTGGCACCATAACCTGCGCTCCTGGTTTACCACTGTGGAGGCGCAGTTCCATCTTCGGGGAATTTCATCAGATTCAACGAAATTCTACCATGTGGTTGCCAAACTGGACAGCCTCACAGTGCAGCGGGTGGAGAGCTTGACCAACCACCCACCACAAGACGACAAGTACGGCGCACTGAAAGCCGCCCTCATCCACGCTTTCACCCCCTCGCTGGGAGAACGAGCAGAGAAACTCCTAGCGTTGACAGAGGGCGAAGCAGACAGGCCGGCAGACCTGATGGCGAAGATGATAAAGCTGAGGGGTGACGACGATGACGGTTTCATCTTCGCCCACCTTTTTCTCAGAACGCTACCGCCAGCAGTGAGAGTCACCCTGGCCAGCTCACAGCTCCTGACCAACCGAGAGTACCATGAGCTGGGACAGGAGGCACAGCGACTCGTCGACGCCCACAGACGGCACTCGGCCACGACGGCGGCAGCAGAGCTGAGCCCATCACCGAGAGACAGCAGGAGACCAGAGGCAGCAGCATCGGACCCGATGACGTCAGCAGCGGCGGAGACCAGGAGAAGCGGAGCAGACGGCCCTCTCTGCTTCTATCATCAACGTTTCGCCGAGAGGGCACACAAGTGCATTCCACCGTGCCGGTTCAAACGCTCGGGAAACGCCCAGACTGGGGGTCGGTAGCGGCTGCGACCCTCGGCGCGAAGAACAAGCTGCTTTTCATCACCTATGCAAAGTCAGGGAGGCAGTTCCTGGTGGACACAGGCTCCCAACTGAGTTTTATCACGCCTTCCTATGCCGACCGGCTGGTGCCCTCCAGCGGACCTCTGGTGTTCGCGGCGAATGGTTCAACGATCAAGACTTTTGGGGAGAAGACCCTCACCCTGTCTTTTCATGGTCGGACATTTGAGTGGACCTTCATCGTTGCTGCAGTCAACAACAACATGCTAGGTGCTGATTTTCTGTGCTCTAATAGTTTATTGGTCGATCTTGCTAATAGACGTATGATTAATGCACTGTCTTTTCATTCCTTTGCCTGCACAGCTCGGGTGGCCCCGCCGACTGCACATCCCACTGTCACAGCTGCGGGTGGTAAGTTTCAAGCATTACTCACTAAGTTCCCAGCACTCACGGTCCCAACGTTTTCGGCGTCAGTAACTAAGCACGGGGTGGAACATTTCATAACCACTTCTGGCCCCCCCATTTTTGCAAAAGCTCGCCGTTTGGACCCAGCTAAACTGGCCATCGCACGTGAGGAGTTCTCAAATCTGGAAAAACTAGGCATTATTAGGCGCTCTAACAGCCCCTGGTCCTCACCACTGCATATGGTCCCCAAATCTGATGGTTCGTGGCGTCCTTGCGGTGATTTCCGCAGGTTAAATAACGCCTCAGCACACGACCGCTACCCGATCCCGCACATCCAAGATTTCTCGGCACATTTGGCGGGGGCACGCATTTTTTCTAAAATAGATTTGGTGCGCGGTTACCACCAAGTCCCAGTCCGCGCTCAAGTCATACCCAAAACAGCGGTAATAACTCCTTTTGGACTTTTTGAGTTTTTGCGCATGCCTTTTGGGCTCAAGGGTGCCGCGCAGACGTTCCAACGCATGATGGATGCAGTTTTGCGTGGCCTTTCTTTCGTGTTCGTCTATTTGGATGATATTTTGGTGGCCAGTACATCCGAAGACGAACATGAGAGCCACCGCACAGCCGTTTTTCAGAGGCTAACAGAGCACGGGTTAATAATTAATCCAGCGAAATGCCAATTCGGGGTGGCGCAAATAGATTTTTTGGGGCACCGGGTCTCTCCAGAAGGAGCGGTCCCGCTGCCCAAGAAAGTGCGCACAATAACGGAGTTCCCCCAACCTCAAACGGTTAAAGCACTGCAAGAATTTTTGGGAATGGTTAATTTTTACAACCGCTTCCTTCCAAGCGCGGCGCGGCTCATGCAACCGCTGTATGCAGCACTTAAAAAACAAAAGCCTGCAAATAAGATCGAGTGGTCCCCGGACCGGGAGCGCGCTTTCGCCCAGGTCAAAGCAGCCCTAGCGAACGCCGTTTTGTTGGCACACCCAGTGCCAACGGCTCGTTTGGCGCTTACCACGGACGCTTCCGATTTAGCGATTGGGGCGGTCGTCGAGCAGTTCGTGGCAGGACGCTGGCAACCTCTCGCATTTTTTAGCAAAACATTGCGTGATAATGAGCGGAAATACAGCGCGTTCGATAGAGAGCTGTTAGCCCTGCATTTGGCCATCCCCCATTTCCAGTTCTGGCTGGAAGGACGTCGTTTCACTGCGTTCGTGGACCATAAGCCGTTAACGTTTGCGATGGCCAAGATTTTGGAGCCTTGGTCAGCCCGGCAACAAAAATAGCTGGCCGCGATCTCGGAATTCACCACCGATATCCAGCATGTCGCGGGCAAACACAATGTAGTGGCAGATTGTCTCTCATGTGCAGTGGCAACGCCAAACCCCCAGGGGGCAGACTCGGCGGCCGTGGGCGCAATCCAGGTTTGCGGCGCGGAAGCGCTCGCAGCCCCAGTCTGCGTAGGTTTAGATTATGCAGCCATGGCCGCAGAGCAGGTCGATGACGCGGACGTGCGCGCGCTCCAGTCTGGACCAACAGGGTTAAGGCTGGAGCACAGGGTGCAGCAAAATGGTGCGCCCCCTCTAATCTGTGATGTCTCCACGGGGCGCCCGCGCCCCGTAGTTCCAGCCGCATGGCGACGCCACGTTTTTGACGCAATCCATTCGCTGGCGCACCCAGGAGTGCGCGCATCGATTAAAATGGTGGGGGAAAAGTTTGTTTGGCCGGGGTTGCGTAAGCAGGTCAAAGAGTGGGCCGCAGCCTGCGTAGCGTGTCAACGGGCTAAAATTCACAAACATACTAGAGCCCCATTAGAGCCGTTTCACATTCCCGCTAAACGGTTTGATCATGTACACGTCGACCTGGTCGGCCCCCTCCCTTTGTCGCAGGGGTTCACACACCTCTTGACGATGGTGGACCACACCATGCGCTGGCCAGAGGTGGTCCCTCTGGTGTCAACTACAGCAGCAGACGTTGCACGCGCGTTTTTAACAGCTTGGGTTGCGCGTTTTGGAGTCCCGTCGGACATAACATCCGATAGGGGCCCCCAGTTCGTCTCCGAGCTCTGGTCATCCATGGCTCACAGCCTAGGTGCGAAAATTCACCGCACCACGGCGTATAACCCTCAGGCTAACGGTTTGTGTGAACGTTTCCACAGGTCATTGAAGGCAGCCCTCAGGGTGTCGCTCACGGATACAAATTGGGCAGATAAACTTCCATGGGTTTTATTAGGGTTGCGTTCTGCACCTAAAGAGGATTTGCAAGCCTCCCCAGCCGAACTAGTTTTTGCTCAGCCCCTCCGGCTGCCGGGAGAATTTCTCCAGACAACCCCGCACCGAATTGCCCCCCCGCTCAGCTGTTGCAGAGTGACACCGGATTAAACACCCTTCCTGGCCCAGTTCATCACAGCTTTCCACGCGTTTTTGTGCCCAGTGCTTTAAAAAACGTGGAGTTTGTTTTTGTTAGACACGATGCTCAGAGGCCAGGTTTGCGACCGCCTTACGACGGACCGTTCAGAGTGTTGGAAACAGGTGAAAAGCATTTTTTGCTTGATTTGGGAGACAGGAAGGACTTGGTCTGCATCAAGACTCAAACCCGCCTTTGTTTTGGCTGACGAACATGTGCAGCCGGCCAAGGCGCCCCGCCGGGGCAGGCCGCCAAAAAGGCATTGTCTCCAATCACCACAGGGATGCACTAATGACTCTGATTCACAGATACGAGGAGCTGCTGCTGAGGGAGCAAAACCCACTCACAGCAGATATGGCAGGAGATTTAAGCCCAAACAAATGGGGATGGTGTTGTGATATTTTCTGCTTTTTATGATATGTTGTGATGTGTTCTGCTATGCATTTTAGAATATACTTTGTCCTCAAATAGACGTTTGGGGGGAGTTATGTGGGGGTATAGGTTGTGAACTCTTGTCCCCCACATATGCATGACTCTATATGCATTGGGGGCTTCACGTCTCGGAGAACAAAGGAACACCTGGACCTGCAGGGACCTGCAGGAAGAGGCGAGGAGGTGTGAAGTCAGGCCTTTGTCGAGGAGAAGAGGCCCCGAGGGGAGTCCTGGAACATCGAGGGATTATGGACAATTGGTGAAGATCAAAGAGGCATTGTGATTGAGATTATGTACATAGATCGTATGTTTGCATAAGTATCATGTGACCTAGGTTGTGTGACTTCTGCAGAGTATAAGAACTGTGATGCATAGCTGTTCTGTCTCTTTCTGTTTGAGAGATTGATAGAGGATGCGTTCTCTCAATAAAACTGATCCTGAGAAATAAACTCAGTCTCGTCTTTTAGCACACCCTCTACAGACCTACCATTAAACAGCAGCAGAATTGAAACTCAACAGAAAGCCTCCTTAAACCAAAAAGCTCATTTTTAAAAGAGTCCACATAGTCAGATAAACATAGATGGAGTGGGAATCTATTCCAAACAACACCATCCACCACACTCCCTGTGTGCAGAGACACATCTCCGTAGAAAATGAAGCCCCAAGAATACTTTATTACATGAAAGCGATGTCAACAGTTTTACTTTGGGACATGATTTGAGGTTGAATAAGGTGAAAAAAATTTGATATATATGGGGTTGCGATACTCGATACTGCAATATCATGATTATCCTTCAGTCATGATAGGATCGTATTGTACCCCAAGTATCACAATCTGAATCGAATCGCGAGATCCCTCACGATTCTCACCCCTAGTTCTGGGGTGCTGCCTCAACCCAGTGGAGGTAATAGGAGAAAGGAGTCTGAGTTGCACCCCATGAGGGACACACTGAGTGCACTGAGCAGCTCGTTTAATGGCAGACTGCTCCATCTAAAGTTCACAAGGGAGAGGTTTAAGATAAGATAAGATAAGCCTTTATTAGTCCCACAACGGGGAAATTCCAGGACTGCAACAGCACAGGGATAGCAACACTCAGAGCAACAATCAGAAGGCAAGAAAAAACAAGCAAGCAAGAGCAGCTAATATACATATGTACATATTACTATAAAATATATATATACACACACACACACACACACAGACACACAGTGCAGAGCATTGTAGCTGGATGGAATAAATATATGAATATATGAACACACAGTGCAGAGCATTGTAGCTAGATGGAATAAATATGTAAATATATAAACACCCACAGTATGGAGCATTGCAGCTAGGTGGAATAAATATGCAAGTATATAAACACACACAGTGCGGAGCAATGTAGCTAGATGGAATAATATGTAGATATATAAAAACACAGTGCGGAGCATTGTAGCTAGATGGAATAAATATATAGATATATAAATATAAACACACCCAGTGCAGAGCATTGTAGCTAGATGGAATAAATATGTAAATATATAAACACACACAGTGCAGAGCATTGTTGCTAGGTGGGATGAAACAGCATAACCGTCTATTTAGTTATCCTACATGGTATGATTATGTGCCCATTTTGCAGGTCCTTTCTACCTGCTGCTGTCAGACTTTATAATTTGCACTGCTCATAGAGATCGCACATTACACTACTACTACTCTGCACAAATAAGGAACGTTCCTTTCCAGTACACTGCAAATATCATTATTGAAGGTAGCAGCAACACTCTACTCATTCAACTATGAAATATGTAGTTACTATCATATACAAGAGGGGGCTGAAAAGTTCATAGTGGTCAAATTTCACCAAATGTGGTTTATTTTTCGACACAGTCTCCCCTTTGGTCCACACACTTCTACCATTGGTGTTGCAGCGCTTGGATCCCTGTGGTTGAAAAATAAACCATATCTGGTCAAATCTAACCACTATGAACTTTTCAGCCCCCCTTGAATATATTGCTGAATAACTTAATTTAACTGCTTACTAGTGGTGTAACTTCTTGCACTGTATACACACTGTTTTTGCCCTATTTTTTATGAGTGCTACTATCCCTCTACTGCTGCAATACTGCGAATTTCCCCATTGTGGGACTAATAAAAGATTACCTTATCAGCATATATGTAGCACTAACCAATGGTACTGCTTTTCTTTGACTATTCCTACACATACAGGGACATCTCAAAAAATTAGAATATCATGAAAAAGTTCAATATTTTTGGTCACTCATTTCAGAAAGTGAAACCCATATATAGAGTCATTACACAGAGAGTGATATATTTCAAGTGTTTATTTTAATTTTGATGATTATGGCTTACAGCCCATGAAAACCCCAAATTCAGTTTCTCAAAAAATTGGAATATTACATAAAATTAATTTAAACAAATAGTTTTTTAATAGAAATGTGGACCGACTGAAAGGTATGTCCATGTACACACTCAATACTTGGCCGGGGCTCCTTTTGGATTAATTACTGTATATTTTATGTAATATTCTAATTTTTTTGAGAAACTGAATTTGGGGTTTTCATGGGTTGTAAGCCATAATCATCAAAATTAAAATAAATAAACACTTGAAATCTATCACTCTCTGTGTAATGAATCTATATAATATATGAGCTTCACTTTCTGAAATGAGTGACCAAAAATATTGAACTTTTTCATGATATTCTAATTTTTTGAGATGTACCTGTACATTACACCCGTGGACTCTACTACAGCACTGACTCTACCCTGCTAAATCCAGACTATAAAGACTGCCATACTAACTCTTCAGCTTTATCTGGTTCAGGTCCTCTTCGGTTCCATCCCAGGACAGCGAGTCCCCCACGGTCAGCTTACACTGCGTGCAGAAAAACACCACAGGTCCGTCGTCGTCGCTGCCGTGCTTCTCCTCACCGGAACCGAACAGCCTCTCCTCGACGACAGTCGAGTCTAGACTCGACAATTCAATGGTCTTGTTCCAATGTTCATCTCGACGGGTTGACGACGTTTCTGTGCTCGCCATTTCTTCAGAGCTCCAGCAAATGTTTTGAACTTGGGCGGGTTTTTCAATGGACGTAAAGTAGATGGTTGGAGTAGAAGGACGTAAAGCAAGATGGTTCCTTGCGTGTACTTCTGTCTTTGATTTTGCTTTTTTTTTTTTTTTTTTTTTTTTTTTTTTTTTGGTCCCATCGATAAGCTGATGAAAATAGTTTGGGGGGGGGCAGCTTTTTGCCAAAAAGTGGCAAATCTACAAGAAAAGTTGGTAAACTTAGAAGAACTTGAACAAAAAAAAAATATGAAAAGTACAATTTAAATACATCATCCAGCGCAGACATGACAGGGAGCCAGCTTATATTTGTGCAAACTTTGAAAATTAAGGTCAGTAATAATAATAATCACTCTTCATCACTCTATAATTATAATTCAAGAAATCTCTTGTGTGTCTGTGTGTGTGTCACGTTTATAGGGCATCATAGGACGACCTATGATGCGGCCTATGATGATGATCCTATGATCTCAGGCATCATAGGACTCGCGATGCCGTCATAAAGGATATGTTTATATGACGGCACATAGACAGAGCACATGATATAGACATAGCACATCATACAACGCCCTGTATTGTATTTTATTTAACTCTTCCTATGTTAGGCTAGACCAGAGTGTAATGAGTGTAGATTAGTGATTGTTTTAAATTTACAGGTAAATCCACAACATTTTCAAGGAGTAAAGTGTGAAGGGGTGTGCTTTCTAGTTTAGTTAGATGACAATATTTCCACAGATATATACAAGACATATTCAAAACATTTATTTAAAAAATTTCAAAACACAAATTTGTCACTATTCACTCATCACAGGCATTTGTCTGTCTTTAAGTTTCTCGTAATTTTGTCCATATACTGTGTCAAATGAGAAAAAAAAATGACACATTTAATTGAGTAAAGATCTGTTTATGTCCAAATAAAACGATTTCACAACCCATTCAATAGATTATAACTAATGTATTCATTTATTTATTTTTGCACACACGCGCACGCACACACCCATATCTATCTTACGGCAATAGTGTGTTTTTTTTTGTTAAAGATCGATCATTGTACGAGGGTGATCATCTTAAATTCATCTTTGGCTGCACAGAGGAAACAGGAACCGGAAACACTTAACATATAACAAACATTTATAACCAACTGCGTATTTAATCGATTTATTGTTATGATCGCGCAACACATTTATATTTTGAAATATATATACATATATGGAATTTAAAATAATGAAATAATGAAATAAAACGTGTATTTATTTTGCTCTGTCTTCTCATTGGCTGCTAGCCAGGAAGTTATCAGACTGATTTTGGGCGGCGCGAAAAACTGTTTTTTGTGCTGGAGCAACTCAAGCTTTCAGGAGCTGTTTCTTCCTCGTTTTGAATTTCATTTACTGTCGCCATGGGTGAAAAGATTAAGAAGGTAACTTACTACATGAATGAAGTGTATGGCTCTCGTCTGTTTTTAGTTACGATGAAACAGTAATGTGAATTAAACCAATCAGTTGTGTACAGTTAGTGTTTACATGCATCGATTTTCTGTCGGAAGTTTCCCAGATTATAATGACTATGATGTGATAAATACAGTCTCTGATGGAGAACAACAGAAGCAAATCTCAGATTAAAGAATTAACAGTAACAGAATATACAGCATTACTAGGGCATCTGAGTAAACTACAATAATGTGAACAAGGTTTTTTACCATAGAATTTCAATAAAACCTTTTTATTCAGTATTCATTACATGCACACTGAAACACGTGAAGCCTTATTTTCATTTGATTTTGATGATCATGATTAGAGTTCAGGGTTTCCTCTGGTAACATTTCTCTGTGGCGGGCCGCCTCGCCAGAAATTGTACCGCCACCCCGAGGAGATATGAATTTATTTAGAAAATATATGAAGCAATGACTTTCTGCAAGCGCGCACACGAACAGCACGCGTGGCCGTCATCCGTGCGGAGTTTAGAAGCACCCCGCCCACGCGAGTTCTTGACTCAGTGTCTCACTAAGCGTGACTGTCGACAAAAACATGAGTTTGTTCAAGTACTTTAAATGCGGAAAAAAATCAGAAGCGGTATGTATGTAAGCACTGGAGGCGTTTATCGTGGTTTTAACCCGCTGTTAACGGGAGCAATAATGGAAGAGTCACTTAGCTAAGAGATGTGGTTAGAATTCATATGCAGCCGGCTTCATATGAAGGGAAAGGCGGGGGACTGATGAATTGCTGAGGATATATTTCATCAGCCACTACAATATTAAGTTATGTTCTGTAGGAATTGCAGGAATGAAGAGACTGGCAATTTCTCTCTTTCCTTGCACGAGCAGGCGTGCCATTTTTATTCTCCAGCGGCAGTGACAAAAGGCAACAGCTAAAAACGCTAGCTCTAAACTGAGGTCCTTGAGTAGCTGCCTAGAGAGGTGCCTGATGAGAAAGCCTGAGAGCACAACCATAACTGCCTAAGCAGATCATTCTGTACATAAACACATACGTATTGTGGTGAATTATGTCTTTAGAGGCCGCTACAGTTCCCTATTATGTACCTGGCAGGTTAAGGTGACCGAAATTCACAAAGTCAATGATTTTAATCTGTCAGCAGCCTTCAGACAAACTAAACGTGCCAACATCTGATTTCAAAATAAGGGAGGTTTTTCCTGCTGTCTGGGTGGTGAGGAAATTTCTGAAAAAAAACCAACCTATAAATATAAAGAAATATTATAACGGCATCCTTGGTCATTTAAGTTAATTTATTTCATTAAATACAATTTTATTAAGATTTTTTCTTTGTAATCAGTTAAATTATTGTTCTGTTCTGACTGCAAAATTATGGTCAAAAATGTAAATTGTTAAAAGGAAAAAGGAAAAAAATTACCACAGTCTGTTTCAAATTTATCTAAAAACAACAAAAAAAACCCAGTAATTTTATTTTTTTAAAAAACAGACAAAAATTAGTTATAAAATAATCCACAATTTTATAATTAAATTTCAAATGTACAAGAAAAGTCAATTTTACAAGAGGAAATTACAAATTTGAGGAACATGGTTTCAGCTTTAGATAGATTTACAGAGAAAAATAGAAAACTATAAGAAAATTGTTATAAATTTTTGAGAAAAACCTCAAACCTTCAAGACTGAAATCTTTTTTTTTCCACAATATCTTTATTGAACCTTTTTTTTTAACAAACATGATACAAACAATCAAACACTAACACTAAAGTACTACAAAAAAAAATGCACTAAAAACACCAACAACCACCAACAAAATCAAGTCTTCAACAATGCTCCTCTGTTTAGTCTAGACAATCCAATACATAAGTATACATATTATGTTCACCAGTTTGGAATTTACAAGGTCCACACACATCATTCACCTTCTTCTTCAAGAGTTATGTTTAAATTTTTTACATAATCAATAAAAGGTCTCCATATATTCTCAAACACAATTTCCTTTGATTTCAGTATATATGTTATTCTTTCTAATGGAAGGTTTGTTAACATCTGTCTTAACCACTGAGTCACATCTGGTCTATGAGTCTTTTTCCATAATAGTGCAATACATTTTTTGGCATTAAGCAAACCGAGGTCTATGAATGTTCTTTCACTTTTATTAAAATTATGCTTTTCTGGGTACAGACCCAACAAAAACAGTTTAGGATTCAATATGATTTGTTTTGAGGTTATTTTTTCAGTTGTTACCCTCACCTCTTCCCAAAACATTCTTATTAATCTACATTCCCATAAACAATGAAATAGGGTTCCTTTACTTTCCATGCATTTTGTGCATGTATCTGGTATATTTTTGTTATATCTATTTAACTCCTCCGGTGTAACATACATCCGCATTAACCATTTGAAATGTATCAATTTAAGGCGTACATTTATTGATTTGGTTTGAGCTTCTGTACAAGCCAATTCCCATTGTTCCTCTGAAATTTCAGTTTGCAGATCTTCTTTCCAGTAGTTTAATCTTTTCAGTGAATTTTCACTTGAAGATAGTGTCAATGAGTTATAAAACTCTGAAATAATACCCTTTCTTTTACTATCTTTCATCATCATTTTTTCCAAGGATGAATAAATAGTCGAGTGAGAGCTTTATTTTGATTTGATCGAATAAAGTTTCTAAGTTGAAGATATTTAAAAAAATGTGTTCTATTGAGATTAAATTTGATCCTCAGCTCTTCAAAAGACATTATGTTATCTGCACATGGCAAATATAAATCCTGAATCTTTTGTATCCCTTTTAAATTCCATACTTTAAATACAGCGTCCGCTCTCCCTGGTTTAAAATATTGATTACCCCATATTGGACTAAATTGTGACAATAACTGTGGTTCTTTTAAATAGTTTTTAGCTTCACGCCATATTTTGATCATATGCTTTACAAATGGATTTTTAACTTGTTTTTGTAATTTTTTTGCCGAATCTGAGTATATGAATATGGGAAGAGGTAAAGGTAAATTGTATGATTCCATTTCAGTCCAGTGAGGGAGATCATTTGATGAAAAATAATATGTCATAGACCTCAGTTGTGCCGACCAATAATACAACATAAAATTTGGACATTTCAGACCTCCACGATCAAATGGTAAATATAATAAAGACAGACGTAATCTAGCCCTCCTGTTGTTCCATATAAATTCCACTAACTTTTTTTTATTCTTGAGAATAGATCTAAAGGTGGTGATAAGGGAATGTATTGAAATAAATAAAGTATTTTAGGTAAAATATTACTTTTAAGTATATTGATTCTCCCGATCATCGACATTGGTAGTGACATCCATCTCTGAGTTAACTCATTGATATCTGACATTAAGGCTTCATAGTTGACACTGGCGACTGATTCTAGCTTAGGCACAATTTGGATTCCTAAATATTTAAACTGATTTACAACATTGAATTGATTTACCTCAGGGGCTGGGTAATTTCTCTGGGTCTCATTTAGCATTAATATTGAAGATTTAGTTTTATTTATTTTATATCCTGATATTTCCCCCAAATTCTTTATTAAATTCAACAAGGTTGGAATTGATTTTTTTAGATTCGACATAAACAAAATTATGTCATCGGCGTACAGGGAGATTTTATGTTCTGTTGGTCCAACTTTAATTCCATATATTTGTGAATGTAAACGTATCGCTATCGCTAAAGGTTCAATTGCCATAGTAAACAGTAAAGGTGAAAGTGGACAGCCTTGTCGACATCCTCTATTGATTTTTATTGGTTTTGAAATATTGTTATTTGTTAGGATTTCTGCTGTAGCATTATTGTATATTATTTGAACCCATTTTATGAAATTATTTCCAAGTCCAAACCTTTGTAGGACTTCAAAAAGAAAGGGCCATTCAACTCTATCAAAGGCCTTTTTGGCGTCCAGTAATAGGAGAGCTGTATCCGGTGCTTCTTTATTAAAATAAATAATATTAAATAGTCTTCTTACATTATGGAAGCCTTGTCTACCCTTTATAAAGCCATTCTGATCTCGATTAATAATATTTGGTAAAATTTCTTGTATTCGTCTTGCTAAAATTTTACAGATTATCTTAAGGTCGGCGTTTAATAGGCTTATTGGTCTCATATTTTCACATTTATTAGAGGGCTTACCTGGTTTTGGCAGCAGTATAATTAAGGCATTATTTATGTATGATGGTAAATTATTATTTTGAAATGCTTCTAAAACCATTTCCAAAAAAGGTTTTATTAATTTATTCTTAAATTTTTTATAAAGGTCAACTGGAAGACCATCTGGTCCTGCACTTTTTCCTGATTTCATATTATCAATGGCTAGCCCAACTTCTTCTTTTAGACTCCAATATCTCCCTGTTTTCATTTGGAATACACGGTATAGATAGTTCGTTCAAAAACCCATTTAGTTTTGTTAAATCAGATTCATTTTTGGTATCATATAATTTTTCATAGTAATCTCTAAAGGCTCTGTTAATTTCTAAAGGATCTATAACTACCTGTCCTTTACTTATAATACTGGTAATTGGTGTTTTAATTTCTAATTGTTTAATCTGCCATGCTAATAATTTTCCTGATTTTTCACCTTGTTCATAAAAAGATTGTTTCAATCTTAGAAGACTCAAGGCAGCTCTATTCGCTGATTTTTTGTCGTATTCAGCTCTCAAAATCAGTAATTCATTCTCCAACCTTGGGTCACTTCCTGCATACACTTTTTCCTGAAGACTTTTTATTTTATGTTCCAATTTAGCTCTCTCCTCTCGAGTCTTCTTAGATTTTGATCCTGTATAACTAATAATATGTCCCCTAATAAAAGCTTTGAAAGCCTCCCACTTTACACATGCTGATGTTTGTGTAGTATTGATGTCAAAGAACTCGTCTATCTGTTTTTCTGTATACTTGACAAATTCCTCATCCTGAAGCCATTTATGCTGAAATTGCCATCTACCTGATTCCTTTGTCAATTTTTTATCTACATATATTAGACAACAGGGTGCATGATCAGAGATCACGATGTTATCATAAAAGCAGTTTTGAATCTTGGACCTTAATTCTGTGGAAATCAAAAAATAATCAATACGTGAGAATGTCTTGTAGGTACTGGAATAACAAGAATAGGCTTTAACTTGTGGTTTCATTTCTCTCCATATATCTAACAACCTCAATTCTTTCATAAAATGATTAATAGTCATCCTACATCCATTGTGCGTACAATCCAGTCCTGTTGATCTATCTATACCTGGATTCAATGTACAATTAAAATCCCCTGCTATTATATGTTGCCCTGTAAGTGATGATAAGATAAGAAATAAATTAGCAAAGAACTTTTGATCATCTATATTGGGACCATATAAGTTCACAAGATTTATATTTTCTAATAGCAAAGAACCTTGAATGATTACATATCTTCCAAATTTGTCTCCAATTACATTTTTCACTTGAAAAGGAACTGATTTATGTATGAGAGTCATAACTCCCCTGGCCCGGGATGAGAATGATGAGGTGAATACACTTCCTTGCCATCTACTCCTAATTCTTTTTATATCCTCCTCTATTAAATGAGTTTCTTGTAAAAACACAATTTTTGAACCCATGTCTTTTATTTTATTCATAACTTGTTTAAGTTTTTTTAAATTTTGTAGACCTCTGCAATTCCATGAAGTTAAATTAAGATTAACACTTTGGTTTATGATCAATAGAGAGTTTGGGATTACCTTGCAGTGTAAACATGCTCATACAGAGAAGCAAAAACATGAGTGGTTGAACATTCATCCTACAAACTACACACAAACAAATTTCCCCTTCCCACACTTGTGGCAAACCCCCCAAAATCAAAAGAAAAATTCCGTCTCCCGATATAGCCATCGACCGTTCCACATCTACGGGGAACAGCCTAAGCCACTCCTTCTTCATCCTCCCAATCACCCTAACTCTACTGCTTTTAATGACGTAACATTAACTCTCCTCTGTAGTTTTCCAACTTAACTCCAAAATTTTTAACAACTTTGTACATCATAGTTTTTTTTTGTTTGTTTTGTTTTTGTTTGTTTTTTTAATATATAATACAATCTATATTTTGTAAACTTACTATTTACTTCAAGTCAGTCAGATGCCTGTGCAAATGCTTAATTATTCTACCTTATATTTTGTTCATGCTTAGCTCCCACCAGTCTCTCCTTTTTCTTTGATCTTCTTGATGAACTCCTGCGCCTCCTCTGGGGTCTTGAAGATGTGGGTTCTGCCCTCATACGTGGTCAGCAGTCTCGCAGGATAGATTACACCATGACGAATCCCAAGGTTGCGCAGCTCCTTACGTATGGGATCAAACTGCTTCCTCAATTGTTGGATTCCTGTGGCCAAATCTGGGTAGAACCGCACCTGCTGGTCCTGGTGTTTAATCTCTCCTTTAGCTCGTGCAGCGTTGAAGATCTTCATCCTGTCTCTGTTGCTAAGAAACTTCATAATTAAGGTCCTCGGCGGTCCCTTATCTCTCCGTGGGCCAATACGATGTGCATTTTCCAGAACCACTGCTGATTGCAACTCCTCGCTGCCCAGCACCTCCGGAATCCACTTTTCCAGAAAGGAACATACGTCCCGACCTTCTGATTCCTCTGGAAGACCCACCAGCCTCAAGTTATTCTGTCTCGACCGAGATTCCAAATCCAAAATATTATCTTCCAGAGATTTATTTTTTTTTTCCAAAGTGCGCACCTTTAATTGAAGACGGGTGACGTCATCTTCAGCACTAGCGAGACGGAGCTCCATCTGCGCCGTTCGTTCTACACAGTCACCCAATTCCTTTCTTATTCCTTCCAACGCTGTCATAATCCCATCAAATCTAGTGGAAAAGTCCGCTCTCATTGAACTCATGGCAGCCATCAGCGCATCTGCGCCTCTCCCCGCAGACATCGCACCGTTGCCAGCCTCCTCCGCCATATATGGAGTTTTATTTGCTGCGTCACAGACCTGAAAGTCCGTTAATTTGGACTGTTTCGGCGGCTCGCTTTTTCCTTTACCTGGTTTTCCAGCCTTAGGCTTCGCCGACATATCCTCGCCCAAACGCTGGGATACGTTCTGTCCCAAATGAGAGAGTTATTTGCCGATTTTTTTTTCTCCAGGAGCAGAGCAGAGTGAGACACGTCCGTCTTACGTGGCAGCCATAACCGGAAGTAAGACTGAAATCTTTACTCAAGTTTTTAAGTAGGTGCTCTTTGTACCCTTAACTCAAGTAGAAATTTTTGGTTGTCTACTTTTAATTATTAATTTCAAAGCACTGCTTTTACATGAGTAGAATTTCTGGTTAGTATACCCACCTGATCATATAATTTAAGTATACATGAGTACATTACTATTATGAATATTTCTTTCCCTTCCCTACTCTCTCAATGGAAAAAAGAAACGCTAGAATAAAAATTAAAAAAATACACATATTTTTGTCATTTATGTAAACCATGACAAAAAAATCCTTCAGGACAAAACATGACACTTGATATTTTCTAACCTGTTTGTATACCACCATAGACGGAGAGAGAACCTGAATTAGACAGAGCTCAGAGAGGGCAAGATGAGACAGAAGAGAGGAGCCAAGGAGAGGAAAGTGTTCAGACAGAGGAAGGAGAGAAGGATAACACCACTAAAAAGTCTAAACACAAGATGTCTGGGTGGGACCCCAACTGGCCCAATAGTCAAGCCTCGGTTGTACAGTACTTCAAATAGTAAGTTCCATATGCAACTTTATTGTGTAAAATTTTAAAAAGAAATAAATCGTATAAAATTAACATATTCCGGTATGTTGTTTTTTTTTTCCTTCCCCTTGTCCTGTCAGGCAGCTAGGCAAACAGAATGGGGATCTGTCACCCTTATTGTGCCAAAACAGATTTACTTTGCCAAGCGGAGCTTATACAGTACCTAACTGTGTATTGTATATTGTTGTAAACTCCTCCTGTAATAACTTTTAATACTTTATTTTAATTATTTTACCCATGGAAGACTCAACAGGATGGGGAAGAGGGAAAGGAAGTGTGTGGAGGGGGAGAAGAAAAGGGAGGGCAACAGACAAAAAAAACAAACAAACCAACAACTAAAACAAACAAAAGACAAACTGCTTCTTTCACCAAAGATGTCTCAACACGAGTCTGGTTTCCGCACCTGTTAAAGGAGAGACACTTGTGCGTGTATGTCTGTGTGCATATATATGAGAACACGCGCAAAATAAGTGTGTGTATGTGAGTGGTTTGTCAGGAAACATACGAAGCGGAGGGCCGGTTGCAGCAGCTCTCCCCCCGGGAACCCCGAGCGGGCAAGGCAGCGCCACCAACCCCCACAGGGCACAAACGTCCGAGGTCAGCAAGCCCCAGGAAAGCCAGGCATCCACCCCCAGAGGGACGATTAAGGGAGGCCACCCCCCGACCTACTTGCCCCCCCCCCCAGCGGGGCCAATGCCCGCCCCCAGGCACCAGGAGGCCAGCGACCCCACCCCCCAGGGGGGAGACTGGCACCCCCAAGGCACCCCCACAGCAGGCCTGCCCCAGTGCCTCTGTCGCACACCTCAGGGACCCCCATGCCCAAAGAAGTCCTCCCACCCAGGGGAGCCCATGTTGCCGAGAGGCACTACCCCCCGTTATTCCAGTATGTTTACACCCCACCCCCGGGAAAAATATGTTGCCACCGCGCCAAGGTCTTTTAGCCAGTGGAAACACTGGAGTTTATACCAACCTTAACACCTTCATGTCTGTTCCTACCAAATTAAATAACTGCCTTTATTACAAAGCCTGCTGTAATTAATATGTCATGATCTGGGCACCATGCCCATGCTCTAAGTTCATTTTGTGACGTCATTGTGTTTTCCCGGATCATTATTTGCCCTTGTTTTGTCCTTTGTCTAGTTTTGAGTTTTGTGTGTATATTGGTTTGCCTATTGTTCCCAGTTCCTCATGTTTTCTGTACCCATAGCCTCTCTCCCTCATGTGTTCCCATTAAGATAGGGCTGCAACTAATGATTATTTTGGTAGTCGACTAACGACTATTTTTTCGATCAGTTGACTAGTCGCGATCATTTTTGTCATGTCTGCCAGCTCAGCTTCCTACTGGCATGGCTCCTGTTCGGGGCTCTAGGTCATGTTTTACCTCACCTTTTTAAGCTTGCACACCTGTGAAAATCACTTTGTTGTCAGTCTTTGCCTTAATATAATGGAGCCTATTATAAAAAATTACCATAGCTAAATAATGACCCATCAAACATGAGTTGGAAACTTGAACTTTACAGCTTAATCAGAAATGTTTGTTGCAACACAATTAAATAATAGATGTTAAAGTGTAAATAAAAACTCAAATAGGAGCTTTGCTGCTCCATAAAGGCTGTTGTAACTACATGTTAAAACAGAGTAATATTCAACTCCATTAAAGTAAAACAAAGAAAATAACAAGCTAGTCCATCCTGTTTGAAACCTTGCTGGGTATAGCAAGAAAAGCGAAAATCGAAAAAGAAAAGCGCTATATAAGTGCAGGTTAGTTAGTTAGTTAGTTAGGGTATAGATATTTAAAAGTTTAATTAGGCTTCACATGAAAATTAAAATAACTTCTTCCAGTCCAAAATAAATAATAAAAAAAACCACTTTAAATATCAGTGCAGGAATGTGAGCCTCCACTACACATACAGTAAAATATTTAAGCCATTTTAAATTTATTTGCGATGATTATGGTTAACTTCTTTTAATTAAATTGCAAATCATGCTATTCTAATTTACCGAGATGCACTAATATTCGGAATGAAGGCTGATATTACAGTGACAATAATAGAAAATACAAAAAAGAGTAAGTTGCTCATGTAATTCACCTATTTACTGCAGTTAACATATAGCTAACATAACGGAAGCAGCTCAGCTGTCAGCATTCATCGTAAGAGAGATTACTGTCCAACAACAGGTAAACTATTTAGACGACACACACTAGTAGTATGGTCAGTTTTCTAAAGCTGAGAGAGTTGCTCATTGAAAATAAGAAGTGCTAACATTACTTGCTAACCTTACCGGTGCAGTCCGCTGACAGGTGGCTGGAGACGGAGGAATGGAGAGGAGGAGGAAATGGATGCATCGCTGTAGTGCAGCTGTGATATGACACACTGCTTTACAGTCTACATTTAACTTGTTTCATTTATTAATTTTTGGTAAAATCCTCCCATACTTTGGAAACTTTTGGCCTTCTCCGTGATTTTCTCTCCATGTTGCCATGATGCGTTCTTCTTCTTCTTCTTCTTCGCTGAAACAGTTAAACTGAACATTCCCGCGGCATGCATATAAACTTTAAAATTAAACGATTTGTTGACAACAAAAATCTGCGTCGACAAATTTTTATAATCGACATTATCAACGTCGAGTAATTGTTTCAGCCCTACCATTTAGCCCCTGATTGTTCACCCAGCTGTCTTGTGTCTGTGATTATTAGTCTTCCTATACAGTATATGTCAGTTTGTGCTTGTGCTCTGTCTGGTGTTATCGTCATAGAGTCGTCAGTCAGTCGTAGTCATTCGTCCTGTCATTAATCCTGCCTTGTCTCCAGTCAGTTTGTTCCAGTGATTTAGTTTTGTTTGCAGCCCCCGAGCTGTCATTTATTTTCTCAGTTCCTGTCAATAAAAATATCATTGCGCCATTGTTCTGTCTGCACCTTGGGTCCCACCTTGAAAACCACATCTGCCTCCCAAAGCAGAATATGACAGTATGATACCAGGAAAAAAGGACTCTGCAGATATGGATTCGGTGGCTCTTGGGTATAATGAGGAGGAGCGTCCGGGGTTTGTGCTGCTCAGAGACTGTGTGTTCAGTTATCAAGCTCCACTCCTTTGGAACCAGCTCCCAATCTGTATTTGGGAGTGAGACTCGATCTCTGTTTTTAAGAAAAAGGGTTAAAACCTTCCTTTTTGATATAGCCTATAGTTAGGGTGACATCAGGTGCCCCTGAACCCTCCCCTAGTTATGCTGCTAATAGGTTTAGACAGCCGGGAGACCTCCAACAATGCACTGGGCTTCACTCCTTTCTTCACTCTCAATTAAATATTTTTGCTGGTCATTAACATCTGTTTGTTCTCTCCCATAGATTGAGTCCCTGTCGCGCTCTTTGCTCTCTACATGGCTGTTCTTTTCTTCTTCTTCTCTATCCCCTCACCCACCAGCCAGCCACAGCAGATGACTGCCCCTCCGTGAGCCTGGTTCTGCTGGAGGTTTCTTCTTGCTAAAAGGGAGTTTTTCCTCTCCACCGTCGTCAAGTGCTTGCTGACAGGGGATCGCCTGATTGCTGGGATCTTTCTGCAATTGTGGGGGGTTCCCCTACAGTTGAAAGTGCTATGAGGTGACTGTTATTGTGAAATGGGGCTATATAAATAAAGTTGAATTGAATTGAATTGAATTATGTCCAAGGCCCTTTCCTCCCACACACCGGAGGAGGCTCTGGAGTACCTGGATATTGTGGAGGAGACACTCCAGGTGACTCCCAGCCAGTCACAAAAACGAGAGGTCATCGGTTTCCTCGTCTCCATATTACAACTCTGACGCACACTCTGTATGAAGGCATAGCAACTGCAACTGCCATCTCCATGGCAGTTGCAGTGCCAGCTCCTCCATCTTCTACACTGATGCCCTTGCCCGCTACTGCTTCCTTGTCGGGGTCCCCAGCGGTGGCTTCAGAAGCAGCAGAGCAGACCAGGCAAGTACATTTTTTTCTTTTTACACCTATTGGTGAGGGGTCTTGCCTGGTACTAGGTTGGGGTTCGCAGTAGCAGTCACCAGTCACTGCTGAGCCTCCGTCACCTGTCTTTGCTGCGTTTTACCTGGTATGGACATGACACCTACCTGTGTTTCTCCTTCCCCGTCCGAGGTGCCTGCATCAGGGATGGTGTTGCAGGCTTTGTCTTCAGCTGTCTCCAAGGTGCACGCCACAGCTCAAGTACCAGTTCCGTGTCTCTCCCTGGCTTGAGTGCCGGCTCTGTTTTGCTTCTCAGCTCCAGTGCCAGCACCACCTTCATCATCCAAGCAGCACGCTCCACATTCATCGTCTGAGCAGCACGCTCCACATTCATCGTCTGAGCAGCACGCTCCACATTCATCGTCTGAGCAGCACGCTCCACATTCATTGTCTGAGCAGCATGCTCCACATTCATCGTCCGAGCTGCACGCTCCACCTGGTTCATCCGAGCTGCATGCTCCACCTGGTTCATCCGAGCAGGCCACTCCACCTGGTTCGTCCGAGCAGGCCGTTCCACCTGGTTCGTCCGAGCAGGCCGTTCCACCTGGTTCGTCCGAGCAGGCCGTTCCACCTGGTTCGTCCGAGCAGGCCGCTCCACCTGGTTCGTCCGAGCACGCCGTTCCACCTTCGCCATCATCTGAGCAGGTCACTTCACCATTGCCGTCATCTGAGCAGGTCGCTCCGTCATCATCATCTGAGGCCACCACTCTTCAGCCTCTGCCATCTGTGGTCACCGCTTTTCAGCCTTCGCTGTCTGAAGTCAGCGCTCCACAGCCACTGGCTCCTGAGTTCAAGACTCCTTCGCTGCTATCCCCTGAGCTGAAAGCTCCTGCGGTACCATGTTTTTCTGTCTGGTGGTCTGCGGACTCTGGAAGGCCACCAGACCCGTCATGCTTGTTGGTTGGGGGGGCATGAACTCTGGGCGGCCTCCTGATCCACTCTGCTCTTTGGTTGGAGGGGGTCCTTGGACTCTAGTTGCCCCCCACCCACCATGTTCTCTTGTTTGGGGGGTCATTATAGTCTGGTCGGCCCCCTGACACACCGTTCTTCCTTGAGTGGTAGTCTCTGGACTCCGGCCGACCACCTGATGGACTGTTTTGGTTTGTTTTTTCCCTCCAGACCTTCGTTCCCCCCCTCCCTCCTGGTCTGTTGGTTTTCTTTTGTCTGTTCTGGGGGCATCTGGACTCCATCCTTGGGAGGAGCGCTGTCATGATCTGGGCACCATGCCTATGCTCTTAAGTTCATTTTTTGATGTTATTGTGTTTTCCCGGTTCCTTATTTGCATTATTTGCCTTTGTTTTGTCCTTTGTCTGGTTTTGGGACTTGTGTGTGTACTGGTTTGCCTATTGTTCTCAGTTCCTCATGTTTTCTGTACCCGTAGCCTCTCTCCCTCATGTACTCCTGTTTAGCCCTTGATTGTTCACCCAGCTGTCCTGTGTCTGTGATTATTAGTCTCCCTATATATGTCAGTTTGTGCTTGTGCTAAGTCTGGTGTCATCATCATAGAGTCATCAGTCATTCGTAGTAATTCGTCCTGTCGTTAATCCTGCCTTGTCTCCAGTCCATTCGTTCCAGTCATTTAGTTTTGTTTGCAGCCCCCGAGCTGTCGTTTATTTTCTCAGTTCCTGTCAATAAATCATTGCACCATCATCGAGGAGTACACTGAGGTTGTTGTAGCATACATAGCTAAATGCAATGATGATGTCACTCACTGCAAAACCATCACTGTTTGTGCTAACCAAAAGCCATGGATGACAGCAGAGGTCCACACGCTCCTGAGGGCTCGGGACGCAGCCTTCAGGGCCAGCGACACTGCAGGACTAACAACAGCTAGGGCCATCCTGTCCTGTGGTATCAAGGAGGCAAAACTACTGCACAGTAAGAAAATATCGGGACACTTCAGCAACACTAGAGAAGCACGTTCCCTCCGGCGTGGCATACAGACCCTCACCAACTACAAACCTCCACCTCAGGCCTGTGCAAATGACATCATACTGCTTAACAACTTAAATGACTTCTTTGGCCACTTTGAAACACAAAACAGCACAGAAGACCACTCCTCCCCCAGATAAGCAGGCTATAAGTCTGGATCCAGATAGCATAAGATAAGATAAGCTTTTATTAGTCCCACAATGGGGAAATTCCAGGATTGCAACAGCACAGGGATAGCAACACTCAGAGCAATAATTAAGAAGATAGAAAAATAAAAATAAGAGCAGTGAATATACATACGTAAGTCCAACTCCTAGCCTGCCCGTGTGGTTTAGTCTCTAAGCCCGGCGGAACTGCTTTTACTAATAGGAGAAGGGGCGAGGGCGGATCTCTGGCGCCTTAAAACCAGATGCTTCGGGTAGATGGTGGCTCGTCAACCTGGGAAGGTAGCCCATCTAGGGGAAGGCAAACCCTGATTTCAAACCTCTGCTGCCTTGCGGCATACCCGGTCACGGGAAAGGCTTCGGGAGTCAACCCTGAGGAAAAATCCGGAGTCGGAGCCCCTAAGGCAGTTCTATGTTGTGCTCAACATCGTTCTGGCAGCTCCTGCAACGGCGCTGGTGCCAAACTGTAGCAGCCCTGCTGTTCCTTTGGATTCATCAGTGACGTGGAGAGGGGGGACATGCTGCATGGGCAACATCTTGTCCTCCATATCTTCCTGCCCAGGCTTGAATCCTACCAACGCCCAACGCTGGAAGGTAGAACACCGGATCACTGGAGAGGACACTCCAGCTTCGCCTTTGGCGTAGACAAAACACGGGGAATGATAGTTACCGGTTATAAGCCACCGCTCAATTGGCGTAGAGCGCGGCGCCAGGGGTTGTTTCCGACGGTGGGAGGGATCATCGGATCTCACTGGACAGCTACCGCCCGCCTCAAGCTGGGCAGCCCCCAGCCAATAAGGTGTTGTCCCGCCACAGCTTGCTTTCCTCATTGGGTGCATGGGGATGAGGAGAAATCCGAACAGCAGGCTGAGAACCTTCGCACCAGGCAAGACAATAAAACAAAAGAGACCAACTCTAAAACTGGGAACTTGGAACGTCCGCACTATGATGACGGGACTCGCTGCTAACCTCAAGGACATCAATGACACCAGGAAGACTGCCATCATCAATAAGGAGCTGAAGAGACTGGGAGTGGATATCGCCACTCTCCAGGAAACACGGTTGGCTGACGCAGGCACACTGAGAGAGAAGGACTACACGTTCTACTGGCAGGGAAAGGGCAGTGACGAACACAGGGAACACGGAGTGGGCTTCGCAGTGAAGAACACCTTGCTGAAGATGGTGGAACCGGGCAGCACTGGCTCTGCACGACTCCTCACCCTTCGCCTGAACACCACTCAAGGCCCAGTCACCCTCGTCAGTGTGTATGCCCCAACACTGACAGCCACACCAGAGGCAAAAGACGAGTTCTACGAGAATCTCGCAACAACTGTCAGGATCATCCCCAACTCTGATCAACTCATTCTCCTTGGAGACTTCAATGCCAGAGTGGGTGCTGACCATGACTCCTGGCCCTCCTGTCTTGGACCTTTTGGCGTAGGCAGAATGAACGACAACGGACAGCGGCTGCTCGAGTTCTGCACATATCACGATCTGTGCATCACAAACTCGTTCTTCAAGACCAAGCCCCAACACAAGGTTTCCTGGCAACATCCACGCTCAAAGCACTGGCACCAGCTGGACTTGATCCTGACCAGGCGCACCTCACTGAAGAACGTGCTAATCACCCGTTCGTTCCAGAGTGCAGATTGTGACACAGACCATTCATTGGTGTGTTGCAAGGTCAAGCTGCAGCTGAAGAAATTCCATCGTGCTAGACAGCCTGGAAAGGCACGGATTGACACCAGCAAGGTGGCTCAACCAGAACTTGTTGAGCAGTTTGCCTCCACCTTTGAGAAGGAACTTGGTGTACCACAAGGAGGAGAATCTGCAAAGCAGAAGTGGGAAGAGCTGCGAAACACCATCCACCGCACAGCCTTGGCTACCTTTGGGAGGAAGACCTCGAAGTCACAGGACTGGTTTGATGCCAAGTTGACCGAGATGACCCCCGTCATTGAAGCCAAGCGCTCAGCACTTGCTGAGTACAAGAAGTACCCAAACGAGAAGAATCTCCAGATTCTCAGGGCTGCGAGAAGCAAAGTTCAGCAGACTGCTCGGCGCTGTGCCAACGAGTACTGGACTCAGCTCAGCCAAGACATTCAAACCACTGCCATAACAGGGAACATCCGTGGTATGTACGATGGCATCAAGAAAGCACTTGGTCCGGCTCAGAGCAAGACGGCCCCCCTCAAATCCTCCACTGGGGAGATGATCACAGAAAAGAACAAGCAGATGGAGAGATGGGTGGAACACTACTCCGACCTCTACTCCAGACAGAACACCGTGACACCTTCAGCCCTTGATGCCATCAACTGCCTGCCATCCATGGACGAACTTGACGCCAAGCCAACCATCGACGAACTCAGCAAGGCCATTGATAGCTTGGCCGCTGGCAAGGCACCCGGCAACGACGGCATACCCCCTGACCTGATCAAGCACTGCAAGACCGTCCTACTGCTGCCATTGCATGACGTCCTCTGCCAGTGTTGGAAGGAAGGTGCCGTACCACAGGACATGAGGGATGCCAAGATCATCACCCTTTACAAAAACAAAGGGGAGAGAAGCGACTGCAACAACTACAGGGGCATCTCCCTCCTCAGCGTTGTTGGCAAAGTCTACGCACAAGTTGTTCTCGTTCGTCTACAGAAGCTTGCCGAACGTGTCTACCCCGAGTCTCAGTGTGGCTTCCGCGCTGAGCGATCGACGGTAGACATGATATTCTCCATCCGCCAACTCCAGGAGAAATGCAGAGAACAGAACATGCCCCTGTACGTCGCCTTCATCAACCTCACCAAAGCGTTCGATCTGGTCAGCAGAGAGGGCCTTTTCAAGATCCTGCCAAAGATAGGATGCCCACCAAAGTTGCAAAGCCTCATCGAATCGTTTCACACCAACATGCAGGGGATAGTGCAGCACGATGGCAACGTCTCAGAGCCATTCAACATACGCAGCGGAGTGAAACAGGGCTGTGTACTTGCACCAACCCTCTTTGGGATTTTCTTTGCTATGCTCCTGAGGCATGCCTTCAGCACAGCAACAGAGGGAATCTACCTGCACACAAGATCTGACGGCAGGCTTTTCAACCTCGCCCGCCTGAAAGCCAGAACCAAAGTACGCGAGGCTCTAATCAGAGACATGCTGTTCGCAGACAACGCTGCAGTCGCAACCCACACACAGCAGGAGCTTCAGACCCTGATGGACCGCTTCTCCCAGGCATGCAAGGACTTCGGGCTTACCATCAGCCTGAAGAAGACTAACGTCTTGGCGCAAGGCACGGAAGCTCCACCAACCATCACCATCGACGACTACGAGCTGGAGGTCGTGAATCAGTTCACGTACCTGGGGTCTACGATCAGCAACAACCTCTCCCTTGATACAGAGATCAACAAGAGGATTGGAAAATCAGCCTTCACACTCGCTCGCCTCACCACACGAGTGTGGGAGAATCCCAAACTCTCTGTCAAGACGAAGATGGCAGTGTACAACGCCTGCGTCATCAGCACACTACTCTATGGGAGTGAGACGTGGACAACATACGCCCGGCAGGAAAAGAGACTGAACTCCTTCCACTTGCGCTGCATTCGCCACATCCTGGACATATCCTGGCAGGACAAAGTGCCCAACACAGAAGTTCTGTCCCGCGCCGGCCTTCCCTCCATGTTCACTCTACTCAGGCAGCGCAGGCTCCGCTGGCTAGGCCACGTTCACCGTATGGAGGATAGCAGAATCCCCAAAGACGTCCTCGACGGAGAACTGGCAACTGGCAGGAGAGACGTTGGCCGCCCACAGCTGCGCTTTAGAGACGTCTGCAAGAGAGACATGAAGGCCCTGGAGATCAACACAGAGCGCTGGGAGGACCTTGCAACGGACCGCTCCAAATGGAGAGGCACCCTGACCAGACAGCTTAAGGCGGGTGAAGAAAGACTGACTGCTGCAGCAGATGAAAAAAGGACCCGCAGGAAGAACCGCCACAGACCCAGCAGCACGGAGACCATCTACAAGTGCGACCTGTGTAACAGGGACTGCCATTCGCGCATTGGCCTGTTCAGCCACAGGCGGTGCTGTTCCAGCAGAGTAGACATTTAGGATTCTCTTCCATGGTCATCATAGACCGACGGAGGCCGACGACATATAAATATATATACAAAGTGCAGAGCATTGTAGCAAGATGGAATAAACAGCATAACCATCTACTTAGTTATCCTACATAGTATGAATATGTACCCATACATATTGTCACCCTCCGTAGTGACTGATATTGTCCTAGTTGTATACTGGAGGGGACCATTTGTGTAAGTCTGTTGCGTCCTTTGCATTCAATACTATTAGGTCGTCACGTTTTTTTGCTATCTCTGCGAGCAGCCCTGCTTAGGTTATACAGTCTGACAGCCGTAGAAAGGAAGGACCTGCGAAACCTCTCGGTTGCGCACCTAGGCCGTCACACTGAGCACAGGGGCCCCACAAGGGTGCGGGCTCAACTCGCTGCTCTTCACCCTGCTGACCCATGACTGTGTTTCAGCCTACAACACCAACCACATCATCAAGTTTGCAGACGACACAACGGTGGTGGGCCTCCTCGCTAACAATGAGGGGGTCAACTACAGAAATGAGGTGACACAACTGGTCCAGTGGTGTAAAGACAATAATCTCTTCCTGAATGTGGGGAAAAACCAAGGAGATTGTGGTTGACTTCAGGAGGGGACACATACAGCATCCCCCTCTGATCATTGATGGAGCAGCTGTGGAGAGGGTGAGCAGCACCAAGTTCCTGGGGGTGCACATCTCTGAGGACCTCTCGTGGTCTAACAACACCACAGCACTGGCCAAGGAGGCTCAAACTCGCTTCTATTTCCTCCACAAACTGAGGAGAGCACGAGTCCCCCCCCCCCCCCCCATCATGTTCTCATTCTACCGGGGCACCTTTGAGAGCATCCTCACCAGCTGCATCATGGTGTGGTAGATGGTGTACCATCTACAAGTTTGTTGGATCCCTTTCCTACAAGACTTTAAGGGTATTCTGCTCCTTATTAACACCTCCATACTTGATCTGATTAAGCTGTCTCTACTAGCTGGTTATGCACCTCATGCCTTTAAGTTAGCCGTAATTAAACCATTACTTAAAAAGTCTACTCCTCATCCTGATGTTTTAGCTAATTATAGGCTCATTTCAAACCTTCCTTTCATGTCCAAAATCCTTGAAAAGGTTGTTGTAAAACAGTTGTCCATTTGCAGAACAATGGATTGTATGAAGAATTTCAGTCTAGCTATAGAATACACCACAGTACAGAAACAGCTTTAGTCAAAGTTACAAATGACCTCCTTATTGCCTCTGACAATGGACTTGTCTCTGTGCTCATCCTGTTAGATCTGAGTGCTGCATTTGACACTACTGAGCATACAATTTTGCTACATAGACTTAACATATCATTGGGATCAAGGGAACTTCTTTGGCCTGGTTTAAATCATATTTATCAGACAGTGGCAAAGATTATGCCAAGGGTGGCCTTGGCCATCCCTCCCTGGCCACCACCCAGCTCCACCAGTGCTTATTTTTGGACAGAGCCTTAACACATGGAGTCACATTTGTACGCCAGTTGTTAGCGTTTCCAGATCTCCAGCAAAGAAAATGATGTTTTGTAGACCTTCAATCTTGTAACAAAGCTATTTGTCGTGTGAGTAAAATACAATTTGAGCAAACAAAGGTCTGTTAGCTGTTCAAAAAGATGTGTAATTCTTACCCAAGTCTTCATTAGATTAGTCGCGATTAGGTTTTCTTCCAAAATCTAAATTGCAATTGTGCAAAATGTTATTTTCTTTGTTCAAAATCACAAATGTGGCACAAATCTACTGTAACTTCATATTCATATGCATAATCTTCTACATCAAAATTTCTGCTGAGGAACAACTGCTTTGATTTTTAAGCAACATCTCTGGAGATATTCTATATTTCACATTTTGATATACATATTGTAGTAATACAGTGCAATACTGTAATACAGTAATAGCTAAATAACCACAAAACAGTAATGCATCTTTTTTGTGTGTTGAATCAAAGTGGAATCTTTGCTGATATTGATCAGGTGAAAACTGCTCCACCAGCTACCCCTTGTTTTCATCTTTCTCTCCATTGTGACCTCTTCAGGTGAACAGCTGGCTCAGCACTGTGTTTGGTGATCAGACAATACCCCAGTTTGAAGTCAACGCAAGGACGGTGGACATCCTGTACCAGCTGGCTCAGTGCAGTGAAGCCCGGTGCAGTGACACAGCTCTTCTTACGGAGGACCTCAAACAGAAAGCAGCAGAGTACCAGGCTGAGGGTGAGGAAAGTAGAGCAATGATGGCTTCCAAAAGGATCAACCTGGACAGCAACATTTGCAGTATAAACACGCACAGACTGTAGTAACATATTTTTTCTCTTATCTTCACAACTTTAATGTCAAGTTTTATTCGCCAACTCTGGCAAAGATGAAAATTAGCACAATGGTGCTGCTTCCATCATCACCATCCACAACATCACATTCATGGTACTGCTGTCCCTTTCGTGTGGTTAGATTGGTTAAAGGGTTTAGAAACATCAGTTATGATATGCCAATGATACCAATGTATTGTGTTACAGAGATCTGTATTGTGTTTTTAAAGAAGGACTGGTCCAGACGTCCTCTAATGCCACTGTTTTGCCTGTATGATGAATTGTGTCATGGGCTTCAACTTCATTTACAGCAGGGGTGTCCAATCGTGTGCCATGGAGGGCCAAAACCCTGCAGGTTTTCTCTTCTACCCAGTCTCTTCATCAGGTGTTTTCACTGATCAGCAATCAGTGGGAAGAAGTTCAGTGAAATCTGCTGTTGAAGACACTGGTTGGAGGTAAAGTCTGCAGGGTCTTGGCTTTTTATGGCACATGATTGGACACCCCTGATTTAGAGTGATCTGCCCAGGTCCTCACAGTAGCACATTCCTCCCACTTTAGTGTTGATAGTGGGACTTGATTGAAAACTACTGTAGATCCTGGCTCTGGAAGTCACTGATTTCATTTTAATTTTGCTTGGGGATACAGTGAAAGAGAGTAAAAAAGAATTGTTCACAAAAGTAAAATAATACTATACCAATAAATGCTGATTTGATTGGTGCGGTCAGCTTGGGACTATACCGCATTCCAAATTGTTATGCAAATGGGATTTTAGTGTCGTAAACATTCAGTTTTTGTTTTTCAATTAAACTCATGGATGGTATTGTGTCTCAGGGCTCTTCGGATCACTGATGTCAATCTCAGACACCTGCTATAATTGGTTTGCCAGGTGAGCCCAATTAAGGAAAACCACTTAAGAAGGATGTTCCACATTATTAAGCATGCCACAGGTTTCAAGCAATATGGGGAAATAAAGGATCTCTCTGCTGCCAAAAAGCATCAAATAGTGCAATGCCTTGGACAAGGTATAAAAGCATTAGATATTTCACAAAAACTTAAGTGTATCATTGTACTGTAAAGAAATTTGTGACTGATTCAGAGCACAGATGGGTTCGTGCAGATAAAGGCATAATGATGAAGGTTTCTGCCAGAGAAATTCATCAGATTAAGAGACCAGCTGCTAAAATGCCATTACAAAGCAGCAAACAGGTATTTGAAGCTGCTGGTGCCCCTGGAGTCCCACAAACCTCAAGGTGTAGGATCCTCCAGAGGCTTGCAGTTGTGCATAAACCTACTATTGGGCCACCCCTAACCAATGCTCACAAGCAGAAACGGTTGCAGTGGGCCCAGAAATACATGAAAACTAATTTTCAAACGGTCTTGTTTATTGATGAGTGCTGTGCAACCCTGGATGGTCCAGGTGGATGGAGTAGTGGATAGTTGGTGGATGGCCACCATGTCCCAACAAGGCTGCGACGTCAGCAAGGAGGTGGCGGAGTCATGTTTTGGGCCGGAATCATGGGGAGAGAGCTGGTAGGCCCGTTTAGGGTCCCTGAAGGTGTGAAAATGACTTTGGCAAAATATACCGTATAGTGTTTCTGATTGACCACTTTCTTCCATGGTACAAAAAGAACCGTACCTTCTGTCGCAAAATTATCTTCATACATAACAATGCACTATCTCATGCTGCAAAGAATACCTCTGTGTCACTGGCTGCTGTGGGCATAAAAGGAGAGAATCTCATGGTGTGGCCCCCATCCTCCTGTAACCTTAACCCTATTGAGAACCTTTGGAGCATCCTCAAGCCAAAGATCTGTGAGGGTGGGAGGCAGTTCACATCAAAACAGCAGCTGTGGGAGGCTATTCTGACACCTGGCAAAGAAATTCAAGCAGAATCTCTCCAAAAACTCACAGGTTCAATAGATGCAAGAATTGTGAAGGTTATATCAAAGAAGGGGTCCTATGTTAACATGTAATTTGGCCTGTTAAGATGTTTTGATTGAAATAGCTTTTGATTTCAGTAAATATGACCTCCTAATGCTGCAAATTCAACAAATGACCATTTTATGTTCTTTACAACCAATACAATGTTTTGAAACTTTGTTGTGCATAATAATTTGGAACGGTGCATTGCGAGTTTTTTAATTTTTGAAAAAAAAAAGTTATCGTTGGGAGGTTTGTTCAATGAAATTTGAATTATGCTCTAACGGCTGATGACTTGAAAATTATACTGACTGTCATTTGCATCGACTATTTAAGAAAATCAGAGACAAATATCATTTGCATAATAATTTGGAATGCAGTGTATGCTGCCAATCCTAAGCCAGAAATACAGCCATGACTGAGACACAGAGTTTAATTTTGACTTACTTTTCAAGATGTGTTTATGACCTGTGTCCTACTAGGTGCCCATTTCCAAGATGTTCTTCTACAAGGTGTTGGTCTGTCCTCTGCAAGTCTGTCAAAGCCTGCAGCTGATTACTTGTCTGCTTTAGTGGACAATGCCATGGTGCTTGGAGTGAGAGACACATCCCTGAGCAAGTACACCATCATCATCACTCATGTTGTTCTCTAATTTTTATTCACTCTTTCCTTCTGAGTTGATCACTGATTGGAATAACATGCCTATGTCTTATATAGCTTCATGCCAGCAGTCAATGGCCTCACTGGTGAAGTTTTAGAAGTGGAGAAGTTAAACAGAAGACTTGAGAGAGAACTCCGAGCTCTCAGGAAAAGACTCAGCACTACTCTGGTGTTACGGGGCAGTTTACAAGAGTAAGAGCATAGAGTAGCTGTGCAGGATTACAATTGATTTGTAACATTGTTATTTAAAAATGATCACATGAACAAAAATCCTGTGAATGCACATTAAAACTAGATGCTACTTATGTAATTGATGCTGACAGGGATATCAACAAAACTACCAAATCTCAGGCGGTGGAGAGCGCTAAAGCAGAAGAGAGGCTGCTCAGCATGGACTTTGTGATGGCAAAGGCTAAAGAACTCAGTAAAAGAAGGGAGAGGTCTGAGGTATGTTGGGCATTAAGGTAATGGCACATGTTTACTGTGCACATCATACAGTATCAAAATGAAATAAAGAAGGGAGAATGGTAACATGTCACTTAGCAATTTAACAAAAAATATACAGCTTTCGTAAGTTCTTTATTTGCATTTCAATTTTAAAATAAGTAAACAGTATATTTATGTTTGCAAGACTGAACATAAGTGAAAAAGCAACCAATGTCCAAATAAAATCACTGAAAGACCTTCAGAGAGCCTGAAGAAAAATTCCTCAAGGCCACTTAAAAAAAATTAGGGCCCGCTTACATGACAAAGTTTGTTCCAAGGCTCAGCTAATCCACAGCCCTGCTGGAGAAGTGCACTTCAGCTCTGACCTAACTTCAAGCACGCATATGTGTACCCTACTTGCATGTCTTTCGGCTGCACCCTTTCAAAGTCACCTCAAAACAGTGTATCATCACCTTATATCACGATGATCTGCATGTTGAATTTGGTAAGGATTTTTATGCCGGCTGCCCTTCCTGACACAACCCTGCCCATTTATCCGGGCTTGGGACTGTCACAGAGAGCACACTGGCTTGTGGCTGGGTAACCAACTGTCCTTCCTCCATTCTATTTTTGCTGAGCACCAAGCTAGAAGGCAGGAAGCACCATTTTTATATGGTCTTTCGTATGACCCAGCCGGGACTTAAAACCCAAGACCTCCCGGTTGTGGGGCGGATGCTTTACCTCTAGGCCACCACTCCAGTTATATCTTACGTGCATGTGATGGGCGAAAACTTCTCCCATCCCTCTTTAAAACAGTGGCGAGAGACCCCTACAGGAAAAAAATACTCAAAACGAGCCAAAAAATCTGTTAAGTTTAAGTGCTCTCCATTCTTCTCCGTTGTGCTGTCCCTGGCGCCATTTACACCTGGCATAAAATGCTGTAGTGACCAACCACATGCACATCTGGTATTATGAGTCTCCAGAGATCCCGTTTGTAATCTGATCAAGCTCCTTCCAGCATCCACTGTGAGTGAGTCAGGAAAAAAAAGGTTTGAGCAGGTGGATGGAAAGTAGTCTATCTTCTACTGCTTATCTGGGGATCTGGGTCATGGGGGCATCAGTCCAGGCAGAGACTTCGGCCCGGTTCACATAGCACCATGATCCCTCCTGCAGGTGGTGAGCCCACTGGAGGGCGGACCCATGTACCTCCTTTGTGTACACTGGGTCCTTGATGTTGTGTTTTTCATGGCGATCCACTGGACCGTTCTTAGTCTGGCCCTTCACCCAGGACCAATTTACCTTGAGAGACCCTACCAGGGGCAAGTTGCCCCCGACAACATAGCTCCTGGGATTCTGAATGATCAGCAAGAAGAATTAACATGGCCAGAACATCAGTGCAGAAAATGGACAAGATCTGGAAGAACAAGACGGTCAACGATGATCTCAGACTGTGTTTGACGAGGTCCACGGCATTCTCCATCATGACCTATGGAAGTGAATCCTAGACCATTTCAAAGAAGGTGGAGAAAAAGCTGAATGCTTTTGAAATATAGTTCTATTGACTGCTGCTACGAGTCTCTTGGAGGGACAAAAGAACCAACCAATGTTTGCTTGAGACCTTAAGACAAAAGCCAACACTTCATGAACAGGCCTGGAAAAGGAAGCTCTGTTTCTCTGGCCATGCAATGAGATATGATGGCCTGGAAAAGACCATAATCCAAGTCAAAGTTGAGGGTAAGCATGGCAGGGGAAGACCACAGATGGCATAGCATTCAGACAAATGCAGTCTGCCTAGAGCATCACAACTGGCAGAAAATCACGAAGGCTGAAAAGTCTCTATGACAGCCGCAGCAGCTCACTAACGGGCCAACTGATTTGGAGAGGGAGAGATTACAATGTGATGATATTTGTAAAAGCGATAGCAGAGCTTCAGCCCAGCTGCACTAAAAATGGTGCGAGTACAGGACAGCCATGAAGGCTGCACATGTGAAAACCACTTCAGGTGTTGCCTGGTCCAACTTGACCCCCAGTGTGAGTGGGGCCTTACAGAAATGTATGGCTCCTTGGAACCAAATATAAAAAAGGTGGTTCAAGACTTTTGCACAGTACTGTAGAAGGGTGAAACCACAGGAAAACTTGTACAGAGTCTACGAGTTCCTCATCTAGGCTTTTGAAGAGTTTCTAAAGATTAACCTGGGGCTTGTTGGTCTCGGGACATTTGTGCTCTGTGGGGGCTGGTGGCGTTGTTGTGCTTGCTCGGGGTTTCTGGGGGGAATGGGGGGGTTGGTGTGACTGGCCACCCTTTTCGTATGTTTCCTGACAAACCACTCACACACACTTATTTTGCATGTGCTCTCATACACACGCACACATATGCACACACACATGTGTAGCATTGACCTTGGGTTCCAATCTATAAAATCATTCTTTGCTGAAGAAAAATTGTTTCAACTCAAAAGTCTGGTCATGAACTGCTTCACTTACCCAAGGACCAGAGCTGTAAACTACCCATTGGCCATAAAGTGGATGTTAATCCCTTCTCCAGGACTTAGTCATTCTCCCTTTTCTGCTCTTTGGCAAAGAAATGTTTTAAATCGACAGGTTTATAGCTGATATAATCAAGACTTGGGAGTCAAGATTGTCCAGTAAACAACCAGACAGTTTCACAGTGCCATCTGGTGGACGAATCAGGAATATTTAATTTTTCTCTTTGCAGTGGAATTTATGTGTTATGGACAAATAAATTAACTCATATTCTTTCTGTCAAGCCAGTATCCTCTACTGAAGACATGGTTGAACTCTTGGGCTGGACAGTGTGGTTTCAAATGCTTTTATTGGTATGATTTTATATGTGTTGCTTTATTTTCAAGAAGAAATAAATTTTTGCATGCTTACTATCACAAATTAATTAACAGTTACAATGTAGAGACATTGTATGTTCCCTTATTGAGTAGAATATCTTAGTTGCTAAAGTTTAAAGAATTTATGCTTTCATAGGCAGCACATATACTTTAGGAGGATTTCACTCTTCATATCAAATTTCTATCTCTTCTCTGTCTGTGGGAGACCCCCACCTCAGAAATTTGAATTGACCAATAGAGTTCCAAGCTTCACTACATCTCCTTTTTAGTCAGTTTATGACTTCTGCCAAACAAAGAAGCTCAAATGTAATTGGTTCAGCCAGTTGTCATGAAGTTTAGTACCATCCTGCCACACCTGAGGAAAACTTGCTTTTTGTTTCCTTTGTTCAGTTTTGGGGCGGTGGTCAAGCTGTAAGGAGCAGACGTCTCTGCTCTTCCATTTTTTTCCCTATCTTCAAGTAGGCCCAGAGCCTGTCATGCTTTGTGAATTTTTTTGTCTTTTCTTTAAAGTTCACTTTTTCTTATTTTAATATTTTTCTTTAAATTTCCATGTAAGAAGATTTTGTTTGATTTTTTTTTTTTTTAAGCTTAAACCAACTCATTCCAGCCACAATACATTGGAAGAAACGGATCTGTGGCGTGTTCTTGTCCCAATTTGAATTTCTGATGGGACTTCGTACAATAAACAAATTCCTTTTCAGTGCATAAGAGAAGACCTCGCCCAGCTTGCTGAAGAACAGCCCGATTGCAATCTCAGGAGCATGGCCTTGTGGGAGAATCTGTCTATCAGCCTCTCCATCAACGGAATCCACGGACATCCAGCTGAATCAAGGTTGGCACGTGGGGGCCCTGCTGCCACCAGGGACGCAATGATTCTGCTTGGCTGATGGTCTGTTGTTTAATTTAAACTTAATTCTTCAGAATATTCCTGGTATAAGTTCTTTAAACTTAATTTCATGCAAACCCCCATCAGAATTTCAAAATGCATTTTGTCCTTTCATTAATTTACTTACTTTTTCAGAGTAACACCAATTTTCTATTTTTATAAATAGTTTACTCATCATTTTCTTCATAAAATTGCATCCATTTTTCTTAACCAATGCTATTTTATGGTTTTCCAATTTCCAGTACATCGCCAAGTTAAACTGCTTTATTTGGTTCCAAAAATGTTTGATTCACAGGTTACACTCAGGAACTCAATAACAGTCTATAATGCCCATAATACATGTTGAATTCTCTGTTTTAAAGTTATCCAAATGTGTTAACCTATTCTGACATTTCTTATTAAACCATTGAAAGACATATGGGAGTTATTGTTTGATTTCATGTCCATCTTCTTGATTATCAGCAGACAAAAATTCACAAGGGTTTGTTTTGAGACTGATTCATAATTGGTACAAAGAATTGTTAATAAAATTGTCCATTTCTGGACTGGTGCCCTACGAGGATATGAGATTAATGAAAATAAATCTTCATTCCTACTCACATTCATATTTACATTAATACTTGTACCAACAATAAAATACCTGTAAAACCCATAAGTCCGCTACAAGTCTCTCCTTTAACAGGTGCAGATACCAGACTCATATTGAGACCTCTTCAGTGGAAGAAACAGTCTGTCTTCTGTTTGTTTCAGTTGTTAGTTTGTTTGTCTTCTTTGTCGTTCCCCCCCCCCCCCCCCCGGGTCGGGTCCTTCATGGGTAAAACAATTTAAAGTATTAAAAGTTATTACAAGAGAAGTTATAAACAATATAGAGTACATATATATGTACTGTATAAAGCTCCTTTTGGCAAAATAAATCTGTTTGGCACAATAAGGGAAGCAGATTTCTGTTCTGCTCACCTAGCTGCCTGACAGGACAAGGGAACCAAAAACAATTAAAACATTTGACTAGAACCAGCATTTTTGAGAGAGGAAATATCCTGTATTGTTTTTACCAGCTGGTGTTACAGCCTACATTATATGTATGTTTTGACACTAAATGACCTGTAGGGGTCGTGGAAATACTGACTTGAAATAACATGGTCAGGGGTTTCAATTGTAATGTGTGTAAACTAGACCCTAAACAGTTCCCTAAACTTAGCTACCTAAAAATGTGTATTTAATTCCTAAAGGAAGATCACAAAATTAGAAATGAGTCACAAATGAGGAAGTGAAAGTGAATTCAGTGTATTTTCATGTTTTAGTTGGAGGATTTGATGTTTCTGGAAATGTGATGAGCCAATTGTTTTCTTCAGTGGTTTTGCCAGCTTTATTATGTTCGGTATTGTATTTTGGCCCAGGTGTAACCTGTGCATCATATTACTGCCTCCAGTTCATGGAACAGAGGTGATGTTGGTGGACAAGTTCACACCCTCTGTGTCATTGTCAGGAGGGACCAGATACTCTGGTTGTTTGTCTCATTCACTGTTTTTGTCCTACAGGCTCAGCTTGTATCCAGAAACATGGACAAGTCTATTACCCATCAGGCTATTGTGCAGCTCGCTGAGGTAAATGAGCATTTCTGCATGTGCCAAATACTGTATCTAAAAGTTTCTGCTTTCAGGGTCATGAATGTGCCATCTTATTTTTCCCTCCACAGGAAGTCACTGTGTTGAAAAAAGAAATAATCCCCTTGAAAAAGAAACTGGAGCCGTACATGGACCTGAGCCCGGTAGGAATTACTCCCAGTTTGTTTCTTTCTTCATGACAAAAAGCCAAAAGAGCAACATCACGTCACCCTGTTCTATTCGTCAGGAAACCTTTGTGTTTGCACAATTGAGACACTTTTTAAAAAGTTTTCTTTTATAAATGTGATTTTTATTTCTCAACAGAGCCCATCTCTTGCTCAAGTGAAAATAGAAGAGGCCAAAAAAGAATTGGTGAGTTTTTTTTAAATGTGTTTATCAATAGACAAGATGTGTACGCTTACTTATTTAGTCCTTCTGTTTTCCCCTCACCTACAGGCTGCAATCGATTCCCGAATTGAAAAGAACGCAGAATTTAAATGAGCATGTTTGCAGATGTAACGTTGTCTGTATTTGAAAAAAAAAAATAAAGTAAAAATAAAATAACATGGTCACATGTCTCTGCCTTTGATGAATATAGTCTAAATGTTAAAAGTGCATGATTGGTGAATAAATTTGAGTAAAAAGTTCAGCTGAAAAATCATGATTTATGCAACTTTCAGTTTTCTGAGACCGTCAGCATCTCTGTAACGTATACTGGTGTAGGAAAACTGCTGCATGCGTAGCAGCGGTGTATGGCTGGTGCATTTTATGATTGTTTCACCTACTATAGAAAGCGCATTTTTTTTTTGCACGAAGGTGCAAATATATATCTGTAACTTATCTTGGAATTTTTTATACTCATACTTAGGTGACCATATTTCTGTGTGAGTGGTCATTTTTAACGTGTAAATTAGTCTTTTCTTCCCTCTTAAATTTGCAGCTTTTCTCTTACACTGTAATCTTTTTTTCCTGGAAATCTGATTTTTTTTTCTCTTAAACATGCAACTCTTAAAAGTTTGCTACCATTTTCTTAGAAATGTTTTTTTCTCTTAAATGTCAGTCTCTTTTCTTATGCAATCGCCACTTTTTTTCTCAAATTTGTGGGGGGTTTTTGTTAAGTTTTTACCCACAGCTGAAAAACACAGATTGTAGGGTGCCTGTCTATTACTACTATTTTCTATAATATTTTTATTTAATGCTGATGTGAATGAAGATAGATTATCCCATCCTTTGATTAAAGATTTTTAAAGTTCTTTCTTTCTGACCTTCAGTGCCAACGTCTCAAACTCAAACATGGCTTTGTGTTGTGCTGTGTTGTTTCATTTTCTACATTTCCTTTTCCTCCTGTTTGTTACAGACATCGTCAATACTAATCAGCTGTGTTTTCTTTTTGTTGCTACAGTTTAATTGAGGGCTTGTCTTCCCACTGAAAAAAGTTGTGATAACATGTCAGTTTTCCTTTGATCAGGTTTATCTGCCACTTTTGTTCAGTCTTAATACTGCTTTAGTTAAAAACCTTTGGTGTGGTAAAAATGGTGAGGGAATCAAATGGGTTCATTTGGGTGGGTATTTTTTTAAAACAACCTTATTTTTTTTTTTCTTGATAACGCAAACTAACAGTCTAAATATAAATCTGGTGTTTGGAACTATATGCAGCTCTTTTGCATTGAACTAGTTGTTCTCTCTCGCAGGAGAAAAAAAAGAAAATGGCAAGAAAGTTTCAAATTTGCATGCAAAAATTACTAAATTTATGTAAAAATGTTACAAATTTATAGGAGAAATGGAAAAAATAAGAGAAAAGGTCAGTTTTATATGGAAAAATTTACATAAGAATTGTTAAATTTATGTGAATGGTGTCAAATTTATGAGAAAGTTGCAGATTTGTGAGAAAACACATGTACATTTATGTGCCAAAATCTGCAAATTTCAGTTTTCTAATTTGTAATGTTGACAGATAAGTTCATACTTTAAACTGACCCTTTCCCTTTTTTAACCCTTGTGGGTCCCTGGACATGTTTTTGGAAATTCATTTTTTTCATAACTTTTTTGATGTTTTTTGAAATGGAATACAGTTTGGCCAGGTTGTGTATTTTGAGGTGAATTATAATTTTTTTCTTCAAGTCTTTAATATGCCTTTTAAACTAAATAGAGCAATCTGTGTTCCTTGGCATTTGTTGTGTCATTCACTCCCATTATTTAATTTTTTTTTTTTAAATACACTGCCGTTCCAGTGGGCCTCTTGCACAATATAGAGCGACATACTTCTGCATTCCAATCCTCCTGTAGCTCTGGTTCTGCTTCCATTATATTTGCTCATTCTCTAGTGCTTTCTCGTCAATAATCGTTTTTTCTTTATAAAGTTCACGTTTCACATTTTGATCGTTTTTGTAACCATACTGGGCCGCTCAGTAGTGCAGCTACAGATGCTTATTTCTGTCATCAGATTTAAAGCGCTCATACATCGGCATTTCCTGCCCAATCGAACCGAGACCCCGGACTGTCCTGGTGTGAATGCAGCCTAAGTCACGCCCCCTCTATTTCCACACTTGAGACCTTAAATCAGGAAAAAAAAAAAAAAAAATCCAGTGAAATGAATGGCAAGAGTGAAATTATCTTTTGATCCTGATCAAATTTTGCCACGAGTTACACATATGATGTTTGTCCATTTAAAAGATAATTTTCCAGTGTGTTTTTATGTCACAGGCTGATCACCTCCATGCCACATCACACTGATGCACTAATCCATGCAAAAGGAGCCCCAACCAAGTATCGAGTGTGTACATGGACATACTTTTCAGTAGGCCAACATTTCTATTAAAAATCTTTTTTTTTTTTTTACATCAAAGCAAACAGTCGCATTGTCTTTACATCCCAAAACACAATGCACCCCCCTTCAGGTCTTCTGTCTCCCCTGAAGTCCTGGTGGTCAGGAAATCCTTCATGGCCGTCTCTCTGCATACAAAAGGCCAGACTTCGCATCCTCCTGCCACCCCTAGGAGGTTCAGACCTTTTGTTCCTCTGAGACGTGCAGTAAACAATAAGTATACAGTAACAAGCATGTGAAGCATATGGAAACCGCATATGTGCCCACATGACCCCCCCAAACGTCTAAGATGGAACAACATCACCACAGATTGCATGTCATAATAAAATCACTAAACATCAGTCCAAGTGCCGCTTAGGTCTCAACCTCCTCCCATATCTGCTGTAAGCAGGTTGTACCACTTCCACGGCGTCTTCCAGCTGTGGATCTGCTGCCTGGGGATGAGAACTGTTAGTCAACCTCTGTGGGTGATCTGGGGAATGCTCTCTAGGGGGTCTGCCACGCCGAGGAGCCTTCGCCAACTGCACAACTTCGTCAGCTAACACAAAAGCGGGTTTGAGCCTGTTAATGCCAATCCTTTCTTTTCTGCCTCCCAAATCTAGCAAAAAAATGCTTATCCCCTGTTTCCAGCACTCTATATGGTCCGTCATAAGGTGGGCATAAGGGCGGCCGATGGGCATCATGTCTGACAAAAACAAACTCCGCATTTTTTAAAGCCTTAGGCACAAAAACACGCGGAAAACTGTGGTGAACGGGGCCAGGTAGCATACTCGGGCCCGTGCTATTCTGTAACCGCTGAACCAGGGAGCGCTCTGGCGCAGGATTATCTGGGAGAAATTCCCCAGGCAGCCGAAGTGGCTGTGCAAACACTAGCTCAGCTGGGGAGGCTTCTAAATCCTCTTTAGGTGCAGAACGCAACCCCAATAAAACCCATGGTAGCTTGTCCACCCAATTTGTATCCGTAAGCGACGCTCTGAGGGCCGCCTTCAATGACCTGTGAAAACGTTTGCACAACCCGTTAGCCTGCGGGTTGTAAGCAGTCGTGCGGTGGATTGTTGCCCCCAGGCTGCGGGACATCGCTGACCAAAGTTCGGAAACAAATTGCGGGCCTCTGTCAGACGTAATGTCCGACGGGACTCCAAAACGCGCTACCCATGCAGTTAAAAACGCGCGCGCCACCTCCTCAGCTGTGGTTGACGACAGCGGGACCACTTCTGGCCAGCGCGTGGTGCGGTCAACCATTGTCAGAAGGTGTGTGCACCCTTGTGAGGGCGGGAGGGGGCCTATGAGGTCCACGTGGACATGATCAAACCTTTTAGCCGGGATGTGAAACGGCTCCAAGGGAGCTCTCGTGTGTCTATGAACCTTGGCCCGCTGGCAGGCTGTGCAGGCTGCCGCCCACTCTCTAACTTGTTTGCACAGGCTCGGCCACACAAATTTCTCTCCTACCATTTTGACCAACGCGCGCGCTCCAGGGTGCACCAGAGAATGGATCGAGTCAAAAACGCGGCGGCGCCACGCAGCTGGAACCACCGGACGCGGCCGCCCAGTGGAGACATCGCAGATTGGGGGGGGCATACCGTCTTGCAGCACCCTGCTCTCCAGCCTTAACCCTGTTGGTCCAGACTGGAGCGCGCGCACATCCGCGTCGCTATCCTGCTCCGCGGCCATGGCTGCATAATCTATCCCCACGCGGACTGGGGCCGCACGCACTTCTGCGTCGCTACTCTGCTCCGCGGCCATGGCTGCAGGATCTACCTCCGCGCGGGCGGGAGCCCCCACGGCACGCGAGAGGCAGTCCGCCACTACATTAAGTTTACCCGCCACATGCTGGATATCGGTAGTAAACTCCGAAATTGCGGCCAGCTGTCTCTGCTGCCGGCCCGACCAAGGTTCTGAGATCTTGGCCATCGCAGAAGTCAGTGGCTTGTGGTCAACGAACGCGGTGAAACGGCGTCCTTCCAGCCAGAACTGGAAGTGGCAAATGGCCAAGTGGAGAGCTAACAACTCCCTGTCGAATGCGCTGTATTTTCATTCGCTGTCACGCAGGGTCTTACTGAAAAAGGCGAGCGGCTGCCAGGCTCCATCTACAAACTGTTCCACGACCGCCCCTATGGCCACATCTGACGCGTCAGTAGTGAGCGCCATGCGGGCCGCTGGGACTGGATGTGCTAACAACGCAGCGTTTGCTAGGGATGTTTTGACTTCGGAAAATGCACGCTCTCGCTCCGGAGACCATTCGACTTTTTTTGTGGGGTTTTGTTTTTTTAGTGCAGCATACAATGGTTGCATGAGCTGCGCTGAGCGGGGGAGGAAACGGTTATAAAAATTTACCATTCCCAAAAACTCCTGTAACGCTTTGACCGTTTGTGGCTGGGGAAAATTTGTTACTGCGCGCACTTTGTCAGGCAGAGGGACCGCTCCCTCTGGGGAGACGCAATGGCCCAAAAAATCAATCTGTGTCAACCCGAACTGACACTTCGCCGGGTTAATTATTAACTCGTGCTCTGCCAACCTCCGGAAAACTGCTGTGAGGTGGCTTTCGTGTTCGACTTCGGACGCGCTGGCTACCAATATGTCGTCCAGGTAGACGAACACGAAAGGGAGATCGCGCAGAACCGCGTCCATCATGCGTTGGAACGTCTGCGCAGCGCCCTTAAGCCCAAACGGCATGCGCAAAAATTCGAAAAGCCCGAAGGGAGTTATTACCGCTGTTTTGGGTATGTCCTCAGCGAGCACTGGGACCTGGTGATAACCACGTACCAAGTCTATTTTAGAAAAAATGCGCGCCCCCGCCAAATGAACTGAAAAATCTTGGATGTGCGGGATCGGGTAGCGGTCGTGCGCTGTAGCGTTGTTCAGCCTGCGGAAATCACCACAAGGCCGCCACGAGCCATCAGCTTTCGGGACCATGTGAAGCGGTGAAGCCCATGGGCTCTTCGAACGCCTGATGATGCCCAACCTCTCCAGGTTGGCGAACTCCTCGCGCGCTATGGTCAGTTTAGCTGAATCCAAGCGCCGAGCTTTTGCGAAAACGGGCGGTCCGGTGGTAGTAATAAAATGTTCCACCCCGTGTTTAGCCACTGTCGCCGAAAATGTTGGGACCGTGAGTGCTGGGAACTGAGTGAGGAGTGTGTGGAACTTTCTACCTACAGCTGTGACGTTGGCTTGTGCTGTTGGCGGGGCCACTCGAGCTGTACAGGGAATAGAAGAAAAAGAGAGTGCATTAACCAGGCGTCTGTTAGCAAGATCGACCAACAAACTATGTGAGCACAAAAAATCAGCCCCTAACATGTTGAAATTGACTGCCACTATGACGAAAGTCCATTCGTAAGTGCGGCCGTGTAAAGACAGAAGCAGAGTCCTCTCACCGAAGGTCTTAATCGCCGAGCCGTTCGCTGCTGACACCCGGGGGCCACTGGAAGGCACCAGTCGGTCAGCGTAGGAAGGTGTGATGAAACTCAGCTGGGAGCCCGTGTCCACGAGGAAGTGCCTCCCCGAGTGCGCATCCTTCAAGTAGAGCAGCTTGTTCTCCTCTCCGAGGGCCGCAGCCGCTACCGACCCCCGGTGTTGGCGTTTCCCAAGCGCTTGAAGTGGCACGGTGGAATGCACTTGCGTGCCCTCTCTGCGAAACGGCGATGGTAGAAGCAAAGGACGTTGTCTGCTCCGTGTCTCCCGGCCCTTGCCGCCGCCGTCGTCGGTGTGTCTGGTGCTGCAGCCTCTGGCCCCCTGCCGTCTCCGGACGTTGCGCCTGGCCCCGCTGCCGCAGCCGCGCATCGTTTACTAGCGTCGACGAGTCGCTGGGCCTCCTGGCCCAGCTCGTGGTAGTCTTGTCGGGCCAGCAGTGGTGAACTGGCCAGGGTCACTCTCACCTCTGATGGTAGGGTTCTGAGGAAGAGGTGGGTGAAGATGAAGTTATCATCTTCGGAGTCTCTCAAACTCAACATCTTCCCCATCAGGTCTGCAGGTCTGTCGCCCTCAAGTTCAGTCAGCGCTAGGAGCCTCTCTGCTCGCTCCTGCACCGAGGGGGTGAAGTAACGGATGAGTGCAGCCTTCAACGCGCTGTACTTGTCGCTGTCCGGCGGGTGGTTGATCAGGTTCGCCACCCGCTGGGCTGTGTGGTTGTCCAGCTTTGCAACCACATGGTAGAACTTTGTGTCGTCCACCGAAATCCTCCGGAGGTGGAACTGTGCCTTGACTGTGCTAAACCAGGAGCGCGGATTGTTCGGCCAGAAGTCCGGTAGGTGGACTGTGGCTGCACTCGTTTGGCTGGCTCCTGGCGAGTCTAGCTCGGGAGATTCGTCTCCGCTCATGATACGTCGTAAGGTCACCAGTGTGGAGATTGTGTGGAAAGACGAGGCTGAGTTTATTACTCAAAATCAGTTTTATTCACAACCACATTCTCCAACATCCAAAAACAGACAAGAGGAAGAGCTGCCCCCACAGCTGTCCTCTTTATACCCCAGGACATCAAAGCAAACAGTCGCATTGTCTTTACATCCCAAAACACAATGCACCCCCCTTCAGGTCTTCTGTCTCCCCTGAAGTCCTGGCGGTCAGGAAATCCTTCATGGCCGTCTCTCTGCATACAAAAGGCCAGACTTCGCATCCTCCTGCCACCCCTAGGAGGTTCAGACCTTTTGTTCCTCTGAGATGCGCAGTAAACAATAAGCATACAGTAACAAGCATGTGAAGCATATGGAAACCGCATATGTGCCCACATTATGTAATATTTTAATTTTCTGAGAAACTGAATTTTGGATTTTCATTAGCTGTGTGTTATAATCATCAAAATTAAAAGAAATAAATACATTAAATATATCACTGTGTAATGAATCGATCAATTTCAATTTTTGAAATGAATTACTGAAATAAGTGATCTTTTAGATAATATTCTAATTTAGTGAGAAGCACCTGTACATGTATCTTAAACTTGCATCAATTCTTAAGATGAGCCTATTTTAGTGGGTAAAATTTGTTTCTCCCATATCCTCAATGAAGGAATGCATCTCATACATCCCCACTGCAAAATCATTCATTTATTTAAAAAAAAATGATAATTTGACACAAAAGCATATCTTGTTAGTCTATCTCACTTAGGAACTTACTTAAGTGAACCTGATGAGACACAAACATCAAAGCCTAACTATTTCTCCCAGTGGGTAAGAACTATGATTTTCTGAAGAAGAAATATAACTGGGGGAAAAAAGCAGGGATACCAGAAAGATCCTAATGCAAATAAGTTATTCACTTTAAAAAAAATCCTTTCACTTGAACAAATGGTTTTAAAATGTCAACATAGTTCAGACAAATATCAGATTAAGGTTAGGCATTTGAAACTGGTTTATGTATTATATATACAGTATATAGTGAGCACATATTTTTAAGGAGTAAATTCATATCAATTCTGCCTATTGTATAAAAAAAATCTTTGCACTTAAAAAGCAAAATTTCATGTAATTTTGGAAAAACGAATGCCTGTCTGTTTTTTTTTTTGTTACTTATTTGTACCCGTAGGTAGATTTGGTTTGCAGTCTGGTGACAAGCCACCGGCTGCTGGTCGCTGCATGCGCGAGCGCCCTAAACCTACATGTTTTTGGTATGCGGGAGGAAACCGGAGAAATCCCGGAGGAAACCCATGCAACACGGGGAGAACATGCAAACTCCACACAGCTCACTGTTGGTCGGGGGCTGGGATCGAACCCACAACCTCATGATCCCCGCGATCCCCCGGCCAAGGGTAAAACTGTGCTGCCACAGTGCTAAACCACTGCGCCACCGTGCAGCCCGAGGAAAAAGAGACTGGAAATATAATGGCTATTAACCTAGCCTGCTCACCAGGCCTGTAACACAGAGGAATGACCAGTTTATTTAAAATTTCACACTCAAGGGAACAAGGGACTAACATTTGTTAACTAGAAAAGCACTCAGAGAGCACATACCTCCATCAAGGCTCCTTCTGTCCCTCATGGATCATCTCCAAAATGTAATGGGTTTGTGTGTAGGCCAAGAGCCACTTTTGGTGAAAATTGCATTAAAGTCTGTCCATTAGTTTAGGAGTATTGTTGCTAACACATTGTGAGAAAATAAGAGCCTTGGCTAAGGTATGCATTGTCAGTTCATCACCAAAATGTAATGGGTTCGTTTCTAGCAAAAGAACCACCTCTGGTGAAAATTTCATCCTAATCCATCCAGTAGTTTTGGTGTAGTGTTGCTAACACTCTGTGAGAAGATAAGAGCCTTGGCGGAGGTATGCGTTCTCGGGTCATCACCAAAATGTAATGGGTTCCTCTCTAGCCCAAGAACCACCTCTGGTGAAAATTTCAACCAAATCCATCCAGTAGTTTTTGTGTAATCCTGCTGCAAAATTACAAAGCCCTCGGTGGAGATATGCACTCTCAGATCATCGCCAAAATCTAATCATCTGTTCCCCATGCCATTACACACATTTCCTGAAAATTTCATCAAAATTCACTCATTAACTTTTGAGTTATGACAGACAAAACAAACCAACACCACTAAAAACTAGTGATGTTACGCTTCACGGTGCTCACTCGACACTGATTCAAGCAATATAAAGCAGAAATGTCATGAGCAGTGCATCGAGCACTGTTTCAGCACACCCACAGTCACGTGATCGTAGCAAGCAAGGCCTCATTATGACAGTCACATCACGTAACTTGAGGGCTTGCAGGAAGTTTGAGAGGGAATTAGGTTTTGTTTTTGTTTGCTTTGTATTGTTTATTCCTGCCATCCAATTTTGAATAGACCTTGGGTAGCCAAATGCTCAAAAAAAAAAAAAAAAAAGGTGGACTTCCGGTCTGGACGCCATGGCAACTGCAGCTTAACACTGAAGTTCTCAGACCCAATCCAGGATAACACCTTGAAAATCAAACTTAACGGATTTTTGGAGGAGTGAAAATCAAAAGACAAAATCATCATGTCTAAAGGAAAACAGAAGAAACTGAAATTCTCCAGGCCAGGACATGTATCGGCCGGAGAATCCGAACTGGAAGATCTCCGTTCAGAAGACGAGGAACTGGTGATAGCTAACAAAAGGGTTAGCCTGAAATCACTATTTGAGGAGCTACGACGATTTCGCCGAGATGTTACGGCCGAATTTCGGGAATTCAGAGAAGAATTGAAAAGGACAAACAGCAGAGTGGACCAGGCCGAGAACCGAATCTTGGAAACAGAGGATCGAATAAAAGTGCTCGAAGATTCTGTGCTAGACCTACGCAAAAGACAAGCAGCTATAGAGGCTAAGCTAACCGACCAAGAAGGAAAACAAAGAAGAGACAACATAAGAATTCATGGTCTGATAGAAGGAACCGAAAATGGTTTTAACTCAATGGCAGAATGCGTGGAATCCTTACTGAGAGAGAAATTGGATATTCCACAAACCACCGACTTGAAGATAGAAAAGGCACATCGTTCATTAGCCGCTAGGCCGGCGGCGGAAGCGCCCCCACGTTCGGTGTTGGTAAGATTTTCCAATTTCAAAATAAAACAAGAGGTTGTAAGACTGGCCTGGCAGAAAAAAGGATTTATGCACCAGGAGAGAAAAGTCTACGTGGAACACGATTACGCCCCGGAGGTCCTTAAAAAGCGCAGGGAATACAATGACGCGAAAAAGGTGTTAAGAGAGAAGAAATTGCGCTTTCAGACACCATTTCCTGCGAAGTTAAGGGTCTTCTACGGCGATGAAACGTGTCTCTATAATTCGGCGGAAGAAGCAACAGCTGACATGGCGAAAAGAGGCCTCCCGGTAACGGTATTTAAACCCACAGCAGACCCGAGTGAGAAGATCAAAGCGCAAACATGGACAACACAAAGACCCTCAAAATCCACGGACCAGCAGCGGGAAACCCAGCACCAGAGCGTCGCGGATAAACTATCCGTTTTCAGGTTGGAATAGCGACCTTTTTTTTTTTTTTTTTTTTTTTTTTTCCTTTCTCTTGAATCAATCCGCACATCCAACCCCCCTCATACAAGGTAACAAACATTAAAGGAGATGCATATTCAGCATGTGGTAAAACATTTCATGGAATAATCATATTATTTGAAACAAATAAGTCTAAAAAAAAAAAAAACTTGTTAAAATAGAAATGTGACAATAATCCACATGTTCTCCTCATACTAACAAATACTGTTTTTGCGTGAATGTTTGATGTGATGGGGGTGGGAGGGTGCACACAATTTCACAGGGTTTAGGCATAAAAGGAAAAAAAAAAAAAATCATTACAAGTTTGGATTGGGTTCTGAAACTCACGTTAAAAGCATGGGACTACTTTCAGTGGTAAGAGAGGGCCCTCAACACGTAACAGAGTTTGAGGAATTTCCCTCAGAGCCTTCACTCCATCAAGGCTCTTACAGGGTCTTTAAAAAGACCTCAGCTCAGGAAGTTCTTATGACAGCTTTTTGTTTTAAAGTTTTTTACACTATGTTCTTAATGTTTTTCTTGTTTTTAATGTTCTTTCAGTTTCTGAGTAGCACAAAAGAGGGCCACCACACAGTTATACTAAACAAAACAACACAATGGAGAAACAGGGTGTAACCAAAATAATTTCATATAATGTAAAAGGAATCCTGAATCCAGTTAAAAGATCCAAGATTCTAGGCAAAATGAAAAAAGACAAAGCAGGAATAATACTTTTACAAGAAACCCATCTAACAGACGTGGAACACAACAAACTCAGTAGACAAGGGTTTAAAATGATCTCTTCATCTTCATATAAATCAGGGAGGAGGAGGGGAGTAGCGACATTGATATCAACCAAAATTACATTTGAAAAAAAATCAGAACACAAAGATAAAGAAGGGAGATACAGTTTGGTAACTGGGCGGCTAGAGGGAGAAGATATCACCCTGCTGAATGTGTATGCTCCCCCAGGGGCTAACTGGAAATTTTATAAAAATGTATTCGACCTAATGATAACTAAAGCTCAAGGTTTAGTGATATGTGGTGGAGACTTCAATCTTAGACTGAATCCATACTGGGATGCTTCTGGTAATTCCCCACATCAAAATAACACCCAAAACAGGAAGACTCGGATGCTACTAAAAGAATTGGGAATCTGTGACGTGTGGAGGGAACTCAACCCCAGTGTAAAAGACTATACATTTTACTCAACTCCACATTCATCTTACTCAAGGATTGACTATTTTTTTATGTTTAATAGAGACATTGGAAGAGTAAAAACATGTAAAATAGGACTGATGGATCTCTCCGACCACAGTCCGATCTACATGGACTTAAATATCCAAAAATACACAAATAATACATTTTCTTGGAGGTTAAATTCAAATGTCCTGAAAGGACCATTGAAAGATGAATTGGAATCAGATATTCTCAGATATTTGGAAGATAACGATAATGGAGAAGTATCCCCTTTAATACTGTGGGATGCATGTAAAGCTGTAATAAGAGGAAAGATTATTGCAAAACTGGCAACCCAAAAGAAACTAAGACAAGAAAAACTATCCACATTAGAGTCAGAACTTAGGAACCTAGAAAAAGAACACAAAGGCAACACTCATTCTACTGACTCGCTCAAGATTAAGGAAATTAAAAACCAAATAAATGAGATCTACACAATAGAAATCCAGAAGAAACTTACATTTCTGAAACAAAAATACTATGAAGCAGGCAGTAAATCGGCAAAATTGCTAGCCTATAAATTGAGGAAACATCAAACAGAAAGAGCAATCTACAAAATCAGAGACCCAGTATCAAAGGAAATAAAATTCAGAATTCAGGATATTCTTAAAAACTTCGAGAATTACTATAAGAACTTATACTCCCACAAAAAACATAAAAACGCATCCGAGGCATTCCTAAACACATTAAACCTTCCCCAACTTACGGAGTCACAAAATAAAACACTACTGTCAGAAATACATCCTAAAGAATTGGAAAAAGCAATTATGAAACTTAAAGCTAACAAATCCCCAGGAGCTGATGGCTATACAGCAGAGTGGTACAAAACCTTTAAACAGCAACTATCTCCTCTCCTCCTGAAAACATTTAATTATGTCCTCCACACAGGGGAAATCCCCCCCTCCTGGAGAGAAGGGGTCATTGCAGTTATACCTAAATCTGAAAAGGATAAACTAGAGTGCTCCAACTACAGACCAATCAGTGTACTAAATCAGGACTATAAGCTTTTTACCATTATCCTTGCCAAAAGGTTAGAAAATATACTGACAGACCTAATTCATTTAGACCAAACAGGTTTTATAAGACAAAGACAGACACAAGACAACATTCGACGCACTTTACACATAATTCATCATATAAAAAAATATAACTTAAATGCAGTCATATTGGGATTAGATGCTGAAAAAGCATTCGATTCGGTTGACTGGTCTTTTCTATATAGAATCTTATCCAGTTTCAATTTTCATAACAACTTCATTAGAACTATACAGGCATTATATAAAAAACCAACAGCTAAAATAAGGATTAACGGTAATTTATCATCATCTTTTGAACTGGAAAGAGGATGTCGTCAGGGCTGCCCCCTGTCTCCACTGCTCTTTGCAATCTTCATAGAACCTCTGAGCCAATGGATAAGACAAAACCAAAAAATTCAAGGTATTACACTTGGTCAGAAGGAACATAAAATAGCACTCTTTGCTGATGACATTTTAATATACCTAGGGCAGCCGGACACTTCTTTACCAGAACTAACCTCAGTTTTTTCAGAGTATGGAGATTTATCGGGGTACAAATGAAATATGCATAAAACCCAAGTTTTAACATTCAACTATGACCCAAATCATTATTCACTAAGCAAACTCAAAACTAACTGGGAGTCGGAATCTATGAAATATCTGGGGGTCAATATCCCGAAACAACTCAACAAAATTATATCACTAAACTATGATCCACTGGTGACAAAAATAAAATCTGACCTAGCAAGATGGAATATGATACCATTCTTGGGTACTGCACAAAGAATTGAAGCAGTCAAAATGAATATACTTCCACGTCTTCTATACCTTTTCCAAACAATACCGGTAGAACCTCCCAAAAAAACATGGCAGGAGCTGGACAGAAGGATCTCAAGATTCATATGGCAGGGCAAGAGACCTAGAATCAGATATAGAACCCTACAGCTAAACAAAGACAAAGGTGGGCTCGCGCTGCCAAATATCAGGGACTACTTTAAAGCCGCACAAATTAAAACTTTAGTAGAGATATGTAACCCAGTCTACACTGCACAATGGAAGGAGATCGAATGCCAAATAACAAGTGACATCCCCCTACAGGCGATAATAGGGAACAATGTCTTACCTAAGCTTTTGAATAACACTAACCCGTGGATAGAGACCCCGCTAAAAATTTGGTTTAAGATAGTCAGAGAGAATCAAACTAAAGAGCCCTATCGACTTCTGCAATGGATCGCCTATGATCAGGACTTTACTCCTAATAAAACAGACACCAGATTTAAAAAGTGGAAGGAGAAAGGGCTGATAAAATATTACGATTTTTTTAAAGGGCAAATCTTAAGAAGTTTTGAAGATTTGAAAAAACAAGGCCTAATAAATCAAGACCTTTACAGGTTCTTCCAGCTTAGACACCACATAAACAATATACTTAAAAAGGAGGTTTTGGAAAGGGCCCAGTCAGGTGTTCTGAAGGTCTTCTTAATGGCATATAAAGGGATCCCAGGGATCAGATACATTTCTAAAATATACCAAGGTCTTCAAGACTTAAAAGGAGACAACACATCTTATATAAAAGAGAGATGGGAAAAAGAGGGGAATTTCACTTTACAACTGGAAATATGGGAAAAGCTAAATAAACAGCAATGGAAAAGTACCTCATCCCTGCAGTGGAGAGAATTTGGATGGAAAAACTTGGCAAGATTTTTCAGAACACCTGCACAAAACAAATTTACCCATAAGGGATTGAACTGTTGGCGCTTGTGTGGTGAAAAGACTGCAAATCATTTTCATGTGTTTTGGTCATGCCCAGTTATCCACCAATATTGGACCAAGGTACAGACAATATTGGGGAAAATATTCAAAATTACAGTTCCCTTTTCTTTTGTAACTTTGTATTTGGGTTTACTACCGGACTCACTGGAAAGACGAGGAGAAAAATACTTATTCAATGTTTTAATATTGGCAAGCAAAAAAGCTCTAACTAAAAAATGGATGTTGAAGGACTGTCCTACACCTGAAGATTGGACTAACGTGATCCAAGACATTTACTCGATGGAAAAGTTGACATTCGCACTGAGACAGGACATGGATGTGTTCATGAACTTTTGGCAACCCTGGACCGCATATGTGTCTTCCATTAGATCTAATCTTTGACAAATACCATTTCAATAATGGTTCCGCTCTTTGTTCCAACGCTACTCAGATGCTCTTTTATCTTTATTTACTTACTTTTTCTTTTTGTTTGTTTTTTACTGGTTTGTTTGTTTTTTTTGTTATTTGTTTTTTTTTCTCTTTAATTTCACTTTTTCTTTCACTTTAAAAAAAAAAAAAAAAGGGGTGTTGTAAGAATTAATCTTCCAATGTTGTCAGATATCAGAAAATAAGGGAACATGTGATGAAAATGTAAACACTGCATTGCTGTAACGACCTGTATACCCTTTACAAAAACTTAAATAAAAAAAAAAAAAAAAAAAAAAAGGATTTGTGGCTCACATATTTGAGATGCTTAAGCTGCATATGTATATTACTGCTACCTCACGTCTTAGAAGGAACAATAAGTCTGGACCTCCGGGGGTAACAGGAAGGTGTGAAATCTGTCTTTAGAAATGGTTCTGAGAAGACTTCCTGACCACCAGGCTTTTAGGTGGAGGAGAGAAGACCTGGGGGGTGATGTATTGTCTCGGGGGATTGAATGACAATGTGATTCTGTACTTTGATGTCCCGGGTATAAAAAGGGGAGATGTGGGATATTCTGTCTCTTTTCTGATTGAGAGGATGTTGGAGATACGTGAATGATTAATAAACCTGAATTGAGAAATAAATTCAGCCTCTTCATTTCACGCCCTCTACACTGGTGACCTTAAGACGTATAATGGGCAGAGACGATTCCCCCGAACCAGACTTGCCAAGGACCAGCCGGGCAAGCGCAGTCTCAGTCAAGCTACCAGAATTCTGGCAGGACAACCCGGACTCATGGTTCCTCCTGGCCGAGGCCCAGTTCGCCCTCGGGGGAATAACTGCAGATGACACAAAGTTCTACCATGTCATCGCCAAACTCGACAGCCGCACAGCTCGACATGTGCGGAGCCTGGTGCAGCGCCCACCCGCTGGCGACAAATACAGCGGGTTGAAAGCTGCCCTCATCCAGCGTTTCACTCCCTCAGCCCAGCAGAGAGCCGAGAGACTCCTGGCCCTGCACGACTTGGGAGAAAGCATGCCTGTTGACCTGATGGAAGACATGCTGAAGCTGAGAGGCTCAGACAACGACGATTTCCTCTTCACTCACATCTTCCTGAGAACTCTACCATCGCAGACGAGGGCGACCCTGGCGGGCTCTCAGTTCGTGACCCAGCGGGACTTCCGCGCGCTGGCCCAGGAGGCGCAACGGATCCTCGATGCCAGCGGACAGCACATGACCACCGCAGCAGCGGCAGACCTCGGCGCGACGACCGGGAACGGCAAAAGGCCAGAGGCGACGGAGGCAGACACACCAACAACGGCAGCGGCGAAGCCCCGACATCGCGGAGGAGACGACCTCTGTTTTTACCATCGTCGTTTCGCAGAGAGGGCACGCAAGTGTATACCGCCATGCCAGTTCAAGAGCTCGGGAAACTCCAGGACCGAGAGTCGGTAGCAGCTGCGGCTCTCGGTGAACGGAACAAGCTGCTCTACCTGACGGACGCGCGTTCCGGGAGGCAATTCCTTGTGGACACAGGCTCCCAAGTGAGTTTCATCATGCCAGCCTACGCTGACCGGCTGACTGGCCCCGGGAGTCACGGAGCATCAGCGGCGAACGGCTCGAGCATTAAGACCTTCGGTGAAAGGACTCTACTTCTGTCCCTGCACGGCTGCACATATGAGTGGACTTTTATTATAGCGGCAGTGAGTTTCAACATGTTAGGTGCTGATTTTCTGTGCTCACATGGGTTGTTGGTTGATCTTCCCAATAGACGCTTGGTTAATGCACTCTCCTTTTACTCTATCCCTTGTGCAGCTCGAGTGTCCCCGCCCACAGCACAAGCCAACGTCGCCACAGCAGGTGGTAAGTTTCACACACTCCTCACTCAGTTTCCAGCACTCACGGTTCCCACGTTTTCAGCAGCCGTTGCTAAACACGGGGTGGAGCACTTTATCACTACCGCTGGTCCCCCTGTTTTTGCAAAAGCTCGGCGCTTGGATGCAGCTAAACTGACCATAGCGCGCGAGGAGTTCGCCAACCTGGAAAGGTTGGGCATCATCCGTCGTTTGAACAGCCCATGGGCTACCCCGCTCCACATGGTCCCTAAGGCTGACGGCTCATGGCGACTTTGCGGTGATTTCCGCAGGTTGAACAACGCCACAGCGCACGACCGCTACCCAATCCCCCATATTCAGGATTTTTCGGTTCATCTGGCGGGGGCGCGCATTTTTTCTAAAATAGACTTGGTCCGCGGTTATCATCAAGTCCCAGTACGCGCTGAGGACATTCCCAAAACAGCGGTAATAACTCCGTTTGGACTTTTTGAGTTTTTGCGTATGCCATTTGGGCTTAAAGGCACCGCGCAAACTTTCCAGCGCATGATGGATGCGGTGTTACGCGATCTCCCTTTTGTGTTCGTCTACCTGGACGAAATTTTGGTAGCCAGTGTGTCCGAAGAAGAACACGAAAAGCACCTCACGGCAGTTTTCCGGAGGTTGGGAGAGCACGGGTTAATAATCAACCCAGCGAAGTGCCAGTTCGGGGTGGCGCAGATTGATTTTTTGGGGCACTGCGTCTCCCCAGAGGGGGCAGTTCCGCTGCCGGACAAAGTGCGCGCAGTAGCAAATTTTCCCCAGCCACAAACGGTCAAAGCACTACAGGAGTTTTTGGGAATGGTGAATTTTTATAACCGTTTCCTCCCCCACGCAGTGCAGCTCATGCAACCATTGTATGCCGCTCTTAAAAAACAAAAACCCTCAAATGCAATCGAATGGTCCCCGGAGTGGGCGCGCGCATTCTCGGAGGTCAAAAAAGCCCTTGCAGACGCTGCGTTGTTGGCTCATCCAGACCCAACGGCCCGCATAGCGCTCACCACTGATGCGTCAGACGTGGTCATAGGGGCGGTAGTGGAGCAACATGTTGCCGGGGCTTGGCAGCCACTGGCCTTTTTTAGCAGGACCTTGCGCAAGGCCGAGCGAAAATACTGCGCATTCGACGGGGAGCTGTTAGCGCTCCACTTAGCCATTCGTCACTTCCAGTTCTGGCTAGAAGGTCGGCGTTTCACCGCGTTTGTCGACCACAAACCGCTCACTTTTGCGATGGCCAAAGTTGCGGAACCATGGTCGGGCCGGCAGCAGAGGCAGCTGGCTGCAATTTCAGAGTTTACTACTGATATTCAGCATGTAGCGAGTAAACTTAACGTGGTGGCAGACTGCCTCTCTCGCGCCGTAACCGCTCCAGTTCACGCAGAGGTGGATTATACTTCCACGGCTGCGGAGCAAAATAGCGGCGCGGAAGCATACGCGGCCCCAGTCCTCGTGGGGATAGATTATGCAGCCATGGCCGCAGATCAGGGTAGCGATGCGGACGTGTGCGCGCTCCAGTCTGGACCAACAGGGTTAAGGCTGGAGAGCAGGAGGCTGCAAGATGGCATGTCCCCCTTAATCTGCGATGTTTCTACCGGACGACCCCGCCCGGTAGTGCCGGCCGCGTGGCGCTGCCGTGTTTTTCACTCGATTCACTCTCTGGCGCACCCAGGGGTGCGCGCATCGGTAAAAATGGTAGGGGAGAAGCTTGTTTGGCCGAGCCTGCGCAAGCACATTAAAGAGTGGGCAAGAGCCTGCATGGCTTGCCAGCGGGCCAAAATACACAGGCACACTAAAGCCCCCTTAGAGCCATTTCACATCCCGGCCAAGAGGTTCGATCATGTGTATGTCGACCTCGTAGGCCCCCTACCGTCGTCGCAGGGGTACACGCATCTTTTGACAATGGTGGACCGCACCACGCGTTGGCCTGAAGTGGTCCCACTGGCATCAACCACAGCCGCAGAGGTGGCCCGCGCGTTTTTAACGACTTGGGTAGCGCGTTTTGGGGTCCCGTCGGATATTATGTCCGACAGGGGACCTCAATTTGTTTCTGAGCTTTGGTCAGCGATGGCCTGCAGCCTTGGAGCAACAATTCACCGCACTACCGCGTACCACCCCCAGGCTAATGGTTTATGCGAGCGTTTTCATAGGTCATTGAAAGCAGCCCTCAGAGCATCGCTTACGGATACAAATTGGGTAAACAGGCTACCATGGGTTTTATTGGGGTTGCGTTCTGCACCTAAAGACGACTTAAAAGCCTCCCAGGCTGAGTTGGTGTTTGCGCAACCACTCCGGCTGCCAGGCGAGTTCCTTCCTGATAATCCGGCGCCAGAACGTCCCCCTGCTCAGCGGTCACTGAACGACACGGGAGCAGACACACTTCCGGGCCCCGTTCATCACACTTTTCCGCGTGTTTTTGTACCTAAATCTTTAAAAAAAAAACGCCAAGTTTGTTTTTGTCAGGCACGACGCTCAGCGTCCCACCCTGCGACCACCTTACAATGGCCCATATAGAGTGCTGGAAACAGGTGATAAACATTTTTTGCTAGATTTAGGGGACAGGAGGGAAACAATTTGTATAGACAGACTTAAACCTGCTTTTGTGATGGCTGATGAGGCGGTGCAAGTGGCGAGGGCTCCTCGACGCGGCAGACCCCCCAGGGATCATGCCCCAGAGCCCCCACAGAGATTGTCTAACAGTTCTAATCCTCAGATAGCGGATTCACGGCAGGACGGCGCCGCGGGAGCGGCTAAGCCCGCTTACAGCAAGTTTGGAAGACGGTTGAAGCCCAGACAGCCAATGGACTGGTATTTGTGATTTTATCATGTGGTGTTGGCGATGTTGTATTGTTTCATCTTCGACGTTTGGGGGGGGTCATGTGGGTCACATATTTGAGATGCTTAAGCTGCATATGTATATTACTGCTACCTCACGTCTTAGAAAGAACAATAAGTCTGGACCTCCGGGGGTAACAGGAAGGTGTGAAATCTGTTTTTAGAAATGGTTCTGAGAAGACTTCCTGACCACCAGGCTTTTAGATGGAGGAGAGAAGACCTGGGGGGTGATGTATTGTCTCGGGGGATTGAATGACAATGTGATTCTGTACTTTGATGTCCCGGGTATAAAAAGGGGAGATGTGGGATATTCTGTCTCTTTTCTGATTGAGAGGATGTTGGAGATACGTGAATGATTAATAAACCTGAATTGAGAAATAAATTCAGCCTCTTCATTTCATGCCCTCTACAGATTGAGATTTTTTCAGGTCTTCCACTTAGATGCAGTTCTGACACTCAGTCAGCAGATGGCACTCTTTATTAAATGTTTCAGAACACTGTGTTGATTATGAAGCTATTGTCTCAAAGTTGTTCATTGTTTTATAAGGCCTCAGTTTCACCATCACTACTAAAAACATTACCTCCTCCCTTGGCGGAGGTAATAAAAATTACACAAAGCATAAATAGTGTTTTGCTAAAGTTAATAAACTATTTGAGATTAGAGCACATTTGGTAAGGCCTAGTGATGCTAAACTAGCAAGCATAATGGAGGAAACATTCATGCATTTGCAAACTGCAGACAGTCACACAAGATGGTAATTCTGGTTAAAAGTAACTTTAAACAATAAAACCAATTACTTACATGTGCTGTCTAAAGTATTATTCTGACAGAATCCCAAAACAAATGCATGGGTCTTTCCTGCAGTATCAGCCTCACAAAGACAAATAGACTTATTCAGGCCTGTTCTGTTGTTGCAGATGAGCGGGTCCTGTCATTTTACTTCTGATACAAGCTGTTAAATTGAGTTCCATCAAGTCAGTTTATGGGTGAAGTGTAACAAAATCAATGTTCCATCCATCCATCCATCCATCCATCTTCTACCGCTTTTCCGGAGGTCCGGGTCGCGGAGGCAGCAGTTCAAGCAGAGAAGCCCAGACTTCCCTCTCCCCAGCCACCTGCTCCAGCTCTTCAGAGAGGATACCAAGGCGTTCCCAGACCAGCTGGGAGACATAGTCTCTCCACCGAGTCCTGGGTCTGCCCCGGGGTCTCCTCCCAGTGGGACGTACCTGAAACACCTCAAGTGGGAGGCGTCCAGGAGGCATCCTAATCAGATGCCCATACCACCTCAACTGACTCCTTTCAATGTGGAGGAGCAGCAGTTCTACTCTGAGCCTCTCCCGGATGACTGAGCTCCTCACCCTATCTCTGAGGGTGAGTCCAGCAATCCTACGGAGAAAGCTCATTTCAGCTGCTTGTATCCACGATCTCGTTCTTTCGGTCATTACCCAAAGCTCGTGACCATAGGTGAGAGTAGAAACGTAGATTGACTGGTAAATCGACAGCTTTGCCTTAGAACTAAGCTCCCTCTTCACCACAACAGACCGGTACAACGTCCGCATCACTGCAGATGCTGCTCCAATCCGTCTGTCGATCTCTCACTCCATTTTCCCCTCACTCGTGAACAAGACCCCAAGATACTTAAACTCCTCCACTTGGGGCAGGAGCCTGTCCCCAACCCGGAGAGGACAATCCACCTTTTTCTGGCTGAGGACCATGGACTCGGACTTGGAGGTGCTGATTCTCATCCCAGCCGCTTCACACTCAGCGGCAAACCGTCCCAGCAAGAGCTGTAGGTCATTGCTGGATGAAGCCAACAGGACAACATCATCTGCAAACAACAGAGATGAGATCCTGTGGTCACCAAGCATGACACCCTCCATTCTCTGGCTGCGCCTAGAAATCCTGTCCATAAAAATTATGAACAGGATCGGTGACAAAGGGCAGCCCTGGTGGAGTCCAACTCTCACTGGGAATGACTCCGACCGAGTGTCGGCAATACGAACCAAACTCTCACAACGGTTGTACAGAGACCGAATAGCTCGTAACAACAAGCACGATACCCCATACTCCCGAAGCACCGCCCACAAAAATCCACGAGGGACGTGGTCAAATGCCTTCTCCAAGTCCACAAAACACATGTAAACTGGTTGGGCAAACTCCCACGAACCCTCAAGAATTCTCGAGAGGGTAAAGAGCTGGTCCGATGTGCCACGGCCAGGACGAAAACCACATTGCTCCTCCTGAATCCGAGGTTCGACCAACGGCCGGACTCTCCTCTCCAGTACCTTGGCATAGACCTTCCCAGGGAGGCTGAGGAGTGTGATCCCTCTAATGTTGGAGCACACCCTCCGGTCCCCTTTTTTGAAGAGAGGAACCACCACCCCGGTTTGCCATGCCAAAGGCACTGCCCCCGACCTCCACGCAATGTTGCAGAGGCGTGTCAACCATGACAACCCAACAACATCCAGGGCCTTAAGGTGAAAATATTCATACTTTTTATGGGTAATCTAAAATAAACTGATAAGAAAAAGTTAATTTATTGCAGTAAATATCCATCTATAAATGCACGAAAGCTCTTGTGTGTGTGTCCGTCTGTCTGCGTGTTCCTCATATATCCGTCAAACCGTTCGTCAGACTGACCTCAGATTTTATAAGTGCTTTGCTGAGGTTATGAGGGTGTGCATCCCTGAGTATGGAGTTGTTCAGTAAAAATATGTAATTTTTATCAATAAAAGTTTAGCCACCGCTGTGTTTCCTCATGCTCTGGCTTCTGGAAGTGTGGGCAGGTTTTCAGATTCAGTAACTCCGTACTGATTGGATAATATGTGGCATCACGACCAGTCACTCACCACAGCCCTCCGCAAACAAAAAAGGAAGTGAAAAGTGACAAATTTGACCACAATAAGAGAATACTGAAGATTCATTGCTTAAAAAAAATTATTCTATAATGTTGCTGTGATTGCATAGGTCTAAAGGATAATTTGAAGAACGCCAGCGGGAACCAGGGTCTGACAAAGAACACCCGTGTTGGAGAAGCAGCAGGCAGAATGCGATCCTTCGCAAGCAAGCCCATCCCGTGCTGTCAGTGGTAGACGGGAGTCCCTTTGCAGGACTGCGAGTCACCATCGCTGATGGTGCTCCTCTCGGTGTGCTCGCACGGCTATCTAAAAATTAAAAGTTAACAATAATACCATTATGGCGCACATTTAGGGCACATATATGGTATGCATGTATGGTATGCATTTTCCCTCACATATATTTAGTAGGCATGACGGTGCATACTCTGGAGGCTTCACGTCCAAACGTCCAAGAGGACCTGACCCGGCAGAGACCTCGGGAGGTGTGAAGTGGTTTCTTGAGAGACGGGAAGTCAGAGAGAATGTCCCAGCAGGAGCCCCCGAGGCTGAGGAGTTGAGAGACAATGGAGACGCCAAGGAGCCTCGGAGGCTATATGTTTACTGAAGGACTGTGGGTTGGGGATGTGATATTTGATGTTGGGGGTTTTGTGTCTCTGGAGAGTATAAGAGCTGTGAAGAATGATTGTTCTGCCTCTTTGCTGAGATACTTTGCTTGTTAGAGGATGTAGACTGACAATAAACCTTTCCTGAGAAATAAACTCATTCTCGTTTGTGAAAGTCATCCTCTACACTGGTGACCTACGACAAACCATGGCCGGTGGCGGCGAGCTTTCTGCGCCGGACTCTTCAGGGGCCAACCGGGTTAACACAGCTACCACACTACAGCTGCCCGACTTCTGGCAACATAACCCGCGCTCCTGGTTTACCACTGTGGAGGCGCAGTTCCACCTTCGGGGAATCTCAGCGGACGCAACGAGGTTCTACCATGTCGTCGCGAAGCTGGACAGCCTCACAGTGCAGCGGGTGGAGAGCCTGACCAACCACCCGCCCCAAGACGACAAGTATGGCGCACTGAAAGCCGCCCTCATTCGAGCCTTCACTCCCTCGCTGGGAGAGCAAGCAGAGAAGCTCCTGGCGCTGACAGAAGGGGAAGCAGACAGGCTGGCAGATCTGATGGCGAAGATGATGAGCCTGAGAGGCGAGGATGACGACAGCTTTATCTTCGCCCACCTCTTCCTCAGAACGCTACCGCCAGCAGTGAGAGTCACCCTGGCCAGCTCACAGCTACTCAACAACCGTGACTACCACGAGCTGGGCCAGGAGGCGCAGCGGCTCATCGACGCCCATAGACGGCACGCAGCCACGACGGCAGCGGCAGAGCTGAACGCACCTCCGTGAGACGAGGGGAGACCAGAGGCTGCAGCACCGGATCCACTGATGTCGGCAGCGGCAGAGGCCAGGAGAAGCGGAGCTGACAACACCCCCTGTTTCTACCATCGACGCTTCGCCGAGAGAGCGCGCAGATGCGCCCCACCGTGCCGATACCAGCGCCAGGGAAACGCCAAGACCGAGAGCCGGTAGCAGCTGCGACTCTCGGCACGAAGAACAAGCTGCTTTTCGTGACAGACGCAAATTCAGGGAAAGAATTCCTGGTGGACACAGGCTCCCAGCTAAGTTTTGTCAAGCCTGCCTACGCGGACATGCTGACGCCTGCCAGCGGTCCCCTGGTGTTAGCGGCGAACGGCTCCACGATCAAAACCTATGGGGAGAAGACGCTCCTCCTATCCCTCCACGGCCGCACCTTCGAGTGGACCTTCGTCGTAGTCGCAGTTAGCAACAACATGCTAGGTGCTGACTTTTTATGCTCAAACAGTTTGCTAGTTGATCTTGCTAATAGACGTATTGTAAATGCACTGTCTTTCTACTCTATCTCCTGCACAGCTCGGGTGGCCCTGCCTTCTGCACATCCTCATGTCACAGCTGCGGGTGGTAAGTTTCATGCACTACTCAATCAGTTTCCAGCACTCACGGTCCCAACATTTTCAGCGTCAGTTGCCAAGCACGGGGTCGAGCATTTCATAACTACCTCTGGCCCCCCTGTTTTTGCAAAAGCTCGGCACTTGGACCCAGCTAAACTGGCCATCGCGCGCGAGGAATTCGCCAACTTGGAAAAACTGGGCATTGTTAGACGCTCGAACAGCTCTTGGTCGTCACCTCTGCACATGGTACCCAAGGCTGACGGCTCGTGGCGCCCTTGCGGTGATTTCCGCAGATTAAATAATGCTTCAGCACATGACCGCTACCCGATTCCGCACATCCAGGATTTTTCGGCACATTTGGCGGGGGCGCGCATCTTTTCCAAAATAGATTTGGTGCGCGGTTATCACCAAATCCCAGTCCGCGCGCAAGACATACCCAAAACGGCGGTTATAACCCCTTTCGGGCTTTTCGAGTTTTTGCGCATGCCTTTCGGCCTCAAAGGCGCCGCGCAGACGTTCCAACGCATGATGGATGCAGTGCTGCGCGGCCTCCCTTTCGTGTTCGCTTATTTGGATGATATTTTGGTAGCCAGTGCATCCGAAGTCGAACACGAACGCCACCTCACAGCCGTGTTTCAGAGGCTGACAGAACATGGGCTGATAATTAACCCAGCGAAATGCCAATTCGGGGTAGCTCAAATCGATTTTTTGGGGCACCGCGTGTCTCCAGAAGGCGCGGTCCCGCTGCCTGATAAAGTACGCGCGATAACAGATTTCCCCCAACCGCAGACAGTTAAGGCACTGCAAGAATTTTTGGGGATGGTCAGTTTTTATAACCGCTTCCTCCCCAACGCGGCACGGCTCATGCACCCATTGTACGCGGCACTAAAGAAGCAAAAACCTGCAACTAAGGTCGAGTGGTCCCCGGACCGGGAGCGCGCTTTCTCACAAGTCAAATCGGCCCTCGCGAACGCTGCGTTAATTGGCACACCCGGTGCCAGCAGCTCGCATGGCGCTAACCACGGACGCTTCCGACGTGGCAGTGGGGGCGGTTGTCGAGCAACTGGTAGCAGGGAGCTGGCAACCACTTGTGTTTTTCAGCAAAACATTGCGCGATAACGAGCGTAAATACAGCGCATTTGATAGGGAGCTTTTAGCCCTGCATTTGGCCATCCGCCACTTCCAGTTCTGGTTGGAAGGGCGCCGTTTCACCGCGTTTGTAGACCACAAACCATTAACATTTGCAATGGCTAAAATTTCAGAGCCTTGGTCGGGCCGACAACAGAGACAGCTGACTGCGATTTCGGAGTTTACCACCGACATTCAACACGTGGCGGGCAAACACAATGTGGTGGCAGATTGTCTCTCGCGCGCAGTTGCACTGCCAGGCCCCCAGGGGGCAGACTCGGCGGCTGTAGACTCGGGCCAGGCTTGCGGCGCGGAAGCGCTCACAGCCCCGGTCTGCGTTGGGTTAGATTATGCAGCCATGGCCGCCGAGCAGGTTAACGATGCGGACGTGCGCACGCTCCAGTCTGGGCCAACAGGGCTAAGGCTGGAGCACAGGGTGCATCAAAGAGGTATGCCCCCCCTAATCTGCAATATCTCCACGGGGCGCCCCCGCCCCGTGGTCCCAGCTGCGTGGTGTCGCCGCGTTTTTGACTTAATACATTCGCTGGCACATCCGGGCGTTCGCGCGTCGATCAAAATGGTGGGAGAGAAGTTTGTTTGGCCGGGGCTGTGTAAACAGGTCAAAGAATGGGCCGCAGCCTGCGCAGCGTGTCAAAGAGCAAAGGTACACAAGCACACGCGGGCCCCTCAAGAACCTTTTCACATCCCAGCCAAACGCTTCGACCACGTGCACGTCGACTTGGTGGGACCCCTCCCGCTGTCACAGGGGTTCACACACCTTCTAACTATGGTGGACCGCACTACGCGCTGGCCAGAGGCGATCCCCCTGGCGTCAACCACAGCAGCAGACGTTGCGCGCGCTTTTTTAACGGCTTGGGTCGCGCGCTTTGGAGTCCCGTCAGACATAACGTCTGACAGAGGACCCCAATTTGTTCCCGAGCTCTGGTCATCCATGGCACTCAGCCTGGGGGTGAAAATTCATCACACAACTGCGTATAACCCCCAGGCCAACGGTTTGTGCGAACGCTTTCACCGGTCATTGAAAGCAGCCCTCAGAGCGGCTCTCACGGACACAAATTGGGTTGATAAGCTTCCATGGGTTTTATTAGGGTTGCGTTCAGCACCTAAGGAAGATTTGCAAGCCTCTCCGGTCGAGCTAGTCTTCGGCCAACCTCTCCGGTTACCGGGAGAATTCCTTCCTGAGAACCCCGCACCAGATCGCCCCCCCCGCCCGCTCAGCTGCTGCAGAGCGACGCGGGATCAAACACCCTCCCCGGTCCAGTTCATCACAGTTTTCCACGCGTTTTTGTGCCTAAAGCCTTAAAGAATGCAGAATTCGTCTTTGTTAGACACGACGCACAGAGGTTAGGTTTAAGACCACCTTATGATGGACCGTTCAGAGTGTTAGAAAGCGGGGGAAAGCATTTTTTGCTCGATTTGGGAGACAGGAGGGAATTAGCCTGCATTAACAGACTCAAACCCGCTTTTGTGTTAGCTGATGAACAAGTTCAGTTGGCCAGGGCCCCCCGCCGCGGCAGGCTGCCGGGGAGAAATTCTGCTAAGCTTTTACAACGATGTGCTAATGACTCTGATCCACAGATGCAAGAGACAGCCACAGGCAGAGCGAGACCAGCTCACAGCAGATATGGCAGGAAGTTGAAGCCCAAGCAGTGGGATGTGTGATATGTTGTGCCAATTTTTTTTCGTTCTGTGTGGATATAAGATAAGATAAGATAAGATAAGATAAGATAAGCCTTTATTAGTCCCACAACGGGGAAATTCCAGGATTGCAACAGCACAGGGATAGCAACACTCAGAGCAACAATCAGAAGGCAAGAAAAAAAAAAAACAAAAAACAAGCAAGCAAGAGCAGCTAATATACATATGTACATATTACTATAAAATATATATATACTGTATATACACACACACAGACACACAGTGCAGAGCATTGTAGCTGATGGAATAAATATATGAATATGTAAACACAGTGCATATGTCATGATTCTATGCATCTGGGGTGTAAGTTGTCCTTATTTAGACGTTTGGGGGGGGGGTTATATGGCGCGCATTTAGGGCGCATATATGGTATGCATGTATGGTATGCATTTTCCCTCACATATATTTAGTAGGCATGACGGTGCATACTCTGGAGGCTTCACGTCTAAACGTCCAAGAGGACCTGACCCGGCAGAGACCTCGGGAGGTGTGAAGTGGTTTCTTGAGAGACGGAAAGTCAGAGAGAATGTCCCAGCAGGAGGCCCCGAGGCTGAGGAGTTGAGAGACAATGGAGACGCCAAGGAGCCTGGAGACTATATGTTTACTGAAGGACTGTGGGTTGGGGATGTGATATTTGATGTTGGGGGTTTTGTGTCTCTGGAGAGTATAAGAGCTGTGAAAAATGATTGTTCTGCCTCTTTGCTGAGATACTTTGCTTGTTAGAGGATGTAGACTGACAATAAACCTTTCCTGAGAAATAAACTCAGTCTCGTTTGTGAAAGTCATCCTCTACACCATCATGATTGTGGAGAAGAATACCCAAATCAACTGCATGTCATATGCGGCCACATATTCAAGGTTTGACTAAACGATGACCGTGACCAAACAGGACACACAAATGCCCAAACAACAAAATAAATCATTTTTATTTAAATATTTACTGACAAATGGGTAACACTGATGCTGTGGTGACCCACCACAGTCTACATGGACATTCAACCTTCACACTCAGCTAGCCGGCAGGAAGCAGAGGACAATTTGCATACGGACAGAGAGCCCCTAGGAGACAATCAGAACAATGGACTATTGTTATACATCCCCAGATTAAAGAGAGGAAGTCCGGGCGCCAGTTGGTCACGCGATTGATATGTATTGACTGATATGTATATCAGTATGCAAATGTGCCATGCATTCTCTCTCTTTGTATAACGTGTATAAAAGAGCTTGCTATACATGCCTCAAGAGCACGCACAACAACACAACACACACAGCACAACACAGCGCTACAGTGTGTCTCATGATGTTGGAGGAAAATAAAATCCTGCCACCTTCCAGCTCACCGCATCTCGCCTGAACTTATTCGTTCCTCCACAATGCAACAGTTGCAGCCAAACAGGTCATTCTGTTGTGTACAATAATGTTGGGTGTTTTGTACTTATAATATTGCTAAAATAGGTTTTAAGCAGGTTTATTAAATCATACCGCCATCACGGAGCTCGCCCCGGCGCCGTGCATGCGCGCCGGGAGCGAGCCCGGAGGCTCTCAGCAGAGAGACACAAGAGTGAGTGTGTCAGCAGCAGTTGCAGGAATGAGAGAGTGAGTTACAGAACATGTGCAGTATTTATACCCAGTTACAGACAATACATGAAAGAGCATTCACAGCAGTTGGTATGGGCATTTGCATTTGAGAGACACAGTGAGAACAGGAAGCATGAACACAATGCATGAATGGGACATTAACATCACAATACGGAGCCGGAACAAGCCAGAAGGAGCGGGGCTGCCTGTAGACATTAATACACACATTTCACTGTTCTGTTATTTGCTCTAGCCGAGCGCTGTGTCTGTCTCAGTCTGTTGTGGGGGTTATCTCAAACCCGCCACATTGCTCCCCCCCAGAGGGCTCGGCAAGGGGCCGAGACCTCGATAGTTCAGCTTGGGCAGCGAGCAGGGAAAGCTCTATGCAGGCGAAGGTGGAGGGGGGGTGGGGGGTAGTAAGTGCCGGCAGGAGACTGTGAAATCGTCTGAGCTGCGCAAAAATTGCTTGTCGATCCGCGATGTCGAGGGGCTGTCCCGTTGAACGTGCGGAGATCACAAAAAGAAAAATTAGTCACTGGCTCCTCCCGCGATTAAGTCCTGCAAGGATTAATAGTGGCCGTGAAGAAAAGCAGGGGTGGCTGTAAGAAAAAAACAAAGGCAAAGGGACTTGGCATGTTGACTTTAGGTGCGTGCACAACCTTAAAGCCTTCGGGAACCGCAGACTGCTGAGTTCCCCTTGTGTGCCGTGGCTGAGACCATTAGCAAATCCTTCGTGCATGCTGCGTGCGTGCCTCAGGTGAACGAGCAACCCTGAAGGGCCTGTGTGCAGCGGTGAAGGATGATGGCGATCTGTGGAGCCGTATGCGTCCCGTGCGTGGTGCGCCGTCCTCGTAACTCCCCGGTGCGTGTGCCAGGGCTCCGTGCGTGGGTGGGACAGCTGGAGAGGAGACAGGGTCAGGGAGCTTAATCATCCCTGTTCAATGTGTTGGAGCGGTGAAAGGAAATAGACGATCTTTGTCCCTCGAGCTCGTGCAGATGCGTTGGAGTGGTGAGAGGGAGGAGACGATCTTTGTCACTCGCTCGGCCATGGTGCGTTCAGGTCCACGCGTTGCATTCTCCGTCGGCCATGGAGATCGCCGTTGTGGAGAGGGGACGAGGTGCATGCGCTCTCGTGTGGAGGAGCTGTGAGCACGGCCGGTCCAGCGTGGATGTGCAGATCTCAGGCGTGCAGATCTCACCATTAAGTTTGCTGCGGCTTTCCCGGTCGTGGGTGATGTCCGGAGAGTTCCCTGAAGCAGAAGGGAGCTGCTGCGTTCACTTGTCGTCGGAGCATCACCACCGGGTGCTGCGTTCGCCGGCAGCGTGGCTGTCTAAGCCAGAAGGTTGCGATGCACAAAGCGTGTGCATCCTCGGGGTCACCAGTGAAGCGGATGATAAAATAAAGGCTGCGAAGTGAAGGTTTTAAGCAGGTTTATTAAATCATACCGCCATCACGGAGCTCGCCCCGGCGCCGTGCATGCGAGCCGGGAGCGAGCCCGGAGGCTCTCAGCAGAGAGACACAAGAGTGAGTGTGTCAGCAGCAGTTGCAGGAATGAGAGAGTGAGTTACAGAACATGTGCAGTATTTATACCCAGTTACAGACAATACATGAAAGAGCATTCACAGCAGTTGGTATGGGCATTTGCATTTGAGAGACACAGTGAGAACAGGAAGCATGAACACAATGCATGAATGGGACATTAACATCACAATACGGAGCCGGAACAAGCCAGAAGGAGCGGGGCTGCCTGTAGACATTAATACACACATTTCACTGTTCTGTTATTTGCTCTAGCCGAGCGCTGTGTCTGTCTCAGTCTGTTGTGGGGGTTATCTCAAACCCGCCACAGTCCCATTCATTTTCAATAATTTTTTTTTTTTATTTAAGTTTTTGTAAAGGGTATACAGGTCGTTACAGCAATGCATTGTTTACATTTTCATCACATGTTCCCTTATTTTCTGATATCTGATAACATTGGAAGAATAATTATTACAACACCCCCTTTTTTTTAAAGTGAAAGAAAAAGTGAAATTAAAGAGAATAAAATAAAAAACAAACAAACAAACAAACAAAACAGCAAAAAACAAACAAAAAGAAAAAATAAGTAAATAAAGGTAAAAGAGCATCTGAGTAGTGTTGGAACAAAGAGCGGAACCATTATTGAAATGGTATTTGTCAAAGATTAGATCTAATGGAAGACACATATGCGATCCAGGGTTGCCAAAAGTTCATGAACCCATCCATGTCCTGTCTCAGTGCGAATGTCAACTTTTCCATCGAGTAAATGTCTTGGATCACGTTAATCCAATCTTCAGGTGTAGGACAGTCCTTCAACATCCATTTTTTAGTTAGAGCTTTTTTACTTGCCAATATTAAAACACTGAATAAGTATTTTTCTCCTCGTCTTTCCAGTGAGTCCGGTATTAGGCCCAAATACAAAGTTACAAAAGAAAAGGGAACTGTTATTTTAAATATTTTCCCCAATATTGTCTGTACGTTGGTCCAATATTGGTGGATAGCTGGGCATGACCAAAACACATGAAAATGATTTGCAGTCTTTTCACCACACAAGCGCCAACAGTTCAATCCCTTATGGGTAAATTTGTTTTGTGCAGGTGTTCTGAAAAATCTTACCAAGTTTTTCCATCCAAATTCTCTCCACTGCAGGGATGAGGTACTTTTCCATTGCTGTTTATTTAGCTTTTCCCATATTTCCAGTTGTAAAGTGAAATTCCCCTCTTTTTCCCATCTCTCTTTTATATATGATGTGTTGTCTCCTTTTAAGTCTTGAAGACCTTGGTATATTTTAGAAATGTATCTGATCCCTGGGATCCCTTTATATGCCATTAAGAAGACCTTCAGAACACCTGACTGGGCCCTTTCCAAAACCTCCTTTTTAAGTATATTGTTTATGTGGTGTCTAAGCTGGAAGAACCTGTAAAGGTCTTGATTTATTAGACCTTGTTTTTTCAAATCTTCAAAACTTCTTAAAATTTGCCCTTTAAAAAAATCGTAATATTTTATCAGCCCTTTCTCCTTCCACTTTTTAAATCTGGTGTCTGTTTTATTAGGAGTAAAGTCTTGATCATAGGCAATCCATTGCAGAAGTCGATAGGGCTCTTTAGTTTGATTCTCTCTGACTATCTTAAACCAAATTTTTAGCGGGGTCTCTATCCACGGGTTAGTGTTATTCAAAAGTTTAGGTAAGGCATCGTTCCCTATTATCGCCTGTAGGGGGATGTCACTTGTTATTTGGCATTCCATCTCCTTCCATTGTGCAGTGTAGACTGGGTTACATATCTCTACTAAAGTTTTAATTTGTGCAGCTTTAAAGTAGTCCCTGATATTTGGCAGCGCGAGCCCACCTTTGTCTTTGTTTAGTTGTAAGGTTCTATATCTGATTCTAGGTCTCTTGCCCTGCCATATGAATCTTGAGATCCTTCTGTCCAGCTCCTGCCATGTTTTTTTGGGAGGTTCTACCGGTATTGTTTGGAAAAGATATAGAAGACGTGGAAGTATATTCATTTTGACTGCTTCAATTCTTTGTGCAGTACCCAAGAATGGTATCATATTCCATCTTGCTAGGTCAGATTTTATTTTTGTCACTAGTGGATCATAGTTTAGTGATATAATTTTGTTGAGTTGTTTCGGGATATTGACCCCCAGATATTTCATAGATTCCGACTCCCAGTTAGTTTTGAGCTTGCTTAGTGAATAATGATTTGGGTCATAGTTGAATGTTAAAACTTGGGTTTTATGCATGTTTAATTTGTACCCCGATAAATCTCCATACTCTGAAAAAACTGAGGTTAGTTCTGGTAAAGAAGTGTCCGGCTGCCCTAGGTATATTAAAATGTCATCAGCAAAGAGTGCTATTTTATGTTCCTTCTGACCAAGTGTAATACCTTGAATTTTTTGGTTTTGTCTTATCCATTGGCTCAGAGGTTCTATGAAGATTGCAAAGAGCAGTGGAGACAGGGGGCAGCCCTGACGACATCCTCTTTCCAGCTCAAAAGATGATGATAAATTACCGTTAATCCTTATTTTAGCTGTTGGTTTTTTATATAATGCCTGTATAGTTCTAATGAAGTTGTTATGAAAATTGAAACTGGATAAGATTCTATATAGAAAAGACCAGTCAACCGAATCGAATGCTTTTTCAGCATCTAATCCCAATATGACTGCATTTAAGTTATATTTTTTTATATGATGAATTATGTGTAAAGTGCGTGTAACGTTGTCTTGTGTCTGTCTTTGTCTTATGAAACCTGTTTGGTCTAAATGAACTAGGTCTGTCAGTATATTTTCTAACCTTTTGGCAAGGATAATGGTAAAAAGCTTATAGTCCTGATTTAATACACTGATTGGTCTGTAGTTGGAGCACTCTAGTTTATCCTTTTCAGGTTTAGGTATAACTGCAATGACCCCTTCTCTCCAGGAGGGGGGGGGGATTTCCCCTGTGTGGAGGACATAATTAAATGTTTTCAGGAGGAGAGGAGATAGTTGCTGTTTTAAGGTTTTGTACCACTCTGTTGTATAGCCATCTGCTCCTGGGGATTTGTTAGCTTTAAGTTTCATAATTGCTTTTTCCAATTCTTTAGGTTGTATTTCTGACAGTAGTGTTTTATTTTGTGACTCCGTAAGTTGGGGAAGGTTTAATGTGTTTAGGAATGCCTTGGATGCGTTTTTATGTTTTTTGTGGGAGTATAAGTTCTTATAGTAATTCTCGAAGCTTTTAAGAATATCCTGAATTCTGAATTTTATTTCCTTTGATACTGGGTCTCTGATTTTGTAGACTGCTCTTTCTGTTTGTTGTTTCCTCAATTTATAGGCTAGCAATTTTGCCGATTTACTGCCTGCTTCATAGTATTTTTGTTTCAAAAATGTAAGTTACTTCTGGATTTCTATTGTGTAGATCTCATTTATTTGGTTTTTAATTTCCTTAATCTTGAGCGAGTCAGTAGAATGAGTGTTGCCTTTGTGTTCTTTTTCTAGGTTCTTAAGTTCTGACTCTAATGTGGATAGTTTTTCTTGTCTTAGTTTCTTTTGGGTTGCCAGTTTTGCAATAATCTTTCTTCTTATTACAGCTTTGCATGCATCCCACAGTATTAAAGGGGATACTTCTCCATTATCGTTTTCTTCCAAATATCTGAGAATATCTGATTCCAATTCATCTTTCAATGGTCCTTTCAGGACATTTGAATTTAACCTCCAAGAAAATGTATTATTTGTGTATTTTTGGATATTTAAGTCCATGTAGATCGGACTGTGGTCGGAGAGATCCATCAGTCCTATTTTACATGTTTCTACTCTTCCAATGTCTCTATTAAACATAAAAAAATATTCAGTCCTTGAGTAAGATGAATGTGGAGTTGAGTAAAATGTATAGTCTTTTACACTGGGGTTGAGTTCCCTCCACACATCACAGATTCCCATTTCTTTTAGTAGCATCCGAGTCTTCCTGCTTAGGGTGTTATTTTGATGTGGAGAATTACCAGAAGCATCCCAGTATGGATTCAGTCTAAGATTGAAGTCCCCACCACATATCACTAAACCTTGAGCTTTAGTTATCATTAGGTCAAATACATTTTTATAAAATTTCCAGTTAGCCCCTGGGGGTGCATATACATTCAGCAGGGTGATATCTTCTCCCTCTAGCCGCCCAGTTACCAAACTGTATCTCCCTTCTTTATCTTTGTGTTCTGATTTTTTTTCAAATGTAATTTTGGTAGATATCAATGTCGCTACTCCCCTCCTCCTCCCTGACTTATATGAAGATGAAGAGATCATTTTAAACCCTTGTCTACTGAGTTTATTTTGTTCCACGTCTGTTAGGTGGGTTTCTTGTAAAAGTATTATTCCTGCTTTGTCTTTTTTCATTTTGCCTAGAATCTTGGATCTTTTAACTGGATTCAGGATTCCTTTTACATTATATGAAATTATTTTGGTTACACCCTGTTTCTCCATTGTGTTATTTTGTTTAGTATAACTGTGTGGTGGCCCTCTTTTGTGCTACTCAGAAACTGAAAGAACATTAAGAACAAGAAAAACATTAAGAACATAGTGTATAAAACTTTAAAACAAAAAACTGTCAAAAGAACTTCCTGAGCTGAGGTCTTTTTAAAGACCCTGGAAGAGCCTTGATGGAGTGTAGGCTCTGAGGGAAATTCCTCAAACTCTGTTACGTGTTGAGGGCCCTCTCTTACCCCTGTAAGTTGTCCCATGCTTTTAACGTGAGTTTCAGAACCCAATCCGAACTTGTAATGATTTTTTTTTTTTCCCTTTATGCCTATACCCTGTGAAATTGTGTGCACCCTCCCACCCCCAACACAGCAAACATTCATGCAAAAACAGTATTTGTTAGTGTGGGGAGAACATGTGGATTACTGTCACATTTCTATTTTAACAAGTTTTTTTTTTTTTTTTTTTAATTAAAAAGACTTATTTGTTTCAAATATTATGACTGTTCCATGAAATGTTTTACCACATGCTGAATATGCATCTCCTTTAATGTTTGTTACCTTGTATGAGGGGGGTTGGATGTGCAGATTGACTCAAAAAAAAAAAAAGGTCGCTATTCCAACCTGAAAACGGCCAGTTTATCTGCGACGCTCTGGTGCTGGGTTTCCCGCTGCTGGCCCGTGGATTTTGAAGGTCTTTGTGTTGTCCATGTTTGAGCTTTGATCTTCTCACTCGGGTCTGCTGCGGGTTTAAATACCGTTACCGGGAGCCCTCTTCTCGCCATGTCAGCTGTTGCTTCTTCCACCGAATTATAGAGACATGTTTCTTCGCCGTAGAAGACCCTTAACTTCGCAGGAAATGGCGTCTGAAAGCGCAGTTTCTTCTCACGTAGTACCTTTTTGGCGTCATTGTATTCCCTGCGTTTTTTAAGGACCTCTGGGGCGTAATCGTGTTCCACAAAGACTTTTCTCTCCTGGGGCATAAATCCTTTTTTCTGCCAAGCCAGTCTTACAACCTCTTGTTTTATTTTGAAATTGGAAAATCTTACCAACACCGAACGTGGGGGCGCTTCCGCCGCTGGCTTAGCAGCTAATGAACGATGTGCCTTTTCTATCTTCAAGTCGGTGGTTTGTGGAATATCCAATTTCTCTCTTTTTTTTCTTTTTTTTTTCCACAATATCTTTATTGAACCTTTTTTTTTTTTAACAAACATGATACAAACAATCAAACACTAACACTAAAGTACTACAAAAAAAAAAAAAAATACCCTAAAAACACCAACAACCACCAACAAAATCAAGTCTTCAACAATGCTCCTCTGTTTAGTCTAGACAATCCAATACATTAGTATACATATTATGTTCACCAGTTTGGAATTTACAAGGTCCACACACATCATTCACCTTCTTCTTCAAGAGTTATGTTTAAATTTTTTACATAATCAATAAAAGGTCTCCATATATTCTCAAACACAATTTCCTTTGATTTCAGTATATATGTTATTCTTTCTAATGGAAGGTTTGTTAACATCTGTCTTAACCACTGAGTCACATCTGGTCTATGAGTCTTTTTCCATAATAGTGCAATACATTTTTTGGCATTAAGCAAACTGAGGTCTATGAATGTTCTTTCACTTTTATTGAAATTATGCTTTTCTGGGTACAGACCCAACAAAAACAGTTTAGGATTCAATATGATTTGTTTTGAGATTATTTTTTCAATTGTTACCCTCACCTCCTCCCAAAACATTCTTATTAATCTACATTCCCATAAACAATGAAATAGGGTTCCTTTACTTTCCATGCATTTTGTGCATGTATCTGGTATATTTTTGTTATATCTATTTAACTCCTCCGGTGTAACATACATCCGCATTAACCATTTGAAATGTATCAATTTAAGGCGTGCATTTATTGATTTGGTTTGAGCTTCTGTACAAGCCAATTCCCATTGTTCCTCTGAAATTTCAATTTGCAGATCTTCTTTCCAGTAGTTTAATCTTTTCAGTGAATTTTCACTTGAAGATAGTGTCAATGAGTTATAAAACTCTGAAATAATACCCTTTCTTTTACTATCTTTCATCATCATTTTTTCCAAGGATGAATAAATAGAGCCAGTTTAGAAAGCTTGGGATCAGTCCGCCAAGGTCTCCGCCTTTGACTGCCACCTAATCCACATAGCACCGGACTTCCATGATCCCTCCTGCAGGTGGTGAACCTACTGGAGGGCGGACCCATGTAACTCCTTCGGGCTGAGCCCGGCCGGGTCCCATGGGTGGAAACCCGGCCACCAGACGCTAGCCTTCGAGCCCCTCCCCCAGGCCTGGCTCCAGGGTGGGGCCCCGGTAACCCCATACCGGGCGGGGTACACTGAATCCTTGATATACAATTTATCATGAGAGTCTGTTGGATCGTTCTTCGTCTGGCCCTTCACCCAGGACCAGTTTGTCTTGGGAGACCCTATCAGAGGCAAATTGCCCCGGACAACATAGCTCCTGGGATCACTGGGGCACGCAAACCCCCCCACCACGATAAGGTGACGATCCATGAGGGGGATAAGGTGACGATCCATGAGGGGGTGTGAGGGGAAAATGGAGCGAGAGATCGACAGACGGATTGGAGCAGCATCTGCAGTGATGCAGACGTTGTACCGGTCTGTTGTGGTGAAGAGGGAGCTTAGTTCTAAGGCAAAGCTGTCGATTTACCAGTCAATCTACGTTCCTACTCTCACCTATGGTCACGAGCTTTGGGTAATGACCGAAAGAACGAGATCGCGGATACAAGCGGCTGAAATGAGCTTTCTCCGTAGGATTGCTGGACTCACCCTCAGAGATAGGGTGAGGAGCTCAGTCATCCGGGAGAGGCTCAGAGTAGAACCGCTGCTCCTCCACATTGAAAGGAGTCAGTTGAGGTGGTATGGGCATCTGATTAGGATGCCTCCTGGACGCCTCCCACTTGAGGTGTTTCAGGCACGTCCCACTGGGAGGAGACCCCGGGGCAGACCCAGGACTCGGTGGAGAGACTATGTCTCCCAGCTAGTCTGGGAACGCCTTGGTATCCCCTCTGAAGAGCTGGAGCAGGTGGCTGGGGAGAGGGAAGTCTGGGCTTCTCTGCTTGAACTGCTGCCTCCGCGACCCGGACCTCCGGAAAAGCGGTAGAAGATGGATGGATGGATGGATGAATAAATAGGTCGAGTGAGAGCTTTATTTTGATTTGATCGAATAAAGTTTCTAAGTTGAAGATATTTAAAAAAATGTGTTCTATTGAGATTAAATTTGATCCTCAGCTCTTCAAAAGACATTATGTTGTCTGCACATGGCAAATATAAATCCTGAATCTTTTGTATCCCTTTTAAATTCCATACTTTAAATACAGCGTCCGCTCTCCCTGGTTTAAAATATTGATTACCCCATATTGGACTAAATTGTGACAATAACTGTGGTTCTTTTAAATAGTTTTTAGCTTCACACCATATTTTGATCATATGCTTTACAAATGGATTTTTAACTTGTTTTTGTAATTTTTTTGCCGAATCTGAGTATATGAATATGGGAAGAGGTAAAGGTAAATTGTATGATTCCATTTCAGTCCAGTGAGGGAGATCATTTGATGAAAAATAATATGTCATAGACCTCAGTTGTGCCGACCAATAATACAACATAAAATTTGGACATTTCAGACCTCCACGATCAAATGGTAAATATAATAAAGACAAACGTAATCTAGCCCTCCTGTTGTTCCATATAAATTCCACTAACTTTTTTTTTATTCTTGAGAATAGATCTAAAGGTGGTGATAAGGGAATGTATTGAAATAAATAAAGTATTTTAGGTAAAATATTACTTTTAAGTATATTGATTCTCCCGATCATCGACATTGGTAGTGACATCCATCTCTGAGTTAACTCATTGATATCTGACATTAAGGCTTCATAGTTGACACTGGCGACTGATTCTAGCTTAGGTATAATTTGGATTCCTAAATATTTAAACTAATTTACAACATTGAATTGATTTACCTCAGGGGCTGGGTAATTTCTCTGGGTCTCATTTAGCATTAATATTGAAGATTTAGTTTTATTTATTTTATATCCTGATATTTCCCCAAAATTCTTTATTAAATTCAACAAGGTTGGAATTGATTTTTTTAGATTCGACATAAACAAAATTATATCATCGGCGTACAGGGAGATTTTATGTTCTGTTGGTCCAACTTTAATTCCATATATTTGTGAATGTAAACGTATCGCTATCGCTAAAGGTTCAATTGCCATAGTAAACAGTAAAGGTGAAAGTGGACAGCCTTGTCGACATCCTCTATTGATTTTTATTAGTTTTGAAATATTGTTATTTGTTAGGATTTCTGCTGTAGCATTATTGTATATTATTTGAACCCATTTTATGAAATTATTTCCAAGTCCAAACCTTTGTAGGACTTCAAAAAGAAAGGGCCATTCAACTCTATCAAAGGCCTTTTCGGCGTCCAATGATAGGAGAGCTGTATCCGGTGCTTCTTTATTAAAATAAATAATATTAAATAGTCTTCTTACATTATGGAAGCCTTGTCTACCCTTTATAAAGCCATTCTGATCTCGATTAATAATATTTGGTAAAATTTCTTGTATTCGTCTTGCTAAAATTTTACAGATTATCTTAAGGTCGGCGTTTAATAGGCTTATTGGTCTCATATTTTCACATTTATTAGAGGGCTTACCTGGTTTTGGCAACAGTATAATTAAGGCATTATTTATGTATGATGGTAAATTATTATTTTGAAATGCTTCTAAAACCATTTCCAAAAAAGGTTTTATTAATTTATTCTTAAATTTTTTATAAAGGTCAACTGGAAGACCATCTGGTCCTGCACTTTTTCCTGATTTCATATTATCAATGGCTAGCCCAACTTCTTCTTGACTAATTTTAGACTCCAATATCTCCCTGTTTTCATTTGGAATACACGGTATAGATAGTTCGTTCAAAAACCCATTTAGTTTTGTTAAATCAGGTTCATTTTTGGTATCATATAATTTTTCATAGTAATCTCTAAAGGCTCTATTAATTTCTAAAGGATCTATAACTACCTGTCCGTTACTTATAATACTGGTAATTGGTGTTTTAATTTCCAATTGTTTAATCTGCCATGCTAATAATTTTCCTGATTTTTCACCTTGTTCATAAAAAGATTGTTTCAATCTTAGAAGACTCGAGGCAGCTCTATTCGCTGATTTTTTGTCGTATTCAGCTCTCAAAATCAGTAATTCATTCTCCAACCTTGGGTCACTTCCTGCATACACTTTTTCCTGAAGACTTTTTATTTTATGTTCCAATTTAGCTCTCTCCTCTCGAGTCTTCTTAGATTTTGATCCTGTATAACTAATAATATGTCCCCTAATAAAAGCTTTGAAAGCCTCCCACTTTACACATGCTGATGTTTGTGTAGTATTGATGTCAAAGAACTCGTCTATCTGTTTTTCTATATACTTGACAAATTCCTCATCCTGAAGCCATTTATGCTGAAATTGCCATCTACCTGATTCCTTTGTCAATTTTTTATCTACATATATTAGACAACAGGGTGCATGATCAGAAATCACGATGTTATCATAAAAGCAGTTTTGAATCTTGGACCTTAATTCTGTGGAAATCAAAAAATAATCAATACGTGAGAATGTCTTGTAGGTACTGGAATAACAAGAATAGGCTTTAACTTGTGGTTTCATTTCTCTCCATATATCTAACAATCTCAATTCTTTCATAAAATGATTAATAGTCATCCTACATCCAATGTGCGTACAATCCAGCCCTGTTGATCTATCCACACCTGGATTCAATGTACAATTAAAATCCCCTGCTATTATATGTTGCCCTGTAAGTGATGATAAGATGAGAAATAAATTAGCAAAGAACTTCTGATCATCTATATTGGGACCATATAAGTTCACAAGATTTATATTTTCTAATAGCAAAGAACCTTGAATGATTACATATCTTCCAAATTTGTCTCCAATTACATTTTTCACCTGAAAAGGAACTGATTTATGTATGAGAGTCATAACTCCCCTGGCTCGGGATGAAAATGAAGAGGTGAATACACTTCCCTGCCATCTACTCCTAATTCTTTTAACATCCTCCTCTATCAGATGAGTTTCTTGTAAAAACACAATTCTTGAACCCATGTCCTTTATTTTATTCATAACTTGTTTAAGTTTTTTTAAATTTTGTAGACCTCTGCAATTCCATGAAGTTAAATTAAGATTAACACTTTGGTCCATGATCAATAGAGAGTTTGGGATTACCTTGCAGTGTAAACATGCTCATACAGAGAAGCAAAAACATGAGTGGTTGAACATTCATCCTACAAACTACACACAAACAAATTTCCCCTTCCCACACTTGTGGCAAACCCCCCAAAATCAAAAGAAAAATTCTGTCTCCCGATATAGCCATCGACTGTTCCACACCCACGGGGAACAGCCTAAGCCACTCCTTCTTCATCCTCCCAATCACCCTAACTCTACTGCTTTTAATGACGTAACATTAACTCTCCTCTGTAGTTTTCCAACTTAACTCCAAAATTTTTAACAACTTTGTACATCATAGTTTTTTTTTTGTTTGTTTTGTTTTTGTTTTGTTTTTTTAATATATAATACAATCTATATTTTGTAAACTTACTATTTACTTCAAGTCAGTCAGATGCCTGTGCAAATGCTTAATTATTCTACCTTATATTTTGTTCATGCTTAGCTCCCACCAGTCTCTTCTTCTTCTTTGATCTTCTTGATGAACTCCTGCGCCTCCTCTGGGGTCTTGAAGATGTGGGTTCTGCCCTCATACGTGGTCAGCAGTCTCGCAGGATAGATTACACCATGACGAATCCCAAGGTTGCGCAGCTCCTTACGTACGGGATCAAACTGCTTCCTCAATTGCTGGATTCCTGTGGCCAAATCTGGGTAGAACCGCACCTGCTGGTCCTGGTGTTTAATCTCTCCTTTAGCACGTGCAGCGTTGAAGATCTTCATCCTGTCTCTGTTGCTAAGAAACTTCATAATTAAGGTCCTCGGCGGTCCCTTATCTCTCCGTGGGCCAATACGATGTGCTTTTTCCAGAACCACTGCTGATTGCAACTCCTCGCTGCCCAGCACCTCCGGAATCCACTTTTCCAGAAAGGAACATACGTCCCGACCTTCTGATTCCTCTAGAAGACCCACCAGCCTCAAGTTATTCTGTCTCGACCGAGATTCCAAATCCAAAATATTATCTTCCAGAGATTTATTTTTTTTTTCCAAAGTGCGCACCTTTAATTGAAGACGGGTGACGTCATCTTCAGCACTAGCGAGACGGAGCTCCATCTGCGCCGTTCGTTCTACACAGTCACCCAATTCCTTTCTTATTCCTTCCAACGCTGTCATAATCCCATCAAATCTAGAGGAAAAGTCCGCTCTCATTGAACTCATGGCAGCCATCAGCGCATCTACGCCATTCCCCGCAAACATCGCACCGCCGCCAGCTTCCTCCGCCATATATGGAGTTTTGTTTGCTGCGTCACAGACCTGAAAGTCCGTTAATTTGGACTGTTTCGGCGGCTCGCTTTTTCCTTTTCCTGGTTTTCCAGCCTTAGGCTTCGCCGACATATCCTTGCCCAAATGCTGGGATACGTTCTGTCCCAAATGAGAGAGTTATTTGCCGATTTTTTTTCTCCAGGAGCAGAGCAGAGCGAGACACGTCCGTCCTACGTGGCAGCCATAACCGGAAGTCCCAATTTCTCTCTTAGTAAAGATTCCACGCATTCTGCCATTGAGTTAAAACCGTTTTCGGCTCCTTCTATCAGACCATGAATTCTTATATTGTCTCTTCTCTGTCTTCCTTCTTGGTCGGTTAGCTTAGCCTCTATAGATGCTTGTCTTTTGCGTAGGTCCAGCACAGAATCTTCGAGCACTTTTATTCATTCCTCTGCTTCCAAGATTCGGTTCTCGGCCTGGTCCACTCTGCTGTTTGTCCTTTTTAATTCGTCTCTGAATTCACGAAATTCGGCCGAAACCTCTCGGCGAAATCGTCGTAGCTCTTCAAATAGTGATTTCAAGCTAACCTTTTTGTTAGCTACAACCAGGTCCTCGTCTTCTGAACGGAGATCTTCCAGTTCAGATTCTCCGGCCAATACGTGTCCAGGCCTGGAAAATTTCAGTTTCTTCTGTTTTCCTTTAGACATGATGATTTTGTCTTTTGATTTTCACTCCTCCAAAAATCCGTTAAGTTTGATTTTCAAGGTATTTTCTTGGATTGGGTCTGAGAGCTTCAGCGTTAAGCTGCAGTCGCCATGGCGTCCAGACTGGAAGTCATTTTCAATAATTCTGTAATTGATATTCACACAATCAAAAAAATCTTAGTGCCGTTCAAGTCCCTTTTATATTTGTCAAAGTCTAATATGTGGGATTGCCTACATCGTGTCGCGATCTGGCAGCCTTATGACTCCTCAGCGGTTCACCAAGTTGACTCGAGTCATGTTGCCTGCTTTTGATATTGGCACAGCCAAGGTTCATGCCATCTGGTGTTACCCCAGATACTAGTTGTTGTTGCTTCGGAGCAGCACCAGCCACTGTTGGTTCAGCAGTTGGAACTCGTCGGCCACCGGAGCCCTGTAGCTCATGCTCTTCTGACCTTTCCACCACTGCAGGGGTCAAACCATGCCGTTCGAGTCCACCGTCCATGGGACCACAAACACTGGCACGGGACCCCTGTCTTGTCAGCGTATTAAGGTGCTGGCAGTGTCCCTCTTCACCCGAAATGGGCCACCCAAAGTCCCACACTTCTTTGCCACTTCCCACATAAAACGGCCGGTCCCACAGACCACCACCCGCCCACTCTTCCACATATCCGCAGGTGATGATGAAACCGAACCCATAAAACAGGTCACTACCCATCAGATTAATGCCTTCTCGAGACATCATGATGTCAAGGGGATCATTACCATAATCACAACAGGCAATGTACGTTTTACTCACACTGTAGTGGGGAAAACACCGTCTTACAATTTCCAAGTTCAAAATGGAGGTTGCCGACCCCATGTCCATCAACATCGGCACCAGTGTCCCGTCCGTGTTGGAAGAGACAGTGTGGACCTCTGTAGGCACCTTCTTCTTTCCACCATCCCTAGCAGACCTCCGTTTCTCTTTGTCGAAACTGCGGCAAACTCTGGCAAAGTGATGGAGCAGACTGCACCATCCACAATGCTTGCCCTCCGCTGTGTACTCCTTTGCTCCAAAGCGGTGCCTGTTGGATCCTCAGCCGTAGCAACTCAGCATCCCCGGGGTGGACTTTATTTTTATGATGGTCGCGCATTCATCGTCGCTGCCATCATCCGGATCCAAGGCCAGGGTCTTCCCATATGTGTCGTTCTTCGGCAGGGCTTCACTATCCTTAAGACAAGTCGTCAGCCGTTCTGCTGCCTCATGTTATCATGCTAGCTCCATGGCTGCTATTGATGCCAGATCACCAGCGCGAGTCAGCAGGCGAACTCTTGCCGAGGAGCCGGATGTGTGTTCCGCTAACTGGTCGCGGACCAACTCCTCCTCCAAAGTCCCAAGCCTGCACTCACCCGCCAGCCGCCCAAGGTCTGCCACAAACCGTCTAACCAACTCTCCGGGTCGCTGGTTCTGCTCCTTGACTTGCATGTGTGACAGAGATCATCCTGCGCAGTTCGCCCCACACAGGACACAAACCCGCGACCTCTCAGTCAACTACACAGTTCGAGCATGGGAGACACAGCACGATCGCGCTGAGCTAAAGGTCCGACCGATAGCTCAGCGCTACCGATACTGTATGAGGCTTTCGGGAGGGAGGTTTTACTAACGTTCTACGCCGAACAGTGCTAGTTGGCATCCGTTACACTCTCCCCCTTAAACCTCACTCCCATCCGGGTCACGGCACCATTGTGACAGAGATCATCCTGCGCAGTTTGCCCCACACGGGACACGAACCCGCGACCTCTCAGTCAACTACACAGTTCGAGCATGAGAGACACAGCACGATCGCGCTGAGCTAAAGGTCCGACCGATAGCTCAGCGCTACCGATACTGTATGAGGCTTTCGGGAGGGAGGTTTTACTAACGTTCTACGCCGAACAGTGCTAGTTGGCATCCGTTACACTTGCGCTCCCTTATGATGTTTTCAGAGGCGCAAAAGTAGCCCGCCATGAGCCTCACCGCATGGCTGAATAAGTCACCTCCTCCAAACGTGCTCAGGACCCTCCGGCTCTCCACATCTGGGTTATGGACCAGAATAGCCCTTGCACATAATTTGTCAAGGTCACCAAGGTCTAACGCCGGTAGATAATTCTGGAAGGCTGCAAACCACCTGTCCCAAGGGACCAGCGGCTCTCCCAGAGCCTCCAAAAAAGGACGCAATGTGGTCGCAGCCCTCTCCATCTCCGTTTATCCTCGTCGCCAAATGTTGTGTCTGAATAACGAGGAGGTGAGGTGACGTTTTATAAAATTTATTAACAAGAACTATGTACACACGGAGAGATCCTACCGCGAGCACAGGAGTCCCAGCGAAGAGACAATATGTCTCCCGCTCCAGGCTTATATACCTCAGGTGATGCCACCCCCCCAAAGGCAGGGCATCACTCCCCCTAGCCTAGGGCACTGCCATACGAATATTATATATATATTAGAGATTCCACACTCCACCACAAAACCGAGAAATGCCAGGAGATCCTCCACCCTGGTCCTGTGGCCAGAGACTGCGTTGGGGGTGACAGACTGCTATGATGATGATGAATGAATGAATGAATGAATGAATGAATTTATTTCAGATAGTACAGTACAGGTTAAAAGAAACTGTATAATATAACAACAAGGTCAAATTAGACAAAGACTCCTCCTACTATACAATTCCACGTGAGTTATCCGAAATGGGTGATGGCTGAAGCCGCAGCTTATATTGCCCACCCATATTCCATCCAAGAATTCAAAAGAGAAAAAAGAGAAAACAAGACAAGAGCGATTACAATTTAAAACAAAGCTAAGACAAAATGTGACTGAGAGAAGAAAAAAAAAAAAGAAAACTAAGCTAAGCTAAGTTAAGTGGTTATTATTCAAAACAAATCTAAGACAAAATGTCACAGAGAGAGAAAAAACCCCCAAAAAACTAAGCTATAACACAACACAGGCTGGATATGTCAATCCTTATGTGAGTTTACATGTTGTCTTGTAAATATGTTTGGAGTATTTCTTCCTTTAGTTTTTGTTTAAATTGTCCAAGCGTTGTACATGATTTTAATTCAGGTCCAAAATCGTTCCATAATCTGACTCCTTGCACTGAAATACAGTGTTGCTTGGTGGTTGTTCTCACTGTAGGCTTTTGAAATATACATGTTCCTCTGAAGTGATATCGTTTCTCCCTTGTTTGGAACAACTTTTGGATATTTGCGGGCAGTGATAAATTCTTCACTTTGAACATTATTATTGCGGTTTTAAAGTCAACCAGATCTTTCAACTTGAGAGTTTTTTGTTTAAGAAAAAGTGGGTTTGTTGGTTCCTTGTAAGCTGCTTTGTTTGTTATTCTAATAGCTCTCTTTTGAAGCATAAATAGTGGATATATGTTTGTTTTATATGTATTTCCCCATACTTCATTACAATATGTCATGTATGGGAGTATTAATGAATGATACAAGGTGTATAGTGTGGGTTGATTCAGCAAATATTTCACTCTGTGTAATATTGCAATTGATTTGGATACTTTACCTTTAATATAATTAATATGTGACTTCCAACACAGTTTGTTATCAATTATTACTCCAAGGAATTTAGTTTCAGATACCCTTTCAATCTCTACACCATTTACACTGAGTTTGGGTACTGGGTTGTTGTGATGGTTGTTAAAGACTATAAATTTTGTCTTACTTAAATTGAGCGTTAATTTGTTTGAATCAAACCACAGTTTAAGCTTTCCTAATTCCTTTCCGAGTGTATCCAGAAGTTGTTCCAAATTGTTTCCACTGCATAGCAGATTAGTGTCATCGGCAAACAATATTAAGTCCATTTTTTCTGAAACTTTACATATATCGTTTATATACATATTGAATAATAATGGTCCCAAAACTGAACCCTGTGGGACTCCACAGGTGACCTTCAGCAACTCTGAGTTTTTGTTGCTAACACATACATACTGATATCTATTCTTTAAGTAACTACTTAACCAGGACAGTGCTACCCCTCTAATACCACAATTTTGTAGTTTCTTTAATAATAAATTATGATCTACTGTATCAAATGCTTTTTTAAGATCTAGGAATACTCCAATGATGATGATGATGATGTTCAGTATTACAGGTGAGTCCTGGATTTTTATGGCTATTTTTGTGCCACACAGAAGTTTGATAAGGGAGTCGACTGTCTTGCATATCTCAGAGGGAGAAAAACACCTCGTGGGTAAAACCAGGTCTGTGGTGGACCACTCCCAGTTACACGGGGTGAGACTGGACATCCTGGCAGATAAGCACATCTGTCGCAAGGTCTGTGGTGGACTTTTGCCAGTCGGTGCATCGTGACATGCACTACACAAAGAGCAGAAATAAACAAACCTATCATCTGGTCAGTCACTGCAACAGATACTGGAGTCAGTTTGTCTTGGCCTGTCCTTGCCACTGATAATACCTCTATCTGCCAAGAATGTGTCGCTAGTCCAGCAAAAGCTAGCGGTACTCAAATGCTTTGCAAGCAGTTTCATAAAATGGTCAGTCAGAGAGCAACTCATACCGGCTCAGACATCGCCCGGGTTAACAAGGTCAGGAGTTCCTGGCAGCGGAAGGCGAATTACAGAGCTGCGTGGAGGAATCTGATTAGACCTAAATGAAACAGTCATTGTCGCCCCCGACAGACTGCTATGATGATGATGATGATGATTACGATCCAACACTGCCCATATGCGCTTAGTTCTGGGTCTCATTGTTGTGTTGGGTCTGCTACTCTTAATAAACCAGTGCAACTCCCATGTAAAAACTGGAAGTAGTGGTTACTTTGTTGAAAAATGGCAGCCCATGTAATTTTCACACTTTGCAAATTCATCCACAGTCCATTTGGAGTGGATCCTCTGGCAGGCTGACAGGGGGTATGTCCCCCCCCCCCCATCAAAAGCAATCCAGAGCAAATATCCAAATATTTTGTTCAGTTTTTTTCTCCCCTTGCCGGACAACTATTTTCTCTTGTAAATTTACAAATTTTCACTCTTGCAAATTTGCAGCTATTTTTGCAGGTCTTATTTTTGGAGTATTGATTAGAAAACTATTTCAATTTTATTTATTTTATTTTTTTTGCAGGCACCCCAATGTATGTCTAAATGGTTTATTTATTGATTCTGCTATGAACAGGAGGGTTTCCTATTTTTAACGGAATGTGAAGATTAAACTGAAAGTAGATATTCATTAAAAAACAATAACATTTAAATAACATGTGCCCCCAAAAATTCTGCACTGGTTATATACCACTTTAAAATTTTTGATGAATCTTAAATGATAAATAACATTATTAGAGAAGATGGATATAAAACCACATGAACTTAATGCAACAAAAAGCGAACATGAAGAGCTTTTGCTCTGTCACTCCTCTTTAAAAATAGTTTGATCTGCCACGCCCACTCCACTATTCCCACTCAGCTGTTACTGTGTCTTCCAGTTTCCACCACATGCACCCACTGAGAAGTGCGCGGAGTTAAACTGCAGCAGGGGAAGTCGTGTTTGGGTGAATCAGATCTGCGGGTTGCTCGAATTAGTTCTGAGGGGGGAGGAAAAAAAACCCAGCTTGTTGCGCAGTTGCTATTTCCAGCCTCCTCAGCGGTTCATTTCTACAGGGAGACCGTGGCTGTTATACAGCAAACAGCCTCTGTCGAGCTCCGTGTTTTCTGGATGAAGAGGTGACTTTTTTGATCACAGGTGTCAGAGGCGGGCAGAGATGCGCCCTTGTCCAGCTGTCCTACTTTCACGTGTATGTGAGTTCTTATGAAGTAAGATTCCTGCGGTGGATTCCCAGAGTTTCAGTCCTTTAATATGATCAAGTGGAGAGGAGATGCGAGTCATGAGCTGGATGTGTTGGAGTCCCAGCCTCTTCTGTCTCACTTTACTGCTGTGGACCAGGTGCCTGAGTGGACTGGCTGATTTTTCAAGTAAGAATGTGATGCTGGGGTGTGAGAGTAAATCAGACTACAAATGTTATCAAATTAGCCTATAGCAATGTTGCCCATACTGTAAGTTTGGTGTGAAACAGCACTTGTGCTGGTTTAATAATAGCCACATGTGTGGGTGGGGGTGAGAACTTATGTTTGCTATAGGCCACTGATTGACTCTTGCCATAAAGTGACTTTCTGTCCCGTACCCCAGTTGGAAGACATTTCTGTTATGTCCGGAAACCCGGAATGACCAATGGAGAGTTGAGCTGCTTTGGAGCAGGAACTTTATTACAACAAACTGTTGATAATACAGTACAGGTCGGTTATGGCTATGCACTACATAGTCATGGGCCAAGAGAGCAAGATGGCCGACTCTCCCCTTAAGACAGTTCGGTGTGATGATGTCACCGTACAGTTGCGTCATCACGCCAATGTCAGTTAACCCCTTGTGGTATCCCAACACCACATTCACCCCCCCCCCCCAAAAAAAACGGAACAGCATGCACATCTCAAATTAGCCCTCTTCAGTTTGGCACACCATAAAACAAAGAACTAGCTAGGGCTAGCGGATAGACCACCGCATAGCCCAGCGCGGCTGAGTGGGTTATTCTGCCACACTCTGTTGACAGCCGCGCCCCTTAGCTAAACAGCCCTTTTTTTTTTCTTTTCTTCCACGGGGAAGGCAGTCCTGTTGGAGGGGCCTAGTAGTGAGCCCGTGGTGGACGTGCCCCTGGCATTGCGAGGCCCCCCCGGACCAGGACCATCTCCCACAAAAGTCCAATCTGGGTCCCACACCGTGCGAGCTGACTCCTGCGAAGCTTCATCATCCAGAGCTGTCACTCAAACTCAACGGAGACGGTTGTAATGCCACACCGAACCATCTGTCAGCTGGAAGGTCGCTGGTCCCAGCCATGTGGTGATCCTCATGGGTGTCAGTGGTGCTGGAGGCTGCGCTGTAGTTGACTGTGGGTCTGGTCGCTCGGTTTTGCGTACCCAAATCCAATCCAACACCACCAGTGGCATTCTGTTCAGCTGCACGTGTTGCTGCGGTTGCGGCAATGTAGTTTCCACGTCTGTCGTAGGGCGTCCATAAAGTTGTAATGGTTCCGCTGTTACCTGGTGGGACACGGACTCTTCATCCTGCGCCACTGCAGCGGCTCCTGGAGGCCAATGCTGATCATGGATTTGGAAGACTTCCGATGACTCTACTGTGTCTTGTATGATTGCGGACTCTTCATCAAGCGGCTCAGCTGCGGCTCCTGTAAGCTGGTGCTGCGTGAGGATTCAGAAGCAGTCTGGTCCCTTCTCTCCCTCACCTGGGAAGTCTGGTTGTTGTGGTGTGTCACTATTATCATTGTTAGGATCTGCGCTGGGTTGCTGTGTCCTGGGATTCTCGGTAGGCCTGAGCTCCATCTACTTCAACTCCGCAGTGGCTCTTGTGGGCTCATGCTGGGCGAGGACCTGAGGCGAGTCCAGTTGCTGCCCCTCCTTCCGGGCAGTGTTCTTCATGTGCGCATGGGATGGCTATACTCTCATCGTTGTCATCCTGTCATCCCCATCGGGGTATGTAGCGTCCCAACCATCGTAAACGGTCAAATGGAGTCCGTTACTGTCGTGGATGGAGAAGCCCAGTTGGTAGAACAGGTCACATCCTAGTATGTTGTCTCCATGCGTGGTCACTTGAAAAACAAAGTCAGTAACGACTCTTAATGTATAATGGACCATTAGTGTGATGGTCCCTTCATTGCTAACTCAGTAGACACCATACCTATACAGCGCCGTTGGGTTCTTGCCAATCGTGTGGTTGGGGAAAAACTTCTTCACCGTGGCCCAATTCAACATTGACCTCACTGCAGCAGTGTCGAGCAGGAGCAGCACGTTAAAATTGCCCATCTCCACCATGCAGAATGCATATGCCGCACTTCTGGACCCTGCCATGTGAATGGTCGTCGTGGGTGGGTGACTTTGTTTGGTCAGCGGGCTCGGCGGTGGTGCTGACCGGCAAATTTTGGTGAAGTGGTTCAATTTTCCGCACTTCTTGCATCGTTGCCCCATTGCCGGGCAAAAGTGTGTTGTCTCTCGGTGCATCGGGGAACCACAGCTGCTGCACGTGGAGCATTTCGTAGTGGTCCTTCGGTCCATGGTGTTTGCGTCAATCTCTTCTGCCATGTCACTGGGTTCCTCCATGCTCACTGCGTATGTCAGCGGTGTGTGGCTTGGCTGCCGTTGCTGTTGCTGCACACCTAGCTCTGATGCTAACCTGTTGGCGGACTCTAACTTGAATGCTAGCTCGATGGTACTAGCTAGTGTCATGTTGATTGGCGCCGTTAGCATCTTCGTCCGTAGCTGTGGGTTGCTTGTGTGCTCGACCAACTGGTCCCGCACCATTTCATCTTCCAACAAACCAAACCTGCACATGCTAGCTAGGTGGCGAAGGTCCTTGACGAATTGTTGCATCGTCTCTCCAATTTTCTGTCACCGTTGGTGGAACCTAATATGCCGTGCCAACATGTCTGGTGTGGCAAAGTAGCTAACTAGCAGCTCTACTGCATCAACGCATGAGTCCGTTGGTCCTAGCATGTGTAAAATGCGTTGTCCTTCTATGCCCAGGTTGTGAATTAACAGAGCTTGCTCCCGTACCTTGTCCAATTTGCCCAGCTCCAACGCCAAAACATACGTCTCGAAAGCATTGAGCCAGCGTGGCCAAGGAATGGGTGGCTCACCAGGGTACCCCAGAAACGGTCTTAGTGGTCTCAGGCACGCTTCCATGGTTTTCTCTCATCACCAAATGTTATGTCCGGAAACCCACAATGACAAACGGAGAGTTGAGCTGCTTTGGAACAGGAACTTTATTACAACAAATTGTTGATAATACAGTACAGGTCAGTTATGACTATTGCGCTACGTAGACATGGGCCAAGAGAGCCTAAGATGGCTGACTCTCCCCTTAAGACAGTTCACCGTGATGATGTCACCGTACAGTTGCGTCATCACGCTGATGTCAGTTAACCCCTTGTGGTATCCCAACACCACAATTTCCGTACATATATTGCCCTGTATAAAACAGTATTTTGCATTTTACCAAATAACATACTAACAGTTTTGGATATACACCAACTTGTTAGAGCTTTCTCAGTCATAAACAAAGTGAAGCTCTCTTGCCAGGACCTGGTCATCCTCAAAACAAGTTGGTGATGCAAAGTAAATTGTGGAATCATCAGCATATAATGTTAAAATAGCTTGTTTAACTGTGAGTGGCATATCATTTGTGAATATTGAGAATAGGAGGGGCCCAACAAATGCAATAACATTTCAACCATCCTTACGTCAACTGTTTGGAATTCAAATGAGCAGCTCTTACGTTTCATAATAAAATCCTTAATTAACACTTCAGAGCCAAAATTAGGAGTAGAGACCATATTTTGTCAAAGCTTGGTAGCCTAAGTGAGAAGTCATGGAAAACAAGCCTGAGAATGGGAAAAGATCAGATCATTTCTACCCAATTTAAAAATATATTAAGAACAACATATTGTGCATGGATCATCTTTGCTTGCCATTACTCAGTAACTCGTGTGCTTCTCAGTTTGTGGAGGAAATGGAGGCAAATTTGAGCCTTCTTGGCCACTGATGTGGTGTTGTTGGACCAGGAGAGGTCCTCAGAGATGTCTGGGTTTTATCTTTTGTCGCTATTTGCACTATGGGTAGCATTACTGTACATAGACTGCTGTTGTTGTTTTTTCCAGCCTTATTCCTTTTTTTTAATATTGCGCACACCACTGAAGAGAAACTGCATTTCAATTCTCCTATATGTCCTGTATGTATAGTAGCATTGACAAATAAAATCTTTGAATCATCTTTGCTTGCCATTACGTGTTTTAACTCCCTATGCATTCTCAGCCCTGTCCTCAGTAGCCACCATACCCATACAGCATCCTTGGGAGACTACATGACTTCACATAGGGAGAGGAGGGGAGCAACACCCTCCACTGTTAGAATTTGGACTGCAGTACCATTTTAAGAAGCTAGTTGTCAGAATTACATAATATTCCTTTATGGTTTATTTTGAAATATTATTCTTTAAGTAACACTAATTATCTTGAAATAATGTAGTTTAAGAAAAGCTATACCCAACATTATTTATGATGAGAATTGTGTTTCCTCTGAGCTGTCTGCTAATTTTTGCAAAAATTGTGTTCTTTTATGCATGCATAAACATCTCGGGTAAAGGAGTCAGAAGTAATTTGATCATATTTATGCAGCAGGCAACAAAGGATGGTGGTATTAGTTGAATGTCATTTGGCCGAACTTTCCACCAAGTAAAGAAGACAGGCAATCTGAGGTAAATCCCCTCCACCCTCTTTATATTCTGTTACCCTTCAAACAGTCCAGACATAAAGCACAAAACATGCACCATGTTTTACTGCTTCCATGAGAGGGTGTCCAGTGGGGCTTTGAGGTAGGTCTTCAGGGATTTGATGGATCAGTCAGAAGTAATTTCATGGTGTTAGAAAGACAGACACGTCAGAAATGAACACCATCCCCATGGTAAAAGGCCTGTGATTGTTCAAGTTCTTCCTTCACTGGTTAGATTTTGCTGTGCCTGAAAATTGAGCTCATAGAGGAGGTACGGGAGTCTCAGATTTACTACAATGTAGTAAAGTCAGTTTTGTGTTTTTGAACCAATGACAGTCATTTTCTCTGGATTAAGTAGGACATACTGTAATTCAGAGAACAGTTAAGGACACTAAACATTGGTTGTATCTGTGAAATCATTTCTTATATTCTATTGTTCATTACAGCTTAACCACTGTATTTTCTCTGACAGATTACCTGTCCAGAATCATCAGTAGCCACTCAGCTCATGCCTGCGATGGACAGCCTCTGCGGCTCCACTGTCCTCGTCACTCCACCATCTCTATCCAGTCTGCCTTCTACGGGAGCGGCAAGGCGTGGCTGTGTAGAGCAGACCCGGAACCGTCACTCAGGGCCCACAACCACAGCTGCTCAGCTTTTACGGCTCTACAGGTGCACTTTATGTTTGGGAAACACAGCAATGTTCACTCTCACTGGGTTGTTTTTGTCAGTTTTTTGGCCATGGCTTTGTCCCTAGATGTGCAGCTTTATGATCAACTTTGCACATTGTGACCCATATTAATTTCACCTTCACAGCCTTCTTCACGGTTAGTCAGTTAGTGGAGCATTACTGTTTGGTTATTGTTCATTTGTCCATCGCTCACTGTGGATTGCACCATCCTATCCTGTGCACTGGTATTTTGTGACTCTGCCTGGTGTTTGCTGTGCAGAAGCTGATGTCAGAGTGTCAAAGCCACAGAGATTGCCAGCTGCCTGTCAATCACCTGCTGTTTGGAAAAGACCCCTGCCCTGGCACCACTAAATACCTCCATGTGGACTACAAGTGTAAGCCCAGTGAGTTCAGCAGCTCAAATCTTTGTCATCAGTGAGAGAACAAGTTCCTGTGCTGTCAGACCCTCCACATGCTCATCCTCACTGATTTCCCCCTCATTCAGCTGAACACAAAAGACGTGTGGTGTGTGAAGGAGGGACCATGTTTCTGCACTGCAAGCCTCCCAGGGTGCTGAACATTTATGCAGCTGTCTATGGGCAAAGTCTGGGTGAGGCTGTCACGTGTTCACTGCAGCGAACAAGAGCACCCCTATTTGGTGAGTCTACGTGACATTTCTAACATAGTGCTGTACCTTCAAACAGGTGAACCAATCTGAATAAAATATAAATGACAGAAATACATCCCATGTAGTATATTGCAGTGGTGGACCCTCAGGGCCAGCAAAGCATTCTCTGCTGGCCAAAACACTATCAGAATTACATTTACAACCTACATTCTTATATTTGTTCCATGAGGATGTATTAAATTATTCCTAGTAGTCTGTTCTCTTCATTTTGTAGCTTTTCTCTTGGTTGCACTCCTTCCAGTAGTGTAATGCATGTTAGAGTTTTTTTGTCCAATCATATTTCAGCCATCCATGTTGCCAGGGTCAAGCAAATCTGCCTTGGGCCTTCAGGAATTAACAGTGCGCTTTGTAGGTTAAATTAACCGTTAAACTTATCCTGTTGCTTAAACCAATCAGATGTGTTCTGTATGTCCAGGGGTATGCATAGAAGGCATCGGAGAACGTCTGTATTTTCATATCTTTTGATTGGATGATTAAACTCCTCCACCCACAATACAGAGGATCCAAGCTTGCAAATGCCAGTGCAAGGACTTGGTTCAGCAGCTACAATATGCTGTATCTATTTAAATATAATAGCTGTTTTTCCACCCACAGTGGCTGGCAGGGGAGAGGAAAATGATTTGGTCGCTGATATTTAAAAAAAATCAATTTTCCAGACAGACTTTAAAAGAAAAGCTTGCCATTGTGAAGAGAGGCTGGCCAACCCCAAAGCTAGCAGTGCCGTCTCAGCCGGAGAAAGGACTTGTCCGTCACTTCCATATTAGCAATGAGCAGTATCCTTGGATTACAGCCTCTTAAGAGTGCTGCAAATTTTCTTGCTGGGAATGCCTGTTGTTTGAACCGATCGAGTAGATACTTTGAGACAGACAGGCTTAGCAAACTTGAGCTTCCTACTGTCACACCATGACGATTTAAGCAGTGTTTGCCAAACATAAAAATTGGTCTAAAACACTGGGATACGCCAAAATTTTCACTTTGGCCGTATGCATCATGTATCAATAATGACTTGGACATATACATAGCATACAGTGGTGTGAAAAAGTGTTTACCCCCTTCCCGATTTCTCATTTTTTTGTATGTTTGTCACACTTAAATGTTTCAGATCATCAAACAAATTTAAATATGAGACAAAGATAACACAAGTAAACACAAAATGCAGTTTTTAAATGAAGGTGTTTATTATTAAGGGGAAAAAAATCCAAACCTACATGGCCCTGTGTGAAAAAATGATTGCCCCCTAAACCTAATAACTGGTTGGGCCACCCTTAGCAGCAACAACTGCAATCAAGCATTTGTGATAACTGACAATGAGTCTTTTACAGTGCTGTGGGGGAATTTTGGCCTACTCATCTTTGTAGAATTGTTGTAATTCAGCCACATTGGAGGGTTTTTGAGCATGAACCGTCTTTTTAAGGTCATGCCACAGCATCGCAATCGGATTCAGGTCAGGACTTTGGCTAGGCCACTCCAAAGTCTTCATTTTGTTTTTCTTAAGCCATTCAGAGGTGGACTTGCTGGTGTTTTGGATCATTGTCCTGCACCAGAACCCAAGTGCGTGTCAGCTTGATGTGACGAACAGATGGCCGGCCATTCTCCTTCAGGATTTTTTGGTAGACAACAGGGCCCGCCAACCCTCCACCCCCCCCCCGGCGGGGCCAACGCCAGCCCCCAGACCCCAGGCACCAGGAGGCCAGCGTCCCCACCTCCCAGGCTGGAGACCAGCCCGCGCCCCCGGCGCGAGCCCCCCCAGGCACCCACACAGCGGGCTCCCCCAGCACCACCACCGCACACCCCGGAGACCTCCATGCCCAAAGAAGTCCACCCCCACTCAGGGGAGCTCACATAGCTGAGAGGCACTACCCCCCTCGATCCAGCACCTCCTGACTAGCAGACACACCCATCCCCACACGTTCACACCCTCATGCTCTTATATGTACCCACATGCACTCACTCACTCTCACTCCCCCACACAGTCCCACTCTCGCACTCCTGGACCCACCCATTCTCTCTCACTCCTGTACCCCCTCAATCTCACTCCCACTCGCCCTCAGGGTCACCCACACTCACTCATCTTCATCCACGCATGCACTCTCACTCACACTCCAACCTATGCACATCCATTTATGCTCTCCCCCTCACACTCGCCCACCCTCATTCACCCTTATTTCGTAGGGTGACTGCAATGCAGATGCAGCAAGCCTGAACGTGCACCAGCGCCCGGCAGTGGCTGGGGAGACCGTCGGTGCAGGCCAGTGGCCACCCTCCTGCCAACCTACCCCAGGGCGGCCGTGGCCACAGAAGCAGACCCCCACCCCCAGCACCTGCCTGAGCAACTGATCAGCAGATCACTGCAGGTGCCCCGAGATGCCATCTGACACGCAAAGCGTGACACAAAACCGACCCACCATCACCATCTCCATTCATCATTCCCTCACTCTCGTTTACTCTCTTGTTCAGTTCCTCACTCAGGGATTTAGACAACATGACGGGTCCCAGGCCCCCGGCAGAAGGATGACAATGGGGTGGGAGAGGACCCCCCCTCCACAAAACATGATAGGTGTATGTCGGTTGTATGATGTGATTGTGTGTAGATGTGTGGACTACCATAGTACAGTTAAAATTGGGGGTGATAGTGGTTGGAGCACCACTAGCCACTGCGATAGGCAGCAGGGCCCCCAAGCCCTCAGTGTCTAAAATGCAATTAAAATTGAGGTGAGGGCAGCCCCACTGCACAGCAGGGGTCTCCCCTTCACCGACACAGTGCGACACCCCCCCGCCCCAAAGCCCTAAGTGTATCCAAGAAGATGTATATTCCACCCAGAATCAGGGGGAGGAGGGGTGGGCGGGAAATAAGACTGGGAGGGAGGCGGTCCAAAAGCAACCCCCCCCTCCCCCCAGAAGCCAGTTTGCCAACTGGTTCAGGAGGCCACCCACTGCCCCAAACCCCAACCCAGGGCAAGGGCCGCCACGCCGAGCAGCCTAGGACCCATCAGCGTTGTGCCCCAGCGCCTCCAGCACCACAAGCATGATGGAGCAGCCACACCCATTCCCACTCATCTTGCACACACAAATATGCACAACAACAATAGTCACAATAGTAAACTAGAAAAGCACTCGGAGAGTGCAGACCTCCGCCAAGCGCCACAATTCCCCCCATACAGTGTTTGTGTGTACGTTTTCTGATTCCTTGAGCATGTAAACATAAGACTAGCAATTGGATTCACAATGATTATTTGTTTATTTGACAGGGACAGTGCAATAAACACACAATTAATCAATGACAATCAATCTGATAGTGATAGGATTAGTGGTTCAGTAGTAAAAGCATTGCCTCCTTGGCGGAGGTAATAAACTGAAGTGTTGCTGTTGTGTCCATCTCCTCCACTGATGGATGCAAATTGGGTAGACAGGTTGTCGTGGGTTTTATATTATATTATTTTGGGGTTGCGCTCCGCGGCAAACGAGAATTTAGAAGCTTCGCCGGCAGAGAGCTCGTTTTTGCGCAGCGCCTATGGCTGGCCGGTGAATTTCTGCCAAATGCGCAGCTCCTATGGCTGGCCGGGGAATTTCTGCCAAAGAATCCGTCGGCGGACAGCTGCCCGTGTGAGGTTTTGCAGTTGCGCGCAAACACAAGCACGCTGGCGGGCCCAGGCCAGCAGTGTTTTCCGCGTGCTTTTGTGCCTAAAACATTGAAGAATGCAGAGTTTGTGTTGCAGACACGACGACTAGCGCCCTCCATTGCGCCTGCGCACATGTTGAAAATGGCCCTATGTCACAGTGTTGAATGAAAAATGCTTTAAAAAATTCCTGTATCCAGACGGTGAGCCGGATCACCCCCAAAATTTAATCAGTTCTTCCTTGTACCATTTCCAACAACGCCTGAAAGTTTCATGGAAATCCGTCCAAGACTTTTTGAGTTATCTTGCTAACCATCAGACAAACAGACAAACAGACAGACAGACAGACAGACAGACAAACAGACAAACAGACAGACAAACCCCGGCAAAAACATAACCTCCTCCTGGCCTTTTCGGCCTGGCGGAGGTAACAATGGGCTGGACCCATACGGCACCCCACACACCAAGTGACATCCCCAAGCGCCCACCGCAAGCCCACCGACCATCCACCCCAGATGCACACCGACAGCAGCAGGCCGCCCCACAGCCACAGCCACCCTGAAGCAGCCCGGAGGCAACACGGCCACCCCAACCACCCCCCGAGCACCCAAACACACCCAGCGCCAAAGACACCAGGGGTAATGCGACAAAGCGCTCTGCCCCGTGACACAACGGCAGGGCGGCCGGGACAAGCAGGCCCCAAATCGCCAACCCGCATGCCACTAGATGGTCCGCCTCACCCCCACACATCCACCCACAGGTATCCGCACCTGTACACACACACACACACACACACACACACACACACACACACACACACACACAGCCCCACATGCCCAAACACAACATGGACACACCCACTTCTGCACCCGCTCACACGCACATGCCCCCACTTACCCCCACTCTCACACACAGACACACACATTCACACCCACCCCCGCAGGCCCCGAAGGACGGGGAGGGCGACCCTCCAGGATGCAGGCACCCGCCCCAGAGTTCCGCCAGGGCCCCGGGGAAGGTATGACCCCCACCGCACAAGGGCACGCCGGGGCCGGCCCGCACCACTGGCACACACCTGACTCCAATCGGGGGGGGGATGCCCCCCCCAGCACCAGGGGCTCAGGACCAGACCCAGCCCCACCTGGAAAGCAAGGCCAGCCGGTTGGGGGCCACGGCCCACCGCCCGGTCCACCCCGCAACCCCTTTCCCAGCCAACACCCCCCCCCCCCCCCCCGGGCCAGACACACTGCCACTCTGGAACAGGCCCCCCGGACACCGGCCCTTCATGGTCATGGCGCAGCCAGCCGCCAGAGGTACCAAGGAAAGCGAACCACTGCTCGCCACCCCTCAGGTTATAGAATTAATAAGTGGGGACCAGAGAGAATTGAATTCAGCCAATTAATTATTTGAGGTGGCAGACATTCTCTCCAGGCTAATATAATCTAATAGCAAGTTATTATAGTGAGTCATGCATAAATTATTTCTTGATTTCCAGTTCATGAGTTTTCTTTGCAATGCATAAGGTGGTGAGAACCATGTGTGACATCCTTGCCTCTATATTTATTTCACTTAAATCACCTAATATGCAAAGTGTGGGTGAGGATGGGACACAATACCCAAGCCATGCCAACAGGTCCTCACATGTCTTCCAACAGAACTTTTGGACCGGTGCACAGGACCACATAACATGCATATAGCTATCCAGGTTGTTGCTGGTGCAGTAGACGCAGATATTTGTGTGACTCAGGCCGTTTCTGAACATCCTTTGTCCCGTGTAATGAATTCTACGTAGAACTTTATACTGTATATGTTATAAATTAGAGTTTTTAGTCATCTTAAAAGTGTTTAAACACATTTGTGTCCAGAAGCTTTCATCCTTATTGATCAATAAGTCTCCCATTTTGGTATTGGAAGAGATACTGACTCATCCAGTTTTGATAACAGTCCGTATATTTTTGATATCAATTTAGGGGAACGAAGATTTAGAAACTCTGCCACCTTAGTTGGTACCTGTAAATCTGTCTGATTAAGATTGAATCTTGCTTTTATTATGCATTTAAACTGTTGGTACTCAAGAAACCTTTTATCCCTAATATTGTACTGTGACAGTAGCTCCTGAAACTGAATAAAATTTCCACCTTGAATAAGATGCTCTAAGTTTTTTATTCCCTTCTCTTGCCATAGTAGAAAGTTTAACGTCCTCTTTTGTTGCAAGATATCAGGATTATTCCAAATGGGTGTGAGTTTACAAGGGACAAGTGAAGACCCTGTTATTTTTAAAAAAATTCCACCAGGCTGTCAGAGAGGAACTGATATTAATGCTTTTAAAACAGCCATGGCATTTAACACAGGGACTCATAAAAGGTAAGTCAGAGATATTTAGCAACTCAGAGAGCCTGTTCAACATCTAACCATGGGTTTCCTAGTGGGGTTGATTTTGTCCATTTACAAACAAACTGCAGTCTATTGGCTAAGAAATAATTTTAAAAAATTTGGTAGATCTAAACCTCCGCACATAAAACACAGTTAATTTATGTTTTAACGGGGGGGGGGGGGCAATCACTTTTTCCACACAGGGCCCGTTTGTCTAATATTTAAATTTATTTGATGATCTGAAACATTTAAGTGTAACAAACATACAAAAAAAAAAAGAGAGAAATCAGGAAGGGGGCAAACACTTTTTCACACCACTGTGTTAGTAACTTATATAGAATATTTCCATAACTTATAAGCAGAGGTGGGTAATCCCAGGTCCAAAGAGTAAAAGTTTTTTTTTTTTTTTTTTTTGTTTTTTTTCCGGTTCCGCCGGACCGGCGGCGCCACACGAGTCGGCTGCCTGTTGCAACAGCCTTTTTTTTTATCTTCCTTCTTCTTTCTACACCTTTCACTCTGTGTATCACGGACGCACGGATCGCTCCGGGGGTCTCCCGGGTCGGCGGACGGAGCCACGGTTTGCAGCGGGAGACGTTACAGCGGGGAGGAGCTAGTGCTAGCTAGCACTTGGCCGCCGCCCGGTGCTAATGGGAAACTCGACATGCCGGGAGCTGTAGCGAAAACGAAGCGGGTGCCGGGCTGGAGTTTAGGCGGCGTGAAAGAAATATAAGACAGAATAATAAAGAGCGATGGCAAGAACCAAGCAGACCGCCCGTAAAATCTACTGGAGGAAGAAGCCCCCCCAGGAGACAGCTAGCCACAGGGCTGCTCGGAGAGGCGCTCTGGCCACCGGCAGAGTGAAGAGGCCTCGCCGTCACAGGCCCGTGGCTCTGAGAGAGATCCGTCGCTACCAGAAATCCACGGAGCTGCTCATCCGTAAGCTGCCCGTCCAGCGCCTGGTGAGGGAGATCGCTCAGGACTTCAAGACCGTCCTTCGTTTCCTGAGCTTCGCCGTCATGGCTCTGCAGGAGACCAGCGAGACCCACCTGGTGGTCTCTTCTTCGCTAAGGGGGTCACCATCATGCCCAAAGACTTCCAGCTGGCCCGCTGCATCCGCGGAGAGAGAGCTTAGACTTTCTGCTGCACATCCACCAGCCATAATGCTCTGCACTGTGTGTCTATATATATATACATTTATAGTAATATGGACATATGTTTACTAGATGTTGTTTTTTCTTGCCTTCTGATTGTTGCTCTGAGTGTTGCTGTCCCTATGCTGTTGCAATCCTGGAATTTCCCCATTGTGGGACTAATAAAGGCTTATCTTATCTTATCTTATCTTATCTTATCTTAAAAGTCCGATCACATATTTGTTCCAGCCCTTGACTAACCCAGCTGATTCTGATAAGCACAGATCTTGAAGAGGTGTGCTTATCAGAATCAGCTGGGTTAGTCAAGGGCTGGAACAAATATGCGATCGGACTTTTACTCTGTGAACCTGGGATTACCCACCTCTGCTTATAGGTAACTTAAACCAACTAATGCTTAGCGTGCTGCCAACATTCACAACTTATGCGCAACAATAGTCTAACTTCTGCATAGCACAGTCATGCCAAACTGCCATTGCCTCCCGATCCATGAATCATAGGTGTGTGAGAGATCATCTCTGTTCAACCGAAATAATTCTTCCCTCCAAAGACCAGGCGGGGGGCGTGACCGACCTGGGAGAGCTCTCAAATCTGTCAGGTCAGTCACGCCTGTCAGATGACCGTTGTCACAATGTGTCTTAAAGGCACATGAACTGATGGCGATAAAAACGTTTATTTTCAATAAAGTGGGAAAAAAAAACAAGATAATGCATGGAGTGTATTTTTGCTGGGAGGTGCAGTCAAGCCAGAGCTGTGTGCTGCACTTCAGGCCATCAGCTGACTAGATCCTCCTCCTCTGGTGTTCTGATATTTTGGGATATCTATCAGAACAACATTGGACAGCTGATGGTACAGACTTCAGTCAAATGGAAAAAACATGGTGGAGAGCTAAACAGTGATTTGGATCTTAAATCCTGTTGCTTGAAAGTGCTCAGATACATTCCCGACAGGTCCCGTTATACGACCAAGTACGTGTACTTAGCTCTGTGTGTGTGTGTGTGTGTGTGTGTGTGTGTGTGTGTGTGCGCGCGTGTGTGCGTGCGCTGCAGGCAGCAGCAGAGCTCTGTACATGTTTTTCCTGTGAACCAACACTACAAATATGCCATTATAGGGTAGCTGTAAGTTAGAAACCCGTTCATTAAGTTACACATGGGTTCAAAGAGTGTTAGAAATGATTTCTGAATACGCTAGACATTAATCTCGATGTACTTTGACTTTTGAGTAACTATGAGTCACTGACAAGTAATGTGTGTGAACGAACACATAACTTCCCTACAACCTTTGCTCCGCGAATGTGGGACATATCAGTCATACGCTGGATACGTTGGAAAATTTTCAGGATGCTGAAAATAAATTTTCAGAGGAGCTCGGTGAATAACGCCGTGTACCAGCATGCTTCAGCATTTTTCAAACTATAATTTTATAGTTAAAGTTATCTTTAACATGCTTTGTGTGGATGGCCCTATTATATAGGTTATTTTTATGGTGCTTGGCATGAATCGCACTTAAATCAGGTAGATCACCACTGAAGGCCTAGTTGTAAAATACACGGTCCGCCACTGGTATACTGTATGGCAGTTTAACAGCAACATTTGCTGGAGTTTTTTCTATTTCAAGAAGCAGCTTGCTTATTTCAGCAAGACAATGCCAAACCATATTTTGCAGTATACATGGTTCCAAAGCAAGAATAGTCGGCCTGCAGCTCCAACCTGTCATGTATGCATACTCAAACTAAAAACTAGGACAAAAAAAGGCATCAAACATTTAGGTGCCAGAAATTATACAACCTCAGAATGCCAGTGACTGGCTTCCCTGAAGAGCTCAAACACTGACCGTTTTCTTTTAAAAAGATAGTACCTTTTTAAAGCAGCACTATGCAACTTTCTTGCTCCGGGTAGGAGCACTGAAAAGACTACAACTATGGCAATGATGACCTCAGTCCCAACAGCCAGTCACAGAGTGCTTAGTTGTTGGTGGCTACAGTTGTGCCCCATCATTGGCTGTTGGGATGGAAGTCATAGTCTTTTCAGAGTTCTTATCAAGAACAAGGCTGCTGCAGGCAATGTGGGCCCACTTGGACTATGGGGAATTCACCTGGTCAAAGGTCGATATACCTTCAAAATAATTTTGGAAACATTATTTTAAGGTGAAAATCTTGCGTAGTTTTGCTTTAAGTAGGTGGAAATTGAATTACTTCAAACTGATACTGTTTGGAGAGAAAATAAAAAGTTGCTATTTATAAGTTTTTAATGCACTTCACATTAGTCTGCTCATGTAGCAGATCAAAAATATGGATTTCAATATAAAACTTTCATGGCTGTCCACAAAATATCCTTTCTCAGGAGTGAAGGCATAGTAACGTGGCATTAAGAGTTTCATGATTCACTATGGCAAAATTTACTTGATGCTTTTTGGCTTCTATTTCAGATAAAAGATAGCCGTTTTCAGCTCATCCTGGCAAAGGTGAAATAACCTACTGCCATGGTACCGCGTCTGTTTGTCCCTCTTTCTGTTTGCAACTCGTGAGACTCGCAACACCTCCTGGGCAATTGTCAGGATGCTCACCAAACTCACAGTGATACTCAGGTGGGTCTGTCCTCAGGCTGTGCGCAAGGTCCAAGTTTAAAGGCTACAAGTACATGTCATTTTGACTTTCAGTAGGCCTACGCCATTTACAAAAATAGTGAGGGTTCTTGTTGATGAAAACAGGTGATGAACCCTCAGTGATAGTCTGATCTTATGATAAATTAAAAGCCCAATGAGGCAGTACATTATTTTAGAAATAATCATCTACAGTGCTATGAAAAAAATATTTGCCCCTTTCCTGATTTTTTTTATATTATTGTACAATTGTCACACTTTCATCAAAAAAAAAATAATATTACACACAGATAACCCAAGTACATACAAAATGCAGTTTTAAAATGCTGATTTTTTTTCCACAATATCTTTATTGAACCTTTTTTTTTTTTAACAAACATGATACAAACAATCAAACACTAACACTAAAGTACTGCAAAAAAAAAAAAAAAAAAGATGCACTAAAAACACCAACAACCACCAGCAAAATCAAATCTTCAACAATGCTCCTCTGTTTAGTCTAGACAATCCAATACATAAGTATACATATTATGTTCACCAGTTTGGAATTTACAAGGTCCACACACATCATTCACCTTCTTCTTCAAAAGTTATGTTTAAATTTTTTACATAATCAATAAAAGGTCTCCATATATTCTCAAACACAATTTCCTTTGATTTCAGTATATATGTTATTCTTTCTAATGGAAGGTTTGTTAACATCTGTCTTAACCACTGAGTCACATCTGGTCTATGAGTCTTTTTCCATAATAGTGCAATACATTTTTTGGCATTAAGCAAACTGAGGTCTATGAATGTTCTTTCACTTTTATTAAAATTATGCTTTTCTGGGTACAGACCCAACAAAAACAATTTAGGATTCAATATGATTTGTTTTGAGATTATTTTTTCAATTGTTACCCTCACCTCTTCCCAAAACATTCTTATTAATCTGCATTCCCATACACAATGAAATAGAGTTCCTTTACTTTCCATGCATTTTGTGCATGTATCTGGTATATTTTTGTTATATTTATTTAACTCCTCTGGTGTAACATACATCCGCATTAACCATTTGAAATGTATCAATTTAAGGCGTACATTTATTGATTTGGTTTGAGCTTCTGTACAAGCCAATTCCCATTGTTCCTCTGAAATTTCAGTTTGCAGATCTTCTTTCCAGTAGTTTAATCTTTTCAGTGAATTTTCACTTGAAGATAGTGTCAATGAGTTATAAAACTCTGAAATAATACCCTTTCTTTTACTATCTTTCATCATCATTTTTTCCAAGGATGAATAAATAGGTCGAGTGAGAGCTTTATTTTGATTTGATCGAATAAAGTTTCTAAGTTGAAGATATTTAAAAAAATGTGTTCTATTGAGATTAAATTTGATCCTCAGCTCTTCAAAAGACATTATGTTATCTGCACATGGCAAATATAAATCCTGAATCTTTTGTATCCCTTTTAAATTCCATACTTTAAATACAGCGTCCGCTCTCCCTGGTTTAAAATATTGATTACCCCATATTGGACTAAATTGTGACAATAACTGTGGTTCTTTTAAATAGTTTTTAGCTTCACACCATATTTTGATCATATGCTTTACAAATGGATTTTTAACTTGTTTTTGTAATTTTTTTGCCGAATCTGAGTATATGAATATGGGAAGAGGTAAAGGTAAATTGTATGATTCCATTTCAGTCCAGTGAGGGAGATCATTTGATGAAAAATAATATGTCATAGACCTCAGTTGTGCCGACCAATAATACAACATAAAATTTGGACATTTCAGACCTCCACGATCAAATGGTAAATATAGTAAAGACAGACGTAATCTAGCCCTCCTGTTGTTCCATATAAATTCCACTAACTTTTTTTTTTATTCTTGAGAATAAATCTAAAGGTGGTGATAAGGGAAAGTATTGAAATAAATAAAGTATTTTAGGTAAAATATTACTTTTAAGTATATTGATTCTCCCGATCATCGACATTGGTAGTGACATCCATCTCTGAGTTAACTCATTGATATCTGACATTAAGGCTTCATAGTTGACACTGGCGACTGATTCTAGCTTAGGCACAATTTGGATTCCTAAATATTTAAACTGATTTACAACATTAAATTGATTTACCTCAGGGGCTGGGTAATTTCTCTGGGTCTCATTTAGCATTAATATTGAAGATTTAGTTTTATTTATTTTATATCCTGATATTTCCCCAAAATTCTTTATTAAATTCAACAAGGTTGGAATTGATTTTTTTAGATTCGACATAAACAAAATTATGTCATCGGCGTACAGGGAGATTTTATGTTCTGTTGGTCCAACTTTAATTCCATATATTTGTGAATGTAAACGTATCGCTATCGCTAAAGGTTCAATTGCCATAGTAAACAGTAAAGGTGAAAGTGGACAGCCTTGTCGACATCCTCTATTGATTTTTATTGGTTTTGAAATATTGTTATTTGTTAGGATTTCTGCTGTAGCATTATTGTATATTATTTGAACCCATTTTATGAAATTATTTCCAAGTCCAAACCTTTGTAGGATTTCAAAAAGAAAGGGCCATTCAACTCTATCAAAGGCCTTTTTGGCGTCCAGTGATAGGAGAGCTGTATCCGGTGCTTCTTTATTAAAATAAATAATATTAAATAGTCTTCTTACATTATGGAAGCCTTGTCTTCCCTTTATAAAGCCATTCTGATCTCGATTAATAATATTTGGTAAAATTTCTTGTATTCGTCTTGCTAAAATTTTACAGATTATCTTAAGGTCGGCGTTTAATAGGCTTATTGGTCTCATATTTTCACATTTATTAGAGGGCTTACCTGGTTTTGGCAGCAGTATAATTAAGGCATTATTTATGTATGATGGTAAATTATTATTTTGAAATGCTTCTAAAGCCATTTCCAAAAAAGGTTTTATTAATTTATTCTTAAATTTTTTATAAAGGTCAACTGGAAGACCATCTGGTCCTGCACTTTTTCCTGATTTCATATTATCAATGGCTAGCCCAACTTCTTCTTGACTAATTTTAGACTCCAATATCTCCCTGTTTTCATTTGGAATACACGGTATAGATAGTTCGTTCAAAAACCCATTTAGTTTTGTTAAATCAAATTCATTTTTAGTATCATATAATTTTTCATAGTAATCTCTAAAGGCTCTGTTAATTTCTAAAGGATCTATAACTACCTGTCCGTTACTTATAATACTAGTAATTGGTGTTTTAATTTCTAATTGTTTAATCTGCCATGCCAATAATTTTCCTGATTTTTCACCTTGTTCATAAAAAGATTGTTTCAATCTTAGAAGACTCGAGGCAGCTCTATTCGCTGATTTTTTGTCGTATTCAGCTCTCAAAATCAGTAATTCATTCTCCAACCTTGGATCACTTCCTGCATACACTTTTTCCTGAAGACTTTTCATTTTATGTTCCAATTTAGCTCTCTCCTCTCGAGTCTTCTTAGATTTTGATCCTGTATAACTAATAATATGTCCCCTAATAAAAGCTTTGAAAGCCTCCCACTTTACACAGGCTGATGTTTGTGTAGTATTGATGTCAAAGTACTCGTCTATCTGTTTTTCTATATACTTGACAAATTCCTCATCCTGAAGCCATTTATGCTGAAATTGCCATCTACCTGATTCCTTTGTCAATTTTTTATCTACATATATTAGACAACAGGGTGCATGATCAGAGATCACGATGTTATCATAAAAGCAGTTTTGAATCTTGGATCTTAATTCTGTGGAAATCAAAAAATAATCAATACGTGAGAATGTCTTGTAGGTACTGGAATAACAAGAATAGGCTTTAACTTGTGGTTTCATTTCTCTCCATATATCTAACAATCTCAATTCTTTCATAAAATGATTAATAGTCATCCTACATCCATTGTGCGTACAATCCAGTCCTGTTGATCTATCTATACCTGGATTCAATGTACAATTAAAATCCCCTGCTATTATATGTTGCCCTGTAAGTGATGATAAAATAAGAAATAAATTAGCAAAGAACTTTTGGTCATCTATATTGGGACCATATAAGTTCACAAGATTTATATTTTCTAATAGCAAAGAACCTTGAATGATTACATATCTTCCAAGTTTGTCTCCAATTACATTTTTCACTTGAAAAGGGACTGATTTATGTATGAGAATCATAACTCCCCTGGCCCGGGATGAGAATGATGAGGTGAATACACTTCCTTGCCATCTACTCCTAATTCTTTTTATATCCTCCTCTATTAGATGAGTTTCTTGTAAAAACACAATTTTTGAACCCATGTCTTTTATTTTATTCATAACTTGTTTAAGTTTTTTTAAATTTTGTAGACCTCTGCAATTCCATGAAGTTAAATTAAGATTAACACTTTGGTTTATGATCAATAGAGAGTTTGGGATTACCTTGCAGTGTAAACATGCTCATACAGAGAAGCAAAAACATGAGTGGTTGAACATTCATCCTACAAACTACACACAAACAAATTCCCCCTTCCCACACTTGTGGCGAACCCCCCAAAATCAAAAGAAAAATTCCGTCTCCCGATATAGCCATCGACCGCTCCACACCCACGGGGAACAGCCTAAGCCACTCCTTCTTCATCCTCCCAATCACCCTAACTCTACTGCTTTTAATGACGTAACATTAACTCTCCTCTGTAGTTTTCCAACTTAACTCCAAAATTTTTAACAACTTTGTACATCATAGTTTTTTTTTTGTTTGTTTTGTTTTTGTTTTTTTTTAATATATAATACAATCTATATTTTGTAAACTTGCTATTTACTTCAAGTCAGTCAGATGCCTGTGCAAATGCTTAATTATTCTACCTTATATTTTGTTCATGCTTAGCTCCCACCAGTCTCTTCTTCTTCTTTGATCTTCTTGATAAACTCCTGCGCCTCCTCTGGGGTCTTGAAGATGTGGGTTCTGCCCTCATACGTGGTCAGCAGTCTCGCAGGATAGATTACACCATGACGAATCCCAAGGTTGCGCAGCTCCTTACGTATGGGATCAAACTGCTTCCTCAATTGTTGGATTCCTGTGGCCAAATCTGGGTAGAACCGCACCTGCTGATCCTGGTGTTTAATCTCTCCTTTAGCTCGTGCAGCGTTGAAGATCTTCATCCTGTCTCTGTTGCTAAGAAACTTCATAATTAAGGTCCTCGGCGGTCCCTTATCTCTCCGTGGGCCAATACGATGTGCTTTTTCCAGAACCACTGCTGATTGCAACTCCTCGCTGCCCAGCACCTCCGGAATCCACTTTTCCAGAAAGGAATATACGTCCCGACCTTCTGATTCCTCTGGAAGACCCACCAGCCTCAAGTTATTCTGTCTCGACCGAGATTCCAAATCCAAAATATTATCTTCTAGACATTTTTTTTTTTTCCAAAGTGCGCACCTTTAATTGAAGACGGGTGACGTCATCTTCAGCACTAGCGAGACGGAGCTCCATCTGCGCCGTTCGTTCTACACAGTCACCCAATTCCTTTCTTATTCCTTCCAACGCTGTCATAATCCCATCAAATCTAGAGGAAAAGTCCGCTCTCATTGAACTCATGGCAGCCATCAGCGCATCTGCGCCGCTCCCCGCAGATATCGCACCGTTGCCAGCCTCCTCCGCCATATATGGAGTTTTGTTTGCTGCGTCACAGACCTGAAAGTCCGTTAATTTGGACTGTTTCGGCGGCTCGCTTTTTCCTTTACCTGGTTTTCCAGCCTTAGGCTTCGCCGACATATCCTCGCCCAAACGCTGGGATACGTTCTGTCCCAAATGAGAGAGTTATTTGCCGATTTTTGTCTCCAGGAGCAGAGCAGAGTGAGACACGTCCGTCTTACGTGGCAGCCATAACCGGAAGTCTAAAATGCCGATTTAATTTATTAAGTAAAAAGCTATCCCAACCTATCTTAAACAATTCTGCAAAGAAGAGTGGGCCAAAATTCCTCAACAGCTGTGTAAAAGACTCATTGTCAGTTATGGCAAATACTTGATTGCAGCTATTGCCACCAAGGGTGGAACAACCAGTTATTAGGTTTATGGGAAAATTATTTTTTCAGATAGGGTCAGGCAGATTTGGATAACTTTTTCCCCTTAATAAAGGAAATCATTTAAAAACTGCCTTTTGTATTTACTCGGGTTATCTTTGTCTTTTATTAAATTTTGTCTGATCTGTAACATTTAAGTGTGACAAATATGCAAAAATATTTAAAAAAAAAAATCAGGAAGGGGGCAAATACTTTTTTACAGCACCCTTGCATATGTACACCTCCTTGCATATGTATAAACTAGCAGCAGCTATAGATGCATCAACTTAAGTATTTGCTCTGCTAGATTTCAAACATTAATACCTGCTTGAAAAAAATGAAAAGATAAACACTAATTTAGTGTTACAATTACCAGAATTGATGTGGAAGAGAACAGATAAATCCAGTGTTTTTTATTCAGTTAACAGACTACCTAAGCTTGTTTTTGCTGCTCCCTACAGAGTGTCTAAACTATGAGGCTGTACACGTGGTGTCCAAGTCCTGCTACGGTAAGCAGAAGTGTGCTGTTGCTGTCAACAACCAGACCTTTAGGGACCCCTGCTTTCCAGGAACCAGGAAGTACCTCAGTGTGGTCTATTCTTGTGGTAAGACCCTCTCTGCTTCCTCATTCACAGAATATAACTAGAGAAGCACTCATAGAGCACATACCTCCGCCAAGGCTTCTTCCGTTTCTCATGGATCACCTCCAAAATGTAATGGGTTTGTGTGTAGGCGTATAGCACTTGTGGTGAAAATTGCATCAAAGTCTGTCCATCAGTTTTGGAGTATTGTTGCTAACACACTGTGAGAAGATAAGAGCCTTGGCTGAGGTTTGCATTCTCAGATCATCACCAAAATATAATGGGTTCCTCTCTAGCCCAAGAACCACCTCTGGTGAAAATTTCATCCAAATCCATCCAGTAGTTTTTGTGTAATCCTGCTGCACAAATACAAGGAAAGCCCTTGGTGGAGGTATACACTCTCAGATCATCACCAAAATCTAATCATCTGTTCCCCGTGGCATTACACACCTTTCCTGAAAATTTAATCAAAATCCGTTCATAACTTTTTGAGTTATGTTGGTAACAGACAGACAGACAGACGCCGATAATGTGGAGAGTGCAAATAAAGGAAACAGACTTACACGACAGACGAGCTTTATTTCTCACTCCCACTTCATTCATACACAGAAAAAAGACTTCCTCAATACACCAGGGTCTCTCCTTTTATATCACTCCATTCCTTCCCCCTGTTGCCTGAAATCTTGCATTACAATACGTTCACACATTCACCCCTCACTGCTGCATTACCATCTTTTCCCATTACAATATGTACTGTCCTTCTCCGTTAAATCCCCCACGCTCTACCGGCAGGGGGAACATTCCCCTCCCCTCTGCTTCCAGTATGAGATGAATATCCCAGTGTGGGTTCCCTACACCGTCCCCCCCAGAGTCTCAGACTGAGCTTCAACCTTCATGTCCTTTTGGCTTCAGTCTCCTCCCATATCTGCTGTAACGAGGGTCTGCGGCGCTGTTGTGCTGGTGGGGGGCTCCTGGGGGTGTGTCTGTCTGCAGGTGGGCAATGGCGAGGGGGGGACATTCTACTTGCCCGTGTGGCTGCTCTGATGAATCTTCTACCTGGGGAGTTCTCAGTGGGGGTCTTTCACGCCGAGGGGCCCAAGCCAACATCACTTGCTCGTCCGCCACCACAAAGGCAAGCTTAAGTCTGTCTATACATATTTTCTCCCAACGACCCCCCCAGGTCTAACAAAAAATGTTTGTCCCCTGGTTCCAGCACTCTGAACGGGCCATCGTAGGGTGGGCGCAATGGGGGGCGGTGGGCATCGTGCCTGACAAACACGAATGCCGCGTTCTTCAAAGTTTTTGGCACAAAAGCACGTGGAAAACAGTGGTGGGCCGGGCCCGGTAGCGTGCCTGTATCTGCGCTATGCTGCGAACGCTCAGACAGACAGTTGTCCGGCGCGGGATTATCTGGTAAAAATTCCCCAGGGAGCCGCAGTGGCTGAGAAAAAACAAGCTCCACCGGGGAAGCCTCCAAATCCTCTTTAGGTGCGGAACGCAACCCTAACAGAACCCACAGCAACCGGTCTACCCAATTTGCATCCGTAAGCGAAGCCCTGAGCGCTGCTTTCAGCGACCTATGGAAACGCTCGCATAACCCATTGGCCTGTGGGTTGTGCGCGGTTGTGCGATGAATTGCTACACCCAGGCTACGGGCCATCGTCGACCAGAGGTCAGAAACAAACTGAGGGCCCCTATCGGACGTGATGTCCGAAGGGATGCCAAAACGTGCCACCCATGTTGTCAAAAAGGCGCACGCCACGTCCGCGGACGTGGTTGCCGCTAGCGGGACTGCTTCTGGCCAGCGTGTGGTGCGGTCCACCACTGTCAGAAGGTGCGTGAACCCCTGTGATGGTGGGAGGGGGCCCACGAGGTCCACATGAACATGGTCGAACCTCTTAGTCGGTATACGAAACGGCTCCAAAGGGGCCTTCGTGTGTATGTGTTCTTTGGCTCGTTGGCACGCTACGCAGGCTGCAGCCCACTCTTTCACTTGTTTGCGCAGGCCTGGCCATACGAACTTCGCTCCCACCATTTTGACTGACGCGCGCATTCCTGGGTGCGCCAGAACGTGAACATGACTCAAACACTTGGCGGTGCCAAGCAACTGGGACCACCGGGCGTGGGCGTCCCATGGAGACGTCACAGATTGGGGGGGCTGCCGTCTTGCAGTACCCTGCTCTCCAGCCTTAACCCTGTTGGTCCAGACTGGAGCGCACACACGTCCGCATCGCCAATCTGCTCTGCAGCCATGGCTGTATAATCGATCCCTACGCAGACTGGGGCCACTACTGCGCGCGAGAGGCAGTCCGCCACCACATTCAGTTTACCGACCACATGCTGAATATCGATCGTAAACTCCGAGATCGCGGCCAACTGTCTCTGCTGCCGGCCCGACCATGGTTCCGAAACCTTGGCCATCGCGTACGTTAGCAGCTTGTGGTCCACGAACGCAGTGAAGGTGTGTCCTTCCAGCCAGAACTGGAAGTGGCATATGGCCAGGTGGAGAGCCAGCAACTCTCTGTCGAACGCGCTGTATTTACGCTCACTGTCGCGCAAAGCCCTGCTGAAAAAAGCGAGCGGTTGCCAAGAACCGGCGACACGTTGCTCCACGATGGCCCCTATGGCCACGTCCGAGGCATCGGTAATGAGTGCTATCTGGGCCGCAGGGTCCGGGTGCGCCAACAGTGCGGCGTTAGCCAGGGCTGTTTTAACCTCAGAGAATGCCTGCTTCCGCTCCGGAGTCCATTCGACTCTGTCCGCCGGCTTCCGTTTCTTGAGCGCGGCGTACAATGACTGCATGAGCTGAGCTGCGCGGGGGAGGAACCGGTTACAAAAGTTAACCATCCCCAAAAACTCTTGCAGCGGCCTGACCGTCTGAGGCCGGGGAAAATTCGCCACGGCGCACACCTTGTCAGGCAAGGGTATCGCTCCCTCCGGTGAGATGCAATGCCCCAAAAAGTCAATCCCCGTCACGCCGAACTGGCATTTCGCCGGGTTGATTATTAACCCGTGCTCTTCCAACCTCCGGAAAACCGTCCTGAGGTGGGTTACGTGTTCGTCCTCGGATGCGCTGGCCACCAGGATATCATCCAGGTAGAGAAACACAAACGGCAGATCGCGCAACACCGCATCCATCATGCGTTGGAATGTCTGTGCCGCACCTTTTAATCCGAAGGGCATGCTTAAAAACTCAAAACAAGCCAAACGGAGTTATTACCGCTGTTTTGGGTATGTCCTCTGCACGCACCAGGACCTGGTGGTAACGGCGGATCAGATCTATTTTAGAAAAAATGCATGCCCCGGCGAGGTGAACGGAAAAATCCTGAACATGGGGAATCGGGTAGTGGTCATGCGCTGTGGCATTATTCAATCTGCGGAAATCCCCACACGGTCGCCACGATCCCTCGGCCTTAGGAACCATATGTAGCGGGGATGCCCATGGGCTGTTTGAGCGCCTGATGATGCCCAACCTTTTCAAGTTGGCAAACTCCTCGCGCATTATGGCCAGTTTAGCTGCGTCCAGGTGCCGAGGTCGTGCGAAAACGGGCGGCCCAGTGGTGGTGATAAAGTGCTCCACCCCATGTTTAGTGATGGCCACCAACAACATCGGGACCGTGAGTGCTGGGAACTGAGTGAGCAGTGTGTGGAACTTACCACTTGGAGCTGTGACGTTGGCTAGTGTTGTGGGCCTGGCCCCTCGAGCTGTACAGGGGAGAGAATCAAAAGACAATGCATTAACCAGGCGCCTGTTAGCAACATCGACTAGCAACCCGTGTGCACACAGAAAATCAGCTCCCAGGACTGGGAAACTCAATGCCGCTATGACAAAAGTCCACTCGTACATACAGCCGTGTAGGGATAAAGTCAGTGTTCTCTCATCAAAAGTCTTAATGTCCGAGCCATTTACGGCTACCAGCTGGGGGCCGCTAGCTCCCGCTAGCCGGTCGGCGTAGGACAGCAGGATGAGGCTCTTTTGGGAGCCGGTGTCTACGAGGAACCGTCTCCCCGAGCACGAGTCCGTCACGTAGAGCAGCTTGTTTTCTTCCCCGGCGGTCACAGCTGCTACTGACTACCGGCCTTGGCGTTTCCCGAACGCTTGAATTGGCACAGTGGCACACATCTGTGTGCGTTCTCTCCAAAATGGTGGTGGTAGGAGCAGAGCATGTCTCTCTGGCGCTTCCTGGCCCCTGCTGCCGCTACCGTCACCGGTTCCTCGCCTCCGCTTCCTCGCCTCCGCTGGTCATCTCGCTGGGTTCTGACGCTGCCGCGTTCACTGTGAGGGCTCTGGTGGTGAGGATGATCCGATCTGCCTCCTGGGCTAGCGCACGGTAGTCGCGTGCGACCATCAATGGCGAGTTGGCCAGGACCGCTCTTGCCTCTGTTGGGAGGTTCCGGAGGAAAGCGTGGACAGACAGAAAATGCCCGTCGTCCGTGCCCATCAACGCCATCATCTTCTCCATCAGTTCGACCGCCGACCCATCTCCTAACTCGGAGCGCCTCAGGAGCCTCTCTGCTCTCTCACAGTCCGAGAGTGTGTAGCACTGGGTCAGCGTGGCCTTGAGAGTCCCGTATTTATCGTGGGCTGGAGGCTGTTGGAGCAGGCTCGCTACTTGCTGAGTCGTGCGAGCGTCCAGCGCTGCGATCACATAGTAATATCTGGTGTCATCTGCCGTTATTCCCCGGAGGGCGAACTGAGCCTCGGTGTGGAGGAACCAAGACCGCGGGTCGTGCAGCCAAAAGTCCAGTAGTTTGACCGAAACAGCGCACGCCTTGCTGGGGCTTTCCGTCCGGGCCGTCTCTGGGATGCTTGCCGTGCTGCTGGGGCTTCCCATCCGGGCCGACTCCGCGGCTCTTGCCTCGTGTTCCATAATTCGTCAAGGGTCACCAGTGTGGAGAGTGCAAATAAAGGAACCAGACTTACACGACAGACGAGCTTTATTTCTCACTCCCACTTCATTCATACACAGAAAAAAGACTTCCTCAATACACCAGGGTCTCTCCTTTTATATCACTCCATTCCTTCCCCCTGTTGCCTGAAATCTCGCATTACAATACGTTCACACATTCACCCCTCATTGCTGTACTACCATCTTTTCCCATTACAATATGTACTGTCCTTCTCCGTTAAATCCCCCACGCTCTACCAGCAGAGGGAATATTCCCCTTCCCTCTGCTTCCAGTCTGAGATGAATATCCTAGCGTGGGTTCCCTACAGTAAAAACATTACCTCCTTGGCGGAGGTAATTATGAGGCGAGTGATAAGGTAGAGACAGGGTTTAATAATAGGAACAGGCTTACATCATATGTCCTGTGTGTTTTTGTTTTGCTCTCATTCATTACGTGACTGTTCCTCCAGGCTCCTGCTGTGTGTTCTTATCAGTTGATTTCAGTCATCAACTGTTCCTATCTTATCACACCCAAAAGCACCATAGCAAGGAATAAGCCAATCTGAACTCAGTTTGGGGAACTGAAGCTGGCTTCCTGTTAAACTTCCTATGACTGGAACACATGCCAGTGAGGTCATCCAGCAGCATTGTTCATTTAATGAAGTATACATTTGGGATGTCAGCCTAGTCTTGATAGAATTGTTCTGACCAGCTGCTGGCTCTATGCAGAGAAAAATTTGTGTGCTCCTATCCTTGTAGAACAATAGAACATAAAGTATTTGATTTGATGGTAGCTTGCTAACAAATTAAACAGAGTCATTTTGTTCACAGTAATTCTTCTGTTTTCTTTCCAATAGTACCATTGACTTTACTAAGGGAAGCAGACCCAAACATAGTAACTTCAACCTTCTCTCCAAAATCGGATACAGAGAAAGGTAACGTCTGCCATTACAACTTGTTTTTTGTTGTTTGTATTTTACCTTCACATTACATTTAATTTCACATCTCCTGCAGATCTGCAGGAGCCATTTCTAAAAGAGTCAAGTAGGCCGCACAGCTCAGGAGCTGTGATGAGCAACTCTCTCCTGACGTATGCCTACATCAAAGGTAAACCTTATTCCTGTGCTCATAAAATTTACATTCAAATGTGTATTTTATTTCCCTTTCTTTTTTAATCCCTGCTTAGAGAATTCAGAAATGGCGGCGCTGCTGTTCACCTCCAGTGTGTGTGTCGGTCTCCTGCTCACTCTGCTGGCTGTATCTGTCCGGGTGACCTGGAGAGGGCGATTGCGACATCACAGACTGGCGCCCAGGGCTGATAGCCAGACTGTTAACTATCAGGAAGATGAAGATTATGATGATGATGATGACGACGACAACGACAATGAGGCCGTGGAGAGGAAGGTGACATATGGCTGGGAGGAGGTAACCTATGTCAGCGAGGCAGCAGAGCGGGCAGAGCGGATCGAGCGCAGAGAGATGATCATGCAGGAAATCTGGATGAATGCCTACCTGAACGGCACTTCTTGTTGACACAAATCATAACCCATCAATGCAGCTCTCCATTGTTTTTCCAGCCATATTCAGTCATACTGATCAAAAGAAAGTTTTTGTTATGCATTCTTAAGCATTCAGTTTTGTCTTGCCATTTTAAAAAAAAAATTTGGATACTGCTTGGAGTTCTGGGACCAACAGGGGTTTTTGCTGTAAAATGGGTGGTCATCTGTTAACTTTTTCTTTCCTTCTCTAGTTCTATTTTTTTCCAAATTCACCACTAAATCATCCCTTCAGTGAGAAAAATGGTAATTTGTCCAACTTTCTTTGTCCTGTTATGATAATAGTCTATCATACAGGAGGAGGTGTGTGTACCGCTAACGGGAAACAAAGAGAGGAAAGGTGTAGCATCCTCGTAACTAGGTTGTAAAAGTTCAGAACCAACAAGGCAGTCAGAGGCAGCAGACCTCAGCCCTACTGTGCTGGGTACTTGGCTAATTTCAGGGCTTCACAGCACTCTGGTGTAAAGTATAAACTGTGTTCCTTAGAACACATTCATTTCTTCAGTGTAATACAAGGTTCCCAAATTTGTTTTTCCTGAGGGCTTACGTTATTTCAAGCATATCACACTGAGGGCCAGCACCCCCCACCCCATGCCAAAATGCCGAACCTCAAGACACCCCCACACCCCCACACACACCCACACACACAATGAACGGGGAAAATATTTTGGATCTTTAAGTGACAGTCTGGCAAAAATCAATATTTTTCTGTTTTTAACATGTCTGTTACATGTTTCTTGTAATTTACAAGACGCATCAAGAGCAAAATCATTCCAAACTCCCAAGTATGTATTTTTCTGCTATGAATGTCTGCTTAAGCTCCACCCCAAAAAAGGCAGATTTGGACAGACCACTAGTAGCTTCCTAACTATTCCTGCTTAGCCTGGTTGTTTATAACATTAACCAATCAGACAGATACTCTTGGCTACCTCGGGGGAAGAGGGAGGAGCCTAGGAGCAACAAGGTTGAGGCAGAGCAGGTTGGGGTAGCAGCAGAGAGAGTGGAGAGAGGCAGAGAGGTGTGTGTGTGTGTGGGGGGGGGTGATTTAAATGTGGCTGTGCGAGACCAACAGCGAATGCAGTGCTGCACTGTGAACTGAGAGCAGCCACATTCAAATCGGGTCCCCCCCTTCCCTCCCTGCTGAGTCGCTGACGAACGGGGGACTAGTTGTTAGTAAAAAGTAAACACATATTTGGCAACTAGACATTTATCTCTTGCCTCAACCATTTTCAGAAAAATGTTTTGTTTTTTACTTTTGAAGAAAGAGGCAAAACTTTAACGTTCGGAAGCGTCTTCAATAGACTAGCAGCCCACCCACCAGAAGTCACGGTGACCAATCACATGCAAGCCCTGCAGGTCAGGAGTGCAGTGACCAATCACGTGCAAGCCCGGCAGGTTGGGAGTGCGGCGACCAATCATGTGCAAGCCCTGCAGGATGCTAATTAAAATATTCATATATCTGCGCATACTTAAGTAGGTGCAAGATTTAAAATCTCTTTCCAAGCAATTTGAAGGCAATGAAAGGTTTTTTTTTTTTGTAGGTAAAAAGCCACAATATACTATTTTGGGCAATACATATTTGTTTTGAGGTGGTTTTAGAGCCACCGGAGTGCACTTATAAAATGATATATATATATATCTATACACACACAGTGGATATAAAAAGTCTACACACCCCCGTTCAAATGCCAGGTTTTTGTGATGTAAAAAAGTGAGACCAAGATAAATCATTTCAAAACTTTTTCCCCATTAATGTGACCTATAGCCTGTATAACCCAATTGAAAAACAAACTGAAATCTTTTAAGGGGAAAAATAAAAAAAACTTGCAATAACCTGGTTGCATAAATATGCACACCCTCTTATAACTGGGGATGTGGCTGTGTTCAGAATTAACCAATCACATTCAAACTCATGTTAAATGGAAGTCAGCACACACCTGCCACCATTTAAAGTGCCTGTGATTAACCCCAAATAAAGTTCAGCTGTTCTAGTAGGCTTTTCCTGACATTTTTGTAGTCACATCTTACAGCACAAGCCATGGTCCACAGAGAGCTTTCAAAGCATCAGAGGGATCTCATTGTTCAAAGGTATCAGTCAGGAGAAGGGTACAAAAGAATTTCCGAGACATTAAATATACCATGGAACACAGTGAAGACAGTCATCATCAAGTGGAGAAAATGTGGCACAACAGTGACATTACCAAGAGAGCTGCACGGTGGCGCAGTGGTTAGCACTGTGGCAGCACAGTTTACCCTCGGCTGGGGGATTGCGGGGATCGTGAGATCGTGGGTTCGATCCTTGCCCCCAGCCAACAGTGATCTGTGTGGAGTTTGCATGTTCTCCCCGTGTTGCGTGGGTTTGCTCCGGGATTTCTCTGGTTTCCTCCCACATGCCAAAAACATGCAGGTTAGGGATACGGGGCGCTTGCGCACGCAGCGACCGGCAGCTGGTGGCTTGTCACCAGACTGCAAAACAAATCTACCTACGGGTACAAAATAAGTAATTATAAAAAAAAAAAAAAAAAGAGAGAGAGATGGACGTCCCTCCAAAATTGATGAAAAGACGAGAAGGAAACTGGTCAGGGAGGCTGCCAAGAGGCTAACAGCAACATTGAAAGAGCTGCAGGAATTTCTGCCAAGTACTGGCTGTTTAGTACTTGTGACAACAATCCGTCTTCTTCATATGGCTGGGCTATGGGGTAGGGTGGCAAGACAGAAGCCTTATCTTACGAAGAAAAATATCCAAGCCCGGCTACACTTTGCAAAAACACATTTGAAATCTCCCAAATGCATGTGGGAAAATGTGTTATGGTCCGATGAAACCAAGGTTGAATTTTATGGTCATAATTCAAAAGGTATATTTGGCACAAATAACACTGCTCATCACCAAAAGAACACCATCCCTACAGTGAAGCAGGGTGGTGGTAGCATCATGCTTTGGGACTGTTTTCTTCAGCTGGAACTGGGGCCTTAGTCAAGGTGGAGGGAATTATGAACAGTTCCAAATACCGGTCAGTGTTGGCACAAAACCTTCGGGCTTCCGCTAGAAAGCTGAAGATGAAGAGGGCTCTGTGATGTCCTCGAAATCTGACAGATTTGGAGCATTTTTGCAAAGTAGAGTGGGCAGATCTTGCCACATCAAGATGTGCCACATTGATAGACTCCTACCCAAAAAGACTGAGTGCTGTAATAAAAGCCAACGGTGCTGCAACAAAGTATTAGTTTAAGGGTGTGCATATTTATACAACCAGGTTATTGTAAGTTTTTTGTTTTTATTTTTCCCCTTTGTGGCGGTTTGGGAAAACCCCCACAAACAGACTAAGGACAGACAGCTCGCTACTCCTGGTTTTTTCCGCTACACTACTGTGATAATGTTACCTTTCATGCATTGTGTTCATGCGTCCTGTCTTTACTGTGACCTAGAGACTCAGATCAATATGTAGATGTGCCTTTTAACCTCTTTGATCTGCAGCTGGAGCAGAGTCTAGCAAATCTGCCTATTGTGATGTATGCCTCACAAATGCAAATATCTCATGCCTGTTCTGCAGTCCCTTTGATCAGACCAACTGCTGTGAATCTGCTTTGATGTATTGTTTGAGTTGGGTATAAATACTGCACAGGTTCTGTAACACATTCTCTCACTCTCACTTCAACTGCTGCTGCAGACACGCACTCTGTGTCTTCTTCTCTGAGAGCCAGAGGATCCCGCTCCAGCCTGCACACACTTGGGCTGGAGAGGGGATCCCGTGACGGCGGTATGATAATAAACTTCCTTAAAACCACAGCATCGCTGCCTTATTTTACCATTTGCTGCACCTTAAAATATTTCAGTTTGTTTTTCAATTCGGTTATACAGGTTATAGTAGGTCACATTAATGGTGGAAAAAGTTTTGAAATGATTTATCTTGGTCTCATTTTTTACATCACAAAAACCTGGCACTTGGAACATCCATCCATCTATCCATCCAGCTTCTTCCGCTTAATCCTTTTCGGGTCGCGGGGGGGCTGAAGCCTATCCCAGCATCTTTGGGTGAGAGGCAGGGTACACCCTGGACAGCTCGCCAGTCCATCGCATGGCCAACACAGAGAGACAGACAACCATTCAGAATCAGAATCAGAATCAGGTTTATTGCCATTGTTCATGTAGTACACAAACTAGGAATTTGTCTCGGTACAATGCTGCAACATTAAACATGATAAGATAAGAGAAATAAACTATACATGTACTGGTCAACAGTTAAAATATATATTAGCCAGCAGCAGATACTGTGGAGAACTATATAGTGCAGTCGGTAATGCAGGAAGAAAACAGTGATGATTGACATGAGTCTGGTTGAGCTGCTGTACATAGTGCACGAGAGTCAATAAGTCACTTAGTGTTCAGCAGTCTAATGGCAGAGGGGAAGAAGCTGTTCATGTGACGGGAGGTTTTAGTCTGGATGGACCGAAGTCTTCTACCAGAGGGGAGGGGGGCAAACAGTACGTGACCAGGGTGTGAGGGATCGGCTATGATCCGGCCAGCACGCCTCCGGGTCCTGGAGATGTACAGATCCTGGAGAGATGGGAGCTTGCAGCCGATCACCTTCTCAGCAGTGCGCACGACGTGCTGCAGCCTTAGTCTGTCCCTGGCAGTGGCTCCTGCGTACCACACGGTTATGGAGGTGGTGAGGATGGACTCGATGATGGCTGTGTAGAACTGCACTAACATCTTGGTGGGTAGCTTGAGCTTCCTCAGCTGCCGCAGGAAGAACATCCTCTGCTGGGCTTTTTTGATGAGTGAGCTGATGGTCAGCTCCCATTTGAGGTCCCTGGTGATGGTAGTGCCTAGGAAGCGGAAGGAATTCACTCTCACAGTCATACCTAAGGACAATTTAGAATCCCCAGTTTGATGCCAATTAACCTAATGTGCATGTTTTTTGGCATGTGGGTGGAAACCGGAGAAATCCCGGAGTAAACCCACGCAGACACAGGGAGAACATGCAAACTCCACATAGATCACTGTTGGTCAGGGGCTGGGATCGAACCCAGGATCCCCCGGCCAAGGGTGAGTTGCTGTGCTGCCACAGTGCTGACCACTCCGCCACCGCGCTGCCCCGGCACTTGAACAGGGATGTGTAAATTTTTTATATCCACTGTGTGTGTGTATGTAGAATTTTTTTTGTTTGTTTTAGGGGTGTTGGGGGGGAAAAAAATCGATTCACATAAGAATCTAGATTCTCACTTTACACGATCCAGAATCAATTCACAAAAATTAAGAATCGATTTATTATTATATTTTTTTGCGGTGGTGCCAGGGTCCCGTCATGTGACAAATATTGCCGCTTCGGGATATGCAATTACACATTAATGCTGCCGATGCAGAAGAACCATGCAAAGTAGCTTACTAGCTAGCAGCTGGATGAAATGGTCGGAATAAAGAAAGTAGAAAAGCACTCAGAGCACATACCTCCACCAAGGCTCCTTTCGTCCCTCATGGATGACCTCCAAAATGTAATAGGTTTGTATGTAGGCCAGGAGCCAGTTCTGATGAAAACTGCATCAAAGTCTGTCCACTAGTTTTGGAGGATTCTTGTGAACACACTGTGAGAATATAAGTGCCTTCGTGGAGGTATGTATTCTTGGATCATCACCAAAATATTATGGGTTTGTCTCTTGCCCAAGGACCACCTCTAGTGAAAATTTTATCCAAATCCATCCAGTAGTTTTGAGTATTCTTGCTAGCACAATGTGAGAAGATAAGAGCCTTGGTGGAGGTATGCATTGTGGGATCATCACAAATGTTATGGGTTCCTCTCTAAAAATTTCATCCAAATCCATCCAGTAGTTTTGGAGTTTTCTTGCTAGCATAATGTGAGACGGTAAGAGCCTTGGTGGAGGTATGCGTTGTGGGATCATCACCAAAATGTTTTGGGTTCCTTTGTAGCCCAAGAACCACCTCTGGTGAAAATTTCATCCAAATCCATCCAGTAGTTTTTGTGTAATCCTGCTGCACAAATACAAACAAGGTCCTTGGTGGAGGTATGCACTCTCAGATCATCACCAAAATTTAATGGGTTCATCCTTGGCCCAAGGGCTACCTCTGGTGAAAATTTCATCAAAATCAATCCAGTAGTTTTTTGCATAATCATGCTAACAGACAGAAAAAAAGGACAGACAGACAAACGACCCTGATTACAAAACCTCCTTGTTAGGTAAAAATGAAGCAGCAAGAAATTCAGAGAGCCCCATCTTCATGAAGGCAAGTGTGTGGGCGCATTGTTGTTTTTACAACATTCCGGCAAAGAAAACGCTAGACATCCATCCATCCATCTTCTTCCGCTTAATCCTTTTTGGGTCGCGGGGGGCTGGAGCCTATCCCAGCATCTTTGGGTGAGAGGCAGGGTACACCCTGGACAGATCGCCAGTTCAACGCAGGACCAACACAGAGAGACAACCATTCACTCCCACAGTCATACCTAAGGACAATTTAGAATCCCCAGTTGATGCCAATTAACCTAAGTTGCATGTTTTTGGCATGTGAGAGGAAACCGGAGAAATCCTGGAGTAAACCCACGCAGACACGGGGAGAACATGCAAACTCCACACAGATCACTATTGGTCAGGGACAGAGCTCCTTTGACTGCATGTCAAGAGGCCCATGAGACTTTTAGGGGCTGGGGGTAAAAGATTTCTGAAAATAAGATAAGATAAGCCTTTATTAGTCCCACAATGGGGAAATTCCAGGATTGCAACAATCATGTACAAAATTGTACATTTTGATGTTTGAGTCAAACATAAAAATGCAATTTAAAATTAAATTAAAGCTGCAAGCAGCTGTAAGTGCTGTGCCCCCCCCCCCCCCCCCCCCGTGCCCATGGACCCTACTGCCTGTCGGACCCAGCTGGCTCGGAAAATTTCCCATCGTCACGGTAAGCGCTGCGTGAATAATAAAACCATTTGCCGCATACTTCCCATGAGCAGTAGATGGTGCTTTAAGCTTTATCAATCATTTTTATGTAGGAGTGTGTGGGGTGGGACTAATATCCATCATAGAAAATTTGGTGAAAATCAGACAGTTTGTCCAAGTTAGAAATGTCTGTTGTTCTAACCAATAGGTGGCGCTATAACTTTTAATTATTTTTATTTAGGAGCGTGCAGGATGGGACTAATATCCATTGTAGAAAATTTGGTGAAAATCGGACAAAATTTGTTCAAGTTACAAGTGTCCATTGTTCTAACCACTAGGTGGCACTATAACTTTTGTTAATTATTTTTATATAGACGCATGGAGGGTGGAACTAATATCCATCGTAGAAAATTTGGTCAAAATCAGACAAAGTCTGTCCAAGTTACAAGTATCTGTTGTTCTAACCACTAGGTGTCACTATAACTTTTAATTATTTTTATATAGGAGTGTGCAGGGTGGGACTAGTATCCATCGTAGAAAATTTGGTGAGAATCGGACAAAGTTTGTCCAAGTTACAACTGTCCAATGTTCCATGGTGAGGAGTCAACCTTCGCCATGGCCACACTTACATATGAGTTGTGTTGCCAACCCATATAGTCCCACAGATGATAGTCACCTCGACCTATGTTCCAGATTTTGTGACTCCAAGACCTTCCCAACCCTCCCAACAAGAACACAGATTGAATGGTGAGGGCGTGTCCATGGCAACAGAGTGACACCATGCTAAAGCTGATGTGCAGTTATGATCATCCATGGGGTCTGATGAATCTCAGAAAATTTCACCTCAATCTGGAATGTGGCGCATGAGTAATAAATAAAAAAAGTTTTCAGCAATTCTTCATTTAACCACTAGGTGGCGATATAACTTTTGTCAATTATTGTTATATAGATGCGTTCAGGTTGGGACTAATATCCATCACAGAAACTTTGGTACAAATAGGACAAGTTTTGCTTGAGTTACAGCTGTCTGATGTTGTAAGGGATGGAGTCAAATTTCACCATGGCGCCCTGGCCACACCTTTGAGCTTTTACGTGACATTTATGCCACCTTTAATGGCCCATTCCTATAGATGCTGCCATGCGAAAATGAGCTCAATCGGAGCAGGCCCCAAGGAGGAGTTTTTTCAAATGCGAGGGGTTTATTTTGGCAAAATTTGAGGCGGGGAGGATTTGAGGCAAGATGGCGGACTTCCTGTTGGCTGTGGGTAAGGGCCAAAATTATGTTTTTTGCATGTCTTGAGGTGATGCACACCTCACCCAAATTTCTTGTCCGTACGGCAAACTTTATGGTTGCCGGTCTCCATTGACCTTATACGTTTGACCCCGCCCACAAAAATTGGGGGTGGGGGGGCAAATATTTTTTTCCAGTTTATCAAACTTTTCACCGGGTCTGAGGTGTGTGCGAAAAAAAAAAATTGTGTTTTGGTTACCGTTTAGATGGTCAAAAATGCAATTGTTTAGGCGAAAGAATAATAAATGTTACAGAAGAGAATCAAAATTCGAGTCTGAAAAATACTTTTTCATATGAAAACGAAATTTAAATATAAAATTTAAATTTTACATTTTATGTTTTCATTTTTTTCTTTAAAAATATGACACACATTTGACCCCCCAGAAACAGCTCCAGTGTCATCTGACCTGCATTTATTGGATTGACTCAGATGGAGATGGGGGTGGGTGGGGGATGCTGCTGCCCTGTGAAACAGCTAAATTATTCTGGATACTGCTACTTATGTACATGTTATGTATCAAAAAGTTACATCTAATGATTTAAAAAAAATGTTTTTACAGTGTATGGAAACACACAGTCACAGTGGATTATATTTATGACAGGACTTGTCCCCTCTAGGTGCGAATTAACAACTTCTGAACTTATATATCCAACTACTGTTGGATACATAAACATTGGAAAGGAAAAAAGATAAAACATTAAACCTCAATAAAAACTATTTTTTTATTTACAGTATAAGAGAGTGAAAATCAGAATTGAAAACAGTTGAACCCATTTACAAATAATGTCATAAATTGTCAGTGAGAGATAGTATCTAGAGGTGTTCATATTTAACCAATTAAAGAACACAAAATACATCAACTTCAAGCTGTAGGAACATGTTTGTTATAAAGGCAATATTTTTAATAGAACTTAGAAAATTAGCAAAATTCCTATATCAGGCAGCTGTTGAATCCCACATGAGAAGGGCATATTGAATGCTATAAATTGTCTTTACCTCGGCCCCCATTTTATATTAGTGAGACCCTGAAACTGTCTTTTGAGTGCCTGTCTGTCTGACCATTCTGAGTCCAGGTAGCTGTCATCGTCCGCTGCCTCCAGTTTCTGTAAAGGTTACAAAGAGAGAGTTAGAATTTATATTAAGGACAAACATTCTTAACATTAAAACACATGTTGGATTTGTTGTGCGTCTTCATTTAAGCATTTTTTTAACCTTAAGCTCCTCCTGCCTTCTGTAGTAATGCAACATCATTTGTTTGTGTTGCTCCTCAGTGATTAGAGGCTCTCTGGCTGGAGGTCCTTGTCCTTTCTGAAGTGAACAGTAACAAAGGCATTAAAATAATTCTCACGAGCATAAACGAGAAAATATGTTTCCCATCACAGTCTGCAGAAATGCTCTCTTCAGGCTGCAATGTAGGACTGCCCCAAATATTAATGTTTGTGCTCTGAAAATTCTGTGCCAATCAACACTCTGTACGTAAAATGTGGAACTGGAATGCAAATGCCTTTGTTCTGACCTTTTGGATTTTAACGACAAGCTTTGTCTTTTCGTTTTTGCCAATGTAGTCCTGCAGTTTTTGCCCCCTTTGCATCTCTTTGGCAGCCCACCACAGCTGGCATTCATCCTCAGTGATCACCTGCAGAGATGCCTGAGGAACAGCAACACATGAAGAAAATGGGGGGGGGGGGGGGCGGGGGTTGTACAGGTATTAAAAAAAAGTGTTTAACACAGGTGAACAGTAAAAGGTTACATTTACTCAGTTATCACTCTGTATCACTTCACTCTATATATAATTCAAGAAAATCTGTGTGTGTGTCACGATCATAGGACTGTGTGTTGCCATGGTAACCATGTCAAAGATCAAAGGCAGGCATCACTCACGATCATAGGACGCGCTATGACATCATCAAAGATAGCAGGACTCACTATGACATCATCAAAGATAACAGGACTCACTATGACATCAAAGATCATAGGACTCAGCAACTTTCTAACCAAGTGTAAGGGGCATGCAGAAATGCTTGCTTACACTTGGTTTCTACGAGCATGCATGGGTATGCACTAGTAAGTACTAATGTTTAAACAAAACTGTAGTTTCCAGTGGTTTTATTATTACAGAATATGTTTTACTCCAATTTAGATACACTTATGAGGGAAAACATGTACTTTTATTCAAGTTCATCCAGCCATATACGTCGTTATTTTGGATTTTACCTTTTTCCCACTGAATGTGAGTGAAGCTGTTCTCTTTCTAAATTTGAAATCATCGCCTTTCTTTACTGGCTGAGGAAATATTTGACTTATTACCATGTACTTGGATTAGAGGGCACCTATAGCCATTTTTTTCTAAGAAAAAATCTGAGAAAAAACATGAATTGGTAAGGGTAATGTTGCAAAATTAAAACAGTTGCAAAATTATGAGGAAAAAAGTCAAATTCACAAGGAAAAGCTAAAATTTTATGGATAAAAAGTTATAAATTTATGTGAAAAGGTCAAATTCATCATAAAAATGCAAATGTATAAGAAAAGGGTAATAAAGCTATTCAAAAAAAAGTCACAAATTTAAGACAGGGGAAGCAAATTTATATAAAAAAAACTTAAGAGTTCCCAATTTAAGAGAAAAACCTCAGATTTGGGGTTAGTCATTACTCACTTTCTTGAAGTAATTTTTGGTGACTACTCTTACACTTGAGTATTTAACATCCTAAGGTACTGCTCCTTTTACTCGAGGACAACTGTTTTGCTACTCTATCCACTTCTTGTGTTTAAAATGAGTAATACTTTCAAAGGGCCAGTAATGAATCACAACATGAGCCATTTAAGTTCCTTTAGTGGCCCAACAACCACTTTGTTCCACCAGGAATAGCTGTTTCACCTGCATTCTTGAAAGGTCTTCCTGGTCTTCAAACTCCATCCTGATAGGGTCATGAGGTGGCAGACCCATAGGGTACACAATCATGACCGCCCCCCTTAACTGATCCAGTGCTTCCTTCACCATCTCCATGGTGACGCACACATTAGCATGCACTTGTTTCTGCAAAATAATGAGATTTTTTTTTTTTTAATGCAACAGTGAACACTTGCTGAACTAATGCACCTGTAAGCTGGTTGCCAACCGCCAATCAAATCTAGAAGAAGAAAACCAAAAGCAAGTGTTCACATGAAAACTCACTTTGGAGATCAGTGCCTTCGCCTCCTCCACCGTTCTCATCAACACCTGTTTCATTTTATCATCTGGAGCTGGTAGAAGATAAACAGATGGTTGGATCAAATATTTAGAGTAATAAGATCACAGTGGGGAAACACCGTTAGCTGAAACATCCACATTAAGTTGAAATAAAGATTTAACAACAGATGGATACATAAAATCTGAAAAGAGTCATAGACAGAGATTTTGCATTTCCATTACAAAACTACAATTAACTTGGATGCAAAGGAGCCCCCTTAACTCTAGAGGAAAAAAAGAGTCAGGAGCCCGAGTCTTACCGCGTCCGTTCCTCCTCCCTATCTTATCCTTTCTCAAAACGGATCCTCCACTAGGAATACACCTGTCTTCCCATTCATCCTTCAGCTTCAGCTCTTCAATCTGTTCCTCAGTCAGGCCCTGCATATTGGGTGGCAGTGAGATGCCGTGGTCCGCCAGCTCTGGGATTTCTGTGCAGACACAAAAACGGAAGAAAATCTATGCCAATGTAAAGTACTAAGGCTGAAAGTTGGCACGTATTCAAGTGTAATCAAAATGTTCATCAGAAAGAATATACTATTCAGAAAGCACAATAGTGTCACTTTAACATATGGGTAGCCAGTAAAATAAGGCACTTGATTGAGTTTAGGAGTGAGGCAACCTCTACTATAGAAAGATTTATTCTGTGCATTTGTTGGCCAAAAAAATGATTTCATGTAAATTCTTTCTTATAAATTCATTTTTTCCTTGCATTTTTTTTTTGAAAATTTGCAATTTTTTACTGATTTATTTTGTACTTTACCTTAAACTTACAGGTAACACTGAGACCAGTCATTAATTTACTACCTATTTTCTTATAAATTTGCTATTTTCTCTTGCAATGTAAAATGATTTTTTTTACTACTGTGAACCGTGGTTTCCAGACAAAATTGCATGTTTTCTCTTCATTTCCCCACTCAAAACTGCAGGGAACGGCAGGGTGCAAATCCTCGGTTTTTGCAGAAAAACCCAAATCATATCCTTATTGTTAGGTTCGATGAAAGGACTAGCTGTAACAATCCCTGATGTCTGCACCACTTCTGAGTCTGTGGGGAGTTCTTGACAGATGGCTGCTATAAGGCGTCACCGCCGGGACTCATCGTCAGTTGTGTACCTCAGCATCACAGGGTGTTTCGGCCAGTTATCACAAGACACCCTCACCCTCCACTGAGGGGCAGGGGTCAGGCTCAGATGACAAAATGTTACACACTCTTGTACAGTAGGTGGCGGTATGCACCTTTCAGTTGTTTGCTATCCGCCAGTAACCGAGAGAAGAAGAAGAGGCAGGCCCACCACAGGATGCTCAGGTCAGAATCAGAATCAGATTTATTGCCATTGTTCATGTAGTACACAAACTAGGAATTTGTCTCGGTGCAATGCTGCAACATTAAACATGGGGTAGCTCTAAAGATAAAAATAAAAAACTATGCATGCAATAAAATGTAGAATATGAATGAGTAATACTAATCTATGCAATTTAAAATATATTAACAAGCAGCAGATATTGTGGAGTTCCACATAGTGCAGTCGGTAGTGCAAAAGAAAACAGTGATAATTATCATGAGTCCGGTTGAGCTGCTGTACGTAGTGCACGAGAGTCTAATAAGTCACTTAGTGTTCAGCAGTCTGATGGCAGACGGGAAGAAGCTGTTCATGTAAGGTCTGGGTCTGGGTGTGTGTCCCGGCGGTTTAGCTGTTTGCCTTAGAAGCCCAGATGGTATCACTCCTTTTCATTCACAGCCAGCAACTGCCCATGTTGTTGCCCTGCACAGCCATGTTGACTAGCTCTTGATAGCCTATAGATCATAAGAAATAGTGACGTCCTAGACAGACTATATGATATCATAGACATCCTATACGATGTCACAGACAGACTATTAAATGCTGGAATCCTCGATTAAAAGTTATAGCTCTGATGCTGGAATCCTTTGATGTTGACGATTCCATGAGTTGTTTTGATGCCGGAATCCTTTAATGTGACACCCTCCGCTGAGGCAGACAAGGCAGAAAAGCCCAACTCATACCCTTATTGTTAGTACTTTCCCAGGAGAGAACACCAACAGTAACAGGGTGACTGAATACTCACCTGAACACAGCCTCTCCACTTTGAGCCTCCCGTTGTAAATGGCCATTATTTGCTGGATCAGAGTCTCCAGAGGCGCGTCCACCGTGGTGTTGAACAGAAACTGACTTTCATCTTTATGTTTCAAATGCAGCAGCACCATGATGCCGAAAACCTGCTATAGTTCAGCTCCTTAAAAAAAATGAGAGCCGTTTAAAAATGGAAGGTTCGCTCCCAAACTGAATGAATCTGCTACCAACCAACGATTTGTCTGGACTAGTAAAACGTTGAGTAACCATAGCAACGGTATTACGGAAACGTCCAAAAACGGTAGCCTTTAGCTCGTTAGCTGAAGTAACTGGTTATTATTACTGGGTCAACATTAACCGGTAACAGAGACACTTACCTGCCTCGTTTAAACGATAAACTTAACGAGATCCTAAGTTTAACCAGGTCTTACGGCTGTTCCAACAGGTTACGTAGCTGGATTCTTCATGCTGCACCTCTGTTGTCCCGTGTACGTGTAACCGGAAACCTTGTGCGACGAAATTTACGTCATCGTCTCCATTCCGCGAGTGTCCGCAGTGCTCGACCGCGGACCACCGCATACAGCCCAAGTTTTGTGACCGCGCCGCCTGCCCACGACCTGAACGCGTTGAAAAGCGCATGCGCAGGGCTGAACATCCCATTCACAAGGTGGCGATATCGGCAAAGAATACCAACACAAAGTAGATGAAGAAGACAACGAGGAAGCGGAAGACGAGAATAAACATACATGAATCATACATAAATACTTCAGCAGCAGCAGCATCTTCGTAGAAAAAGAGTGAAAACCGGGAAGTCAAGCAGCAGAAAGCAAGCAGCGTCTCTTCGTTGGTGAAAATCCTGGTGCGTCAGCGCATTTGCGCCACCTATCGGATTGGAGTGAAACTAAAAATGATAGTTATGCGCATGCGTCAACCGGTTCGCCTGGGTAGATGAAAAAAGTGAGTATGAACAGCGCCGCGTGCGTGCCGGGCTCGTCCAAAGCGCCTGCGGACCAAAGCGGACTAGAGGGGAAATGCAGCATGAATGTACAGCACACGTCGTTTACCCCATAACGGTTTAAGTTGGCTTCTTCTGCTTCAATGTGTATCATGTTACAAACAGTAATACTTCCCCCTAATGGCCAACAGTGGAAACACAATATTTGGCGCAATCCCGAAAAAAATAAAATTGCAGGCAAAGGTAGGTAGTCACAGTACTTCCAAAAAGGATTTGAGTATTTTTTTTAAATATACAAGTAAAAATAAAAAGTATTGTACAGTAAAGTTACAATTAGTACATTAAAAAAAAGGTTACTTAAGAATCCACCTTATTGCTAGCCCCTATGATGCGTGAATTATGGGCACAACTTCCGGTAGTAGTTTAGAATGGATGGTTGTCACTGAAACGGGACACTTTTCCTTGTTAAAAAACAATGACTTCGGCATCAAAAATACAGGAACATGGCCTTTTGCACCTCAAAAACAGTAATATAATCATACCACTTCCCACGACTATGGGGGGATAGGAAGATGACCTTAAAAAGTGGCCTGGCAGATAGTAGCTCCGTTAGTTAGTGCCGCTGCTAAGATACTAATGGTGTAAACAAAAGCTCTGAGATATATCAATGTCTCCACCACAATAAAGTTGGCTGCATTTTGTTAAAAGATGTTGGACATAATCAAATTAATCTCAGAGCAGACGTAGAATCTAGTCAGAGCCACAAAGAACCACAACACCATGCTTGAGTGTTTTAATGTCGGGGTAAATACTGTAGCGAACTCAATATGAGCACCCTACTTGGCTTGCCAAGTGGATTGACCCTATTGGCGACACAGGTAGGGTGCGGGACTCTGGAGCGGGAGGCGTGAGTTTGAATCTCCCGGTGGGACGTCGCCATGTTGAGCAGCACGTTCCATTTGGTGTCAGAAGTGGGATCTCCTGTCCAAAGCAGTAATGGGGCGCTGACATCGGGACGATGTCGAGAACCAGAGGGGAGTAGTGTAGCGAACTCAATATGAGCACCCTACTTGGCTTGCCAAGTGGGTTGACCCTATTGGCGACACAGGTAGGGTGCGGGACTCCGGAGCGGGAGGCGTGAGTTCGAATCTCCCGGTGGGACGTCGCCATGTCGAGCAGCACGTTACAATACAGACAGCTGCAGCCATTCATTTTACCCCAAAATTAAAATGCTCATGCTGCTGTCATACCGTGAATGCTTGTTATTTAACTTAACATGTACAGACCTTTTCTGACAACTGTTCAAAATTTTTATTGATCTACATTTTGTGATAATTTAAAAATTAATGCATGCTGAACGTGCTAATATCAAGTTCATATCATTCCAAGGCAGTGCAACAAATGCAAAAAAAAAATTAAAAAAACAAAAACAAAAAACTATTTGATATCTTTCTTAAATCGTTAAGCCTTAGGAAGCAAATTGTTACCATTTTTTTATTGTTTTACTTCATGCAACCTTCATTCTGGTGACCTATATGACACATAAAAGTCAGATCTGTGACATTCATACAAGTGAAAACATACCTGGTGCTCTTGCGTCTATACCACCGATCATACCAACAGTCCTTGTTAGTTTTCAGTGCATCATCTATGTATTGCTGGTGAGAAGCCTCCATTTATACAGTCTATGGCACAACCACGAACACCAGCAACAAGTACCAGAACTACGCCAAAATATTCAAAAAGTACAAAAACTACAAGTATGGCTGTGTTGTTAGACATGTATATGTTGGACACTGCATATGTGATTTAACCTCACGATGAAGGAGAGCCACAGAGCTGCACTCCCCTGCGGTGCGGAGCCGCAGAGCCTGGACCCCCTGCGGAGGACAGGGGACAGAAGACTTCCTGACCACTGAGGCTCGAGAGGAGAGAAGGGGGAGTTATGTAAATAAAAGGTTAATGAATGTGAATAAAGGAATTTTGGTAGAGATGTGTGATTTCCCCTGCGAGGGAAATGGTTTGATGTGAGAATGTTGAAAAGGTAGAACTTTGGTGTGTTCACCCTCTTTGTTCGCTGCTCAGGAATGCGAGCAGACAGTGGGATGATTACTTGAAATAAACTGGAATTAAATGCAATTCGGTTTCGTTATTCAAGTCTCCCCACATTGGTGACTGACGACGTTGAGAATGAACGAAGAAGTTCTCAGGGTCCCGGACTCACAGCGCTCAGAGCTGGCGAGCGCAGTGGCCGTTAAGCTGCCTGATTTCTGGCAGGATAACCCACGGTCGTGGTTTCTTCAAGCAGAGTCGCAGTTCGCGCTCGCAGGAGTAACGGTGGATGACACTAAGTTCCACCATGTCATCGCTAAACTGGACAACAGCACAGCTCGGTGCGTGCAGAGCTTGGTGGAGCAGCCACCCGCGACCGACAGGTACGGCAAGCTGAAATCCACCCTCATCAAGTTTTTCACCCCCTCGGCCGAAGTGAGGGCGAGGAGGATCCTGTCTTTGCTAGACCAAGGAGGACACAGGCCGAGCGCCCTGATGGAGGAGATGATACAGCTGAGAGGGTTGGACAACGATGATTTCATTTTTCAGTTCATCTTCCTCTCCAACCTCCCGACGCATGCGAGAAGCATGCTGGCCGGCAAAAAGTGTCACACCCTGGAGGAGTTCCGGGAGCTGGCCCAGGAAGCAGATGGGATCCTGGACGCCTGCGGCGGGCAAGCAACCACAGCGGCGACCCGAGACAGCGGGGAGCCAGAGGCGGCAGACCCAGACTGGCCGACGACGGCGGCAGCACGGCCGCGACATGGTGGAGCCAATGGTCCGGCGGCAGAGGCGCGGACACGACACAGCGGAGGAGAAGATCTCTGCTTTTACCATCGGAGGTTCGCAGAGAAGGCACGCAGGTGTGTGCCGCCCTGCAACTTCAGGAGTTCGGGAAACGGCAAGACCGGGGGTCGCTAGCAGCTTCGACCCTCGGAGAATGCAGCAAGCTGCTCTACATCACAGATGCGCGCTCCGGACGAGAGTTCCTCATCGACACCAGAGCACAAGTGAGCTTCATCACCCCAACATACGCGGACCGGGTGGCTGGACCCCACGGTAACGGAGCTACGGCGGCAAATGGCTCGAACATCAACACCTACGGGAGAAGGACCTTGCCTTTGTGCTTACATGGCCGCACATATGAATGGACTTTTGTAATAGCGGCGGTGAGTTTCAACATGTTGGGCGCGGATTTTTTGTGTTCACACAATCTGTTAGTTGATCTTGCTAATAGATGGCTGGTAAATGCACTCTCTTTTTACTCTCTCCCCTGTTCAGCTCGAGTGTCCCCGCCACCAGTACAGACCCACGTCGCTACAGCAGGTGGTAAGTTTCACACACTCCTCACCCAATTTCCAGCGCTCACTGTGCCCACTTTTTCAGCGACGGTCGCGAAGCACGGGGTGAAACACTTTATCCCCACATCTGGTCCTCCCGTGTTTGCAAAAGCTCGGCGCTTGGATGCAGTTAAGCTCGCCATTGCGCGCGAGGAGTTCGCCGGCCTGGAGAGGCTAGGCATCGTTCGTAGGTCGAAGAGCCCGTGGGCTTCGCCGCTGCACATGGTACCGAAAGCCGATGGCTCCTGGAGACCGTGCGGGGATTACCGCAGGCTAAACAACGCTACGGCGCACGATCGTTATCCCATCCCGCACATTCAGGATTTTTCGGTGCACCTGGCGGGGGCGCGCATTTTTTCAAAGATTGATCTGGTTCGCGGCTATCACCAAGTCCCAGTCCAACCGGAGGACATTCCTAAAACAGCGGTAATAACCCCGTTCGGACTTTTCGAATTTTTACGCATGCCGTTTGGTCTCAAAGGGGCGGCGCAAACATTTCAGCGGATGATGGATGCCGTGTTACGCGATCTCCCTTTCGTGTTTGTGTACCTCGACGACATTTTGGTCGCGAGTACTTCAGAGGACGAACACGAAACGCACCTCACAGCAGTTTTTAGGAGGCTGGGAGAGCATGGCTTAATAGTTAACCCAGCCAAGTGCCAGTTCGGCATCGAGCGGATCGATTTTTTGGGTCACCCGCGTCTCCCCGGAGGGAGCGTTTCCGTTACCAGATAAAGTACGCGCGGGTAGCGGATTTTCCCCGTCCACAAACGGTCAAATCACTACAGGAATTCTTGGGGGATGGTGAATTTTTATAACCGATTCCTGCCCCACGCAGCTCAAATCATGCAACCGTTATATGCCGCGCTCAAAAAAACAAAAACCGACCCAGGCGGTCGAATGGTCCCCGGAGCGGGGAGCGCGCGTTCACAGAGGTTAAAAAAGCCTTGGCTGACGCTGCGCTCCTGGCCCACCCAGACCCTGCAGCACGTATCGCGCTGACGACAGACGCTTCAGATTTAGCCATAGGGGCCGTTATTGAGCAACAGGTAGCCGGAGTTTGGCAGCCTTTGGCTTTCTTTAGCAAATCTTTAAGCGCGGCTGAACGAAAATACAGCGCGTTCGACAGAGAACTGTTGGCGCTGCATTTGGCTATTCATCATTTCCAGTTCTGGCTGGAAGGACGGTGCTTCACCGCTTATGTGGACCACAAGCCGCTCACATACGCCATGGCCAAAATTTCAGACCCGTGGTCCGGCAGGCAGCAGAGGCAGCTGGCCGCAATCTCGGAATTTACCACTGACATTAGGCACGTTGCGGGCAAATTCAATGTAGTGGCAGATTGTCTCTCGCGCGCTTTCACGACTCCAACACGCGCAGAGGCAGAACGGGCCACCGTGACCGCGCCGCAGGAGAGCGGCACGGTGGCGCGTGCAGCCCCGGTGCACGTGGGTATAGATTACGCAGCCATGGCAGCGGACCAGGGGGCGGACGCAGACGTGCGCGCGCTCCAGTCTGGACCAACAGGGTTAAGGCTGGAGAGCAAGTGTTTACAAACCGGTATGCCCCCCCTGATCTGCGACATGTCGACGGGGCGCCCGCGTCCGGGTGGTTCCGGCCACGTGGCGCCGCCGTGTTTTTGACTCGGTCCACTCACTGGCGCACCCGGGGGTGCGCGCGTCGGTGAAACTAGTGGCGGAAAAGTTTGTTTGGCCGTGCCTGCGCAAGCACGTGAAGGAATGGGCAAAAACCTGCATTTCCTGTCAACAGGCCAAAATTCACAAGCACACAAGAGCCCCGTTAGAACCGTTCCGCATTCCGGCCAGAAGGTTCGACCATGTGCACGTCGACCTTGTGGGCCCCCTACCGGCATCGCAGGGGTTCACGCATCTTTTGACAATGGTGGACCGCACCACACGTTGGCCGGAAGTGGTCCCACTTGCGACGACCACGGCCGCGGAGGTGGCTCGCGTTTTTTTAACGGCTTGGGTGGCGCGCTTCGGGGTTCCGTCGGACATTACGTCCGATAGAGGACCGCAATTCATCTCTGAGCTGTGGTCAGCGATGGCCAACGGTTAGGAGCCAAAATTCACTGCACTACGGCTTACCACCCTCAGGCTAATGGTTTATGCGAGCGTTTTCATAGGTCTTTGAAGGCAGCACTCAGAGCGTCGCTCACGGATGCAGATTGGGTAAATAAACTGCCATGGGTTTTATTAGGGTTGCGTTCTGCGCCTAAAGAGGACTTAGACGCCTCCCCAGCGGAGCTGGTATTCGCACAAACTCTGAGGCTGCCAGGCGAGTTTTTACCAGAGCACCCAGAGCCCCCACCTCTCTCTGCTCTGGGGACCGTTAGTTGGCACGGGAGCAGACACGCTCCCGGGTCCGGTTCATCACGCTTTTCCACGAGTTTTCGTCCCCAAGGCTTTGAAAAAATGCCGACTTCGTTTTTGTCAGGCGCGAAGCCCTAAAAGCAACACTCAAACCACCTTACGAAGGGCCATTTCGAGTGCTGGAGGCAGGTGATAAGCAATTTGTGCTAGATTTTGGAGACAGAAAAGAGACAGTCAGTATTGACAGACTAAAACCTGCTTTTGTCATGAAGGACGTGTCTGTACCGGTCGCAGTGGCACCTCAATGAGGCAGGCCCCCGCAAAGGGCAAATAATCACTCTCTTCCTCAGTCAACAGAGCCGAAGGAGAAAGGCGCCGCAGGCAAGGCGGGGCCAACTCACAACAGATTCGGCAGACGGCTGAAGCCCAAGCGGCGCACAGACTGAATGTTGGTGTTGATTATTCAGTAGTGAGTAAGGTGTTATTAAATTTTAGGAGATAGTCTGTTCTTCATCGTTTGGGGGGGGGTTATATGGCTGTGTTGTTAGACATGTATATGTTGGACACTGCATATGTGATTTAACCTCACGATGAAGGAGAGCCACAGAGCTGCACTCCCCTGCGGTGCGGAGCCGCAGAGCCTGGACCCCCCTGCGGAGGACAGGGGACAGAAGACTTCCTGACCGCTGAGGCTCGAGAGGAGAGAAGGGGGAGTTATGTAAATAAAAGGTTAATGAATGTGAATAAAGGAATTTTGGTAGAGATGTGTGATTTCCCCTGCGAGGGAAATGGTTTGATGTGAGCATGTTGAAAAGGTAGAACTTTGGTGTGTTCACCCTCTTTGTTCGCTGCTCAGGATTGAGAGCAGACAGTGGATGATTACTTGAAATAAACTGGAATTAAAGGCAATTCGGTTCGTTATTCAAGTCTCCCCACAACAAGTGCTGAAATTAGCTGCCACTTGAGTGCAAAACACGTATGTGAACTATACATTAAAATGAATTTGAAAAACTTTTAAAAACGCTATTTTAAATGCCCCACTAACCTGCTCTTGTTGACTGATTTAACACTACTTCAGCCAAAACCGGAAGTTTCACTCATTATCGTTTCTACAGCAGCACCCTCAGAAAAAAGGTGGATAGGCATGTGTACTTGCATTAATGTCACTTGCTACTACCTGTTATGTCCATACTTTGGGTGATATTGTGGGAAGCCACTCAGTATGTTGTCACTCAGATGGAATGGTCATGGGAGGTTGGTGTGTTGATGCAAACAGTGACAAAGAGAATGGGAATTGCAAAGTCTTTCATGTTACTGCAGCACCACAGGTGACTGAGCGGGTTGTAGGCTATAAAAGGAGAGGTGCCTGCGACCTGTAACTTTTTCTGATGCTTGTGATTCTGGATGATGTGAGAGAGAGAAATTAATAAAGCCTGCTTTGTTCTGGACTGCTCTGCCTGGTTATTCCTCTCTCCACAATATCAATGATGAGACCAGGAGTTCAGCAAAGATCACTTTATGAACAACAGAACATTATACAGGCTAACTGCACTCTCCAGGGTCCACGGTGAAAAGGGACTAACCCTCCCTGTCGTGCCCTTTATATGCTTGGTGACGTCCCGACCAGAAAGGCAATCCGCCACCCTCTACTTTATTTCCCGGCTACCCTGGCCGCTATGTTACTACTTACTGTGGGGAGCGTGAAATAACGAGGCTGAATTATTTCTCAATTCAGGTTTTAATGTAGCTTTCACATCCCCAGCGATCTCTCAAGAACAGAAGAGAGAGAGCTGCATCAGAACCCCCACATTTATACATCAACATCAAAGGAAGGGTCACACATCTCTGTCAAACCCCGCATTGACAATAACTCTCCCCCCGAGTCCCTTAGTCCTCCGCCTGGCCCCCAGGAGGTCAGGAAGTCCTTTCAGCTCCTTATCACGGTACCTCCGTCCTCTTGCCGTTATCCACAGGCGGTCCAGACATATTGTCCCATCCTAAGACGTGAGGTCAATCCACATATGCAATCCTAAGCATCTCACTTTATACTCATACATATGTAGGCAAAAATACATGAGCCACATAACCCCCCCAAACGTCGAAGAATGGACAATATCTCATATTTTACAAAACATAGCAACATCAACAGCATGATTTACACAACATGATCAAATCATACACCAGTCAGTACGCCGTCTGGGCTTCAAACGTCTTCCAAATCTGCTGTAAGCAGGCCTTGCCGTCCCTGTGGCGCCGTCCTGCAAAGAATCTGCCAACTGAGGAAGAGAATGGTTATTTGATCCCTGCGGAGGCCCCCGGACATGTTCCCTGGGGGGGTCTGCCACGTCGAGGAGCCCTCGCCACCCGTACAGACTTGTCATTCATCACAAAAGCAGGCTTTAGTCTGTCAATACTAATTGTTTCCTTTCTGTCCCCCAAATCTAGCACAAAATGCTTATCACCTGTTTCCAGCACTCTAAATGGACCATCATATGGCGGGCGGAGGCCTGATCGTAAAGCCTCGTGCCTGACAAAAACAAACTCGGCATTTTTTAAAGCTTTGGGAACGAAAACACGCGGAAAAGTGTGATGAACGGGGCCCGGGGACATGTCTGCTCCCATGCCACCCAGTGGCCCAAGAGCCGGGGGACGCCCGGGCTCTGGATGCTCTGGTAGGAACTCACCGGGCAGCCTGAGAGGTTGTGCAAAAACTAACTCCGCTGGGGAGGCATTTAAATCCTCCTTGGGCGCAGAACACAACCCCAATAAAACCCATGGTAGTTTGTTTACCCAATCTGCATCCGTAAGCGACGCTCTGAGGGCTGCCTTCAAAGACCTATGAAAACGCTTGCATAAACCATTAGCCTGGGGGTGATACGCGGTAGTGCGGTGAATCGTCGCCCCTAAGCTGCTGGCCATCGCTGACCAAAGCTCAGAGACAAATTGAGGCCCTCTGTCGGACGTAATATCCGATGGAACCCCGAAACGCGCTACCCAGGCCGTCAAAAATGCGCGAGCCACCTCTGCAGCCGTGGTCGATGCCTAGTGGGACCACTTCTGGCCAGACGTTGTGGTTCGGTCCACAATGTCAAAAGATGTGTGAACCCCTGTGACGACGGTAGGGGGCCCACTAGGTCGACATGCACATGATCGAACCTCTTGGCCGGGATGTGGAACGGTTCCAAGGGGGCTTTTGTGTGCTTGTGAATTTTGGCCCGCTGGCAAGCCATGCAGGTTCTTGCCCACTCTTTCACGTGCTTGCGCAGGCTCGGCCAAACAAACTTCTCCGCTACCATTTTCACCGAAGCGCGCACCCCTGGGTGTGCCAGGGAGTGAACCGAGTCAAAAACGCGGCGGCGCCAAGCGGCCAGTACCACCGGGCGCGGTCGCCCAGTAGAGATATCGCAGATTAGAGGGGGCATACCGGTTTGCAAACTCCTGCTCTCCAGCCTTAACCCTGTTGGTCCAGACTGGAGCGCGCACACGTCCGCATCTCTACTCTGTTCCGCCGCCATGGCTGCATAATCTATCCCCACGTGAACTGGGGCCGCGTGCGCTTCCGCGCTGCTATTTTGCCCTGCGGCTGCGGTAGTATAATCTACCTCCGCGCGGACTGGTGCTGTCACCGCGCGAGAGAGGCAGTCTGCCACTACATTAAGTTTACCCGCTACGTGCTGAATATCAGTAGTAAATTCCGAAATTGCGGCCAGCTGCCTCTGCTGCCGGCCCGACCAAGGTTCTGAAATTTTGGCCATCGCAAAAGTGAGCGGCTTGTGGTCGACAAACGCGGTGAAATGCCGACCTTCCAGCCAGAACTGGAAATGGCGAATGGCTAAGTGGAGCGCTAACAGCTCCCTGTCAAACGTGCTGTATTTCTGCTCGGCCTCGTGCAAGGATCTGCTGAAAAATGCCAGCGGCTGCCAAACCCCGGCAACCTGCTGTTCCACAACCGCCCCTATGGCCAAATCTGATGCGTCAGTGTGTGGCGCTATGCGGGCCGTTGGGTCTGGGTGAGCTAGAAGCGTAGCGTCAGCAAGGGCTTTTTTAACCTCCGCGAATGCGCGCTCCTGCTCCGGGGACCACTCGATCGTATTGGAGGGTTTTTGCTTTTTAAGCGCGGCATATAATGGTTGCATGAGCTGCGCTGCATGGGGTAGGAAACGGTTATAAAAATTTACCATTCCTAAAAATTCCTGTAACGATTTGACCGTTTGTGGTCGGGGAAAATCTGCCACCTGCGTCGCACCTTGTCCGGTTAGCGGAACTGCCCCTTTCTGGGAAACGCGGGTGCCCCAATAATTGATCTGCGCCACGCCAAACTGGGCACTTGGCTGGATTAATTATTAACCCGTGCTCTCCCAACCTCCGAAAAACTGCAGTGAAGTGTTTTTCGTGTTCCTCCTCGGAAGTGCTGGTGACTAAAATGTCGTCGAGGTAGACGAACACAAAAGGGAGATTGCGTAACACGGCATCCATCATGCGTTGGAAGGTTTGTGCAGCGCCTTTAAGACCAAACGGCATGCACAAAAACTCAAAAGGCGCTTTTCCACTTGGAACCCAAAGGCCTCCCTTTGGCCTGGAACCGAACAGTACCGTTCGGCACCCATGGTTTTCCACAGCACAAGGCTCACTGTAGCATGGGTGGGAGAAGGAGGGAGTTGGAGGTGGGATTTGGAGGGAGTTGGAGGCGGTGCTACACTCCCCATGAGGCGGCGCCATATTCCTGTTCAGTAAAATCAACATCAAAACATGTAGCAATACATCTCCAAAAATAATGCAAAAGTTAAATATTTTTGGACACTCATGTCAGAAAGTGAGACCCATATATTATACAGAATCATTAATCAGACAGTGAAGTATTGTTAGATTTTAATCATTTATTGGCTCACAGCGCATGAATATCAAAAATTACTTTTCTCGACAAATAGATGGTTAGGTAAAAATACATGATCTATGTCAAAATCATGGAGAGACTGTTGAGACGTCATGGAATTTATCTGCTCCAGCCAGTGGTGTCGTGGCAAAACATGGATCAGGTGCCATATGAGCCGTTAAATATATATTTCAACAGGTAAACAGTACTGAGTTAGGCATAAGATATATTTAGCAATTATGATGCATTTTAAGCCAAAACAAATGGATCTAGGATTAGAAGTAATTAAAATAAAGCAGTCCCAAGGTTACATGGAGAAATATGTGGATTAACTGGAAATATATGGTATTGAGTATTGCTGACTACATGCAGATACTGTATAAATATATATTCTCTGCATCAACAGTGAACTATACTTGTATTCATGTAGTATTGCCCTGGGAATTTTGACAATAAACCTTTGTACTTTTGCAGATGTCTCTATTTTGTTTTACAGTCTTCAGCAAATGATTGTTTTGGTTACTTTTCTTAAAATGAGCCATTATTTTCAAAGTCACTGATAAATGGTTCGTAGTGTTGACTCTTTTCCCACCGGTGTCTGAACAGACAAAATAGAAAATCATGATGCAAACAAATAAATCACTAAATTGTTTATTCCAATCAGCAGCAAATTACAGATTATTTAGAATGTGCAAAATTCAAACTGTAAAAAAAAAAGAAACTGAGACAAAACGTGACAAAAACTAAGCAACAGCTCAACACAGACTGGATATGATAATTCTTGTGTGATTTGACGTCGTTTTGTATATACAGCCATGGACAAAATTGTTGGTACCCCTCTGTTAATGAAAGAAAAACCCACAATGGTCACAGAAATAACTTGAATCTGACAAAAGTGGTAATAAATAAAAATTCTATGACAATTAACCAATGAAAATCAGACAATGTTTTTGAATTGTGGTTCAACAGAATTATTTTAAAAAACCAACTCATGAAACAGGCCTGGACAAAAATGATGGTACCCCCTAGAAAAGATTGAAAATAGGCCATAGGGACATGAACATGACCATAGATTCAACCAAGATGTGTCCTCTAATTAACATCACAGGTGTTTACAAACTTGTAATCAATCGGCCTATTTAAAGGGTGACAAGTAGTCACTGTGCTGTGACCATTGTGGGTTTTTCTTTCATTAACAGAGGGGTACCAACAATTTTGTCCACGTGTGTGTTTGGAGTATTTTATTCCTTTAGTTTTTGTTTTATATTGTCCAAAGCTTTGTACATGATTTTAATTCAGGTCCAAAAGCGTTCCACAGTCTGACTCCTTGCACTGAAACACAGTGTTGCTTGGTGGTAGTTCTCAGATCCCAGGGCAGACCCAGAACTCACTGGAGAGACAACATCTCCCAGTTGGTCTGGGAACACCTTGGTATCCTCTCTGAAGATCTGGAGCAGGTGGCTGAGGAGAGGGAAGTCTGGGCTTCTCTGCTTGAACTGCTGCTTTTGCGACCCGGACCTCTGAAAAAGTGGTAGAAGATGGATGGATGGATGTCATGTATGGGAGCATTAATGAATGATACAAAGTCTATAGTGTGGGTTAATTCAGCAAATATTTCACTCTGCGCAGTATTGTGACTGATTTGCATATTTTACCTTTAATATAATTAATATGTGACTTCCAACACAGTTTATTATCAATTATTACACCAAGGATTTTAATTTTGGATACCTTTTCAATCTCTACACCGTTTACACTGAGTTTAAATACTGAGTTGTTGTGATGGTGTGACATAACGTTATCAATAAAATTTAGCCACCACTGTTTCGCCCTGGTTTCAAGTGTGGGTGGTGTTTTGTGCTTGTGTTGCTAAAATATAAAAGGAAGAACTACAATGGGTCTCAAATATTTGTAATGTGTTCTATTACTGAATGAGTTTAAAGATGAAATACTATACACATATAAACTAAATTCTAATGGTGACTGAACATCTCCCATTCCCCAAGGTGCAAGATACACTATTATTGTAGGAGTCAAGAATTGAGGAGACTGGATAATTTTCCAGAATCTGCTTTAATTCTCATCCATCCTACGTCCTCTCTCGATCGGAGTGAAAAGAGACAGGACGCAGTCACACACATACATTTATACATTCATCTCTAACAATACATCACACAAAAGTCACAATACTCAGCTACATCCTTTCATCTGTAATAGAACACCCAGAGTCCTTCTGTTCTTCTCTCTGACCCCCAAAGGTCAGGCCGGGTAATCTTCTCCTCTCTCCTGAGTCCCCAGGGGGTGCAGACACATCTTCCTCTTGAGGTGTGAAGTCAATACGCATGGCTAGCTCAAAGTCTCTCTTGGCTGAATTCAGTCAGGCACATGTGAGTCACATAGGTTATAATTATGGGCTCCACATCACTCCCCCTTTCCACGCGAAAGACTGGGCACCCACATACAGTCATACAGCACGTCACCCCCCCAACAGAATCTCACAGCAACCTGAACAACCTGACCAAAAAACACATCATTCTGCATGCAGCTTAGGTTTCAATCTTCTCCCGAATCTGCTGTATGCAGGTCTCCTGCTCTGTGTTGGGCCGTCCTGCTGTGTATCTGTGGAGTGAGGGGGAGAAGGGTTATTTGCCCCTCGTGGGGGGTCCCGGGGCCGCCCCTTCGGAGGCCTGCCGCGTCGAGGCGCGCCGGCCGGCCGTACAGACTCGTTATGCAACACAAAAGCAGGTTTTAATCTATCGATACTGATCGTCTCCCTCCTGCCCCCCAAATCTAGCACAAAATATTTCTCCCCGGTTTCCAGCACTCGAAATGGACCGTCGTAAGGTGGGCGGAGACTATGCCGCTGCGCATCGTGCCTGACAAAAACAAACTCTGCGTCTCGTAAAGCCTGGGGCACGAACACACGCGGGAAAGAGTGATGAGCGGGGCCCGGGAGCATTTCTGCTCCCGTGTTACTCAGAGGACCCCCGGATCGGGGAGGGCCCTGGTGCCGTGTGGTCGGGTAAAATCGCCTGGCAGCCTGAGCGGTTGTGCAAAGACCAATTCTGCTGGTGAGGCATCTAGATCCTCTTGGGTGCCGAACGCAACCCCAATAAAACCCATGGTAGTTTGTTTACCCAATCTGTGTCCGTCAGTGACGCTCTGAGGGCTGCCTTCAAAGACCTGTGAAATGCTCGCATAAAACCGTTGGCCTGGGGATGATAAGCGGTCGTGCGATGTACCGCCGCTCCTAAGTCGCTGGCCACTGCTGACCACAGTTCCAACGCAAATTGAGGTCCCCTATCAGACGTAATATCTGACAGGACCCCGAACCGCGCTACCCAGGCTGTTAAAAAAGCGTGTGCCACCTCTGCTGCTGTGGTCGATGTTAACGGGACCACTTCCGGCCAACGAGTGGTTCGGTCTACCTTCGTCAAGAGGTGCGTGAACCCTTGCGATGTGGGTAGGGGGCCCACGAGGTCCACGTGCACATGATCGAACCTTTTAGCCGGAATGTGGAACGGTTCTAAGGGCGCTTTAGTGTGCCTGTGAATTTTAGCCCGCTGGCAAGCCATGCAGGCCTTAGCCCACTCTTTCACGTGCTTGCGCAGGCTCGGCCAAACAAACTTCTCCGCCACCATTTTCACCGAAGCGTGGACCCCTGGGTGCGCTAGGGAGTGCACGGCGTCAAAAACGCGACGGCGCCACGCGGCTGGCACCACCGGGCGCAGTCGCCCTGTGGATACATCGCAGATAAGCGGGGGGAAACCGGTTTGTAGATTTTTGCATTCCAGCCTTAACCCTGTTGGTCCAGACAGGAGCGCGCGCACGTCCGCGTCCTCGCTCTGCTCCGCCGCCATGGCTGCATAATCTATTCCCACGTGGACCAGAGCCGCGCACGTGTCCGCGCTGTTACCGCACTCTGGGTAAGCGGCCGCGCAATCCGTTCGCGCGGATGGGTGCTGTTACTGCCGCGTGACAGACAGTCTGCCACCACATTGATTTTACGGCTACGTCGAGAATATCGGTGGGTAAATTCAGAAATTGCGGCCGGCTGTCTCTGCTGTCGCCCTGACCACGGTTCTGAAGTTTTGGACATCGCAAAAAGTGAGCGGTTTGTGGTCGACAAACGCGGGTTTGAATACGCCGCCTTCCAGCCAGAACTGGAAATGTCGAATGGCTAAGTGGAGCGCCAGGAGTTCCCTGTCAAATGCGCTGTTTTCCGCTCGGGCTCGCGCGAGGGACCTGCTGAAAAAGGCGAGAGGTTGCCAAACTCCGGCAACCTGCTGCCCTACCTCGGCCCCTATCGCTACCTCTGACGCGTCTGTGGTTAGCGCTATGCGAGCTGCCGGGTCTGGGGTGCGCCAGCAGTGCTGCGTCAGCGAGTGCTTTTTTTACCGCTGTGAACGCGCGCTCCCGCTCTGGGTACACTCGATTCACACTGGCAGGCTTCTGTTTTTAAGCGCGGTGTATAACGACTGCTTGAGTTGTGCTGCGCGGGGGTATGAAACGGTTATAAAAATTCACCATCCCCAAAAATTCTGCAACACTTTCACTGTCTGTGGCTGGGGGAAACTCAGCCACCGTGCGCACTTTTGCCGGCAGAGGAAACTGCTCCCTCTGGTGAGACCCGGTGCCCCAGAAAATCAATTTGCGCTGCGCCAAACTGGCACTTGGCCGGGTTGATTATCAACCCGTGTGCCTTCCAACTTTTTGAAAAACTGTAGTGAGGTGTTTCTCGGTGTCCTCCTCTGAGGCGCGGTGGCTACTAAAATACCGTCCAAGTAGGACAAAACAAATCGGAAAGGTCGCGCAGCACTGCGTCCATCATCCGGTGAGTAAGGTTTGGCGCGGCGCCTTTAAGGCCAAAAGGCATGCATTAAAAACTCAAAAAGTCTGAACGGGGTTATTACCGCTGTTTTGGGAATATCCTCTGGTCGAACTGGGGGACTCTGAAGTGTTACCGCGGACCAGGTCTATTTTAGAAAAAATGCGGCTGCTTTTGGCCAGGTGCACTGAGAAATCCTGGATATGTAGGAACCATGATATGAAGAGACTGAATTGATTTCCCAGTATTGGTTTATTTCATCTCACGTCCTACAGCTCCTCTCTCAGTCAGGGAATGAAGAGGACGAGCTGCGGTAAACCACATACCTTTATACTTTCACATTCAAACACGAATCACATTCACATCAAACACAGAATTACATTCACATTTAATCCTCCATTGTCCTCTCGGCTTCTCTGTCTGACCCCAGGAGGTCAGGACAGTCCCTTCCGGTCCACTCCCAGATCTTCTCACTTCTTCCCCAGTCCGCAGGGGGTCCAGACTCAATGTCCGTTTGTGGCGTGATGTCAATACACACTGCGAGCTCAAAGTTCCCTCATGTCTGGGTCTCTGCCAAGGAATAGTGAGCTACATAATGTTACTGCCACATCACTCCCCCGAAACACCCAAGAACGGACATACACCAACATTACTCTAACCGTTATACACCTTATGTCAATAATGGACAGTCATACACATTATATCAAGAATGGACACACACACCAACTTCATGTCAATAATGGGCAGTCATACACATTATACCCTTACATCACCCCCCCTCCCCCCCTTGCAGGATCTACAGCACAATGTACACGGGTTGATCAAATACCACATCACTCTCGCCCGTTGCTTAGGCTTCAATCTCCTCCCGAATCTGCTGGAACGCAGGCTTTCGCAGCCTGTGTTGTGCCGTCCTGCGGTGCACCTGTGGATATGAGGGGGAGAAGGGTTATTTGCCCCCTGCTGGGGAACTAGGGGCCGTTCCCTGGGAGGCCTGCCGCGTCGAGGCGCCCCCACCTGCCGTACAGGTTCGTCAACGTAACACAAAAGCAGGCTTTAATCTGTCAACACTGAGTGTTTCGTTCCTGCCCCCCAAGTCCAGCACAAAATATTTCTCCCGCGTTTCCAGCACTCGAAACGGACCGTCGTAAGGTGGCGGAGACTGTGACGCTGGGCGTCGTGCCTGACAAAAACAAACTCTGCGTTTTGCAAAGCCTTGGGAACAAAAACCCGCGAAAAGTGGAATGAGCGGGGCCCGGGAGCATTTCTGCCCCCGTGCCACTTAGAGGTCCCCGCACCGGGGGGCGCTCCGGTGCTGCATGGGCTGGCAGGAATTCTCCTGGCAGCCTGAGAGGTTGAGTAAAAACTAATTCAGCAGGTGAGGCATCTAAATCCTCTTTGGGTGCCGAACGCAACCCCAATAAAACCCATGGTAGTTTGTTTACCCAATCTGTATCCGTGAGCGACGCTCTGAGGGCTGCCTTCAACGATCTGTGAAAACGCTCGCATAAAACCGTTGGCCTGTGGGTGATAAGCAGTGGTGCGATGGGCTGTGCCCTAAGCCGCTGGCCATTGCTGACCACAGCTCTGACAAGAACTGCGGACCCCCTATCGGACGTAATGTCCGACGGGACTCCGACCGCGCTACCCAGGCCTGTTAAAAAAACGTGAGTCACCTCTGCTGCTGTGGTAGACTGCAATGGGACTACTTCCGGCCAACGCGTGGTCCGGTCCACCATGTCAGGAGATGTGTGAACCCTTGCGAGGGCGGCAGGGGTCCCACTAGATCTACGTGCACATGATCAAACCTCTTAGCCGGAATGTGAAAGGTTCTAAAGAGCTTTTTGTGTGCCTGTGAACTTTGGCCCGCTGGCAAGGACATGGCAGGCTCTCGCCCACTCCTTCACGTGCTTGCGCAGGCTCGGCCAAACAAACTTCCTTGCTACCATTTTTCACCGAAGCGCGTACTCCCCGGGTGTGCTAGGGAGTGCACCGCGTCAAAAACCGCGACGGCACCACGTGGCCGGTACCACTGGGCGAGGTCGCCCAGTGGATACATCGCAGATAGCGGGGGTGAACCGGTTTTGTAAACTTACGTACTTCTCCAGCCTTAACCCTGTTGGTCCAGACAGGAGCGCGCGCACGTCTGTGTCTTTGCCCTGCTTCCGCTGCCATGGCCACCGTAATCTATCCCTACGTGCAACCGAGCCGCGTGCGCGTCGTGCTGTTACCGCGCTCGCGCTCTGCGGCATTACAGCCACCCCATCCGCGCGGACAGGCGCTGTTACCGCTCGCGAGAGCAGTCCTGCCACCACATTTAAATTTACCGGCTACGTGCTGTATATCGGTGTGAATTCTGAATTGCGGCCAGCTGCCTCTGCTGTCGGCCTGACCATGGTTCTGAGATTTTGGACATTGCAAAGGGTTAGGCGGTTGTGGTCGACAAACGCGGTGAAACCACCGCCCTTCCAACCAGAACTGATAAATGGCGGATGGCCAGTGGAGCGCTAGCCAGTTCCCTGTCAAACGCGCTATATTTTCGCTCCGCATTGCGTAGGGATCTGCTGAAAAAAGCGAGTGGCTGCCAAGCCCCGGCGACTTGCTGTTCCACCACGGCTCCTATGGCCACATCTGACGCGTCTGTGGTTAGCGCTATTCGGGCTGCTGGGTCTGGGTGAGCCAGCAGTGCTGCATCTGCTAGTGCTTTCTTAACCTCAGTGAATGCGCGCTCCCGCTCTGGGGACCACTCAATCGCATTGGAGGGCTTCTGTTTTTTTAGTGCGGCGTACAACGGTTGCATGAGCTGCGCCGCGTGAGGTATGAAACGGTTGTAAAAATTATACCATACCTAAAAATTCTTGCAACGCTTTTACCGTTTGTGGCTGGGGGAAACTCAGCCACTGTGCGACTTTGGAGGGCAGCGGAACTGCACCCTCTGGGGAGATGCGGTGCCCTAAAAAATCGATCTGCGCTGCGCCAAAATGGCACTTGGCTGGGTTGATTATCAACCCATGCGCTCCCAACCTCTGAAAAACAGTTCTGAGGTGACTTTCGTGTTCCTCCTCAGAGGCGCTGGCGACCAAAATATCATCTAAGTAGACAAAAACAAAAGAGAGGTCGCACAAAACGGCATCCATCATGCGTTGGAAGGTTTGCGCAGCGCCTTTAAGGCCAAAAGGCATGCGTAAAAATTCAAAAAGCCCGAAAGGGGTTATTACCGCTTGTCCTTGGGAATGTCCTCTGGTCGGACCGGGACCTGATGATAACCGCGGACCAGGTCTATTTTAGAAAAAGTGCGCGCCTTGGCCAAATGCACAGAAAAATCTTGGATATGCAGAATTGGGTAGCGGTCCTGCGCTGTGGCATTGTTTAACCTGCGATAATCGCCGCACGGTCTCCACGAGCCGTCCGCCTTAGGGACCATGTGGAGGGGGGAAGCCCAAGCGGACTTCGAGCGGCGAATTATGCCCAACCTTTCCAGGTTGGCGAACTCCTCACGCGCAATGGAGAGCTTAGCTGCATCCAAGCACCGAGCTTTAGCAAAAACTGGTGGGCCACTTGTGGTTATAAAGTGCTCCACCCCGTGCTTTGCCACCTTAGCTGAAAACGTGGGAACTATGAGTGCTGGGAACTGGTTTAGGAGAGTGTGGAACTTACCTCCTGCTGCGGCGGCGTTGGCCTGTACTGACGGCGAGGACACTCGTGCTGCACAGGGGATAGAACAAAAAGAGAGTGCATTAACCAAGCGTCTATTAGCCAGATCTACCAACAAGCCATATGAGCACAAAAAGTCGGCGCCTAACATGTTGAAACTCACCGCCGCTACTATGAAGGTCCATTCATAGATGTGGCCGTGCAAGGACAAGCGCAGAGTTCTTTCGCCAAAAGTCTTGATCGACGAGCCGTTTGCGGCTGTTGCCCCATCTCCGCGGGGACCGGCCACCCGGTCCGCGTAGGTTGCGGTGATGAAACTCCTCTGTGCCCCGGTGTCAACGAGGAATTGCCGTCCGGCGCTCGCGTCTGTCAGGTACAGCAGCTTGTTCCGTTCGCTGAGGGTCGAAGCTGCTAACGACCTCCGGCTCTTGCGTTTCCCTGCTTCTTGAAGTTGCATGGTGGGACGCATCTGTGTGCCTTGTGCGCGAAGCGTCGATGGTAGAAACACAGCTCGTCCCCTCCTCTGCTTCGGGACCGCGCTGCCGCTGTTGTCGCTGGGGTCGGTTCTACTGCCACCGGTTCTCCATCGCCCCCGGCCGCCGCACCAAGGTCTGCTGCTGCCGCTGACGTCTCCTGCTCGCCGCATGCGTCCAGGAGCCGCTCCGCTTCCACGGCCAGCGCGCGGAAGTCCTGCTGGTCCACACACCTCATGCTGGACAGGGAGCCTCTCATGTGTGCTGGAAGAGTCCTTAAGAAGATGTGTTTAAATAAAAACGCATCGTTGTCTGCCCCGATCATCTGCAGCATGTCCTCCATGAGGTACGGTCGGCCTGCGTCCTCCTCTGTCGCGCAGGTCCAGAAGTGTTCTGGCCCTCACCTCAGCTGATGGCACAAAACTCCGAATGAGGGCGGCTTTCAGGGCGTCGTATCTGCCAGCAGTGGGCGGCTGCTGCACCAGGCTCCGCACACACCGGGCTGTGCGGCTGTCAAGTCTTGCGATGACATTATGGAACTTAATGTCATCTGCTGATACCCCTTTGAGCACGAACCGCGACTCCACGTGTTGGAACCATGAGTGCGGGTCCTCTTGCCAGAACTCGGGGAGTTTAATTGAGTTTACGCTGGTGCGGGCGGTCTCCGGTGAATCAGGTTCGGAGAGACGATCTCCAAGCCTTTCCATATTTCTCACGTGTGGGTCACCAATGTAGGAACCATGATATGAAGAGACTGAATGATTTCCCGGTATTGGTTTATTTCATCTCACGTCCTACAGCTCCTCTCTCAGTCAGGGAATGAAGAGGGCGAGCTGCAGTAAACCACATACCTTTATACTTTCACATCAAACACGAATCACATTCACATCAAACACAGAATTACATTCACATTTAATCCTCCCATTGTACTCTCGGCTTCTCTGTCTGACCCCAGGAGGTCAGATAGTCCCTTCAGGTCCACTCCCAGATCTTCTCACTTCTTCCCCAGTCCGCAGGGGGTCCAGACTCAATGTCTGTTTGAGGCGTGATGTCAATACACACTGCGAGCTCAAAGTTCCCTCATGTCTGGGTCTCTGCCAAGGAATATGTGAGCTACATAATGTTACGCCACAGATATGCGGAATCGGGTAGCGATCCTGAGCTGTGGCATTGTTCAACCTGCGATAATCACCGCAAGGTCTCCACGAGCCGTCAGCTTTAGGCACCATATGCAGGGGGGAAGCCCAAGCGGACTTCGAGCGGCGAATTATGCCCAACCTTTCCAGGTTGGCGAGCTCCTCCTGTGCCACGGAGAGCTTAGCTGCATCCAAGCGCCGAGCTTTAGCAAAAACTGGTGGGCCACTTGTGGTTATGAAGTGCTCCACCCCATGTTTCGCCACCTTAGCTGAAAAAGTGGGAACTGTGAGTGCTGGAAACTGGTGTAGAAGGGTGTGAAACTTACCACCTGCTGCGGCGACGTTGGTCTGTACTGGCGGTGGGCACACCCGAGCTGCACAAGGGATAGAACAGAAAGAGAGTGCATTTACTAGGCGTTTGTTGGCCAGATCAACTAACAAACCATGTGAACACAGAAAATCAGCACCTAACATATTGAAGCTCACTGCCGCTACGATGAAGGTCCACTCGTAAGCGTGGCCGTGGAAAGACAGAGACAAGGTTCTCTCTCCGTAAGTCTTGATGCTGGAGCCGTTGGCCGCTGTTGCTCCGTCTCCGCGGGGTCCAGCCACCCGATCTGCATAAGTTGCAGTGATGAAGCTCCTCTGGGCTCCGGTGTCCACGAGGAATTGCCGCCCAGAGCCCGCATCTGTCAAATAAAGCAGCTTGGTCCTTTCGCCGAGAGTGGAAGCTGCTAACAACTCCCGGCCCGGTCGTTTCCCCGCCTTTTGAAACTGCACGGCGGGATGCATCTGTGTGCCTTCTCGGCGAAGCGACGGTGGTAATAGCAGGGGTTGTCATGCCCCCTGGCTCGGGATCTCGTCGCCGCCGTCGTCGCTGGGGTGGGATCTGCTGCCTCTGGCTCCACACTGCCCCCGGCCGTCGTGCCGAGGTCTGTCGCTGCCTCGGAGGTCTCTTGCTCATCTCTTGCTCGTCTCTTGCTCGCAGGCGTTGAGGAGCCGCTCCGCCTCCTGGGCCAGCTCGCGGAAGTCCTGCTGGTTCACACACCGTCTGCTGGACAGGGAACCTCTTGTGTGCGCTGGGAGGGTTCTCAGGAAAATATGCTTGAAAAGGAACGCGTCGTTGTCCGTCCCGATCATCTGCAGCATGTCCTCCATGAGGACAGTCGGCCTGCGTCCACCTCTGTCGCGCAGGTCCAGTAGCTGCCTGGCTCTTGCCTCCGCTGACGGCACGAAGCTCCTGATGAGGGTGGCTTTTAGCGCATCGTATTTGCCGGCAGTGGGTGGTTGCTGCACCAGGCTCCGCACACACCGAGCCGTGCGGCTGTCGAGCGTCGCGATGACATTATGGAATTTAATGTCATCCGCTGAAACTCCCCCGAGCAGGAACTGCGACTCCACATGCTGGAACCACGAGTGCGGGTCGTTTTGCCAGAACTCGGGGAGCTTAATCAGTCTTGTGCCCCTGCTGGCATTCCCCGGTGAATCCGGGTCTGAGCGGCTGTCTCCCAGCTCTTCCATATCGATCACGAGGCTGTCCTCCAGCCTCGGCGTGCTCAGATTCATGCGTAGGTCACCAATTGTAGGAGTCAAGAATTGAGGAGACTGGATAATTCTCCAGAATCTGCTTTAATTCTCATCCATCCTACGTCCTCTCTCGATCGGAGTGAAAAGAGACAGGACGCAGTTACACACATACATTTATACATTCATCTCTAACAATACATCACACAAAAGTCACAATACTCAGCTACATCCTTTCATCTGTAATAGAACACCCAGAGTCCTTCTGTTCTTCTCTCTGACCCCCAAAGGTCAGGCCGGGTAATCTTCTCCTCTCTCCTGAGTCCCCAGGGGGTGCAGACACATCTTCCTCTTGAGGTGTGAAGTCAATACACATGGCTAGCTCAAAGTCTCTCTTGGCTGAATTCAGCCAGGCACATGTGAGTCACATAGGTTATAATTATGGGCTCCACATTATGACTATAACTCATAAAGGATCACAGAAATGATCTGATAAAAATAAATAAACAAGCATTTAAAAAAAAAAAAAAAAACGCTTTTGAATGTGAAACCTACTATTGGATGTGCCATTCATTTTCAATTACTCTGTAATTAATATTCACACAAATAAATCTCAAGGTCATCGTTTAAACACAATTAAGTTTTCGTCTGTCCTAAGTGAACTTTCCACTGTTGAAAAAAATAACATAAAGCATGAATATCACATCACTCACCGTCCTGTATATCACAATATCACGGCTTCAACTGCTGAAGTTGGGTGCGTCGCGGCTGCACATTCAATTCAATTCGGGTGGCTGGGTCTAATTCCCGGTGCGTCTCCGTGTAATTTCTGGTGCGTCTGTTTGTGCACACCACTGCAAGCTCAGTCTGCTTCCCTCTGCATTCTCTCATCAGCCGAAATGCACAGGAAACTCTGCTGGACTGTGGTGTTAGATTTCTGCTGATTTTTGTTAAGCCATTCTATCGTTGTGGTTTATAATATCACTTGTTCGCGGGCTCACTGACGAAAAATTGCAAATGGCGACCAGTAAGCGATTCTCGAAAGTCAGCGTAACGCCCATGTAACGCCCACTCTGATGACGCTACGCACAGACCAATGAATGGCCAGCATGGGCGTGGCGAAACGGTGCCGGTACCTGTCGGACCTGCTTTTAACGGTGCTGAAAATAGTGTTGATAAAACTGGAACTGTTCCGAAAAAGCGAACTGTGAGGCCTTTGGGTTTCGAGTGGGAAACCGGACAATGGAGGCCGAACGGTACTAAACGAGGCCTTTGGGTTCCAAGTGGAAAAGCGCCTAAAAAGTCCAAAAGGGGTTATTACCGCTGTTTTAGGAATGTCCTCAGGCCGGACTGGAACTTGATAATAGCCGCGAACCAGGTCTATTTTAGAAAAAATGCACGCCCCCGCTAGGTGCACCGAAAAATTCTGAATGTGTGGGATTGGGTAGCGGTCATGCACTGTGGCGTTGTTTAATCTGCGGTAATCACCGCAAGGTCTCCACGAGCCGTCAGCTTTAGGGACCATGTGCAGCGGCGAGGCCCATGGGCTCTTCGAACAGCGAATAATGCCCAGCCTTTCCAGGCTGGCGAACTCCTCGCGCGCTATGGAGAGTTTAGTGGCATCCAAGCGCCGAGCTTTCGCGAAGACGGGGGGGCCAGCTGTAGTGATAAAATGCTCCACCCAGTGTTTCACAACTGTTGCCGAAAATGTGGGAACTGTGAGCGCTGGAAACTGGGTGAGGAGTGTGTTAAACTTACCGTCTGCTGTGGCGACGTTGGTCTGCACTGGTGGCGGGGACACTCGAGCTGCACAAGGGATTGAATAAAAAGAGAGTGCATTTACCAGCCGCCTATTGGCAAGATCAACTAACAAACCATGTGAGCACAGAAAATCAGCACCTAACATGTTGAAACTCACCGCCGCTATAATAAAAGTCCATTCATAAGTGCGGCCGTGTAAGGACAGAAACAGAGTCCTCTCTCCAAAGGTGTCGATGCTCGAGCCGTTCGCCGCCAATGCCCCGTTACCCCGGGGGCCTGCCAGCCGGTCAGCATAGGTCGGGGTGATGAAACTCACTTGGGCCCCGGTGTCCACGAGGATGTGTTGCCCGGAGCTCGCATCTGTGATGTAGAGCAGCTTATTCCGTTCTCCGAGAGCCGAAGCTGCTAACGACTCCCGGTCCTGGAGTTTCCCGAGCTCTTGAAGTTGCACGGCGGCACACATCTGTGCGCCCTCTCTGCGAAACGCCGATGATAAAAGCAGAGGCCATCTCCTCCGCTGCGTCGGGAACGCGCCGCTGCCATTGTTGGTGGGGTTGGTTCTGCTGTCTCTGGCCCTTCGCTGCTCCCGGACGCCGCACCGAGGTCTGCCGCTGCTGCTGTAGCCGTCTGCTCACCGCAGGAGTCGAGGAGCCGCTGTGCCTCCCGGGCCAGCGCGCGGAAGTCCCGCTGGGTCACACAACGCATGCTGGACAGGGTCCCTCTCATCTGCACTGGGAGGTTTCTCAGGAAAATATGCTTAAACAAGAAATTGTCGTTGTCTGAGTCCCTCAGCTGCAGCATATCCTCCATAAGGTCGACTGGCCTGCGTCCGCCCCAGTCGTGCATAGCCAGGAGTCTCCTAGCCCTCTCTTCGGCTGAGGGCGTAAAGCATTGGATGAGGGCAGTCTTCAGCTCGCCGTATTTGTCATCAGCGGGCGGTTGCTGCACCAGGCTCCGCACGCACCGAGCTGTGCGGTTGTCGAGCTTTGCGACCGGCCTTTCGCTGGACACTCCCTTGACTTATAACAGTGTCGTGTGGACCCGCAGCCATAACACTTTGGTGTACCCGGGGCAGACCTAATCTTCACGGCGGTGGCATATTCATCCTCATTTGCGCCGTCCTCGCTGTCCGAGCCCACAGTCAATGATCTCCAGCCTGGTTCTCCACGCCTTGACGTCTCATTCAAACGGAGGTCTTCAGACAGCTTCTCCGCTGCCTCGCACTGCTTCGCTATTGTTGTGTCCGAAAAACGGGGAGACGAGGTGATGTTTTGTGGTTTTATTATAATACGAACTATACACACAGGAGTCCCTACCGTGAGTGCAGGAGCTACAACGAAGAGACAATATGTCTCCCGCAGCTGGCTTATATACTACAGGTGACGCCACCCCCCCAGAGGCGGGGCGTCACCCCTCCCAAGCCTAGGGCACCGCCAAAATAATATAATATATATAATATACGATTCTACATTCCCCCCCTTTTGAAAAATGCAAGCACACAAATTTCCCAACCATATAATTTACACCCGATTCACACACTAATACAAAGAAGTATAGGCCTACACACACACATGCACCACGCTGGCCCAGCGGAGCTCTCCACTCTCTGTAAACAACAGTCACTGAAAAGAATAATACCCGTATGGCTCCTCAGCGATCCGCCAAGTTGACTCGAGCCAAGTCTCTTGCTATCATTTTCGGCATGGCTAGGGTTCATGCCGTCAGATGTTACTCCAGTTGCTAGGTAGTAATGTTGTTGTTGTGTCGGAGTGGCACCAGCAACTGTTGGCTCAACAGTAGTATCCAGTCGGCCACCGGAGTGCTGTAGCTCACGCTCTCTGGACCTTTCCGCCACCGCGGGGGTCAAACCATGCCGTTCGGGTCTACCGTCTGCAAGACCATGAACACTGGCACAGGACCCTCGCCTTGCCAGTGTACTATGGTGCTGGCGGTGTCCCTCTTCACCTGGAATGGGCCACCCAAAGTCCCACACTTCATTGCCACTTCCCACATAAACTGGCCGGTCCCATAGGCCACCACCTGACCACTCCTCCACTTCTCTGCAGGTGATGGAGAAGCCAAGCCCGTAAAATAGGTCACAGCCCATTAGATTATTTCCATCCTGAGACACCATGAACTCGGCTGCGCACATAGAGGCCTTCTTGTACTTCACCGACAGCCACACCGAGCCCACTATGTCCAGGGGATTACTGCCATAACTGTAACAGGATATGCTAGTCTTACTCACTGTGTAGTGGGGAAAACACCGTCTCACTGTTTCCAAGTTTAGAATGGAGTCCGCTGAGCCCGTGTCCACCAACAGCAGTATTGGTGTCCCATCCAACAAAATGTCACAAATAATATGACCGTCCGTGTTGGGCGAAACAGTGTGGACCACCGTAGGTGTTTTCTTCTTCACATTGTCCTTAGCAGGTCTCTGTTCCTCCTTGTTGAAATTGCGGCAAACTCTGACGAAGTGATGGAGCAAACTACACCATCCACAACGCTTGCCCCTCGCTGTGCACTCCCTGGCTCGATAACGGTGCCTGCTGGATCCACAGCCATAGCATCTTGGCGTCCCCGGGGTGGACTGTATTTTAACGATGGCCACGTACTCGCCGTCGCTTCCATCGTCCGAATCCAGGGCCAGGGTCTTCCACCGTGTGTCATTCTTTGGCAGGGCCTCGTTGTCACTGAGGTTTCTTGTTAGCCATTCTGCTGCCTCGTGTTGCTGCACTAGCTCCAAGGCCTCTAGCAGAGATAGCTCACCAGCGTGAGTTAACAGGCAAACCTTCACCGAGGAGTAGGCCACGTGCTCAGCCAACTGGTCATGGACCATCTACTCCTCCACAACCCCAAACCTGCACTCACCCGCCAGCTGTCGGAGGTCTGCCACCAACTGCTGGACTGATTCTCCGGGTCACTGGCACCGCTGTCTGAACTGAATGAGCCGCATAATGATGTTTTCAGGGGTGCAAAAGTAGCTGGCCATAAGCCTTGCGACGTTGTCGAAACTGTCACCTCCTCCCAGCGTGCTCGGGATTCTCTGGCCCTCCATACCAAGGTTATGGACCAGAATAGCCCTCGCTCGCTATCCAGGTCGCCGAGATCTAACGCTAACAGATAGTTTTGGAAGGCCGCATACCACCTGGCCCAAGGGACCAGCGGCTCACCCGGAGCCTCCAAGAAAGGACGAAGTGTGGTAGCAGCCCTCTCCATCTCCGTATATCCTCGTTGCCAAATGTTGTGTCCTAATGAGATAAGATAAGATAAGATAAGCCTTTATTAGTCCCACAATGGGGAAATTCCGGGATTGCAACAGCACAGGGATAGCAACACTCAGAGCAATAATTAAGAAGATATGAAAAAATATAAATAAGAGCAGTGGATATACATACGTACACATAAATATATAAATATATATACAAAGTGCGGAGCATTGTAGCAAGATGGAATAAACAGCATAACCGTCTACTTAATCCTACATAGTATGAATATGTACCCATACATATTGTCACCCTCCGTAGTGACTGATATTGTCCTAGTTGTATACTGGAGGGGACCATTTGTGTAAATCTGTTGCATCTTTTGCATTCAATACTGCTAGGTCGTCACGTTTTTTTGCTATCTCTGCGAGCAGCCCTGCTTAGGTTATACAGTCTGACAGCCGTAGGTAGGAAGGACCTGAGAAACCTCTTGGTTGCGCACCTAGGATTATGTAGTCTACTGCTAAATGAGCTCCTCAGTGCGTTCAATATGTCCTGCATAGGGTGGGACTCGGATTCCAGCAGAGATGACAGTTTAGCCACCATCCTTCTCTCTCCTATCTCCTCCACTGGGTCAAGGCGTTTCCCCAGGACAGAGCTAGCTTTCTTGATCAGTTTGTTCAGTCTCTTCCTATCGGCTGCTGTAATGCCGTTGCCCCAGCAGACCACTCCAAAAGTGATGGCTGATGCCACCACTGTGTCGTAGAATGTCTTCAGCAGCGCCCCTTGTACACCAAAAGATCTGAGCCTCCTCAGTAGGAACAGCCTGCGCTGTCCCTTCTTGTAGAGTGTGTCGGTATTGTGTGACCAGTCTAGTTTATTGTTCAGATGAACACCCAGGTACTTGTAGGATGTCACCATCTCAATGTCTGTTCCCTCTATGTTTACTGGTGCTGTGAGGGGTTGTCCTTGCCTGCGGCAGCCCACCACCAGCTCCTTAGTTTTCCTCGCGTTGATCTGGAGGCAGTTCCGATGGCACCAGTCCACGAAGTCCTGGATAAGTCCTCTGTACTCAGCTTCATCTCTGTTGGAGATGAGGCCGACGATCGCGGAGTCGTCAGAGAACTTCTGTAGATGGCAGTGTGTTGTGTTGTGTGAGAAGTCCGCAGTATAAAGGGTGAACAGGAAGGGAGCCAAAACCGTTCCCTGGGGAGCCCCCATGCTACCGATGATCGTGTCAGACACACAATCTCGGGTTCTCACAAACTGTGGCTGGTTAGTGAGGTAGTCCAGGATCCATGATGACAGGTGCTGGTCCACCCCTGCGCACAGCAGCTTGTCTTTCAGGATCATTGGTTGAATGGTGTTGAAAGCACTGGAGAAGTCAAAGAACATGATCCTCACCGCATTCCCGGGCTTCTCCAGGTGGGACAGGGAACGGTGAAGGAGGAAGATCACTGCATCCTCCACCCCAATGCCATGCTGATAGGCGAACTGGAGTGGATGCATCGCTGGTCCCACCAGGGGGCGGAGGTGAGCAAGGAGCAGTCTCTCCAGGGTCTTCATCATGTGAGACGTCAGGGCCACTGGTCTGTAGCTGTTCAGATCTTTGGGGTGGGAAGTCTTTGGTACAGGTACCACACAAGATGTTTTCCACAACTGTGGTACCCTCCCCAGCTTCAGGCCCAGGTTGAAGATATGCTCCACAATCCCACACAGCTGGTCTGCACAGGACCTGAGGAGCTTCGCGCTGATGCCGTCCGGTCCCGCGGCCTTCCTCGCCTTGATCTTCCTCAGCTCCATCCTCACCTGGATCTTAGTGAGGGTCAGGTTGGGGGGCTGTGTGCTGGGAGTGGGGGGGTGTTGGTGGAATGGGGTGTGGACAGCAGGTCTCGATGACTTTAGAGGCAGCAGTGGTTGTTGTGCAGTCAGGGGGAGGGCGACTGGTCAAACCTATTAAAAAACAGGTTCAGATTGTTGGCCCACTCCCTGCCCCCGAGTGGCCTGGGGGGAGGTATTCTGGAGCCCAGAGATGGTTTTAAGGTTTCTCCAGACCCCACCGATGTCGCTCCGTTGCAGCTTGTCCTAATGAGGAGACGAGGTGACATTTTATGGTTTTATTATACAGTGATCCCTCACTTATCGCGTTTAATGGGGACCAGAACCGACCGCGAAAAGTGAAAAACCGCGAAGTAGCGTCACCCCCCCCCCCAAGGGCGTCACAAGCACTATTCTGCACAAAAAGGCACAAGAGAACAGCGAAAAGTGCCACTAAGCAACACGAGCGATAAAGAACAATGAATGCGGTCTTCCTTTGCTGGGTATGGGCGCTTTGCAGGGAGAGAAGCTGGGTAAAACGTCTCGGCCAATCAGCTTGCGAGGTAAAACGTCTCGGCCAATCAGCTTGTGAGATTCCCGAGCGGTGAAGAGGTGGGCGGAGAGGAGTGGAGCGGTGGTCAGCGAGGTGGATTTTGAGTTGTGCGGGCTCTCCGTGATGATACCTGATGTTCTAATGTACTCTCCCTGCCTTCTGCTAGCGCCCGGGCAACTTTCGTGCCATTTTTTCTCAATTTTGAATTTTTGATGAATATTTTTGAAAAATCCGCGATGCACTGAGGGCACGAAAGGTGAAACGCGAAGTAGCGAGGGATCACTGTAATACGAACTATACACACAGGAGTCCCTACCGTGAGTGCAGGAGCCACAGCAAAGAGACAATATGTCTCCCGCAGCTGGCTTATATACTACAGGTGACACCACCCCCCAGAGGTGGGGAGTCACCTCTCCCAAGCCTAGGGCACCGCCATAATAATATAATATATGATTCTACAGCTATCTTGATAGCATCAGTCCGCCCGGATGGGTCAGGAGCCTCAACCGCACTGCAGAACAAAGCACACGCTCTGCCAACTGGTCCCAGACCATCTCTTCCTCCATGGCTCCAAAATAGCACTCCCCTGCCAGCTGACGGAGGTCCACAACAAAGCGCTGCACAGACTCACCCGTCCAGTGGTGTTGCTCCCAAAACTTTATCCGCCGAACAATCACATTTTCAGTGGCGCGAAAATGGCGCGCCATCAACTCCACCACATCCCCGAAACTATCTGCTACTCCCAACATATTCAGGATCCTCTGTCCCTCCATCCCAAGATTATGGACAAGAATCGCCCTCGCAAGCGCTTTGTCGAGCTTGCTCAGGTTGCGGGCCACCAAATAATTTTAAAATGCTGCATACCATCTGCATACCATCTGCATACCATGGCACGGGCGGCTCACCCGGCACCTCCAGAAATGGCTGAAACGTGGTCACAGCTTCCTCCATGCCCGTGTTCACTTCGTCGCCAAATGTTATGTCCATATCTTGGGTGATATCAATGATGAGACCGGGAGTTCAGCGAAGCTCACTTTATTAACAATAGAACAGTATACAGGCTAACCGCACTCTCCAGGATCCACAGTGAAAAGGGACTAGCCCCTCCCCATCGTGCCCTTTATATCCCGGGTGATGTCCCCACCGCAAAGGTGGTCCGCCACCCTCCACTACATCCCGGCTACCCTGGCCACCATGTTACTACTTACAACTAATACATATCACTACCCACCTCTGGTAAAGAATTATTCAAGTACATACGTATATTACAGAGTTAAAATAACTTATTTTCTATGAAATGAAAGCAGATACAATAGGCTACAAAATACGAAGAAACAGCAGATCCAGAGGTTGCACTAGACCAGGGGTGGGCAGTGAGGGCCATTCCACTGCAGGTTTTCTGTTCCACTCAGTCTCTTCAGCAGGTGTTTGCTCTGATCAGCTTCAATGATTGCTAATCACTGACAACACCTGCTGAAGAGACTGGGTGGAACAGAAAACCTGCAGTAGAATGGCCCTCCATGGCACATGATTGCCCACCCCTGCACTAGACTGTTTTATGTCATTTTGACAGACAGGGTTGTAAAAATTCCGCCACAATCTGTTACCATTTTAATTAGATCAACCTCAGTGTAATCTATCAAATGACAGCTTTCAGATTTTTCTGTCACAATTGAAAAAAAAAAATCTATCAGTAAAGAACAATTTTCAGTTAACGCAACCTCTGTGTGAATCCTAAATTAGGAATTTTAAGCCATCCATCTTCTACTGCTTATCCAGGGGTCCAGGTCACAGGAGCAGCAGTCCAACTGCCGCCCGGTTCACATAGCACCATGATCTCTCCTGCAGGTGGTGCACTGGAGGGTGGATCCATGTGACTGCTTTGCGTACACTGGGCCCTTGTAACTTTTTTTCAAAAGGATCAACTGGACTGCTCTTAGTCTGGCCCTACACCCAGAGCCAGTTTGTCATGGGAGACCCTACAAGGTGCAATTTGCATAGCTCCTGGGATCATTAGGGCACTCAAACCCCTCCACCATGAGAAGATGGTGTTCCACAGTGAGGTGAATTTTAAGCATCCATCCATCCATCCATCCATCTTCTACCGCTTTTCCGGAGGTCCGGGTCGCGGAGGCAGCAGTTCAAGCAGAGAAGCCCAGACTTCCCTCTCCCCAGCCACCTGCTCCAGCTCTTCAGAGGGGATACCAAGGCGTTCCCAGACCAGCTGGGAGACATAGTCTCTCCACCGAGTCCTGGGTCTGCCCCGGGGTCTCCTCCCAGTGGGACGTGCCTGAAACACCTCAAGTGGGAGGCGTCCAGGAGGCATCCTAATCAGATGCCCATACCACCTCAACTGACTCCTTTCAATGTGGAGGAGCAGCGGTTCTACTCTGAGCCTCTCCCGGATGACTGAGCTCCTCACCCTATCTCTGAGGGTGAGTCCAGCAATCCTTCGGAGAAAGCTCATTTCAGCCACTTGTATCCGCGATCTCGTTCTTTCGGTCATTACCCAAAGCTCGTGACCATAGGTGAGAGTAGGAATGTAGATTGACTGGTAAATCGACAGCTTTGCCTTAGAACTAAGCTCCCTCTTCACCACAACAGACCGGTACAACGTCCGCATCACTGCAGATGCTGCTCCAATCCGTCTGTCGATCTCTCGCTCCATTTTCCCCTCACTCGTGAACAAGACCCCAAGATACTTAAACTCCTCCACTTGGGGCAGGAGTCTGTCCCCAACCCGGAGAGGACAATCCACCTTTTTCCGGCTGAGGACCATGGACTCGGACTTGGAGGTGCTGATTCTCATCCCAGCCGCTTCACACTCAGCGGCAAACCGTCCCAGCAAGAGCTGTAGGTCATTGCTGGATGAAGCCAACAGGACAACATCCTCTGCAAACAACAGAGATGAGATCCTGTGGTCACCAAGCATGACACCCTCCATTCCCTGGCTGCGCCTAGAAATCCTGTCCATAAAAATTATGAACAGGATCGGTGACAAAGGGCAGCCCTGGCGGAGTCCAACTCTCACTGGGAATGACTCCGACCGAGTGTTGGCAATACGAACCAAACTCTCACAACGGTCGTACAGAGACCGAATAGCTCGTAACAACAAGCCCGATACCCCATACTCCTGAAGCACCCCCCCACAAAAATCCACGAGGGACGCGGTCAAATGCCTTCTCGAAGTCCACAAAACACACGTAAACTGGTTGGGCAAACTCCCACGAACCCTCAAGAATTCTCGAGAGGGTAAAGAGCTGGTCCGATGTGCCACGGCCAGGACGAAAACCACATTGCTCCTCCTGAATCCGAGGTTCGACCAACGGCCGGACTCTCCTCTCCAGTACCTTGGCATAGACCTTCCCAGGGAGGCTGAGGAGTGTGATCCCTCTAAAGTTGGAGCACACCCTCCGGTCCCCTTTTTTGAAGAGAGGAACCACCACCCCGGTTTCCAATGCCAAAGGCACTGCCCCCGACCTCCACGCAATGTTGCAGAGGCGTGTCAACCATGACAACCCAACAACATCCAGGGCCTTGAGGTACTCAGGGCGAATCTCGTCCACCCCCGGGGCCCGGCCACCAAGGAGATTTTTAACCACCTTGGCGACCTCAGCCCCTGTGATAGGCGAGTCATCCCCCTCGTCCCCAAACCCTGCTTCCTCTGTGGAAGGCGTATCAGTGGGATTGAGGAGATCCTCGAAGTATTCCTTCCACCGCCCGACGATATCCCCAGTTGAAGTCAACAGTGTCCCATCCGCACCATACACAGTGTGGACGGGGAGCTGCTTTCCCCTCCTGAGCCGCCGAACAGTTTGCCAGAATCTCTTTGAAGCCGACCAAAAGTCTTGTTCCATGGCCTCACCGAACTCCTCCCATACCCGGGTTTTTGCTTCAGCAACCACCCGAGCTGCACTCCGCTTGGCCTGCTGGTACACCTCAGCTGCTTCGGGAGTCCCGCAAGCCAACCAAGCTTGATAGGACTCCTTCTTCAGCTTAATGGCCCTCCTCACCACTGGTGTCCACCACTTGGTTCGGGGGTTGCCACCACGAGATGCACCGACCACCTTGCGGCCACAGCTCTGGGCCGCCGCTTCAACAACAGAGGTGGAGAACATGGCCCATTCAGACTCCATGTCTCCAGACTCCCTCGGAATGTGGTTGAAGTTCTTCCGGAGGTGGGAGTTGAAGACCTCCCGGACAGGGGCCTCAGCCAGACACTCCCAGCACACCCTCACTATACGTTTGGGTCTACCAGGTCTGAATGGCTTCCTCCCCTGCCATCGGATCCAACTCACCACCAGATGGTGATCAGTTGACAGCTCTGCACCTCTCTTTACTCGGGTGTCCAAGACATACGGTCGCAGGTCTGATGATACGATAACAAAATCGATCATCGACCTGCGACCTAGGGTGTCCTGGTGCCAGGTGCACATATGGACACCCTTATGCTTGAACATGGTGTTCGTTATGGACAGACTGTGGTTAGTACAGAAGTCCAATAACTGAACACCACTCGGGTTCAGATCGGGCAGGCCGTTCCTCCCAATCACCCCCTCCAGGTTTCATTGTCGTTGGCCACGTGCGCATTGAAGTCCCCCAGTAGGACAATGGAGTCTCCAGGAGGAGCACCCTCCAGCACCCCAGTCACAGACTCCAAAAAGGGTGGGTACTCTGAAACATCATTTGGTGCATAGGCACAAATGATGGTCACAAATGGCACAAATGACGATCCATGATCCTCCTCATGGATCGTCACCTTATCGTGGTGGGGGGGTTTGCGTGCCCCAGTGATCCCAGGAACTATGTTGTCCGGGGGCAATTTGCCTCTGATAGGGTCTCCCAAGACAAACTGGTCCTGGGTGAAGGGTCAGACTAAGAACGATCCAACAGACTCTCATGATAAATTGTATATCAAGGATTCAGTGTACCCCGCCCGGTATGGGGCTACTGGGGCCCCACTCTGGAGCCAGGCCTGGGGGAGGGGCTCGAAGGCTAGCGTCTGGTGGCCGGGTTTCCACCCATGGAATCCGGCCGGGCTCAGCCCGAAGGAGTTGCATGGGTCCGCCCTCCAGTGGGTTCACCACCTGCAGGAGGGATCATGGGGGTCCGGTGCTATGTGGATTAGGTGGCGGTCAAAGGCGGAGACCTTGGCGGACTGATCCCAAGGTTTCTAAACTGGCTTTTGAATTTTAAGCAAGTGACAAAAAAGGTCAGCACTCAACTCACAAGCCAACTTAAAGCTGTCATTTACTATGTATATTCTAAAATAAAATAGTTGAGAAACAAACACTGAAATGTGCTCTGCTTTGACCCATTCTACAATCAACATGCAACAAGTAACTCCCACTCTTAGTCCCATAATAACGGAGTTGTGTAACTGCATATTTTTGAGAGGGGTAAAATGTTTTAGGGCAACAACTGTGGAGATGCTTTAAATGTGTGGACATCTAATTTGGTTACAGAAAAACATCTCAATGATAAACAGATTTAAAACAAGAAAACCAGGTTAAAGGTTCTGATGATAGGACTGTATAAAATTTGTGATACGAAATTATCAGCAGTCAAAAAAAAAAAAAAAAAAAAAAAGAGCCACTCATGTTGACGTACATTTATTTTTTTTTGCATACACACAACGTAAACTGCTTTGTACATAAAATGTGCCATCTGCTGTGCACCTTAAAATATGCAACATCGGATATTAACATGAAGTACATCTTCATCTTTTCACTTGATTACATACAGAATATGATTCACAACACAGACTTTTTATTTACTATGGATTATAACCATAAAAAGGGACACCAACCTCACAAAAGGAGCCATTCGTTTCCTATAAAATCTCGTGCTGACATGTGACGAGACACAAAGCGCTGGCTTGTCATCTACTATTGATGCTGATACAGTATCTACCGCACGCATTTGGATAACACAGTAAATGTATTTTAAAGATGACACTGACGTGTAAGCAAGGGCGTCTGATATATTTGCTTACATATAGCTACCGCTTTCATTGCAGTGAAAGAAGACTTTTTTTTTTTGCTTATTATACACGTGTTTAAGCAGAAAGCAGAAGCATCAATTAATTAGCTGGTACTTTCTTAAGACTACCTTTCATGAGCCATCAAAATGAATTCATAGACACATAACTGAGTAAATAATTTCTGAAGGCTTTGGAAATAATGCCTTTAGGTTTAGGTGGCACGCGTCATGTTGTGGGATGATACTCCCAACGGTCTTTCTGTGAATCTATTGCTTTTCATCATTGTCAACACTGATGCTGACAAACAGCAGTGGGAAAAGTGAAGTAGACGGAACAAGAAATACTGAGACGCCACCACTGACAATACCATGCACACACACCTCAATAGAAATGAAGCTCAGTCACAAACAGCCTCATCTGGTGGAGACAGCTGTGGGTGAGGTATCACAGATGGAACTGCAAACACAACACTCAAAATCACACTACTGTCTGAAGTTTGGGCCAAAAGAATGGCTGTGAGTTCAGTCAAGGTGGTGGTGATGGTTTGAGAATGAAATGCTGTAGCTGAAGTTGCAGCTGAAGTGAAAATACAGTCACAGCCACGAGAAACTGAATACAGTGGCTGCCAGCAAGGAATCATGAATTTCAGTTCAAACACTGATTCTGAAGGAAAAAAGCTCCAATATTCCACTCTAATGCTGTACACACACTCACGTCTGAACACACACTGTTGAACACAGTAACAGACAATATGTACCAAACACAACACATCACTTCTCACTACGGCAACAATAAAATTACTTAGAGTAAATGCAGTTACAAATTATAAGCATGGTAAAATTAAAGTAAAACAAAAGTGCCCTGCTATCATACCTGCCATGTGAAAAGAGCAATGTTCAGCTGCTCAAAACAAATAATCTCAATATTTTTATGCCATTTCTGCTGAATATACAATAGAGTAATTTGATGCTTTGGAAACATTAAAATTGAGATGAGAGACAGGAATGTCTCTGTTCAACCTGCAGGCTCTCCACTGAGGCCACTGCCATCAACAAACATGAGAGCACATACAGCGCCACTATCACTTTCTCTGTGCAAACCCTTCTCTCTCTCTCTCTCTCTCTCTAACACACACACACACACACACACACACACACACACACACACACACACACACACACACACACACACACACACACACACAAAATGTAGTTTCCCTATTGAAAACATACATTTATAGGTAAGTGCCATGTATTGATAAAGGGCTACAAAATATCTTGTAATAAAGATGATATGACCAGCAAATAAAATTGACTAAACAAAGAGGGAAAAGGTGAAATTACAGAGAATTAGTCCCACAGCGAGATCCCCGACTCTTTTCACACTGTGGTGTCTGCAAAAAAGTAATGACAAAATGCATTGCAAAATAAGGTACATTCATCATAAAAGCAAGCATGCAATTTAAAGTTTAAACTTGCATGTTTGATAGAGGAAAAAAAATTAAATACGCACACTTAGCTGCAGAAATCTTGTAAAATCTGCCATCCACAGCCTTCTGCAACAAAGCCAAAATCAGTAAATAGTCTGAGAATTTCAGTCGCATGAAAAAAATCAGTTGAAACGACAGATAGGAACCCCAGCATGGATGTACCCCGATTTTGATATTGCACAAGTGGTTACACAAGATCTGCGTGTATAGATATGCTTTATAACACACTGTAAACACAGGCACATTTGCTGCTATAAATAAAAATAAACATCAGAATGATCTATTAAAATAAGTGTTAATATCAGGAAACACAGATTTGTTGCACACTTTTTGGCTCATACACTGCTCAAGACAAACATCCTTTCATGTGATTCAGTAGGGGACTGGTCTTTACTTCTTAAGTACTGTCTCTTTTGTACATACACACATATACAATACACATTTATCATATATCTATACATATCCGGATATGCCCTTTATATATGAGCGGCAATTCTATCTTTCCATCGACTCCCTGGAGAAGAAACAGTTGTCACTGGGTCCCTCTGGGAGCTTTGGGTTCCTGGCTGCAGTTCTAGTTGGGATGGGAGGAGGGAGGGTCGGGAATGTTGCTGGAACAGAGGATAACCACTCCGGTTCTGAGTCAAGCAAAGAGCTGGAAGTCTGAGTCTGGGGCATGAGGGAACTTGAAGTGGTTTTGGATGGAGCTGCAAAATCCAAATCCTCATCAAAAGTCACCCACTGCTGAGCTAGTTTGGTGCCTAGGGCCAGTGGCTGACGGCGAGGTGCAAGGGCAGGTGGAATCGAGGAGGGCGGAGCCAAAGGCAAAGCCGGGGGACCACAGTCCAGAGTGAGTGGGTTCACAGGGGCAGGCAAGGGATTAAGAGTGGGTGAAGGTCCAAACAAAGACATAGATTTCTGCAGCTGATGGGTGGATGCAGCTGCGGGTGCTGCTGCTTGAGCAGGTGTGGGGATGAGTGGTGGAGTAAGGGCAGACATGGTCCTTTGGAAGTTAGACGTCTGTGCTGAATGTTGGAAGCTAAAATCGGGAGTGAGTGGGCGCCGCTGCTGATACTGCTGTGCCAGGGGGCCGGTGAAAGGGTTAGTGCTGCTGGGTCGGGCAGGGAGCTGTTCAGTTGAGAAGGGGCCAGGGGAGGCGCGTAGTGTCTCCTGAGAGCGACTGCGAGACGGGATTGGAGGAGGTGGGAGCAGAGTGGAAGAGAACGGTGATGGAGTGGAGAGTGAGGAAGAGGAGGATGAATCAAAGGCTTGGAGGTCTGGTAGAGCGGAAGTCTTGAGGGAAAATGATGAAGGCAGAGTAGTGGAGGAACACACAGATGGACGAACAGGTGGGGAACACAGAGAGGACCCTCTGGTCAGTGACTGGGTGGTATGCCAGGAGGACGAGGAGGACAGGAAGTCTGATGTTAGTGAGTCAAAGGGGTCAGGCTTCCATTGTGCTTCTCTTTGGATTCCATTCAGTCCATTCATCTAAAGAGGGACAAAACAAAGAAAAATAAAACTCTTGAGCCAAAATGCAGTAAGAAAATACAAACCATGCACTAATATTACTGGAGTGTTGAGATAAATAATGAACCTTACATTGTACGAGTTTAAAGATACCCTTTGGAGATCTTCTGTAAATAACTCAAAATGCATCATTTCTCAACTATGCAACATTTTAAACATGGACTGCTCCAACAAGGTTTAATTTACACCAAGATTAGCTCTAAACAGACTTACAGTGGTGTGAAAAAGTGTTTGCCTCCTTCCTGATTTCTCATTTTTTTGTATGTTTGTCACACTTAAATGTTTCAGATCATCAAACAAATTTAAACATTAGACAAAGATAACACAAGTAAACACAACATGCAGTTTTTAAATGAAGGTGTTTATTATTAAGGGTAAAAAAAAAAATCCAAACCTACAAGGCTCTGTGTGAAAAAGTGATCCCCCCCGTTAAAAGATAAATTAACTGTGGTTTATCACATCTTTGGAAATCTGAGTTCAATTTCTCTAGCCACACTGAGGCCTGATTACTGCCACACCTGTTCTCAATCAAGAAATCACTTACATAGGACCTGCCTGACAAAGTGAAGTAGACCAAAAGATCCTCAAAAGCTAGACATCTTGCTGTGATCCAAAGATATTAAGGAACACATGAGAAACAAAGTAATTGAGATCTATCAGTATGGAAAAGGTTATAAAGCCATTTCTAAAGCTTTGCAATTCCAGCAAACCACAGTGAGAGCCATTATCCACAAATGGTGAAAACATGGAACAGTGGTGAACCTTTTCGGGAGTGGCTGGCCGACCAAAATTACCCCAACAGCGCAGCGACGACTCATCCAAGAGGTCATAAAAGACCCCACAACAACATCCAAAGAACTGCAGGCCTCACTTGCCTCTGTTAAGGTCAGTGTTCATGACTCCACCATAAGAAAGAGACTGGGCAAAAATGGCCTGCATGGCAGAGTTCCAAGACGAAAACCACTGCTGAGCAAAAAGAACATAAAGGCTCGTCTCAGTTTTGCCAGAAAACATCTTGATGATCCCCAAGACTTTTGGGAAAATACTCTGTGGACTGATGAGAGAAAAGTTGAACTTTTTGGAAGGTGTGTGTCCTATTACATCCAGTGCAAAAGTAACACAGCATTTCAGAAAAGGAACATCATACCAACAGTAAAATATGGTGGTGGTAGTGTGATGGTCTGGGGCTGTTTTGCTGCTTCAGGACCTGGAAGACTTGCTGTGGTAAATGGAACCATGAATTCTGCTGTCTACCAAAAAATCCTGAAGGAGAATATCCGGCCAGCTGTTCGTGGCCTCAAGCTGAAGCGCACTTGGGTTCTGCAGCAGGACAATGATCCAAATCACACCAGCAAGTCCACCTCTGAATGGCTTAAGAAAAACAAAATGAAAACTTTGGAGTGGCCTAGTCAAAGTCCTGACTGGAAGCCGATTAAGATGCTGTGGCATGACCTTAAAAAGGCGGTTGATGCTCGAAAAGCCTCCAGCGTGGCTGAATTACAACATTTCTGCAAAGATGAGTGGGCCAAAATTCCTCCACAGCACCGTAAAAGACTCATTGTCAGTTATCGCAAACGCTTGACTGCAGTTGTTGCTGCTCAGGGTGGCCCAACCAGTTATTAGGTTTGGGGAGCAATCACTTTTTCACACAGGGCCATGTAGGTTTGGATTTTTTTCCCTTAATAATAAACATCTTCATTTAAAAACTGCATTTTGTGTTTACTTGTGTTATCTTTGTCTAATATTTAAATTTGTTTGATGATCTGAAACATTTAAGTGTGACAAACATAAAAAAAAATGAGAAATCAGGAAGGGGGCAAACACTTTTTCACACCACTGTACATTTTCATTTTACACACAAGCTAAAACTACAGTTGAGGTCAAAACTTTACAAAGACCTCTACAGCACATATACAGCATGTAAGTCTTAACTTTCAATGAATAATTAAAACAGATTTTTTTCTACAAACAATTATGCATTTTGGTTCTTACATAATACAAGGCTGTAAACCTAGGGGAAACACTGTGTTGTATTAATCAAACAGTCCTGGTAGTCTGTTGTTGTGAATGATTATCACTGACTACAGCTGCTCAGTTATCTGAGCACATTTAAATAAGCTCCTTTTGATCAGCCCATTAAGCTCAGCCACTTACAGTACATTGCAATGGAAAGTCTAAGGAGTTCAGCACAGATCTGAAAAGCTAATCATTGACCAACAATTCAGGAAAGTAACTTTGGGTAATTTCAAAGCAGCTACAGATACCAAAATCAATTGTACAAACAATTCTTAATTTTAAACTAGTTTAATGCAACAGAATTTCAACCTAAACCATGATTAAATCTGGCTTAAAAGATGTTAAAAGACCTTGGTGCAATCCAGCCTCAATGTTAACAGTCATGTTTAAAAATGTGACAAACTTACTATGTTGAATATACTTTTAAATTCAGTTCCTATGCAATTATATCACAAAATCCTCTTCATTTGGCCCCAAGGTCAGACTTTAATGCTAGGCAGCCTAACACATATTTATCCACAATTATAGAGGGTTAATTACAGGTTATAGCTTACATTTTATGGAGTTACAGGCCTCAATTTAATTACTATTAGTACTGAAGTAGCCTGGCCCTCATTAAGTCCCTCATTCTAGCTTAATGAAACCACCAAAAGACCTTTGACCTTGACCTCATGCACAGCCTGGATGCAGACTCACCTTAGGATCACTGCGTGTGAGTTTGGTGAATATCGGGTTAATTGTAATTTTGCAGCACCATTGCATTAACTCCTTTTAAGCTCCCCGAAATGAGCTAATAGAGAGTTGAACAGCAAAACTATATGTATAAAAGAATAAAGCGTAACAATGAAACATTATCCTGTAATACAACAGCTTTTACTAAAGCTACTGTATAAACACATCAACATCCCCATATGTTCATCATCCTGCACATAAATTAACAAGACGTGGGATATTTCCCCAATGACAAGGCCAAATGATACTGTGAACTGTCAATGATACTGCACTTAAATCCAAATTGTAACCCGCACCATTTCTCACTGATAATTCTGAACTATTATTCAACAAATTGATACTGTGATTGCAGATACTGTTGAAAACGACAAGGACAGATGGGCCCATATTCATGTTTTCTTGATCATCTTAACTGGCACACTTTCCTCAGTTTTCTTAACCAATTCATCTTAAAGCGCTCTACTTTGGCTGTTTAAAATGAGATGCTGGACATTAAACAATGGGCATAAAAGATCATAAATTGATTAAAAAAAAGATATCAGTTGTTGCCAGAAAATACTGTAACATAATTCTACTCTCCACTGGGTATCTTCAAACTTGAACTTCTACATAAATACTGATATTTTTCCAAAACATATCACTAAATTTAATATACATGAAAAATAAACAAAATGTCTAAAGAAATCAAGTTATGAAGTCATTGCATATGTGCTCACCCTCGATATGTAGATGAATGAGTCCATATGAAAGGACAAGCAGGGGACAAACAACAATTTTTTTTTGTCGTTTTTATCTCTTCACAGGTCATTGATGGACTGACATACAGCATATATATTTATGATCCCCACAATAAAATTAAAATGGATAGGTTGATGTAAAAGGCCATAAAATAAATCAGAGGAAGGTTACTGTGTGTAATGTATGACAGGAAAAAACATCAAAGCAGAGGACGGTGCTATAGGGGATGAGGAAAAAAAAAGTGGTTTAATATCAAGTACCTGTTACCCTGAGGGCTTCTCCAGCTTGTCAAAAAGAAACAAATGCATCAGAGACAAAAGAAGAGAGAGTGACAAAGACAGCTGAGCTCATCTAATGTACGACACAGCAGTAACAGAATAGTTTTCTTTTTTGAGTGTTTATTCCTCAGTTGTTACTTGTTATATAATTTAGAGGATCTTCTCAAATAGGACAATTTATTGAAAGTGGGAATATCTTACCACAGTCATTAAATAATAAAGCTCCATCTTTGTTCAGAAGCTAAAATGCCAACAATTTCATAAAAAAGGACGTTGGCACCAACCTGTCCAGCTGGGGTGGCCTCAGACTTGGCAGCATCAGGCGGCAGAGCATGAGATGAGCGGGAGCGTGGTGGGGGTTTTGGAGAGGATAGACTCTGTTGAGGCCCTGCAGCAGGAGGAGCTGCAGCTTGCTGTGGCTGGATTGGAGCTGGGAGTGTGGGCTGCATTGGAGGAGGAAGCTGGGACTGAGCTGGAGGGGCAGCTGGTTGGGGTTGTATCGGTGGCTGCATGGGTGACGGAACCTGTGGTTTCGCTGCAGCAGGGGCTGTGGGAGGCGGTCCTGTGGGTGAAGGACCTGAAGGATATGGAGGAAGGAAACAGAAGAGATGATTAAACTGATCACACGTGATTTTTTTTTTTTTTTAACAGTCCCAAGCATAAAATTTTCTTAAAATGAGCCATTTGTAGTTTTTCTACTTTAAAATATTTAAAAATGACCTATTATTATAAACAGGTTTAACATCATAACTGCTGTTTCTGTTGCATTGCAGACATCTGTACTGAATTTACAATTAGTCAGTCATCCTGTAATACAAATTTTTCCAGAGCAGGGTGAGCTGTGAGTGTCACAAGCCTCAGTAGAATTTATAGAGTGATCTGTCCAGGCTCTTGTTTGTGTCTTGCCACCTTGTGTTGATAATTGGAATTCAGTGAAAATCATAAATAGCTCCTTTAAGCTCCACTGGCCCTTTGGACATCTGTCTGAAATGGACCATTCAAGGTCACTGCTGCTGATGAAGTTACTCTGTTCTGATTGGCTAACAGGAGGAGTGAGAGACTGACAAGCACTACTCATACGTACCCTTAATAATACTGTAATTAAGTGGCCTTATTTTATTCTGCATACCCATTGGAAGGTCTGCTGGTTTGGCTGGGCCACCGGGCATGGGTCGGGGTGCCCCAGGGTGGGTGTCTGTGATAGGTCTTGGGGCCCCAGGATGCACTTCTGGGACAGGTCTGGGTGCTCCAGGGTGAGAGGGAGGCGGTGGGCGAGACTGTGGGGTCACACTAATGACACCAGCTCGAGGAGGAATATTCTGGAGGATGAAGCATGAACAACAAATAGAAATCAAAATGTTGGGTAAAAATCCATAGTGACTAAAATGTTGTAATAAGAAATTATAAACCCACCGGTCTGGAAGCGCCTCCTGGTGCTGGAGCTCCTGCTGCAGCTTGACCTCGAACTGAAAAAGACAAAAAAAAAGAAAGCAAATAATATGAAATGACATGAGTGACATATACATACCATTTAATGGCATTTGGGGTGTGACAGGTCCTATCCTAAATGACATTTGTGCAAACTGCAAACCCACCCCAACCTGAGAGAGACCAAATTCCCTATAGGTGACTTCATTATTAATAATGACTCAATCATTCCCAAGCTGCAGGAGGTCTGGAAGAGAAGCAGGCGTTGTTCATAAGCCAAATGCTTACCACACAGCAAGCAAACTCCTCTTCTTTCACTATTGTCCTGCTGAGCCTCTCTAAGAGCCTGCAAACATTTTCTCACGCCACTTAAATGTCTTCTTCTGTGTATTACTTCACCGTACAATCAACTAATGCAGGTGAAAGCCTGCAAACCACACACATCCCAACAGTGACGATGAGTCAGCCAACCTCAGACCCCACACAAATGGGTCAGGGAAACACAGGAAAAGCTGCTGGTTATACAAGAACCCCTCATTGCCTCCCTATTAACACATAAAGCATCTAATTTTGTCAAGTTATCAAAGCAATGAGGACTTTCCATACAAAGGAAAATATTTCTATTGATGCATTAATGTTTTTACTGCTGCCATGCTTCATAGCACTCACCTGCAGCGTCTGGCCGAGGAAGAGCAGGGCTTTTTGCTCCTTTGCAGCACAAAGGAAACCAAACCACAATACTGTTAAATAGAAATTAAAACAGCAGTCCTGGGAAGCAGGTGTTCCCAGTGGCAGCCCTTCACAAGTATCACATGGAGAAGCACATGGTTGCATAGATGCAGCAGGGCCATAATGATAAAGCATACTTTTGAAAAGCATCCTGTTTCTCACAGTATGGAAAAAAAAACTGAGTTCGATGGTTTTCTGCAGTGTTCCAATCTAAGAAGTGATCAAATTCAGATCCAGCACTTGCAGAGGTTGTAAGATTTGCTTTGAAAACTCAGTAAAAATGTTTATTTGAGTGGCATTAGAGAAAATGAGTTTGATACAAATATTTGGCAGATGTCTTATTGTAGGTACATAATAGACAGATAAATAGTAGAAAAGTCTAAAGCAGCCTCCAGTGGTGCAGTGCATAATGAGAGTGAGAATGAGAATGTGATTTTCACAGCACCAGCTTTCTCAGGTTATGCACATCTACATATTCTGCATTAAAATAAGCCATTTTCTACTAACTAACAAATACATCTAGTATATATCACATGCACATAACATTAATAAGGGGGGAATGGTCAAAAACAACCATCAATGTAAGAAAGTATCAATACCATTGATGATATAATACAAAATAAAATGACACTGACAGCGCTACATCAGTTACCTTGACTGCTTCTCCTACCAAGCAATGGGCTGTGATCTTGGCCACAGTCTTACAGCCAAAGAAGGAAAACCATATATCCAAAATAAAAAAACAGTAAACAAAAGGATAGCGTTTCATATATCAAGAAAATAACCCACTGTGTATGGGTTACAATACAAAGTTTAGAAGCTACTCCCACAATCAAATTTCAAATGGGGACAACTGTGTCTGAACACTACATGACAATTTCGTACAGTATACACACACAACAGCTGATCACCTACAACTAAGCACAGATGACAGACTTCAACCTGAGACCCAAACCAAAGACCAAATGGATTAAATGGTTAAAGTATGTTTCTTTCCTTTAAATATTAACTGAATGCCACTAGAAGTATTTCAATTAGGGTAAAAATGTAATTTGAAATAATCCAGTTCTAATAGACTGAAATTAAGTTGTATGTGTTAATTACAGGCTGTTATTTACAGGCTTTTTGCATGATTTATGAAGTCTATGCATCTTATTTAGCATACTCCAAAAACATTTTAGATACATACATTGTGATGTAAAAGTTACATGTGAAAATCAGCCAATTATATAAACAATCCCAATGTCAAAATTCAGGTATATATGCAGAAATATATTGTGATGAAGAGCTGGAAGACTTTAAAATACTGGAATTTATGAAGGACTGACATCCAATCCAATGCAAGACCGTAGGTTACAAAATCAGTTCTAATTCATTCTGCTTATGACTGTAGCTCAGAGTGAATACAGCAGCCTACGATAAATGCTTCAGCACAAAAACACAGTTCTACAGCGAACACTTAACCTGCAGATTGTCTTCTAACTGGCAAAGGGTTCATGACTCCTTCAGCAATAAGGGGAAAAACTACCATCAGGCTGTTACAAAAAAATAAAACCTCTGCTTCTTCTTTTAGATTTGATTGGCGGTTGGCAACCAGCTCAAACCAAAACGAAATTTTAAATGATCAACAAAGGCTGCATGTTTTGATCAAATGCAGACTAGGGCTGAATGATTAATTGCATTTGCAATAATAGTTCAATATGATGAAACATGATTTTCTAATTGCAAAGGCTACAATTTGCTGTCATGTGACATTCCAGCAAGAGCAGAGCAGCTAGCCAAAGCAGCTACTAATGAGTACTGCTCTTGGGTCTGATGAAGATACCCCTGTGTTCCCTGGGGGAGTATTAGCTACAGTCCACCCACAGAGCTATTTTTAATGACTACACTGGGTAAATAAAGGTGAAAAAATGCTGAGGGATATGTCTAACAAAAGCATCTGTCATATGATAAAAAGTGAGCTGTTGAACATTGCCACAGCGTTGAACATTGCCAAACTGGCTTTGTTTGATACTGCCATGCCAGTAGCTAAAATGCTACACTCTGAGACGATGTCACTTCTGTTGACTGCATTCCAACTTGACCCTCATGTTAGCCACTGTTAGCAATGACAACATGAAAAAATACAGAACGTGGTAATTTGGGCATAAAATCATTAACGACATGTTCAGACACAGAAACTAGGCAGTAGCTTGAGCATGTAACCACCTAGAAGAGGCACGCTAAACGTTACGCACCTTGTTATTGTGTGGTACATGGGAGGAGTCATCTTAGATGGCTAACCATCTGGTTATGATACTCTCGGCGCCACACCAGTCGGCTGCCTTTTGCAACAGCGGCTCGATTCCGAGTTTTTTTTTTCCCTTCCTCTCTCTTTTGATCACTTTTTTTTTTTTTTTTTTTTTTTCACCCCACTTATATCACGGACACACAGATCGTCCCAAATGTCTCCTGAGCCGGTGGACGGAGCCACTGTTTATAGCAGGATTCGATACAACAGGGAAGAGCTGCTAGCATTTAACCGCCACCCGGTCCCACTGGAAAAACTCGACATACCGAGAGAACTGAGGCGAAAACGCCGCGGCTGCCGGGCTGGAGTAAGGCGGAGGACAAAAAATATAAGGTACAGACCCTCCCTTCCATCTGTTGTCATGGGAAATGTACGGTCGATACTGGGAAAGTTAGATGAGCTAGCGGCTATCTCCCGTTATGATAGCACTTACCGGGAGTGCTCTCTCCTTTTGTTTACTGAGACGTGGCTAACTGAACTAGCAGCAGATGCTAACATTGAGCTGGAGGGTTTTCACATGATACGAGCTGACCGAACACCAGAGAGTGGCAAAACTAGGGGCGGTGGAGTGATAATGTATGTTAACAACAACTGGTGTAGACCGGGACATATCACTGTTAAACAACGACACTGCAGCAAAGACATTGAGTTGCTAGCTGTTAGCATGAGGCCTACATATCTCCCGAGAGAACACTCACACGTGATCTGCATTGTTGTTTATGCAAATCCGACGGCGAACGCTGGGACAGCGCGTGACGTCATCCATTCAGTAACCAGCAGGCTGCAGACAGAACACCCAGATGCTCTTCTCCTCATCTCAGGCGATTTCAACCACGTTTCACTGTCTCCCATTCTGCCCACTTTCACCCAGTATGTCACATGCCACACTAGAGACAATAAAACACTGGATTTGTTCTACGCAAACACTAAGGAGGCGTACACCTCATCACAACTCCCCCCACTTGGGAGATCGGATCACAACTTGGTTCATCTCCGACCGGTGTACAAACCCCTAGTGCACAGACAACCTCCGGCCATGCACACTGTGGAGTTATGGTCTGAGGAGACAATGGACACTCTAAAGGACTGTTTTGAAGCCACTGCCTGGAAGCAGCTCTGCGATCCACATGGTGAGGACATCGATGGCCTCATTCACACCTTCACGGGCTACCTCAGCTTCTGTGTGGACAAATCCGTTCCCACCAAGACCATACGGCGTCACTCAAACAACAAACCCTGGATCAACCCTGAGATAAAAACACTTCTGAGAGAGAAGAAGAGGATCTTCAGGTCGGGGAACAGGGAGATGCTGAAGTCCGTACAGAGGGAGCTGAGGAGAAAGATCAGAGAAGGCAAGGACAGCTTCAGGAAGAAGATGGAGGACAAGCTGCAACAGAGCGACATCAGCGGGGTCTGGAGAAACCTCAAAACCATCTCGGGCCTCCAGAATACCTCCCCCCAGGCCACGGGGGGCAGGGAGTGGGCGAACAACCTGAATCTGTTTTTCAATAGATTTGACCAACCGCCCTCCCCCCTGTCTGCACAACAACCACTGCTGCCACTAAGAAATCAAGTCCTGCTGCCCACTCCCCACTCCACCGACACCCCCCCCCACTCCCAACACACAGCCCCCCAGCCTGACCCTGACCAAGACCCAGGTGAGGACGGAGCTGAGGAAGATCAAGGCGAGGAAGGCGTCGGGACCGGACGGCATCAGCGCAAAGCTCCTCAAGTCCTGTGCAGACCAGCTGTGTGGGATTGTGACGTATATCTTCAACATGAGCCTGAAACTGGGGAGGGTACCACAGCTGTGGAAAACATCTTGTGTGGTACCTGTACCAAAAACTTCCCACCCCAAAGACCTGAACAGCTTCAGACCGGTGGCCTTGACGTCCCACTTGATGAAGACCCTGGAGAGACTGCTCCTTGCTCACCTCCGCCCCCTGGTGGAACCAGCGATGGATCCACTCCAGTTCGCCTACCAGCATGGCATTGGGGTGGAGGATGCGGTGATCTTCCTCCTTCACCGTTCTCTGTCCCACCTGGAGAAGCCCGGGAATATGGTGAGGATCATGTTCTTTGACTTCTCCAGTGCTTTCAACACCATCCAACCGATGATCCTGAAGGACAAGCTGCTGCGCGCAGGGGTGGACCAGCACCTGTCATCATGGATCCTGGACTACCTCACGAACCGGCCTCAGTTTGTGAGAACCCGGGACTGTGTTTCCGACACGATCATCAGTAGCACGGGGGCCCCCCAGGGAACGGTGCTGGCTCCCTTCCTGTTCACTCTTTATACTGCGGACTTCTCACACAACACAACACATTGCCATCTACAGAAGTTCTCTGATGACTCTGCGATCGTTGGTCTCATCTTCAGCGGAGATGAAGCTGAGTACAGAGGGCTTATCCAGGACTTTGTGGACTGGTGCCATCGGAACTGCCTCCAGATCAACGCGAGGAAAACTAAGGAGCTGGTGGTGGACTGCCGCAGGCATGGGCAGCCCCTCACAGCACCAGTAAATATACAGGGAACAGACATCGAGATGGTGACATCCTACAAGTACCTGGGTGTTCATCTGAACAATAAACTAGACTGGTCACACAATACTGACACACTCTACAAGAAGGGACAGCGCAGGCTGTTCCTGCTGAGGAGACTCAGGTCTTTTGGTGTACAAGGGGCGCTGCTGAAGTCATTCTATGACACGGTGGTGGCATCAGCCATCACTTTTGGAGTGGTCTGCTGGGGCAGTGGCATTACTGCAGCCGATAGGAAGAGACTGAACAAACTGATTAAGAAAGCTAGCTCTGTCCTGGGGCAACGCCTTGATCCGATGGAGGAGATAGGAGAGAGAAGGACGGTGGCTAAACTGTCATCTCTGCTGGAGTCCGAGTTCCACCCTATGCAGGACATACTGGATGCACTGAGGAGCTCATTTAGCAGCAGACTACATCATCCCAGGTGCACAACCAAGAGGTTTCGTAGGTCCTTCCTACCAACGGCTGTCAGACTGTACAACCTAAGCAGGGCTGCTCGCAGAGATAGCAAAAAGACGTAACAAACTAATAGTTTTTTTTGAATGCAAAAGATGCAATAGACTTACACAATGGTCCTCTCCGGCATACAACTAGGAACATACCGGCCGCTATGGAGGGTGAGAATATGTATGGGCACATAATCATACCATGTAGGATAACTAAATAGACGGTTATGCTGTTTCATCCCACCTAGCAACAATGCTCTGCACTGTGTGTGTTTATATATTTACATATTTATTCCATCTAGCTACAATGCTCTGCACTGGGTGTGTTTATATTTATATATCTATATATTTATTCCATCTAGCTACAATGCTCAGCACTGGGTGTGTTTATATTTATATATCTATATATTTATTCCATCTAGCTACAATGCTCCGCACTGTGTTTTTATATATCTACATATTATTCCATCAAGCTACATTGCTCCGCACTGTGTGTGTTTATATACTTGCATATTTATTCCACCTAGCTGCAATGCTCCGTACTGTGGGTGTTTATATATTTACATATTTATTCCATCTAGCTACAATGCTCTGCACTGTGTTCATATATTCATATATTTATTCCATCCAGCTACAATGCTCTGCACTGTGTGTCTGTGTGTATATATATATTTTATAGTAATATGTACATATGTATATTAGCTGCTCTTGCTTGCTTGTTTTTTTTCTTGCCTTCTGATTGTTGCTCTGAGTGTTGCTATCCCTGTGCTGTTGCAATCCTGGAATTTCCCCGTTGTGGGACTAATAAAGGCTTATCTTATCTTATCTTATGATGAAAGCTGCCTAATTTTATAAATGGTAAATACGACTTTGGGGGTCATTCTACACATGTGAACAAAATTGTGTGCTCTGTTAATGAAAGAAAAACCCACAATGGTCACAGAAATAACTTGAATCTGGCAAAAGTGGTAATAAATAAAAATTCTATGAAAATTAACCAATGAAAATCAGACAATGCTTTTGAACTGTGGTTCAACAGAATTATTTTAAAAAACAAACTCATGAAACAGGCCTGGACAAAAATGATGGTACCCTTAACTTAATATTTTGTTGCACAACCTTTTCAGGCAATCACTGCAATCAAACGATTTCTGTAACTGTCAATGAGACTTCTGCACCTCTCAGCGGGTATTTTGGCCCACTCCTCATGAGCAAACTGCTCCAGTTGTCTCAGGTTTGAAGGGTGCCTTCTCCAGAGGCATGTTTCAGCTCCTTCCAGATGTTCAATAGGATTTAGATCAGGGCTCATAGAAGGCCACTTTAGAACAGTCCAATGTTTCGCTCTTAGCCATTCTTGGGTGTTTTTAGCTGTGTGTTTTGGGTCATTATCCTGTTGCAAGACCCGTGACCTGCGACTGAGACCAAGCTGTCTGACACTGGGCAGCACATTTCTCTCTAGAATACCTTGATAGTCTTGAGATTTCATTGTACCCTGCACAGATTCAAGACACCCTGTGCCAGATGCAGCAAAGCAGCCCCAGAACATAACAGAACCTCCTCCATGTTTCACAGTAGGGACAGTGTTCTTTTCTTGGTATACTTCATTTTTGCATTTGTGAAAATAGAGCTGATGTGCCTTGCCAAAAAGTTCCAGTTTTGTCTCGTCTGTCCATAGGACATTCTCCCAGAAGCTTTGTGGCTTGTCAACATGCAGTTTGGCAAATTCCAGTCTGGCTTTTTTGATTTGTTTTCAACAGTGGTGTCCTCCTTGGTCGTCTCCCATAAAGTCCACTTTGGCTCAAACAACGACGGATGGTGTGATCTGACACTGATGTACCTTGACCTTGGAGTTCACCATGAATGTGTTTAGAGGTTGTTCTGGGCTCTTTTGTTACCATTCGTATTATCCGTCTCCTCCTGCGGCCACGTCCAGGGAGGTTGACTACAGTCCTGTGGATCTTAAATTTCTGAATAATATGTGCAACTGTAGACACAGGAACATCAAGCTGCTTGGAGATGATCTTATAGCCTTTACCTTTAACATGCTTGTCTATAATTTTCTTTCTAATCTCCTGAGACAACTCTCTCCTTTGCTTCCTCTGGTCCACGTTAAGTGTGGTAAACACCATGTCACCAAACAGCACAGTGACTACTTGTCACCCTTTAAATAGGCCGACTGACTGATTACAAGTTTGTAGACACCTGTGATGTTAATTAGAGGACACATCTTGGTTGAACATGTCCCTATGGTCACATTATTTGCAATCTTTTCTAAGGGTACTATCATTTTTGTCCAGGCCTGTTTCATGAGTTTGTTTTTTTAAAATAATTCTGTTGAACCACAGTTCAAAAGCATTGTCTGATTTTCATTGGTTAATTTTCATAGAATTTTTATTTATTACCACTTTTGCCAGATTCAAGTTATTTCTGTGACCATTGTGGGTTTTTCTTTCATTAACAGAGCACACAATTTTGTCCATGGCTGTATATGCAACATCTGGCCGGGAACTCAAACAATGACAACTTGCGACAAGTCTTGGAATGCAGCACAACGACAGGGTAACAACATTCTCACATCAGACAGAAGTCAAATAAAATTGTAGTGATTTACTGACTGTGTTTTTGAATAATATAAAAGATAATACAGCAGAAAAAAACCAAAACTAAATAGCTGAAAATTTCTTGTAATCTACATTAGGGATGGGCATAATTTACCGATTAACCGATAATTGATCATTAAAAATTTCACCGAGGAAGTTCATTTTCGTCGACAAACCGTTTTTTTTTTTTTTAAACAATCCGAGGTTATTAGGCCTAGTGCACGGCCGTCCTCAAACAATGCAATGCATTTAACTGTGCCACTGGCAAAATTTGGGCACCAGGGGGCAACATTACACCATCGCCGTACCCTGGCGTGCCTCAGTTGATACATGCGAGCTTCCGTAGGGCAAAAGCCAAATCATGAAGCTGTTACGGCGAAGTGTTGCGTGGGACCATTTCAATTTAAAAAATGACCAGGTGTACTGCAATCACTGCAATGCAGCATACAAATATACCTCATCGACAACACAAATGATGTATCATTTGAACACCACTCATCCAAGCCTGATAAAAGACACTGCACCTCCTTATTGGTCCATGGAACACCCTTATTACGCGAAGCCATTTTTGATAGAGAATAAATGAAAATAGCACAGCAATACACTGAAAAGAAACCGCCAACAGTGGTTGCGCGCTGAGTAATGGCGGTCGTGAAGATTCTTTTTTTTTTTTTTTTTTTCAGAAACTTTATTGAGAAGGTCATGAAGATTCGGTAGAAGACACACACACACGTGTGTGTGTGTGTGTGTGTGTGTAAGTGTACATACATACGTAGATGTAAATAAAGTGTACATAAATATGTTTTTAGAACTCTTTTATTCTTATAACAAGATACGTAACTCAAGATGAAAATGATTTACTGCACAGGTTAATGAGAGCTTTACTGCTCCTCAGGTGCTAGAGGCGCAGGATCGTCGAGGGAAGCTGCAGGAGGCGGCGTAGTGGTTCGACGGGAAGACTATTTCGCACAAAATGGCACAAGAGAACAGCAAAAAGTTCCACGCGGCTAGACTAAGTAACACGAGCGATAGAGCAATGAATGCGGTCTTCGTTTGTTGGGTGGCCGCTCGGCAGGGACAGAAGCTGGGTAAAACGTCTCGGCCAATCAGCTTGCGGGGTGAAACGTCTCGGCCAATCAGCTTGCGAGATTCCCGAGCCGAGCCAACACGAGAACAGCGAACAGAGAGAGAGGGATTTGAGAGAGAGAGGTGGATTTGAATTGTGCGGCTCTCCGTGCTAATACCTGATGTTCTAATGTAGTCTCCCTGCCTTGTTACCTACCTAAAAATGTTAATGATTAACCAATTATTAATCATTAATTCTCCCGACGATCGGTGAAGAAAATTTCACCGAATGCCCATCCCTAATCTACAAAAATTGTGCAAGTTGGTGATGTTTCTCCATGGAGAGATTGGAGACACACTTAACTGATTATTGTGTTGTAAAAGTGCATTGACACCAAATGTAAAGCAATTTTTTTTCACGGAACGAATACATGTAGAGTTAATGTAAACATGTGGAAAACATGCAAATTTGAGTCCGAGGGATTTTGTAACGGCAGCTATTAATCAGCGTTGAGATTCTGCCATCACCGGAGTAAAAGTATCAACACTGGAAAGTAAACTAGTTTGAAAATGACAGACAGATGGACTGGGAGCTCTGGAGCTGAAACAGAGTGTCTGTTGTTTATCCACCCACAGCCTCCTGCTTCACATGTGCCAATGAGGGCTAGCAGTGTAAATCCCCATTATCCAGGTGTTTTGGAGGAGGCAGTGACAATTTTCCAGATGAGAGCTCCACCGGATAAGGTGTAAACTTAAACAAGACGGTGTTTTGGGGATTTTCAAAGTAGGTAGAAAGCAGCTGCAGAAGTTATAAAGGTCACTCTGCCCCTCTGCAACTACAGGTACATCTCAAAAAATTAGAATATCATGAAAAAGTTCAATATTTTTTGTCACTCATTTCAGAAAGTGAAACCCATATATTACATAGATTCATTACGCAGAGTGATATATTTCAAGTGTTTATTTTTATTTTGATGATTATGGCTTACAGCCTATGAAAACTCCAAATTCAGTTTCTCAAAAAATTAGAATATTACATAAAATTAATTTTAAAAAATAGTTTTTTAATAGAAATGTTGACCTTCAGCTCATCTGCATTGTTGGGTCTGGTGTCTCTCGTCTTCCTCTTGACAATACTCCATAGATTCTCTATGGGGGTTTAGGTCAGGAAAGTTTGCTGGCCAATCAAACACAGTGATGCCATGGTCATTAAACTAGGTTTTGATACTTTTGGCAGTGTTGGGGGGGCGGCGCCAAGTCCTGCTGGAAAATGAAATCAGCTTCTCCATAAAGCTTGTCGGCAGAGGGAAGCATGAAGTGCTCTAAAATGTCCTGGTAGATGACTGCGCTGACTTTGATCTTGATAAAAGACAGTGGACCAACACCAGCAGATGATCTCTGTTCAGATAAAAGTAAATTTTGCATTTCATTTGGAAATCAAAGTTCCAGAGTCTGGAGGAAGAGTGGAGAGGCAAAGAATCTAAGTTGCTTGAGGTTTAGTGTGACGTTTCCACAGTCAGTGATGATTTGAGGAACCGTGTCATCAGCTCGTGTTTGTCCACTGTGTTTTATCAAGACCAAAGTCAGCGCAGTCGTCTACCAGGAAATTTTAGAGCACTTCATGCTTCCCTCTGCTGACAAGGTTTATGGAGAAGCTGATTTCACTTTCCAGCAGGACTTGACACCCCCACACACTGCCAAAAGTCTCAAAACCTGGTTTAATAACCATGGCATCACTGTTTGATTGGCCAGCAAACTCTCCTGACCTAAATCCCAGAGAGAATCGATGGAGTATTGTCAAGAGGAAGATGAGAGACACCAGATCCAACAATGCAGATGAGCTGAAGGTCACTATCAAAGCAACCTGGACCTTCATAACACCTCAGCAGTGCCACAGGCTGATCACCTCCATGCCACACCACATTGATACAGTAATTAATCCAAAAGGAGCCCAGACCAAGTACTGAGTGTGTACATGGACATACTTTTCAGTCGACCAACATTTCTATTAAAAAACTATTTTTTAAAATTAATTTTGTGTAATATTCTAATTTTTTGAGAAACTGAATTTGGGGTTTTCATGGGCTATAAGCCATAATCATCCAAATTAAAATAAATACACTTGAAATATATCACTCTCTGTGTAATGACTCTATATAACATATGGGTTTCACCTTCTGAAATGAGTGACAAAAAATATTGAACTTTTTCATGATATTCTAATTTTTTGAGATGTACCTGTAGTTCACATCTGTTCGCATGTTACATAGAGTTAACATGCAGTTGCCCTGCCCAAAAAAATTTGCGTTTTCACATTTGGTCTGAATGCGTCTTTACTAACTGCCACAAAGTCATTATTAATTATGAAAGTTAATAAAGAGTTTATTAAGCATCCATATACATAAAGGAACATGGGCACATTAGGGAAGTAATAACAGAAAAAAAAAATCCCTGAAATAACTGACTTAAATGAAATGAAGTCAGTTTGAGGTTCTAAATGTCAGTTTGGGTTCTTTTTTGGTTAAACACCCAGCCCTACTATGCACAATAGCAGGTTACTAAATCGGCCCTAATTCATTCTGGAAATGGGAAAGAACAGCCTCTACATTCATTACTTCAGCACATAACCGTTCTACAGCAAACACTTTACCTGCAGACAGCCGTCTAACTTGCAGAGGGCTCATGCCTCCTTCAGCAATAAGGTAAAATAGTGGAATAGAGTGAAAATGTTAAAATCTTCCTAAATTATCTTACACTTCACCAAATTCTTACAAAAAAATAAGTAAATAAAGCCTCCAACCACACCAAAACTTTGAAGGAGAAAGACTGCATGCTATTGATATAAATTAATATTTTGATGAAACGCATAATTGTAGTCAGACATAATTCAGTATTAATAGTTATACATGTTCTTTATATAGCTTTTAATAACAGGCTTTTTTGTACACTTAAGGGAAATGATGTTCTTTATCATACTCTACAAAAGCCTTTTAGCTCTGTGTGTTGCGTAGAAAAAGCTGCTAGTTGATACACAATCAAATAATTACACAATTATTATACAATCTATTGTTTATATTAATATCTGGTATATACTCTATGCTGTAATGCACTGACATTGTAGTGTCCAACTGCAAATACTAACTTGATCCTGTATTAAATTTTCACTGTTATTGTTCAAATATATTGTAACAAAAAGAGCTGAAAGACTTGAAAACACTGGAAGTTTTAAGGATTGATATCTAATACAATGCAATGCAAAATGACAGGATGTTGAATCAGTTCTAATTCATTCTGCTTATGGGTATAGCTCAGATGAAAAACAGCAGCCTCTACATTCAATACTTCAACACATGAATGCAGTTTCACAGCAAACACTTTACCTGCAGACTGCCGTCTAACTTGCAGAGGGCTTGTGCCTCCTTCAGCAATAAGGCAAAGCAGTGGGACAAAGTGAAAATGTTACCACACTCCTAAAATATATAGGCTACTCTAGGTTATCAAAAAAAACCCAACCTATAACTAAATGTTGGAATGACAAAGGTTGCATGCTTTTGTCATAAATTATGGTTTTGATTAAATGTACACTGAAGAGATATGCAAGGTACATTACCTGAAGGAGGTGGCGGCCGTTGAGGGGGAGCAGGTCTGGCTGGAGGGGCATTGGGGCGAGGTGGAGGAGGACGCTTTGGCTCCAGGCCTTGAGCAGTGGGTGCGCCAGGTTGGAAGTCAACAGGTGGCCCTGGATGAAAAAATATATGGGGTTAAGATTAAAACAGAGGGGTTGATTTGCACATAATCTTAGCCAACCAGCTAAAAAAAGAGGAAAAACATCCACATTTTCCCAGAAGAACTGTTTTGTTCATTTTTCTCATGTTAGCAGACAAACCATTACTTTCCAAAAATATGACCTAATTTTAAAGATAAAGACTCCTACATTAGGATGCTCTTTGTCGACTACAGCTCCGCCTTCAACACGGTCATCCCCCACAAACTCACTGAAAAATTGTCTTCACTTGGCCTGCATCCCACCCTTTGCAACTGGCTACTGGACTTTCTAACTGGCAGGCCCCAGTCTGTCAGGATGGGTAACAGGACCTCAGCCAGCATCATCACGAACACAGGTGTCCCACAGGGTTGTGTTCTCAGCCCCATTCTCTACAGCCTCTTCACCCATGACTGTGTTGCCTCCCACAAGGACAACATCATCCTAAAGTTCACAGATGACGCAGCAGTGATAGGACACATCACTGGTGATGATGAAGCATCCTACAGGAGGGAGGTGGCCAACCTGGTGTCATGGTGTGAGGACAACAACCTCACCCTCAACATGGACAAGACAAAGGAGATGATAGTGGACATGAGGAAAGGGAGGAGGAGACCCCATCAGCTCCTGTTCATCCAGACGCTTGAGGTGGAGAGGGTGAGCAGCTTTAAATACCTGGGCATCTACTTCAGTGAGGACCTTAAGTGGACACACAACACCACAGAGCTGGTTAAGAGAGCTCAACAGCGGCTGTACTTCCTGAGGAGGCTGAAGAAGTTTGGCATGTCCTCCAGGATCCTCAACAATTTCTACAGCTGCATCATTGAGAACATCCTGACCAACTGCATCACTGCGTGGTACAGCAGCACCACTGCCCTGGACCGCAAACGCCTGCAGAGAGTGGTGAAGACAGCGGAGAAGATCATCAAAACTCCACTCCCCTCTCTGCAGAGCATCTACCTCTGCAGAGTCCAAAGAAGAGCTGACGCCATCCTCCGGGACCCTACCCACCCCCAGCACAGATTGTTCACACTTCTACCCTCAGGCCGGAGGTACAGAAGTGTGAAATGCAGGACAACCAGACTGAAAAACTCCTTCTTTCTCACTGCCATCAGACCCCTGAACAAATAACTCCCAAAACTCCGCAACACAGCTTTGCATATAGAAACTCACACAATTTGCACATTGCTCACCTGTACAGTGTATATAGTCTCACCCGTCTGATGTCCATATCATCTCTGCTGCCATTTATCTTGTACAGTCTACTGGTACTACCGTTAAGAGAAATTAGCACCGGATGCCAATTTGTAATTTATAATTATATGCTGCTCGCTGCACAATGCTCATTTGCACACTGTACAAAGGTTTATGCCATCTCAGGTTCACATCATCTGATATCAATATACCACTACCACTATAGTCATCCAGTGAATTTTCAATTTCATTCCTCTTGTTTGACTGCATTAACTGCTTTAGCTGTCCAAATTGCCTAATGTGTATTACTAGTACTCACTAGTATTAGTATTTAGTATCAAGGTGTGCTTAGGAGTCCTAATTGCCGAACTGTGTGTTGGTGTGTGTGTTATCAGCATCCATTAGTATTAGGATTGAGTTATTGTGTTATTACCTTATTAGCATCGTTGTGCACCTATTACTTTGGCATTCGTTCAGAGAGCAAAGTAAGAATTTCATTGCTCAGGAAATGTAGTATTTCTTAACTGTGCACATGATAATAAAGCCTTTGAATCTTGAAAAGAATATGTTTCCAGTGAATTTCAATCAGGGTTCCAAGGAACTCAAAATGTGCCAGGGGAAAAAAATTCCATTCAGAACAACTGTCCAACTTCCCCTGAATCAAATGAAACTAGACACAAAGGCACAAAGGTTGAAAATCACTGCAGGAATGCAAATTATAAACTAATTCAATTGTTAGTTTATTCACCTTAAGTTACAGTCACACAGATTCTTACGAACAATAGGTTTGTAAGAATTTCCCAGTTCCTAGGAATTTGACAGTTTACAGACATTCGTGGAGGGACATAGTTTCTTACTCCTGCTGCTCAATTTGAAGAGCAACTTGAGGCATCCTTGAGAAATGAGGTGCTTTTCTGTCACACGATGGCCCTAGAGTTCTTACATTCTTCGTCAGGATGCCTTGGGATCTTCCTACGGCATACTTACACCCATCTTATGAAAATGTTTTGCTGTAAGGTGGTCAGGTGGTCGTACGGAACCCCATGTGCAACTCACAGCACTCCTCAAGCCATCAGTAGGAAGATCTTATGTTATGGGTGGCTCTCACGAGCCATCAGTGAGACACTGTAGACAGCCGTGAGTTCGTACATTTATTGAATAAAGGCACAATGACAAAATAATGAGCCTCGTGGGGCAAAACACAAATAACGACAAACACTTACATATGAACAGCGAGGGCGGAACCTGAACGCTGGAAGAACTGACTTCAGGGTTAGGGAAGCCAGACTGGAAAGCAGATGTAGGTCGCAGCCCTGAGCAAACAGAGCTGCTCCCTTAAAAAGGGCTGAAATAATTAATCAGCTGATGAAGGGTCATCAGCTGATTGGAATCAGGTTGTTCAGCGGGGCTCCACTGACAGCCGGAAGCCCCGCCGAGACGCTGTCATAATAAACGTCTAGAAGCGTGCCAGAGGAGAGAACGGAGAGCTACCACACAGCCCGAGTGCCGACACAGTCAGCACCCGAACCATGACAGCTGCCCCCATTCCCGACGCGGATTCTAGACGCGGTGTAACATCGGGCTCCCCCCAACTGGGAGGCCAACAAGACCACCCCAGGGAGGGAGGAGGGGGAAAAAAGGCCGAGGAGGGCTAGGTCCTGGTGACAAGGGTGAAGACAGAAAATACCAACAGGAGACACTACAGAGCATGGAAAAACACAAAAAACACTCCATAATGCACAAATAGACAGAATATTAGGCACAAATAATGGAAAACTAAGCCTACAGGCCACGACCAGAAAACCGGGTCTAAAGACCAAGATACACAGTTCCAGGAAAAAAAAAGCACATATCATCCCCCAACAGAGGAAGGGAGGGAGAGAAAAAAAAAAACCCACACTAGATGGCGTAGAAACCCTGCAGTTTAAATCCATACAAATAAACCGTTACAGGCAACGAAAAGACATCTCCCAGCCAACGGAAAGAATAATCACAACAGAGGGGGGAGAAAAAAAAAACACACGCTAGGGAGCGGTGAAATACACAGTTTCATTAATAAGACACCAGCACATCCCAAAAGGTTACAGAAGCACAGAAAAAAACCCCAGGGATGATGGCAGGCTAAGCACCACGGCATGAAAGCCAATAGTTCGGGGGGCCGCCCTGCATCTAGCGTCCACATCGCTGGCAGGGGGAAAAGGAACAGTTCGGGCGGCCTACCCCAGTCCCAGGCCAGGAAACACAGTTCTTCTGGCGGCCAGGCCAGATCGCCAAACGAAAGGGAAAGCTTGTTGGGTGACCCAGAACACCAAACGGGCGAGGCAGTCTTCCAGGTGGTCGACCCGCATCACTCAGCCACCAGGACCACAGGGGAGAAATTGAAGACGGCCTCCCTGGAGAGGGGGAAGACGAGGGAGAGCCGGGCCGAATATTGAGAACCCCAACGGCCCTTGGTGGAGATGAGTTGGGGGAAGGTTGATGGGCCAGCCCAGTGTCAGGCGGCAGAGGATCTGCAGCTCCCTCACCGACCTCGAACCAAACTGGCGCTGCGCCCCTGCTGGACCCCAATTGGGCCAGCGTGGCTCCCACGACGGACCCCGATTGGGCCGGAGCAGCACCTGCGATGGACTCTGATTGGGTCGCGGCTGCACCCACATCGGACCCCGATTGGGTCTTGGCTGCACCCACGTCGGACCCCGATTGGGTCTCGGCTGCACCCACATCGGACCCCGATTGGGTCTCGGCTGCACCCACGTCGGGCCCCGATTAGGTCAATGCCGCACCCGCGATGGACCCCGACTGGGTTGGCGCAGCACCAGGAATGACCTCCAAACCCGAACCTGGAACCTCCAGTACAGTGACCGGGATTGACTCCGCACCGGTGACCCTGGGAGAAGGCTCAGGAGAAGAAGAAGAAGAAGAACCGAGATCAGGATCACTGGTAGCGACAGAGCCCAGTGAGACGAGCTCGGATGCAGCGGACGGCTGCACCTGGCTCGTCTCCTTGAGAGACAAAAATGCTCTAGAATAGATAGAAGGAAGACAAAATAGAGCACTTGCTTGCACTCGAGTTCTGTCGCCGTCCAGGACTTCGACGATCCGGGTTCCAAAGGCAGAAGGATGTCCTCTGGCTCCCACTCGGCTACGGCGTGCCCCACAGCCGGTATGATGATGTCCACAGCCTGAGGATCCTCCAACACTGATGACCACGCCGACGACCCGCTTGACGTGGCAGCAGGAGATCCTCGACCTGCTGCATCAGACTGCTCTTCCGTGGAGACCCGGGGACGCTTCATCATCGGCGCAGGCTCCAAACTGCAGTCCGCTCTCCTCCTCTGCCCATGACGTGGCTGCGGGGCTGGAACCAGGCTATCCAGGGCCGCAGGCTCCCTCCTCGTCCGGCGGCGTAGGCCTGGCGCAGCGGAACGCTCAGGGGAAGGAGACACAAAGGTAGCAGGTCCATTACTAATTACTGCAGCAGGTGGAGGGAGTTCAGGGGACTGTGAACCCCAAACTCCGCCCCCAGAAATCAAGCAAGGCAATTCATCCAATGTGGGAACAGAATGAAAAGCTACTTGCCTGATCCGTAGAGGCCCAATGGAACCCGCTGCAGTGGACATCGTTCCTCCCTTTCCCCGCTGGATGGTGATGGAGGGCCCCCTGGAAGGGCGAGGAGGAGCCGCTCGTGATGTTCCCACGACGGGTGTCGCCGAAGCAGGACTCATAGCACTCGCAGCAGCCGAGGAAGACGTTGAGGAGGAGGGGATGACAGCCGTGGCGATCCGGGCACAAGAAGCTGACGGAACAGCAGGGAGAGATGACCCGGGGGGAGAAGCTGCGGGAATTCCCTCCTGACGAGAGGCAGAAGAGGCAGCTGACTGAGAGGTAGAGTTTTTCCGACGACCCAGAACAGGATCCGGACGGGGTTCTTGCTGAGGCTTACTGTTAGCAGTGTGACGACGGTTACCGGCAGAGGGCGAGGGGAAGGAGAGGGTCGGGAAGCGCCACTCCTGTGCGGAAACAGAAACAAGCAGGTCGGCGTACTCTGGATAGTCACTTAACGCCGGATTCCTCTCCACCAGCCTGACTGCCACCATCACACGCTTTATAATCTGCGTAGGGTGAACGGCGGCGCGAGCTGCAGCCACTCAGTCCCGGATGGAAACAGCTGTCCGTTGTAACTTCTCCAGGGGAATTCCGACTGACGTTTCACTCCTTCGGGGATCACCCCTGGGCGGTGCGAACTCCTCGCCTGGAACAGGGACAGGAATGGGATCCCGAAGCGAGAAGCGAGGATGCCTCCTCTTCGGCTTCCTGCCGGAGTTTCCCTCCAGCCCACAGAGTCTCTCCCGTTGCGCAGTGATGTCCGCCCTCCTCGCTGTGATCTCAGGATGGTCGGTGTAGCAAGGATGGCGGTTGATAGTTGCCTCGGCGAGGTCCAGGTACCAGCGCAAGCCGCTGGGCAAGCGATGGCTATGAGCATTGGAAAATATTCCGTCGACCTCAATGAGAGCCATAATTAGCTCGTAGCCCAGGCTTGTAGCGTAGCCCTTGAGTGGTGACGCCAGCTCCCAGCACGCTGGTACGCTGAACAGGGGAACTAACAAGTCCAATTAAACAAACTCATGGCCTCCGGCGTCTCTTTGGGCTGCGACCTACTGTTATGGGTGGCTCTCACGAGCCATCAGTGAGACGCTGTAGGCAGCCGTGAGTTCGTACATTTATTGAATAAAGGCACAATGACAAAATAATGAGCCTCGTGGGGAAAAACACAAATAACGACAAACACTTACATATGAACAGCGAGGGCGGAACCTGAACGCTGGAAGAACTGACTTCAGGGTTAGGGAAGCCAGACTGGAAAGCAGATGTAGATCGCAGCCCTGAGCAAACAGAGCTGCTCCCTTAAGTAGGGCTGAAATGATTAATGGAATCAGGTTGTTCAGCGGGGCTCCACTGACAGCCGGAAGCCCTGCCGAGACGCTGTCATAATTAACGTCTAGAAGCGCGCCAGAGGAGAGAACGGAGAGCTACTGCACAGCCCGAGTGCCGACAGTCAGCACCCGAACCATGACATCTTCTGGTTTTTGCCACACACACAGGTGTGTGTGCAACGTGTGTGCACCTATATTTTTAAAAACTCATTACACTCAAAGTTGCCACAAAATAAACAGAATATTATATTCAATTAATTATTTTTGGTGTTTTATTTTTAAAAGAAAATATGTCGTAAATCACCACAGGAGCAGTGTCAGCACTGAATTACAACTACCTCCAGATATTATCATTTAATAAAATGATAATAGCTGATAGAAATGAAATTATGTAATAATAATTTCATTTAAATATATATTTTTTAACAAAAAATATGTTTTTCTAAAGAAAGAAATACTTACAAATACCGAAAAATTGTTCAGAAAACATGCAGGAACTCACCTGGAATGGGGATTAATTTAAGTCACGCAGAGAAAATCAATTCCCAGTGGGGAGAAGACATTTCCTTTGGATAAAAGTTTTATCTTTTTATTCTGGTAATTTTGACCAGATTCATCCTAGGTTTCTGCTGGGTCAGAACAACTGTAGGATGCTGAATGCACATAGCGTGCATGTCTCCAGGGGAGGAAGCACAGGGATGGACTGTAACACCTTTGCCAATGTGCTGCATCATGTTGTCCCACGCATCACGAAAAGTGAGAAGTAACTGTAATTTTCTGGAAGCAACAGCATTTCATTGTGCTCTATTTTTATGTACTTGTACAAGCATGCAGTCCTACAAAATTTGTTTTGTGTTGTTCCTATGGCATTTGTATGGCCACCCTACAATGAGGGGTTTCTGTAGGGCGTTCGTAGAAATCTTGGACAAGGCCATCAATGTGGCCACGAATTTAAGAACAGTCTACGAATGCTGGATTGTTCTACGGCCACCTTAAGAAGGCTGTACAAAATGGTCCAAAAATCATTTGTACAGTGTTCACAGCCATTCGTAAGGGTATTTGTGACCGTGGCTTTATCAAACGATTGACAATTAATTGATAAGCAGCGATTTTCTTAAGAACCTGAATACATATTCGGGCCAGGGATATAACTGTTAATTAATTATGGCAATGCAATTAACAAATTAAAATAAAAAAATAAGTTTTTTTAATTTAAAAATTAACACTGTCACATCACTTTCTGTTAATGCACCAACATGCCGGTGTGACCAAAGTGACATTTTACATTACAAAAGGTAGTTTCACCCTGTGCTCAATAGCACACAGGAGAACGTGTGTTTACAACCACAATATTTGCTGGATTTTAGAACTTGCTGCAAAAACGAGCAACCACCGGGAATGAATCTGCTCAGCGAGCTCGGTCTGCTACATGGAAGTTAGTGCAAGGCTAACCACAGCAGACTGACTGTTGTCTCTGTTCTGTGTGCAAATGTTCACTCTTTGGACTCTAAAATGGGTTACATCTGCCTGTGGGTGTGGAGATAGATGTAGCGTAAAATACAAGACTGCTGAGCCTTCATGTTTACTTAGACTTGACAGAGAAAATTGTGGACTCTGGAATAACACCAGCTGGGCTAACACTTCCCACGGAGCTGGCGAATAGAGGTGACTGTGCTCATGCCTGTCCAAAATTAAGCAAAGGTAAAATCTTTGTTAAGGCCTACTTTAGGAAAAAAAAAACCATTCAAAGTCTGCACAGCAAATGCGTTTTGGGGGTTGACGTCTTTTTTTTGCTGATTTTCTGCCGTTACAGTTGGAAAATGGCAATGAATGACCACACATGCCCCTGCCTGGACTGGTGACACCACTAAATTTCATAGAATAAACGCCCAATGAAAAGGACTGCGGAATTATTAACTGACAACTACTTTATTTTTAATCAAAAGTCAAATATTGCTAACATCCCTAATTCTAATATACACACAAAGCAAAACAGTCTCTGATTTCTTTATGTTTGTGGGACCGTGGACTTAATCTGCGCTACACATTAGAAACAAAACTTTAAATTAAAGGGGGTGGCTGTGTTGCAGGTGTAGTGTAGCTGACTATCGATCGGCGGGTCAGGGGTTCGATTCCCGCTCTGTCTGCATGCCAAAATGTCCTTGAGAAAGACACTGAACCCCCAGTTGCTCCTGGTGGGTCAGGCCGGCGCCTGTGTATGCCAGCTCCGCCGCCATCAGTGTGTGAATGTGTTTGAGAATGGGTGAATGGCAGGATCTGTAAAGTGCTTTGGTCATCCAGAGATGAGAAAAAGCACTATATAAGTGAATGTCATTTACCATTCCACTGGACAGCGACTGCATCCTCAGCATATGATTCAGATCTACCAGTATAAACTTGATTCCATTTGTCTGTAATCCTGCACTGTGCAGAGAATTTACCTTGTGATGGTCGGGAGGGTTGTGGTGCACGACTAGGCCTGCTGGGGGCAGCAGGTTCTCCATGGGTGGGCGAAGGACAGGGACTACTTCTGGGAGATGGGAGAGGTGAGGAGCCAGGGCCAGAGCCAGCTCCAGGCTGCAGGTGCTGGGGAAGGATCTCCTCCACTTCTTCATCCACATCACCTGATACAGGATACAAGGAGCACAAATTATAAACTGGAAGATGTAAACTTCATTTACAATTTAGTTATATGAGGATTAAAACAGAGAATTCTCACCTTCCATATCATAATCATCATCACCCGTATCTCTGTCTTCAGCAAGCAAGGTGGAGCTTGCTGATGTTGGGATACTTCCACAAATCCTCTCCACACTCATCTCCTCTTCCAAACTCTTTATCCAACCAGGACTCTTCAGGTGAATATCAATCACCTTTCCAAGGACCTAAAACGCAAACCAGACGACATGGACAAATTAGTACAGTTACTAGGTACACAACTGGCAAAAAATGTACTGCTAAAATCCTCTTTATGTCTATGTGACGCCCAACTTCAAATACAGCTTAGCAGTTATTACAATTACACTACTTATAAAAAATAAAGATAGATGTACTGTCCATTTTAGTTATTAAAAATAAAGACTTTCAATGTGAGCATTTCTTTTAGCTTTGAAGTAATTTATATGTCAATGCTGACTTACAGAGGAAGCACTGAGAGACAGAGCAGCCAGAGCAGAGTATCCTTCCAAGAAGGTAACCCACATCTTCTCCTCAACAAACCTGCATAAGCATACAGACCGTCATGCCGAACTGCTGAATGTGGTACATGTCTGCGTTAGGATGCCTGTCTCACCTGATAAGGATAACCTCTCCAAAATTAGCAAACTTGTCCAAGAGCTCATCAATGAGTGCATCATCGAAATAGTCATCAGGGCCAGAGGTGCAGAGTGACACCAGGATGGTGCCATCTGGAGGCCCTTGTCGGGCAATGACATCTTTGTAGACCTGGTGCCGAGCTTCAGGGTCAACCTCCAGAATGTCAACATCTATGACTGCCACAACAGGCCTAAAAACAGACATGATGGAACAAAGATGACCCTGATAATACCAATGTCTGAGTTACAGGAAAATCAATAAACAGACTTGTTTTCTCCACTCCTACAGTGCATTTCTAATATATATGATCAGCAAAGTTTAGTCATGAACATCAACCCTTCAGTTTTACAACCCCAATTCCAGTGAAGTTGGGACATTGTGTAAAATGTAAATAAAAAACAGAATACAATGATTTGAAAATCCTTTTCAACCTATATCCAATTGAATACACTACAAAGATAAGATATTTTATGTTCAAACTGATAAACTTTGTTTTTTTAACAAATATTCTCTCATTTTGAATTTGATGCCTGCAGCACACTCCAAAAATGCTGGGACAGGGGCATGTTTACCACTGTGTTACATCAACTTTCTTTTTACCAACACTCGATAAGCATTTAGGAACTGAGGACACTAAGCTTTGTAGTTGGAATTCTTTCCCATTCTTGCTTGATGTATGACTTCAGTTGTCTGTCAAATTGGTCTATTGATGTGTCTAGTGCGATGCGCTGTGTGTCTGTGTGCTTGTCACCTCTCGCTTTCAGCCTCTGCCGCTGGCTAGCTATTGCGAAAAGGAAGCCGAGTGCGTAAGTCTTCCCTGCCAGTACATAGCCTCTCAGTAGATAAGCCCTATGCAATGCCTTCTCGTGGCGACACACGTAAACTGAGCACCTTGTGGTCTCAGGCCAAATTGCAAGGGACTCGGAGGAGGTCTGCCCCCAGACATGTGGCATGCCAGGCCCACCAGTGTGTGGACACGTCCTGATGCCCATGAACAGACCCCCAGCTATGGGTCAACTAGTCTCACTGCCTTGTGAGTGCTAGGGATAGCATAAGGCTAAGGGAATCAACCCTGACAGAAATATCGGAGTGGAGCCCCGTAGGCGGAGTAATGGTCAAATTCTGCCAAGACTCCGGCAACTCCTGCATCCAGTGTCATCTCCAGCCGTCTCGACTACGTCCTGCCACTGGAATCTGATGACCCTGGAAAAGAGAGTGAGGATGACGCTGCGCAACTCTCCCTCACTTTAATCCAATTTTCTAGCACAAGTCTCGTCAATCTGTCAATCCGTTTCAAAAGTCCTGTGACGATGGGCGAGTGGCAAAGCAGCAGGTGAGGATACACTGGCAGCTGTAGTCATGGACCTGCACACAGGCGGCTCAGGCCTAATGATCGCTCCTCACTGACAGAAGCAGCAGTGGGGTTCGGTGTCTGTCTGAGTGACTGAGCAGCCCTTTTTAGGATTGCACTGCTCACCTCCACAGTCTGAGGAAGGGGCTAGAAAAGGTGCCCTAAACATTGCCTGCTTCACAACACCCTGGCCAGCTTACCGTGGCTGGAGGGGATCCCACACTAGTGGTAGAAACAACAGAGGAAAGAAAAGGTGACACCACTCAACATTGGCACATGGAATGTGCGCACACTTTTAGACAACCCGTCAGCTGATCGACCTGAAAGAAGAACAGTTCTAGTTAACAGGGAACTTGCAAGATACAACATTGACATTGCAGCTCTGTGTGAAACCAGGCTTGCAGAAGAAGGTCAGTTAAATGAGTCGGGAGGTGGATATACATTCTTCTGGAGTGGCCGTAGCAAAGATGAGCGCCGCAAAGCAGGAGTTGGTTTTGCTATGGGGAACAACCTTGTCAGCAAACTCTCCAGCCTCCCAAAGGGCGTGAATGACCGCCTCATGACAATGCAGCTTCCACTACATGACAGCAAGCAGGCTACTCTCATCAGTGCCTATGCACCAACGATGACAAACCCTGATGAGACTAAAAACAAGTTCTACGAAGAACTTGATGCTCTCCTGTCTACTGTGAAGCACAACAACAAGCTCATATTGCTCGGGGACTTCAATGCCAGAGTAGGACAGGACAGTTCTGCCTGGGAAGGCATCATAGGCAAAAATGGAGTGGGCAAGTGCAATAGCAACGGTCTTCTCCTGCTACAGACCTGTGCCAAACATAGACTCCTCATCACAAATACTGTCTTCCACCTGCCCACTCGAAACAAAACCTCATGGAGGCACCCCCGCTCCAAACACTGGCACCTCATCAACTATGTCATCATCAGGCAAAAAGATAAGCAGGACGTCAGAGTCACACAGGCCATGTGTGGTGCTGACTGCTGGACCGACCACAGGCTTATTGTCTCCAGGATAAAACTGCACATCAGACCTAAGAGAAGGCCACAGGGGGACAAGAACAAAAGCATGAAATAGCTTGATGTGTCCCAACTGAAAACCTACTCCAAGGCTAATGCACTCACGGAAGACCTGGAACGCGAACTTGCAAATCTGAAATTCACAGCCAATGCTAAGAAAGACTGGGTGCTGTTTAGGAATACTGTCCACTCATCTGCACACAAAATCCTGGGCCTCTCAACACGGAAAAAGCATGATTGGTTTGATGAAAATGATGAGGAAATCAAAGCTCTACTAACGGAGAAGCATAGCCTTCATCGTGCCCATCAAAATGATCCCTCATCCGTCTCAAAGAAGGTGGCTTTCACCAGCGCACACAGGACAGTACAACTCAAACTTCGAGAGATGCAAGACTCATGGTGGAGTGCCAAGGCGGATGAAATCCAGGGCTATGCAGACAGGAATGACTCAAAACGATTCTACGAGTCTCTCAATGCCCTGTACGGACCCAAGCCATCAGGAAGCTCCCCACTTCTGGGCTCAGATGGTTCAACCCTTCTGACAGAGAAGACCCAAATCCTCCAAAGATGGGCTGAACATTTTGAAGGAGTCCTGAACCAGCCTTCTACTATAAACAATGAGGCAATCGATAGGATGTCCCAGGTTGAGATCAGCGATGCCATGGATGAACTTCCTACTGTTGTTGAAGTCCAAAAGGCTGTTGGCCAACTGTCAAGTGGCAAAGCACCAGGGTCAGACACCATTCCAGCTGAGATATACAAGACAGGTGGCCCAGCACTCCTTGAGAAGCTGACTGAACTGTTCCGGTCCTTCTGGACCCAAGGCACCATTCCTCAGGAACTCAGGGATGCATCAATTGTCCACATGTACAAGAGAAAGGGCAACAGACAAGTATGCGACAACCATCGAGGTATCTCGCTACTCTCAATAGCTGGTAAGGTCCTCGCAAGACTCTTGCTAAATCGTCTGATCACTCACCTAGAACAAGGCCTGCTGCCAGAATCACAATGTGGCTTCCGTAAGGGTAGAGGGACTGTGGACATGATCTTTGCAGCTCGTCAACTCCAGGAGAAGTGTCTAGAACAGAACCGCGAGCTCTACACCACATTTGTTGACCTCACCAAAGCGTTTGACACTGTCAATCGCCAGGGACTATGGAGGATAATGTCAAAGTTTGGCTGCCCAGACAAATTCGTCCTGATGGTGCGCCAGTTCCACGATGGCATGAACACACGCGTCCTAGACAGTGGTGAGGCATCAGAGGCTTTTCCAGTCACGAATGGCGTTAAACAAGGTTGCGTGCTCGCACCCATCTTGTTCAGTATGATGTTCTCAGCCATGCTCACTGATGCCTTTCAGAATAGCACCACTGGGATAAGCCTCAGGTACAGGCAGGAAGGAAGGCTCTTCAACCCAAGAAGATTCCAGGCTATCACCAAGGTAAAAGAGACTGTACTGAGGGACTTCCTCTTTGCCGACAACTGTGCCTTAAATGATAGCTCAGAGAGTGAGATGCAGTCAAGCATGGACAAATTCTCCATGGCATGTGACAACTTCGGCCTCACCATCAGCATCAAGAAGACCGAAGTTATGCACCAGCCAGCTCCAAATGGTCAACAGGCAGAACCAACTATTACAGTGAAGGGGCAGAGACTGCAAGTTGTAGGCCAATTCACATACCTAGGTAGCACCCTCTCCCAGTCTGCAACAATACATACCGAAATCAACCACAGAATAGCCAAGGCCAGCATTGCATTCAGCAGACTCCGCAAAATTGCATGGGAAAGACGGGGCATTAGTCTAGAAACGAAGCTAAAGGTCTACTGTGCTGTTGTGCTCCCAACACTCCTTTATGCCTGTGAAACATGGACGGTGTATGCAAGGCATGCCAGACAGCTCAACCGTTTCCACCTAACCTGTCTTCGAAGGATCTTCAACATCAACTGGCAGGACAAGGTACCCGATACAGAAGTCCTTGAGTGAGCTAAAATGGAAATGGTCCACACCATGCTAATAAGAGCGCAAGCCAGGTGGGCAGGTCATGTTGTCAGGATGCCTGATGAATGCATTCCAAAGCAGCTGTTCTACGGGGAACTCTCAGTAGGAAAGAGGTCGAGAGGGGGACAAAAGAAACGCTACAAGGACACCCTGAAGGCCTCTCTGAAATCCCTCAATATAGACATGGCCTCCTGGGAAACTCTAGCACAAGACCGCTTGGCCTGGCATATGAGCATTAAGGATGGCTGCAGAAATCTCAAAGCCAGACGTATTGCTGGAGCTAAAGCCAAGCGCGAACTGCACAAGACTAGACAGCCCAGCACATCAGCTAACGTGATGATGCATGCCTGCCCCACATGTGCCAGGACATTCCGTGCCAAAATTGGACTGATCAGTCATCTCAGGACTCACCGTCAACCGTCAACTCATCAATAGGATTATGAGGTCATCATCGACAATGATGGACGAACAACATGACTTCAGTTGCTTAACAGTCCAGGGTTTCCATTGTCATATTTTGCGCTTCATAATGTACCACACATTTTCAATGGGAGACAGGTCTGGAAGCCCTGCTGTTGTATTATGTGCAGAATGTGGCTTGGCATGTTATGCTGACATAAGCAGGGACGTCCCTGAAAAAGATGTTGCTTGGATGGCAGCATGTGTTGCTCCAAAACCTGTATGTAACGTTCAGTATTAATGATGCCTTCACAGATCTGTAAGTTACCCATGCTCTGGGCACTAGCACATTCCCATAGCATCGCAGATGCTGGCTTTTGAATTTAATGCTGATAACAATCTGGACGGTTGTGTTGCTCTTTAGCCCAGAAGATGGAATGACTGATTTCAAAAAACAATTTGAAATGCGGACTCGTCAGACCACAATGCACTTTTCCACTTTGCATCAGTCCATCTCGGATGAGCTCGGTCCCAGAGCAGCTGGTGGTGTTTCTGGGTGTTGCTGATATATGGGTTTGGCTTTGCATGGCAGAGTTTTAACTTTTACTTGTAGATGTAGAGAAGAACTGTGTTAATTGACAATGGTTTTCCAAAGTGTTCCTGAGCACACATCATAATATCCTTTCCGGAATGAGACTGGTTTTTAATGAAGTGCTGCCTGAGGGATCAAAGGTCACGGGCATTCAATGTTGTTTTTCGGTCTTGTCGCTTCTGTGCAGAAATTTCTCCACATACTCTGAATTTTTTGACATTTTCAACTGTAGGTGATGAAATCCCTAAATTCCTTTGAGTTGTACATTGGGAATTGTTCTTAAGCTGTTGGACTATTTGCTCATGCAGTTGTTCACAAAGTGGTGGCCTTCGCCCTATCCTTGCTTGTCAACACCTGAGTCTTTGGGGGATGCTCCTTTTATACCCAATCATGACACTCCCCTGGTACCAATTAACCTGTTCATCAGTGGAATGTTCCAAAAAGGTGTTTTTTGAGCATTCCTTAACTTTCCCAGACTTTTCTTGACTCTCTCCCAGCTTTTTATGTGTTAGGGATAAGGACCCTATCCTTGTGTGCTTTGTTAGTGCTTTTTCTAGTCTCAAAGAGCTTCACAAGTACTAACCCTCTATTTTAAGGGCCTACAGGAGACAGCTACCTAGGGACAATTTAGAATGACCAATTAACCTAGCATGCATGTCTTTGGATTGTAGGAAACGAAGCTCCCAAAGTAAACTCACGCAGCACAGGGAGAACATGCAAACTCCACACAGAAAGGTTCTTAACTCTGCCAGCCTGGGGATTCGAACCTGGAACCTTCTAGTTGTTATGCAACAGTGCTAACCACTGTACCATCGTGCTGTTGCAAGCATCGAAGTTTATCAGTTTGAACATTAAGGGGCAGATTTACTAAGGCAGTGCACAAATTAGACAGAGCGCCTCAGGGAGTGGCCAATTTTTGCCAGTGATCTACTATCAACACACAAAATTAAGAACACAGACGCAGTCACTTCATTTCAATAATGCCCACCCATCCACCCAGAGCACCGCAAAATTGTGCACAGGCACACTTGAGGGAGCAGGTCATCAACAAAGGCACAGCCAGTTCGGAGGAGCATAATATAGTTTTGTTTTTGTTTTTTTTTTTTAAGTTTTTTTAAGCACAAACCTCAGTAAAATAGTTTATATTTGTTTGTCATATATCAAAGTTTTGATTTTCATTTCACACGGCAGACTTCTTTGTTTAATATGAATAAATTAAGGACTACTCATGTATCAAGTGATTATTTGACCAACATGCTTATTTTATTAACACAAGAACTGTCAAGATGGTCTGATGGAGACTCTGGGGTTTTATTATGTGAACAACTTTGTTTTAACAAAATCTACAGGTCTCCCTGTCCACGACTTTCCAGAAATACTGTATGTGTTTTATCTTTACTGAAGTCTGGAACATAATAAAATTAAACACACACGATTTCACTTATTCCTCAGACGGCCACAGCAGAGACTGCTGTTATTGAGTTACTACGATGTTGCAATGTCGGGGGAAGTTATGGATCTGTGCTCCTTTTGTCCACTCCAGGTAGGAAGAGCTGTACTATTTCATGGATACAAATTCATTGTTTAGGAAAGCTTTTTCATTTTATTTATTTGACCTTTATTTTACCAGGTAAAATATTTGAGAGCAATTCTCACCAGGGACGTCCTGGTGTGTCATCGTATGTACTGAATGTTTGCTTTTATTCTTGTACTTAACCCCTTGCACTCCGGGCAATTTTCCTAAAAATGCCAAAAAATAACGTGCCCAAAGTAAATCGAAAGCTGTTATTCAACCCTTTGCAGCATCTTCATGGGGTTGGTCTCACTTAAAAGAAAACACTTTGAATTTTTTGGCAAAAAAAACAATCTCTCTACGTGCTCCGGCCACTGAGTTACAGTCATCTAAACATACTGAACTTGAAGAAAATAAATTTGGACACGGTGTTTTTTTGGATACAAATGCTTGCAAATAACACACAGCTGTCAGATCCGGCTGGAAAATGCAACAGAAATGTAGAGCCAAGTGTTATCAAGCTGAGATCCAAATTTGGTAACAATACCACAAAAAATGAATATTTTACACAGCTTTGTTCTCAGGTTGTTCCCAGGCGTTTTGGAACTGTGCCAAATTGTGCACAGTTTGGAAAAACGACTGTAACTTTTGAATAATTCAATGTAGAATCTTCATTTTAGGCTCTAATGAAAGGTCACATTCAGGGCTGTGTCTGTGTGTGTGTGTGTGGGGGGTTGCCCCCCCCAGCTACAAAAGACGGAGTTCGGCCCACGCTACATGACGGATTACACTCCTTGCATGTTTTCACAGCGCCCCCCCCCCCTCGCTACTGTGTGTGTGTGTGAGGGGGGGTTTGCCCCCCCCCTCGCTACAGAAGACGGCCATCGCTACATGATGGAATAGACTCATATGCTTCCCCCCGCGGACCCAAACGTCCCCCCCCGCTCCTCTTCTGCAGCGGGGGGGGGGGGGGGGGGGGCGTTCACGGTCCGAACACGGCAAATGAACCGTTTATCGCGGCGCACGAAGTACGAAGTGCGCCGTACAGTTGTAATTTACCGATCGGTCAAAAGTCATTTTTGGATTACAATTTTCAGGGAGAAATAATAATTTAGCTTATAACACCTTACCTCTTCACAGCAGCAGAGTCCTGGCGAACTTCTCTTCCCCATTGTCAGACGAATGCGACGCTGCTCCGCTCGTGGATCCCGATCAAAACATAATTCCATTATTGCCGTTTTGGCGAATGATTTACGACTTTTGTCGTCGGCCTCCGTCGGTCTATGATGACGGAAGAGAATCCTAAACGTCTATTCTGCTGGAATGAGTGCAGGTCCCACTTGTGGGTGGTCTCCATGCTGCGGGGTCTGTAGCAGATTCGTCCAGCGTCCTTTGTTTTCATCTGCTGCAGCAGTAAATCTCTCTTCACCAGCCCGAATTTCTGTGCTTCAATTGGCTCCTGCATTCACAGTAGGCGGGTCCTCCTTCCTAGGTTTTCATTCATTGGCTCTTCAAGGTTTCAGAAACCCAATTCAAGGCTCTTATTAGACGAATGAGAGGTCAATCAGATGAACTAATCTGTTCGCGGCTGTGTCTGCAGGGTTTTTTTTCAGTGGCGCTTGGAAGCCACACCACCTACATCACCACCATCATGCGTCATGCGTCCGAGTGCGCACGAGTGCGCTCTCGTGCGCCGTCGTGCGCCCTAGGACGCAGAGACTTGCCCGCCCGCGGAACAACGGAGCGCAAGTGGTTAATCCTATTAGAGGAGAGATTTTGCCCCGAGATGTAAAGTGCGTTATAAAGAAATAAATTATTATTATTAGACTATATATAAACAAATGAAATTTTAAAAAATCCTCTGCCGGCTGATGTCCAGTTCAGCACAACACCGATCTCTGTGAGATCGTTTCTGTTCATATTAATCTGTTCTTTTATGCCAAATCAAGTCACGCGCAGGGAGAAGCTTCTCTCTGGCCACGTGCCCTTGGTTCTCACCGGCTGTCATCAGGCGCAGATGAATTAAGACAAGCTTTTTTTTTGGACGTTAAATCCTGGCACATTTACCAGGAGATTGACAACTGCAAACCTTAAAAAAATCACCTTGTGGCAGTCATTTAAATACTCTCCTCCCTCAAATTTGTGAGTTGACAACTCCCACAAATACATATGTAATGTGGCCAGGTGCAAAATTAACATAGCACACACCTTTCCACCACTAACTTTGCCCTGCACCCTTTCGTAAATCTCAACAGTAGTTTTTTAACACCAAAACAGGGTTTTACGATGGCGCAGCACGTTAGTAAATCTGTCCCCATATATCAATCAATCAATCAATCAATCTTTATTTTGGATAGATTAAAAGTACAGATTAAAAGAAACAGAATAATATAATAAAGGGGGAAAGAAAATCCAAAGATAAGATCTTATCTTTGTAGTGCATTCAACTGAACAGAGGTTGGAAAGGATTTTTAAATCATTGCATTTTGTTTTTATTTACATTTTACACAACATCTCATCTTCATTGGAATCGGGTTGTACAGCTACAGTATATCTTGTTAGTTACCTGTGGTCTGACGTTTTAAGCTCAGCTCTTCCATAATACTTCAACGTTCCAGGGCTCCAAGGCTGGTTAAGATCATCATTTTCTCCGTATGCAGAAGATGATCCAACTACATTCATTTCCTCAGCTGTAATAATAATGAAACATGTACAGAAGTGGACATTAAGATTCAGTTCTACTGCACTTCAGCCACTTAAATCATTATTTTCTCACACATTGATTAATTGAAGGCTGACAAGTTATTAACAAAACACAAATCTAAAAATCATGATGTCTTCAGTTAATGTGGGGCCATTTGAGTAGGAAATAATTCAATTCAATTCAACTTTATTTATATAGCGCCATTTCACAACAACAGTCATCTCATAGCACTATCAACTGTAGGGGGGAACCCCCACAGTTGCAGAAAGACCCCAGCAATCAGGCGATCCCCTGTGAGCAAGCACTTGGCGACGGTGGAGAGGAAAAACTCCCTTTTAACAGGAAGAAACCTCCAGCAGAACCAGGCTCAGGGAGGGGCAGTCATCTGCTGCGACTGGCTGGGGGGTGAGGGGATAGAGAAGAAGAAAAGAACAGACATGTAGAGAGCAGACAGCACGATGGGGACTCAATCTATGGGAGAGAACAAACAGATGTTAATGACCAGCAAAAAAAAAATATTTCATTGAGAGTGAGGAAAGGAGTGAAGCCCAGTGCATTACTGGAGGTCCCCCGGCTGACTAAACCTATTAGCAGCATAACTAAGGGAGGGTTCAGAAACACATGATCCCTCCCTAATTGTAGGCTATATCAAAAAGGTAGGTTTTAGCCCTATTCTTAAAAACAGAGATCGAGTCTGACTCCCCAATCCAGATTGGCAGCTGATTCCACAGGAGAGGAGCTTGATAACTGAAGGCTCTGCCTCCCATTGTACTTTTGGAGATTCTAGGTATTACAAGTAATCCTGCATTTTGGGAGCGTAGTGCTCTGTTAGGATAATACGGTAGTATCAGATCTTTTAAATAAAAAGGAGCCTGATTGTTTAGAGCTTTGTAAGTAAGAAGAAGGATTTTAAACTTAATTCTAAACTCTATGAGAAGCCAATGAAGGGAGGCCAGAACCGGAGAGATATGATCTCTCTTTCTAGTACCTGTTAAAACTCTTGCTGCAGCATTTTGGATCAGATGAAGACTTTTTAAAGATGTTTTAGGACAGCCTGATAATAAAGAATTACAATAATCTAATCTCGAGCTAACAAAAGCGTGGATCAGTTTCTCAGCATCACTCTGAGACAAGATGCTCCTAATCTTGGCAATATTACGCAAATGATAGAAGGCAGTCTTAGAAACAAATTTAATATGTGAACTGAAGGACAAATCCTGATCAAAAATAACTCCAAGGTTCCTCACAGAGCTATTAAGAGAAAGAGTAACCGCATCCAAACTGAAAGTTTGATTTGTTATGCCGATAATAACTTGTCAGCCTTCAAATAGGCAACACTGAAGAAGTAAGAACTGACAACATTAGATTTGCATCTAACCTATTCTGTCAAAGTTGAACTTTCGCCTCTTCCAAAGTATGCGGTCAGTCCAGGCTGGTGTACGGCACTTCTCACTGGTGTCATAATCTTCAGAGAAAAGGTCATACTTATAGGTTGGTGCAAAATCTAATTTTCCCTCAATAAAACCTTGGAAGATCTGTGGAAGACATGTTAAGCAAATGTAATTCTTGCAGGTTTGCTTCTCTATTTCTTCATCATCTTGAAGCTGTGCTGCTTTCTCACTAACTGATGACAGCAGATGGAGAGAACACAGTGCCAGCAACAAGAGAGCAAGACAGTTTTCAAAGTCCTAGTGTCTATATAGGGTGATTTAATGAGACACAAAATGATAAGGGTTTGTAAAACCTGCTATATGGGGGGAAAGATTTAAAGAGGAAATTATTCCATAATTAAAGAACCTTACTGAGCAAGCTCACATACCCCATGCATCTGCATATCAGTGGCCCCTGAAGAGAACTGTGATCAACACAGAATGGACTGGGGAAAAAATCCTCCCCAAGAATGGAACCCCTCATTTCAGTCAAAATTTCTGTCTAAAAAGGAAGTGAATTTGTTCAGAAATGTACACTACAGTGGAGATAACATAAAGGGACCACTCCCCAAAATATACATGGAGCCCCCAATAGATGCGTCTGAAAATCAAATGGGTCCAAGGTATTGATAAGTTAAAGCTTCATCAGAAATGTAGATGCTAGAGCAGTGACAACATAAAAGGACCTCTCCCAAATTATGTGGAACCCCTCCTTATACGTGTCTGAAAATTGAAAGAGTTCCATGTATTGAAGAGTTAAAGCTTCTGTATAAATTTAAAGTCAATCTGATCAGAAATGTAGAAGCCAGAGTTGTGACAACATGTCGTCAAACGAACGGATGGGATTATAAAGCTTAACACATACCTAAAAAAGTTCAAATACAGCCATCAGGTACAGGCCTCACTTGTGGATATAAAAAGTATAAATCTGTAAGAATATGCATGCATGCATGCTGCAAGTCATACCAAACCAGCATTCTTTTGGTCCACCAGCTGGTCCCCAGCAGTCAAAGCATCCCAGTTCTGCTGTTTGATGAGATCTTTTACTTCTTCATTAGGGAGGCTTATACGATAGTTAAAGTCTCCACACCAGAACACGTAATCATGTGAGTATAACAGCCGACCCTGAAAGGCAAAGGTGGCTGTTATTGTGGCTGCAAATGAGAGCTGACTGCATTTCAGCTGATTTGTATTAGCTGCTACCATCGGGAAGCTAAGTCTGCGGGTGATCTCATTGTAGTCGTCATTCCTCTCCTTGACCTGTGATTGTCCGGCAGCAAAGTGGGAGCAGACAAAGCAGATGCTGGTGGTGTGGAAGAGCAGGCGGATAGCCACACCTCCTTTATTACCTGTGGCTCCACCCATTCCTGTTTTTACAGTGTCCACAGCTACATCCCTGGGACATGATGAATGACAAGATTACATCTGTGACCATGCTCTAGTGGTTACAACAGGTTTCTAATTTGTACAATTCATACCTTATGAAAGGTGCATGCTGGGGGCGGATGAACACGAACAGACACACACCCACCAGCTGCTCTGAAGCAAGAAGTACATACTTGTGGTCCCGTGAGATATTCTTTTGGAGCTCAGCCGCCCACAGTTTCTGGTTAGTTGTACTGAGACAAGAAGAGAAAGAATAAAGACAGTGCAAATCAAGAATTTATGAATAAATTTATGTATGTTTTAAAGATAATGAAGTTTACATTACAGTATTGGGACTGAAAACCCAAGAAATTTGTTAATTGAAATTTAAAAATATCTCAGTGTAGAATTTAGGTGAACTCCATAGCCATTGCTCAAAAAAAAAAAACAACAAAAAAACTTCATTTACTTTAGTTTTGTTGTCCCTTTAAAAAAAATTTAATCCACACATTTTAGAATTCCAGGGCACAGATTTTAAAATAACTGCACTTTTGTGTTTTAGGCATTAGCCTTCAGCTAAATCAGCCAATGAAAATGAAACTTTTATAACTCCTTTTTTTTGTGGAAAAGGTCACTTATCTGATTTCAAAATTTTGCAAACATACCTCGCACTGACAATGTTGCCAGCATTTAATTCAACCATTTCCTCAAAACCAATGGCAAAGATATCTATTGGGTTGGCTTTACTGTCTGTAAAGAAAAACAAAACAAAACACAATGATAAAAAAATACAATGGACAATCCAGTTATTCATTTGCTGCTCACCAGCAAATGAAGAATTGGACCTTAACATATTTCAATACCAACATGTTGACTAGGTTACTGTTGTAAGAGTCCTCAGAGTCAGACCATTTCTTGTTCAACAGTTAGACCAGTAACTGCACCTTTCTTATTGGATGCAGACCCTCCTGAGGATCATGTGAGCGAGTTTGGCAAATACCAAGGCAATTTCCTAGGAAAAGTAGCGATTTCTCTGAACTCACGTAAGTCCACAGATCTCCTGCCCTTTGACCTTCAGCACAAATTGGATACAGACCCACCTGAGGATCATCGTGAGTAAGCTTGGTGAACACTGGGGTAAATGCCTAGGAGGAGTAGCGATTCCCATGAAATGTGGACAGATGGATAGACGGACAGACAGACGCCATGTCATTGCATTAATTCCTGTCACCTTCATCAGAATGAGCTAAAAACTACTAAATAAAATTTGACAAATATCATCGATGTGACTGCCGATAAATAAAATAACTTACCCTGGAACTCTGGATGTCCTGCCTTCTTTGGAGCATCCAAAAGCCAGTCATTGAGTGTTTGGTTGCGGAAAGCGATGCTGCGAAACTGTTTACCCCCGTTAACATTCCAGGTACCGACACACACGCGGATCTGCTTGGGCTTTGTGTATTTATGATGATTCTGGCACATTCCCAACAATACTCTTGGGGAGGCTGCAGAGAGGAAAAGAGTAGGATTAGCATCTGTGGCAGTTCCAGTAAACAATCAAGGATTTAGGAATTAAAAAAAAAAAAAAAAAAATATGACAACAGTGGTGTGGCATCCAAGCATCACAGAGGAAGTACACAGAAATGCTCTAAAAAATGGATCAGGGAGCTGTTAATGGTTGCTTATGGTCAGCAAATATTCACTTAAGGAGACATTTAAAACAGTACCAACACTTAATGGTATGAAAAAAAAAATAAACTAAAAAAGCATCAAACACAAATGAAGACATGTAATGGACAAGAGGGGAAAAGATCAATCAAATGGTGGCAGTCTGTCACTTACTATACCTGATTGTAAGACAGGCTCAGTAACTAAGATTGTGTGCGAGAGCAGTAGAGGAGAGAGAAGGAGAGAAGTGTGGGTTAACAGATGTGTTGGCAGAGCAGTTGGGAATGTGAGTCGACACATAGTCGTTACACTTCCCACATAACACAGGACATACAAACCATTTGTTGGTGCAAAATAGCTTCTGACTAACATGCCATTAGTATCTACAAATATTTTTGTTTAAGGGACCCATATTGTGCCAAATGGCATGTTCACAGGTTTAACTCTTGTAAAATAAATAAGGTCCAGGTTACGTGTATACCCTTGACTGCACACTTCACCACAAAAAACACACACTGCTTTCATTTAGTGAAGCTCTTAAAACTTAAAATTATTCCAATGAAAATCAATAATATGGGGCCTTAAAGAATTCTGCATGGAAGACCATAAATAAAATTATATTCTTAATTATATACTTAATTACTAATACAAAAAAGATGCAATATGTAATAGAGCAAGCATTTCATTTGCTAGGGTAGTCATGTGAAACTTCAGATAACCTGTTATTTGTAAACAGGTTATTTTTCCCATACAAAAAAAAAAAAAAATACCATAAAGACTGGATGTGGTGAGCAAAGCCCGAGCTTTGTCTGCTAAATCACTGTTTAGTGTTGAGCCCAGCCTCAGGATGTCTATTGCCTCTTGCTTAGAACTGTCGAAGAAGTTGTTTTGGATGGTCCGCGTAACAGAACGAGCTCCATCTTTGAGCTTCCCCGCCTACAATAAAGACAGGCAGAAAGTAACAAATGCTCAGATTTAACAACTTTTTAGATTTACAAACTATTCTCTTAATTGTTGGAAAACAAGTCAGTATTTCCCACTCCAACTATTGTAGAGAGTGAAAAGAAAACGCTTCACAGATCCAGTGAATGTGGAATTCAAATAGAGAAGAGTCTTAATGACTGATGAGCAACATGGTTTGATTTACAGCAACATAATGAAGGTCTGGAACCATATTACGGCAATGTAGTTAAAACTGCATTGTCAAACGTGCAAGCCTTAGTCATGGACATGTCGAAGACCATTTTGCTAATACGATGGGGTTAAAAAAAAACAAAACAAAACTTATTTTTACAATTAAAAACACAAAACTGAAAATATAAATGAAAACAAAAACCATTCAGTGACTTATCATATGAAATTAAAATCCAAGCCAATAATAAATTATATTTTTTTACAACTAAAAATTCTAATGCATGTTTGCGCAGCCTCCAAGTATGTTCTTTTCCCTGTGTCAGAACAAAGAGCATACACCTGCACAATTTTAAAACACACCGCTTGAATACTGACTGACAACGGGCCACCAAATGACATAGTTTTTGTTTGTCAAAAGCACAATCCCAGTAAAGAGCAATGCAGACTTTGCGCCAAGCCACACATCTTTTAAAAGACACCATTCTTAGAAGCCCGAAGTGTGAGCACAGTCAACAGTGAGAAAATGGGCAATGTTTTGCCAGAAACTGCCAAGACCACTGGCGGAAGGCAGAAAGGGCAGTACAAATACGCACTTTAGATAGTCATAATATGGTTCCTGGACTGAATTTTCCAAGTTCCGAAAAGACAACAGATCAGGGTCTAATAATTTAAGTGAAATGATCGCTAATTTTACATCCGGTTTCAATATATCTCTGTAAATCAATAGCAAGATCACTATGGAGACTTAAACGTAATGTATATCACTGACCCTGTTTACATGGTCACGAGTAACCCGATTACAATCAGCTTTCTGGAGTTACCTGATTATTCAAACTGCCATGTAAACAGAGTAATCTGATTATCTTTATCAGTTAAAGACTGTTTACACGGTCAAGAGTAAACCGATTACAATCAGCTTTCTGGAGTTACCTGATTATTCAAACTGTCATGTAAACAGAGTAATCCAATTACCTTTATCGATTTACTTCAGTAATCGGTTTACTTGTGAACATGTAAACAGGGTCAAAGGCTCATTAACGGTTTATGAGAAAACAGATTAACACACCTAGTTTATTTGCCCAGTAAACCATTTACTCAGTGCATGGAAACACCATAAGCTGTTTATTACCTTTATCGGTTTACTCCAGTAATCAATTTACTCGTGACCATGTAAACATGGTCATTGTTTTAAACCAAGGGAAATAAAAATATATATTTTAAAAAATCCTTAAAGAGGAGAAAAGAAGCCCACTTATTCCAGACGATGAAAACAATGTAGACGACAGCTGAAAAAGACAACATTGACTGTCTAGTTAACTTACCATACAGGAAGAGAGGTCCAGAGGACAGCCAAAAGAGATAGCACACAATAGTTAAGAACCAGAAGCACACAGTTCTACACAAAGAGAACAACTCTTCATGCAAAACTCTTCAATGCGTGCACAATGCTGACGTATCCATTAGATTTCATTTTAACGTATGTCATGAATTCCAGTGTGTCCTTTGTAGCTGCATTTGTGCTTTTGTCATTTGTATAGATTTATAATTCTCATTTTAAAAAGTCATATATGAGGTTTCTGTGAGCATGTCTGATCTGAGAGTAAAAGGTTATCATATTTGTTGCAGTAGGTGTGAGGATCGGGGGGGGTGGGGGGCGGGGCAAAATTCCTCTGAATGCATCGCTGCATGTGTCCCTGTCCCTACATCTGCACTACAGACTTTTTATTCTTCAAGACTGGGAACAAGGAAAATTCATCATAACTCATGTTTAGATCTTATAGGAAATAGTCAAACACTTTCCCATTACAAAATGCAGCTCAAAATAGGAGTCCAATTCAACATTGACATTTTGCTTTGTTTTTAAAAGAACAACTACAACAGAATATCATACTATGGCTTGATTAATTTCTTCAATGATATGCTGTGCATAGTCAGTCGCAACAACTGGAAGAAGACTGCTCAATCAGGCTCTGCGATACCAAGTAACAAGTGCTGTATCATATGCAACCTGTAGGACAACACTCAAATATTAAAATAGAAAAAGTATGTGCACAGACAGTTCACCTGTAAACAGCAGTTGTGTGTGTGTGTGTGTGTGTGTGTGTGTGTCATTAGTACCTTAGCCTTGCCATCAAGTGCACCGGTGCCTGCATAGATCTTACTGATGGAGTCACCATTGGCAGACCACATGGTCCTAAAGACCTCCTGGAACCTGGCAACCAGCTGTGGTTTCTCTGTTAGACCCATTTCTTCCAACTGCTTTGGCAACATCTACAGAATGGAGGACTGTTTTAGACTAAAATCTCCTATAATGGCAACAGAATTTGGCAGCAAAGGACAATATGCTTATACACAGTCTCACTCCTACCTCAAGAGCAAAAAAGGCTTGAACACTGTTGGTTCTATCCAGGCAGTCCAGGCAGTTAGTCCTGGTGGTCCCTCCCTGTGTCCTACAATGATGCAATAAAATACCAATTCAAAGGTTTGCTATCAGTCCAGCAAATTCTGTTCACAGTTAATGCAAGTGGCACCCTCATTTAAAATGTGAATTTATTTCCCAAAGTCTACAGGCTTATGGATCACTTTAATGAACCGATTTAATCATAATAATTTGAAACATATAGTATGTATTTTACAACAAAATTCTATCCTGTCAAAGTTTTTGATCCAGTCAGCCTAGAATGATTTCTTCAGAAATGGTTTTCTTATTCATCACACAACTAGACAAAAGTTATTTCATTTCATCATGAATAAAGTCTTAATTAAATGACTATGGTCAGTTATTTGGATATCACTGTTCCATTTTATTTTCAAATTTAGAAAATAATAAATATGTGTGTAAATGTATATGGATGTTTTTGTGCAGACATGTAAAAATCAATGACTGTTTATATGCAATAACCAATTCATCTCATTGAGAATTTCCTCTTTCTAGACTTTTGTATTTATCTCCTACCTTGTAATACCAGTTTCTCCAGAGTAGTAGAAAAAGCCACACTCTTCAAGGAATTTACTCAGCTGTGGTTTGAGGACACTGTGCAGTTTATCTGCCTTGCCACCCTTTACATTTTGGTGGTAGTCAAAATTCACCATTTTTACAGCTGAAGAATGCTCTGATGCTTTCAGGTGACTCTGAGAGAGAAGACAGAAAGACTACTCATTTCCTGAAAAAAGTTGGTAGCACAAACCACTGAGGCTTATCTAGGTCCAGAACAGTACAGTATAATACCTGGAGCCTAATATTTCCCACAATGCCAACACATAAGCTTACTGACCTAAACAAGCTAAAAATCAAAATGAATCCAAGTTTACTGTGTAAACTGTGCAAATGGAAGATTAATGCCTTACCATTGGAAGATTTTTTAATATTTATTTTGTAGCTTTTAGGCTTTATTTAGACAAGAGCAATGAAGAGAGACAGGAAACGGGGTAAGGAGGAGGGGGGCAACATGGAGAAAAGATCATTTTGGCCAAGAATCAGTGCAAAGCAACACACTAATGCATATCCTTACTCACTAGACCTCTGGAGGCCCCCAGCGCATGAATTTTAAAGAAGTATGTAGAAAGTAACCTCTCAATGTGTAGGTCAGGGGTGTCAAACTCATTCCATGGAGGGCCAAGACCCCGCAGGTTTTACCTCCACCTATTGTCTTCAGCAGGTGTTTTCATTGATCAGCAATCAGTGAGGGGAAATTCAGTGAAATCTCCTGTTGAAGACACTGGGTGGAGGTAAAACCTGCAGGGTCTTGGCCCTCCATGGAATGAGTTTGACACCCCTGGTGTAGATGATTTTTCAGGGGTGGCATGCACAGACAAAAATAAGTTAATGGCCACTCCTTTGTACAGTTAATACTATGCATAGACTTATAAGGACCATCAGCTATTTAACCTTGTAGTAGCCAATGTAGTATATAAAGTTATCTAAGCATTTTTTTTACTTCCCTGGGCAACTCCTTTTTCTATCATGCTGTGTGCATTTCTGTTGGTTTTGGGTTGTCTACTGTGTCATGCTACTGTTACACTGTGATTTCCCAGTTTGGGATTAATAAAGTCTATCACAGATGAGGGTTATACAAAAGACCCAACATTTCTGGTCATGGCTATGTAATCATTAAAATTATTCAATTAAATGTTGTTTTGAACTTAAATAGCTCCTTTTCATATTGTCAAAACAAACTTGCTGAGACATGATCAATCCAGACTTTATTAGAAGTAACAGATGACATACTGAGCTACTCTTCAGCACTGATGTTTCCTCTCACCTGAAAGGCTTTGCTGAGCATGTGCTCCCCCTCCTTACTTCCAAGCAGGTTGATGATCACCTGCTTGCCGTACAACCTCCGAAGTGCAGCAAAGTGTCTACAAAACACACATGGCAATATTTATATATTTCTGGCCACCAAAACTATTTTACCCATACTCAGCCTTGTTATATTGTTTCATCAACAGCTCAAGTGAAATTTGATGAATGGACAGATGTACTACATGTCTAAAGGCATTATAAGAACCACTATGTAACCGTTATCTTTAGCACTAAAATCATGAGCACCAAAAAATCTCCCTGACATCAATGATTTTTGAACTCAAGAGACATTACAAAAACTGGTACCCTATCTGTCTAGTCAGCAGTCTTCCCCATGACTGTGTCTGATTCTCATAAGCTAAAAGCCAGCAACAATTTTTTAAAAAAATGCGCAAAATATTCCACTTTTTGTGTGATGAATATAAACTCTACAAAAAAAGTTTGAAAACATGAGTTCAGTCAGTTATTTCTCTCCTTTAATAATACCAGTTGATACTGTATTTTAGATGGGAAGCCTGATTAGTCACCTTTATAACAAGGTACAACTTGTAAGGTCATGCATTTGTGGAATGAGCAACACAGCTAAATGTGTGGGTAGTGCTCCCTAAACGTGTGCCAAAATTCCTTGCCATATTCTCCCGGCGGTAGTCACTTGTTTTGAGTTGCTTGGTGGAGTGAATGATTGCACTCTCCCACCTTAATAAGGAAAAAAAAAACAACACAACTTATTGGCCGTTTTTACACTTTACTCATTTTACACTGTCAGGGACCTCTGTGGTGTGTGGAAGATCCATAGGCAGCCACAACAGCTGGGCACGTCTTCCTCATGCTGGTCACATTGTGCTGTGGGATGGCATCCCATTCCTCAACCAGGAGTTATTGAAGGTCAATCAGCGTGGTTGTGTTGGTCACTCTAGCACATACAGCACACCCAAGCTGATGCCACAAGTGTCAGAAGCCTATTGCAGGGGATTTTGGCAATCTTTTTTTTTGGGGGGGGGGGACCCACACATTTAGCTGTGTTGCTCATTCCACAAATACATGATCCATACAAGTTGTACCTTGTAAAGGTGACTAATCAAGCTTTCTAACGATATAAAATACAATACCAATTGGTATTATTAAAGGGGAGAAATAACTGACTGAAATATTTCCAAACTTTGAGGAATTTATAATCTAAAACCATTTACCCTTTTCAGTTATATTTTTTTAAAGAGAGCTTTCTTGTGAAATTCAAATTTTGTGAGCTGCACTTGATGAATCTATAAATAAATGGAAGAAAAAGCTACTTTGAAAATAAAACAACAGCTGCTGTGGCATGATAAGGATGGAGCCAGTACTAAGAAGGTGTGACACAGTGATTATAGTGATTATCTTTTTCCTAGATGGTCTGGGCTTAAGTGCTAGACAGTACATCTGCTAAAGGTGTTCTTAAGCAGTGCATTTTTGACTATGTAGCCACAGAAATTTAGACAAAAATTAATGTATTTTTTTTAGGCTTAAAAAGTATAATTTGATCTTTATCTTTACAAATTTTATTGTTGGAATGAGTAAAGCTACACTGAATAAGATCAATGCTTCATCGGATTAATATTTAAAAACATGGCATATAAAGCTAAAAAGCTTTTTTGTATCTGAATGGAATGTGTTTATTTCCACTTTTAATTGATGAAAACATTTTCTAGATTAAAGAATCATGATGTAAAAATGAAAGAACCTTATTGAGCTCACATCCCCCACACATCCCCACACCAGAGTTCTCTCTGAACAATGTAACGCATACCCTCATCTGATATGAATATAAACCTGGCATGTAGCCAAAGGAATTTCTGTGTTTTTCAATACAAAAAGTTCATATTCAAGTCCTTTTAGTTGCTGGTTAACCCCTCGTTAGATGTACAGTTGAAAACAAAAGATTACATACACTGTATAAAAAGAACCTTTTTTTTCCCTCCCCTCACTGTCTGACATTAAATCAGACTAAACTTTTCCTGTTTTAGGTCAGTTAGGATTACCAAAATTATGTCTATTCTCTAAATATTTGTATATTTGCTAAATAATTTTTTGAGATTTTTTTTTTATTAAATTACTTTCTTTGAAGTCAGAAGTTTACATACATCAATATCAGGAGAACTGTGAAGCTCGACATGTCTTGTTCATTCTTGGGTACAATTTCCGGATCATGAAGGTGACATGTTTGTCTGTTCAATTATACGCAAGTATAAACACCATGGGACTGTAATGTCATCATACTGCTCAGGAAGAAGCCAAGTTCTGTGTCCCAGAGATGAATGTGCTTGGTGCAAAATGTGTGTATCAAACCCAGAACCAAAGCAAAAGACCTTGTGAAGATGCTGGATAAAGCTGGTAAAAGAGTGCCATTATTCACAGTGAAATGAGTCCTGTACTGACATGGGCTCAAAGGCCACTCAGCAAGGAAGAAGCCATTACTCCAAAAGCAATATAACAAAGCCAGATTGTGGAAGGATACCCAAAACATTTGACCCAAGTCATACAATTTAAAGGCAATGGTACAAAAATACAAAGGAAATGTATGTAAACTTCTGGCTTTGAAGAAAGTAATAATAAATTGTCTAAAAAAGAATTTAGCAAACAGGAATAATTCTGATAATCCTAACTGACCTAAAACAGGAAAAGTTTAGTCTCACTGAATGTCAGATAGTGAGAAAAAGAAGGTTATGTGTCTTTTTATATAGTGTATGTAAACTTCTGGTTTCAACTGTGTGTGCATACAGTGGGGTGAAAAAGTATTTAGTCAGCCACCAATTGTGCAAGTTCTCCCACTTAAAAGATGAGAGGGGTCTCCAATTTTCATCATAGGTATACCTCAACTATGAGAGACAAAATAAGAAAAAAAAAATCCAGAAAATCACATTGAAGGATTTTTAATGAATTAATTGGTAAATTCCTCGGTAAAGTAAGTATTTGGTCAATAACAAAAGTTCATCTCAATACTTTGTTATATACCCTTTGTTGGCAATGACAGAGGTCAAACATTTTCTGTAAGTTTTCACAAGGTTTTCACACACTGTTGCTGGTATTTTGGCCCATTCCTCCATGCAGATCTCCTCTAGAGCAGTGATGTTTTGGGGCTGTCGCTGGGCAACACAGACTTTCAACTCCCCCCAAAGATTTTCTATGGGGTTGAGATCTGCAGACTGGCTAGGCCACTCCAGGACCTTGAAATGCTTCTTACAAAGCCACTCCTTCATTGCCTGGGCGGTGTGTTTGGGATCATTGTCATTCTGAAAGACCCAGCCACATTTCATCTTCAATGCCCTTGCTGGTGGAAGGAGGTTTTCACTCAAAATCTCACGATACATGGGCCCATTCATTCTTTCCTTTACACGGATCAGTCATCCTGGTCCCTTTGCAGAAAAACAGCCCCAAAGTAAGATGTTTTCACCCCCATGCTTCACAGTAGGTATGGTGTTCTTTCTCCTCCAAACACGACAAGCTGAGTTTTTACCAAAAAGTTCTATTTTGGTTTCATCTGACCATATGACATTCTCCCAATCCTCTTCTGGATCATCCAAATGCTCTCCAGCAAATTTCAGATGGGCCTGGACATGTACTGGCTTAAGCAGGGGGACACGTCTGGCACCGTAGGATTTGAGTCCCTGGCGGCGTAGTGTGTTTCTGATGTAGCCTTTGTTACTTTGGTCCCAGCTCTCTGCAGGTCATTCACTAGGTCCCCCCATGTGGTTCTGGGATTTTTGCTCACCGTTCTCATGATAATTTTGACCCCACGGGGTGAGATCTTGCATGGAGCCCCAGATCGAGGGAGATTATCAGTGGTCTTGTATGTCTTCCATTTTCTAATAATTGCTCCCACAGTTGATTTCTTCACACCAAGCTGCTTACCTATTGCAGATTCAGTCTTCCCAGCCTGGTGCAGGTCTACAATTTTGTTTCTGGTGTCCTTTGACAGCTCTTTGGTCTTGGCCATAGTGGAGTTTGGAGTCTGACTGTTTGAGGTTGTGGACAGGTGTCTTTTATACTGATAACGAGTTCAAACAGGTGCCATTAATACAGGTAACGAGTGGAGGACAGAGGAGCCTCTTAAAGAAGAAGTTACAGGTCTGTGAGAGCCAGAAATCTTGCTTGTTTGTAGGTGACCAAATACTTATTTTACTGAGGAATTTACCAATTAATTCATTAAAAATCCTTCAATGTGATTTTCTGGATTTTTTTTCTCATTTTGTCTCTCATAGTTGAGGTATACCTATGATGAAAATTGGAGACCTCTCTCATCTTTTAAGTGGGAAAACTTGCACAATTGGTGGCTGACTAAATACTTTTTTGCTCCACTGTATATACGAGGGGGGCTGAAAAGCTCATAGTGGTCAAATTTGACCAAATGTGGTTTATTTTTCAACTGCAGGGATCCAAGCGCTGCAACACCAATGGAAGAAATGTGTGGACTGAAGGGGAGACTATGTTGAAAAATAAACTACATTTGGTCAAATTTGACCACTATGAACTTTTCAGCCCCCCCTCCTCCTCTACTACTGGCCGCTTTTTCAGTCTTTTGTTTTTTTGGGTGGAGGATGGAGACCTTGGAACAGCCACCTCCGTCTATCCACCAGGGGGTGCGGATCGTTCCCCCGGACAGCACTGTTACTGTGGACTGTTACTGTGCTTCTGGCCGTGGCCGAGCAGGTGGGCCATGATGCGATCTGCTTTGCGTCCCGAATGAATAGAGCTGTAGTTGTGTTTCTGGCTGCTGAAGAGGATGTCCACACCCTGATTGCAAGCGGTGTTGTTATCGGGGAAACGTATGTACAGGTGTCCCCCTTATCTGTCCCATCAACGCGAATCACCGTCTCAGGTGTTCCGCCTTTCATCACTGACGAGCAGTTGGCGACGGAGCTCCGCAGATTTGGGAAGTTTGCGGGCCTGTTTACAACTCTGACTTTGGGATGCAAGGAGACCAAGTTAAAACATGTGAAATCACTCAGGCGACAGGTGTTCATGTTTTTGGACTCACCAACTGCGACCCTGGAAGTGTCCTTCTGGGTCAAACACGGGGACGGCTCCTATATGGTGTATGCGAGCTCAGGACAGATGAAGTGTTTTGAATGTGGAGACGTGGGCCATAAACGGTTCGCTTGTCCGCACAGGCAGCGGGCGGAGGGCCCTGATGGAGCCGCGGATGGTGCCGGCAGCGAGCCCTCCGCTCACGCCGCAGCTGCGGACGGCGGCGCGGCCTCCCCTCCCGCCGCTACTGCGGACGACGTTGCGGGGCCTTCCGCCGGCCCTGCTCCGGAGCCTGCCGCTGTGTCTGTGGACGGCCCGGCTGTGGCGCCCGCGGCCCAGCTTACGGCTAGGAGCGTCGCTGGTGATGGTGCCCAAAATGTCACTGATGGTGCGTCACAATCATCTCGCTGTGTGACATCAGCGGCTGTGCCTCCGGAAGCTGCTATCGTTTCGGAGCAGGAGACGGAGCACCGAACTGATGGTGCGTCACAATCTCGCTGTGTGACATCAGCGGCTGTGCTTCCGGAGGCTGCTACCGTTTCACAGCAGGGGACGGAACAGCGACAGTCAGCTGCTGTGGGTGGCGTCCAGGACAATGTGGCCCATGATGAATCTACTGGCCCAGGAGAACCAAACAGTCAGCTGAGTTGTGCTGACGAGGAAATGGAATCTGATCCCCACACGGTGTCTAATACTGAGTCTATTGAGGCAAAATGCAGTACAAACATGAGTTTGTATTCACTGGAAGAAATAAATGCTTTTCTGGATGAAACCTATAACAAGGCCATTAAAGTCACTGACTACTTCAGTGACACTGATAAATTCATTAAGTCTGTTGATGTGCTAAGAAGGCAGGTTGGTCTTGACCTCCTGGACGAAAGGAAACGTTTTCACCTCAAGAAACAACTAACAGCCCTGCGTAAAGCAGCAGGGAGAACAGGGGTCAAGCGCGCCCGACAGGAGGATTAAATGGCAGTCGTTCCTCTGCCTGTTTTACACATTTTTGGAATATTGTTTGATCAGACTTTTATATGACATTTCTAATTGACTGTCACGGAACTGGATCTTTACCTGCAGGGCATGGATGCCCCAACGTTTTCATTCTTTCGACAATCTGGACGAGCCTGCTGCGAAGATGACTTGCTTGAAAATCCCGCATGGTCTAAGGACTACAATCCATCTGAGATGAGGAAAATGTCTCTGGGACGTGCAACCGAACTGGCTGCGGCCGCACAGCGCTATCTCTGCTGCCGGAGGAAGGGGAATTGGCCTTGCTTAAGAACTGGGGGCCTCTGGCTCGTCTTTGCACGGACTACGAGGAAGACTCGCACTACTGCCACTGGCAATGTGGAATAGGTGGACTGCAAGGCATACTCTGTGTTGTGTGTGTGGGGGGACTTATGTTTACACTTTTTCCAATGTGAGACACTTGGTAGAATGATATTGGTGCTCTTACATTTTCTTGAATTGTGCAATAAAGGCATTTTTTAAAAGTCAAAGTCTCTCTCTCTCTCTCACACACACACGAACACCTCACAAAAAGTTAGGGATACTTAGCTTTCGGCTGAAATTTCAGAATGAACCTAAAATGCACTAGAACCTTTACAAGTGAACTTAATTTGACCTTCTCTAACCTTTTGAATGCACATGTCCAGCTGTTCAATGTTTCAATACTTTTTGCATAACTTGCTGTTCTCTAACAAGGTGCTTAATGACAAAATTCACAGCAGGTGTTTGATCCATGAATTGACCAATAAATTTTCTGGTTCAATTAGAATTGGTATTTAAACAGTCCTCTTCGTCATGCTGTTCACATTTTGACAACACAAGACCAAAATGACACTTAACAATTGATCAACAGTACCTCACCGTTGCGAGGCTTCAAACAGGATGCTCTCAGAGGGAAGTGGCCACTAAGAGTGTCACAGAGTGTCATCAGCAGGTTGCAACAGAGATACACAGAGACTGGAGTCACAGAAAGGCATAAAAATGGACGTCCATTGGCCACATTCCATGCTGATGACTGCTTCATTGTGAACAGTGTCCTGCGGAACCGGATGATGAATGCCACTCAAATCCAGGCACATTTAAGGGAGGTGAGAGGAACCCAAGTGTCACGTCAGACCATTCCAAACCATTTACATCAGTGTGGTCTGCGTGCTAGACAACCTGCAAGGGTACCTGACCACACCATCAGGCACAGGCGTCATCGTCTTGCATAGGCCAGGGAGCATTTACGTTGGACAAAGGACCAGTGGACCTCAGTGCTGTTCCTTGATGAAAATCAATTCATGTTGAGCAGAAATGATGGCCGCCAACAATGTTGGAGACGTCAAGGAGAGCGCTATGCATCAGCCACTGTTGTCACCAGATGCGCCTTTGGTGGTGGTGGTGTTACAGTCTGGGCAGGTGTGTCTAGTCCATACAGAACTGCCCTACACCTTGTGAATGGTACAGTGACAAGCCGATACTACCTGAATAACAACATTAATCCAGTCATTGTGCCCCTGCATGAACAACACAGGCCTAATTTCATATTCATGGATGACAATACTCCAGCTCATTGAGGTTGCACCATTAGGGAATGGCTGCTGGAGGCTGGGGTATCTCAAATGGAGTGGCCTGCACTTTCTCCAGACCTGAATCCCACAGAAAACCTATGGGATCAACTGAGTCGCTGTGGAGAAGCACATAACCCTGCATCCCACAACCTCAATGACCTGAGGGCCGCCCTTCAAGAAGAGTGGAATGCCATGCCTCAGCAGATAAGTCGACTTGTGAACAGCGTGAGACATTGTCAAGCTCTAATTGATGCTCAAGGGCACATGACAAGTTACTGAGACATTGACATTTTTTGTTGTGGTATACCCAACACTGTTGTTGGCTTTTGTTTCAATAAATTGTTTGAGATGAGGAAATCACCATTGCATGCTTCTACTTAAATGCCCTGCTTTCATGATATAATATCACTGTAGTGTGAACTTTTTACATTTTCCATAAATTTCATCCGTAAGCCAAATATCCCTAACTTTTTGTGAGTAGTGTATATAAAAAGGGAGATTCTAGTATATAAGGACTTCTGGTTTCAACTGTAAGTCAAAATCGAACTCATTCAAGGTACTGATGGGTTAAAAGCTTGTGTATAAATTTGAAGTCAATCCGAAAAGAAATGTTGAAGCTATACTGGCAACAACATAAAATGGACAGAAAAAGTACAAATCCCCCATCCAAAACCATAGAACCCCTTATTAGATTTATCTCAAAATCATATTTGTCCAAGGCATTGATGAGTAAAAGCAGGGGTACCCAACCTTTTTACACTTAAGATCTACTTTTAGATTTTTCAACTTCACAAGATCTATTTTACAAAAAAATTTTAAATGTTGTGATGCAAAAAGATGCAAAAAGTAGTTAATTTACAAGAACAAAGTTGAAGATTTACAAATGTATGTAGAAATTAATGAGAAAAAAGTAAAAAAAAATATGAGAAAGTTGCAAATTTTAAAGGAAAACCAATCATTTATGCATAGCATTGGTTCTTCAAATGAAATTTGTTCACTTATGTAGCATGATATGGGTGGGAACTGTGATGAGTGGGAGGGGGCAATTGTCTTTTTTTTCAGATTTGTGCATACGGCATGCTGAAAGGGATGCAGTCCACCAGACTGCCTGTGCCATGGGAGAAACTGAGTCAATAAATAAAGCAACTTTTTATGGAACCTGTGCTTTCAAATCAGAAGTCAATGCTTTTGACTTTATGACAGAAAGCAACCTCCATACATAGTCTGACAGCTCATTCTGCTGCAGCACAGCATGGTGATTTGGGTTGTGGGAGAAACAGCACTGTTTGGTTGTAGCTAATACACTGGACCTTCTTCTTTTACATTTGATTGGCGGTTGGCAACCAGCTTACAGGTGCATTACCGCCACTGACTTGATTATCATCACTCTATATCTTTGTATAAGGAGTTCTGAACAACTCCTTATGTGTGAAAAAATTATCCGTCCTTGGACTGTGTCCAGGAGCTGCAGTGTTGCTCGCTTGGCCTGTGTACGGTGAGGTGAGGGGATGTTTTCATGCCCTCATCTTGGTGTCCTGTGGATGACTGTGCTCGGAATAGCTCTGGTTGGCCTCGTGGTGACATTTTGCATTGGTGGAAAGCAGCCGTAAACCAAACCGAGAAGAAACGGCTGAGCAAGGTGCATTCCCGCAGCAGGCTGATCAGTTTCTGGCAGACCATCAATTTTTGGTGCGACAGCTGTCAAAGCAGCTGTGTGCGAAGGTTGCGTTCAAGCTACAATGTTGCTTAGCATATACGCTATGCTGCCATGTTTGGTTGCATTGGCAGTGAAGCAAAGTTGGGGGGGGACAGTGAGATACACATATCTTAAAGAATCTGTGACATAATTCAACCAAGACATCATTAGAAAGAAGATCTACTGTGTTTTTATTCTGTGTAGGCAAAAAAATTCAATAAAATTTTGTTTCCATATACTATCATAAATTACATCATGATGCAGACGATTGCGATGTTCGTTTGTCGAAACTGAGTCAAACAATGCCACCGCCGTTTTGTGATGTAATGAGGTGAACCAGATATGTAAACAAGCATGGCTGAGTACACTGAAGCGGAGGAAGTTGTGAGCGATTTCAGCGAAGATTTGAGCAATTTGTCGATAGTTTTTGAGGAATAAGCAGGATCGAGTGATGAAGAAGAGTGAGTTGGTTCTAACGAAGGACTGCAACCCTATTTATTTGAACCATATCGTTCAGGAAGTGAAGATGACTCGTACGTTTCAGAGGATGAAGGGTCCAATGGTGAAGGGTTAGAAATGGACATTGGTCGCCTCCAAAACACTGAATGGTAATATACAGATTGATCTAAATTTCCCCGATCAAGCAGTTGGGGAAATTTAAAAAAAAAAGCTCAGATATTCAGTTTCGGTAGGCAATGAGATTTATAAAAATGAAAACTGAAAAAAGTAATAGTATAACATTTTTTTTAACACAAAGTCATTCCATTTGGAGTAAAGTCAACACTCGGCTTCAAAATTCATAGGGGAGGATTTTACTTTGGGCGGAAAAAATCAAATCAAATCAAGTGTGCTAATTTTTTTTCTCATGTCGGGGAAATTCTGGTCACATTGGCAGGTTTGTAACCAAAACTATTAAATAACAATCACCTAACTGTTAAAAGTCTTGAGTCATACGTTATACGACATTATTTATGGGTCTTTACCTTCATAATGTGCAGATATACAGTATATTGATTTTTTTTTTCCACATAAGCCGATTGTTATTTAATCGTTTGGTTTACAGAAATTTTGGCTTCAATTTATTTTTTTATTTCCCCGATCGGGTGGTCGGGGAAATAAAAAAAAATAAAAAAAATGCTTAGATATTTAGTTTTGGTAGGCAATGAGATTTATAAAAATGAAAACTGAAAAAAGTAATATAACGTTTTTTAACACAAAGTCGTTCCATTTGGAGTAAAGTCAACACTCGGCTTCAAAATTCATTGGGGAGGATTTTACTTTTGGCGGAAAAAAATATAATAAAATCATGATCGCCTTATGTGGAAAAAAAAAAATCAATTACACAAACTCTTTTCCGGGCGCGTTTTGACACTGCTGCTTCTCTGCGCTGTTTTGATATGTTGATATCGTCTTGAGCTATGGGTTTTCGTTTAAAAACCATTGGTATGGCAGTCGGTTTTAGAACCCGTTTGTAACGAACTTTCAAGCCTAAAGATTCCTGTATAGCAGGCGCCTCCTCAAAACTGTCTGCAGTGAAATGATCGCTACAGAGTACAGACAGGGATGGCAACAGGAAATTCTGATTTCAGCTGAAATCTAATTTGGTCGATTGACTTATGGGGGGGCTGGGGGGGCGCAGCCCCCCTGAAGCTGGGAGGTTTTCAGTAAAACAGAAGTAATTTAGACTGAAAAAAATTATAAAAAAAAATGAAATACTAGACTTAGATAAATCATTAAATTTAATGAAAAGTTAACTTACTTTTTCTTCAATGTTGTCTCACTGTCTTTAGTCCAACATATTTAACAGTTCTATAAGAGTTTATTACACTATTTACACTGGTCACCAAGTCACTTCTAATGTGAAACTTTCTTCCTTTTGGCAGCAAGCTGCGTCAGTCTCTGAACTTTGAACTTCATCTCCTTTTCTGGTTTCTTCAGAAATTGTCCGAGTGTTTCTGTTACCTCGTCGAACTTTGAGCCAATTTGCACCTTTACCGTCACTTTTCTCTCAAGCCAGTTCAATCGGAACTTATTTTTGACACTTTTGTCTATTTCTAGCACTGATGACTCCTGATCTTTCGATAAAAATCTCATAATTCCGCTGAAAACAATACCGAAAGCTCAGAATTCCAACACAAACCAGGGATGTGATTCTGGGTTGGGGAAATTATCTGAAAATTTAGCAGGGGGTGTAGGGGACACAGTCCCCCAGCGGGGTCCGGGGCAAAGCCCCCCGAAGCTCCTGGGTTTTTATGATTTTTAAGTACCAGAACTGTGCTTAAATGACATAAAACAAACAGCTGAATGCCACTTATTACTGTATAATATTGACTTATGTTCCAAGAAGATAGCATTCCTAAAATATTCCAACAAGCATTATCCATCACATGCTTTAACACTTGATCAAATCAAACTCAGTTAATGTTATCTATTCCATAATAGAAATAAAATTCCAACATACCATTACTTTTTATAATTTCAGCATTCATTTCAGATCACCAGTTTCAATCTCCATTGAGTCTTGAGCAGTTCATTTTGCACAATCACTGATGTAGCAAAGTCTTAGAAATATTCAAAAGTTATGAGTCAATGTCCACTGTGCACTGTCAATTTCAAACTGTTTGGAATCATAAAAGTAATCTAACTAAATTGTTTTGCTATTTTTTTCTCCTCAACATCAATGTCAGGGCGCTGCAGGAGTTTTGGGGGATGGTTAACTTTTATTACAGTTTCCTCCCCCGCGCAGCCCAGCTCATACAGCTGTTGTACGCCGCACTCAAGAAACGGAAACTGGCGGACAGAGTCGACTGGACTCCTGAGCGGCAGCAGGCGTTCTGAGGTTAAAACAACTCTGGCAAACGCTGCACTACTGGCGCACTCAGACCCGGCGGCTCGGATAGCGCTCACTACCGACGCCTCGGACATGAGCATAGCGGCCGTCGTGGAGCAATGCGTTGCCGGTTCTTGGCAGCCACTCACCCTTTTTTTAGCAGGTCTTTGCATGACAGTGAGCGTAAATACAGCGTGTTCGACAGAGAGTTAATGGCTCTCCACCTTCTCTTCCAGTTCTGCCTGAAAGGGCGCACCTTCACTGCGTTCGTGGACCACAAGCCGCTAACGTACTTAACGTACTTTATCTTCCTGGAAGATAAAATAAAGCGGAATTCGGCGAATTAGTGGAAAAATCACATCCCTGAGAACATGCCGCCATGAATTTTTGACAAAGCATACAACGAGCCATTTGATTGGTCCAATCGTTTGCAACTATCCAATCGCAGGGCTGTTCATAATACAGCAGTAGCTTGAGTACATAACATCCGGGTTATCGCAGGAGACTTGACCCAGGGAAGCGCAAAGCGCTTATGTAATCGTGTTGATTTTCGCTAAAATTGGTAACAGTAAGGTACCTTACTCCTCCTAAAATTTTCTCAACGGATTTAGACGATTCACAGAAATGATCAATTTGAAAATAAATCGGCGGAAATCCGCGGATCGGCGGAAAATTACCATCCCTGTACAGACGATGGTGTTGGTTGCCATTTGTCCCTTGTTCTCTGTACTTGCTTCGCCCATTTTTTAAGAAGATCTAGATCTTTTGGGAATGAGAACAGGCTTATACGTTCACTGGAGCAATTACAACACCCAGCCGCCATGCAATGTTTCAGCATTTCTTCGCTGATATAGAAGCTAAACAGCTTGTTTACATTGACAGCACACGGATCAGCCAAGAGGAAACTCACCTCATGACGTCACATCCGGAAACGAGGCGCGTCTCAGGATATCGCGTTAGTGCAACATGGCACTAAATTTGAATTCACTTAGAAATATTTTTCCACTTATGTAGCATCCGAAGTCAACAGAACTAACTATGTGGACGATTGAAGATAAACTCATACTGAATATTGATCCATAGTTCCTACATCGTGTCACAGACACTTTAATGTAGTGTGAGTTCAGGTCTGGACTGATTTGTGATCGACCTATAATCATCTCAAGATTGACTAGTAGAGTCCAACTGATTGGTTGGACACACTTGAGTTAAAGCGCCTGTACAAATTTGAAGTAAATTCGATCAGAAATGTAGAAGCTATACTGGCGACAATAGAAAATGTCAAATGGACGAACAGATGGATGCAGGGAGTATAATAAAGGTTACTAAACTTTTATAAATGGACACATATAAGAAGATTTACTCAAGAAAGAAAAGGAAACCGGTGACTAAAATTTTGAGGCTGAAAGCATTTATATTTATTTTCTGTACAATAAACCAGCATGTTAGGAGCCACTAAAATTAACCTCTTCTCATTCTCAGATATTAAGAGCTTTTCTCTCTTGGGGCTCAAGAGAAAGCAACCTAGTATTATGGCATTTCCTCTGCTACTTAGAGGAACTGTTATCTGTGTGAGAACAGACATGGAAGGATAAAATTACAACATCCACATTCATACAAGCATGGCACACTGGATAGTTTCAAATACCTTTCAAAAGCTGGTGCATTTGCCTCAAATCCCCTTGAGAGTTTAACACGATGAGAACCAACCTGCAAAAACACAAGTCAAGTGTCCATGTAAATACAAAAAAAAAAAATAAAAAAAAATACATAAGCACAATTGCACGCTGTATTGCAGATGGACAGAAAACCTGATGATGAACAAGGAAGGTGGAAAAGGAAGTATAGACAACATCTGCAAAAGGGAAATGAGGGCTTAATAGGTTCCAAGAAAGAAAATGGCATGGAACAGCAGCACCGACACAGTGTAGGAAGATTGATCCAAAGGCAGTGAGCAGCAGAGAACGCTTGTCATTTGTCTCCCTCCAACACCTTTTGAATAGATTCACAGTTTCCCTTCATCACATTTAGCCTACTTTTGCCCATAAGAATTCTCCTATATACAGCTCTTTCCTATTAGGAATATACTGATACAGAGTCCATCATGACAAACATACAGTTACAATCAAAACTGTTCAACCCCCAATGTAAATTAGGTTGACTGGCAAAATGCACAAACTAGCAGCTGTTTGCAATACACAGATCAAACAAGAACAATTTAAATAGCTCAACACAACTAATATTATAAGTGGTTTCTCCAAATTCAACGCAAAATGCCACTTTTAACGACTACTGCAGTTTCAAAATTAATCAACCCCTTCATGACAAGCGTCTTTAATACTTAATAGAGCACCCTTTTGCTGTTATGACCTGCTGCAAATGTGATGCATTGCCAGACACCAGCTTCGGACGAATCTTAGCCTATTCCTCATGGGCAAAGGCCTCCATTTCACAAATATTCTTGGGTTTTCATGCTGCAACCACCTTTTCAAATCCCACCAGAGATTTTCAATGGTGTTCAAGTCAGGTGACTGTGATGGCCACTCTAGTATCTTCCAGGACTTCTTCTGAAACCAAACCCTGGTAGACTTTGAGGTATGCTTGGGATCATTGTCATGCTGGAAGGTCCAATGACATCCAAGCTTCAGCTTCCTCACAGACGGCATGACATTTTCTCCCAGGATTTCCTAATATGTGATTGAAGCCATCTTGGCTACCACACGCAGCAGGTTTCCAGTGCCAGAGGAAGCAAAGCAGCTCCAGAGCATCACTGTGTCACCGCCATGCTTCACTTTACGCATGGTGTTCTTTTAGGTGTATGCTTCATTCTTTCTCATCTAGACATACCCCTGATCTATAAGCCTGAAAAGTTCCAGTTTTGTTTCATCGTTCCACAAAACAGAATCCCAAAACCTCTTTAGTTTATTCATATAGTTTTGAGCAAACTAGAGCCAACTTTTCGGGCCTATGGATCAGCAGTACGTCTGGAGGATGAAGAATGAAGCATATGGTGAAAAGAACACCATGCCGAAAGTGAAGCATGGTGGTGGCACCGTGATGCTATGGGGCTGCTTCGCTTCCTTTGGCACTGGAAACCTGCAGCGTGTGGTGGGCAAGTTGGATTCAATCCCATATAAAGCTGAAACTTGGGTGTCACTGGATTTTCCAACAGGGCAACGACCCCAAGCATACCTAAAAGTCCAACGTTTGGTTTCCGAAAAAGTCCTGAAAGATACTAGAGTGGGTATTACAGTTGCCTGCCTTGAACCCCATTGAAAATCTTTGGTGGGATTTGAAAAAGGCAGTTGCAACACGCAAACCAAATATCAGTGAAATGGAGGCCTTTGCCCATGAGGAATAGGCTAAGATTCGTCAGAACGCTGCTAGAAGCTGGTGTCTCGCTATGCATCCCATTTGTAGCAGGTCACAACAGCAAAAGGGTGCTCTACTAAGTTCTAAAGACACTTGTCATGAAGGGGTGAATAATTTTGAAACTGCAATAGCATTTAAAAGTGGCATTTTGTGTTGAATTTGGAGAAACCACTTGTAATATTAGTTGTGTTGAGCTATTTAAATTGTTCTTGTTTGATCTGTGTATTGCAAACAGCTGCTAGTTTGTACATTTTGCCAATAAACCTAATTTGCAGTGGGGGTTGAATGATTTTGATTGCAATTGCAACAGTGGCTGCCAAATATACATGATCATGCATGACTATATCAGGACAGCTTAAACAAGACACTTGCACAGTTGATGTGGGTTGCAAGATTGCACAATACACAGCAGGTCCCAACTTGCTCCACTGATTTCTTGCAATTACCATTTCTCTTCTTGGTGTTCACATCTACTCTTGGCCTTTCTATTAGGTCAAACATCACCAGGGAATGAAATACCACAACCATCTGCCCTATTTTGAAGGTCCTAAATTGTGCAAAATGATCTTTTTTTGTTTTTTACCTTATAAGCTACGCCCCTTGGGCACATATACTGATAAAATATGCTCATTTCACAAAACAATGCACACTGCTTTTTTGAGATAAAATTCTTAAGAAAATCAGATTGCACTGCCTGGGTTTTATGGCATCACGAACCAACAAGCCCTACCTTTATTTCTCTACATTATGACAAATGCACCTGACTGCCTTCTTACTTTTGATTGACCAACTCAAAAAACCTTCAACCAATCAGATAAGAGGCTCATTAATATCAATGAACAGGCTGAAAGCCAGCTGTTTCGGACAGAGCTAGTATAAAGACAACTTTCTGAGAAGCTGTAAAACACAGAAATGATGAACTTTAAAACTAGTCACCTTGTATGCCTTTGAAGAGCTCAAAACTTAAATTTAATCCCTGGAAGATGCACTACTTGGGACCTTTAATCAAATCCCATACTTATAATAATCACTCAGTTCAGGCAAAGCAAAGATGAATTCTGCAACCAAACCAGCAATTAATCTATACACCTGCAATTTTCTGTGGGTATTTCTGAGAACAGCACACCATACTTATGACTTGTACTGATTGTCATCTACCTTTTCATTTAAGCTTTGCAGCACAATAAATGTATGCATGTATGTAGAAGATGAATCGTCTTCCACTTAAAGTAAGTGTAATTCATATTTCCAAATGATAAAAAATATATGACAACTGTCTTCAGCCAAGGTTGTCACAATGATTTCTATAGAAAGTAACTACCACTTAAATTATTTACATTCTTTCTTAGTAAGACTACTAGAGAAGAACACAATTCAGAGTCAAATACTAATTCACAACTATTTCTAATATACACTAAATGACACTAAATGAATAACTGTTCTTTTAGATATAACTCAAAATTACAAAACTTGCTCAGCGAATCTTGGAGAAAATGGGGAAAAGAGCTTACAAGCCACAACTGGTAGAGGTACAATAACTAAGCTAAAGCAGTGCTTTAAAAGCAGGGCTACAGTTCTGTCTGAAAACAACCTCGATCCCACAATCCTGTGTTTTGACAAAACCAAAAACTTTGTGGACTGAATAGGTGACTAATATGGTCATATTTCAAGCCTGCAAGAGATTAAACAACCCAGTCATCCATATTAAGAATGAACACCTATTCAGGTGGGAATAACAGCAGGCTAAATAAAGTGAAAAGTTTCGAGGAGGTTTTCAGATCAGGCTCTCACCTGACCAAAGATGTCTGGGAGCTGAGGAAAACAGAAGAATGCCCTTAACAGACCGCTATGACTCTTATTAACCTCCCCCACTTTTTATCTAATTCACAGGCTCTGCAATGTCATGGCAGGAGAAAACCAGTAATGACATTTATTTGGGTATCAGATTGGTATTCTCGTTCTTGCTTCAGATGTCTAAAATAATTAGACAAATAGCGTTTTCAAGATTTACACGATTTTCATCCATGGCCTTTGGCATTGCACAGAGAGAACACCTGTCTGCAGTATGAAAGCACCAGCACCAGCAGAGCCCCCTCCCAAAAAAAAACCCAACCAAACAAAAAAAACTTATACCAAGTGGGGGTTCTCATCCAGTCCATTAGGGTGCCGATTCTCATTCAGTTGCAATAAAACACCCTTAATGGACTTTTTCTAAACACAGTGACAAAATGTGTGAAAAACTATGAACATGACTCCCATAGGCTAAAAAAAAAAAAACATTTTACATTGTTTTAACAAACAATACAAAACACAGTAATTATAATAATCATAATAAAATGACTTAAGATATTTTGCAAAGGGTCTGTATATCCCACCAGTGGGTAAACAATATGATACATTGGTTAAGCAATATGATACATTAAATACATTCACAATAAAATGATTTCTTGTATTTTGCAAAAGCTCTTTGTTTGCTCCATTAAAGCTTCTGTTTATACACTGTGCAAGCAACTGATACTAAATGAGCCTCATCTAAAATTCTTCGATTAATGACATGTTTAGAAGAAATTATTACTGTTTTTATATAATATGGCTGAATATATGCTCACATGCATGGTTTAAGGCTAATCAAATGAGATACCTTTAGCTTTCATTACCTGGATTCCTGGTTGTTCCCAGAAGAGAGGAATGGACCCACGGATCTGAATGAAGGATGAAACTTTGTCATCCAGGAAGATAACCTGTTTAAAATGAGATTAGTTTGATTGAGTGAAGCTGTAATGCAATAAAACACGTGATAGATACATTTTAAGAAAATAAAATGACTTAAAACAAGTGAGGAGCTAAAAAGAAAACAGATCTTAAAGTATAAAACAGCCATCTCTATGGCTTTAAATGCAAAGCTGGGAAGGGTTGTTTACCAGCACAAAACAAAATATATGCAAAGGAGAAGAGATGGTGATGCCTGTCTCTTTGTGAGGACAGGGTATGTTTGATATACAAATTGCAAGCAAGCATGAGAAAACATTTAAACACCACAACAAGTGGTCAAACTTAGAACCATCTTTACCATTAGCACCAAAAATGCCAAACACTATAAAACTTAGCGTAATACAATCCAGGCAGCATCCTCTTAAGAAGCTGTTTTGTTCTGCGAATAAGTCGTTTGGACTGGTTTCCAGACTTTATCGGTCCCTGTTACAAAACTCCTACAGACACCTGGCACTGGGCGCTCTCTGGAGAGCAGACATTCCTGACCTGTGCCCTGATTTTGACTGGGATAATGTATGGGGTACTATTAATATAGCTTCCAAAAACCCTGACCATCAACAAATTCATTATAATTTTGTACACAGAGTACATTTAACATCTAAGAAACTTTATGCAATGAAAATGACTGCAGACCCCTATTGAACTCTTTGTTCTCTGAAGACAGTCCACACTTATTTGCACGTTTTGGGAACGCCCTTCATTGGCCAACTTCTGGAAGAAGGTTACTTCCACTGTTTCTAAACTGTTTGGGGTTACACTCTTTAGTTCTCCCATTACACTCTTCCTGGATGATTTGACTGGTGTGTATTTGACCCCTGTAAAGAAAAGAAGGGGTTCTTGCAGGACTTACAGCAGCAAAAAAAACCAAAAAAACAACCTGGTTGCTACTCATTGGAAGCCCCCTCACGTTTTATGTACACACACTTGGATTTTCACTTTTTTGGACATTGTTTATTTAGAGCTATCCACAGCTCACATACTTGGGACCAGGAACTCTACAATCGAGACTTGGTACCTACTTGCAGCAAATCTCCAATCCCTTTTTACAAATGATAATTAAAATCACTGGATCTGGGTCCCCTCTTTATTTCTTTCCCCCCCCCCCCCTGCATTTTCAATCTATTTTTGGTTAATCATGGATTTATCTTCCCCTTCCTTTTTGGAGGTATTTGTATTTTATACGGTATGAATGCGAGCCTACTTCAGTTAACATTATCGTTTTGTATAGCTGTCATTTTATGTTTGTTATAATAAATAAAAATTTGGTCACAAAAAAAGAAAGAAAAACAATCATTGCCCTTAATGTTGAATGTTCTCTTCTGACTTTGTTGTACTATATTTAGTGTATTTTATATAATAGTTCCAGCAATTATATATTGTTTGCAACTTTTTTCCTGTTTTTTCAAAAACAGGTAAAATATTAATTTATGTTCACACCGAAAAACAAAGAAAGCATGGTTGGTTATACAGTATAACATAAATGCCTTCCAATATGTTATAAAAGTACTGATAAGGGTATTTATTCAATTACTGTAATTACTGCACTGCTGTCCTTTGCACTTCTGACTGGATGCTAAACTGTGTTTCTTTACCTTGTATTCATACATGTGTAATGACAATAAAGTTGAATCTAATCTAATCTGTATGGTGATAAATGGTCAACTGCATCACTGTCATATTAATCCAGATCAGATTATCGATAGTTATGTGAATTTATAAATACATGCAAGAAATTCTATGACAATTAAACTGTAAAATACAGTGTCATGGAAAATATGTTTACAACCACTCCATTTTCTTTTAAACACAGCTGAAGAGCAATGCCATGCAAATTCTCAAAATACAAAAACAGACTCATCTACAAGATTAAAGACAAATTCAAATTCACCTGCTCAGTTTCTACAAAGTTGGCAACTTGCCCGTCATCATTTGTCCCTCGGACATTAAATCGTGTGCCAGCTCGCTCTGAGCTGAGACGGGAGAAAATGCAGGCCTTAGCCTGTTTGTGGCCTGCATAGATGGTCCTGATCTCCACACAGCCACACATCAGCCTCAGCAGCCAGTCATCACAATTTACTCCATAATGCTTAAGGTGCAAGTGCAGAGACTGGTTCCTATTGATTCATAAAGACAGAAACGATGGCATATAACTAACCATAAATGGCAAACAGTAGCTCCTTGTGTAACACAATCTAGACAAACATCTGACACATTAAATTCTGTAAATTAACTTTACATTTAGACATCTTCAGATATTTCTTCAGGTACTAATAAAACCAATAACTGCCTAATTTGTAACTACACAGCCTTGCAAATGTAATAAATATATGCTCCTACCAAAAGAAGCGGTTATCTGTAGTGTCTTCTAGAATCCTGCGATGTGCATTCAGACTCAAGTCCATGCTGACTCCCGTGGCAGACCAGGCAAAGTAAAAGTGTCCTGAGTTCAGGACCTTTCGCACATCAGAAATCCTTTCCTCATCTCCTGGATCGTTCTTCAGGGATATAAAGTCTGTCTGTGTTACCCTGAAAACTTCTGAATCCTGCACCTTGCCCACAGAGCTGCATCCTGTCACAACCACAAGACTGTGGAGCATCGAGTCACCTGCAGAAAGAAAAAAAAAACATGAAAAATGGATAAAAGGAAAAAAAATGTATGTGGTAAAGTAAGGTTATTAACAAAAGACACAAAAACATCACATTAACTTATGATTCATTTAACTCAAGTACCGTTCCCTTAAAAAAAAGATCAGGTCAGACAAATCTCTACATCCACAAGACTTAAATCTTTTGTGCTGCTTTTTTTGTTGTAATAACAAGAAGCTTCAAGGTCACAGTGAGGTCAGGAGAAAGCAGCTTATAACTAAGTAGGAAGAGGGCCTTCAGTCACACACGGTTCACTCAAGAAGCAATGAGCATAAACTATATTACTATCATCTTACCCAGGTTTAGGCGAAGAACACCAAGGATTCCATAGGCATCAAATATCTTGCTGTATGTACTTTTAATGGCCTCCTTTTCTGCTGCCGCTTAATAAACAAGAAGACGGAAAATGCAAAAAAGATACATTAGCACTGTAACATGCAGTCTGTACCTTATTAAATCATATAAATCACTAGAGTTGGAGATAAATTTGCAGGTGTATTCAACTTGTATTATCCTAATTTGGGTTATGAGTCTGAACAGCAGTTAAACCATTCCTCATACAGTGTCAAAACAAAATTCCTTACACAGAACAGCAACAGCTCCCGACTCAAACATGAGGCATTCCTCTCTGGCCCTAGTTTCCACTATGACACTGTAAGGTGGAGGATCCAACTTGTGATAAATGCGATATCCCTTGCTGAAGGCCATTGTTGAACGAAGAGGAAAAAACACCGCTGTGACCTGGAGGCAGAAAATATATATGTAAATCACAGATGAGTACAAATTTAGTGTTAAAAAAAAAATGCTGCATCAGATTGCTCGGTTCAAACGAGCATTGCATATCTGTACATTTAAAACTAAAATTGAAACACTGACGATGATGGGTCTATTTTCATCATATTTCCCACTTGGGTAATATATGCCACATGCCATTTCACTGTACAATAACTCACTCTAATGTTGAATTTTGGTCATAACAATGCTGCCATACTGCACCTTACAGTATAATTGGTACCTCGTATTTCACCCTGTGCCTTATAATCCTTCTCTGTACAGTCAGCACTATCCATTGACTCATAAGGAACATTATCTATTTAACATAGTAGTAGCCTATGTTGTACATACACCTATGTACAACAAGCATACAAGCCTATGTTGTAGTTATCTAAGCATTTTTACTTTACTTCCCTGGGTAACTCCTTTTCTGTTATGCTGCGTGTATTTCTGCTGGTTGGGTTGTCTGTGTCATGCTGCTGTTACACTGTAATGTCCCAGTTTGGGATCAATAAAGTACATCTATCTATCTATGTTGCTTAATCCAAGCAAACTTGGCATTGCGAAACACGAGTCTTGAAAGTGTAGCTAAGGTGCGGACAATGGTGGGCCACACACCAGTGATAAAAGCACGTTAACCCATTTATCAGGAGTAGGCTGAGATTATTAACTGCGGAAGGACAGACCGATAACGTTGGCTGCCAGTCGGGCCGGGGAACCGAAATATCATCCGCCGGACAGTCACGACTTTCGTTAGAAGGCGAACCAACGGCTAACGGTTACGCGACAGCACTAGAACGTTAGATTTTAAGGGACGGGTGTTCTGCAAACCGAACACGGGCTGAAGTATAAATCAAAAATAGGTGGATGCATCAACCAGTCTAAAACGTTAGCTGACAATGGACGCTGCCTGGGTTAGCTAGATTAATCACAGGGTTAGCTATCATTCGCTAGCTTACAATATTTTGGTCCTACTATCTGGGAGGATAATCAGGCAGGGGCTGCACCGTATAAACATGTGCATTAATTTTAAATCCCCAAATCTTCCCAAAACTGACGGTTTATATAGATTTTGCTGAAAAAAGGAGGCAATGTATCTCGTCTTACCACCTCCTCTGCCGGGTCGTTGGAACTCCGCTGTCACAACAAAATCCTTCCCGGTGTGTACGCGAAATGGTACAGTCCGACGCAAAATACGCCTACCTTGCTTAACACATAAAAAACAAAAATGCCCTATTTCGAACAGTTTAAAAATTATTGAGTTAATAATAAATATTCTCTTTAAATATTTTTAGTTTAAACGCGCACAATAACGTATTTATAACAGTCTTGTTTGCAAAAAGGGTCACAAAATGCTGTCGTCCGTTTTTGCTCATGATGGACAGCTAAAACAGCCAATAAAAGCAGATGAACACTCCCAGAGTCCAATCGTATGTAAGGGGGTGGGGTGTGGGTCATGACTGCGTTTCATAACATGGAGCGGCCGGTCAGTATAAAGCGAGAGATCTAGTCGTAAACATTCAGCGTGCAATAACCAGCTCCAATTAATGGGTAGGAGTATGAGTCAGAGAACACTTTAAAACTGGTAAGTGTTGACATTGTATTAATCCCAGACATATTAAAAAACTGAGCTGTTATTAATATTTTTATTGGGGTTATATGACGACCTTACGTAGCCCGTCCTGTAGCATACTGTGTTCTATATTATTATGCATAATGGTTCAATAGACTAACAGTTAATATCGAAAAAACCGTTTTTACTGCTTGAGTCAATTATCTTTGCTTACCCAGTCTTCCCATGGTCTCACTTGACAGGTGAAGGCTGTAACAACTTTTAGCAAGTGTTCTTTCTCTTATACTTATTTTTATGCACCTATTTTCTTGACTGTTTATCATTCACGTAGTCCTTAAATAACAAGAGCATCCTGTATATTCAATATGGTTGTCAGATATCTTTAAAAAAAAACTGGTATCACGGCAGGAAAATGTCAGTCTAGATCAGGGGTGGGCAGTGAGGGCCATTCCACTGCAGGTTTTCTGTTCCACCCAGTCTCTTTAGCAGGTGTTTGCACTGATCAGCTTCAAGGATTGCTAATCAGTGAAAACACCTGCTGAAGAGGCTGAATGTAACAAAAAACCTGCAGTGGAATGGCCCTCCATGGCACATGATTGCCCACCCCTGGTCTAGATATCTGTATTGAAGGTCTTTGGTATCAGCCAAATTGATCTTTAACTTTGCTTATTGTGTGTTTTTGGGTAAACACTGCATACATAGCTTTATATAAGTGCACAAAAGGACAGTTACTCTTAATGCATTGTAACTGGCTTACTAATACACAGTTATAATTGTGTAAAAGCAGTGTCAATGTCATGTTTTACATTATGACTTTAACTGTCAACTAATGTTGTAGTTGAGACCTCAGACCTCATCAAGACCAGCGTCTCCAAGACCTGCATACACGGTGGTCTTGGTCTCGACTTGGTCTCGTTTTGGTCTTGCACTGGCCTTGGCTACAACATTACTGTCAACAACTGTAACATGAAGCCAACCTCTAAATGCATTTGCTCTTTCTTTTTCTTGTTTAGGGAGACTTTTAGCCCCTCAAAATGAAGGGGCTTTATCTTGTTGAGCCCGTGGTTGCGCTTTACGCCTTCTCCAGTTTCCTCATGTATCCGCTTATACAGCAATATGTGTACCGAAGGCTTTGGCTTCAGATGACAAACAGCACCTATCCAGTCTCTGGCAGCGCATCCAGGTGTGCAACAAACGGCAGCAGCAACCACTCAAACTTGAATGAGGTTTGTCAAAATTTAACAGTACAGAGTAGAATTTTCTTATGTAGAATGTCTTTTCATATTCACTCATTCTGAAACAAGTGTGTCTTTAAAGTTTTACATATGAGTAAATATTGCCCCCTCCATCCCCCCCCCCCCAAAAAAAAATAATCTTGAAAAGGCTTGAATAATTTTAAAATGCATTTTTTGGGTACCCTTATCACCTCTATTACATCTTGTTTTGCATTGTGCTGTGTCATGCTTGCAGTTTTTCTTCCCATGAGATTTATATTCACTGTTGGTCTGTCCCAGCTCAGGAAATACTTGATTATATGATTTGTATTATATTAGAGGGTACATCTGTGTAGTTTACAGAGCTGCAAAAAAAGTGTTTGCCCCCTTCCCGATTTCTTATGTTTTTGCATATTTGTTATACTTAAAATGTTTCAGATCATCAAGCAAATTTTAATATTATACAAAGATAATACAAGTAAAAACAAAATGCAGTTTTTAAATGATGATTATATTTATTAAGAGAAAAAAGTTATCCAAAACTACCTGGCCTTATGCACAAAAGTAATTGCCCCCTAAACCTAATAACTGGTTGTGCCACCCTTGGCAGCAACAACTGCAGTCGTTTGTGATAATTGTCAGTGAGTCTTTTACATCACTGTTGAGAAATTTTAGCCCACTCTTCTTTGCAGAATTGTTTTAATTCAGCCACATTGGGGGGCTTAAGCTTGAGGTCACAAACTGATGGCCGGACATTCTCCTTCAGGATTTCTGCTACAGAGCAAAATTCATGGTTCCATCAATGACAAGTTACTCAGGTCTTGAAGCAGCAAAGCAACCTCAGATCATCACACTACCACCACCATGTTTGACTGTTGGTATGGGGTTCTTTTTATGAAATTCTGTTTTAGTTTTATTCCAGATGTAATGGGATGCAAACCTTCCATAAAGTTCAACTTTTGTCTCGTCAGTCTACAGAATATTTTCTCAAAAGTCTTGGGGATCATTAAGATGTTTTCTGGCAAATGTGTTATTTTTGGTCAGCAGTGGGTTTCGCCTCAGAACTGTCCCATGAATGCCATTTTTTGCCCAGTCTCTTTCTTATTGTTGAATCATGGAGCAGTGTCCAAACTGAGGCAGGTGAGGCCTGCAGTTCTTTAGATGTTGTTCTGGGTTTTTGTTTTCCATCTGTTTTTGAATTTCTTTGGATCGCAGCATGACGTGTTGCTTTTTGAGATCTTTTAGCCTACTTTACTTTGTCAGACAGGTTCTGTTTAAATGATTTCTTGATTCAACAGGTCTGGCAATAGTCAGGCCTGGGTATGGCTAGTGAAATTGAACTCAGCTTTCTGAAAAAATGTGGTTAATCACAGTTAATTCATGATGTAACTGGGGGGGGGGGGGAGTTACTTTTTCACATTGGGCCAGGTGGGTTTGGATAGCTTTTTTCCCTTAATAAAATAAATCATCATTGAAAAACCTGCATTGTGTTTTTACTCTGGTTATCTTTGTCTAATATCAGTTTTTTTGATAATCTGTGACAAATATGCAAAAATATAAGAAATCAGGCAGGGGGTAAATACTTTTTCACAGCATACGTACAAACACTGCTCAACATGTTGGAATATGAGAATTTTCCAGCTATTTCCAGCTTTACAAAGATTTCCAAAATTTCAAACAGCTTTTCTTTTATTGTTTTTGTTCCACTTGACTATAAGAGCTATGAATAGGCAGAAATACTGTGCAGAAATGAAGGCAATTTTAGACAAATCAATAATTCTCTTCACATGAGCATCACAAGCAGTTTATTTATTAACTTAGTTTTTTCAGAAATTCCATAAACGTTTGTAAAATTATGTCAATTGTTTCTAGTTGTTGTCTTAGACTGGTGTGATAAAAAGCCCCGGACAATCTTTTATCACTTGTTAAACATATCTGTTAAAGTCTGTGTTTGGATTTTGCTTAACAGAATTTATTTTGAACCAGTGTCTTCCCAGCTGTGGTACTGTGTGATGAATAATAATCTAATGTTCAAATGGGCCTGTAACTTCTGCACAGTACTGTACTCAGACACTAAAATTCTGTAGCACTAAGAATATTTGATGCTGTGGCAGCTACTTCTGTCTCTTGTTTTCTGTCTGATGATGAGATCAAATATGCTTTTTAATGTAGCCACCAGTACAAAATAGTCTTGTTTGTTCCATTGACTATCCATGTCTATTCTTTGCTTTTTTCTGTCATGGCAAATCAAAAATTTTTGACTTTTGGACCTTTAAGATACTCACATGGAAAATAGATTTGGAAAGAAAAATGGTTCTAAATGAATATTTATAGATTCTGACATGCTTATTTACCGGAGTGGTGGCCTAGTTGGTAGAGCATCCGCCCCACACCCGGGAGGCCGGGGTTCAAATCCTGGCCGGGTCATATCAAAGACCATATAAAAATGGTACTTTCCACCTTCTAGCGTGGTGCTCGGCATTATAGAATGGGGAAAGTAAAGTTACGCACAGAGATACCAGAGGACTGACCCCCCACTGTAGCTTTCAATACTTACAGTAGCTGTGTGGCCTAGGGTCAGAGAAACGGAGATAGGCGCCGCCCCATACACCAAATGGTGTTCCACATGCTGTGGAAGGGAATTAACTAACTAACTACATGCTTATTTACACATATTAGCGCCACTTTTATTTAATTTGTAACTATTTTCATTGCACATAAAATATTAGAATACTCAAAAATAAAGTTTACAAGGGCTGCACGGTGGCGCAGTGGTTAGCACTGCGGCAGCACAGTTTACCCTTGGCCGGGGGATTGTGGGGATCGTGGGATCGTGGGTTCGATCCCAGCCCCCGACCAACAGTGATCTGTGTGGAGTTTGCATGTTCTCCCCGTGTTGCGTGGGTTTACTCCGGGATTTCTCCGGTTTCCTCCCACATGCCAAAGACATGCATGTTAGGTTAATTGGCTGTTCTAAAATTGTCCCTAGATATCTGTTTCCTATAGGCCCTTAGAATAGAGGGTTAGTATTAATGAAAGCGCTTTGAGTGGTCTTTGTGACTAGAAAAGCGCTATATAAGTGCAGGTTAGTTAGTTAGTTAGTTAGGTTATTCTTGTGATATTCTGTAAGAGTAAAATACAAATGAAATATTACAGAAGTGAAAGCCAACACAGTAACAGGAAAAACCAGACTTAAAATAATCACCCCTGCACCTGTCACACTTAAGGCTTATTATTTACAGTACTGAACAATAGATCCTTTACAAAATCTTATATGTGAGCCTTTGATATCTTCCAACCCTTATGAGGCCTGCTGTTACAATAGAATCCAGGCAGGTTTTTTTTTTTTTTTTGTCAGCTCATAAATAATTTTTAGACTAAATCCTTGTTCTCTTTCTGTATTTCCAGGAGGTACAGAGGCAAGCATCTCTCTTCTCCCTTTACTCAGAGCTCCTCTCCACTGTGCCGTCTCTTGTGGTCACTCTCATGCTGGTTGCCTATAGCGACAAAGGAGGACGCAAGATCACCATCATCATGCCTTTGATTGGCACATTAATCTATACCTTAACATTCCTGACTGTGTCCTTCTTTGAGCTCAACATTTACTTGCTCATTGGTGGGACACTCCTCAGTTCTCTGTTTGGTGGTTTAGGCACGTTTCTTGGGGGCTGCTTTGCCTATATCGCCGACTTGTGCAAGGATGATCGTCAGAAAACGTTGCGCATGGCTGGAGTGGACATGATGATTGGCTTGCTGTCTGGAGTGGCTGCAATATCAACAGGCTACTTTCTGAGGGCTGCAGGCTTTAACTGGCCCTTCATAACCTCCGCACTGTGTCTGTGTTTTATTCTTCTCTATGCAATTTTCATTCTAGAGGAGACAGTGAAGAAGGCTCCCACAGATGATGTCTCAGAAGGGACTCCTCAGCCCTCCGCCATAAAACAGATGCTCTTCGGGGTCTACCGGATGCTGACTCAGGCCAGCTGCAGGTGTAAAACTATTTTGGCGCTCCTGATGATCATCTTTACAAGTTTCTCATTTGCCTATATAGGAGGGATCTCCTTAGTGACACTGTATGAACTCAATGAGCCACTGTGCTGGACGGAGATTCTGATTGGCTATGGCTCAGCACTGTCTACTACAGTGTTTCTGACCAGTTTTCTTGGGGTATCAGTGTTGACCCGCTGTGGTGTACCCCAGCTGCTCATTGTCCTACTGGGAATTCTGTCGGTGGCATCTGGCATGATCTTGGCAGCATTTGCCAAGACCACTGTGTTGATGTTTTTAGGTAAGGAAGAAAAGACCCAGCAAATACTGTGCTACCCACACCAATAATGTACAGTGCTTTTGATCATCTGTTTTGTTAAGCTAGCCACACAGCACAAAATAATCTGGCTGATTCTGACAGATCAGAATCTTTTGGTGTTACCCAGGCCTTAAGGTGGATTCACACTACAACATTTAGACCAACTTTTACTGACATTTTGGCAAACGTCTGGCTCTGCTGACAAAAGTTAATGATTGCTGGTGTTTGTTGGCAAACGCTGGCGAAAGTTGTGTTCTTTGAAAATTTTCAGCATGCTGAAAATTTACCAATGTTTGGAAATACACGTTGGTGAAAGTTGTGCTCATTTTGTAAAAGTTCCTGAGCGCTGGGCTAAGTTATGCAGAGTTTGCCTAAGTCAGCCTAAGTTAAAGCTGGGTTCACGCTGTAGTGTTTGGACCGACTTTTACAGACGTTTTGAAAAATCAGAGGAATACTTAGCGCAGTTCAGCTGACATCAGCGTCAGGTGAAGCTCATATAAAGATCAGTGGTTGTGGAGGCTTCTTGCCATCCTGGACCTGCTTCTGGAGTGAACACATCTCCCTTGGGCATACGCTTCAGTATTTATTTTCGTTTGATATTCCTATGTAGTTACTTCTGCCTACCCTTTTCCCCTGTTCATTCATTCATTCATTCATTCATTCATTCATCTAAAAAAAAAAAAAAAACTAGAAAAGCACTTTGAGAGTTCATACCTCCGCCAAGGCTCCTTCCTTTCCCCATCCATCTGTTTGTATCTCCCCGCCTCCATCCCACCATACATTGCAAGATTGGGCCTTGGTAGAGGTATGCGCTCACAGATCAGCTCCAAAATGTAATGGGTTCGTCTGCAGGCCAAGGACCATCTCTGGTTAAAATGTCAGCAAAATCCATCCAGTAGTTTTTACATAATCCTACTAAACCACTGCAAGAAGATTGAGCCTTGGCGGAGGTATGCAGTCATGGATCACCCCCAAAAAGTAATGGGTTTGTGTGTAGGCCAAGAACCACTTCTGGTGAAAATTTCATCGAAATCCATCCAGTAGTTTTGGAGTATTGTTGCTAACAGTCTGTGAGGATATAAGAGCCTTGGTGGAGGTATGCATTCTCAGATCATCTCCGAAAATGTAATGGCTTCCCCTCTAGCCCAAGAACCAACTCTGGTGAAAATTTCATCTAAATCCATCCAGTAGTTTTTGTGTAATCCTGCTGCACAAACGCAAACAAAGCCCTTGGTGGAGGTGTGCACTCTCAGATCATCACCAAAATGTAATCATCTGTTCCCCGTGCCATGATACACCTTTCCTGAAAATGTCATCAAAATCCATCCATAAGATTTTGAGTTATGTTGCTAACAAACAAACAAACAACCGCCGGCAAAAACATAACTTCCTTGGCGGAGGTAATAATAATGCTACAGACTCCAACACTAAGTCCACAAGTGAAATGTGGATGGAATTAAAAAAAACCCCAACTATTTAGTGAGTCATCATATAAATAAAATGATGGGTGATCATATCTTGACTGCTACAACTCTCTCCATTAAAATAACATAAAATCCCATTAAATGTTATTTACTTTTTGATACCACATCAGCACTGTTTGATTCCCACAATGGAAGTGAACCAGTAAATCCTGGAGAATGATTACGCACAGAGCAGAAAATTGAGAACAGTAAATTTCTCAATGAGGATATTTTTTTTTTCTTTTGGGCTGTCACATTTTTGGGAGATTTTATATATATATATTAAAAATATTTAAAAACATGTCATACACACCCTGTTATCACCAAACAAATACTGTACATTGTCCTTTTACATATATATTTTCTTTTTTTTAATCTCCCCTTCTCTATATTTCTCTTTCATTTGTGCATGTCTGAACTGAGTTTTGATTTAAAAACATCTGTTTTCACCAGCATTTCAGTCAGCGTTTGCCAATGGCGCTTAACTTAGGCTGACTTAGGCGAACTCTGCATAACTTAGCGCAGCGCTCACGGACTTTTACAAATTGAGCACAATTTTCACCAACGTTTATTTCCAAATTTCGGCAAATTTTCAGCATGCTGAAAATTCTCAACCAATACAACTTTCGCCAGCGTTTGCCAACAAACACCAACCACCATTAACTTTTAACAACTTTTGCCAGCAGAGCCAGACGTTTGCCAAAACATTAGTAAAAGTTGGTCTAAATGTAGTGTGAATCCACCCATAAAAGCAGGTCCAGGATGGTAGGAAACCTCTACAAACGCTGATCTTTATACGAGCATCGCCTGACGCTGAGGTCAGCTGACCTGCGCTGAGTATTCTTAGCTTAAGTTAACCTAAGTTGGCTACTGCTACACATACACTAGCCTAAGTTGCCAAAGGTTTGACAATGCTGAATGCAACGTTGGGAAATGCGAGCAAAAGTTCGTAAAAGTTGGTGTGTGCTCACGAACGTAATTTCACCAACGTTTGGACTGACTGGTAAAACCTCTAACTTGCATTGTTTGGGCTCACAACAGTTTCTCATAAAAAACTTCCCCAGTAAGCCATGTAAGAGGGCCTCCTGTGAATAAACGCACCAAACAAAATAAGAGTAAAAACAAAGTGTACAAAATATATAATTTTGGCAGCAAAAGTCTAGGAAGAGGATGTAATATACTCATTTATATAATAGAGAATTTCATCGTCATAAAAACAAACAAACATGCAGGCTAGTTGCGTTGTTGATATAAGCAAGTATTATTGTGACTATATAATGTTTAGAAACACTAGTTTGGTTTCCAGTTCTTTTATTGGATTATTGCATTGTAAACTTATTAAAGCAGACCTGTTATGATTTATTATCTAAGCTTTATTTTATTGCCCAGATTTAAATGAGGTGGCCTAAAACTCGTCAGGAGTAAATTCAGTGTCTTTAAGGTGTCTCTGCCTCTGCAGAAATTTCAGGTTTTATATATTTACAGATAAATATTATCTTGTTTTTTGTTTACCACAGTGAGGGTGCCCATGCTTCTGGCTATAATGCCCTTCCCCATCCTTCGCTCCATGATGTCAAAGATCATCTCAAAGTCTGAGCAGGGTGAGTGGGTTTAGTAGGACTTTACATAAACCACCAGATCATGTCTGTTTGTAGAGTCGGGGTCCACTCACCACCACTTACCTGCTCAAGCAGCTTCAGGGTGCACTTTAAAACAGAGTACTCCAAAGTTGTGTTGGCTTTAGCTTGAAACTTCACTTTTTATTTTTTGTCTTCTGCTTGTTTTTTTGCAGGAGCGTTGTTTGCCTGCCTTTCCTTTATGGAGAGTTTAACCACAAATGTATCATCTGCAGTCTTTAACAGCATTTATGCTGCTACAGTAGCATGGTACCCAGGTTTTAGCTTCCTGTTATCTGCAGGTCTGTGTGTGATCCCTTTATTTGCCCTTGGGTAAGTAAATAATTTTTGGCTCCATATTTAATACCTTAAGCTAGACTTGCACTTTTGCTTATTGTATTACAGTTTACACGATTTGATTAGAGGATCATGAATTTAGAAACCAATAATCCTTTTGTACATAACGTGTTATTTTTCAATCTCCTTTATAAAATAGGCAGGTGATAAAATAAAGGGACATTAATGAAGGGAAAGCATTCACACTGGGAAGTAACTAAGTGCACCACAGGTATTTAAGTGTGTACTTTTGGTCACCATCTTGGGTACAAAATTGAATGGATGACTAACTAGCTGGCTAGCTGTCAGGACTTAATGTTATACAGGTACATCTGAAAAAAATTAGAATATCATGAAAAAGTTCAATATTTTTTGTCACTCATTTCAGAAAGTGAAACCCATATAGTATATAGATTCATTACACAGACAGTGATATATTTCAAATGTTTATCTATTTTAATTTTGATGATTATGGCTTACAGCTCATGAAAACCCAAATTCAGTTTCTCAAAAAATTAGAATATTACATAAAATTAATTTTAAAAAATAGTTTTTAAATAGAAATGTTGGCCGAATGAACCATTCACTCTCACATTCATACCTAAGGACAAGGATTAAGCGGAGGAAGATGGATGGATGGATGGCCCAATGAAAAGTTTGTCCATGTACGCACTCAATACTTGGTCGGAGCTCCATTTGGATTAATTACTGTATCAATGTGGTGTGGCATGGAGGTGTTCAGCCTGTGGCACTGCTGAGGTGTTATGAAGGTCCAGGTTGCTTTGATAGTCACCTTCAGCTCGTCTGCATTGTTGGGTCTGGTGTCTCTCATCTTCCTCTTGACGATACTCCATAGATTCTCTATGGGGTTTAGGTCAGGAGAGTTTGCTGGCCAATCAAACACAGTGATGCCATGGTCATTAAACTAGGTTTTGATACTTTTGGCAGTATGGGGGGGGGGGTGCCAAGTCCTGCTGGAAAATGAAATCAGCTTCTCCATAAAGCTTGTCAGCAGAGGGAAGCATGAAGTGCTCTAAAATTTCCTGGTAGCCGACTGCGCTTACTTTGGTCTTGATAAAACACAGTGCACTTACACCAGCAGATGACATGGTTCCTCACATCATCACTGACTGTGGAAACTTCACACTAAACATCAAGCAACTTAGATTCTGGGCCTCTCCACTCTTTCTCCAGACTCTAGGACTTTGATTTCCAAATGAAATGCAAAATTTATTTTTATCTGAACAGAGGTCATCTGCTGGTGTTTGTCCACTGTCTTTTATCAAGACCAAAGTCAGCGCAGTCGTCTACCAGGACATTTTAGAGCACTTCATGCTTCCCTCTGCTGACAAACTTTATGGAGAAGCTGATTTCATTTTCCTGCAGGACTTGCCCCCCCCCAACACTGCCAAAAGTATCAAAACCTAGTTTAATGACCATGGCATCACTGTGTTTGATTGGCCAGCAAACACTCCTGACCTGAACCCCCATAGAGAATCGATGGAGAATCAAGAGGAGGCTGAGAGACACCAGATCCAACAATGCAGACAAGCTGAAGGTCACTATCAAAGCAACCTGGGCGTTCATAACACCTCAGCAGTGCTGCAGGCTGAACACCTCCATGCCACGCCACATTGATACAGTAATTAATCCAAAAGGAGCCCTGACCAAGTATTGAGTGTGTACATGGACATACTTTTCAGTCGGCCAACATTTCTATTAAAAAATTATTTTTTAAAATTAATTTTATGTAATATTCTAATTTTTTGAGAAACTGAATTTGGGGTTTTCATGGGCTGTAAGCCATAATCATCAAAATTAAAATAAATAAACACTTGAAATATATCACTCTCTGTGTAATGAATCTATATAATATATGGGTTTCACTTTCTGAAATGAGTGACAAAAAATATTGAACTTTTTCATGATATTCTAATTTTTTGAGATGTACCTGTATATAGTACATGTTAGTGACATCACACGCTAGTGCATTTTGATCTTGACACAATAATTAACCAGTCTCCATTGTCCTATGTCACAGTGAACACTGTCGAAATTACAGATCACTAGGCTAGTGTTTGTACTCAGTCTCACATAGACAAATAACATGCCATTCTAAAACTGTCCCTGGGCTGCAGATAATGTTTTAACCATGATTTATATCCATTTACAATATTTCACTACACACAGCTGTGCCAGAAGGGTTCATGGCATTCAGGTGTTCTGGTAGTAATGCTGGAGTAAATGCAAATTAATTGCCCTCATCATGGTAGCTCTTATGATTATACAACACCTCCATAAAATCTTGCCAACAAATCAATAATCTGCTCAGTCTTTGACCAAATAACTTCCAAACACTTATGCTATTGTGGACGTAACAGACATGCTGCAGTAAGGGTCACATTGACCAGGCAGCTGCTAGCAGTCAGCTACAGCTGTACAAGCCACATTAAAATTACTAGGTCTAAAAAGAAATGTTGTTTCTACATGTTAAACACTAATAATATCTTCTTCTCCAACTTCCTCATATTGGTTTCAACAGCCTTCCAACACCTGGCATGTGTCATGGAGGGAAGCCTGTGAATATACCATGACTCATAGCAGCTCCCATAGACTAAGCAATCTTCACTTGTTTACCTTTGCTAATTTATTTGTTGATCGCTGCCTTCTAAGGTATGAAACAGGCAAAAGTTATTGTTATAATCCAGGGGACGTAGATATTCTGAATTGCTCTAGACAGTTATGAATGCCATATATTTTTCATGTATAAATCCTATTAGCTCATCATTACCCTGTCATACTGATGTTGTGTAAATAGAGCAGTTGCTCATTTACCTCTTTAAGCTTCTATATGTACCTTGCTGTTGCAATTTTGTCCAAATTTGCGAGTTGTTTAGAAAATAACAACGGTTCTCTATGGGTTTTGCTGCTGTATTAAATGCTAACTGTCTACTACACACACACGTTTATATAGTTGTCATGAACCGAGCCGGTGTTTTCTTCAGGCTCGGTTCTGGCCCTTCTCTGTGGCTCGGGTATCGGGTTATTTATGTAATTGGGTTATCTTTTGAGTTCTTGTTGTTTTTATGTCTTTGTCCTTTTCTTTTCTGTGCCCATAGCCACCGCTCTGGCCAGCGGCTGTTAGGCAGCCTCTTTGACCTACATTCATGTGGGCGTTGTCTAACACCCGCCGGTCCGACCACGTCCTCTCTCTCTTGACAGCCAGCTGATTCTACTCCAGTGATTGTCATCCTTGTGCCTTGCCCAGATGTACTCAATTGTGGAGCCAGCAATGCTTGTACTTAAGCAGCGTTTGCCAGTCAAGCATTGCTGGTCCATTGAATTGTCCATTGATATACATAGTCGTGTGTGTACTGTGTGCCACAAAGTGTTCACCACTTCCACTTTAGCCGTGGTTCTCCTGCGTCCTTTAAGCGATGTCGGCTCTGGGACGCTATTGTGGTTAGATCGCTTCTCCTTATGCATTCACTGGGTGATGCTGGCCCAGGAACGCCAATTGTGAGTTTCTTTGTATTTTTGTACATCCTCACCTTTTTGGGAATTGTTTGTCATTACTTTAATAAATGTGATGTGGTGTAACCCTGCACTTAAGTCCTTCTTTCTACCCCTCTGTGTACTGCGTAAAAGCGCGTGGGGAGGCCCTTGACATATAGTGTGGTTACATCAATGTGTGTCAACTTCCCATCACCAGTGTAGAAAGATGTTTTGTTGCTAGTCTTGACAAGGTGTAGAATTGAAAAATGTGCTCACTAACATTAAAATACAAATGCTTTGATTGTCATTTCCAAAAGTGCACAGCCTGTTATGTTTTTTTGATCATGCTACACTGTCAAAGACTTGTGCACAACACAAATAAGTATGCAGTCATTATATACAAAGCATAGATGACAGTTGTAAGAACACTAATTTTTTTAAATCATTCTTAGTGGTACATTTATTTCCTGAAAATAAATGTCACCATGTCATGCCTAAAGAAATGTTTTTGGTCTGTAGTCACTAAGAAGAAGCACACTGGCACATAAGAATCAGTTCCTCATTCCACTATAACTTCTTTCTGCACACAACTCTTTCTATGTGCAGTTATGTGTAAGATGTTTTTGCACCTAATGGTTTGATTTAATTTTCCATATATTACACAATCAGCATGTTTACTTGATTAAAAATAAGTGCAGATTTTGTGGCATTCATTGACAAAGCAGTACTGCTTAGTCACTTACAGCCGTGGACAAAATTGTTGGTGCCCCTCTGTTAATGAAAGAAAAACCCACAATGGTCACAGAAATAACTTGAATCTGACAAAAGTGGTAATAAATCAATAGCAAGGCCCCCATTTCAGCAATCACAGCCTAACAGCAAGAGGCAATCCCATCACCAATGAACTTTAAAGTATATTTTCATGTTTGCCTTCTGAATACTTAGGCAATTCTTTGAACACAAAATTATGTAGTAATAAGAAAATTGCTGCAGTTTAACAGTGGTCTGTATCTCATTTAAGATATCTTAAAAGTGTGGTGGAATTTGTAAATGGTTACATTTTTGTCTCTCTTGTGTTCATCATTATTGCAGGGTGGTGAGTCTGATTGGAGTGGACATTGCCAAAGAGGTCAAGAGGCCAGAACCGGGTTTCATCTCAGAGGATGATCATGTTGATCATCAGAGTGACAACAGTCCTCTAATTACCTAAGGCACATGGACTGCCAAAACTTCACAATCACTTTGATTAATTACTCAGAAAGTTTCTTTTCTAAAAGTACCTCAATTATTTTCAGCTTTGAGTGTCTATGCAAGTTACAATTTTGTCTCTTTTCTTTAATTGCAGCATTTGTGTTTCTAGGGATATTGCTAGATTTTATTGACTGATTGCTGTGTGTGAGGATTGTTTCTACCCCCAATAGAATTTTTAATATAAGTTTTGATAAAATGTGTTAAAAACATCAGTAATCTGATTTCAATTAAAAAAAAACAAAAAAAAAAACTTCTTGAATTGTTTCTTGAGGAGGTCTATGCCAGAGTAGTTGAGGGGAGAGTCCGGCCTTTTGTTGAGCCTCGGATTCAGGAGGAACAGTGTGTTTATTGTCCTGGTTGTGGAACACTGAACCAACTTTTTACCTTCTCATGAATCCTCAAGGATGTAAGTTTGCCTAAATAGGACTTGGAGAAGGCATTCAGTTGTGTCCCTTGTGGTTTGTTGTGGGGATGCTTCAGGACTATGAGATATCAGGCCTGTTGCTATGAGCTTTCCAGTACCTATACGGCCACTGTGAGAATTTGATTTGTGTTGCCAACAGTGACATATCCTGTTGATAATTTTTTCAACAGGATTGCTAGGCACTGCAAAAAAAAAAAAAAATAAAAAAAAAAAAAATGGAGGGTGCCATGCTTGGTGGCCACAGGATCTTGTATTTGCTTTTTGCAGATGATGTGGTCCTGTTAGCCTCATTGAGCAATGACCTGTAGGTCTTACTGGGGCAGGTTGCTACTAAGTGAGAAGCACCTCCAAGTCAGAATCCATGGTCCTCAGCCAAAAAGGATGGATTATCCTCTCTGAGTTGGGGATGAGATCTGGCCCCACATGGAGGAGTTCAAATATTTTGGGGTTCAAGAATGAGGGGAGAATGGAGCAGGAGATGGACAGATGGATTGGAGCAGTGATGGGGATGTCGTACTTGTCTGTTGTGGTGAAGAGGGAGCTGAGTTCTAGAGCAAAGCTGTCTATTTATTGGTCAGTCTACATTTCTACCCTCACCTATGGTCACAAACTTTTGGTAGTGACTGAAAGAATAACATCAAGTTGCTGAAATGAGCTTTCTCTGTATGTTGGCTGGACTTGCCCTTAGAGATAGGGTGAGTCTCAGAGTAGAACCACTGCTCCTCCACATTGAAAGAAGCCTGTTAAATTGGTTTGAGCATCTAACCAGGATGTCTCCTCGACACCTCCCATGTGAGGTGTTTCAGGCATATCCTACTGGGAGGAGGCCCCAGAACAGACCCAAGACATGCTGGAGAGAGTACGTCTCCCTACTGGCCTGGGAATGCCTCGGCATCCTCCATGAATAGCTGGAGGAGGTGACCAGAAAGGAAGGTCTGGGCTTTTCTTTTTAGACTGCTGCCCGTGACCTGGACCCCTAGACCAGTGGTAGAGGATGGATGAATAGATGAACGTATTTCTTGAGCTGTTTGGGAAGATTTTGTCCCACTAGTATTTACACAATGATGCAATAATAGCACCAGTGCTGTCTTAAAGCAGCACTATGAAACTTTCTGGTTACTGGTAGGAACACTGAAAAAAACTTCAACTGGCACTTTTTAAAGCCTGAGTACAAATAGCCAATCGCAGGGTGCTTTGTTAGCTGGTGGCAAAAAGTCATGCCCCATGATTGGCTAATAGTGTAAAATGTGCCAGTTGTAGTCTTCAGTGTTCCTACAGGAACAGGAACGTTTCACAGTGCTGTCACCAGATATGTATACTATATAAGGACTAAATAAGACATGGTTATCCACCAAGCTAGTTGCACTCGGCCAAGTGCGACCGCCACATTGACCAGGTATAGAAACACAAACAAGTCATTGTGCCACATAGGCAATGTACGCCATTTTCTTCTTTCTACTGCCCTTTACACACACACACACACACACACACACACACACACACACACACACACACACACACACACACACACTACATATACTGTATTAAAAAACAACCTTTATTTCACTGGCTGATATTAAATCAGACTAAACTGTTCTTGTTTTAGGTCAGTTAGGATTACCAAAATTATTTCTATTTGCTAAATAATTTTTATATTTGCCAAATATTTTTTGAAAATTTTATATTTCTTCAAAGTCAAAAGTTTGCATACATTTCCTTTGTATTTGGTAGCATTGCTTTTGAGTCAAACATTTTGGGTATTCCCCCACAAGCTTCTCACTATAGTTTGCTGGAAATTTGGCCCAGTCCTCCTGACAGAACTGGTTTGACTGAGTCAGGTTTGTAAGCTGCCTTGCTTGCACACATCTTTTCAGCTCTGCCCACAAATTTTCTATAGGATTGAGATCAGGGCTTTCTGATCGCCACTCCTAAACACTGATTTTGTTGTCCTTAAACCACTTAAGGTCTTTGTCCCTGTGTGCATTTGCATACTCTCATCTGGCTTTTTTATGTTGCTTTTGGAGTAATGGCTGCTTCCTTGCTGAGTGGCCTTTCAACCATGTTGTTACATGACTTGTTTCACTGTGAATATTAACACTGTTTTACCAGCTTCAGCCAGCATCTTCACAAGGTCTTTTGCTTTTGTTCTAGGGTGGATATGCACATTTTACACAAAAACATGTTCATCTCTGGGACACAGAATCCATCTCCTTTCTGAGTGGTATGATGGCAGGACATTCCCATGGTGTTTATACCTGTGTATAATTGTTTGAACAGATGAACGTGGTACCATCAGGCATCTGTAAATTTTACTCAAGGATGAACCAAACTTGTGGAGGTCCACAATTCCCTTCCTGATATTATTGTATGTAAACTTCTGACTTTGAAGAAAGTAACAAAAGAAACAACAACCCAAAACTCTCATTATTCTGGCATTCAGCGAATAGAAATAATTTTGGTAATCCTAACTGACCTAAAACAGAAGAAGTTTAGTGTGATTTAATATTAGACAGTGAAGTAAAAAAAAAAGGTTATGTGTCTTTTTACACAGTGCATGTATACTTCTAGTTTCAACTGTATTTTGCTGTTACAGGTGATGGAGGCTCACTCAGGCTATGGTGGAAGTGACATTCACTCAAAGGTTGATGTGCCATCAAAATAATTTTGGAAATGCTACTTTAAGGTAGAAATGTTGCAGTGTTGCATTAAGAACAATATATGAGGTGCCATAAATATGTTCATGTGCTAATCAGTTTTATTTGGAAACAGTTGAGTGGTTTTTAATAAAAACTGTGTTCTCTAGTTACATTTTGGATGTATAAAGATGATATGAGAAATGGAAAAGCTTAATTTGATTGGGAAAGCAAACCCTTCAAGTTCTGCAACTGATGTATGGGGCTCAAGAGCTAATGATGGTTTTAAAAGCAAGGACACTGTGATAATTGTGAGTCTCATGTTCTGTGTTGGCCAGACCAAAGACCTTGAGGACTACCTAACATTTCTTTTGCTTATTGTCGGATAGGTGTCTGTCATAATGATCAATCTTCAGTCTTCTTCTCATCAAATCCATCCCTGTCACATTGTTTTAAAGACACAAATGTTGAGTTCAGTTTTTGAGAAATAATTACAGGTAGTCTATCACATGTAGATGCCGATCATTGGGCACCGATGGTCAGAGATGATGAAATCCCGGCTATAGAAAGTCCTATCCTATATTTGTTCCAGCCACTCACTAACACAGCTGATTGCTATAAGCACAGCTCCACAGCAGATAAACTCATTACTTGTAGGGCTGTAATTAACGACTATTTTGGTAGTCGACAAATCTTACGACTATTTTTTCAATTAGTCGACTAATCACGATTTTTTCTGTCATGTCCATCATCTCTGCTTCCTGTTGGCATGGCTCCTGTTCAGGGCTCCAGTGCATGTTTTACCTCACTTGTTTAAGTCTGCACACCTGAGAATATCGCCTTGTTCCCAGTCTTTAACATTTAAAAAAAGGTACCTATAGCTAAATAAAATAATGACCCATCAAACATAAGTTTGAAGCTTGAGCAACACAATTATCAGACATTACAAAACCATAATACAGTGGTGTAAGAAAGTGTTTGTCCCCTTCCAGATTTCTCATTTTTTTGTATGTTTGTCACACTTAAATATTTCAGATCCTCAGACAGATTTAAATATTAGACAAAGATAACACAAGTAAACACAAAATGCAGCTTTTAAATGATGTTTATTATTAAGGGGAAAAAATCCAAACCTACATGGCCCTGTGTGAAAAAGTGATTTCCCTTATGTATGGAAACAACCTGGGTGAAGGATGAGGCACGATGATGGTTGGTGAACACAGCTTTATTGAACTATGTACACAGTACAACACATGGCAGGCACCAGCGTGGGCATCCGGCAAAGAGGCCGTAAGATGGTGCCCCTGCCTTATATAGGGCAGTGTGGTGACGTGACGGGAAGTGCACGTCACCACACTGCACTTCACAATAAAGGTGCCGTTTAACACATACAACTTTTCTCCCCCCTTTAGAAAAGTCCAAAACCACACACACAATTGCCCCCCCCCCCCCCAATTTGGGACCCGAATCACACACTAAAATAACAAAAAATAATGTGCTAAACTGGCCTAACACACTCACTCAAAATAACCTGAAATAGGGCTGATGGGTGGACTACCACACAGCCCACACGTCGTGGTGGATTATTCTGCCACCCATAGCTAATGAAAAGTCCATCAGTAAACTAAAATTACTTGCCGTGTTCCTAAACTAAACCATAAACACATAAAATAACCCCATACCATAACATTCACATAAAACACACAAAACTATAAACAATTTTTCATTTGAGTGGAAAAGTTGGAACTTGCTTGGGGGGTCCAAGGCAGCCTCTCAGCAGGCGCGCCCTTGGAGGCAGCAGGCCCCCGGAGCGATGACTGATCTTCTGGATGACAGGGCCTGGGTCCCACACCTCCATCACTGACTCCCATCCAGCCTCGCCACCTGAAGTGTCCTCCTGGACACACTGCAGCTGGTTGGCATGCCTCATTGAGCCATCGGACAACCAGAAGCACGCCGCTCCCAACTTCGCCACTATCCGCAGACGTGCTTGATGTTTTGCTGGCTGTCGTTTGGCCCATCTTCACCATGGACGTTCATCACCCCGAACCAAGTCCATAACCCGAAGTGGAATTTTACTCGTCCGATGTGCTGCTGCTGAGCATACGGTAACTCCATGCTCGTCGGTCTGGTCCCGTCCTCTTCTATAAACGTTGTAGTGTTCACCATTGTAGCTGCAGACCCCCCACCCAACTGTGGCCAAGTACCGGAGGCATCTGGGGCTAGCACACTGGTGTCACTCGCTGACGCAGGTGCCTCGCCGCCACGCTCGGCACCCCCCTCTACCATGTCCTGAACACCGGCACTGAGACCCTCCCGCACTGAACCTGAGTGAAACTGGTCCTGCTTGACCGCTGTGGCATCTATTAGCTCTTCATACTGTTCACTCCCAGTGTCCGTCGGGGCGGGCAGGGTGATTTCTTGCTTGGGTTTCCCGGGTAAGACAAACGGCACACCCTGGCGTAGTGATTCAAACGTCCACATCTACTACAATATTTTCCTCTTGCCGGGCAATTCCTCACTTTATGGCGGTGCGTCACGGACCCACAGCCCCTGCAATGGGAGTTTCCCGGGGCAGACCTTCAGCTGGCAGCATTGATTTCCCAATAATCTTCATCCAAGCTATCCTTGATTTCAGGGTCCGCAACATTAGCTGAGGCGGGCGGCTCCATCGGCTTCTGTGGCTGGCGTCAATTTTGCTCCACAGCTAGCTTCTCAATGGCTTCCAACCAGAGAGCTAGCTCAACTGCTTCAGCTAACATCAAGTCATTAGGCGCCACTAATAGGGCACCACTAATAGCCGAGCACGCAGCTCAGCGTTGCACGTGTGCTCTGCTAGTTGGCCGCGTACCATCTTGTCTTCAAGCAGTCGAAAACGACACTTGCTAGTTAGCTGCTTCAAGTCAAAGACATACAGGTGGATAGACTCACCTACCCACTGGCGTCTCTGGTGAAAACAAATTCTCCAAACTGTCACGCTGTCTAGGGTGGAGAAACGTTTAGCTAGCAGCTCCACAACGTCCTTATAATAGTCTGCCATGCTGAGTGTCTGTAGGACCCTCCGGCCATCAGTACCCAGGTTGTGGACAAGAAGCGCCAGTGCCCTCACCTCATCGAGCTTCCCGAGGTCCAGCGCCGTAATATACATTTGATAGGCCTCCAACCAATGCGGGCACAAAACTGCTGGTTCGCCCAGGAGCTCGAGGAAGGAAAGGAGTGGCGTTATACACGCCTCCATGAGTTAATCCGATGTCGCCAAATGTTATGTATAGAAAATACCTGAGTGAAGGATGAGGCACGATGATGGTTGGCCAACGCAGCTTTATTGAACTATGTACACAGTACAACACACGGCAGGCACCGACGTGGGCATCCGGCAAAGAGGCTGTAAGATGGTGCCCCTGCCTTATATAGGGCAGTGTGGTGACGTGACGAGGAGTGCACATCACCACACTGCACTTCACAATAAAGGTGCCATTTAACACATACAACAACCCTCTAAACCTAATAACTGGTTGGGCCACCCTTAGCAGCAACAACTGCAATCAAGCGTTTGCGATAACTGGCAATGAGTCTTTCACAGTATTGTGGAGGAATTTTGGCCCACTCATCTTTGCAGAATTGTTGTAATTCAGCCACATTGGGGCTTTGAGCATGAACCGCCTTTTTAAGGTCATGCCACAGTATCTCAATCGGATTCAGGTCAGGACATTGACTAGGTCACTCGCAAGTCTTCATTTTGTTTTTCTTAAGCCATTCAGAGGAGGACTTGCTGGTGTGTTTCAGATCATTGTCCTGCTGCAGAACCCAAGTGCACTTCAACTTGAGGTCACGGACAGATGGCTAGACATTCTCCTTCAGGACCTTTTGGTAGACAGCATAATTCATGGCTCCATTTACTACAGCAAGTATATCAGGTCCTGAAACAGCAAAAAAGCCCCAGACCATCATACTACCACCACCATATTTTGCTGTTGGTATGATGTTCCTTTTCTGAAATGCTGTGTTACTTTTACGCCGGATGTAATGGGACACACACCTTCCAAAAAGTTCAACTTTTGTCTCGTCAGTCCACAGAGTATTTTCCCAAAAGTCTTGGGGATCATCAAGATGTTTTCTGGCAAAACTGAGACAAGCCTTTATATTCTTTTTGCTCAGCAGTGGTTTTCATCTTGGAACTGTGCCATGCAGGCCATTTTTGCCCAGTCTCTTTCTTATGGTGGAGTCATGAACACTAGCCATGGTTACATGGGCAAAATTTCTTCAATCTGATTCCAATTCAGATTAGAACTTTACTGTTTACATGGATCCTGAAAAAGTTGATCCGATTAGGACGTGCGTTTCCATGTGTCATACGTTTGAACGAACTAAATCATTTTGACATGCGCACAATTATTCGACATTCCGGAAATAGTAGAAGGAGCAATTTCCGATGTAAACAAACCCACTTTGTGTCTTTCTCTTTTTGAAATGGACCTGTATTGTGCTATTCAGACTGTACTTTTACTTCTGCTGGTCTCCATAATGAAGCTACAAGTACATACTTCTGCATATGACGAACAGAGGGAGACAGCAGGACAATACAGACCAGTTTTGTTTTACTCCCGCCATGTCTTCTGCTAGCTGCTGTAAAGGCGGAAATACGTCACGTTGACGTGTGGCTGATGTACAGACATTTGCAGTAAACATATTTTTGACCCAAGCTTCGGAATAAGTGTTGATATGCACACCAATCGGACGAACAATCGGCATAACCCACCCGTCTCAATCGGAAGGAAATTTTGATCCAAATGAGTGTGATCGGGTCAGAATATTCAGATTGGCGTGTTTACATGAAGCATTTTTATTCTGATTGTGGGGAGCCTTGAATTACGAAACTGAATTGCATTTAATTCAAGTTTATTTCAAGCAACCATTCCCACAGTCTGCTCTCATTCTTGAGTAGAGAACAAAGAGGAGGACACACACCAAAGTCCTCACCTTTAAACATTCTCACATCAAAGAATCTCCCTCGCAGGGGAGGTCACTCTCACATCAAAGAATCTCCCTTTATTCACCTACATCAACCTTTTATTTACATAACTCCCCTCCTCTCTCCTCTCGAGCCTCAGAGGTCAGGAAGCCTTCTGTCCACACCAATGTCTTCTCTCTCTGTCCTCCACAGGGGCTCCGGCTCTCCTTCATCGTGAGGTTAAATCAAATATGCATGTGTCCCACATATACACGTACCACTAGCTAAATCACATCTTATGTCCAACATGTACATGCACCACTACACAGCCATATAACCCCCCCCCCCAAACGATGAAGAACGGACTATTCCCTAAAATTCAATAACATCTTACTGACTACTGTATAATCAACACCAACATTCAGTCTGTGCGCCGCCTTGGCTTCAGCCATCTGCCGAATCTGCTGTGAGTTGGCCCCTCCGGCTCTGTTGACTGAGGGAGAGAGTGATTATTTGCCCCCTGCGGGGGCCTGCCCCGTCGAGGCGCCACAGCGACCGGCACAGACCCGTCCTTCATGACAAAAGCAGGTTTTAGTCTGTCAATACTGACTGTCTCTTTTCTGTCTCCAAAATCTAGCACAAATTGCTTATCACCCGCCTCCAGCACTCGAAATGGCCCTTCGTAAGGTGGTTTGAGTGTTGCTTTTAGGGCTTCGCGCCTGACAAAAACGAAATCGGCATTTTTCAAAGCCTTGGGGACGAAAACTCGTGGAAAAGCGTGATGAACCGGACCCGGAAGCGTGTCTGCTCCCGTGCCAACTAACGGTCCAAGAGCAGAGAGAGGTGGAGGCTCCGGGTGCTCTGGTAAAAACTCGCCTGGCAGCCTAAGAGTTTGTGCGAATACCAGCTCCGCTGGGGAGGCGTCTAAGTCCTCTTTGGGCGCAGAACGCAACCCCAATAAAACCCATGGTAGTTTATTTACCCAATCTGCATCCGTGAACGACGCTCTGAGTGCTGCCTTCAAAGACCTATGAAAACGCTCGCATAAACCATTAGCCTGAGGTTGGTAAGCCGTAGTGCGGTGAATTTTGGCTCCCAAGCCGTTGGCCATCGCTGACCACAGCTCAGAGATGAATTGAGGTCCTCTATCGGACGTAATGTCCGACGGAACCCCGAAGCGCGCCACCCAAGCCGTTAAAAAAACGCGAGCCACCTCCGCGGCTGTGGTCGTTGCAAGCGGGACCACTTCCGGCCAACGTGTGGTCCGGTCCACCATTGTCAAAAGGTGCGTGAACCCCTGTGATGCCGGTAGGGGGCCCACAAGATCGACGTGCACATGGTCGAACCTTCTGGCTGGAATGCGAAACGGTTCCAACGGGGCTCTTGTGTGCTTGTGAATTTTGGCCCGTTGACAGGAAATGCAGGCTTTTGCCCATTCCTTCACGTGCTTGCGCAGGCACGGCCAAACAAACTTTTCCGCTACCATTTTCACCGACGCGCGCACCCCCGGGTGCGCCAGTGAGTGGACCGAGTCAAAAACACGGCGGCGCCACGTGGCCGGAACCACCGGACGCGGGCGCCCCGTCGACACGTCGCAGATCAGGGGGAGCATACCGGTTTGTAAACACTTGCTCTCCAGCCTTAACCCTGTTGGTCCAGACTGGAGAGCGCGCACGTCCTCGTCCGCCTCCTGGTCCGCTGCCATGGCTGCGTAATCTATACCCACGTGCACCGGGGCTGCGCGTGCCACCATGCCGCTCCCCTGCGGTGTGGTCACGGTGGCCCGTTCTGCCTCTGCGCGTGGTGGAGTCGTGAACGCGCGCGAGAGACAATCTGCTACTACATTGAATTTGCCCGCAACGTGCCTAATGTCAGTGGTAAATTCCGAGATCGCGGCCAGCTGCCTCTGCTGCCTGCCTGACCACGGATCTGAAATTTTGGCCATGGCGTATGTGAGCGGCTTGTGGTCCACATAAGCGGTGAAGCACCGCCCTTCCAGCCAGAACTGGAAATGACGAATAGCCAAATGCAGCGCCAAAAGTTCTCTGTCGAACGTGCTGTATTTTCGCTCAGCCGCACTTAAGGATTTGCTAAAGAAAGCTAACGGCTGCCAAACCCCGGCGACCTGTTGCTCAATAACGGCCCCTATGGCTAAATCTGAAGCGTCTGTCGTCAGCGCGATACGTGCTGCCGGGTCTGGGTGGGCCAGGAGCGCAGCGTCAGCCAAGGCTTTTTTAACCTCTGTGAACGCGCGCTCCCGCTCCGGGGACCATTCAACCGCCTGGGTTGGTTTTTGCTTTTTGAGCGCGGCATATAACGGTTGCATGATTTGAGCTGCGTGGGGCAGGAATCGGTTATAAAAATTCACCATCCCCAAGAATTCCTGCAGTGATTTGACCGTTTGTGGCTGGGGAAAATCCACTACCGTGCGTACTTTATCTGGTAACGGAACCGCTCCCTCTGGGGAGACGCGGTGACCCAAAAAATCGATCCGCTCGACGCCGAACTGGCACTTGGCTGAGTTCACTATTAAGCCGTGCTCTCCCAGCCTCCTAAAAACTGCTGTGAGGTGCGTTTCGTGTTCGTCCTCCGAAGTACTCGCGACCAAAATGTCGTCGAGGTACACAAACACGAAAGGGAGATCGTGTAACACGGCATCCATCATCCGCTGAAACGTTTGCGCCACCCCTTTGAGACCAAACGGCATGCGTAAAAATTCGAAAAGTCCGAATGGGGTTATTACCGCTGTTTTAGGAATGCCCTCCGGTTGGACTGGGACTTGGTGATAGCCGCGAACCAGATCAATCTTTGAAAAAATGTGCGCCCCCGCCAGGTGCACCGAAAAATCCTGAATGTGCGGGATGGGATAACGATCGCGCGCCGTAGCATTGTTTAACCTGCGGTAATCACCACACGGTCTCCAGGAGCCATCGGCTTTCGGGACCATGTGCAGCGGCGAAGCCCACGGGCTTTTTGACCTACGAACGATGCCCAGCCTCTCTAGGCTGGCGAACTCCTCGCGCGCAATGGCGAGCTTAACTGCATCCAAGCGCCGAGCTTTTGCAAACACAGGGGGACCAGATGTGGGGATAAAGTGTTTCACCCCGTGCTTCGCGACTGTCGCTGAAAAAGTGGGCACAGTGAGCGCTGGAAATTGGGTGAGGAGTGCGTGAAACTTACCACCTGCTGTAGCGACGTGGGTCTGTACTGGTGGCGGGGACACTCGAGCTGAACAGGGGAGAGAGTAAAAAGAGAGCGCATTTACCAGCCGTCTATTAGCAAGATCAACTAACAAATTGTGTGAGCACAAGAAATCCGCGCCCAACATGTTGAAACTCACCGCCGCTATTACAAAAGTCCATTCATATGTGCGGCCATGTAAGCATAAAGGCAAGGTCCTTTTCCCGTAGGTGTTGATGCTCGAGCCATTTGCCGCCGTAGCTCCGCTACCGTGGGGTCCAGCCACCCGGTCCGCGTATGTTGGGGTGATGAAGCTTACTTGGGCTCCGGTGTCTATGAGGAACTCTCGTTCGGAGCGCGCATCCATGATGTAGAGCAGCTTGTTGCCTTCACCGAGAGTCGAAGCTGCTAGCGACCCCCGGTCTTGCCGTTTCCCAAACTCCTGAAGTTGCAGGGCGGCACACACCTGCGTGCCCTCTCAGCGAATCTCCAATGGTAAAAGCAGAGATCCTCTCCTCCGCTGTGTCGGGGCCGCGCCTCTGCCACCGGACCAATGGCTTCACCTCGTCGCGGCCGTGCTGCCGCCATCGTCGGCCAGCCTGGGTCTGCCGCCTCTGGCTCCCCGCTGTCGTGGGTCGCCGTTGCGGTTGCTTGCCCGCCGCAGGCGTCCAGAATCCCATCTGCTTCCTGGGCCAGCTCCCGGAACTCCTCCAGGGTGTGACACTTCTTGCCGGCCAGCGTGCTTCTCGCATGCGTCGGGAGGGTGGAGAGGAAGATGAACTGGAAAAGGAAATCATCGTTGTCCAACCCTCTCAGCTGTATCATCTCCTCCATCAGGGCGCTCGGCCTGTGTCCTCTCTGGTCTAGCAAAGACAGGATCCTCCTCACCCTCACTTCGGCCGAGGGGGTGAAAAACTTAATGAGGGTGGCTTTCAGCTTGTCGTACCTGCCGGTCGCGGGTGGCTGCTCCACCAAACTCTGCACACACCGAGCTGTGCTGTTATCCAGTTTAGCGATGACATGGTGGAATTTAGTGTCATCCACCGTTACTCCTGCGAGGGCGAACTGCGACTCCACTTGCAGGAACCACGACCATGGGTTATCCTGCCAGAAATCCGGCAGCTTGACGGCCACTGCATTCGCCAGCTCGGAACTCTGTGAGTCCGGGACCCTGAGACCTTCTCCGGTCATTCTCAACGTCGTTAGTCACCAATGTGGGGAGCCTTGAATAACGAAACTGAATTGCATTTAATTCAAGTTTATTTCAAGCAACCATTCCCACAGTCTGCTCTCATTCTTGAGCAGAGAACAAAGAGGAGGACACACACCAAAGTCCTCACCTTTAAACATTCTCACATCAAAGAATCTCCCTTTATTCACCTACATCAACCTTTTATTTACATAACTCCCCCCCTCTCTCCTCTCGAGCCTCAGAGGTCAGGAAGCCTTCTGTTCACACCTATGTTCGAGCCTCAGAGGTCAGGAAGTCTTCTGTCCACACCAATGTCTTCTCTCTCTGTCCTCCACAGGGGCTCCGGCTCTCCTTCATCGTGAGGTTAAATCAAATATGCATGTGTCCCACATATACACGTACCACTAGCTAAATCACATCTTATGTCCAACATGTACATGCACCACTACACAGCCATACTGATCAGGCTTTTAATCCGGTTACTTGTGTCCATGTAAACATGGCTACTGACCTTCACTGAGGCAAGTGAGGCCTGCAGTTCTTTGGATGTTGTTGTGGGGTCTTTTGTGACCTCTTGGATGAGTTGTTTCTGTGCTCTTGGGGTAATTTTGCTCAGCCGGCCACTCCTGGGAAGGTTCACCACTGTTCCATGCTTTCCCCATTTGTGGATAATGGCTCTCACTGTGGTTCACTGGAGTCCCAAAGCTTTAGAAATGGCTTTATAACATTTTCCAGACTGATAGATCTCAATTACTTTATTTCTCGTTTGTTCCTGAATTTCTTTGGATTGCAGCATGATGTCTAGCTTTTGAGAATCTTTTGGTCTACTTCACTTTATCAGGCAGGTCCTATTAAAGTGATTTCTTGATTGAGAACAGGTGTGGCAGTAATCAGGCCTGGGTGTGGCTAGAGAAATTGAACTCAGTTTTCCAAAGATGTGATAAACCACAGTTAATTTATGCTTTCAAGGAAGTGGGGGATCACTTTTTCCACACAGGGCCATGTAGGTTTGCATTTTTTTTTTAACCCTTAATAATAAACACCTTCATTTAAAAACTGCATTTTGTGTTTACTTGTGTTATCTTTGTCTAACATTTAAATTTGATGATCTGAAACATTAAAGTGTGACAAACATACAAAAAAATGAGAAATCAGGAAGGGGGCAAACACTTTTTCATACCACTGTATATTTAACTCATAATGCTCAAACAAGAAAAGTGGCAATTTTTCATGTTTCAGAACCAGAAATATTTATGTTTTTTAGAATTTTTCCTGGAAAAGGGCCCACAGGCGATTAGTTGAACATCAAATTAGATGTCGATTAATTTTCTGATGATCAACTCATCGATTAGTCGACTAAGCATTGCAGCGCTAATTACTTGCATATTTAAGAGTAGTATTTACCAGAATCAGCTGGGTTAATGACTGGCTGGAACAAATATGGGCTAAAACTTTAACCTTCTAGAGCCAGGATTCCATCTTTGCTGATGGTACATTTTATGAAAATAGATGACCAAAATCTATACAGAGCACAGGGCCTGGTGAATAATGAGTTCAGCTGGAAACTCCCAGACATTACAAAATTACCACTAGATACAGTATCTCTGGTCTAATATTCTATTCAGACTTTGTTGCACTCTTATACAGTACATTGCAACTGATATTTTTTCTTTGCAACTGATTTTTTTTTTCTTGCCTTCTGATTGTTGCTCTGAGTGTTGCTATCCCTGTGCTGTTGCAATCCTGGAATTTCCCCGTTGTGGGACTAATAAAGGCTTATCTTATCTTATATTTTGTTTCTCTTATTCAGCTATTTAACAGGCTCAAAAAAGGGAAATGGAAAAAGAAAAGTATGTTTGGATATTGAAAGAAATGTGTTCCAGGGGCATCATGACTCAGCACACAAAACTGCTGACTCATAGAACACTGAATAAGGAACTTGCACTTTTAAAAGGAAAAAACTTTGACTGGAGCTTTGCAAATGAATTTGTTTATGCATAACTCTGTGAGTGTGTATGCATGTGCCTGTGTTGAAAGCCTTGTTAATGGAGATGATGTGAATAAAATAAAACATGACAAATAGATAAAGTTCTTTTTTAACTCAATGGACCTGTAGTGGATTTATGGGTTTTATAGGTGTTTTATTGTTGGTACAAGTATTAATGTAAATATGAATGTGAGTAGGGATGGAAATTTATTTTCATTTATCAGCACATTAGCTCGTTGGGACACCAGTTCAGATAATGGACAATTTTATTATCAATTCTTTCTTTGTACCAATTATGAATCAGTCTCAAAAAACCCCCTTGTGAGTTCTTGTCTGCTGATAATCAAGAAGATGGACATGAAATCAAATAATAACTCCCATATGTCTTTCAGTAGTTTAATAAGAAATGTCAGAATAGGTTAACACATTTGGATAACTTTAAAACAGCGAAATCAGAATCAGAATCAGATTTATTGCCATTGTTCATGTAGTACACAAACTAGGAATTTGTCTCGGTGCAATGCTGCAACATTAAACATGATAAAATAAAAGAAATAAACTATACATGCAATAAAGTGTAGAATAAGAGTGAGTAATACTAGTCAGCAGTTAAAATATATCAGCGAGCAGCAGATAATGTGGAGAACCATATAGTGCAGTCGGTAATGCAGGAAGAAAACAGTGATGATTGACATGAGTCTGGTTGAGCTGCTGTACATAGTGCACGAGAGACAATAAGTCACTTAGTGTTCAGCAGTCTGATGGCAGAGGGGAAGAAGCTGTTCATGTGACGGGAGGTTTTAGTCTGGATGGACCGAAGTCTTCTACTTGAGGGGAGGGGGGCAAACAGTACGTGACCAGGGTGTGAGGGATCGGCTATGATCCGGCCAGCACGCCTCCGGGTCCTGGAGATGTACAGATCCTGGAGAGATGGGAGCTTGCAGCCGATCACCTTCTCAGCAGTGCGCACGATGCGCTGCAGCCTTAGTCTGTCCCTGGCAGTGGCTCCTGCGTACCACACGGTTATGGAGGAGGTGAGGATGGACTCGATGATGGCTGTGTAGAACTGCACTAACATCTTGGTGGGTAGCTTGAGCTTCCTCAGCTGCCGCAGGAAGAACATCCTCTGCTGGGCCTTTTTGATGAGGGAGCTGATGGTCGGCTCCCACCTGAGGTCCCTGGTGATGGTGGTGCCTAGGAAGCGGAAGGAATCAGCAGTGGTGATGGGAGAGCCTGTGAGGGTGAGGGGGGGCAGAGGGGTTGTGACTTTCCTGAAGTCCACAATCATCTCCACTGTCTTCAGAGCGTTCAGTTGCAGGTTGTTGTTGTTGCACCAGGACGCCAGCTGGGCTACCTCTCTCCTGTAGGCGGACTCGTCGCTGTTGGAGATGAGCCCGATGAGGGTGGTGTCGTCCGCAAACTTGATCAACTTGACAGACTGGTGGCTGGAGGTGCAGGAGTTGGTATAAAGGGAGAAGAGTAGGGGGGAAAGTACACAGCCCTGGGGTGATCCGGTGCTGATGCTAGCAGAGTCTGAGACAGTCTTTCCCAGCCACACATGCTGCCTCCGGTCCGTCAGGAAGTCGGTGATCCACCTGCAGAGGGAGTCAGGCACATGAATTCAGCATGTATCATGGGCATCATAGACTGAGTTATGGAGTATCTGACATGTTTCAGGACCCAAGAGACAGACAGACACGGGCAGATACAAAATAGTTATTCTTTATTGTCAAGTGTGAGTGAGTGTAGTGCAAGTGTGAGTGCTGATATCATAGCCTGGTCACCGGAGCTGAGCGATACAGAAGACGACCTGGCAACCCTAGAACACACAAGCAGAAACCGTTAAGGCTGTACAGCACAAAAGGACAAGTGCAGGTGTGCAGCTTACTTGAGGTTGTCTCTGACTGTATCTAGCTGTTCTCCGATGTCCGCGTGTTGTGGTGATTCTGGTGCTTGAAGCTGTGACGGTGATAACTCCACTAACCGTGGTGGAGTTCGTGGCGAGAGCAATGACTGCACTGACAGCTGTGACGTTGACTGTTCCCGTAGCCGTGACTGTGATAATGTCCGTAACTGTGGTGACAATGACTCCTGTGACTGAGGGAGTGACAGTACCTGCAGCTGCAGTGGAGAGAATTCCTGAATCAGTGAAGGCCAGGAGGAGCTCCGGAAAGGAAAGGGGAATTCTCCGTCCGTTGGAGATTCCGGTCCGCCGCCTGGGAGGTCCACCTGTGCACAGGGGTAAAGGTTAGGCGTAGAGAAGCAAATAGTCTTCTTGCGTGGTAGGTCTTGTCGTGGCGTTCTTGACGTGGCTGTGAAACGAGGCTCTGGCTCCATAGGCCAGGAGGAGCTCCGGGAGCGTACCGGTCCACTGCCTGGGAAGTCCACCTGAGCACAAGAATAAAGATTTAGCGTAGAGAAGCAAATAGTCTTCTTATGTGGAAAGTCTTGTCGTGACGTTCTTGACTTGGCTGTGAAACGAAGCTCTGGCTCATACTCAGTCGAGGTAGGCAGACGACTCCGTGCCGGGCTGTCCATGACGCTGGCTTTTAAGAGCCGCTGATTAACACCTGTTGGTCTGTGCGCGGCTGGAGCCGATGAGCTGGATGACGGCCCAGTGGCCGTCATGACAGTATCACATGTAAATCAAACATTTGTGGAACCAAAGAACCCTAGTTTAACTTGTCAGTATACTGGAAATTGGAAAACCATAAAATAGCATTGGTTAAGAAAAGTGGATGCAAGTTTGTGAAGAAAATGATGAGTAAACTATTTATAAAAGTAGAAAATTGGTATTACTCTGAAAAGAACGTAAATTAATTAAAGGAGAAATTGCATTTTGAAATTCTGAAGGGGTTTGCATGAAATTAAGTTTAAAGAACTGATACCAGGATTATTCTCAAGAATTAAGTTTAAATTAAACAACAGACCATTAGCCAAGCAGAATCATTGTGTCTCAGTAGGTCGCAGGCAGTCCACTGGATTCTGTTTCAATTGGACCAGCGTGGGTTCTGTTGGAATACTGGGAGACAGGCTCCTTACCACGGTTATGCTCCTTACAGCTTGACCACACACTGAAACAAAGGAAAGTTTTTTGGGGGGATGTTGTGGCCAGAATTTCACTGAATTTAATGGAACTTGAGCTGAACAATTACCTGGGAGATTTGTTCAACAGAGAGTCATAAACTCGACCTAAAAAGGCTGATGCAGTGAAGATAGGTTTGGGAGGCCCATTGGTCAGTTCAAATTTCTGAGGTGGGAGTCTCCCACAGACAGAGGAGAGAGCGGAAATTTGATATGAAGAGTGAAATCCTCCTTAAAACACATGTTGCTGAATAAAGCAATAAATTCCTTTTGCGGACGGCAAAGAAATAATAAACTGCGAACTGAGAGTTTTAAGTAGAGTTTATAAATCACACCGCCATCACAGGATCCCCGCTCCAGCCCAAGTGTCCGCAGGCTGGAGCGGGATCCTCAGGCTCTCAGAGAAGAGACACAGAGTGCGTGTCTCCAGCAGCAGTTGAAATGAGAGCGTGAGTACAGGAACTTGTGCAGTATTTATACCCAGTTACAGACAGTACATGAAAGGGCATTCACAGCAGTTGGTAATGATCAAAGAGACTGCAGACAAGGCATGAGACATTTGCATCTGAGAGACACAGTAAGAACAGGATGCATGAACACAATGCATGAATGGCGCATTAACATCACAGTACAAAACCGGAAAAAGCCAGAAGAAGCGAGGCTGCCTGTAGACATCAATACACACATTTCACTGTTAAGTTAATTGCTCTAGTCGAGCGCTGTGTCTGTCCCAGTCTGTTGTGGGGGGTTACGCCACACCTTAAACTTTAGTGACTACGATATTCTACTCAATAATAAGGGAACATACAATGAATGAATGAATGTGTACAATCCTACAAATATCTTGGGACGATTATTGATAGTAATTTAAACTTTGAAGAGAACTGTGAAAGGGTGTGCAAAAAGGGTCAGCAACATTTGCATTGTTTGAGGAAACTTGCACGGTTCCAAATTGACCAAACCATAATGACAATGTTTTATCGGGCTTTTATTGAATCTGTTTTATATCCTTTTCTTTAGTGTCATGGTTTGGTCAGATAAAACGGGAAACAGAGGAAATCCTTGGATCAGGTAGTTAGATGGTCCAGTCGTTTGCTTGGTGAGTCACAGCTGAGCCTGACATCCTCGTACACCAGACAGGTACAGAGGATTGCTACCTCCATTTTAAATGATGACTCCCACCCTTTGCACTGCCACTTTCAGCTTCTTCCCTCAAGACGGAGGTTCGCTGTCCCAAAAAGTAAAACCCAGCGCTACAAAAACAGCTTTGTTCCTGCTGCCGTCAAAGAGTTGAACAAGTTGTAACAATATATTGCACATAATTTAGTTACCTATTTATTAACTCCATTTTATATTTACTTATTTTTGTAGGATTTTTATTTGGGTTCTAAATCTTTTACTGGGTTTTAGACCTTTGAGTTTTTAACCTCTTTGATTAGTCTGTAACTTTTTAATATGAACCTTCTCTCTTATCTCTGGTTTTTCTCCCATCTCTTTGTCTTTATATCCTGATTGATGGAGCCTTGAGTATTTTTTATCATGTTTATAGTCAGCTTCATGTGTGCCTGTGTTTGTGTTTATGTTGAATGTAATTGTGGTTTGTAAACATGGATGTCACCAGACTGCAAAACAAATCTACCTACGGGTACAAATAAAGTAACCTGAACCTGAATGTCTCTATATTGTAACTGTAATTAATTTGTGATAGTAAGCATGCAAAAATTAATTTCTTCCTGAAAATAAAGCAACACATATTAAATCATATCAATAACAGCATTCGAAACCACAATTGTCCATTCCAGAGTTCAACCATTGTATTCAGTGGCGGAGGCTGTCTTGAGAGAAAGAATATGAATTAATTTATTTGTCTATAATGCATAAATTCTACTGCAAAGAGAAAAAAAAAATATTCCTGATTCGCCCACCAGATGGCACTGTGAAACTGTCTGGTTGTTTACTGGAGAATCTTGACTCCCAAGTCTGGATTATATCAACCATGAATCTGTCGATTTGGTATATTCCTTTACCAAAGAGCAGAAAAGGGAGAATGACTAAGTCCTGGAGAAGGGACTAACTTCCACTTTATGGCCAATGGGTAGTGTTACAGCTCTGGTCCATAGGTGATAGAAGCAGTTCATGACCAGACTTTTGAGTTGAAACAATTTTTCTTCAGCAAAGAATGATTTTATAGATTGGAACCCAAGGCCAACGCTACAGACCCATTGGAAGGGGGTGCAGGCCACTCCTGCTGTCACACAGCTGTTTCCCAGTCCACTGCACAACTAATACCATGTCCTCTCACACATTGGACATACAGTACAAACGAAACTGCACTTTGCCTTCCTTGAAAAAAAAAATGTTTGGTTTGGCAGTATCAGCAAAACAAGATGAATGTTTTGTCATATTAGTATGTGTCATTGGTTTAAAAAAAATCTTTGAGAGACAGCCCTACCTTTATTCACTTAAGAGTGAAGCTCCTTTTTGCAAACTGCAAAAAAGAGCTGTTCATAGGGAAACTGGGAGCACCAGTTACACTGAATCTGAACACTCAAAACATTGCCAAAACAATTAAATTTTATAACTAAGACACACCATTTTACTCATTCTGGACTAAAGGCTATAAGAATGCAATTAAGAATATGTGAATATCTTAATGTCTGTGGCAGGAGCGGACAGGGAGAAAAATTCAGGCTACGAATCTGACTCCATCCCAGGCCACCCCGTTGTTACAAGCCAGAACCATCACTGCTATATTAGTAGACCACCATATCAGGTGTCAAACAATTTATTAATGTTTATTAGCATATTAATGATTTATTAATATGCTACAATCTTTAACTGGGACATAAATGATCTATTTTTAAATATTTTTCAGTCACTTAATCTATTGATTATTGAAACCATTCATTACCTCCGCCATGGAGGTTATGTAATCAGGGTGGTTTGTCTGTTTGTCCGTCCGTCTGTTTGTTTGTCTGCCTGTCTGTTAGCAGGAATACGCAAAAACTACTGGATGGATTTTGATGAAATTTTCTCCAGAGGTAGCCCTTGGGCCAGGGATGAACCCATTAAATTTTGGTGATGGTCTGCCATTGCATACCTTCCCCAAGGACCTTGTTTGTATTTGTGCAGCAGGATTACACAAAAACTACAGCATGAATTTGGATGAAATTTTCACCAGAGGTGGTCTTTGGGCTGGAGAAGAACCCAAAACATTTTGGTGATGATCCCACAATGCATACCTCCACCAAGGCTCTTATCTTCTCACAGTGTGTTAGCAAGGATACTCCAGAACTACTGGATGGACTGGATGATTTTTTTTTTTTTTTTTTTTTACCAGAGGTGGTCCTTGGGCTAAAGAGAAACCCATAACATTTTGGTGATGATCTCAGAATGCATACCTCCACCAAGGCTCTTATCATCTCACATTGTGTTAGCAAGAATACTCCAAAACCACTGGATGAATTTGGATGAAATTTTACCAGAGGTGGTCCTTGGGCTAGAGACGAGTCCATAACGTTTTGGTGATGATCCAAGAATGCCTACCTCCACCAAGGCTCTTATCTTCTCATAGTGTGTTTGCAAGAATCCTCCAAAACTAGAGAATAGACTTTGATGCAGTTTTCAACAGAACTGGTTTCTGGCCTACACACGAACCCATTACATTTTGGAGGTGATCCATGAGGGACGGAAGGAGCCTTGGTGGAGGTATGCGCTCTCTGAGTGCTTTTCTAGTTGACTAATCAGATTATAAACTGCGTAATAACTCAGTGGTTTTTATTTAGCTATCAGAATATAAATTTAGCTTGAGGTTGTTCTAGGCATGTGAATATTAACAATAAAAACAGCAAAAATATATACAAAATATATATAAAAATTTGGCCAATTATAAAACAAACTTTGCTTCACATTAGACTCATATTTCAAAAGTCAAACATAATAAATAATTAAAAATATGGTATAAAAGTATGGTATTCAAAGTACATGCAAACTGTTGATACGAAAAAAAGCATTCTACTTCATCACCTCCAGGAAAAACAATGTTTATTTCAGCTCCACAGCCTGAAAAATACAAATGTGTCACTGATTTTTGTCAACCATATGATTATGATGAATGATTATGATGACTGCATGCCTTGCCATACATAAGCCCCATCTCAATAGTTTGCTAGCTTTCTTGGTAAAACATTTTAAAGGTGTAAACACATTTAAAAACCCCGTCACAGAAAATGTACCCACAGTGATTTTTTTAAAAATGGAATAAAGTATACTTAATAAAAAAAATTGCATGCACTTGAAAACACTTAATAAAAAAAATGGGTTGACAGAGCAAGCTGAAGTATGACTTTAACCTGGATGGAAAAAATATTGTAGTTTATAGAACATAATATTTACTCACAGTGTGAGGATTTATTTTGTAAAAATTATCTGGATTATTACTGAATGGCCGGGATAATGAGTTTTGCAATGAGCCACACAGAGGCAAAGCAATTAAAAACAATAGTGTAATTAAAAAAAACTATATTTAAAGTAAATATAATGATTGGAAAATGGGAGAAATAACTACACAGAAGCCTCCTTAGCCTTTGTAAATGTCAGTTGTCTTGACTGACCTGCAGTTTTAGCTTCAAACATTTCCATTATTTTACCGCATTTTGCTGCACTTGTGATAAGGACTTTTTGCTTTTTTATTCACACCCTCTCCGCTCCTCCTTTCCCTTTCTTTTGACCGCCACCACAACCTTCCATTTTGCTGCTGAAAACATATTCATCCACATTGTTAAGAGCAATACGTTTTTATTTAACCAGCAGCTGAGAAACTTAGGAGCTAAGCTCTCCTATCACTTTCATCCACTTCTCCTGCTTCTTTTCCTCTGACCTTGCGGTGTGTTCAGTGTATCTCAGACAACACAGAACCACTAAAATATATCACACCTGAATATAGGCGAGCACATAACACCAGACAGTCCCCAAACACATCTACACATAGCCTGGTGCTGACCAGACTACTTCAGGCCATGCTCCTGATTGACCAGTCCACCGGGAATTGTCCCGCCCCTTCTGATTCGGGCCTGATCGGTGGAGAAGTACATAATGTACCAGCAAACTTAGTTAACGTGGCTATTCAAAGAAATGTTACACAGAAAACTGGTTAGAAATGTGCTTGTTTATATTGTAATAATTTGGCCTTAGAGCTACATCTTTGGTTATTTTTTTAAATACTTTATTTCATTTACATAAATCTGTAATGGAACCCAGCCATAGGGGGTGCACAACCCAATGTACTCCTAGTACCGGTCCCAAGCCCAGGTAAATGGGGAGGGTTGTGTCAGGAAGGGCATCCGACGTAAAACCTTTGTCAAATCAAACATGCGGATCATGACGAATGAGACTTCCATACCGGATTAGTCGAGGCCTGGGTTAACAACGACCGCCACCGGTGCTGTTAACGGACAGGGTGCGGGGGCAAATTGGGCTACTGTTGGCCGAAGATCAAGGAGGAGGAGAGGGGGAAGGTGTGTTTTAGGTGGGAGAGAGAGAAAAGGAAAGGTAGAAGTGTGGAGGCGAGAGTAGGGACGTTAAATGTAGGGACTGTGGAGTCGTGAGTGTAGTGTGTGTGTGATGCTGTACCCGTCCACAGGGTGATGTCAGGCGGGCACGGCCACTGGTGTATATAATTCTGTGTTCTGATAATAAAGAGTGGTTCGCTGTTCATTTCAGCACAGCTCCTGTCTCGTATTATTCATACATAACATCTTGGCGACGAGGATAATTATGGCAGCGTATGGGTTACCTCAACCCCTAGTGCTGTTTCTGGAGTACACGGGAGAGCCGGTGATCCGGTGGCTGAAGTGGAGGGCCATGTTTGAGGGTTACATTGGGGCCCTGGGCCTAGGTGGACTTGACTGGAGAAGACGACGAGCACTCCTGACCCATCATCTCGGTGTGGAGGGCCGACAGAATTCTTGGTATATTGGGAGAGACGGAGCGCTATGAGGATGCTGTCAAGCGGTTGGACGTTTTTTTCACCGGGCAGACGAGGATCACAACGCTGTGGGTGGCAGGAGTGTTGGTGCCAAATGAGGCTAAGCTAGTTAGCTGGGAGAAGCTAACGGCACAGTCAGTGTCTATGGATGGGCTAGCCACGAAGATAACTGTGTGCCAAAAGAGGGCTCCAAGCTACCAGCTGGGCATTGAGGTGGGACTGGGGAAGTCCCTGGTCACTGAGGACGGTGGACCAGCGGCGAAGTGCAGGAAAGTGGAGGACAGGAGTGCCGGTGAGTTGGACGGCATAGTGTGCAACGACAGCAGAGAGGGAGAGCAGCAGGAGTCATCCCCGTAGCTGGAGGCTAGGCAGTGAGTGAGCAGGACCATGGAGGCTGAGAGCCCCGGGGAAGAGCAGCGAGAATCGGGCGCAGAGACGACGCAGCGGAGCGCCTGGGATGAGGGTGCTGAGAGCAGCAATGAAGCGACTGGGTCGGAGAGTGGAGCCGACGAAAGTGACGCTGAAAGCCCCGAGGGAGAGCAGCTGCAGCTGGACATGGAGTCGATGCAGCAGAGCGTCTGGAACGAGGGTGCTGACAGCAGCGATGAGGCGCATGGGTCGGAGAGTGACGCCGACCACAGCGAAGCTGAGATCCCCGGGAGAGAGCAGCTACAACCAGGCATGGAGACAGTGCAGCGGTGCCCCTGAAACGAGGGTGGTGGGAGCAGCGGCGAGGTGCCTAGGTCTTGAAACAACACCAGCAAAAGTGATGCTGTGAGCCTCGGGAGAGAGCAGCTATGGCTGGGCACAGAGACAGTGCAGCGGAACGCCTGGGACGAGGGTGCTGAGAGCAGCGGCGAAGTACCTGGGTCGGCGAGTGGTGCCGACGAGCAGGCTTCGGGTCGCCCCGGAGTTTGGCCACAGGGGGCCAGAGTAGTTGGAGCCATGACGGCAGTGTTGAAGGCAGTCGGGAGCGGACCGATAGGCACGGAGGGACGGCGTGCTGGACAGCAGCACTGCGGGGCCAGAGAGGAGAAGCAGACATTTTTGTCGGGGAGGGTGGCTTCGATCCTGGGGGCAGATGGCGTCCAAGAGCATGCATGCTGTGGGGTGGCCCTGGGCTTCAGAGCCAGTTTTGTTCATGGCTGTCCAGGGACTGTGGAGTAACATAAAAATATCAAATGTAAATACATGTACATAGTGCTGGTGTGCATGAGAGTATGTATGTGGTGTGTTATGGGATTATTTTTTGTATTTTTAGAGATGGTCCAATTTTAATTGTTTTGTGTGAATGTGGTAGGTTATTTTATTACAGTTAATTGTTCCCCTGTTTTCTTAGTGCATGATTTGGGTCCTAAATTTTTTTTTGTTACTTATTTGTACCCGTAGGTAGACTTGGTTTGCAGTCTGGTGACAAGCCACCGGCTGCTGGTCGCTGCGTGCGCGAGCGCCCTAAACCTACATGTTTTTGGTGATTGGGGAGGGTCTCGACTGTGTGTGTGGTTTTGCATTTTGTAAGAGGAGGGCAAGTGTGGCGTTGTGAGTGTAGTATGTGTGTGATGCCATACCCGCCCACAGGGTGATGTCAGGTGGGCACGGCCACTGGTGTAGATAATTCTGTGCTCTGATAATAAAGAGTGGTTCGCAGTTCAGTTCAGCACGGATCCTGTCTTGTATTATTCATACATAACAGGGACTATGACTGGTAAAGGCAGAGAGTTGGCTGATATGATTGTCACGATCTGTGCACGGGGGGATTTCACCGTGCTCTGTTTCTTTGCTTTTTGTTTTTCCTTATTTGTATAATGTATTTTGAGTTCTTTGCCTGTGATGTTATTTCTAGTTTGTTTTCTCATATTCAGTATTGTTTCTTTGTATGATTTATTTTCCTGTTTTTCGTTCAGTGTAGTTTTGTTATTTATATTTTTGGGTTTCTTGTCTCCACTTTATTTTTTGCCAGTGTGGCTGTTGTCAGAGGCACTGCCAGGTAGTGGGTGGTGCTCCTGTCAAACTGTCAGCCCCGCGTCCTCTCCTCATGACTCACAGCTGATTGTCATTTTCTCCCCAGCCTGCCCATGTGATTCATACCGGTTTCTATTTGTGTTTATGTCATGGTCTGGGGTGGATTTCCAGCCCAATACCCTGGTACGGGGGCTGCCTTGCCTTTAAGTGTATTTTGGTTCCTTATTTTCCATCAGGCGCCTCTCTGGGAGCCCCCGAGGTCTGCCCGGCTCTCTGACTGCTCTTAGCCACACCCTCCTCTCCTGCCTGTGATACCAGTTGATTGTCATTAACGCTGGGCTCATTCACTGTTCATTCATGCACACACACACACACACACACACGTACACACACTCTCATCCCCATGCACATGTCCAGTGACATTTACTCATACATCTGTTTCCACTCAGTTCAGCCCACACACTCATGCACCAGCATTCACTTCCCTCATTATGTTGGCGTTATTTAAGCCCCATGCCTGCTCGAGTGAATTGTCAGGTGATTGTTGTTTGAACTGTGTGTTTAAACCTACTGTTAGTTGTTTCACGCACTGTGGATCGCTCTCGTACTGTCTCGGACTGCTCCAGCCCTGTGAGAATAATTTGCTTCGCCCATGCCATCTAGTTCTGTCTGGAGGTTCTTTCCCTGGGCTCTCTCTTGTCCGTTCCCCACTACAGTTCCACCTGTCTGCGTATTGGAACATTCTCCCTCTGTGTTCACTCACTTGTGTGCTGTAGAGCGTCCTGAAGATTCTCCCTGTTCATCCTGTGCTACCCTTTTATTGTTTGACTGGACTGACATATCTTTTGCATAATAAAATACACACAACATCCTCCTGCGAGTGGTTTTTTTTATTTCTGCCGCAAAATGGCAGAGAATACATGACAGAATCACCCAACCAGTTAAAAACCCAGCGGAGATGTTGTGTGTGTGTTTTTCCACCTTTTTGTGTTTTCCTCTCCCATTCAGAAGTTCTCCATCATGGATTTTTCTGTCTTTGGACTTAACCCGGAGGAGTGCGCAGTGGCCAAGCGAGCAGTGGATTTTGCTTCTTGGGCTTGTGCCACCCACTCCCCAGAAATTAATTTTTATTTATTGGATATTGCTGTCGGGGTGATGCAGACGTGTCCAAGTCTTTGGAAATATCCGGGGCTGGTGCCGCTGCTCACCAAGATTTGTGAATCCCGGCAGCACTTTGAGGAAGCGGTGAGAGGGTCCCCCGCAGTACCACCAGAGCCACCTAAGAAGTGCTCCCAGAGGCCGAACGCCCGTCACACGCCTCGCATGCTGGTGTCCTCTTCTCCCCATCAGACTCGTTGTCCTACTCCCGGGTAGATGGAGCAAGACGCTGGGACAGCGGCCGACGTCATTACCAGCCAGGAATTCAGGCAAGTGCTACTACAATCACTCGCCCTATCACCTGAAGTAATATGCCAGATTCCTGTGGAGGAGCTCCAGATTTTGCAATCTACTGGGGCTCTCCCGTCAGCTGCTGTCAGTACTCCTCAATCCTTTGTCCCTGTTTCCCCTGATTCCTCGCTGATCCCGGGAGGGAGTAGCTGGACACCGGAGGAATCAAAGGAGCGAGAGGAGCCAACTTCGTGGCGAGGGGACCATCCTTTGTTGAAACGTTGGAAGAAACCCTCCTTTTCATCAACGGCCATGGATCAGACGTCATCCTTGACAATTCCTGCAGCACAGCCTATCCCCGTGCCAACTGTTCTGCCAGCCTGTGCCCTCTCAGCCCTGACCGCAGCCCAGGTCACTGAGACAGCTCCTCCTGCTGCCGCGAGATCTATTGAGGGTTCCTGAGAAACTTCCACTGCTGTGTCGCCTGAGCCGGTTCCTCCTCCGTCCTCTGAGGGGCCCGTTACAGTCATTGACGCAGAGGAGGATGGCAGCTAGCCGGCAGCAGCAGATAACATCCAGGCCTGGGAGGTCAGGCAAGTGATTGTTCATTCCATTTCCTATAATAATGATGAACCTTGTCTATCTCCTGGGAGAGAGCCTCAGGATAGGCAGTCACCTGAGCACTCTCCCCCTGCTGCTACTGCCAAAGACTCACCAATCCCCTCCATGTCTCTTCCTTATCTTCCCGAGTGCCTGCTGGAACCAAGCCGCCGGACAGTGGAGGAGCTCGTGGCCCTGGATGATCTTAGACCAGAGCCAGCACGGAGTGGACCGCCAGCTGTCACGCAGGAGAAATCGCCGGCGTGGGGGGATTCACCTGGGAGCACCGGGACTGCCATCGCCATCATGCCTGCTGCGGAAGCCATCGCAGCCGAGTCAGCACCTGAGCGGGACCTAAAGCAGACCGGGTCCAAGACGTCATCATCCAGATCAACGGTGCAAGTGCAAGTGCTCTCTTTTGGGTTTTTTTTCTGCCCATTCTAGAGCAATCTTGCCGGGCTCTTGGTGAGGAGAGCCAGGTGCAGCCAGCCGCTGCACCTGAGCTCGCCTCGTCGGGCTCCTCCGCTGCCAGCAACCCTAACCACTTTTTCTCTCCAATCTCTCCTGAGCCTTCACCTAGGTCGCTGGAGAGGATCCACCACCGCCAGGAGTCTCCGTGGAGCTGGTCCAACCTAATGGTGATGACAGAGGTTCAGCTTCCCCAGCGGAGGTCGATGCAGGGGGTCCGCCTCAACCTGAGACCTCCGTGGGTGCAGCGCCTCCCCAGCCTGAAGAGCCGCTGTGAATGCTGTGGAGCCCGAGTTTAGGTATGTGCGCTCTTTAATTTATCTCCTGCCAATTTCTGAGCAATCTTGTCTGACTCTTGATGAGTAGGGCCAGGGGCAGCTAGCCGCTAAACCCAGGCTCACCTCGCCGGGCTTTGCCACTGCCAGCGACCCTGACCCTATACCTTTCTCCACTGTGTCTGAGCTTCCTCCTAGGGTCACTGGAGAGCAGTCAATACCATCTGAGGCCGCCGAAGACCCAGGTTCGTCGCCCGAGGTAGCGGAGAGCCCTGCTTCCCTCACTGGGGAGGTCACCACGGGAGCAATAAGGTCCCTGATTGGGACCACCGCAGGTGCAACTGTGTCCCTGGCCAGGACCACTGCGAGTGCAGTCAAGTCCCAGGCCGGGACCACCACGGTTGCAGCCATGGCCCAGTTGGGATCCACTGTGGGTGCAACGATGGCCCAGTCGGGGTCCACCGTGGGTGCAACGATGCTCCAGCCAGAGCCCACCATGGGTGCAACAATGACCCAGTTGGGGTCCACCGTGGGTGCAATGAGGCTCCAGCCTGGAGTCACCGCGGGTGCAGCATTGACCCAGTTGGGGTCCACCGTGGGTGCAACTATGACCCAGCCGGGTCTCACTGCAGGTGCAGCTTTGTCCTGGACTGGGACCACCGTGGGTGCAACTGCCCCCCAGCCCGGGGCCACGGGGGGCGGGGTGGCTTCTCCTTCATCACTGTCTGATGACGCCAGGGCTTCCCTTTCCTGGCTTCCCATTCCTGTGCTGGGCTTTCCTGTCGGGAGGCCGCCTCTCTTGAGCTGGTGGCTCAACAACCTGGGCCATCCGCCCGGTGAATTGGGTAATGAGGTTAGGTGGCCAAGTTGTCCTGGCCGGCCACCTGACCCGCTCGGCCGGGCGGTCCAGCTGATCCTGGATTTGGACCAACCACCTGATCATCCTTCCTTCGCCGCCCCTTGGGCCTGGGGCTTTGGTCGGCCCCCGGAACTCTTTGACTCTTGGGACTTGGGGGGGCGCTGCGCTAGGTTTTGGGGGGTGATTCATGGTGTTTCCACTTGTATATTCTTGTGTTTTGTACTGATTAATTCCCTCCTGACCTGTTTCCCCCACCTCCTGCCCAGGTTGGTTGTGGCAGTTCCCCGGGGGTGGGGTGGGGGTTCTTTTTTCTGTTTTTGTGTTTTCTTTTGATGGGGTGTCTGGTATCCACCCCTTGATGGGGAGGCTCGGTCATGGTCTAGGGTGGATTTCCAGCCCAGTACCATGGCACGGGGGCTGCCTCTCCTTTAACCAGAATCAGAATCAGAATCAGAATCAACTTTATTGCCAAGTATGCTTACATATACAAGGAATTTTACTTATCACTAAGGTGCATTCGTGTTAAGCGCTCCCTAATGACGCGGCAGCCATACAGGTGCCTCATACAGTGGGGGGTAAAGAGGGGGAGGGGGAGGGGTGACACATTGGGCAGAGAGAAAAAACATAGTTATCAAAATATAGCTAGAGTGAGCAAGATTGTGATCACATAGAAAGAAACCCTCTAACTGCACACTTAGCAGACAATACAGATCCACACATTAACAAAGCAAGAGAGAGACCAGTGTGTGTATGTCAGTCATGTGATATCAGTGTGAATGCAGTGTGTGAAGTATCAGTTACTGGTGGACAACAAAAATCCTCTCCTAGGCAACGGCTAGATGTTATGTCCTTGGTGTTCTAAAACATAGATAACATGTCCACAGTTCAGTGCATGCCAGATGGTCAAATTCCCTGTTAGTCACATGACGCTGTCCTTGGAGAGTTCAGATTGCTGCACATCAGCAATTGTTTGGGTTAGAGAGAAGCCAAAACTCCCTTCTGCTTTATCTCTTCTCCTGGAGGAATGAGTTCTCCCAAGGACGCCGAATCAAGGCCTGATGAGCACAGTTCACTTAGAGCATAGAATTTTCATCTCTCATGCGATTCTGTGCATCACAATTTACATTAACATTCACAGGCTTTAAAATCATTCCCTGGAGAGCACCCAGCGACTCCGAGATGTTTCCCACCTTCCGATTCAGTTCGCCATTTGCCGCTATCAGTGCCCTCCCCAGCTGGTCGAATTGTTGTTGAAGGAGCTTCGCCGGGTCCGCATTTTGATTAGCTCTTTTCAACTTCATTAATTCCGATACACCAGGAAAACTCCAAAGCCAAACAGCAGAAATCCTGTGATCATGAAGCCAAACAGGTAGATGTCTTCCACATCTTCAATCCAATTGTCCCATGAGTCTCTCACATACTTGGGCTCCCCCGGGCCCAATTTTCTGTTTGAAAAAGTGGTGTCAATTGCATTTAAAGCCCAGCTCAATTCCATAATTTTCCATTTGGATCGAGATCAGCGAGAAGGAAAGCGAGACACAGACAGGACACAGCAAGCTGGGATCAGTCAAGGGGAGGGAGAGGAGGAAGAGAGGAGAAGAAATGCGTTCTGCTCTCTCTGACAAGCCGAAGAAGAAGGGTATAAGTGTAATTTGGTTCCTTATTTTCCATCAGGCGCCTCTCTGGAGCACCTGAGGTCTGCCCCGGCTCTCTGACCCGCTCTTAGCCACGCCCCTCCTCTCCTGCCTGTGATACCAGTTGATTGTCCATTAACACTGGGCTCCTTCCTCTGTTCATTCATGCACGCACGCACACCACGTACACATACTCTCATCCCCATGCACATGCCCAGTGACATTCATTCATGCATCTGTTTCCACTCAGTTCAGCCCACGCACTCACGCACCAGCATTCACTTCCCTCATTATGTTGGCATATTTAAGCCCCGTGCCTGCTCAAGTGAATTGTCGGAGTGATTGTTGTTTGAACATTTGTTGATTTAAACCTACTGTCAGTTGTTTCCTGCACCGTGATCACTCTCCGGACTGTTTGCTCTGGCCCTGTGAGTACAATTTGCTTCACCCATGCCGTCCAGTTCCGTCTGGAGGTTCTTTCCCTGGGCTCGCTCTTGTCTGCTCCCCGCTGCAGTTCCGCCTGCCTGTGTATTGGAACATTCTCCCTCTGTTCACTCACTTGTGTGCTGTAGAATGTCCTGAAGATACTCCCTGTTCATGCTGTGCTACCCGTTTATCGTTTGACTGGACTGTTATATCTTTTGCACAGTAAAATACACACAACGTCCTCCTCCGAGTGTTTTTTTTCATTTCTGCCGCAAAACGGCAGAGAATACATGACAGTTTAATTGTTTCGGATCCTATTTAAGGGCTATTATTTTCATTTCTCTTTGCCGGGATCTTGAGTTCTCTTCCCTCATCTCCACCAGAACCCAGCCCTTGTTCTGGTGAGGTAATTTGTAAGTTTACTTTGTTTGTCTTTTTGGATTTTGTGTGTGAGCACTGTTTTGGACTTCGTGTTGTGTTTTCTTTAATAAATTTCACTAACTGCAGTCTGCACGTGGGTCTCACCTCTCTGCCCCGAGGGGCAGTTCATGACAATGATGGAAAGAAGAAAGGTAGATATACTCTGTGTTCAAGAAACCAGATGGAAGGGAAGCAAGGCTAGGAGCACTGATGGTGGATTTAAACTGTTTAAACTACCATGGTGTAGATAGGAAGAGAAATGGAGTAGGCATAATCTTGAAGGAAGAGTATGTGAAGAGTGTTCAGGAGGTAAAGAGGGAATCAGACAGAATCACGAATTTGAAGCTAGAAGTCAAAGGTGTGATGTTGAATGTTGTCAGTGCATATGCCCCACAAGTTGGATGTCAGGTAGAAGAGAAAGGAATTCTGAAGTAAGTTGGATGAAGTGGTAGAGAGTGTTCCCAGGGGGGAGAGAGTAGTGATTGGAGCAGACTTTAATGGGCATGTAGGTGAAGGGAACAGAGGTGATAGAGCAGAGTTAGTGGGGAGATATGGTCTTAAGGAGAGAATGTAGGGACAGGACAGATGGTTGTGTGGATTTTGCTAAAAGGATAGAAATGGCTGTGGTGAACACATAATTTAAGCAGAGAGAGGAACATAAGGTGACTTACAAGAATGGAAGAAAGTGCACACAGGTGGACTACATCTTAAACAGAAGGAGAAATCTGAAAGAGATGGGAGACTGCAAGGTGGTGGCAAGAGAGAATGTAGCTAGACAGCATTGGATGGTAGTCTGTAGGATGACTTTGGAAAGCAAGAAGAGGAAGCGAGTGAAGGCAGAGCCAAAGATTTAGTGGGGGAGGTTACAAAAGGAAGAAGGTCGCACAGAGTTCAGGAAGGAGTTGATACAAGCTCTGGGTGGTAGGGAAGAATTACCAGATGACTGGGAATGTACAACAAAAGTATTGAGGCAATTTGGTAGAAGGGTATGTGTGTATCCAATGGAAAGAGGAAGGAAGACAAAGAGACTTGGTGGTGGAATGATTAGATACAGGAAAGTATTCAAAGGAAGAGGTTGGCAAAGAAAAAGTGGGATAGTCAGGGAGATGAAGAAAGTAGACAAGAGTATTTGGAATCTAGTCACATGGCAAAGAGAGAGGCGGTAAAGACAAAGGAAAAGACATATAGTGAGTTGTATGAGAGGCTGGACACTAACGAAGGAGAAGAGGACTTGTATCGATTGGCTAGACAGAGAGATTGAGCTGGAAAAGATGTGCAGCAGGTTAGGCTGATTAAGGACAGAAATGGTTAATGTAGTAATAAATGACAAGATGTGTTGAGAAGGTGGAAGGAGTATTTTGAAGAGTTGATTAATTAAGAAAATGAGAGAGAAGGGAGGATGGATGAAGGAAAGATGGTGAACAAGGAAGTCTCGAGGATTAGAAAGGTGGAAGTGAGGGCAGCTGTGAAGACGGTGAAGAATGGAAAGGCGGTTGGTCCAGATGACATACCTGTGGAGGTATGGAGATGTTTAGGAGAGATGGCAGTGGACTTTTTAACCAGAATGTTTAACATAATCTTGGAGAGTGAGAGGATGCCTGAGAAGTGGAGAAGAAGTGATTTGGTACCAGTTTTCAAGAACAATGGTGATGCTCAGAGCTGTAGTAACTACAGAGGCATAAAGTTGATTAGCCACACTGTGAAGATATGGGAAAGAGTTGTTGAAGCCAGGTTACAAGGAGAGGTGACAATCAGCGAGCAGCAGTATGGTTTCATGCCAAGAAAGAGTACCAGATGCAATGTTTGCCCTAAGAGTGCTGATGGAGAAGTATAGAGAAGGTCAGAAGGAGTTGCACTGTGTCTTTGTGGATCTAGAGGAAGTATATGATAGGGTGCCAAGAGAGGAAGTGTGGTACTGTATGAGAAAGTCAGGAGTGGCAGAGAAGTGAGGATGGTGCAGGACATGTATGAGGACAGCGAGACGGTGGTGAAAAGTGCTGTAGGAGTGATAGATGGATTCAAGATGGGGTGGGGTTACATCAGGGATCAGCTCTGAGCCCCTTCTTGTTTGCCATGGTGATGGACATGCTGACAGATGAGGTCAAGCAGGAGTCTCCGTGGACTATGATGTTTTGCAGACGACATTGTAATCTATAGTGAGAGTAAGGAGCAGGTGGAAGAGAACCTGGAGAGGTGGAGGTATGCTCTGGAGAGAAGAGGAATGAAAGTCACTAGAAGTAAGACAGAATACATGAGTGTGAATGAGAGGGAGGCAGATGTAATGGTGAAGATGGAAGTAGTAGAGGTAGTCCAAGTAGATGAGTTTAAATACCTGGGGTCAACCATCCAAAGCAATGGAAAATGCACAAGAGAGGTGAAGAAGAGAGTGCAGGCAGGGTGGAATGGGTGGAGACAAGTGTTAGGGGTGATTTGTGACAGAAGCGTAGCAGCAAGAGTGAAAGGGAAGATTTACAAGATGGTAGTGAGACCTGCTACGATGTATGTCTTATGTCTGTAATCAATGAGATGGGAGTCGTCTTATACCAAACATCCAACTGCCCTTTATTGAGAACACACACAAATATGTACACTGGCCACAGCCTGCCTGACGTCACTCCGCAGGGTGGCTACGGCAAGTCCCTAGGGCCAAACTCATATACAAAATCCCCCCCCCCCCTTTAGAAAAGTCCAAAACTACACACACAATTAAAAACCTCCTCAATTTAGGACCCGTACACTGGCCACAGCCTGCCTGACGTCACTCCGCAGGGTGGCTACGGCAAGTCCCTAGGGCCAAACTCATATACAAAATCCCCCCCCCCCTTTAGAAAAGTCCAAAACTACACACACAATTAAAAACCTCCTCAATTTAGGACCCGAATCACGCACTAAAATAACAGAAAACGATGTACTGTAATGGCCTAACACATTCACATAAAACAACTAAAATACATTTGGTGGGTGGACTGCAACACAACCTGCACTGCATGGTGGATTATTCTGCCACTGATAAACTAAAAAAAGTCCATTGATAAACTAAAAGTGCTGCCGTGTTCCTAAACTGAATAACAATACATAAAATAATCCCTGAACAATAACATTTTAGTCTTTTCCCAAAACACATGCAAACCTATAAAGAGTCTCATTATCATTATCATTAATTAACACCACATAAACATATGAACATTAGACTTTTTCCAAGTTACACCACTGTCTTCAGGCAGAAAAGGGTAGAACCGGCTTGGGGGCCCAGGGCAGTCCCTCGGTAGGCACACCCCTGGAAGCAGCCTGCCCCTGGGGTCGTAACTGAACTCACAGACAAGAGTGCCTCTTCTCCTCACCATTGACCGCCTCTCTTGTCTGGACCCGCCATCCAAAGCCTTCTCCCAGACATGCCGCACCTCGTTAGCGTGCCTCCTCGAGCCCTCCGACAGCTGAAAATAAGCTGCGCCCAGCTTAGCCACAATATGCAGCTGCTCCTGGTGTTCCTTCTGCTGTCGTCTGGCTCACATCCGCCATGGACATTCATCCCCTCGAACCTGAACTAACTCTTTAAGGGGTCTTGCTCGGCTTGCAGTGTTGCTGCTTGGCACGTGGTTTCTCTGTGCTTGTCGGTCTGCCCCCAACCGTTTTCAAAACTGCTGCAGCTGTCGCCGCTGTAGCCCCAGATTTACCGTCCCCCTGTGGCCGAGCTCTGGGGAAAACTGGAGCTAGCTTGTCGGCCTTGCTCGACGACGCAGGCGTCTCGCCGTCACACCCAGTACCCTCGTTCAAGGTGTCTTGGGCTCCAGCACTGAGGCCTTCCTGTGCCGACCCTGAGTAAGGCTGGTCCTGCTCGACCTCCGTGGTGTATGGCAAATCTTCGTACTGCTCGCTCCCACTGTCCGTCTCTGTGCCCGGCTGTCACTGTTGTTTCTCAGGGTTCTCAGCATACTTGCACCCCCCCCCCCCCCCCGCCGCTCCGACCCTAGCTACGGGGAAAACTGAGCCAATTCTGGTCACTGCTCTCCCCCCGTACCATCTTTGCTCACTGTGCTTTGTTCACCTCCAGTGCTGCGGTCACTCATCATGCTGTGCTTTCCGGCTGGCCTGTCCTCTTTGGTGGATGCGGGCTCCCTCTCCTGTAGCTCCGACTCCACCGTGAAAACTAGCTTATAGCTTTTAGCTAGTGTTTGGCGCCCACCTAGCTCTGTGGCTAACATCACCGTTGCCACTGGCTGAGCTGTTAGCTTCTCTGAGCTAGCTAGTGTAAGCTTGCGTGGGTGATAGTTGAAGGTTAGTCCTTCTGCCACAAGAACCAGACCATTTGAGCTCTTCCCATAACTTTAATATCCAGCCATAACTGCACCCAACGTTCTATTTACAAAAACATTCTCCCACTTCACTTCTGTCACTCCTCCTTCCAAAATAAAAGCCTTTTCCAAAATTACCTCTTACATTACTTCCCCCTTCACAAAAGAAGCATCCTCGCTTCACAACAACAACAGCAAAAAGACAATCTAGTACTACACATCTGCCAGGGAAAACTTCCAAACTGTTAGAGAAGAACTGGGGTGTACAGTTTTTTTTTTTTTTTAAGTCCAGTCTGCTTATGTTTGTATATGAGGTCAATGGTGAACCCTAAACAGTGAAAGTGTCACTTCTGTAACGCTGTGGCCGTCGAACACAACGTCCTGACTTGGTCTTCCTTTGAGAGGGAGGTTGAACAACAACAGGTGGCTGTTGTGGAGGCACAGCTGGTGAATCGTTTCTCACTGGAACATGTCCATATGGGGGTTGCTGCACATGGGGAACATCAGGTACTGGAGGTGAAGCAGGGGTTGGGTGTTGATACACATAAGGCCTTGAGCCTGAGAGTGCAGTGAGTGGTGGTGTAAATGGACTAGAGGCAGAAGGTTGTGCTGGTACCGAGGTTTGGGGTGGTGACTGTGCTGCAGACCATGGGGATCGATAAGGCTTGAGACGGCTGTAGTGAATGACTTTTGGTTTGCCTCTGGGGTTTAACATATCCAACAGCTCATAGACCACACTACTGTCATCTGTACCAAAGTCCAGCCTCCGTAAGACTTTGAAAGGGCCTGTCTACCTGGGAGACAGTTTGTGCCTAGCGAGAGAGGGGAGATCAATCCAAACCAGGTCCCCTGCTTCATAAGCCATATGTCTCTTGCGACGATCATAGTAATGCTTCTGCTGAGCACCTGCAGCAGCAATATTATGTGCAGCAGAGTGGCACAAATCACAGAGTTTTTTCACAATAGAGTGAGCGTAATCATGTGGCACATCTTGTGTGTTTCCTGAAGCTCCAGCGGTTTCCCCAAGGAGGAGCTCAGTGGGTAGATGAGCCTCTCGTCCATGAACTAAGAAGAAGGGCATGTGTTTGGTGGAGGAGTGGACAGTGGTGTTATAAGCAAACTCAACTTGTTTAAGATGCTCATCCCATTCTCCACCTTTGGTGAAAAGATACTTCGCTAACTGATCCTTTATGGATCTGTTAGTCCGTTCCACCATGCCATCTGACATAGCATGATATGGAGAAGTTTCTTGTTTTTGTGAGATGCCCATAAGTGAACATAGACATTTTACCAAATCTGAGTCAAACTGGCATCCTTGGTCAGTGTGCAGGCTTTGTGGCATACCATGGCGGCTGATATAGTCTTCGAACAAACATTTTGCCACAGTAACTTTCTTATATACAGGATTAGATATTTTGTGTGAATTAGCCCATTATGACAACAATGTACCTATTACATCGATGGGGTGAGAAGCAGCTCTGTCAGGTCCATGCTATTTCTCAAAAGGCATTGAAGTAACCACATTTTTGCATTAGGGGCTTGTTGCTGTGGAGTCTGTGGCTCAGGGCTTCACAGGCAACACACTGCAGGCACCATTCATTTATGTCACGTGCCATATATGGCCAGTAAACATCTACCCTGGGCCACTTTGCAATGTCTTTCAGCACTAAAATGGCCAGTGAGTGAATGTCCATGTAGTGTTTGAAACACTTCTCTTTGTAAGCTGCTAGGGATCACAATCTGTAAGATTGGGTCACCTGGAGGGTGTCTTATTTTTCTACACAGAATAGATTCAGCAACAGTAAGCTTTGGTAACTCTCTCCAAAAATGTCTGTGCTCAGGCAAAGTGTGTTTGAGTTTAGCAAATGGTGGCCTGGAATTTGTCAGCACCCACTCAATGACAGTTTTTAATACCAGGTCATCTCGCTGAGCTTGAATGAGATGGCTACGGTCCCTGTTTAGGAAGGAATAACTGGTGGCCATTTCAGGCTCCACATTTACTACCTGCTCAGACTGTGATGTTTTTGGGAATGTGGGTGTTTGATCAGTCTGTGTGGCAGCAGAGACAGTGCTTAAAGGGCTTGCTGTAGGGTTAGCTGTCAGGGGACTGGGCACCTAGCTCAGGTGCTTTTTCCTGTGGGACTGCTTGAGCTGGACAAAGCTGTGCTTTTACAGATTCAATGGCCCTTGTGGATGATGGTCGATGTGACATAGAATCAGCATTAGCATGTTTACTGCCTTCCCTGTGTTCAACCGTCCAATCATAGGGGTCTGTCTCGAGAGCCCACCTTGCTCTACGTCCTGTTGAGTCACAGTCTAGGGTCATTTTTCGCAAACCAAGAAGAGGTTTGTGATCCATGATGATGCGAAAATGGTGTCCAGTCAAATATTGGCGAAAGTGACGAATAGACCACACAACAGCCCATAGCTCCCTGTCATAGGTGGACCAGCGTCTCTCAATCTGTGTCAGGACGTGGCTACCATAGGCAATGACTTTTTCCATATTACAGTCATTAACCTGTGATGACACACACCTGATGGCTGTGTTGGATGCATCCGTAAAGAGCAGGAATTCTTGTGAGAAATCTGGGTAGGAGAGGATGGGTGTGTGAGTTAGGGCATGGCAAAGGCAGCCAAAAGCAGACTGTTCAATTTCAGCCCAGACAAATGGTTTCCCTTTCTGAGTGAGGCTATGCAGAGGTTCAAACAGCTTAGCATATTGATAGATGAAACGTCGGTAATATGAGCATAAGCCGAGAAATGCTCTGACTTCTGTGGGGTTCTCAGGAGTGGGCCACTCCTGTGCTTTCTGAATGTTTTTGGGGTCAGGTTTCAGACCAGTTGCAGAGCCAACATGCCCTAGAAATGACACTTCTTCTTGAGCAAAGTGACACTTTGATGGTTTGAGTTTTAAATTAGCTGCTCTTAGCCGATCAAACACCTCTCTAAGATGCTGCAAATATGTGGAAAAACTGGGGCTGTACACGATAATGTCATCTAAATAAACCAGACATGTTTTCCACGAGAGGCCTTGTAATACCAGCTGCATCAAATGCTGAAATGTGGGTGGGGCATTCACAAGACCCATGGGCATAACACAGAACTGGTAAAGACCCCTACCAGTAGTAAAAGCTGTTTTGGCTTTGTCTTGCTCATCCAACTGCACCTACCAATACCCTGATGAAAGGTCCATGGTACTGAACACTGATGAGCCCCGTAATGCATCCAAGGTATCATCTGTTCTGGGCAAAGGATAAGTATCTTTCCTGGTCACAGCATTCAAACCCCTATAATCAACACAAAAACGCGCCATGAGCCATCTTTTTTTCGCACCATCACAACAGGGGCTGTCCAGGGACTATGGCTGATTTCAATAAGTCCTTTGTCTAACATGCCATTCATCTCTGACTGAATCACCTCCTGCATCTGGGGTGAGGTGCGATAGGCACGTTTTCTAACGGGGGGTGAAGCATTTGTGTGGATTTTGTGTTTGACAATGTCAGTTCTGCCAAAATCTATAGGACTTTTACTGAACACTTCATGTAACACAGGAAGCAGTTCGGTCAGTTGAGACCTCTCAGAGGCAGTCAGAGCACCACACTGAACATCAAATGGACAATTTGTCAGAGATTTTGGCGTGTATGTTGTTGCCTTGTGTGATTGTAAAGGGCAGTAGGATACATTGCATACAGGGGGCAGACTCTTGACACTATGTCATCTTATGACACAGGGATGAACTGTCCTACTGTATATGCATACCTGGCTGCAGGGTGATGGGACTATCCGTCGGATTCAGAAGGCGCACTGTAGTCACACCATTTACTGCCGTTGTCAAGGTGTGCGCCACTGCGATGCCCTCAATGTCCATCTGGCGTGGCTCTAGGCAGCCATCGTAGTTGTCTGGGATGCCAGCAATGATTGTGGGAGGGTTTAATGTGATCTTGCAGTTCATTTCACAATGTGGGGGTACAGTTGTGCATTCCATAACCTTTGCCGTACAGTTATCAGGGGCCAGCTGTGTAGTTTTTAACAGTGGCAGTTCCTCCCCATAAAGACTACATACACCCTTGCCCATATCCAAGGCGACCTTACGGAGCTGAAGAAAGTCTAGGCCCAACGGTGTGCTCTGAGTAACATTTCTTATCACCTGCATGTTATGATGGAACGTATGCGAGCCTAATTTCAGAGCCACATCAATGGTGCCCCAAGTATCTAAACTGTGCCCAGTTACTGCTTTAGACAGAATGTAGTGCTTCATAAGAGGCTTTTTGGCTAGTACTGAAATGGACATTCTGGTTGCTTCACTTATAAATGAGATATGGGAGCCTGAATCTAACAGAATGTGTGCATCTGTACCCTCTACAAGTCCATTTACATATGAAGAAAAGGGTATCTCATTTACCACTGCAACAGTGTTTTGATTTTCAGTAGGGGAAAGTATGTAGTACCTCTGTTGTCACTAGAGGGCAGCAAAGCAGTACTAATGTGTGGTGCAGATTTATCAATTTCATTTGGGGCTCCTACGGGCCCAGCTGAAGAGTGCCCCATGTCTTCATCTAGCGCCCGTTTCCCCTGATGAGAGGTTTGTGGGCCCAGGAAGTCATAGTTTGAGTGCTGCTGATGGCCACGAACCAGGTGTTGGAATCCATGGCTGCCCCTCTGATGGTCCTGGAATGAAACATGTTCACGGCAGGGACTTGGCTCCTCTGACGCAAACTCAAAGGGGGCCCTGAAGGAGAGCGGTGAGCTCCACTTCTGTTATCATACTGTTCAGAAGAATTAATAGGATTCTTGGCTATGTGACTTGTCCGCTGAATATGTTGCTGCATTTGTACCAAATACCCTACTAAAGGAGACCTGTGAGAGTGTCTGTAGCCATGCGTTTCTGGCTGGTACATTCTGCTTTGCTCCTTTCCAGTTTTATCTCCAGTGCAACAACATCTTTGCTCAAATTCTGGACAGTGGCTGTGTGGTCCTGGACAGCTGTTCTCACATATGTGTCATTATCAGTCACAGAATTAACTGACTGGGGTTGTGTTGCCAACATCTCTGGTAGTGACATTATGTGGGGAGACTGGTCGTCACTAACCTTGCAGCCTGGCGAGCACGCTCAGCTAGACGGCTACTTCCACAGCCTCTTGAAAACTTTTCACTTCTCTCTCATGACACTTAATTTGGAGCTCCTGATCCAACCCACCAATGAAGTGTGACATTTTCAAGTGTACTTGGATGCATTGTATTCAAAATCAGGGAAAGCCTCCTTCACAAGTCTGCACAATCACAGCATAAACGCTCCATGGCCTCATTTGGTTTTCTACTGCGGGCATTTGGGAATGTCTGAAAAGAAGTGATAACGTCCTTTTGACCAAAAGCAGCCTGAAAATGTTTCTTTGTATCTGCAAAGGAACGCTGTGTGGTGGAAGGCAGGTTGTCCGATACAATAAACAGTTCAGGTGGCAGTCTTGTGGGCAGCTCCAATGCCAATACTGCATCCAAATCAACACTGCAATCCTTGTACTGGGCGGCCTGAATTACCTCATAGCGGCGAGCCCATAATTGGAAGGACTCCCGACCGTCACTGCAGAATGGCGGGGGCAGCGAAATTCCTCCGGGTGGATCCTGCACTGCTGCAGGTGTCTGGTGACTCCCCGTCAGACATAGTGGCGTGGTGTACACTCCAGAAGGAGAAAGCAATAGGTACGTGATGCCTAATAACACTGAGCTACAAAACAGTGAAACGGAATTGGCGGCAACTAGCTCACTGCACTAGCCGCTAGCTTAGCTTGTAGTTAGCCTCCAACAGTTGGATTGTTAAATAGGCCCACCAAGTTGAGAAGAGTCCTCAAAAACCAACACCGCTGCCACCAGTGTAAGCTTGCGTGGGTGATAGTTGAAGGTTAGTCCTTCTGCCACAAGAACGAGACCATTTGAGCTCTTCCCATAACTTTGATATCCAGCCATAACTGCACCCAATGTTCTATTTACAAAAACATCCCCCCACTTCACTTCCGTCACTCCTCCTTCCAAAATAAAAGCCTTTTCCAAAATTACCTCTTACACTAGTGTAGCTACTTTTGGCGCCAACAGCCTTTCCACCCACAGCTTCGTGCTCCTTGTGTGTTCGGCAAAGTATTCAGGCATCCGCCTGACAGCATCTGTATAAGACTCCATCTCCCCCAACTTGTGAAAAACTTTCCGACCTTCCATGCCGAGATGGTGGACCAGAAGTGCTCGTCTCTGCATTCCGTTGAGTCTACTCAGGCCTAATGCCGCGATGTACCCCTCAAACATGGCCAACCAGTTAGGCCACAGAATTGCTGGCTCCTGGATACTGTAGAAATGGTGGTGGAGGTGGCCCATATGCCTCCATAGTTTCTCCTCGTCGCCAAAATAATATGTCTGTAATCAATGAGACGGGAATCGTCTTGTACCGAACATCCAACTGCCCTTTACTGAGAACACACGAATATATACACTGGCCACAGCCCGCCTGACATCACTTCGCAGGTTGGTTACAGTAAGTCCCTAGGGCCAAACTCATATACAATAGTATGGTTTGGAGATGGTGGTGCTGACAAAAAGACAGGAAATGGAGTTGGAGGTGGCAGAGTTGAAAATGCTAAGATTCTCACTGGGAGTGACTAGGTGGGACAAGATTTGAAATGAGTATACCAGAGGGACAGCTCAGATTGAGCGGTTTGAAGACAAAGTAAGAGAGGCAAGGCTGAGATGGTTTGGACATGTACAGAAGAGGGGCAGTGGATATACTGGACAAAGGATGTTGAAGATGGAGCTGCCAGGCAGGAGGAAAAGAGGAAGACCACAGAGAAGATTCATGGATGTAGTGAAGAAGCACATGGAGAGAGTTGGTGTTACAGAGGAAGATGAAACAGATAGGGTAAGATGGAGGCAGATGATCCGCTGTGGCGACTCCTAAAGGTAGCAGCTGAAAGAAGAAGAAGAAGAAGAAGAAGAAGACATAAATCAGTAATGGATTCATTTTTCTTCTTGGACACAGAAAATAAATAATCCTGCAAGTAGCATATGCTTGTCACAAAGATTAAGCTTTACAAGTCTACAGTAAGTACACATGGCCCATACAGCGGAACTGCAAATGGGTTGTTAAATCAGTTATGGTTTACAAAAAAAATTGCAGATTTATCCATCCATCCATCTTCTACTGCCTATCTGGGTCGCAGGGCCATCAGTCTATGCAGAGTAATTCAGACTTCTCCCTGGTTCACATACTGTAATACCATGATCCCCATGCTCCCTCCTGCAGGTGGTGAGCCCACTGGAAAGTGGACCCCTGTGCCTCCTTTGGGTTATACTTGGTCCTTGATGTAACTTTTTTTCATGGAGATCTACTGGACCGCTCTTAGTCTGGCCCTTCATTCAGGACCAGTTTACCTTGGGAGACCCTACCAGGGGCAAGTTGCCCCTGACAACATAGCTCCTGGGATCATTTGGGCACTCAAACTCCTCCACCACGGTAAGGTAGCGATCCACGTAGGGGTTGCAGATTTATGAGAGGAAAAAAAAAATATCCAAATTTAAAAGGAAGAAACAAAAGTGTTACTAATGTTGACAAGCCAGTTTAAACTCATGACTCAGCTGTTTTATCTTTATTTTAAGACTCAAACTTTCTTTAGCAGCTACACCTAGACTGTATTTTTATGAAACCAAATACTTAACAAAAAAAATAAATAGAAAAGCACTCAGAGAGTGCATATCTGTGCCAAGGCTCCTTCTATCACTCATGGATCACCTCTAAAATATAATGGGTTCATGTGTAGGCCAAAAGCCACTTCTGGCGAAAATTCCATCAAAGTCTGTCCAGTAGTTTTGGAGCATTTTTGCTAACACACTGTACACACTACCAAAATTTAGTGGGTTCCTCTCTAGCCCAAGGACCACCTCTGGTGAAAATTTCATCCAATCCATAGAGTAGTTTTGCAGTATTTTTGCTAACACACTGTTAGAAAATAACAGCCTTGGTAGAGGTATGCACTCTCAGATCATCACCAAAATGTAATGGGTCCCCCTCTAGCTCAAGGACAACCTCTGGTGAAAATTTCATCCAAATCCATCCAGTAGTTTTTGCATAATCCTGCTGCATAAATACAAAGAAGGCCTTTGGTGGAGGTATGCACTTTCAGATCATCACCAAAATCTCCTGGGTTCATTCTTAGGCCAAGGGGCACCTTTGGTGAAAATTTCATCCAAATCCATCCAGTAGTTTTTGTGTAATCCTGCTGATAGACAAACAAACCAACACGGATGAAAACATTACCTCATTGGTGGAGATAATACATTAACAAAGTGCTTAGAAAGGTGCACAATTAAAGATGAACAGGACTATAGTTTCCTGAAAACAAATTTAAATAAAAATAACATCAAAATTGTTTTAGAAATGTTTCAATAATTTTTTATCAGACTGAAATAATCAAAATATTTGCATCTGAGCAGCTTGCATACTCACTGGATTTTTAGCTAGTTGTATCTTGACTGTCCACATACACTTTTGTTTGCGTATATTTGTTTATGCTTGCTTTCTGATTTGAAACTTTTGCTAGAACTCTTACTTTATATTTTCCTGACCTATCAATATTACCAATGAATGTCTAGCCCACCCACCAGCTTTTTGCCTTGTGGCAATTAGGATATATTCCTTTATCACCATATTCTATGACTCAGATGTCTGACTCAGATGATCACTGGTGGAGTTGAGAATGGCTTTAGCCTGTTGTTTCACAGGTGAACTGAATCATTGACCCTGTTTACATGGTCACGAATAAACCGATTACTGGAGTAAACCAATAAAGGTAATAAACAGCTTATGGTGTTTATATGCATCGAGTAAATGGTTTATTGGGCAAATAGACTAGGTGTGTTAATCCGTTTTCTCATAAACCAGTAATGGCCTTTAATTGATAACGGTAATCAGATTAGCCATTTACATGACAGTTTGAATAATCACTTAACTCTAGAAAGCTGATTACAATCGGTTTACTCATGACCATGTAAACATGGTCAGTGTGATTGACAGCTGGGTGATAAAATTTCACAGCCACCTTGTAATCATTCTCAAATTTTATCACATTTCTTACCTGGAATTCAACGTCCCCAAAAAGTAATGGTTAACATTTAAATTTAAGAGGGAGCAGGCACTGCAGACATTTTGTAGAACTTTTAGTGACACATGTCCTTCAAACCTGCAGCATCATGTGTCAGTCACAACCAAGAGAGCATGATTTTGTACATACTCGAATTCACTCTTAACTACAACTTAGCAGATACGGTTAGATACCTTTTTGTGGTGCTGGCCATGATCCAATGTGTGGGAATATTAGGCTCTTGTACAGATTAATGTTTGGAACTAAAGTTGGATTCACACTACAACATTTGGACTGACATTTATTGATGTTTTGACACACGTCTGGCTCTGCCGGCAAAAGCTGGTAAAAGTTAATGATAGTTGGTGTTTGTTGGCGACAGGGCTTGACATTAACTTTTTTGCTCACCAGCCACTGTGGCTCGTGATTTTCCAAAGTTACTAGCCACTCAGCCTTTTCACAAGCCACAATTTTGTGGATGGAAAATTATGTTTAATATGATCAAATCTGACTATGGCATGCTAAAATTTACTTGAACTAAATTTACAACCCTTTTAAATATAAATGACCCTCATACATAAAAAATAGCAAGAGAATCATGCAGTAAATACGGTAAAACAGTAGAGAAAAATATTTGCAGTGTGAGAGTGAAGTACAGGTAGATTTGGGGTCTGTCCCAATTCTCATTTGCACCACTACCCCTTCAGGGTGCACTACGTCATTAGTATTTCCTGATGGATTTAACCTAAATGGACACAACCTGTTTTCACCAGAAAAAAAGAAGAGAAAGAAAAAGTAAACTGATGAGAAACTTACTTACTTACTGGCCGTTTAACCTCCCTTTTCTACATAGCGTAGGTTGGAGTCCATCAGTTGGTTGATTGGCAGGCTTAATAGCTGTTCTCCACTTGTTCCTGTCGGTTACCATGTTTTTGGTGATTCTCAGCAGTCTAAGGTCGCCATTGATGTTTTCTTGCCAATGTCTTTTTGGCTGTCCATAGGAATTGGCACCATTCACTTTGAAATCCAGTACTCTCCTGGGACATGCTTCAGTAGGTGCATGCATCAAGTGCCCAAAATACCACAACCATCCCCATTTCAGAGCCTCCGGGATGCTATCTACTCCATCCTGTTCCGTAGTTCTTCAGAGGGAATATGTTTTTCTAGTTTCACATTGCACATCCACCTGATCACAGCATTGTTGCATCTGACAATTCTGTCGAGATCAGCAGTAGTAACAGCCCTGGTCTCACTACCGTAAAAGATACTGCAGATGCATGCCTTATACATGAACACTCTGCATATTAAAGAAATACCATGGTTTGTAAGCATAGGCTGTAGTTCACCGAAGGCTTTCAAGGTGGAGCAGAACTTGGCAGTGATCGCATCTTAGCAACCTTCGTTCTGCCTACAACCATCTCCGAGATAGCAGAATGTATTGACCACTTCAAGCTCTACATCATCCATTGTCACTTCTCCAGCAGTTTCATTGGCTTGGGAACAGTCAGACCAAGACATATAGGTCAGCGAAAGTTTTCTTGAACTACTATATGACCTTTGATGCCTGAACATCTCTTGTGGATCCAATGTTGACAACTGATGCAGAAGATAGCGTTTCTGCCAACACCTCCCTTACAGACTCCACAAGGCCACTTTATGGACTTGTTAAGTGAATTGGCAGCCTCGGGCTCAGAACACATCATCTTCATTTTAGACAGGTTTACTCTGAGACCCTTGGCTTCCAGGCTGTTCTTCCACAATTTAATCTTGTGAGTCAATTCAGGGAGAGATTTGGCCATAATCACAAGGTCATTGGGATACAATAGTTTCCAGGGGCAGCCCATCCTAAATTCACAGGATAGTGCTGTTATGCCTGGAAAACCAGAATGACCAACGGAGAGATGAGCTGTGCTGGAACTGAACTTTATTACACAAGCGTTAAATATACAGTACATGTGACTGAGCTCTCGGCTCCTAACTGTGTCTATCGAGAGCACCGGCAAAGAGGCCGTAAGATGACGACTACTTCTTATAAAGGTCGGTGTGATGACAACACCAGCTGGCCAAGTCATCACGCCACTCACTGCCCTAAATCCCTTCACAACATTCACTCCCCCCCTTGGAAAAACACAGAACACTTTACCAATCATAACCCTCCCCAATTTAGCATATACAGCAAACCCCTGAAACTCAAAGTCATAAACAATCCTCGACTTGTAGCAAACTGTTAACATGACAGCCCCTATGTTGCTAACTCTATGACCACCGTATCCATACAGCACAGCTGGGTTCTTTCTTATCGGGTGGTTGGGGAAAAATTTCTTCACCGTGGCCCAGTTTAGCATCGACCTCACCGCAGCGGTGTCGAGCAGCAGTGGTATTGCAACATTACCCAACTCAACCTTGCTGTATACATATGGCGTGATTTCAGGGCTTACCGCGTGGATGGTGCTTGCCTACTGGGCTCCTCAGTGTCGGAGACTGGCAAACTTTGGTGAAATGGTTATATCTTACACATTTCTTACAATGTTGTCCTCTTGCCGGGCAAAAACATGCTCTCTTATGATGCATTGGGGAACCACAGTTACCACATGCAGGGCCTCTCAGAGTGGTCCTCCGGTCCATGGCGTTCGTCTCAAACTATTCTGCTGTGCCACCGTGGTCCTCCATGCCCACTGCGTAGGTTAACGGCATCTGTCCTGGTTGTCGCTGCACCTAGCTCCAATACTAACTTTTCCGCTGACTCAAGTTGGAATGCTAGCTTGATTGTGTTAGCTAGCATCATGCTGTTTGGTGCCATTAGCATCTTTGCCCTTAGCAGCGGGTTGTTCGTGTGCTCAGCCAGCTGGTCCCGCACCATTTCATCTTCCAATAAACCAAACCTGCACATGCTAGCTAGGTGATGAAGGTCTGCAATGAATTGCCATGTTGTTTCACCAATTCTCTGTTGCCGTTGGCAGAATCTTAAACACCGCACCAACACGCTGTCAGGCTCAGCAAAGTAGCTAGCTAGCAGTTCTACAGCATCAGCAAATGGGTCCTAGCGTGCAGAAAATACGTTGACCTTCCATGCCCAGGCAGTGAATTAACAGAGCTTGCTTCCATACCTTGTCTAGCTCGTCCAAGCCCAGCGCCGATATGTAGGTGGTGAAAGCATAAAACCAACATTGCCATAGAACGGGCGGCTCTCAGGGGTTTTCCAGAAATGGTCATGGTGGCCTCACGTATGCCTCCATGGTTTAATGCTCGTCACCAAATGTTTTGTCTGGAAACCCGGAATGACTAACGGAGAGATGAGCTGTGCTGGAACTGAACTTTATTACACAAACGTTAAATATACAGTACATGTGACTGAGCGCTCGGCTCCTCACTGTGTCTATCGAGAGCACTGGCAAAGAGGCTGTAAGATGGCTGACTCCTTCTTATAAAGGTTGGCGTGATGACACCAGCCGGCCACGTCATTACACCACTCACTGCCCATAATCCCTTCACAACAAGTGCCTCTAAAACGATTATGAAAAGCAAAGGGCTTAACACGGATCCTTGGTGAACCCCAACTAAAACCCTAAATCGTTCACCATATGTGCTGTTGACACGGACATGGGAGCTGACATTTGTGTACATTGCGTGGACAGTTTCAATAATCCACTCATCGATTCCAGTCTTCCTCATGGCCCACCAAATAATAATGCGAGGTACACAATCAAACACCTTTTCCAGATCCACAAATGCAAAATACAGGCTTTTCTCCTTAAATCACATCTTAAGGAGAAAAATGTCTCAGACTTACATGAACAATTCTAATCAGAAAAAGTCAGAAATTTACTAGAAAGAAAGCTATAAATTCACAGAGAAAAATTCAGACACCCCCCTTCTTGCAAGCCAGTTTTGGCCCACGAGCCATACGTTTGACACCCCTGGTTCTATAGGCACCCATGCACAACAATGGGAAATTGTTTGCAACTTTTTGGACCAGATAACAATGAAATGAGATAATTTCCCATAGAAACCTGAATGCAGCAGGGCACCCTGGTTGAAAAACACTGATCTAGTGATTAAAATGTTTCACTTGACAGGCACTTAAGGTTTGCTAGATGGTATCAAATTTTAGTACTTTGTGTGAACAGTACTTTTTTTTTTTTAAAGAGATGGCCTTGCATGGAGTTTTAGCCAAGATTGCACAGAAAGAAAGGACAGCATGATTTCTGCTTCCTCCCAATTATGCATCAGGGATCTACTGTAAGAGAGTTTTTGGTGCAAGGTGATACAGTTGTCAACAGCATGGTGGAAAAATGGTTAACACTTCTTCACAGCTAAAAATTTCAGTTTCATTGCCCAGGTTGTAGGTGAAAGAATATTTGTGCAGAGCTTATGTATTCTCCCTCTCCTTGCATGGATTTACTCCTGTTGCTCAAGCTTCCACCCACAGTCCAAAGACATGTGTGTTAGTTTAACAGGTGATTAAAAAAAAACTTCCCAGTGTTCCATTGCTCAAACTAATAGATGTATAATGGCTATTAAAAACAATGTAAGTGGTCATTGCAATTACAAAAGCTTGTTTGCTATACTTCACTCCCAAGCGAGTCCAGGCTTTTACTAACACCAAAACAGCGCTTGCGGATGTCGCATTGTTAGCCCACCTGGATCTGTCTGCATGGATAGCACTCATGACGGATGCATCTGATGTTGCCATAGGGGCAGCGGTGCGTCTCAGGTTCGTGGCAGCTGCTCGCATGTTTTAGCTGGACTTTGCACGACAACGAACGTAAATACAACACATTCGATAAAGAATTGCTGGCTCTCCACCTGGCGACATGCCATTTCCAGTTCTGGCTGAAGGAGTGTGAATTCACCACGTTCGTGGACCATAAGTCACTGACGCACGCGATGTCCTAGACCTTGGAACCTTGGTTGGCCCTGCACCAACGGCATTTGGCCACAATTTTGGAGTTTACTACTGACATTCAACACGTTGCCGGTAAACTAAACATCGTGGCTGATTGCCTGTCGCGTATGTTAATCACCCCGGTTTACATGAGAATAAATTTCCCCGCGATAGCCGCCAAGCAGAGCTGGGGACGCGGACATTTGCGCGCTCCAGTCGGTGTCAACTGGGTTAAGGCTGGAGAGCAGGGTGGTGCAAGAAAGGTGCCCTCCCTTGCTCTGCGACGTCTCCACCGGCTGCCCGCGTCCGGTGGTTCTGAGCTCTTAGCACCGTCACGTTTTCGAGTTGGTCCACTCCCTTTTGCATCCGGGAGTGCATGCTTCAGTGAAGTTAGTGGGGGTGAAATTCGTCTGGCCGTGCTTGCGCAAAAACGTGAAAGAGTGGGCTACAGCTTGCGTTGCATGCCAGCGGGCCAAAGTACACAAGCACACCAGAGCCCCCCTTGAGCTGTTCCAAATCCCGGCCAGGAGGTTTGACCACTTCCACGTGGATTTGGTGGGACACATCCCGCCATCGCAAGGTTTTACACACCTCTTAACAATCATGGACCGCACCACGCGCTGGCCTGAAGTGGTCCTGCTGGCTTCTACCACATCCACAGAAGTGGCTCGCGTTTTTTTGTTGACTTGGGTTGCACGTTTTGGATCTCCATCAGACATTATGTCCGACAGAGGTCCACAATTTGTTTCAGAACTCTGATCCGCTATGGCCCTGAGCCTGGGGGCCAAAATTCACCACACTACCGTGTACAACCCCCAGGCTAACGGGTTATGCGAGCGTTTTCATAGGTCGCTTAAAGCAGTGCTCAGAGCTTCGCTCACGGACACAAATTGGGTCGACTGCCTGCCCTGGGTTCTTTTAGGGTTGCGCTCCGCACCTAAGGAGGATTTGGCAGCCTCCCTGGCAGAACTCATTTTTTCTCAGCCGCTGTGGATCCCTGGAGAGTTTTTACCGGGAAATCCCATGCCCGAGGCTGACCCGCCCATGCAATTTTTACATAGTATGGAGGCTGTGAGCGTACTGGGCCCGGCCCGTCATTGTTTTCCCGCACATTCATAGGGAGACCGTCTGCATCGACAGGCTGAAACCTGCTTTTGTGTTGGCAGACGAGCTGGTGGTGTTGGCCCAAGTTCCCTGGCGCAGACGACCACCGTTGGTGGCTCCATAAGTTGGTGATCCCGCAGGGACCTGCACTTGTGAAGCTGATGTGTTTTCTCCCCCTCCCTTTTTCCCTCCACAGACTGACGTGCCCTCCTGTACACCTTGCCAGCAGGGCAGTTCGACTGGATCGGCGACCCCCCGCTACAGCCGCTATGGGCGCCAGCTCAAGCCCAAAGGACGGGGGGGGGGGGGGGGGCTTAGTGCCCTTTCTGGGTGTTTCTGTGTCACCCAGCTCGTTGCCTCGCCTGCCTCCTTTCTCATCACCACAATCTTTTTACTATGAGGCAGTAGTGGTGACCACTACACCACCATGCTGACTCTAGAAAAGTTCTACATGCGTACTGACCCCAACCCATTATTTTGTTTGTTTTTTGCAGCACTGACAGTCTTGTTTCTGTATGTCTTTGAGTGTTCTGCGCAACATGATGTCAGAGACTGTTTCAAAGTCTGAGCAGGCCGAGTTGGCTTAAAAGTGGACAAATCTACCTATGACAGAAATTTGAGGGTGCACATATGCCTAAACCAACTTCTCCAGCCTCCCAAGGTCCAGCGCTACCAAGTGTGTCTGAAACATGGCGAACCATCTCGCCCAAGGGATGGGCAGCTCACCGGGAAGTTCCAGAAACAGCCAAAAAGGTGTCACACACATGTCCATGCCTTTTATCCTCTTCACCAAATGTTATGTCTGACATAATGCCTGGCCCAGGAAACACGCACACAGGCTCAGGATAGATTTAACAGCTTTATTCAACAGGCAGGTGTGTATGAATGGATGTATGCGGTATGGGTATGTGCTGGGGTGAACGTCGATGCGCAGGCAGCAGAGCAGCGCGCCGTTCAGCCGGACAACCCTATGGAGAAAAGAGCAGAGGACAAGGGTAACGGGCACCACACCGAGACAGGGATAATCAGTGATAGTGATGCTTACTTGCAGGGACAGGTGGCTGGCGTCGGCAGGTGATGAGTCCGGGAGACAGCGTCCTGCAGGGCCTGCACGGAGGATGGAGATAATACGGCGATGACGGGGGAATCCGCCGCCGGGAAGGTCCACCTGTGCACAGGGGTGAAAGCTTGGAAGACAAGGTAAGGAGTTCTTACGTGTCGTGGAATCTTGCTGGTGATCTGAGGTAAAATCACGAGCCTTGGAAGCGCTGACGAGAACAGACGGCTCCAGACCGCAGCAGAGGGCTGAGTGGGCTAAATAGCCCGCTGCTGACGAGGTGCAGGTGTGCGCGCAGCTGAAGCCGCTGATGAGCGGCGAGTCGTGACAGTACTCCCCCCCCAGCAGTGCCTCCTGGCGCTGGTTTGTCCGGATGTGCCCGATGGAACTCCCTGATGAGGCTCTTGTCTAACACCCAAGCGGAGGGCACCCAGGATCTAAACTCCGGACCAAAACCCTCCCAGTCCACCAAGTACTGCAACCTGCGCCCTCGGCACCGGGAGTCCAGGAAGGAGGCGACTCTCCAGGCCGGGTGGCCGTCGATCCTCATAGGCGCGGGTGGCGCTGTGGGCGGGGGGCAGAGGGGGTCGGAGACATAGGGCTTGATCCTGGAAACATGGAACGTAAGACAAATGCGAAGGGAGGGGGGGAGGGCCAGACGCACAGCCACCGGGTTGATAATTCTACAAATGGTGTGGGGACCAACAACGCGTGGGGCCAACTTCCTCTTCTCCCCCTTAAGATGGAAATCTTGAGTGGCCAACCAGACTTGTTGACCCACCTGGTAGGCAGGGGCCGGTCTCCTGCGACGGTTAGCAGTGGTGCTATTACACGCAGCCGTGCGTAAAAGCGCGTCCCGTGTCCTGGACCACAGAGCCCGACAACGTCTCAGGTGTGCCTGGACGGAAGGAACAGCCAACTCCGCCTCCTGATCTGGAAACAAGGGTGGATCGTAGCCCAGAGACGCCTTGAAGGGGGACATCCCTGTAGCAGAAGATCGGGCGGTGTTGTGGGCGTATTCAACCCAAGCCAGGTGTGAGCTCCAGGAGGATGGGTTAGACGAGGTGACGCAGCGTAGGGCAGCCTCCAGCTCCTGGTTGGCCCTCTCACACTGTCCGTTGGATTGTGGGTGGTGGCCGGAAGAGAGGCTGACTGTGGCCCCCAGGGCGTTGCAAAAACACCTCCAGACCTCAGAGACAAACTGGGGACCCCGATCCGAGACGACATCCACTGGTATCCCGTGTAGCCTGACCACGTGCTGAACCAGGAGATCCGCCGTCTCCTGCGCCGTTGGAAGACCCCGAAGTGGCACGAAGTGGGCGGCCTTGGAGAATCGGTCCACGATGGTCAGCACGGCGTTGTAGGAGTTGGAAGTGGGAAGACCAGTGACAAAGTCAAGGGCAATATGGGACCAGGGTCTGCCAGGGGTCGGCAGAGGCTGGAGCAAACCGGCGGGAGGAGAATTACCCGACTTAGCAGCGGCGCACACAGGGCAAGCCCGGACATAGTTGGTGGCATCCTTCTGCAGACTCGGCCACCAGAAGGAGCGTTGGAGGAGATCCACAAGCCGAGACACCCCCGGGTGACAGGCGAGCTTGGAGGTGTGGACCCAATGAATGACCTCCCCCCGGACAGAAGATGGAACGAACAACCTTCCTTCTGGTCCGCTGCCAGGGACCGGTTCAGTCTCCTGCGCCCTCCGGATCTTGTCCCTGATGGACCAAGAAATAGCTCCCACCACGCACAAACTGGGCAGGATGGGGTGGCCCATCTCCTCCGATGTCTCTGGGGCGAACTGCCTGGAGAGGGCATCGGGTAGGATGTTCTTAGAGCCGGGGCGATAGGTTATGGTGAAGCGGAACCTGGCAAAGAACAGAGACCAGTGCACCTGGCGGGCATTCAGATGTCTAGCAGATCGAAGATACTCCAAGTTCTTATGGTCCGTCAGCACCACGAATGGTAACGCTGCCCCCTCCAGCCAGTGACGCCACTCCTGCAGGGCGAGCTTGATGGCAAGAAGCTCCCTGTCCCCGACGTCATAATTACGCTCGGCCGGAGACAGGCGCCGTGAGAAGAAGGCGCAGGGTCGCTTGGTCCCATCAGTTGGTGATCGCTGGGATAGCACCGCCCCTACCCCCGTATCGGACGCGTCGACCTCAACCAGACACTGCAGCGCGGGGTGGACCTGGGTCAGGACCCGGAAGGAGGAGAACTCCGTCTTCAGAGCCTGAAATGCCGCAGCGACCTCTTCAGTCCAGCGGAAGGCGTTCTTAGGTGACGTGAGACGGGTCAGCGGGGCAGCGATGGCACCAAAGTTGGGCACAAAGCGGCGGTAGAAATTAGCGAACCCAAGGAATTGCTGGACCTGCTTCCTGGAGGTCGGCGTGGGCCACTCCACTACTGCTTTAACTTTAGTGGGGTCGGGCAGGGCCTGGTTATGTGAGATCACAAAGCCTAAAAAGGAGGTGGTCTTGGCGTAAAACTCACATTTTTCTGCCTTTACATACAACCTGTTTTCCAGCAGCCGTTGTAGGACCCGCCTCACATGCACCTGGTGTTCTTCACGTGACCTGGAGAAGATGAGGATATCATCTAGATACACGAACACAAAGAGTCCCAGGAAATCACGCAGGACGTCATTAATCAGGCGCTGAAAAACGGCTGGGGCGTTGGTCAGACCAAAAGGCATTACCAGATATTCAAAGTGCCCGCTCGGCATTCTGAATGCTGTCTTCCACTCATCCCCCTCCCTGATCCGGACGAGATGGTAGGCGCTGCGAAAGTCCAATTTAGTGAACCAGGTCGCCCCCTGCAGGGAGTGGAAGGCAGTGTCCATCAGCAGCAGCGTGTACCGGTCCTTCTCTGTGATGTCATTCAATGCCCGGAAGTCGATGCACGGGCGGAGGGACCCATCCTTCTTTGACACGAAGAAGAATCCGGTTCCGAGCGGGGACGAGGAGGGGCGGATGATACCTGCGCTGAGGGACTCCTTAATATAGCTGTCCATCGCCTCCCGCTCCGGCGCTGACAGGCTATAGAGACGACCTGACAGCAGGGGAGCCCCTGGACGGAGGTTGATGGCACAGTCATAGGGCTGATGAGGAGGAAGAGACATCGCCCTGGATTTGCTGAAGACCTGGCCCAGATCGTGGAATTCCGAGGGTACCAAGGTGAGATCCGGAGGCGCAGCGTCCTTGACCGGGGGAGGAGAAGACGGGGCGCAGGCTGCGGATTGTAAGCAGGTGCCCATACAGAATGAACTCCAGGCGGCGATCTTTCCAGTCCGCCAATCCAGGACCGGGTTGTGCAGGTGCAACTAGGGATACCCAAGAATCACAGGCGTCACGGAGGAGGACAGGACATAGAAGGTGAGTTCCTCTCGGTGGTTGCCCGAGGTAATATCTGGGAGAGGTTGCGTGCGATGAGTCACTTGGCCAAGGGGAGCACGGGAGAGGGTGATCAGGCTCAGAGGAGCGGGCAGAGGGTGACAGGGAATGCCCAATTGGGTTGCCAGGCTCTTAGAAATGAAGCTCTGCTCTGCTCCTGAATCCACCAGTGCGTGTGTGAGATGCCCCATGGCGTTGTGAAAAAAACGAATGGGCAAAGACAAACTAGTGAGGGGATTTGACCGGTTAGAGTCCGCGAGGCCCCCTACAGTGACTCGCGGACCTCCCCGTTTGGCTTCTCCAGGCAATGCTCCACGGAATGTTGGCCTCCTCCGGGGGATGAGACCAGGTGTTGAACTGGACACACGTTTATTAGTAGATATTCCACAGTATACAAGCGTACTTGCCAGGCAGAGAGGTGGCCAAGAGAACGCCCCTCCCACTCACTGCTCTCTTATACCCTGGGTGGTGGCGGAACTGGAAAGATGGAGCCACCACCCGTGTCACACAAATAAGGATCCAAACTCCAACACAACAAGCCCTTTTTCAAGATCAAATTACATTAAATCTGACTCAAATGCACCAATAGTAGGTCATATAATAACTACACTCTACCTTAGTCATCATTCATTATGGCCTTAAAGTTGGACTATTTGCCTCCTCTATTTCATTTGTCCAATTCTGACTGACACAAAATCTGTCAGGATCAATCACAGAGGAAGTGCTAAATACCAGTACAAAGTTTAACTGTTTTTTTCCATGAGGTATGCCACATCTCAGTGTCAAATGGTGGTGTACTGGTAATAACTTTGATGCTGATGAATTTCTGATAGTAATTATTACTGTCTGTCATCAAAATAAAGCACTAATTTTTTGCACTTTTGAGTTGATTCACTCTGATACAACTGCTGCTGATATTAACTTAAACTGCGGGTTAATTCAGGTGTGTTGCCCACCTCTCCTCTCAAAGAAACTGGTGAGAAGCTGGCTCCCTATAATTTTCTGTCCTTCACTTTTCTTTCTTTTCTTTTTTGATATCCTGATTTAAATTTCTTGAGGAATGACACGACTGCTTTCCCCCTCTTGCTCCCCTGGCTGCCAGACCACTCTAAAGTTAGTGATGTTATGCTCGACACCGCTTATTCAACACTGATTCGAGCAATATAAAGCGGAAGTGTCATGAGCAGTGTATTGAGTACTGTTTCAGCACACCCACAGTCAAGTGACCGTAGCAAGTGAGGCCTCGTTGGCCGAATCTCAACCTCCTCCTTAAGCCCTCAAGCCCTGAGCCCTTGTAGACTTAGGCGGCAGCCATTAGCAGTGTGTGAGTGTGCGAGTCTGTGAGGGCTTGAAATGGTATCAAAGGAATGGGACTGTTAAGTATTTGTTCTATGTTCATATGTTGTTATTATGGGAGCTTTATTTATGTGGTATGGGATGGCGGCCCCGGTTTCCGGTTCCGCCATCGCCTGTGGTATAAGAGGGGCTGCTGGTAGAGGGGTGGTCTCTTCCGCCTTTCCTCTGCAAAGTGGCTGCATGTACGGTTGGGTGTACGGAGTTCAGTTTATATAATAAAGTAGGGTTCAGCTCCACTCCTGGCCTCATCCTTGTCTACAAATTACGAAATAGCATTTGGCGACAAGTGGTAAACTCATGGAGGTGTGTGGAACACCAATTTGTCCATTCCTGTAGCTCCCGGGGAGCCGCCTGTGCCGTGGCCTTTTTGGTATGAGGCTTTCCAGACGTACACAGTCGTGCTGGATCTGGGAAGAATGGAGAAACCGCGAGCTCATGCATTATTGGTACACAACCTGGGAATGGAGGGACAAAGAATTTTGGGCACGCTTAGAGATGCAGACACGTATGAAGAAGTAGTTGAATTAATGGCCCGCCATTTCAGAGCTCTGGACAACGTCATCATTAAAGGCCAAATGTCACGTAACAGGGTCCTTAAAATGTCTTGAAACTAGATATAAAAGGGAACCGATCCATTCGGGTCTTGGTGCATATGCTTCAGTAACGTCGGAATATTCGTTAATTTAAAACTGCCGCGCTTGGCTTGACGTTCCTACTCACGGCCCCCGGAATCGCCTGGGGAAGAAGGCGGAAGTGACGAAATAGATTGTACCTTAGTTTGATGCTTGGGGTATCCCGATTGATTGTTTATATGGAGACTGGAAGATTGAAGTGAGCAACAAGAAAGAAAAAATTGGATATTTCACCCATACCTTAAAACGGGGCTATAAGGGACAGCTGGGTAATAAGGGACACTTTTCTGGGAAATGTTTTCATACCTGTCAAGTGATACGTTTTCGCCGTATTTTAATACTGTAAAACGCGGCTATAAGGGACGGCGGGGTAATAAGGGGCACTTTTCTGGGAAATGTTTTAAATGTAATTCGTGTTGTTATTGTCAAATATTTTAAGGATTCATGGATATTTGACAATAACAACACAACTCAGCGTCCGGCTCAAAATAAAAAAAGCAGAATTCTGGATTTGGAAGGCGATTCCTTTCTGTTCCGCAGCCGCAGGACAGCTGAAAGTGTTAGGCCATCATCCTAATGACTTCTAACAGTAGTGAGAATAGCTCCCGCTGATCGATCTGCCCACCCCGGCCATCAGCCTAATGATTGAGTCCACACTTCTAACAGTAGTGAGAATAGCTCCCGCTGATCGATCTGCCCGCCCCGGCCATCAGCCTAATGATTGAGTCCACACTTCTAACAGTAGTGAGAATAGCTCCCGCTGATCGATCTGCCCGCCCCGGCCATCAGCCTAACGATTGAGTCCACACTTCTAACAGTAGTGAGAATAGCTCCCGCTGAGCGATCTGTCAGCACCCTAGCTGTGGGGGTCTCACACACATGACGTGTTCCTCAACACACTCAATAATTTTTTTTCCTGTATATTTTTCTTTTGGGCGTACAGAAATGGCAATACACCCATATTTGCTAAAATTGCATTTTCCCCGTATTAAAATACGGCGAAAATGTCTCTCTTGACAGGTATGCGCCTCCATTCTCATATTGATCTGGTCAATTTCTTGACAGCAGCGGCTCTCCTCCACTGTAATAATAATGGCTTCCGAAAAATCAATATTTATGGGGCGCCCTCAACAGACCCCCTTCGGCTTCCCAATTCTGGAGGCGATTAATGTCCAATTCAATGACATTTTCCACTGGTTCTGCTCTCTGGTCATTGTCGGAACTGTTGTCATCAGACAAAGCATCTGATTCCGTCTCGGATGGCTCAAACCTGTAAGGTTCTATGCCTCTGTCACTGTCTGAACCACTGACAAAAAAAAAGGCAAAAAGAAAAGACAAAAAAAAGACAAAACTAAACTAATTTGTTCACAATCACTGTCACTTTCCGTCATGATTGTCCAATGTTGATAAGTGTGAATGTGGATAGGCAGGGCAGCCAGGGTGAAATTTGTGACGTCAAAATCATGGCCGTGGTCTGGATTGGCTGTCACAAGCCAGCGAGCAAGGCGGGGCCTTCGCCTGGTGTATTTTGTGCAATTATGTAAATACGGGTGGGTGATATGGTCTCCAGTATGAATATTTGGTTTAAGCTATGTGTATTTTATCAAAATTCGTTGTCATTTAGAAAAAAAAATTATGTGACATTTGGCCTTTAAGTGGATTAAGTTCAGACAGCGGCGCCAACAGGTAGGCGAACTGATCCAGCAGTTCGTGTCGGTCTTAAGACAGTTGGCTGTTGAGTGCTGATTCGGGCCATTGGAAGAAGAAATAGTGCGCGACCAGTTGGCAGAACACACCAACTGTGCCGCAGTCCGCTCCAAGCTGCTCACGTTTCTGGGGAAGTTGATGCTGACGAGAGCTGTCGAGTTAGCGCTACAGCTAGAAGCAGCAGATAAGCTAACTTGGGAGCTAAATGAGTGCCTTTAGCCGGGAGGTTTAAGATCCCCCATGGCCGCACAGTTAGTGGACCCGGACAGCAATGGGAGTGTCGAAGATGACGCCGAGAGTGCCAACGCTGTACGGATGAGGTCTGCCCAGGTGTAGAAGCCCAGGTGTATGGGTTGTGGGTCCACAAAGCACTGCCACAAGGCCAGAGAGTGTGTGGCAAGAGGGAAACGCTGTGGAAATTGTGGCCGTTTCCACCATTTTGCGAGGATGCACCAGTCAGCTGGACAAGAGAGCCCGCGCAGGACTTCAACTTCTCCCACTCCAATGGTGGTACATACGGTGTCCACGAGTACTGATGGGCGCATGCGCTGCACGGTGATTCTGTATGGAGTTCCGGTACCGATGCTGGTGGACACAGGAGTGGGGAGTTCTGTGCTGAATTGGACTACAGTCAGACAGTGTTTTCCACACTACAGGATTGGAAGTTTCACAGTGCCACTTTGCAGCTATGTAGGAGGACGGTTGGCCACGATGGGTACCATCACGTTGACAGCTCAGTACGAGTCGGTGATGATGGCCGCGGTGGAGTTCATCGTGACGGCGTATGGCTCTAACACCATGGGCTGCAACTTATTTTATGGCCTGGGATTCTCCTTCAGGAGCGGCGCTGGGGAAGAGTGGTCAGGCGGTGGACTGTGGAACCGACCGGTTCCGAGGGTCTGGGACAATGCGGTGTGGGATGAACCACTGCTGGGCACTCCGGAGAGTGGACAGGCTGCATCACACTCAGGGTTGCCGCGAGAGGACCCCGGTGCCAGTGTCCGAGCTGCCCTGGATGTGGGCGCCGGGCGGCATGGGGGAGGACCTAAGGTGACGAGCAAGGCCCAAATGATGGTCTCAGATGTTCCAGGAGCACAGCCGTGGAGGACTGGTGAACAAGGGACCACAGGGGCGGGGTCAGCAGCAGATCAACAAGCTATTGGGGCAGGACCGGGTAGCACTGGAAGAGTGAGTGCCAGGCGGAGACACCGCAGGCCGTACAAGGCCCCACTTGGAGTCGCAGACTGGGTTCGGGCTCGGGTGGAGGCGAGGTCCAGGCGGTTGAGAAAGAAGTGGGACATGGAGCGGTACCAGGGTTGGCTGGAGGTGATGGGTGAGCGGCACGATCAATACCTGCTGTTGTCGGATGGCTCGTGGCGCCATCTCAGTGAATTAAGGCGTGCTCCGAAGGAGAGGGGTGGGTATGACTTCAGACGGTTGGAGCTCTCGGAGGTACGGAGGAGAAGATGCTCCGAAGAGGAGGCGACCAGCTGTGGTCCAAGAAGCGGACTGCAGCCAGGGGTGGAATGATGGTGAAGGTCTGGGGGGGGGGGGGGGGGGGGTATCCTCACCGAGTGATGGGCGTGTTGTTAAAACTGTTCAATTGTTCTATGTTGATAGTTTTTGGGATTATTTTGTTATTGTATTTTAATTAGGAGACATGGCAGTAGTTTTTTTTTTTATGGACTTTTATAACATAGGCGGAAGAATAACCTGCCTCGCCATGTGGGGGGTAGGACGGCAGTGTACCCGTCCTCCCTAATTTTACGTTTTGGTGTGAATGTCATAGGCCCTTTTTTGGTGATTTTAGTTTGTTTATGTTTAGCGAATGATTCGGGTTCCAAATTGGGGTGGGTTGATTGTGTGTGTGTTTTGATCTTTCTGCGGGGGGGGGGGGGGAGGGGGGAAGTTAAGTGTTAGTTCTGTCTTCATATATTGTTATTATGGGAGCTTTATTTCTGTGGTACGGGATGGCGGCCCCGATTTCCGGTTCCGCCATCTCCTGCGGTATAAGAGGGGCTGCTGGTAGAGGGGTGGTCTCTTCCGCCTTTCCTCTGCCAAGCGGCTGCATGTACGGTCGGGTGTACAGAGTCCAGTTTATATAAAAAAGCAGTGTTCAGCTCCATTCCTGGCCTCATCCTTGTCTACAAGTTATGACATAACAGGGACACTTTCTGACATGTCACCCTACCTTTACAATGGTGTATGACGAACATGCTGCTTAGTGTTGTGGGATTTTGACTTTTTATTTTAAAAATGATTTTAACTTCAAGGCCAAGGAACAGAAGGAATCAACTGCCTGATCTAAACATCTTGCAGGCACTAGCCTTACAGGGTGAAAGAGAGGTAATTATGAAAAAATAATTGTACTTTTTTAATGAAAATTACACAAAATAGTTGATAAATAATGTCTGCACTATAGTATATTTATTTTTTAAATTTATTTATCCTTTATTTATACGATATGTGTTAAATGCAGTATCTTAAATCCTTAGTTATAGTCATCCACTGGCTTGCTAAATAATCACAATTAATAATCAATCAATATACCAGCTGAATACTTACTTGAAACCTGTCATAACATGATTTATATTAAGTAGAAATAATGTTAATGGTCACAGTAGTTTTAATACTGTTAGGCTTTTGCGCTAAAATGTATGTTTTTTTTTTTTCCACAATATCTTTATTGAACCTTTTTTTTTTTTAACAAACATGATACAAACAATCAAACACTAACACTAAAGTACTACAAAAAAAAAAAAAAAAAGGATGCACTAAAAACACCAACAACCACCAGCAAAATCAAGTCTTCAACAATGCTCCTCTGTTTAGTCTAGACAATCCAACACACAAGTATACACACTATGTTCACCAGTTTGGAATTTACAAGGTCCACACACATCATTCACCTTCTTCTTCAAAAGTTATGTTTAAATTTTTTACATAATCAATAAAAGGTCTCCATATATTCTCAAACACAATTTCCTTTGATTTCAGTATATATGTTATTCTTTCTAATGGAAGGTTTGTTAACATCTGTCTTAACCACTGAGTCACATCTGGTCTATGAGTCTTTTTCCATAATAGTGCAATACATTTTTTGGCATTAAGCAAACTGAGGTCTATGAATGTTCTTTCACTTTTATTAAAATTATGCTTTTCTGGGTACAGACCCAACAAAAACAATTTAGGATTCAATATGATTTGTTTTGAGATTATTTTTTCAATTGTTACCCTCACCTCTTCCCAAAACATTCTTATTAATCTACATTCCCATACACAATGAAATAGAGTTCCTTTACTTTCCATGCATTTTGTGCATGTATCTGGTATATTTTTGTTATATTTATTTAACTCCTCCGGTGTAACATACATCCGCATTAACCATTTGAAATGTATCAATTTAAGGCGTACATTTATTGATTTGGTTTGAGCTTCTATACAAGCCAATTCCCATTGTTCCTCTGAAATTTCAGTTTGCAGATCTTCTTTCCAGTAGTTTAATCTTTTCAGTGAATTTTCACTTGAAGATAGTGTCAATGAGTTATAAAACTCTGAAATAATACCCTTTCTTTTACTATCTTTCATCATCATTTTTTCCAAGGATGAATAAATAGGTCGAGTGAGAGCTTTATTTTGATTTGATCGAATAAAGTTTCTAAGTTGAAGATATTTAAAAAAATGTGTTCTATTGAGATTAAATTTGATCCTCAGCTCTTCAAAAGACATTATGTTATCTGCACATGGCAAATATAAATCCTGAATCTTTTGTATCCCTTTTAAATTCCATACTTTAAATACAGCGTCCGCTCTCCCTGGTTTAAAATATTGATTACCCCATATTGGACTAAATTGTGACAATAACTGTGGTTCTTTTAAATAGTTTTTAGCTTCACGCCATATTTTGATCATATGCTTTACAAATGGATTTTTAACTTGTTTTTGTAATTTTTTTGCCGAATCTGAGTATATGAATATGGGAAGAGGTAAAGGTAAATTGTATGATTCCATTTCAGTCCAGTGAGGGAGATCATTTGATGAAAAATAATATGTCATAGACCTCAGTTGTGCCGACCAATAATACAACATAAAATTTGGACATTTCAGACCTCCACGATCAAATGGTAAATATAATAAAGACAGACGTAATCTAGCCCTCCTGTTGTTCCATATAAATTCCACTAACTTTTTTTTATTCTTGAGAATAGATCTAAAGGTGGTGATAAGGGAATGTATTGAAATAAATAAAGTATTTTAGGTAAAATATTACTTTTAAGTATATTGATTCTCCCGATCATCGACATTGGTAGTGACATCCATCTCTGAGTTAACTCATTGATATCTGTCATTAAGGCTTCATAGTTGACACTGGCGACTGATTCTAGCTTAGGCACAATTTGGATTCCTAAATATTTAAACTGATTTACAACATTGAATTGATTTACCTCAGGGGCTGGGTAATTTCTCTGGGTCTCATTTAGCATTAATATTGAAGATTTAGTTTTATTTATTTTATATCCTGATATTTCCCCAAAATTCTTTATTAAATTCAACAAGGTTGGAATTGATTTTTTTAGATTCGACATAAACAAAATTATGTCATCGGCGTACAGGGAGATTTTATGCTCTGTTGGTCCAACTTTAATTCCAAATATTTGTGAATGTAAACGTATCGCTATCGCTAAAGGTTCAATTGCCATAGTAAACAGTAAAGGTGAAAGTGGACAGCCTTGTCGACATCCTCTATTGATTTTTATTGGTTTTGAAATATTGTTATTTGTTAGGATTTCTGCTGTAGCATTATTGTATATTATTTGAACCCATTTTATGAAATTATTTCCAAGTCCAAACCTTTGTAGGACTTCAAAAAGAAAGGGCCATTCAACTCTATCAAAGGCCTTTTCGGCGTCCAGTGATAGGAGAGCTGTATCCGGTGCTTCTTTATTAGAATAAATAATATTAAATAGTCTTCTTACATTATGGAAGCCTTGTCTTCCCTTTATAAAGCCATTCTGATCTCGATTAATAATATTTGGTAAAATTTCATTGTATTCGTCTTGCTAAAATTTTACAGATTATCTTAAGGTCGGCGTTTAATAGGCTTATTGGTCTCATATTTTCACATTTATTAGAGGGCTTACCTGGTTTTGGCAGCAGTATAATTAAGGCATTATTTATGTATGATGGTAAATTATTATTTTGAAATGCTTCTAAAACCATTTCCAAAAAAGGTTTTATTAATTTATTCTTAAATTTTTTATAAAGGTCAACTGGAAGACCATCTGGTCCTGCACTTTTTCCTGATTTCATATTATCAATGGCTAGCCCAACTTCTTCTTGACTAATTTTAGACTCCAATATCTCCCTGTTTTCATTTGGAATACACGGTATAGATAGTTCGTTCAAAAACCCATTTAGTTTTGTTAAATCAAATTCATTTTTAGTATCATATAATTTTTCATAGTAATCTCTAAAGGCTCTGTTAATTTCTAAAGGATCTATAACTACCTGTCCCTTACTTATAATACTAGTAATTGATGTTTTAATTTCTAATTGTTTAATCTGCCATGCCAATAATTTTCCTGATTTTTCACCTTGTTCATAAAAAGATTGTTTCAATCTTAGAAGACTCGAGGCAGCTCTATTCGCTGATTTTTTGTCGTATTCAGCTCTCAAAATCAGTAATTCATTCTCCAACCTTGGATCACTTCCTGCATACACTTTTTCCTGAAGACTTTTCATTTTATGTTCCAATTTAGCTCTCTCCTCTCGAGTCTTCTTAGATTTTGATCCTGTATAACTAATAATATGTCCCCTAATAAAAGCTTTGAAAGCTTCCCACTTTACACATGCTGATGTTTGTGTAGTATTGATGTCAAAGAACTCGTCTATCTGTTTTTCTATATACTTGACAAATTCCTCATCCTGAAGCCATTTATGCTGAAATTGCCATCTACCTGATTCCTTTGTCAATTTTTTATCTACATATATTAGACAACAGGGTGCATGATCAGAGATCACGATGTTATCATAAAAGCAGTTTTGAATCTTGGATCTTAATTCTGTGGAAATCAAAAAATAATCAATACGTGAGAATGTCTTGTAGGTACTGGAATAACAAGAATAGGCTTTAACTTGTGGTTTCATTTCTCTCCATATATCTAACAATCTCAATTCTTTCATAAAATGATTAATAGTCATCCTACATCCATTGTGCGTACAATCCAGCCCTGTTGATCTATCTATACCTGGATTCAATGTACAATTAAAATCCCCTGCTATTATATGTTGCCCTGTAAGTGATGATAAAATAAGAAATAAATTAGCAAAGAACTTTTGATCATCTATATTGGGACCATATAAGTTCACAAGATTTATATTTTCTAATAGCAAAGAACCTTGAATGATTACATATCTTCCAAGTTTGTCTCCAATTACATTTTTCACTTGAAAAGGGACTGATTTATGTATGAGAGTCATAACTCCCCTGGCCCGGGATGAAAATGATGAGGTGAATACACTTCCTTGCCATCTACTCCTAATTCTTTTTATATCCTCCTCTATTAGATGAGTATCTTGTAAAAACACAATTTTTGATCCCATGTCTTTTATTTTATTCATAACTTGTTTAAGTTTTTTTAAATTTTGTAGACCTCTGCAATTCCATGAAGTTAAATTAAGATTAACACTTTGGTTTATGATCAATAGAGAGTTTGGGATTACCTTGCAGTGTAAACATGCTCATACAGAGAAGCAAAAACATGAGTGGTTGAACATTCATCCTACAAACTACACACAAACAAATTCCCCCTTCCCGCACTTGTGGCGAACCCCCCAAAATCAAAAGAAAAATTCCGTCTCCCGATATAGCCATCGACCGCTCCACACCCACGGGGAACAGCCTAAGCCACTCCTTCTTCATCCTCCCAATCACCCTAACTCTACTGCTTTTAATGACGTAACATTAACTCTCCTCTGTAGTTTTCCAACTTAACTCCAAAATTTTTAACAACTTTGTACATCATAGTTTTTTTTGTTTGTTTTGTTTTTGTTTTTTTTTAATATATAATACAATCTATATTTTGTAAACTTGCTATTTACTTCAAGCCAGTCAGATGCCTGTGCAAATGCTTAATTATTCTACCTTATATTTTGTTCATGCTTAGCTCCCACCAGTCTCTTCTTCTTCTTTGATCTTCTTGATGAACTCCTGCGCCTCCTCTGGGGTCTTGAAGATGTGGGTTCTGCCCTCATACGTGGTCAGCAGTCTCGCAGGATAGATTACACCATGACGAATCCCAAGGTTGCGCAGCTCCTTACGTATGGGATCAAACTGCTTCCTCAATTGTTGGATTCCTGTGGCCAGATCTGGGTAGAACCGCACCTGCTGATCCTGGTGTTTAATCTCTCCTTTAGCTCGTGCAGCGTTGAAGATCTTCATCCTGTCTCTGTTGCTAAGAAACTTCATAATTAAGGTCCTCGGCGGTCCCTTATCTCTCCGTGGGCCAATACGATGTGCTTTTTCCAGAACCACTGCTGATTGCAACTCCTCGCTGCCCAGCACCTCCGGAATCCACTTTTCCAGAAAGGAACATACGTCCCGACCTTCTGATTCCTCTGGAAGACCCACCAGCCTCAAGTTATTCTGTCTCGACCGAGATTCCAAATCCAAAATATTATCTTCTAGACATTTATTTTTTTTTTCCAAAGTGCGCACCTTTAATTGAAGACGGGTGACGTCATCTTCAGCACTAGCGAGACGGAGCTCCATCTGCGCCGTTCGTTCTACACAGTCACCCAATTCCTTTCTTATTCCTTCCAACGCTGTCATAATCCCATCAAATCTAGAGGAAAAGTCCGCTCTCATTGAACTCATGGCAGCCATCAGCGCATCTGCGCCGCTCCCCGCAGATATCGCACCGTTGCCAGCCTCCTCCGCCATATATGGAGTTTTGTTTGCTGCGTCACAGACCTGAAAGTCCGTTAATTTGGACTGTTTCGGCGGCTCGCTTTTTCCTTTACCTAGTTTTCCAGCCTTAGGTTTCGCCGACATATCCTCGCCCAAACGCTGGGATACGTTCTGTCCCAAATGAGAGAGTTATTTGCCGATTTTTTTCTCCAGGAGCAGAGCAGAGTGAAACACGTCCGTCTTACGTGGCAGCCATAACCGGAAGTCTAAAATGTATGTTTAGCGGAAGTGAAAAGCGGGAGTCTCTCATGCTAGATGCTAAATGCTGGATGCTGGTGCTGAGCTGACACTAAAGCCAAGTACAACGGAGACAAGCCTACTTTCGATTATTCTACATGGTGTCAGAAGTGGTTTGACTCTCAGGGATATAAAGACAGAAGACAGAAAGTGGAAAAATGGCAAAATTTAACCCTCCAGCGAATTTTTCCTTTGATAAGCCGACGGAGTGGCCTGTCCAGAAACAGTGCTTCGAGCGGTACAGACTCGCCACAAAACTTAATAAAGATGACGGAGAAGTGCAGGTGAGCTGCCTAATTTATGCTATGGGAAATGAGGCATAGAACATTTACAAGTCATTCACGTTTGCTGTGGAAGGAGATCGCAACGACTTTGCTACTGTGGTGGGAAAGTTTGATGAGTACTTCTTCCCGTGGAGGAATATTATCCACGAACAGGCATGTTTTCGCCAGCGAGTCCAGTGACCAGGGGAAGGTGCAGAGTGTTTTATCCGACCCCTGTACGACCTGTCTGAGCACTGTGAGTTTGGTGCAACCAGGGAAGAGAATATCCATGACCGTATCATTGTCGGGATACTGAATAAGGAGCTCTCCCGCAAGCTACAGCTAACGGCAGACCTAATGCTGGTGCAGACAATGCAGACCGTCAGACAATTGGAGGAGGTCGCAGCACAAGTGAGCCTGCAGGGAGACAAGCTTCCCAAAAGCTTGGGAAGCTTTTGGGAAGCTCACTTCCGCCTCTTCCGCCACTTCCGCCTCCCAAAGAGAGCAGACGCTTTTTTCCTTCTCTCCAGCTCTGACTTTTTTTTTTTTTTTTTTTTTTGTTACTTATTTGTATCCGTAGGTAGACTTGGTTTGCAGTCTGGTGACAAGCCACCGGCTGCTGGTCGCTGCGTGCGCGAGCGCCCTAAACCTACATGTTTTTGGTATGCGGGAGGAAACCGGAGAAATCCCGGAGTAAACCCACGCAACACGGGGAGAACATGCAAACTCCACACAGCTCACTGTTGGTCGGGGGCTGGGATCGAACCCACGACCTCATGATCCCCGCGATCCCCCGGCCAAGGGTAAAACTGTGCTGCCACAGTGCTAAACCACTGCGCCACCGTGCAGCCCACTTTTTATCTCCTTCCTCCCCTAACTGACTGGATCCCAGCTTGCTATCGTCTGTCTGCGTGTCTCTACTGCTGATTATTGAACGAAATTATGGATTTAATAAGCTGGGCTTTGAACGCAATTGACACTATTTTTTCAACGAGGAAAAGTGCCCCTTTTCCTCGCAGTGCGGCTGCGGGCTATTTGAGGGACACAAGTAATTGGAAACTCTTGTGCCTGTCTGATCTCTCTATCGAAGATGTCGAAGATTTATACATCTTCGTAGCAATGGTCATCGGGATCGTTCTGATTGGATCTGGGATTGTCCTGGTGTACCGTAAATTGATGAAGATGGACGTAGCCTATCAAAATGCTGGCCAGGTGAGGCTTAACCATCAAATTGAACAAATGGGGAGGACTCTGACAGCGGCTAATGGAGAACTGTCTAGGAAAATGGATTACATCATGATCACGCTGAGAGCCGTCCATGAAGAATTCAACGTCCAGCACTGAAGGATTAAAGTACTGAATCTGTAAGAGAATATAAAGTCTTTTTCTCTGGGATCAGCACTATTCGACTAATCTGACCTGCCCTCACACAAGTCCTCCAGATTATCTGCAGTTTTTTGTTTCCAAAACATTTGAGCTGCATTGACTCTATGGACAGCCAGCTGCCTGGCTCAAGGACAAATGCCAGCCGCTAGACAAAACATCTCCTGCCAAAGAGACTTGTTGTTCTTAACTGATATAAACACCTCCACTCAACACTACACCCACACTGACTCAACAAACTGATGAGAAGATCATTCACTCACTGCTCCCTTTGTGTCTTTGTGTACATTCTTGTCTGCTAATTGTGCATTGAGGGCTTTTTTTCTTGTAATCATAATATTGATCATATATGACCAGTATTCTGACAATCAATGGTTTTTTGCTCTTTCCTATTGTGTTATCCTTTTCTTCCCTATGCATCCTGTACCCATCTGATGACAGGCGCGTTTCGACGCTGCCGCGTCACCGGAAATGCAGGTCGTTTTCTGTGTCAAGTCAAATCCCTCGTATGTTATCAGTTGTTTACTGTTAATGTACTTGGCAATAAATCCTTTTCTGAGTTCTGAGCTGGGATCAGTACAGGAGTTACCGTTTAAAGGGAAAAACACAAACCGGAGACCACAACAACAACAACAAGGCAAGACAAAAGACAGAAAATGGGGAGGAAATGATAGGAAATGTGACAAATATGGGAAAAGACAACATAACAGAGATGAAAAGTGTCCTGCAGGGAATGCTACATGTCACAACTGTCATAAAATGGGACACTGGGCCAGAGTATACAGAAACAGCAGGTCCGTGAACGAGGTCACAGAGACTGAGAGAGTGGAGTAGACCTCTTATTTTCTAGGTTCAGTGTGTGATGCTAGTGAGGAAAGTGAACAGTGGACTGTGTTGCTACATGTGGATTCTGTTCCAATGGAATTCAAGATTTTTTTATTTATTTATTTTTTTTTGTGTTACTTATTTGTACCCGTAGGTAGATTTGGTTTGCAGTCTGGTGACAAGCCACCGGCTGCCGGTCGCTGCGTGCGCGAGCGCCCTAAACCTACATGTTTTTGGTATGCGGGAGGAAACCGGAGAAATCCCGGAGTAAACCCACGCAACACGGGGAGAACATGCAAACTCCACACAGCTCACTGTTGGTCGGGGGCTGGGATCGAACCCACGATCTCATGATCCCCGCGATCCCCCAGCCAAGGGTAAAACTGTGCAGCCACAGTGCTAAACCACTGCGCCACCGTGCAGCCCACCCCAGATTGACACAGGAGCTGATGTCACCGTCATAAATGAGGACACATTTCACACACTCACTCCTGAGAGAACACTAGCACCACCCGATATCCCTCTGGATAGCCCTGGAGGTGAGCTGTTGTGTCTGGGCTGATTCAATGCAACAGTCAGTCACAAAGGAAAGGGCTACCCACTCATAGCTTATGTAGTCCGTGGACACAGAGTCACCCGTTTACTCAGCCAGACCTTTTCAGTGAGGATGAATCTGGTGAGGCGGGTAGATGAGGTACAACTACACACCAGCCATTTGCAAGCCTACGGTGAGCATGGTACACTACAAACTGAACCAGTCAAAATTGAGCTAAAAGGATGATGCTGCACCATATGCTGTGCACATTGCACGCCGTGTGCCCTTTCCCTTGCTGCAGAAAGTCAAAGAGGAACCAAAAAGGATGGAGGACAACTGCGTCATCGAACCAGTGACACAACCTACTGAATGGTGTGCACCCGTGGTTTCAGTTCTGAAAAAGAACACAGGAAGAGCCGGGATCTGTGTTGATCTGACAAAACTGAACAGGTCAGTAAAAAGAGAACACTACAGCCTGCCAACCCCAGATGAGATAACAGCCAAGCTGAGTGGAGCTACAGTGTTCTCCTCCCTTGACGCAGCCAGCAGATTCTGACAAATTCCTCTGCATCCAGACAGCTGCAGACTGACAACGTTTATAACACCGTTTGGCAGATACTGTTTCAAGAGATTACCTTTCGGCATAACAAGTGCACCAGAGATCTTCTAGCAGAAGATGCTGGAGACTCTGGAAGGACTGGAAGGCGTGGGAGTCTTCATGGATGACATTCTAGTCTATGGGACCTCGATGGAGCAGCATGATGCCCAACTCGAAAAGGTGTTGCAATGCATCGAGTCAGCAGGCTTGAAGCTCAGTAAAGAGAAATGCTCTCTCAGACAGAGCCAACATCGCTGCCTGGTTCATCTCATCGACCAGTCAGGGGTCAGGCCAGACTCCGACAAAGTGGAGGCCATTCACTAGCTGCCGCCGCCTGGAAATGTGCAAGAGTTTAAAAGAGTTATCGGCATTGTAAATTATCTGGGAAGGTTTGTCCCAGCCCTCGCAATAGTGGGGCAGCCATTGTATGAGCTTCTAAAGAGCAAGACATCTGGGTCTGGGGCCTTTCACAGCAGTCAGCTTTTGAGGACATTAAAAGAATGCTCCAGTTCTAGCCTTTTATGATGTCACGAGGCCCACAGTAGTGTCTGCCGATGCCAGCAGTTATGGACTGGGAACTGTGCTACTCCAACTCCATGCGGAAGAGTGGAAGCCGGTAGCATACTGCTCCAGGCGTCTCTCAGAAGCTGAAACACGCTACGCACAGACAGAGAAAGAGTGTCTGGCTGGCATATGGGCCTGTGAAAAGTTTGACAAATACCTCTGTGGCTTGGATGAGTTCAGACTTGAGACGGATCACAAGCCGTTTGTGCTGTTTATCAACAACAGGAACCTCAACAATGTTCCCCTGAGATCCCAATGTCTTCTAATGAGACCCATGAGGTACAAACCAGTGGCTGAATATGTGCCTGTGAAAACCCTCTTCATTGCTGATACCCTGTCCTGAAGCCCACAAACCTACACAAAGGAAGAGACTGACACATACACTACCGTTCAAAAGTTTGGGGTCACTTAGAAATTTCCTTATTTTTGAAAGAAAAGCACTGTTTTTTTCAATAAAGATAACTTTAAACTAATCAGAAATACACTCTAATATCTAATATACATTGCTAATGTGGTAAATGACTTTTCTAGCTGCAAATGTCCGGTTTTTGGTGCAATATCTACATAGGTGTATAGAGGCCCATTTCCAGCAACTATCACTCCAGTGTTCTAATGGTACAATGTGTTTGCTCATTGCGTCAGAAGGCTAATGGATGATTAGAAAACCCTTGTGCAATCATGTTAGCACAGCTGAAAACAGTTTAGCTGGTTAGAGAAGCTATAAAACTGATCTTCCTTTGAGCAGGTTGAGTATCTGGAAAAAATTATTATTTCAAATACAAATCATAATTTCTAACCTTGTCAATGTCTTGACTATATTTTCTATTCATTTTACAACTCATGGTGGTAAATAAGTGTGACTTTTCATGGAAAACACGAAATAGTTGTCTGGGTGACCCCAAACTTTTGAACGGTAGTGTATAGCGAAGTGGAATGCTATGTAGCCTCAGTGATGCAGGGCATTCCAGCATCCCCAAGCAGAATGAAGAGCATCAAAATGGCCACCACAGCTGACAGCGAGCTGCAGACTGTCATCAAACTCATGAGAACAGGATGGCCGGAACATAGTGGAAACGTTCCACTGAACACCCGAGCATACATAAAGGTGAAAAATGAGCTATCAGAGGCTGATGGCTTGCTCATACGTGGGAGAAGGATTGGCATTCCACAGTTACTGACAGCCGACATCTTGGTGAAAATACATGATGGACATCAGGGGCTGACTCTATAGGCTATCAAAAGCTATCTCAGCTGCACCTTGGACACAGTCCAAGGAGGGATAATTTTTTCACACATGAGTTGTTCAGAACTCCTTATACAAAGATATAGAGTGATGATAAGTCAGTGGCGGTAATGCACCTGTAAGCTGGTTGCCAACCACCAATCAAATCTAAAAGAAGAAGAAGAAGAAGTGTAGAGACAGGGCAAAGTCATCAGTGTGGTGGCTGGGACTCTCTGCAGAACTTAAAAAACACAGTGATGTTGTGCTACACCTGCCAAGAACAGAAGCGGGCCCAACAAAAGGAGCCACTTATCTCCACACCTTTACCCGATCGTCCGTGAAAAAGAATAGCCCTCAACCTCTGTGAACACAATAAAAACAACTACCTTGCCATATCTGACTACTATTCACTACTGTTCCTTGAAGTGCTACACTTACCGTCCACTACCAGCACTCAAGTTATTCAGAAACTCAAAGCAACCTTTGCAAGGTTTGGGATCCCGGATGAGGTGGTGAGTGACAATGGCCCTCAATTCTCCAGTGCAGAATTTCAGGAGCTGGCAAGATAGCTAGACTTCAGACACATCACATCTAGTCCTCATCATCCTCAGGGAAATGGTCATGCGGAGAGAGCAGTACAGACTGCAAAGAGAATCCTCCGACAAGAAGATCCATTAATAGCCCTCATGAGCTATAGATCAACTCCCTGTGCAACTACGGGAATCAGTCCAGCAGAACTCTTAATGGGGAGAAAGATCAGAACAACACTCCCTACACTGGAGAAGAATCTGTGGCCCAAATGGCCTAACAGAAAGACAGACAAAAAGATGCTGGTGAGAAGGCAAAACAAGGTTTCTATTACAATCGCTGTCATGGAGCCAAACCTCTTCCATCGCTTTGACCAGGTGACACAGTCTTCACCAAACTGGATCAGGAAAAGGCCTGGGCAACATCAGCAGTCGTTTCGAAGGAATGTGTCACTCCAAGGTTTTACCTCATCAACACATTGCAAGGAACAGTGCTGAGGTGGAATCGCCGCCATCTCCGGGCAGATCTATCTCCTCAACCTGCCCAAGACACCCCTCCTGCTTCAGCTGAGGATGCTGGAGTGATTTCCCAATCTGCAAGTGTCACAAGTCTTGTGCACACTCCCACATGTGCACTGGGACAGTTTCGTACCAGAGCCAGACGAGTGTGCAAACCAGTCAACAGGCTAGACTTGTAGACAGACACTGAAGTGACAAACATATGGCCTTTGGGGGAGAATTGGGGAAGTAAAGCCTAAAATGAAAAAAAAAAAAAGGAAAAGATGTATGCTGACTGTAATCTCCACGTTGTTTTATGGATACAGTAACAGAAATACTGCAATGCATTATTTGAGTTCAAGAGTGACATATATGTTGCAATATATTATAAAATTTAAGTTAAGGAAATTGCATTTTGAGTTAGAAATTACACAATTACAGTATTGCACTTTAGGTTTGTTTACTGTACATGATTATTTCAGTTCTAGGAGAAATGTTTACTAGGTAAATATGTTTATTAGGAAAAGAGAGAGAAAAAAACAATCAAACTGCTAAGGATGCATCTTATGCTTGTAAAGAAAGCCTACTTGAAATATTTTCTGTTGGTATATTGTTTATTATGGTTTATTGAACACTGTCAAAATGCACCTTGTGTTATTAGAAATAACATAAAAAAGAGGGGGAGATGTCATAATATGATTTATATCAAGTAGGAGTAATGTTAATGGTCACAGTACTTTTAATACTGTTAGGCTTTTACGTTGAAAGGTATGTTTAGCAGAAGTGAAAAGCGGGAGTCTCTCATGCTAGATGCTAAATGCTGGATACTGGTGCTGAGCTGACAATAAAGCCAAGTACAACAGAGACAAGCCTACTCTCAATCATTCTACAAAACCTTGAGCAGATATGTTTCCGTGGCCTGGGAATTTGGAGTCATGTTCAATACAACGCTCAATCAACTGTAAAGTTTGTTCATTGCTCCCTGTTTGTAAATAAAAAAAAAATTATTATGCAACTACAGACACATTGCAGACCAGTGAGCTACATTATACTTGCATGTAAACATCTTTTTTAGTGATATTTGGAGTTGTTCCTTCCATGCATATGTTTTTGCGTGTGTTTTTTTTTTGTGGGGTGGAGCAAGGGTGAAGGGGTGGTCAGTGATGAACAGATAACCAATCAGGAGCTTTTCCTTGAGAAACCCTGGCATGGTGCTCTGAACTGTGGGTAATTCCCTTACCTCAAGGGCTCATTTAAGGCCTCATGAAGTCAGCGAGTGAGCAGTCAGCCACTCCCTGATTTCAGATTGGGACAGCCCTTCACTTCACATGAACGCGCCTAAAGTCAACAAGTCTGCAAGGGAGATTCGGTTATGTCAGTCACATCACGTGATCTGAGAGCTTGCAGGAAATTTAAGAGGGTTCTATCCACCTTATTCCTGGGAGTGCCGCTGTAGGAACGATTATGGGCGGAGCTTCCGGTTTCGGTTGCCCTAGTGTTAAATCAGTCAGTAAGAGTGGCATAGCAGGGGCATTTAAAATAGCGGTGTTGTGGTTCTTTAATTAATTCACCCTTATTGTCATTCAACCGTACAACCAATCATGTACAGCAGAACGAGATTGTGCTTTACCTATCTACAGTGTAAATCACACACACCCCAAGTGCAGAATCAGAGGGCTGCTGCCATGCAAGGCGCCGCTACAGAGTTCCCTCCTCCATTCCATTTATTGCTGAGCACCAAGCTGGACGGCAGGAAGTTCCACTTTTATATGGTCTTCGGCATGACCCGGCCGGGATTTGAACCCCTGCCTCCCGGGTGTGGGGCGGATACTCTACCAACTGAGCCACCACTCCATTCTTTGTGGCTCTGACTAGACTCTACGACTGCTCTGAGGTAAATTTGATTATGTCCAACATATTTTAACAAAATGCAGCCGACCTTATTGCGGTGGAAACATTGATATATCTCAGAGCTTTTATTTGTTTACAGCGTTAGCATGTTAGCCATGGAGCTAACTAACGGAGCTACTGTCCACAGAGCTACTGGCCACTTTTTAAGGTCATCTTCTCATCCCTCTATAGTCGTGAGATGTGGTATGATTATATTACTGTTTTTGACGTGCAAAAGACTGTGTTCCCGAATTTTTGATGCCGAAGTCATTGTTTTTTAACAAGGAAAAGTGTCCCGTTTCAGTGACAACAATACGTTCTGAACTCGTACTGGAAATTACTACCATAATTCCCTCAATGCATCATGGGGCCTAGGAATAAGATGGATTGGAATTAGGTTTTTTTCTTTGCTTTGTATTGTTTGTTCCTGCCATCCAGTTTTGAATAGACCTCGGATGGCCAAATGCTCAAAAAAAAAAAAAAAAAAGTATTGAGATTTTTTGCAGGTCTTCCACTCAGATGCAGTTCTGAAACTCAGTCAGCAGATGACACTCTTTATTAAATGTTTCATAACACTGTGTCGATCATGAAGCAATTGTCTCAAAGTTGTTCATAGTTTCATAACGCCTCAGTATCACTATCACTACTCTAATGTAACTAAATTGAACCAGCCGGTATAGCCCTGCAGGAGTGGACTAAGCCATTTTGTACCTTTTTTTGTCATGAGCTGAGCCGGCTTGGTTTTCCCCGGCTTGGTCCTGATCTCTCTGTGGGTCTCAGGGCCGTGGTGTATGCATGTTTAGTATGTATTTCCAGTGTGTACTGTGCCCATAGCCACTGCTCTGGGGCTGGCAGCTGTGTGTCTGCTGACAGCCTGCCGGTCTGACCACACCCCCCTCACTGATCACCATCAGCTGTTCCCAGCCCCACTGATCATCCTTCCCAGGCCTCGCCCAGGTGCCTCCAATCTACCATCCCCAGCAATGCGTGTACTTAAGGAGCCTTTTTCCAGTCACATATTGCTGGGTCATCGTACTAGACATACGGTCGTTTCTCGCTGTAAGAAAGTCTACGTCATCTAAGGACTGTGTTCACTTGGAGTTTTTTGGACTTACTTGGGCAAGCTCCAGTCGTGTGAGTATAATCTGTGTGTGTGCTTTCCCCGGTATTCTCACCTCGGACTGTTGAGTAGTGATGGGTCCATGAGGCGTCATGATACGTTTCGACACATTGCAAAACTGTATTGATACTGTGTTGAAACTGTGTTGCTGAATACTGACACCTGCTGGACCTTAAAAATCCCTACAGGCAACCTAGTTGACAGACTCAACTGACACTGATTTTATGACCTAGTATATACAATAATATACTGCTAAAAAAAAAAAATAAAACTGTCCACTTAGGAAGCAACACTGACAATCAATTTCACCTGCTGTTGTGTGATTTTGTTGTCAGCACATTCAACTATGTAAAGAACAAAGTATTTTAATAATATTTCATTCAAATCTAGGATGTTATTTAGTGTTCCCTTTATTTTTTGGACCAGTATATAATTTAAGTCATTGTATTTTATATTGTATTATTTCATATCTTCATTTTAATTTCAAATATCATTGATATTTTTAGATACAGTCAAATTTGTATCACCGTTACGGGCCCGGTACCGTGGCTCAGAGAGATCCGTTGCTACCAGAAATCCATGGAGCTGCTCATCCGTAAGCTGCTCTTCCAGCGCCTGGTGAGGGAGATCGCTCAGGACTTCAAGACCGACCTGCGCTTCCAGAGCTCCGCCGTCATGGCTCTGCAGGAGGCCAGCGAGGCCTACCTGGTGAGTCTCTTCGAGGACACCAACCTGTGCGCCATCCACGCCAAGAGGGTCACCATCATGCCCAAAGATATCCAGCTGGCCTGCCGCATCCGCGGAGAGAGCTTAGACTTTCTGCTGCACATTCACCAACCAGCAATGCTCCGCACTGTGTGTTTTTATATATTTATAGCAATATGTATACTAGCTGTTCTTGTTTTTCTCTTGCCTTCTGATTGTTGCTCTGAGTGTTGCTATCCCTGTGCTGTTGCAATCCTGGAATTTCCCCATTGTGGGACTAATAAAGGCTTATCTTAAATAATGTGAACATGTATCATAACGTGAAAATCTAAGTGAACATGTTGTGAATGAGGATGCTTGTGGACTGATTTTTTTTTTTTTTTAACAAAAAGTTCTTTTTACAAATTTTTATTCAAAAAAATAAGTTCTTCCAAAGTTTTAAAATTCAGGTGGTTGCACTTTTTGGACACAACTTCTCCAGCTGTTGAAAATACATGCTCACATGGCACAGATGAGGCTGGAGTGCAGAGAAATTCTAACGCCAGCTGGAAGAGGTTGGGATAGCTGGCCTTTTGATTGTCCCAGTATCTCAGAGGATCCTGGGACCTGGCAATATTGCCCTCTGCCAGGTACCTCTGCACCTCCTGGATGGCATCAGCTGTGGCGTTTTTGGTCTGCCTGCCCACTTCGATGTCCAAAGGTTATCTTAAAAAACCCCACACACAACAAATTGGCATTTTAGTACATGATTTCCAAACAGCAAATAATGCTGAATAACATGCCTGAAGTGGGTGCAGACAGCTGTTGTGAAGACGTCCCGGCTGGGGCTCATTTGTGCGTCCGATTACAGACGCACATTCTGCCTGCAGTCTACTGATGGCGTCATTGCACTTGGAGGAACTGCGGAACCCGAGTGATTTAAATCTGGGGTCTAGAAGTGTGGCTAGGGTCAACACACTTAATGACTCCAGGTTGGAAGCAGTGTCTGACTCAACGCTTCAGGTGTTCTTGTAGGTGTATGGCTGCCTGTGTGTGCAAGGTTGAAGCATTACGCTCTTAATACCCTCTTAATTACGCTCTTAATACGCTCTTAATTTCTTTCATAATCGAAAGAAATTAAGGAATTAATAAGCTGGGCTTTGAACACAATTGACACTATCTTTTCAACGAGGAAAAGTGCCCCGGGGGAGGTTGTTTGCCCCGCAGGAACGGCTGCTGCGGGCTATTTACGGGAAACAAGTAATTGGAAACTCTTGTGCCTGACTGATCTTTCCATCGAAGATGTAGAAGATTTGTATGTCTTCGTAGTAATGGTGATTGGGATCGTTCTGATTGGATCTGGGATTGTCCTGGTGTACCGCAAATTGATGAAGATGGACACAACCTATCAAAACGCTGGCCAAGCGAGGTTCAACCATCAAATTGAAAAAACGGAGAGGACTCTGATAGCGGCAAATGGAGAACTGTCTCGGAAGGTGGATTACATCATGATTACGCTTCGAGCCATCCACGAAGTATTCAACGTCCAGCAATGAAGGATTAAGTACTGAATCTGTAAGAGAATATAAAGTTTTTTTCTCTCTGTGATCAGTACTATTCGACGAAATCTGACTCTCTCACAAAAATCCTCCTGATCATCTGCAGCTTTTTGTTTTCAAAACATTGAGCTCACGGCCTTCGGACAGGCAGCTGCATGGCAAGGACAATGCCAGCAGCTAGACAAAACATCTCCTGCCAAAGAGTCCTTGTTGTTCTTAACTGATACAACACCTACATTCAACATTACACTCATACTGATTCACAAAACTGATGATAAATATGATTCACTCACTGCTCTCTCTGTGTCTTGTGAACTTTTTTTGTCTGCTGACTGTGCATTGAGGGCTTTTTTTTCTTGTAATCATAATATTGATCATATATGACCTCTATTCTGACAATCAATGATTTTTTTGCTCCTTCCTATTGTATTATCCTTTCTTCCCATGCTTCCTGTACCCTTCTGTTGACAGGCGCGTTCAGAGATGCAGCCGTGTCACTGGAAATGCAGGTCGTTTTCTGTGTCAAGTCAAATCCCTCGTATGTTATCAGTGATCTGTTAATGTACTTGGCAATAAATCTTTTCTGAGTTCTGAGTTCTAGTGTAAGATGGAGCATTTTCATCATCAGGATGACCTTTGACCCTGACACTCGCCTCTCTTCAGACAACTCCACTGTAGCTTGATGGAAAGGAGCAAGCACAAGAAGTGTTTCTCCTATGATGGTATACTCATCAGCTGTAAGTGGAGTCAAATCGCTTTTTAGAGAGGCCAGAGATACCCACACTGGTTCCCTCTCATCATGTAGCCTTGACAACATATCATATGTGCTGTTCCAGCGTGTTGGCACCTCATTGATAAGTTTCAGGCTTGGTCATCCCATCTGTTGCTGCACTTGAGCAAGCTTCTCCTTGGCTGTAGTGCTTGATCTTAAGTATGTGACAATGTGCCTAGCTTTGTGTCTGATGGATGTAAGTGTGGGGATCTGATCAAATGATTTACTAATAAATTTAGACTATGTGCAATGCAAATTGAGTGCCGAATTTGAAGCTGTCGAGTGGATGCAATCATGTTTGGTGCTGCGTCGGTCACAAGACACTTTATTGGTTATGGCCCAGTCCTCCATCATGCCCCTTTTGACTTGGGCCAAATTGTCAGCAGTGTGACTTTGTGGAAAGTATTGCACTCCCAACACAGACGTACACAACTGCAAATTCTCATTAATGTAGTGACAGGTAAAAGCCAAGTAAGCCTCCATGTTCACAGATGTCCACATGTCGGCTGTTATACTCACTGCCACAGCTTGCTGTACTTCCTTTTTCACTCGGTCCCGTTCCTCCTCGTACTTTTTCGCCAGCATTTGTTTGATGGTCTGAAAATTACACCAAGTCAAACCAAAAGCAAATCCATATATTTAAATTAAAGATTAAATAAATTGGATATATCAACTACTACTTTAGATAATTTCCACAAACCTTTCTGGTTGGCAAAACATATGAGGGCTGAAGGGCCTGAACCAGTTCCCTGAACCCTTCACTCTCCACAATGCTGAGGGGCTGGCAGTCCTTCACGATGAAATTCAGCAGAGCCTCATCCAGCATCTGCTTCCTGGAAGCTTGATGGTTAAAAATGAAGTCAAAACTAAATTAATAGGAATTAATTATCAATAAAACAACTGTGAGTAAGTAGTAGTAGGGCTGTATACCTGAGTCTATCCTGGGTGTATCCGGGACTTCATTTTCATGCCTGGCCCTATAATGCCTCAGCATTGAGGAGGCGCTCTTGTTGAAATATGACAGCTCTGTCAAACAAATGCGACATTTAGCCTGCAGAAAATATGAAGAGTAAACTAAGAGTCACTTTCAAATGAATTTGAATTCACATAAATCAAGTGGAAACTCTGAGAGGAACAGGATGAAACAACAAGGAAATTAAAACAAAGAAAATAGTATTTTTAAAATACTATTTTTTTGGAAATACCTTATTTTCCGATATCAGATCAAAATGGTCCCACACGGTGGAAACCTTTCTTTTGCCTTGACGCTGCTGCTCGTGCTCCATAATTCGTGATAAATTTGCACAAGGACCGTCCGCAACACATACGAGTCTTTGGGCAAATGCATCCCGTTGACAGATGCGCTTCCTTATAAAAGCGGGCGCGTCAGTGTTTCGACGCCCTAGCGTCACGTGACCGATACAGTCCCTGTATTGGTCACGTGACTTTCTTAATGCGAGATGCACCGACACGCACTGAAACTGGGTTTCGCTCTATGAGCCCGACGCATGCACCGACGCATCGGTGTTGCCGGACCCATCACTACTGTTGAGTGTCCTGGAGGACTCCTGAGCCACTGTGGATTACAGGCACTGTAACTGTTAGTCAGTGTTTTGTGCTTAATAAATGTGTGTGTGGTGAAACCCAGTGCATAAACCCTCATCCTTTAACCCCTCCTCCGTGCGCTGTGGAGAGGCGCATAGGGAGCCCATGACATTTTTAAAGGGGTGATGGGACCTCGGAGAATATCCATAATTATTGTTAATGCAAAATTCAGTCTCTCAACCATTTCATTCAGTCAGGATGAATTTCATTATGACTTTATTAATTAGAAATTTTAAAATACAACACAAAAAACTCTTTTCCTCCTTGCAGTCGGCCCTGGGTACACAGTACCATTTACCTCCCCAGCCCACACCTCTGATCCACATGTACACTCTAAAATCATGTCAGAGGAACAGTAAATGATGAAGAGGAGGCGGAGGTGGAGGACCTCGGGCTGGTTGGTCGGTTGGAGACGGCGCATATGTCTGTGTTCAGTTGGTGGTAGGAGTGATTAGCTTGTTTGTGACGGATAGCATAAGCTGTACTTTGACTGTAACATTATGTAATCTAGCTCTGATGGGCTCAATAAAAATGAGATGGAGTGGATGGTATCCAGGCCTGGGAGGCAGAAAAGAGCAATAAGGGAGGCAGAAAGAATAGCAAGAGCTAGAAGCTGGTCAGATGAGAGTGATGTGGGAAGGAGTAACAATGCTAAGAAAACATGAACCAGTCAACATAGACGGCAGGTGGATGATGTAGGAAATGAGTGGAAAATAGTCATTGAGTTTAGTCAGGGTGGGGGGCACTATCACCCTGTTAAGCTAACAGAAGCTATTAAGGAAAAAATTGGGAAATTGGGAAAGTTAAGTTTGCCAAGTTCCTGAACAATGACCGGGTGTTAATACACGCACTGAGTAAACAACAGCAAGAAAAATATTGAGAATGACATGTCTAAAAGGAGAAAAAATGAAGGCTCATGTTCCTGGTGCAACAACAAAACTAGAAAAGCACTCAGAGAGCGCAGACCTCCGCCAAGCGCCACAGTTCCCCCCCATACAGTGTCTGTGTGTACGTTTTCAGATTCCTTGACCATGAAAACATATGACTAGCAATTGGATTCACAATGATAGGATTAGTGGTTCATTAGTAAAAGCATTACCTCCTTGGCGGAGGTAATAAACTGAAGTATTGGTGTTGTGTCCATCTCCTGCATCTGCAAACTCCCAGGCTGCGGGCGTTGCAATTGAATGAATGAATGAATTAATCTTTATTTCGAATAGATTAAGAGTACAGGTTAAAAGAAAGTGAATAATATAACAAAGGGGGTAATAAAATCCAACAAGGTCAAATTAGACAATAACTCCTCTGATTATACAGTTCAACATAAGTTATCTGAAATGTGTGATGGGTGAATCCGCAGCTTATATTGCCCACCCATGTTCCATCCAAGAATTCAAAAGAAAAAACAAAAGAAATCATGACACAACCGCGTACAACCCACAGGCCAATGGGTTATGCGAGCGTTTTCATAGATCACTGAAAGCAGCACTGAGGGCTTCACTGACGGATGCAAATTGGGTAGACAGGTTGGCGTGGGTTTTATTTGGGTTGCGCTCCGCGGCAAATGAGGATTTGGAATCTTCCCCGGCAGAGAGCTTCTTTTTGCGCAGCTACTATGGCTGGCCGGGGAATTTCTGCCAAATAATCCGGCGGCGAACAGCTGCCCGTCTGAGCTTTTGCAGCGTAGCGCAAACACAGGCACACAGGCACGCTGCCGAGCCCTGCCCAGCACTGTGTTCCGCGTGCTTTTGTGCCTAAAACTTTGAAGAAGGCGGAGTTTGTGTTCGTCAGACACGACAAGCAGTGCCCTCCATTGGGCCTGCACACATGTTGAAAATGGCCGTATGTCACAATGTTAAAGAATCCTTTAAAAAATTCCTGTGTCCAGACGGTGATCCGGATCATCCCCAAAAATTAATCAGTTCTTCCTTGTACCATTTCCAACAACGCCTGAAAGTTTCATTGAAATCCGTCCAAAACTTTTTGAGTTATCTTGCTAACCAACAGACAAACAGACAAACAGACAGACAAACAAACAGACAGACAGACAAACGCTGGCAAAAACATAACCTCCTCCTGGCCTCCGGCCTGGCGGAGGTAATTAAGGGGAGTTATATCAGGTGTCCTTTTGAGCATGTCTATGGAAGAAGTGAAAAACAAGATACAAGGAGAAAAAGTGAATGATGTGAAAAGGCTAAGGAGTAAAAGAGAAGGTTCACTGAAGGATACACTGTCTGTAGTGATTCCGTTTGAGAAAACACTCCCCAAATCAGTTCAAATAGGATACCTGTACTACAGTGTCAGAGAATACGTCCCAAAATCACTCAGGTGTTACAAATGTCAAAGGATGGGTCACACTGCTCAGCAATGTAAGGGAAAGTTAAGATGCACTAGATGTGGAGGGGAGCACGAATATGGTAAATGTGAAAAGGATGCCAAAGTAAAGTGTTGCAACTGCTGGGGTGAGCACAGTGCTGCACATGGAGGATGTGTTGTACAGAGGAAAGCTAGAGAAGCCCAGGAAATCAAAATAAATACGAAAATCTCATATGCTGACGCTCTAAAGAAAGTCAGAGAGGTAGGAACAGTCAGCCTTCCTCGAAGAAGTTCAGTTCAAAGGGAAGAAGTTCCATCAAGAAATCACACACAAACCCAAAAGCATACTGCTGCAAGGAATAGTTGTGTTCACAAATGCAAAATGGATGATGATACACTGATAGTTAAAAGGACAAACTTTGTAGCTTTTATCTACCACACCATTAATGTTGCAGCACAGCTTAAGAAGAAAAGTGACAGAATCAAAACCATTGTGGAAGCAGCAGGAAGATTCCTAGATATGAAGGATGTCAAAGCTAACCAAATTCATGTTTTATTGACAGCTGAAACTAGGGAGAATGCACATGTTGAAACTAAAGATGTTAATTATGGTACTACACATACTACAGTGGAATGCGAGGAGTCTTATAGCAAACGGACAAGAACTCAAGAAGTATCTTTATGAACTTGAAGTTGTTCCAGAGGTAGTGTGTGTACAGGAGACATGGCTTCAACCTCTCTTAGATTTTGTTATTCCAGGATATAGTTCAATCAGACAGGACAGAATTAACAGTGTAAATGGAGGAGGATGTGCCACTTTCATTAAAGATGGCCTGGTATATAGGGTGATTCTCTCCCCTGAGGATATAGAGTGTAATGTTGAAATATGTAGGCCAAATGGAAAAGGAAATATTAAGCTGATTAATTTTTACAACCCATGTAGGAAGTTAACAGCAGATATAGTCAGTGTTATTTCAGGGGAAGTGCATATGAAAAAGCTGTGGTGTATGTTGTGTTGGAGTTTGGGCTCTTATTTGGGTGGAACGGGTGGTGGCAACTGGAGATGCCTATCTCCAGTTGTCGGATGGCTCATGGAGGCATCCAAACAAGCTGCGGCGCACCCTAGAGAAGGTTGGTGGGTTTGGATCTGGTCATGGGAGGTCCCTGGTGGCCGCGAAGAGGAGGCACACCGGGGTCGGGTCAGCCAGTGGTGACCTGGGAGGCCATTTCTCCCCTGGGGGGGACTGATGGGAGGGTAGTCCAGACCGGGGGGGTGGTGGTGGCATGGGGTGTGTTCTTATGGTTGGTGTGAAATGGTTGTGATGTTCTAACAAATATATCTACTGGCTGTCTGTGTTCATGGGGATTTATTTTATGTTATGTTTAACTTAGGACATGGCGGTGTTTTATGTTGAATTGTTTTGTGTAGAATATAAGCGGCAGAATAATCTGCTTCGCCATGTGGGGTGAGGTGGCAGTCTACCCATCCTCCCCTAATTTAGTTATTTTGGTTTGTCTGTGTTAGGCCATTTGTATTATGTTATTATTTTAGCACATGTTTTGGGTTTCAAATTGGGGTGGGTTCTGATGGAGTGTGTGATTTTGTTGCTTTGTGAAGGGGGGGAGGAATGTTGTGTTGGAGTTTGGGCTCTTATTTGGGTGGTACGGGTGGTGGCTCCACCTTTCCAGTTCTGCCGCTACCCGTGGGTATAAGAGGGCAGTGGGCAGGAGGGGTGGTCTCTGTTTTATTCAATATAATGATTAATGGCATGTTTGAGGATCAAGAGGGATCCATCAAAACAGCACTATATGCAGATAATGGAGCCATATGGACGAGGGGAAGAAATGAGAAATTTGTGTTCAAAAACATCAGGAAAGCAATGGAAAAAGTGGAAAAGTGGTCATATGAGTGGGGATTTAAATTTTCAAACAGTAAAACCTGCTATATGACTATCACAAAAAAACCCAAAACAACAACACAGAACTGGTGCAGAAACATTAACATTATACAATCAACCAATAGAAAAAGTGAGTGAGTTCAAAAATCTGGGATTGTGTGTTTGATAGTGCATACACATGGAGAGTTCATTTTGAAAATCTGGAGACAAAGTGCAAAAAGTTATTAATCTCATAAAAGCTGTAGCTGGACACAAATGGGGTGCAGATAAACAATTCAATTCAGCTTTATTTATAACACGCCACATCACAACAAAAGCCGTCTCATGGCACCACAGTGCAGAAAAAAACCCCACACAGTCACAGAAAGACCCAGCAATCAGACGATCCCCTATGAGCAAGCACTAAGCGACAGTGGAGAGGGAAAAACTCCCATTTGAAAAGAAGAAACCTCTAGCAGAACCAGGCTCAGGGAGGGGCAGTCGTCTGCTGCGACTGGCTGGGGATGAGGGGATGGGGAGGATGGAAAGGACAGACATAAAGAACATAGCAGTAAGATGCCAAGTACAATATTGGAGGTCAACCAGCAATATGGATCACAAAACAATAGAACAAGAATGGGGTTAAAAGACACAAAACCCTCCTTAAATGAAAGCTATATTAAAAAGGAAGGATTTTACCCTGTTCTTAAAAACAGAGACCGAGTCTGACTCCCGGACCCAGAGTGGTAACTGGTTCCAGAGAAAAGGAGCTTGGCAGCAGAAGGCTCTGCCTCCCACCGTACTTTTGGAGATTCTGGGCACCACAAGTAAGCCAGCATTTTGGGAGCATAATGCTCTATTAGGATGGTAAGGTAATATCAGATCTTTTATATATTGGGGGGCCAGATTGTTAAGAGCTTTGAAAGTAAGAAGAAGGATTTTAAACTTGATTCTGAATTCAATGGGAAGCCAATGGAGGGAGGACAGATCGGGGAAATATGATCTCTTTTTCTAGCACCAGTTAAAACTCTAGCAGCAGCATTTTGAATCAACTGAAGATTTTTCAAAGATACTTTAGGACAACCAGATAATGGTGAATTACAATAATCTAATCGCGAACTGACAAAGGCGTGAATCAGTTTCTCAGCATCACCCAGAGACTAGATGCTCCTGATCTTGGCAATATTGCGCAGATGACATAAGGCGGTCCTAGAAACGGTTTTAATATGTGAATTAAAGGACAAATCCTGGTCAAAAATCACTCCAAGGTTCGTCACACAACTGTTCAGAGTGAGTGGCCGCATCTAAAATAAGGGCATAGTCTGAAAAGGAATTTCTAAGATGTTTTGGGCCAACAACAATGACTTCAGTCTTATCAGAGTTCAACAGTAAAAAATTACAAGTCATCCAAGCTTTGATGTCCTTAAGACAGGCATCTAACTTGGCCAACTGATCACAATCATCGGGCTTCATTGACAGGTATAGTTGTATGTCATCTGCGTAACAGTGAAAATGTATACAGTGCTTTCTGATATTGCCCAACGGGAGCATACAGTGGGGCAAAAGTATTTAGTCAGCCACCAATTGTGCAAGTTCTCCCACTTAAAACATGAGAGAGGTCTCCAATTTTCATCATAGGTATACCTCAACTATGAGAGACAAAATGAGAAAAATCCAGAAAATCACATTGAAGGATTTTTAATGAATTAATTGGTAAATTCCTTGGTAAAATAAGTATTTGGTCACCTACAAACAAGCAAGATTTCTGGCTCTCACAGACCTGTAACTACTTCAAGAGGCTCCTCTGTCCTCCACTTGTTACCTGCATTAATGGCACCTGTTTGAACTCGTTATCAGTATAAAAGACACCTGTCCACAACCTCAAACAGTCAGACTCAAAACTCCACTATGGCCAAGACCAAAGAGCTGTCAAAGGACACCAGAAACAAAATTGTAGACCTGCACCAGGCTGGGAAGACTGAATCTGCAATAGGTAGTAGTAAGCAGCTTGGTGAGAAGAAATCAACTGTGGGAGCAATTATTAGAAAATGGAAGACATACAAGACCACTGATAATCTCCCTCGATCTGGGGCTCCACGCAAGATCTCACCCCGTGAGGTCAAAATGATCACGAGAACGGTGATCAAAAATCCCAGAACCACACGGGGGGGACCTAGTGAATGACCTGCAGAGAGCTGGGACCAAAGTAACAAAGGCTAAATCAGTAACACACTACGCTGCCAGGGACTCAAATCCTGCAGTGCCAGATGTGTCCCCCTGCTTAAGCCAGTACATGTCCAGGCCCATCTGAAATTTGCTAGACAGCATTTGGATGATCCAGAAGAGGATTGGGAGAATGTCATATGGTCAGATGAAACCAAAATAGAACTTTTTGGTAAAAACTCAACTTGTCGTGTTTGGAGGAGAAAGAACACCATACCTACTGTGAAGCATGGGGGTGAAAACATCATACTCTGGGGCTGTTTTTCTGCAAAGGGACCAGGACGACTGATCCATGTAAAGGAAAGAATGAATGGGGCCATGTATCGTGAGATTTTGAGTGAAAACCTCTTTCCATCAGCAAAGGCATTGAAGATGAAACGTGGCTGGGTCTTTCAGCATGACAATGATCCCAAACACACTGCCCGGGCAACGAAGGAGTGGCTTCTTAAGAAGCATTTCAAGGTCCTGGAGTAGCCTAGCCAGTCTCCAGATCTCAACCCCACAGAAAATCTTTGGAGGGAGTTGAAAGTCCATGTTGCCCAGCGACAGCCCCAAAACATCATTGCTCTAGAGGAGATCTGCATGGAGGAATGGGCCAAAATACCAGCAACAGTGTGTGAAAACCTTGTGAAGACTTACAGAAAACGTTTGACCTCTGTCATTGCCAACAAAGGGTATATAACAAAGTATTGAGATGAACTTTTGTTATTGACAAAATACTTATTTTACCGAGGAATTTACCAATTAATTCATTAAAAATCCTTCAATGTGATTTTCTGGATTTTTTTTTTTCTCATTTTGTCTCATAGTTGAGGTACTCAACTACTTTTTATCCCCACTGTATATAGACTAAAAAGAGTAGGGCCCAACACAGATCCCTGTGGAACTCCATGACTGAGCTTAGAGCTGGAAGAAAATCCATCATTGACATGGACAAACTTAAATCTATCAGACAAATAAGATCTAAACCACTGCAACAGAGTTCCACTGAGTCCAACAAAGTGTTCCAATCTATCAAGTAGAATGGCATGATCGATAGTGTCAAAGGCTGCACTGAGATCTAAAAGAACAAGAACAGACAAGTCCATTATCAGATGCAGTCAGGAGGTCATTAGACCTTCACTAAGGCAGTTTCAGTGCTGTGATGAGCTCTGAAGCCAGATTGAAACACCTCAAACAAACCAACTCCCTGTAAATGGTCAGATAATTGCACAGCAACAACTCTTTCCAAGATTTTAGAAATGAGGGGCAAATTAGAGATTGGTCAATAATTGGCCAAAACTCCAGGATTGAGCGCCGGCTTTTTAAGTAAAGGTTTAATTACAGCAGTTTTAAAAGCCAGTGGAACATAACCCAGAGTTAAAGAAGAATTAATAAGAAGAATACAGCTACCAATAATTGGGAAAATAATTTTAAATAACCTGGAAGGAATAGGGTCCAGAAGGCAAGATGAAGGCTTAGAAGAGGAAATTATTTTATCCAACTCTAAGAGGTCGATTGGAGTAAACTTATCTAAGCAGATATCAATTGAGGGAGTTGCAATAGTTAGTAAACTAGAGTTTACGGTAGGAAGAATCTGACTGATTTCATCCCTGATAGATAAAATTTTAAGATTGAAATAGTTCAGAAAGTCCTGACTAGAAAGCTCAGGGGGGATGCGAGGATTGACCGAGTCATGGCTCTTTGTAAGCCTGGCTATAGTGTTGAAGAGAAACCTGGGGTTATTCCTGTTCGCTTCTACTAATGCAGAATAATAGCTTGATCTAGCTTTTCTAAGATTTTTTTTTATAGATTAAGAGATGATTTCTCCACGCCAAGTAGAATTCATCTGAATTAGTTGAACGCCAGTTTCTTTCCAATTGATGAGTCTTCTGTTTTAAGCCACGAGTTTCTGAGTTAAACCAAGGGGTAAGAAATCTCTGGTTAGACTTTTCTTTTTTAAAGGGGCTACCGAATCTAGAGTCCGATGCAGAGAGGCAGTGACACCATCAACCATGCTATCAATCACGAATGGAGCAGACTCTCCATCACTTATTTCAGGTGTTTCTGTTGTGTTGACCCATGGCATAGCGGAGACAATCTGCAAAAACTTAGCAACAACGTCATCAGAAAGACATCTGCTGTAGTAGTATTTTTCTTTAGGAAATAAGTGATCAGAGATAATGAAATCAAAAATTAACAGACAATGGTCACACAGTACAGGATTATGAGGAAACACAACCAGATTTTTGACATCTATACCATAAGTCAAAACAAGGTCCAATGTATGATGGAAATAATGGGTAGAATTTTTTATTTTTTGGGAAAACCCCATTGAGTCTAAAATTGATTTGAAAGCCTTATTAAGACAGTCACTTTCAACATGTATATTAAAGTCCCCTACAATAATTATTCTATCGGTTTTCAGCACTAAATCAGCTAAAAACTCGGCAAATTCCAATAAACTCCGAATAGGCTGTGGGAGGATGATCAACTATGGCAAAGAGAATTGGGTTCATGCCAAGATTGCCAACAGGCCCCACAATGAGGGCTAAACCTTCAAAGGAATTAAACATAATTTCTGCTTAACATTAACTAGTAATTTAGAATGGAAAATTGCCGCCACTCCACCACCACGACCAGAACCTCTGGGGTTATGACGGTTTAAATACCCAGAGGGAGTTGATTCATTCAAACCAACATAATCATCAAGCCCGAGCCAGGTCTCTGTAAGGGATAGTAGATCGATCTGGTGATCGATTAATAGATCATGGACCAGAAGAAACTTAGAGACCTAATGTTTAATAAGCCACATTTAATTTTTAAACTTTGGGAGTGGAACAGAGGCCAAATTATTAATTTTAGAGACTTGAGACTGGATTAGAATTTTACCAACACTTTGTTTAATCAGTTTGGGAAGTTTATGCATTCTATTTTTTTTTTTTTAACTTTAAAGGGAGCAGAAAAAGGTTCTCTAAGGGAGGAGACGGGGGCAAAGCTGAAAGGTGGTGGATAAGGAGGAGCTGCAGAAGTGAGTGTTTTTCAGGATGTGTTGTATTTGTCCTGGGTTGCAATATTTAGGGCAACGGGAGACAGACTCAGTCTCTGAAGGATTATAAATCAAATGCTGATCCAAACGGTAAAGACCACCCGAGTTAATGGGATCGATACAATACATGGGAACAGGACCAAAAAAGGGCAGTTTGGCAAACCCAGAAACTTCAGAGTGAGTAAACACACCAAATTTCAGTCACTGTACCAGAAAACACTGATTAAAATGGAGAAGATTGTCTCTTAAGATTGTCAATTAACATGCATTATTTGACATTTACACAGCACTTATGAGATCGACAATAGATTATGGATGCATGATTTATGGAGCAGCAGCAAAGATGACTGGAAAAAATAGACAGAATGCAGCATAGAGCGCTTCGCCTGTGCATTGGAGCCATCAAAACAACACCAAGCAATGCAGTTTTAATAGAAGCAGGAGGAATGCCACTGGATTTGAGAAGAGATAAATTCACATTATCATACTGGGCCAAGCTGAAAGGAAGTGAGGAAGTGAATATTTCAAAAACAACACTACAAGACTGCTGGGAATATACTAACTTCCAGGGACATGGGTTTGGGTGGACAATTGAAAGAAAAGTCAGAATGTATGGAACACACTATTGATATAGCTAATACCAGTCCCCCTGGCTGTTTCCTGGAAAAGAAGTAGACATCAGTCTGCTAATGAGGAAAAAGGATTGGCATATGAGTGAAGTTGGTGTTAAAACAAGCAGTTACCTCAGGAATAATTATAATTACTCAAAGCTCTATATTGACGGTTCAAAAAACAAAGGGGGCTCTGCTGGAATTGGAGTGTACATTCCAGGGTTTAAAGTGACCATCTCAAAAAGACTCTCCAACAATATATCCGTGCATACACCAGAAATGGTGGCAATAATTATTGGTTTGCAGTGGGTTGAGGTCAGAGCGGACAGGGTGGTGGTGTGCACAGATTCACTTGCAGATTTAAAAACCATACAGACACTAAAATCTACAAGGGAAGACTTGGTGATTGAGCTATATCACAGTTTATTTAGGGTACATAGGGGTGGTGGAGAAGTTCAGTTTTGTTAGGTTCCTGCATATGAAGGGTTGAAAGGGAATGACTGTGCAGACAAGTTAGCAAAAAGTGCACTTGGGAAAGAAATAACTATACCATTGTCACTTGGAAAAGAAGGGAAAACAGTAATCAAGAAAAAAGGAATTGAGATATGGCAAAAAAGATGGGATGAAGATCACAAAGGTAGATCGTATTTGACATAACGTTTGGCTCAGGAGACGCACACACACAGGCTCAGAGTAGTTCAAACTGTTTATTAACAGCAGGGGTGTATGGGTGTGTGTCCATCCATCCATCCATCCATCTTCTACTGCTTAATCCTTTCGGGTCGCGGGGGGGCTGGAGCCTATCCCAGCATCTTTGGGCGAGAGGCAGGGTACACCCTGGACAGATCGCCAGTCCATCGCAGTGGGTGTGTGTCAGCGGAATGTAAATGTATTGGTGGTGGCGTCTGCTTCGGGCACAGAGGCAGGAGACCGTTCAGCCGGCAACCCTATGGGAAAGAACAGACACAGGGTGACGGGCACACACCAATACAGGAGGAGAATAGGCGAGGGAGAGAAGCTTACTTGTGTTAGACTGATGGCAGGCACTTCAAGGACGGAACCCCGGGAGACAGTCACCTGCAGGACTCGGTGCAGCAGCGAGGAAGGACGAGGGACGGGGTTGTCCGCCGCCGAGGAATCCACCTGTGCACAGGGGAGCAGACTGGGAAAGGTAAGGAAAGGAATCTTCTTACCGCTTAGCGTGATGCTGAAGAGAGAGTTGATGCTTCGCATGGAAGGCGATGAAGTCTAACGGCTTCAGGCCGAAGCTCAGGGCGAGGCGGCTTTTATCCCTCGCCACTGATGAGTAGCAGGTGCATGAGCAGGTGGCGCCGCTGATGAATGGCGCGGCGTGACAGTACTCCCCCCTCTAGCAGCGCCTCCTGGCGATGGCTTATCCGGGTGCGCTCGGTGGAAGTCCGCGATGAGCGATGGGTCCAACACAAACGACGGGGGCACCCACTGTCGATGCTCGGGCCCATAGCCCTCCCAGTCCACCAAGTATTGCAACCCACGACCCCGGCGCCGGGAGTCCAGGATGGAGGAGGCGGACCAGGCCGGATGGCCACCAATCATCCGGGGCGCGGGTTGCACTGCAGGAGGAGGGCAAAGGGGGTCAGTGACTGCCAGCTTCACCTTCGACACGTGGAAAGTGGGATGAATGCGGAGGGAGGGGGGGAATAGCCACGCGCACAGCCACCGGGTTGATGATCCGGGTGATGGGATAGGGACCCATGAAGCGCTGTGCCAGCTTTCTCCTCTCGCCTTTTAAAGTGACGTCCTGGGTGGAAACGTAAACAAGTTGCCCAACTCTGTACGCCGGGGCAGGTCTTCTACGCCGGTCCGCCACAGTCCTGTTGCGCTCCGCTGTGCGTAATAGCGCATTGCGCGCGGCAGTCCAGGTGGAGCGGAACTGCCTGAGATGGGCCCTAACTGACGGGACAGTTACCTCACTCTCCTGCTCCGGAAACAGCGGGGGGTCGTAACCCAGGGACGCTTTGAAGGGGGACATCCCTGTAGCAGAAGAGCGAGCGGTGTTGTGGGCATATTCAACCCAGGCAAGATGGTTGCTCCAGGACGTGGGTTTGGATCTGGACACACAGCGGAGCGCAGCCTCCAGCTCCTGGTTGGTCCTCTCACACTGCCCGTTGGATTGGGGGTGATGGCCGGAGGAGAGGCTCACCTTGGCTCCGATGGCATTGTAGAAAGACCTCCAAACCTCAGATGAAAACTGGGGGCCCCGGTCCGAGACCACGTCCACCGGAATCCTGTGCAGCCTGACCACGTGTTGGACGAGGAGGTCCGCCGTCTCCAGGGCAGTAGGGAGGCCTCGCAGGGGGACGAAGTGCACGGCCTTGGAGAAGCGGTCCACGATGGTCAGGATGGTGTCATAGGAGTTGGAGACAGGGAGTCCGGTGACGAAATCCAACGCGATGTGCGACCAGGGCCTGCCAGGGACGGGCAGGGGCTGGAGCAGACCCGCTGGAGGGGCATTTCCCGACTTGCAGGTGGCACAGATTGGGCAAGCCCGGGCGTAGCGGGCTGCATCCCTCCGCAGGCCTGGCCACCAAAAGGACCGTTGGAGGAGGTCTATCATCCGGGAGGTGCCAGGGTGACAGGTGAGCTTGGAGGTGTGTAGCCAGTGGATGACCTCTCCTCGGACCGCGGATGGCACGAACAGCCTCCCCTCCGGTCCGCCGCCAGGGTCAGGTTCCACCTCCTGTGCCTTCCGGATCTTGCTCTTGATGTCCCACGAGATGGCTCCCACGACGCACGACCTGGGCAGGATGGAGTGGGGCGCCTCCTCCAACTCCACGGGAGTGAACTGCCTGGAGAGGGCGTCAGGCAGGCCGTTCTTAGAGCCAGGCCTGAAGGTGATTGAAAATTGGAACCTGGCGAAGAACAAAGACCAACGCGCCTGGCGGGCGTTCAGGCGCTTGGCAGATCGTAGATATTCTAAGTTCTTGTGGTCCGTAAGGACCACAAACGGCAGGTTCGCCCCCTCCAGCCAGTGACGCCATTCCTGCAGGGCGAGTTTGATGGCCAGGAGCTCTCTGTCCCCCACATCGTAATTTCTCTCCGCCCGGGACAAGCGCCGGGAGAAGAAGGCGCAGGGTCGCTTGGCGCCATCGTCCGGCGACCGCTGGGACAGCACTGCTCCCACTCCCGTGTCCGAAGCGTCTACCTCTACGATGCACTGCAGCGCGGGGTCGACCTGGCGAAGGACCCGGGAGGAGGAGAATTCCGTCTTCAGCGCCTCAAAGGCGGCAGCGACCTCTTCGGTCCACCGGAACGGGACCTTCGGGGACGTGAGGCGGGTCAGTGGTCCAACGATGGTACTGAAGTTGGGGACAAAGCGGCGGTAGAAATTGGCGAAGCCAACAAATTGCTGCACCTGCTTCCGGGATGCAGGTGTAGGCCATTCCACCACCGCCTTTACCTTCTCTGGGTCAGGGAGCACCTTATCGTGGGCGATGATGAACCCCAGGAAGGACGTACTCCTGGCGTAAAATTCACACTTTTCTGCCTTTACGTACAGACGATTCTCCAGCAGCCTTTGGAGGACCCGCCTCACGTGGACCTGGTGCTCGTCCCTGGACTTGGAGAAGATGAGAATATCGTCCAGGTAGACGAACACAAAAAGGCCGATGAAGTCCCGGAGGACGTCATTAATGAGGCGCTGGAAGACTGCAGGAGCGTTGGTCAACCCGAACGGCATCACCAGGTATTCAAAGTGGCCGTTCGGGGTACAGAAGGCCGTTTTCCACTCATCTCCCTCCCGGATCCGGACGAGGTGGTAAGCGCTGCGTAGATCCAGCTTGGTGAACCAGGTCGCCCCCTGGAGGGAGTGGAAAGCAGTGTCCATGAGAGGCAGGGTGTAACGGTCCTTCTCCGTGATATCGTTGAGGGCCCGGTAGTCGATACAAGGGCGGAGGGACCCATCCTTCTTTCCCACGAAGAAGAACCCTGCCCCCACGGGTGACGATGATGGGCGGATTATCCCAGCACTTAATGACTCCTTCAGGTAGGCGTTCATCGTCTCCTTCTCCGGCGCAGACAGGCTGTAAAGGCGACCAGAAGGTAAGGGAGCCCCCTGGTGGAGGTTGATGGCACAGTCATAGGGCCGATGAGGGGGGAGAGACATAGCTTTCGCTTTGCTGAACACCATACCCAGGTCGTGAAATTCCGGAGGCACCAGAGACAAGTCCGGGGGTGCAGCGTCCGTCGCAGGGGGAGGAGCGGACGGAGAGCAGGCAGCGGACTGAAGGCAGGTGCCCATGCAGAAAGTACTCCATGCCGATATCCCAGCTGATTTCCAATCCAGGACCGGGTTGTGAAGGCGAAGCCAGGGATACCCCAGGATGACGGGCGACACAGAGTTGGGAAGGACGTAGAAGGTCATCTCCTCCCAGTGATTTCCCGAGATGATGACCGGAACGGGGATGGTTTGGTGTGATACTCTCCCAAGGGAGGCACGGGAGAGGTTGACAAGGGAGATGGGACTCTTCAGTGCCTGACAGCGAATGCCCAAACGGGTTGCCAGGCTTTGTGAAATAAAGCTGCCTTCTGCACCCGAATCCACCAGTGCGTGGGTGAGATGCCCAGTGGGATTGTGGCAAAAACGGATGGGCAGCTTCAATTGGGTAAGGGGACTTAACCGATTGACGTCCGTGAGGCCCCCTACAGTGACTCGCGGACCCCGCCATTTGGCTTTTGTGGACAAAGCTCCACCGTGTGTTGATTATCTCCGCAATACATGCAGAGATTCAACTCACGGCGGCGTTGTCTCTCTGCCGGGGGGAGCTTTGTCCAGCCCGTCACCATCGGCTTCGACTCCTCGGGGCGCGATGGCGGCGGCGTCGCCAGGGGGCGAGCTTGGGGCAGGCGCAACGAGGCTCCCCGAGGGCGAGAAGAAGACGACTTCCGTCCAGAGGAGCGCTCACGCAGCCTGTTATCCAAGCTGATGGCGAGTGAAGTTAGCTCAGCTAGCGTCCCAGGGATATCCTGACCAGCCAGTTCATCCCTCAGATCATCATTCAGGCTGCGGAGAAACAGGCCACAGAGGGAGCGTTCGTCCCAGCCCAATTCCTCCGCCGCTACCCGGTAGTCGACCGCATAGTCCGCTGCCAACCGGCTTCCCTGCTGGAGAGCGAGAAGCCGATCGACTTGGACCGTCTCGGTTCGGGAATGGTCAAAGACCTCCAGGAAGCGTGCCACGAACTGGTCATAGGTGAGGGTGGCGTAACTGGGCTTCACCATTATGGCGTAGGTCCAAGTTAACGCGCGCCCCTCCAGGAGATTCCCTATGTAGCCAATTCGGCTGTGATCCGAGGGGAAGTCTCCGGGCACACGGTGGAACACGGACTCACACTGCATAATGAACCCCCGCGCTCCGCCGAGCTTTCCGCTAAAGCGGGCGGGGGTTGGAATCGGCGTGAGCCGAGCCGGTGCCGCTGGAGCCGGCTGGACGGCCGCTGGAACAGCAGGAGCTGCGCCACCCTGGTGAGCCGGGGGGAACGGCTGTTGGGGGTCCAGGCGGTCCAATCGGTTAGTGATGTTAATGAGTTGGTTTAGAATCACCTGCTGCTGATAAGCAATTTGATCCACCCGAACCTCGAGAGTGGTAAGCCGGTGCGCGAGCCCGCCATCTGCCGAGCCGCTCTGCTGAAGCCGTACTGACATAACGTTCGGCTCAGGAGACGCACACACACAGGCTCAAAGTAGTTCAAACTGTTTATTAACAGCAGGGGTGTATGGGTGTGTGTCAGTGGAATGTAAATGTATTGGTGGTGGCGTCTGCTTCGGGCACAGAGGCAGGAGACCGTTCAGCCGGCAACCCTATGGGAAAGAACAGACACAGGGTGACGGGCACACACCAATACAGGAGGAGAATAGGCGAGGGAGAGAAGCTTACTTGTGTTAGACTGATGGCAGGCACTTCAAGGACGGAACCCCGGGAGACAGTCACCTGCAGGACTCGGTGCAGCAGCGAGGAAGGACGAGGGACGGGGTTGTCCGCCGCCGAGGAATCCACCTGTGCACAGGGGAGCAGACTGGGAAAGGTAAGGAAAGGAATCTTCTTACCGCTTAGCGTGATGCTGAAGAGAGAGTTGATGCTTCGCATGGAAGGCGATGAAGTCTAACGGCTTCAGGCCGAAGCTCAGGGCGAGGCGGCTTTTATCCCTCGCCGCTGATGAGTAGCAGGTGCGTGAGCAGGTGGCGCCGCTGATGAATGGCGCGGAGTGACAGTATTACAAAATACAAAAATCTATTGCAATAAAGAGTTATAAAAGAACAAACAGGAGGGAAGACATCATTATGGCAAAACTCAGACTGGATCACACAGGTTTAAACAGCACTTTATTCATCATGGGGAAAAGCGATAGTGACAAATGTAGAGAATGTGGAGTAAAAGAAAATGTCAAGCATGCGGCGGCATGAAATAAAGCGGCGTTGTTGGAGGTTTTAAGTAGAGTTTATTATATCATACCACCGTCACGGGATCCCCTCTCCAGCCCAAGTGTGTGCAGGCTGGATGGGGATCCTCTGGCTCTCAGAGAAGAAGACGCAGAGTGCGTGTCTGCAGCAGAGGTTGAAGTGAGAATGAGAGGAAGTGTTACAGAACCTGTGCAGTATTTATTCCCAACTCAAACAATACATCAAAGCAGATTCACAGCAGTTGGTCTGATCAAAGGGACTGCAGAACAGGCATGAGATATTTGCATTTGTGAGACATGCATCACAATAGGCAGATTTGCTAGACTCTGCTCCAGCTGCAGAACAAAGAGGTTAACAGGCACATCTACATATTGATCTGAGTCTCTAGGTCACAGTAAGGACAGGACGCATAAACACAATGCATGAAAGGTAACATTATCACAGTAGTGTAGCGGAAAAAACCAGGAGTAGCGAGCTGTCTGTCCTTAGTCTGTTTGTGGGGGGTTTCCCAAACCGCCACAAAGCACATCTTATTGCACTGTCACAAGTATGAAAATGAGAGTGGAAAATGAAGTTCAAGAGGAAGGTATGGGATTTAACTGGGATTCTGGGAACAGAAGGAGATGGAGAGGCAATTAGGATCATGAGAAGAGCTCTTTTTTTCTTTTTTAAATAACACAGGATTAAGTCATAGAATTTAGGGGTCGGGCTCAAATGACATAATTGTTATGTCGGTAAATCAGAGTGTGGAGTCTTATGCAATGCAGCGAACTCACACTTTATTCAGAGAACACAGAACTATATACAGTCTGGCCATAGCCCGCCTGACGTCACACCCAGGGCGGGTATGGCAAGGCCTAAGGGACACACACACACACACACACACACACACACACACACACACACACACACACTCTACACAACATTCTCCCCTCTGTAGAAAATCCAAAACCACACACACAATCAAGACCCTCCCCAATTTAAGTCCCGAATCATGCACTAAGGGAAATAACAGGAAACAGTGAACAGTGATGGCCTAACACATTCACCCAAAAAAACAACTAAAAACTAGGACTGTCTCTCAAATACTTAAAATAATCCCATTTCACAACCATTCACATGCACACCATATGAACATATGTACAGTACAATTATTTACGTGACACCAATGTCCACAGGCAGCCAAGGGTAAAACTGGCTCGAGGGCGCCGGGCAGCCCCACGGCATGTGCGCCCCTGGCAGCCACCTGCCCCCGGGATTGAAGCTGACCTCCCCGGTGAGAATGTCTCTTCTCCTCACCCTTGACCGCTTCTCTCGTCTGGACCCGCAGTGCTGCTGCCCGGCACGCAGTCCCTCTGTGCCTGTCGGTCCACTCTCGACCACCTTCAACACCGCTGCAGCTGCCGCCATTGTAGCCCCAGACACTCCAGCCCCCTGTGGCCAAAGTCTGGGGAAAACCAAAACTTGCTCGTCAATGTCACTTGTTGACCTAGGTGCCTCGCTGCTGCACCCAGCACCGTCGTCCAAAGTGCTCTGCTGCACTCCCACTGTGCCCGACTGTCACTGCACTCTCCCGGGGCTCACAGCATTACTCTCGTCGGCATCACTCTTTGACCCAGGCATCTCGCCGCTGTGCCCAGCACCTCTGTCCAAGGTGCTCCGCTGCACTGCCCCTGTGCCTGGCAATCGCTGCTGCTTCCCAGGGTTTTCAGCCTAGTTGCTCCCACTCTCCCGCTGCCCGGACTCCAACTGTGGGAAAGACTCACTTGAGTCTGGTCGCTGCTCTCCCTTCATGCTGCCATTGCTCACCACGCCGTCAACAGCACCAGTGCTACGGTCATGCACCGAGCTGAGCTCTTCGGCTTGCTCGCCATCTCCGGTAACCAGGGGCTCAGGTCCCCCCGGATACCCAGCTTGTAGCTTGATTTTAGCATGCACTTAGCATCGTGGATAACCTTCCCGTTGCCACAGACTGAGCCTTTAGCTCCTCTGAGCTAACTAGCTTAGCTTCTCTTGGCACCAACAGTCTCACCACCCACAGCCCCAGCTTTTTGTCCCTTGGACATTCGGCAAAATCTCCAGCCAGCCACCTGACAGCATCCGCACAAAGCTCAGTCTCTCCCAACATCCCGAGAATTCTCTGACCTTCTGTGCCGAGACGACAGACCAGAAGCATCCTCAATCTCCGTTGAGTCTACCCAGGCTCAGCCCAGCGGTGTATCCCTCAAGCATGGTCAACCAGTCCGGCCACAGGATCGCTGGCTCCCCGGGACACTCCAGAAACGAAGGTAGAGGTAGCCCATATGCCTACATGGTTCTCTCTCTTGTCGCCAAAATGTTATGTCGGTAAATCAGTCTGAAGTCGTCTTATGCCATGCAGCAAACTCACACTTTATTCAGAGAACACAGAACTATAAACAGTCTGGCCGTAGCACGCCTGACGTCACACCCGGGGCGGGTACAGCAAGCCCTAAGGGCCACACACACCACACTCTCTACACAACAATGTTACACACTCTTGTACAGTAGGTGGCAGTATGCACCTTTCAGTTGCTTGCTATCTGACTAACCGAGAGAAGACGAAGAAGCAGACACAAATGATGAATTAAAGATTTCCTGTACCACAATAGAACGGTTTCACCACTGGCTCTAATGAAATTTATGAATTCAAATTGTAGAGCATTTGTAAAGTGGTGTATGCTATAGAAAGTGTATAGTTTGTCTAAACTGTCTTTAATTCAAAAGCCCCAAAATTTCTAAATATGGACAGAAAATATAATGCATGGCTGATCTGGTCAAAATTTTTTTGTGGTGCAATTTTTTTTTTATTTTTTTTTTTTTGGGGGGGGGGGGTCGGAAATCAAATTCCCATTGGGTACATATAAACCTAATAACATTTTAGGAATCCAAACTTAAGCGTATTCTGAAAAAACTATAATCTGCTGCTTCAGCACTGAAGCAGACGCTTAATATCTGAAGAAAAACTGAAGTGAAGGAATAATGGACTCACTGTAAAATGCTTTGGGTATCATGAAAGGTGCTATATAAATGCAATCCATTATCATTAACATTTTTCTGTATTTATTTACCTTTCTCCTCTTGCACTCACCCCTTATTTGAGATTTTTTTCCATATTAGTTTGGCAATTTTCTTTTTTTTTGTAAATTTTTGAGGGTTGTCTCAGGAAAGCTGTGCCTTTTTTCTTATGAGCTGCAAATTATTAGTAGAAAATGTGCACAAGCTTCCACTAATTAAGGGAAAAGAGACATATGGCTCTGGAACCAGAGGTGACTGACACCTTCCATAGACTATACTGAAAGTATGCATTCATATGAGGCAAGGCCTTTGTAAATAGTTCTGTTTTGAAGTAGAGACTGCAGTCTTCCTAAATGTATATACAACTGTCAACAACTTGTTGTGTTTCAGTAAAACAAACAATAAAACTCTTTATCTGTCAGCTGGTTGAGCACAATCATTGCAGGTGAACTCAATTATGATTAGCACAAACATGAACAGCCAATCAACATGTGAGCTAAGTTGGTTAATAGACCAGCGTGTCAAAGCATTTCATGCTGAATTCATCCTTCTAGAGAAGGTAAGGTGAATCTTATGAAATAACAAGAACTTCACATAGATTTGGAAGGTGGAATGCAATGGCAGGGAACATTTCACATAATTTATGCATTGATAAAGCAAAAGGTTTTGGGCTGACTACAGTTTTAATACCTTAAACTTTTAGATCTGTTAAATAACATTTTCAGATGTAACCTAACTACAACTTTACTAACTGTACAAAGTAATTGCTGTTAATTGTTACTAGCCCTTGCATGACATGCTTTTTCCTTGTCATGCACAAGGTAGCAAGAGCAAGCTTTACAATTAAATGCAGCCTTTAATTAAAAAAAAAAATAAATAAAAATAAAATAAAAAATCTGTTTTCTGACCTGTTTAACTTGTCATTTCTATGACGGAAACCTTGTGTTCTCAGAAAATCAAGTAAACCTCTCCATATGTTGTGCTATCTCAAATCAGAATCTTTCTTCTCTTACTCAAGGCATTTTGGAGGTCCTCGCCATGAAGGGCCTTTTCCTGGTGGAGCCGGTAGTGGTCCTTGTTGCTTTCTGTGGTTTCCTCGTCAGTCCACTTTCAGAGCAGTATGTGTACAGGCGACTCTGGAAGCAGGTGACAAACACCAGCTTTCCTGTCTTGGATAATGCATCCAGATGTGCACGAAATGAGAGCAGCAACCAGTCAGACTATCAAGAGGTTGGTCACGAATCCTGAGCGTAAAGGAAATGACTTTTCTTTAGGAAAGGATGCCTACTTCTGTTTACTGTTCAGCACTCAAATCTAAGCTCTTTTGTTGTAAAGTGGTTTGTGTTTAATGAGTGTTTTACCCTTTTCTCCCTTTAAGTGTCAGTTGTCCTGAAAAGGTATAGAAATCTGTTTAAAAAAAAAAAAAAAAAAAAAAAAAAATTACTTGAAATGATATGTCAAGCATGGATTCCAAACTTTTTGTTTACATGCAAACTTGGAAAATTTGTTTTTCCCAGTTTTACAACTTAAGTAAAAATGTAACTCTGGGTCAATGGTCACTGTTAACTGACTATGAAACGGCACAAACTGCTGTTCGGATACTTACAAGCTTGATGATGTGTTTGCTATCAAAACGGCCAATTCAGTTCCAGTTTCAAAACATGCTTCATTAGAATATAATTATAAACAAACATCCTCTCATACATGCCAACATGTTTCTCCAGAGAAACCCCCATAATTCAAAGTTGTCAGGTTGCCTATTAAATGCAACCTCCACACACCGCTAACGGAGAACACACAACTGACCATCTGACCTGGCAACCCACAACCTGAAGTGCTCAGTTGCTGTCTGTGGATGGCATTTAGCTCAGCAGAGAGAAGTAAGAAAACCACACCTGAATAACTGAACCAAGGAGATTTTATTTGAGAAATTACAACCTCCTTGGTCATACACATACACGCTTAAATTCTACAGAGTTTGGTAGCATATGCAGAAATTGTCTTAAATAATGTTACCTTTATATGAAGTATAAGTAGTGACCCCAAAAATTAGAGTAAAAGTATCTGCTTCAAGTTAATTGAGATGTGATTTTAGTCTCAACAGTTTGAGAGAATTTTCTCTTAAATTTGAGTTTTCTTGTAAATTTACCACTTTTCCCTTGTAAATTTGAAAGATTTCACTTGAATGTACAACTTTTTTCTCGTGTTTTTGTCCTTGTAAATGTAGGTTTATCGTATATGTGAGACTTTGTCATAAACTTGAGGATTTCTAAAGAGGAAAAAATTCAAGCATTTTTGTTGTAAATTCATTACTTTTCTCCTCAATTTGAATTAAACTTATCTCCATTTTGTGGTGTTCTTTGACAAGTTTGTGGTAAAAATGACCTTTTCACATATTTGACTGTTAATTTGCACAGTCAGAACCCGTTGGCATTCCATCCAATTTCCAGTCAATGTGAAACGTTCCACGAGTAGAACACTGGAATTTTAAGAGGTTAACTCTGATTGTTAAGAAATAAATTATAAATAAAACTGTTTTAAAAAAAAAAAAAAGTCATTAAAATGACCAAAGATCCAGTTACTAGATTTATAGTTTTTATGTGCGGTTTTACAGTTATGGCCCCACCCTTCAATGAAAACGTCTACAGTATTTTGAAACCTAAACCTTGGTTGGTATGCATTTTCTACTCTTGCAAAATAAATTCAGAGAGGCCCAAAATTATTCAGCATTTTGCACAATGATCATAAAAACCAAATTGGCATCTTGCATCCCAACTGAATTTAAAGGCATGGGTTGCCTTTAGAGGAGCTCCTACAGTCTGCCTGGCCCCTTACATGCTCCCTCTTGTCAAGGGTAATGTGATGCTGCATCCACTTACACTCAGAAATCAGACTCTTCATAAATTTACATCAATTAACACCAAAGGCTTAGTCTGGGGCTTTGTTTGGGGGGGGGGGGGGGCACAGCCCATGTCACCCACTCCCATGGCACAGAAACCACTGTGACCCACAATACAATTCAGAAAATCTAGTTTCAATGACTGAAAGATTAAGAATTTTGTCTGATACTTTTCTCTTTCTGCATTTTCAGGAGGTCCAGAGGCAGGCATCTCTGTTCTTCGTCTACTCAGAGCTCGCCTCTACGATCCCATCTCTGGTGGTCACTCTAATGCTGGTGGCCTATAGTGACAGAGGAGGACGCAAGATCACCATCATCATGCCTTTGACTGGCATGTTGCTCTACTGCTTGGTCTACCTGACTGTGTCCTACTTTGAGCTCAACATTTACTTGCTCATCGGTGGTGCACTTCTCAGCTCACTGTGTGGTGGCGCAGGCACATTAACAGGAGGCTGCTTTGCTTATATAGCAGACCTGTGTGAGGATAATCACCAGAAGACGATGCGCATCGCTGGAGTGGACATGACGATTGGCCTGTTTTCTGGAGTGGCTTCTATATGTTCAGGCTACTTCTTAAGAGCTGCAGGTTTTAATTGGCCTTTCCTAACCTCTTCTTTGGGCATGGGTTTGGCCCTTTTTTATACAATTTTCATCCTTGAAGAGAGCATGAAGCCTCCTGATGGTTTTGTTGTTTTGGAAGCCTCTCGTCTGCGAGCAGCTGTAACTCAGATGGTCTTTGGGGTTTACCAAATGTTCACAAGAGTCCGTTGTGAATTTAAGATGTCTTTGGCCCTCCTTATTACCATCTACACAATCTACAACCTTACCTATGCAGGCGGATCAACCTCAATAACGCTATATGAGCTCAATGAACCTCTGTGCTGGACCGAGATTCTGATTGGCTATAGCTCAGCAGTGTATTCTGCTGTTTTTGTGACTAGTTTTTTGGGAGTATTGGCATTCTCATACTGTGGCTTAAAACCACTGCACATTGTCAGGCTGGGGATCTTGTCTCTTGCATCAGGGATGTTCCTAGCGTCATTTGCCAAGACCACTCCAATGATGTTTACAGGTGGGGATTATAAAAGATCACATCTGTTTTTGAACCAATGTTTTAGCGTTGGATGATGGTTGGAAAGATCATACTGCCTTTAATAGAAAAAGCATAGAAGGCAAAACTGTAGCCGTGATATTAAAAAAAAAAAAATACACAAATTTGAGTTGTCTCTACCTACTGACTTAAATTCACTTTTAAAAGTTCAAGGCTTATGAAAATGGCTAATGCTCATAGAAGCCTGTATCGTAAAACTGAGAACCAGATTGCAAATGACTGAACAAAGCAGGTCACTTCAGCTTGATAATAGAAAAGTGAAGCCTCTTGGTGACATTGAGGTGTGTTCAACATGTACAGTAACACATTCCAAGAGTGGTCCTAGTGGACCTTTACTTGTACAGAGGAGGTCCATTGAGAGGCAACCTTTTTCAAGGACACCCTGTTCACATTCACACTTGGAAGCTGTTCAGTACCACCACAGACTGACCTGGGGCCACTGAGCAGCTCCACTGGAGCTGTTGGGGTTGCCTTGCTCAAGGGCACCACAGTGAGGTTAATGAGTGGGAAAACACTGCTTTGTCATCTGTCCCACCCAGATCTGATCCTGCTGGTCGAGAGATTGGACTGGTGACCCTCCAGTCACCAGTCCACATCCATAACGATTAGTCCACCAATAGCAAATTCTATAGCTGTATCTATTTTGATTTTACAACTTTGTAAAAATACTGTCTGAGTGGGGAAAATCCAACCTAGGACAACTCCTGGAATGCATTAATGGCACGTTTATCTTGTGATCTTTGAACTTGAGCATAACCTTGTACTTGTAAATCTCAACATTAGGATGTTGTGAATTTTTATAATTGTAAGAAGTTAAACTTTCATTTATTCTACATTCATCACACAAAGTGGATGGTCTCAAACCTTTTTTGGTTTGATTATGAATTGGCTCTTTGAATTAAATTGTGATATTCTAACTTTTTTGAGATGCATTAGTAGACCTGACTATCATTGTGTGAATGAGGGGGTTTGAGTATTCTTGTAATCACCTCAGAAGAGCACTGATTTTCGGGAATTCACATGTACCCATATTTCCCGACTTTAACCTCAAGCGTCAAATGGATGCATACCAAATGAGGATTGCTGTTTGAGTTTAGTGACCGCTCACTGTTGCTCGGAGGAATAGGGTATCTCATGAATTATGGGCAGATGGATGATCAAAGCAGTGCCATGACACGAGTTCATTTTACCATTGAAAGAATGGGCTAACATGGGCTTTTATAATGGGCTTTTATAGTTCAGCACTTTTATCAAACCTAACATTCTCATTACATCTGGTACAATATTGTCATTCTTGTTGCCACAGGAATGGCACTGTTGCTTCTGTCTGTAATGCCTTTTCCTGTTCTTCGCGCCATGTTGTCTGAGATCACAGCAAAGTCTGAGCAGGGTGAGTGGGAATTAAACCTTATTGTGTTTGTGTGTGTATATAGTGTATATACCCCCAAAACACCATTTTCAACATTATTTGCTGTTGGGTCACAACGTTCTTTCTTTTCTTTTACTTGTAGGAGCCCTGTTTGCCTTTCTGTCCTTTGTGGGCATACTGAGTAACGGCATATCAATCATGGTCTTTAAATCGGTTTATGCTGCTTCAGTGACATGGTACCCTGGCTTGGTCTTCCTGCTGTCGGCACTGGTCTGTCTCGTTTCTTTGGTTCTCGCTTGGTAAGCTGATATTCAAGCCAATGTTTTACACATCCTCAAAGGCCTAACAATTTTACATGTTGCATTATAATGTAAAAATGGCACATTTAACTGAAGCATACAGATTGAAAGTTTAAATGAATCTCATTTTTACTATACCATTAACCAGTAGGCTCTTAAGTTAGAAAAACTATTTTGTTCCAACAGTGTGTATTCAGTTTACTGTTCAGTTGACTTTTCAGTTCAGTCAAACAAGTGTTTGACTCTTGTTTACCTCAATAAGATTTTATTAAGGCGGGGGGGAAGCATTGGATGGTAAATACAGTGGAGCTCAAAACTGGAGAACAATGTATTAACTTGATTTATTCTAACATACTGTGTGTTATTCATCATTGTTCTGCATTTGACAGAATATCAGCTGTGGCTATACCACTGCTGTACAAACATGCTTTTTTTAAATAACCAACCCACTTCAAAACAAACATTTTGTTAAAAAAAAAAAAGAGGCAAAACTGGAGAACAGTGACCACTGTCAGAAGAGAAGATCTAAACAATGTTTCTTTAGGACTATAGGATTCAAAAATTAATAAGAATTGTAGAGGCCCTTGCTTTGAATGACTTCAGCGCATCTGCACCCACAGGACCTCAGTAGTTTCACACACTGCTCTGGTTTGATCTTGGTCCAGTCTTCTTGCAGTTTCTTCCACAGTTCAGTAAATGTAGTGGCTTTCTTACTCATTATGTCGCCAAGAATTTTCCAGAGATTCTCTATGGGGTTTAGATCTGGACTCTGGAGATGAGATTAGATTCAAGGAACTTTGACCGGTTTTGCAGTGTGACAGGACATTGTCTTGCATGAAAATTGCGGACTGATTAGGAGACAGTTGGAGTGAAGGAACTACATGTTGTTGGAGGTTCACATAAACATTTGCATTCACCCTGCCATGTAGCTGTACAAGAGCCCAAACTCCTGCTGCAGAAAACATCCCCCAAACTGACGCATCCTCCTCCAAATGAAACGGACTTCTTTACACACTTTGGGTTCAGTCTTTCCCCAGTTTGACGCCTAACATATAATTTCCCATCAGATCCAAATAAACTGTACTCTCATCACTGAAGTGCACTCTGGACCAGCTCTCCTCTGTCCACACATGCTCCTCAGCAAAGGCAAGTTTTGCCTTTTTATTCTTCCTGCTGATGAAGTTTGGTCACTGCAGAGTGAGCTTTGAGTCCAAATTGTCTTAAATGGAGAGACGCTGTGTGCCAAGACAGATCCTTGCCCTGTTCAGCAGTGAACTGGTGAGCAGTTCCAGCTGCAGTGTTGAACAGATTCCCTATTGAGTCTTCATTTAATCTTGTCCCCCAAACCAGGGCAGTATGAGAAACTAGTGATGTCCTGTGGGTGCAGATGTGCTGAAGTCATTCAAAGCAAGGGCCTCCACCCTTGTATTCATTTTTAAATCCTATAGCCCTAAAAAAAAGTTTAAATCTTCTGACACAGTTGTTACTGCTTTCTAATTTTGCTCAGTTTTTTGTAAATACATGTTTGTGTTGAAGTGCCTTGGTTATTTAAAAAAAAAAACCCCACCCATGCTCTGACAGCAGTGGTATAGCCACAGCTGACATTGTCAAATTCTGAACAATGAAGAATGACATGCAGTCTCACAAAAGTGTATACACTCCTCACATTTTTGTAAATATTTTATATCTTTTAATGGGGCAACACTGAAGATGTGACACTTTGATACAATGTAAAGTAGTCAGTGTACAGCTTGTATAACAGTGTAAATTTGCTGTCCCCTCAAAATAACTCAACACACAGCCATTAATGTCTAAACCACTGGTAACAAAAGTGAGTACACCCCTAAGTGAAAATGTCCAAACTGTGCCCAATAAGCAATTTTCCCTCCCTGGTGTCATGTGACTCATTAGTGTTACAAGGTCTCAGGTGGGAATGGGGCGCAGCTGTGCTAAATTTGGTATTATCACTCTCATACTAGTCACTGGAAATTCAACATGGAACTTCATGGCAAAGAACTGAGGATCTGAAAAGAACTCGTCTACATAAAGACGACCTAGGCTATAAGAATGCCAACACCCTGAAACTGAGCTGCAGCATGGTGGCCAAGACCATACAGCGGTTTAACAGGACAGGTCCCACTCAGAACAGGCCTCGCCATGGTCGACCAAAGAAGTTGAGTGCATGTGCTCAGCATCATATCCAGACGTTGTCTTTTGAAAACAGACATGTTAATGCTGCCAGCATTGCTGCAGAGGTTGACGGGGTGGGGGGGGGGAGTCAGCCTGTCAGTGCTCAGACCATACACCGCATCAACTTGGTCTGCATGGCGGTTGTCCAAGAAGGAAGCCCCTTTTAAAGATGATGCACAAGAAGGCTGCAAACAGTTTGCTGAAGACAAGCAGACTAAGGACATGGATTACTTGAACCCCGTCCTGTGGTCTGAGACAAAGAAACTTATTTGGTTCAGATGGTGTCAAGCGTGTGTGGCAGCAACCAGGTGAGGAGTACAAAGACAAAGTGTGTCTTGCCTACAGTCAGGCATGGTGGTAGGAGTGTCATGGTTTGGGGCTGCATGAGTGCTGCTGGCACTGGGGAGCTACAGTTCATTGAGGGAACCATGAATGCCAACATGTACTGTGACATACTGAAGCAGAGAATGATCCCCCTCCCTTCTGAAACTGGGCCGCAGGGCAGTATTCCAACATAACGACCCCAAACACGCCTCCAAGACGACCACTGCCTTGCTAAAGGAACTGAGGATAAAGGTGATGGACTGGCCAAGCGTGTCTCCAGACCTAAACCCTATTGAGCATCTGTGGGGGGATCATCAAATGGAAGGTGGAGGAGCGCAAGGTCTCTAACATCTACCAGCTCTGTGATGTTGTCATGGAGGACTGGAAGACGATTCCAGTGGCAACTTGTGAAACTCTGGTGAACTCCATGCCCAAGACAGTTAAGGCAGTGCTGGAAAATAATGGTGGCCCCACAATATATTGACCCTTTGGGCACAGTCTGGACATTTTCACTTAGGAGTGTACTCACTTTTGTCACCAGTGGTTGAGACATTAATGGCTGTGTTATTTTGAGGGGACAGCAAATTTACACTTATACAAGCTGTACACTGACTACATTGTATCAAAGTGTCATATCTTCAGTGTTGTCCCATGAAGATATAAAATATTTACAAAAATGTGAGGGGTGTACTCACTTTCATGAGATACTGTATGTTAGAATAAATGAAGTATTAATACATTGTTCTGTAATTTTGATCTCTCCTGTATATACTTTTCTGTCAATAACATTTTACAGTAACACCTCAGTCAGTGAAACTGATATTAAATGTCTGAGAAATTTGATGCAGGTTAAATGTAAAAACATCTTCCACTTTGAATAATCTCTTTGGTATTGATATGGGGTTCACTGTTCAACTGAAACTGCTCATGAACAGTAACTTTTTTCCTTTTTTAAATTGCTTTTCATTTTTTAGCTTGTTTGGTATGACAGATGCAGTTGTTCCCAGAGAGATTGATAATCCAGAGACTGAGAATCGTGAGGAGAGCCCTCTTCTTGGCTGAGTCTGTACTCCAAAATCCTCAACAGCAAATGTATTTGAAGAGGATATATTTATTGTCCAACTGGATCCTTGGGAAAACTCAAGGTGGCTCACTTCTCTTAATGGCTACAAATCTAAATGTTTTGGCATTCAAGGCTAAATAAATAAAATGCAATCTAAATTTGCCTCATTTCATTTTAAAGTGGACTCCCCCACCCCATTTTTTTTTTTTTTTTTTTTTTTATACTGGACTCGACATGAATCTGATTATCTTAGACCCATTTTCTTATTGGAGGGACAATTTCTACAAGGCTGACAAATCTAATGTTTAGATTCTACTTTATAAATTGCTTCATCTAAGATGAAGTTTCATGAGAAATTTTCCACATGCATGCACAATATTTTCTGTGTAGGCTTCATCTGCATGTTTCCCCTCATGGACCTGTAGGTGACACTCTTGGTCCATTCACTCCCACATTCTGGAGACGGCCAGTATTATCATACACCCACTAGTACTTTAGTGTATGTCAGGATTTAAATCTTTATGCTGTCTCCTTTGATTTCTTTGCCTCCACCTTCACACGTTTAAATTGAAATGCTTGCTGTGGAGCGTGTTAGTATTTTAATGTTTGTTTTCAGTTCCTGTTTGCATAAATTAGAAATGTGATTCTGATAATTGTAAAATGTCTGACCATGTATGGGCCTGTTTTTTCTCACTCTTGCTGTGTCGGCTAGAAAAGTGTTTTGTGGGAAAATGGCGTGTCTAATGGGTGATAAATCAGGATCTGAAATCCTGATTGAAACCCTGGCCAATAACTGGATGGCAAAAATGATGGTACCCCTAGAAAAGATTGAAAATAATGTGACCATAGGGACATGTTCAACCAAGATGTGTCCTCTAAATAACATCACAGGTGTCTACAAACTTGTAATCAGTCGGCCTATTTAAAGGGTGACAAGTAGTCACTGTGCTGTTTGACATGGTGTGTACCACACTAAACATGGACCAGAGGAAGCAAAGGAGAGAGTTGTCTCAGGAGATTAGAAAGAAAATTATAGACAAGCATGTTAAAGGTAAAGGCTATAAGACAATCTCCAAGCAGCTTGATGTTCCTGTGACTACAGTTGCACATATTATTCAGAAATTTAAGATCCATGGGACTGTAGCCAACCTCCATGGACATGGCCGCAGGAGGAGACAGATGATACGAATGGTAACAAAAGAGCCCAGAACAACCTCTAAACACATTCATGGTGAACTCCAAGGTCAAGGTACATCAGTGACAGATCGCACCATCCGTTGTCGTTTGAGCCAAAGTGGACTTCATGGGAGACGACCAAGGAGGACACCACTGTTGAAAACAAATCACAAAAAAGCCAGATTGGAATCTGCCAAACTGCATGTTGATGAGCCACAAAGCTTCTGGGAGAATGTCCTATGAACAGACAAGACGAAACTGCAACTTCTTGGCAAGGCACATGAGCTCTATGTTCAGACGCAAAAATGAAGCATACCAAGAAAAGAACACTGTCCCTACTGTGAAACATGGAGGAGGTTCTGTTATGTTGTGGGGCTGCTTTGCTGCATCTGGCACAGGGTGTCTTGAATCTGCAGGGTACAATGAAATCTCAAGACTATCAAGGTCCGTGTCAGACAGCTTGGTCTCAGTCGCAGGTCATGGGTCTTGCAACAGGATAATGACCCAAAACACCCAAGAATGGCTAAGAGCCAAACATTGGACTATTCTAAAGTGGCCTTCTATGAGCCCTGATCTAAATCCTATTGAGCATCTGTGGAAAGAGCTGAAAAATGCTGTCTGGAGAAGGCACCCTTCAAACCTGAGACAACTGGAGCAGTTTGCTCATGAGTGGGCCAAAATACCTGATGAGAGGTGCAGAAGTCTCACTGACAGTTACAGAAATCGTTTGATTGCAGTGATTGCCTCAAAAGGTTGTGCAACAAAATATTAAGGGTGCCATCATATTTTTTTTCCAGGCCTGTTTCATGAGTTTTTTTTAAAAATAATTCTGTTGAACCACAATTCAAAAGCATTGTCTGATTGTCAGAGAGGTGGCCCAGCTGGCGTCCTGGTGCAGCCACAACAACCTGCAGCTGAACGCTCTGAAGACAGTGGCGATGATGGTGGACTTCAGGAAAGTCACAACCCCTCTGCTCACCCTCACAGGCTTTCCCATCACCACTGCAGATTCCTTCCGCTTCCTGGGCACCAGCATCACCCGGGACCTCAAATGGGAGCCGACCATCAGTTCCCTCATCAAAAAGGCCCAGCAGAGGATGTTCTTCCTGCGGCAGCTGAGGAAGCTCAAGCTACCCACCAAGATGTTAGTGCAGTTCTACACGGCCATCATCGAGTCCATCCTCACCTCCTCCATAACCGTGTGGTATGCAGGAGCCACTGCCAGGGACAGACTAAGGCTGCGGCGCATCGTGCGCACTGCTGAGAAGGTGATCGGCTGCAAGCTCCCATCTCTCCAGGACCTGTACATCTCCAGGACCCGGAGGCGTGCAGGCCGGATCATAGCCGATCCTTCACACCCTGGTCACGTACTGTTTGCCCCCCTCCCCTCAGGTAGAAGATTTCGGTCCATTCAGACTAAAACCTCCCGGCACATGAACAGCTTCTTCCCCCTCTGCCATCAGACTGCTGAACACTAAGTGACTTATTGACTCTCGTGCACTAAGTACAGCAGCTCAACCAGACTCATGTCAATCATCACTGTTTCTGTTGCATTACCGTCTGCACTATGTGGTACTCCACAATATCTGCTGCTCGCTAATATATCTAAAAACTTTGACTAGTATTACTCATTCTTATTCTACTTATTGCATGTATAGTTTTTTATTTCTTTTATTATGTTTAATGTTGCAGCATTGCACCGAGACAAATTCCTAGTTTGTGTACTACATGAACAATGGCAATAAATCTGATTCATTGGTTAATTTTCATAGAATATTTATTACCACTTTTGTCAGATTCAAGTTATTTCTGTAACCATTGTGGGTTTTTGTTTCATTAACAGAGGGGTACCAACAATTTTGTCCACATCTGTAAATGTACAAGCTTTTGCTTATACATTTGAAACGGTCCTCATAATTTATCAAAATTTGCAACTTTAACTCACCAATTTCAATATTTTACTTTCTCAATGGTTTGTTGTATGAGAATGTAAACTCTGTATGAACCTTCTAATATACCCCCACCCCCAAAAAGAAGATATCTCCTAAACCAGAATGCAAAGTCTCTCAGTATGGCCCAATGTGCTTGAGGAAATTTTTTTGTTGTTCAGAGTTCAAGAGTAAAGTGTCCAAAAACAAAACTACTCCGTAAGGTACATATGTATGGAATTACCTCCCAAATGACAAGGCCAGGTGCACAGTAGAACTCAGCTTTATTTAGGGTTAACAGCACAGTACACAGCCACCAAGGAGGGCATTGGCAAAAGAGGGCGGAACAAGATGCCCGCTGGTATTTATAGGGCAGTGCAGTGATAGAAGAAGTGACCGCCACTACACTGCACTTCACAGTAAAACCCCACATCACCCCCCCCGTAGAAAGTCCAAAACCACGCATACAATTGAGACCATCCCCAATCTAGGACCCGAATCATGCACTAAAACTAGGTACTGAAATCACTACAGGCCTATCACATTCACACAACAAACCTAAGCTAGGGGGGATGGGGTGGACTACCATCCCACCCCACACGACAAGGTGGATTATTCTGCCACCTGTAATTAACTAAAAGTCCATTAATGACTGGGAAAAAAAACTACCGTGTTCCTAACTAAAGCACCCCAAACCATAACATTAGTCTTTTTAAAAAAAAAAAAAAAAAAAAAAAGCGCATACAAACATAACATTTCATTATTTTTTCCAAAACCCCACTATTTTCCTTCTGGCAGAAAAAAGTACAATTGACTTGTGGGGGGCCCAGGGCAGCCCCACCCCTGGAAGCGGCATGCCTCCAGGCGACCTCATAGACGAGAGCACATCTTCTTTTTGCCATCGACCACCTCTCTTGTCCGGACCCGCCATCTGAAGCCTCCTCCCGAGCATGCCGCAGCTCATTGGCGTGTCTCCACGAGCCGTCCGACAGCTGGAAGTAGGCCGCGCCCCACTTAGCCACGATGTGCAGCTGCTCCTGGTGATTGTCGTTTGGCCCACGTCCGCAGTGGACGTCCCTCCCCATGAACCCAGACCAGGTCCGTAACTCTGAGGAGCTCTGCTCAGCCTGCAGTGTTGCTGATCGGCATGCGGTCCCTCTGCCTGTCGGTCTTGCCCCGACTCCTTGTAAAGTTGCTGCAGCGGTCGCCATGGCCCAATTCAATAACAATCCCTCCGCCCCTGTGTCAATCAGCAGCGATACCTCTTCACCATCCAACGTCACCTCGAAGAACTTGAACCTGTTGGTACTTGGGGATACTGCATGGACAGCTGTTGGGGCGGGGGAAGTTGTTTTTCTCCGTGGGCTCTCCGGCTCGGACATATGACACACCCTGGCATAATGGTTCAAGCGACCACACTTGCCACAGCGCTTCCCTCTAGCCGGGCATTTCCTAGCCTTGCATTGGTGCGTCGCAGACCCTCAACCCATACACAAGGGTTTTCTCGGGGCAGACCTCAGGTTGATACATTGATTTCCATGTTGTCGCCGGTCGCGCTAACCTCACTGTCAGGGTCTGCTACTAATGCTGCGGCGGTGGGCCCCAGCTGCTGTTGTGATTGGCGCCACTTTAGCTCCAAAGCTAGCTTGTCTGCAGTCTCCACTTGGAGGGCTAGCTCAACAGCCTTGGCTAACGTCAGGTCACTCGGCACGGAGAGCTGCCTAGCTTGTAAAGTATTGCTGGTTGCGTTCTCTGCCAGCTGGTCACATACCATTATGAAACACTCGCTAGCCAGCTGCCGCAGGTCGGTGACAAACTGGCAGACGGGCTCACCCAATCGCTGGCGTCGTTGTTGGAATTGAATCCTCCGGACCATGACGTTGTCCGGGGTGTGGAAATGGCACGCTAGCAACTCAACCACATCCTCATAAGAGTTGGTAGCTCCGAGTGTACGCAGGATACGCTGGCCCTCAAATCCCAAATTATGTGCCAGAAGCACACATGTCCTCAGTTTATCTAGCTTACCCAGGTCAAGCACCGCGATGTAGCCCTGAAAGGCAGCAAATCATCTCAGCCAGGGCACAGGTGACTCGCCCGAGAGCTCCAGGAAGGGCCGAAGCGGTGAAACACATGCCTCCATTTTTATTCTCATCGCTAAAATGTTATGTATAGAATTGCCTCCCAAATGACGAGGCCAGGTGCACAGTAGAACTCAGCTTTATTTAGGGTTAACAGCACAGTCACAGCCACCAGGCAGGGCATCGGCAAGAGGGCAGAACAAGAGGCCCGCTGGTATTTATAGTGGCGGAAGAAGTAGCAACGGCCACTACACCGCACTTCACAATAAAACCCCACATCGCAGTACAATTTTGTGAAATGGTTACGTCAGAAAATGTAACTTGTTACTACCCACTTCTGGATTTAAAACTACAAAAATGTGCAGCAGCAACACATATGTGAACCCTTTGTAGTTTCCTGGTTTTCTGCATTAATTGGTCATAAAACATGATCTGATAAACATCAGAGTCCTAAGCAGGGCTTGACATTAACACCTGCCCAGCCGCTCCTGGCGGGTATATTTTGGCTGTGAAGACATCGACTCCCACTAGCCACTTTGGTGGGTTGTAGTTTTCTCAAATGACATCTAAATAATAAACCTATTGCAAAGTGACACTACAAAACTACAACTCCCTTAAGCACTATCTGCGCACACACAGTGTATTCTCATTGGTCTGGCGCTGCAGATCGGCTCATTTTTCTTTCCAGTAGAGAAATTGCGATGAACAAACAGAAGCTGCTTGCAGTGATCAGATCACGGGGACAACTGCCCCTGATCTCCTGTTGTCCCAGCGGTGAGAATAACCTCTGCTCTCCCCCCACGTCAGCTTCTACCTGTGGTTAAATTATTTTTAGAGCAAGAAGTTCCCGTTTACTGTCTGCAATTGTGCAAATTTAAGTTTTCGCATGACAGAGACAGAAAAAGTGATTAAACTCTGTTGCTGTAAAGAGCAAATGAAGCTTCTTCTGAGGTTAACTTTATTAACAATAGTGATTTCATGGAAGGAAAACCTCTTATGTATTTTTAATGTGCTGGTCCAGGGGTATCAAACATGTGGCCCGTGGGACAAAAACAGCCTGCTGGGGGTCCAAGTTTTTCTCTGAATTTACAGCTTTTTTTCTCATAAATTTCTTACTTTTTCTACTGATTAGAATCATTCATGTAAATGTGGGAAATTTTTCTCCTTAAGGAGACTTTATTCTAATTTTTTTTTCCCTAGTGAAAACTGGTAGTGTCCATTTAGATTAAATCCATCAGCAATTACTAATGACATCATGCAGCCCTAAAGGGGTGTCACAATTCATAGGGGTCATTCTCAAACGTTACCCCTTGACCTTTGATTTCAAGGACCAAGGGGTGGGGGGTAGGCAAAGGGCAAGAGGTACAAATGAGAATTTGGATGGACCCCAAATCTACCTGTACTTCACTCTCATATTGCAAATATCTTTCTCAACTGCTTTACAGTATTTACTCCTGTTAATAATTGGTGTTTCTCTTGCAATTTTTATGTATGTATAAGGGTCATTTACATTTAAAAAGGTTGTAAATTTAGTTCAAGTAAAATTTGGCATGTGATAGTCAAATTTTGATCATATTAAACATAATTTTCCACCCACAAAATTGTGGCTAGTGACTTTGGAAAATCACTCGCCACAGTGGCCAGTGAGCAAAAAAGTAATGTCAAGCCCTAGTCCCAAACACCATGTGCTTAACCTAATACCACACACTTATAACATTTCATGTCATTATTGGCTATATCCATTAAACACTCACAGTGCTGGTGGAACAAGTGAACTCTTGGATTTAATAACTGGTTGAACCTCCTTCAGCAGCAATAACCTCCAAACACTTCCAGTAGCTGCTGATCAGACCTGTACAACATTCAGGAGGAATTTTGGACCATTATTCCTTACAGAACTGCTTGAGCTCAGCCAGATTCATAGGTTGTCTGGTGTGAACAGCTCTCTTGAAGTCATTCCACAACATCTCTATTGGATTCAGGTCTGGACTGTGGGCCACTCCGAAAGGGGAGTTTTTCTTTCTTTTTTTTTTTTTTAAACCATTCTGTAGTAGATTTAGTTTTAGTGTCATTGTCCTGCTGCATCACCCAACTTCTACTGAGCTTCAGCAGGCAGACAGCCACCCCAACATAGGATCCCTTTATAAACTTGAGAATTCATTTTCCCCTCTGATGGCAAGCGGTCCAGACCCTGAGGCAGCAGAGAAGCCTCAAGTCATGATGGCCCCTCTATCCACATAGCAAAATTGACACACAGCCCACATGCTGCAAAGAACAACAGCCTTTTGGTGGCCCAGATCCTCTGGCACACCAGATCTGGGCCACCAAAGGGCCATCATTCTTTGCGGCATGTGGGCCAAGTGTAAGTGCATTGTTTGGATCAGAACCGGGCCAGACCAATTTTGCTATATGGGGGTACCGTATGATGGGATGATGTTTTCATATTGGTATGCAGTGCCCCTTTTACAAAACACATGGCACTGTGTGTTCTTCCTGAACAATTCAACATTAGTTTTACCAGTCTATAAATATTTTCCCAGTAGTGTTGTGGTGTCAAGGTGCCCTTTGGTAAACTTCAGGTGTGCTGTAATGTTTTTGTTTTGAAAGCAACAATTTCCTCCATGGTGTCCTGCCATGGGCACCATGCCTGTTCAATGATTTGTGTATGGTAGACCCATGAGCAGATTAAGTTTGTAACCCTTTCCAGTGTCATCGAAATTTTGATTGTCTTCTATATGATGAGCACTGAAATAAAGACCCTTAGCACCAGAATTGTCTTTTGGATTTAATATCTCTGCAGAGAGGAGGTTCAACATTCAGGCACGTGTGCATGGCTTTTATAACAGGAATGGTAGGTAATCAGCAACAAACAGATTCTCTTGTGGCTTTGTGACTTATGATTATTCTTACAAATCATCAGTTTAAACTGTTCAGAGGATAGAGACTTCTGTTTGTAGAGTACAGATGGAGCTCCATTCATGCATCATGTGACTGTGATAACAGTCAAGCAAATATTTTCATCACCAGTTTTATGCATATTAACAATTCTTGATCGTAAGTTTTGAGCTCTCTTTTTTTGTGAGGCATGGTTAAAATCAGCAGATGCTTCTTGTCAATAGCAAACTCAAAAAGTTTGTTTTTATAAGTCAAAGTAGCTCTACATCTCACTCCAATCTTGCTTCATTGTTTGGACTCCAGGTTTGCCAACTCTTGGTTTTTGTTGAAGTCGTTAGCATAGGGGTTATTTTATTTTTTCCACCAGCGCTATGAATGTGTAATGGATGTGTCCAGTAAAGACATGGAATATTATAGCTGTTAGTGTGGTGTTTGGTTAAGCACATTGTGTTTCTCTATACTTGGGACTTAGAGGTATATCAAATCATATTTTATGACTAATTAATGCAGAAAATCAAGCAATTCCAAAGGGTTCACACACTTTTTTTCTTGAAATTGTACATTTATCAGCTCAGCTTTATTAGAGAATTACTGAAACTAGCTGTGGTGGAAATTCATTTGAAACGTTACTTTTGAAAAAGACAAAATTGCGTACCTCTGTTTTTCCTCCTACAGGCTAACATGGCAGATCAGTTTAAATCAACTTGATTTGTGTAAAACCCACAAGATATCTTATAATGTGCAGTTATTTGATTTCCATCCTCAAGCCTTGAGGTCCGTGACTGCAACCTGATTATACTGTAATGGGGACACCGAATATGAGTTAAGTTCGGTTCGGGAGGTCGCACACGGAAACATCTGATGCAGGGCTCGCTTGGCACCAAACATGAGGTTTCTGGTTAAAGTAGAGCTGGAGGTGTGGTGAGCAGTGATACCGGTCATGGTTTTCCCAGGGGTAGAGGAGCTTATGGGGAAGTGGTCGTGGCTCGAGCTTGTCTGGCATGCATAGGGTCGTTAACAATTAAAGGGAAGTTGACAGCGCAAGGTTGAGGTTGGTGGTGGGGGATTGAGGGGTCTATGGTTTCTGGTAGCTGAGTCAGCAGTACGATCATCTGCACCACACCACATCACCATGAGCCCTTTCTTTGATGTTGATCCAGGAAGTTGCAAACAGGCCTCTCTTTATCTCAACCTTCAAGGGAGATAATTCTCCACAATATATTTAAAAAAATCCATTTGAGGCGGTTTATATGACTGAAATCAAGAGGACTGGATGAAGAGTCAGTCAGGACTGATTTGATTACGCTGATCTAAAGCATATAGAGTTTAAAACCAATTTTGAATTCACAAAACATGCTCATTCTTACATGGAATTATTAATTGCAAATAAAAAAATAAAGGAAGTCTCAAGCCTTTTAGCTGTAAATACACAAGGAAAATTCACAAAACTGACAGCACATTCTACTGAGCAGGATATGAATCCAACATTCAGTGTTGCATTAATTCATTTCCCATGAAAAGGAATCGGTGCAAGACAACAAATTTGAACATTAGACAATTTATTAGATTCCTTGGCATTCTGGTTTCTGTGTCTTGGAGGCTTGGGACATGATGAGAGATGTTTCCACCCTAACTAAGCAGAATTACTTTGCTGGGATTTGGGCTTTAGTCAGACATGTGCTATTAATGAGGAGAAAGTAGGGAGCATATACTTAATCCAAAGAGTATAGCACGGAGTTCAACAAGGGTAGGACTTACTTTTCCACTTTGGTGTGTTTCTGTACACCAAAAGAAAAAAAAAAACAGTTTGAATGCTTTGTTTGTACATTTGATGAGTAAATTAATTGCACTCTTTCAGTCACAGTAGCAGCAGGAATTAAGCCGCACATCCGCAGTGTTCTGGTCTAAATTATTTTCTGGAATTCATTCATCTTTTCCACTTCTACAAAAGGTTCCACTGCTTCCCATGTGCTACAATATCTCTGTGTTTTTATTGTAAGTTGTATGTGTACTTAGTAGGATGTTTGTTTTAGTTTTGTCCCATATTGATTGCACTTCCATACTGTCGTTTATAGGTAAAAATCTTTGCATCACTTCAGATTTCAACTCCCCCCTCTCTTATTGCACTCTTGTTTATCCTCTGTGACTGAGAACCATATTTCCCTTCCATGGATCATGACCATTTTCACCTACTGTTGGTCTTTATCCAATCTAAACTATTTATAATTAGGGATGCACCAAGTGGGAAATTTTGGGCTGACACCAATATTTAAAAAAATAAGTTGGCCAATGACAAACGGCTGATACAATTCTTTCCTTTTCAAAAATCTATTCCAATTTTGATGTCAGGGAGACAAAAAAATATGCATTATAAAACAATAACTGAACTGAAATACTTTAAAATGATTCAGTATTGCATGACCAGAGTGGTGGCCTAATGTTAGAGCATCCGCCCACAGCTGGAAGGTTGTGGGTTCAAGCCACAAGCAGGTCATACTAAGGACCATAAAAATGATACTTTCTGCTTTCTAGCTTGGTGCAGTTGCATAATAGAATGGGGAATGCAAAGCACAAGATGGTGACTCCTTGTGCCAGTCCCAAGCCCATGTAAAGGGCAAGGGTTGCGCCAAGAATGGCATCCAGTGTAAAATCCTTGCCAGGTCAGATGTGCAGACCATGATCTGTTGTGGCAACTTTGATGAGGGAGCAGATGAAAGAAGAAAAAGAAAGAGAAGTCTTGCATGTTTCCCAGGGTCTCCCAGGACAAAGACCCTCATACACACTGGTCTTAGTCTCGACTTGGTCTTGGGAGACTGGTCTTGACTATAGCCCTAATACCAATATGTTAGTGTGTGTGGAAAAAGAAGGCAGGCGAGGCAACGAGCTGGACGACACAGAAACTTTATTCTTTCTCTAACATAAAGTACAGCAAACAGCGATTCTGGGTCTCTGTGCTTTCCATTTTTACACACATGGACAAAATTGTTGGTACCCCTCTGTTAATGAAAGAAAAACCCACAATGGTCACAGAAATAACTTGAATCTGACAAAAGTGGTAATAAATAAAAATTCTATGAAAATTAACCAATGAAAATCAGACAATGCTTTTAAATTGTGGTTCAACAGAATTATTAAAAAAAAAAAAACTCATGAAACAGGCCTGGACAAAAATGATGGTACCCTTAACTTAATATTTTGTTGTACAACCTTTTGAGGCAATCACTGCAATCAAACGATTTTTGTAACTATCAGTGAGACTTCTGCACCTCTCAGCAGGTATTTTGGCCCACTCCTCATGAGCAAACTGCTCCAGTTGTCTCAGGTTTGAAGGGTGCCTTCTCCAGACGTCATGTTTCAGCTCCTTCCACAGATGTTCAATAGGATTTAGATCAGGGCTAATAGAAGGCAACTTTAGAATAGTCCAATGTTTCGCACTTAGCCTTTCTTGGGTGTTTTTAGCTGTGTGTTTTGGGTCATTATCCTGTTGCAAGACCCATGACCTGCGACTGAGACCAAGCTGTCTGACACTGGGCAGCACATTTCTCTCTAGAATACCTTGATAGTCTTGAGATTTCATTGTACCCTGCACAGGTTCAAGACACCCTGTGCCAGATGCAGCAAAGCGGCCCCATAACATAACAGAACCTCCTCCATGTTTCACAGTAGGGACAGTGTTCTTTTCTTGGTATGCTTCATTTTTGCGTCTGTGAACATAGAGCTGATGTGCCTTGCCAAAAAGTTCCAGTTTTGTCTTGTCTGTCCACAGGACATTCTCCCAGAAGCTTTGTGGCTTGTCAACATGTAGTTTGGCAAATTCCAGTCTGGCTTTTTTATGATTTGTTTTCAACAGTGGTGTCCTCCTTGGTTGTGTCCCATGAAGTCCACTTTGGCTCAAACAACGATGGATGGTGCAATCTGACACTGATGTACCTTGACCTTGGAGTTCACCATGAATGTGCTTAGAGGTTGTTCTGGGCTCTTTTGTTACCATTTGTATTATCCGTCTCCTCCTGCAGCCACGTCCAGGGAGGTTGGCTACAGTCCTGTGGATCTTAAATTTCTGAATAATATGTGCAACTGTAGTCACAGGAACATCAAGCTGCTTGGAGATGGTCTTATAGCCTTTACCTTTAACATGCTTGTCTATAATATTCTTTCTAATCTCCTGAGACAACTCTCCTTTGCTTTGTCTGGTCCATGTTTAGCGTGGTACACACCACGTCACCAAACAACACAGTGACTACTTGTCACCCTTTAAATAGGCTGACTGACTGATTACAAGTTAGTAGACACCTGTGATGTTAATTAGAGGACACATCTTGGTTGAACATGTCCCTGTGGTCACATTATTTTCAATCTTTTCTAGGGGTACCATCATTTTTGTCCAGGCCTGTTTCATGAGTTTGTTTTTTAAAGTAATTCTGTTGAACCACAATTCAAAAGCATTGTCTGATTTTCATTGTTTAATTTTCATAGAATTTTTATTTATTACCACTTTTGTCAGATTCAAGTTATTTCTGTGACCATTGTGGGTTTTTCTTTCATTAACAGAGGGGTACCATTATTTCCATGCACTGAGAGCCGGAACTTCCGACCATAACACACTGTTGTTTGAACAAAGGAATGTGTGGCACATTAACATGACATTACGACGGGGCCGCTCTTACACCCTTCTTCTCTCAGCGGCTCCGGCAGCTCTTGCTCTCCCCGGAGGGTGCCTAGACCCAACAGTCCTGTCTGATACCCCCCGGTGATACCTCCTCCTTCGGTCCATTGTTCCCCCTGCCCTCTCTGGGTGAAGAAACCCCCACCATGCTCACACACAGCCCCCCCCCCCAAACACCCAGAAGGGGCACTAACCCCCCTGTCCTTTGGGCTTGAGCTGGTGCCCATAGCGGCTGTAGCGGGGGGTCGCCGGTCCAGTTGAACTGCCCTGCTGGCGAGGTGTACAGGAGGGCACATCAGTCTGTGGAGGGGAAAAAGGGAGGGGGGAAAACACATTATCTTCGCGAGCGCAGGTCCCTGCTGAGGGATCACTAACCTGTGGAGCCACCAATGGTGGACATTCATGCCGGGGAGCTTGGGCCAACACCCCCCTGCTCGTCTGCCAACACAAAAGCAGGCTTCAGCCTGTCGATGCAGACAGTCTCACTAAGTCCCCCCAAGTTTAACACAAAATGCTTTGCCCCAGGTTCCAACACTCTGAATGGTCTGTCGTACGGTGGACGCAGTGGGGTCCGGTGTGCATCGTGCCTGACGAAAACAAAGCGGGCATTCTGCAAGCTTTTTGGGACGAATGTGCGGGGAAAACAATGGTTGGCCGGGCCTAGTACGCTCAAAACCTCCGTACTGTGTAAAAATTGTGCGGGCGGATCAGCCTTGGGTGCGGGGTTTTCCAGTAAAAACTCTCCGGGGAGCCGCAGCAGCTGAGAAAAAACGAGTTCTGCCGGGGAGGCTGCCAAATCCTCCTTAGGTGCAGAGTGCAACCCTAAAAGAACCCAGGGCAGGCGGTTGACCCAATTTGTGTACGTGAGTGAAGCTCTGAGTGCTGCTTTAAGCAACCTATGAAAACGCCCGCATAACCCGTTAGCCTGGGGGTTGTACGCAGTAAGGGGGTGAATTTTGACCCCCTAGGCTCTGTGCCATCGCAGCCCAGAGTTCCTACCCGAATTGTGGACCCGTTGGAAGTGATGTCCGATGGAGATCCGAAATGTGCAACCCAAGCTGGCGAAAAAGCACGAGCCACTCCCGCGGACATGGTAGAAGCCAGCAGGACCACTTCAGGCCAGCGCGTGGTGCGGTCCATGACTGAAAAGGTGCGTGAAACCTTGTGACAGAGGGAGGAGTCCCACCAACCACATGGGCGTGGTTGAACCTCCTGGCCGGTATTTGGAACGGCCAGAGGAGGGCTGTGGTGTGCTTGTGCACTTTGGCACACCGGCATGCGACGCAAACTGCAGCCCACTCTTTCACGTCTTTGCGCAAGCGAGGCCAGACGAATGTCAAGCCCACTAGCTTCACCAAAGTGCGCACTCCCGGATGCGAAAGGGAGTGGACCAACTCGAAAACATGGCAGTGCCAACAGCTCAGAACCACCGGGTGTGGGCGGCCGGTGGAGACGTCGCAAAGCAAGGGAGGGCACCCTTCTTGCACCACCCTTCTCTCCAGCCTTAACCCAGTTGACGCAGACTGGAGTACACAAATGTCCGCGTACCCAGCTTGCTCCGCGGCCATGGCAGGGAAATCTATTCCCATGTAGACATGTAGAATACGCGCGACAGGCAGTCGGCCACGACGTTGAGCTTACTGGCAATGTGTTGAATGTCAGTCCTAAATTCCGAAATTGTGGCCAAATGCCATTGCTGCCAGGCCGGTTGCTGGCTCTAGGTCTCCTTTTCAAAGCCCTGGATTACTGTCCAGTGTGAGTGTATCTGAAAAGAAACAATGCAGTCAGTATCAGAAAAGGTTGACTTTAATGCATGACTAGTTCCGTTGCTGTAGCATAACTCCTTCATAGTCAGCCTGTGAACTTCTCAGCCCCTCCCATACATACAGTAGTTTACTTATGTGATTACAATAAATACAATGAACAATTGTTTGCATATTCTGTTATCACAATGCTGCAGGAGCTGTCAAAACGACAATTGCCTATAGAATATGGCACCTCTGTTTGCCAGAAAAATGTTAGCCATGTCCCCTCTAGCTAATTATATACAAATGCTATAGTGTGTGTAGTCAAGGGTATAACTATTCAGGGATTTCTGGATTGTCCCACATGGCTGCTCACAGTAGATGTTCTCTGATATTGACCATGTTTACATGTACATGAACAAACTGGTTATGATTGGATTTCTGGAGTTATCTGATTATTCAAGTGGCCGTGTAAACACAGTAATCTGATAAAGGCCTTGTAACTGGGGTCATTAACTCAAGTGGTTTACCCTGCACTAATCTGTTTATTCGGTGCATGTAAACACAAGAAAACTGATAACTGCCATTATCAGTTTATTCCCAGTAATTGGTTTATTGTGACCATGTAACCAGATTCATTGACAAAAAGTATTTCTGAAAACATCCGAGGAGAGAAATAAGCTGTTTAGTAGCTGCATCTGTTTTGCTTGATATCTTCAATTTCTAGTTTAAATGTATTTAAACGTATTTGAAGAATCATGCTGTGCAGTTCCCAGAATGTATTTGCCCGCCTCCATTTTTTTAAAGCCTTATATATCACATCCAGTCAAGACATGTAAAAATGTCAGAGCTATAGTGATTATCCCAGCCCTTCCTTAAAGGACCATACTGAAGATTGGTGTGCTGTGGTACCGCCCTGCTGAGAGCACCGTGATTAGTTTCTGGAAGCTGTGAATGTCATTTGTGCAGTGCCATGTTCTCCTCTTTAGCTGTGCTTGATGTTAATGTGGTAGTATCTTGAAGAAAGGCAGCAGCCCCCCCTCATCTCCTGACTTGTGGTACAGGAAAGGTCACTGTGACGATCAATACTCTGCCTGGTTCCGCTTCAGTGTGTCAGACTAATCAGCCTGCTGCCGGCAGTAGGGGAGATCTCAGGACTTGATAACCAGAAAGGTGCTGAAAGGGCATGGCTTGACTAACAATGATGCATTGGGGCCCACGTGTGTCTTTATATTAAACGAGTCACGATAAGAGTTGGTGATTGTCCCAGATTTTCCTGCTATTGTCATAAATCTAGTCTTGTCTTGCTTGTCCAAAATTTTCTGAATATCTTATTGTCTCTCTGTGTGTGTATATTAACAGCAACAATGTGTCCTCAGTGGGCTTTGTTTGAAGTCAGCTGGGGCATATTCTTAAATACACACAGACATAAATGCACCAGCCAGCTGAGAGAGACATTTCTGGTCAAATCAGAAGCTTTCCATTTTCACTGTAACTTCACAGAAACCACAGATCCAGTAAAACCTCTGTTTATCCAACCCGACAAACCGTTAGTGGGCATTCTGTGGAGAGCATGAGACGACTCAGTCACTGTATTTATCAGAGTTTCTCTTTGACAAGCCCAGCTCCTGCTCTGCAGTGACCTCATTTTTTTCGGTCCATAGTTAGCCACGTTGCATTGTAAAAACTGAAATCTACAGTATGTACGAGGAAATATCAAAGTTATGTATAATGGGGAGGGGGGGTTATCTGACAAAATATTTCTTCTTCCCGTGCAGTTGTGATGTAAGAGCATTTCATGTACTTCAAGACAATTGTTTAGAAAGAAAATCTTAATTAAAATAATCAATGTCTGCCAACAGAAAAAATGGGATTTGAGATTTTTTTTTAAACAAGTAAAACTATCTTAAAGTAAAATGCTCTTACATACACTAGAAGAAGAAAAATAATCTTCCATAGGTTTCAATTTTGCAGTTAATTTGTTTTTCACTGATGTGTTAAGTATCTTTTTCCCATTTCAGTTTGCAACAAAACGTAATAATTTGCCTCTGTTTTGCATACACCTTAACAGAATTACAAACATCTAAATAGAGCAAAACTGGTGTATACTGTATGTGTGCTTATATTTATTTATTGCCACTGAAATTGATAAATATACTACTTCAAAATTTCTAACCCAGACAGCACCTAAACTGTGAGTTTTGTTTAATTTTTTTTAAAGGTTAAAATATTTTCACGATAGTACCTTTGTTTACTTAATATTAACAAGAAAAACTACAGGGGACTTGGAACGCATACCTCCGTGAAGGCTCCATCTCTCCCTCCAGACCTCTGTCTGCCCATACATTGTGAAATAGGACCTTGGCAGAGGTATGCACTCACGGATCACCTCCAAAATCTAATGGGTTCATTTGTAGCCCAAGGGCCACCTCTGGTGAGAATTTCATCCAAATCCGTCCAGTAGTTTTTGCATAATCCTGCTAACAGACAGACAGACAGACAAACCACCCCGATTACATAACCTCCTTGGCGGAGGTAAAAAGCCTTTTAACATGAACTGGATATAAGTTTGTAGCATCACATGGTGGCACCATCAAATAATGTAGCATCACCATTAGGGATGGGCATAATTTACCGATTAACCGATAATTGATCATTAAGAATTTCACCGAGGAAGTTCATTTTCGTCGACAAACCGTTTTTTTTTTTAAACAATCCGAGGTTATTAGGCCTACTGCACGGTCGTCCTCAAACAATGCAATGGCAAAATTTGGGCACCAGGGGGAAACATTACACCATCGCCGTACCCTGGCGTGCCTCAGTTGATACATGCGGGCTTCCGTAGGGCAATCGCCAAATCATGAAGCGGTTACGGCGAAGTGTTGCGTGGGACCATTTCAATTTAAAAAATGACCAGGTGTACTGCAATCACTGCAATGCAGCATACAAATATACCTCATCGACAGGGTCCATGGAACACCCTTATTACGCGAAGAAACCGCCAACAGTGGTTGCGCGCTGAGTAATGGCGGTCGTGAAGATTCTTTTTTTTTTTTCAGAAACTTTATTGAGAAGGTCATGAAGATTCGGTGTACACACGTCGAGGGAAGCTGCAGGAGGCGGCGTAGTGGCTCGACGGGAAGACTATTTCGCACAAAATGGCACAAGAGAACAGCAAAAAGTTCTGCGCGGCTAGACTAAGTAACACGAGCGATAAAGAGCAATGAATGCGGTCTTCCTTCGCTGGGTGGGCGCTCGGCAGGGAGAGAAGCTGGGTAAAACGTCTCGGCCAATCAGCTTGCGAGATTCCCGAGGGCTCTCCGTGCTGATTCCTGACGTTCTAATGTAGTCTACCTGCCTTGTTACGTACCTAAAAATGTTAATGATTAACCGATTATTAATCATTAATTCTCCCGACGATCGGTGAAGAAAATTTCACCGAATGCCCATCCCTAATCACCATTAAATATGAAGCCTCATACAGGTTGCAATATTAAGTATGCAGCGTTAATAACTATATGAATGATTATTAATAATTAATAACTGAAATTAATAATTATTAACAATTATATCATTACCTCATTCTAACACTAGGGGGCACCACTCACTGTTTTGACAGGCATGTGGAAACTATGAATAAATAAGCTTAAGAATTTGGTAACTACTAAGCTATGTTTGATAGCTATGTTTGATAAGATATGATTAATGATTTAATTATGATTATTTGATCAGTCTCATAATCTGGGTGTCAATTCTTGACACTGAGTGATTCTGAAATCTGGACACACAAAGACAGATTTTGGTGAAAATTTCACCAGAGGTAGCCCTTGGGCCAAGGATGAACCTATTAAATTTTGGTGATGATCTGAGAGTGCATACCTCCACCAAGGACCTTGTTTGTATTTGTGCAGCAGGATTACACAAAAACTACAGGTGTGGAGCGTGTAAATAACGAGGCGGATTTGACTCAGACATTTTATTACACGTCTCACACAAGAAGCATAGACAGAATGAATACTCAGCAGAGACTCTCCTCTTAAAAAGCATGGCATTCTTCTAGAAGCTTCTAACACACAAAAGGTCACATTGCATTCACTTCCTTAATCCTTTAACATCCTTCTAGAAGTTTCTGACACACAAAAGATCACACTGCATTCATCCTTCACACCTCCCTGTTATCTCCCAGGGAAACTCTGCTCTTTGTTCTTGACTAAGATGCTATGCAATTATGCACTCCCCATGTGTCACCAAACAGGATGAATTTGGATGAAATTTTCACCAGAGGTGGTTCTTGGACTAGAAAGGAACCCATAACATTTTGGTGATGAGCCGAGAATGCATACCTCCGCCAAGGCTCTTATCTTCTCACAGTGTGTTTGCAAGAATCCTCCAAAACCAGTGGATAGACTTTGATGCAATTTTCACCAGAACTGGCTCGTGGCCTACACACAAATCCATTACATTTTGGAGGTGATCCATGAGAGGCGGAAGGAGCCTTGGTGGAGGTATGCGTTCTGAGCGCTTTTCTAGTTTTCTGTATATATTTCATGTTTTCTAAGGGTGGGTAAACATGCTGTTTTTACATGTTTGTAAGACTATTGTTAATACTACTTAAGAGCAGGATGTTGCTTTTAGGACTGGCAGAGATAAAATGGCTGTGATGATAGCCTTTAAGAAACGTGTTGCTCAATGGAATCTTTGGCTCCTTGGTGCTTTTAGCCCAATTTATGCCTTTGCGTTAAAATGATGCTGAAGACGGTGTAGCCACGGACCCAACGCAGTATAGTGCTGTAATGTTCATGAATAATTTGTTCAAATGTACTAGTTTTTATGGGTGGAACGTACTGTACTGAATCACTTACAGGAAATGCACTGGAACCCAGGGATAACCAGCTGAATCCCCAACCTAGGCAGTGACTGAGCACCACCTGCTCCATTCAACCAACTCTCAGTTCAGTCAACATATTGGAGAGCAGCAAACGAGCTTGCCCACTGCTCCGACTCATTCAGTGAATGTACTGGAGAGGAATGAACAAGCCCTTCCCACTGCTTCCTTCAGCTGACTCTCAGTTCAGTGAGAGGTAGGCAGTTAGAGCTCCAGTACAGCACTGACTGATTCAGTGTACAAATCTTTTGGATTTTTTGTAGCGAACAAACCGATACGTTTTAGTGAAATGTGGATCCCATCACTAACACAGTGGCTATGCTAAACCCACTGCTTAGCCTGATGTGCACCTCTCCAGAATTGTAACTACACATCACAACAACGCAGAACACAAAAGCTGGGATTGGTCCTACTACACATTTCCTGGTTCTTGTCTCTGCTCATTACCACGGCACCACTTCTAAAGTGAGTTGGATAAACAACAGTCCAAATTCAAAACAGTATTGAGGAAGTTAGAAGGCACAGAATATTTGTATCACTCGTCCTAACCCCATTAATTACATGGATTGACAAATGACCACAGTGGTGGTGGCCATGCACACCGTTTTCCCCATCATCTTCTCTTTTTTCTGCTGCAAAACATTTATTAGCTCCAACTCCATCACAATCCACTCTTGTTCATCACTATTCAATAAACAAAAACACACGACAAATACAAATCACTGCACATCACCAGAAACTGATTTTGGCAACGCAACAATGCATTCAAACAAGCACAGAAGTAGAAATTGTTAATAATGACTACACACGTAGACTAAGACGTAGGGTTGAAGAAGCATAAATTGGGCTTAAATCAACAACTTAACTCTATGGTAGAGATCAATGAAGAATAGAAAGCTTTGCCTGTTTAAAGATATTTATCACAGACTTAACTCTTTTATTTGCAAGAAATATAATTCATAAAATGTTAGGTAATTTCTGAAAGTGATGTATCCTACATTAAGCCAGTAGTTTTCCGTTTAAAAGACATCCCAGTCACAGACCTACTATAAAGTATTACTGTTTTGTTTTCATTTATATGAATTATCAAATCCCTTGACGCTCAGCAACGGAGTCAAGTGATCCATCAGGACCCAGAATTAATGAAGGTAGATATTTGAGATGGCTTGTATTTTGTCTAACAGGCCTCTGCCATGAACCCAAACACAAGAGAGGAAGTCTCTGTCACGTTTTCTACAACAGTGGATGATACTGTGCAGTTAAAGTTTAGATGAAGGTGATACCGGGGTGTAATGACAAATTTATTGTTCATGCAGCCCCAAGGGCATCCTCCCTCGCTCTCCTCTCTTCCTCTTCAACAGTGGAAGATATCTCACAGCCAGGGTGACACTGAAATATATTCAAGCCTTTCGTTGTTTGCCCTGGAGTCAACACCATATACAAATACTTGTCTTACCAGTAGAAAAAGCCTCAGAAATGTTTCACCATTATCTTGATTTCAAAAGTCTGCCCAGAAGAAATTTATTTGTCTGCTGGAACACTGCTAACATCTGTATCTTAGTGATTGATGGAATCCTTGGGAGTGATACCAACATGTCAGAAAAAAATATGAGCTTGAACATATGGATGCGCACATCTGCCTATAATTACATGCCAGACATGCACGCAATAACTTTATTAGCAGTTGGAGCTCTCTGATTTTTTTATATTTGCGTTTGAATGTAGCCAAGTGTGATCATGTTAAAACAAACTGTACGGTGTATTTGTCAAATCTGCAAACTTTATCTCATCTACTCCAAAACAAAAGCCAGGAATCTCAGATTTCCAATAATTTCTAATTATTTTTATTGTTTTGCTTGACCAAACAAAGCAGTAGCCTACCCTCAACCCTAACTTTAAATAAAGCAGTTCAAGCTGTCTAATCATGTTCTGCCTCAAAGTTATTTTCCTTGCTGAGATGTTGTCCTCATAAACTGGAACCATCAGCACCCTCCTCCACATGCTGCTGCCATGTCTCTGTTTCAATGTACCACGCTAATTTTCCGAACCTGCAAATGATTGTGTTTAGAATTCAAATTTACTATAATGCAATAGTTACATAAGAGGCTGAAAAGAAATATTTGAGTGCTACTATATTAGATCAAATGAAAATCACCAAACTGAAGCCAGTGCTGACCTTCAAAATCAGAATATCAGAGCACTGAAGCCAATCACATAACAAAAGATAATCTGATTGATATGGAGTCAGATTCTCACCTTATGACATTCATAGAGGAAGTCCTCATCATCTTGGTGGGCCTACTGATTATCCTGTCTTATTTTCCTATGGTGTGAGGTGTGTTAAAAGGGAACCAATTTCCTGGGAAGAACGCCAAGGGTGCTCTGGTCTCAAATTGCAAATATCTAACATGCTGCGCATTTACAATCTGATATCTTGCTGTCTGTGGGGGACCCTTGAGGTCTGTTGAGCTGATAAGCACTCTCTGTGGATTGTCATGTGAACAAAACTATAATCAATCAGAAAGGGAGCTGACAAAAGACAGAAGTGATAGACACTTATTTTTTATGCTAAAGTCAAAAGATATTTTGGGAGATTTACTGGACGCCACTTTTTTCCTGGGGCTTGGCCTTGTTTCTTTAGAAGATCACTTAGCTATACAGTGGGGAAAATAAGTATTGAATACGTCAACATTTTTCTCATTAAACATATTTCTGATGGAGCCATTGATCTGAGATTTTCACCAGAAATTAGAAACAACCCAAGTAATCCATACATACAAAGTAATCAAGGCAAATGTGTTCACAAAACAAGTTATATTTAATAAAGTGGAATGACCACAGGGCATAAGTATTGAACACGCTTGGTGAAATTAATTTAATATTTAGTAGAAAAGCCTTTGTTAGTAATAACAGCTTCCAGACGCCTCCTGTATGGAGAAACTAGGCGCAAGCATTGTTCAGCAGTGATTTTAGCCCATTCTTCCACACAAACTGTCTTCAAATCTTGAAGGCTCCATGGGTGTCTTCTGTGAACTCTGATCTTCAGTTCGTTCCATAGATTTTCAGTTGGATTCAGGTCAGGTGACTGACTGGGTTATTCTAGCAGCTTTATTTTCCTTCTTTGGAGCCAGCTGAGAGTTTCCTCGGCTGTGTGTTTGGGATCATTGTCTTGCTGAAATGTCCACCCTCGTTTCATCTTCAGCATCTTGGCAGATGGCAACAGGTTCTTATCAAGGATGTCTCTCTACATTTGTCCATTCATCTTTCCCTCAATTACATGAAGTCTGCCTGTACCATGTGCTGACCCCCCCCCCCCCCCACACCATGATGCTCCCACCTCCAAACTTCACTATTGGTATGATATTTTTGGGCTGATGTGCAGTGCCATTTCTTCTCCAAACTTGCTGTGTGTTGTGGTATCCAAAAAGTTCAATTTTGGTCTCATCTGACCAGACTATATTCTCTCAGTATTTTACTGGCTTGCCCAAATGTTGTCCAGCCAACTTTAAACGAGCTTCAACGTACTTTTTCTTCAGCTATGGAGTCTTGCGAGGTGAGTGGGCATAGAGGCCATGTCGATTGAGTGTATTACTTATTGTTTTCTTTGAAACAGCAGCACCTGCTAACTCCAGGTCTTTCTGGAGCTTTTAAGTGGTCTTTGGCTCTTGGATAACTTTTCTGATAATTCTTTTGATTCGTCTGTCAAAAATCTTGTGAGGAGCTCCTTGTTGTGGCCGGTTTATGGTAAAATGATGTTCTTTCCACTTCCGAATGATGGCTCCAACAGCGCTTACTGGAACATTCAACAGTTTAGAAATGTGCCTATAACCAACGCCATCATTATGTTCTGCAACAATAAGGTTATGAAGGTCTAGAGAGAGTTCTTTGCTTCTACCCATAATGAGTACTTTGTGGGACAATCTGATCTTCACAGACCTTTTTAAAGGCTATAAGTCAGGACTTAACCAGCTGAATTGAATTTGCACTGATGGGGGATGCGATGGCTTCCTAAATTCTGATGGATTTCAGCTTGTTTTTTTTTTTTTGGCTTTCTGTGCCTTTTTGCACCTCTTTTTCTTCATGTATTCAATACTTATTCCCTGTGTTATTCAACTTTATTAAATATAACTTGTTTTGTTGTCAAGGTTGTCATAGCCAGGAGCGGCACTGGGGTTAAGCTCCCAGTGCTCATAAAATGTTCCTTATGGCGTGCGTCTCGAAAAGCCTCTGACAACTAAGTCCAACTCCTAGCCTGCGCGTGTTTAGTCTCTAAGCCCGGCGGCACTGCTTTTACTAATAGGAGAAGGGGCGAGGGCGGATCTCTGGCACCTTAAAAACAGATGCTTCGGGTAGATGGTGGCTCGTCAACCTGGGAAGGTAGCCCATCTAGGGGAAGGTAAACCCTGATTTCAAACCTCCGCTGCCTTGCAGCACACCCGGTCACGGGAAAGGCTTTGGGAATCAACCCTGAGGAAAAATCCGGAGTCGGAGCCCCTAAGGCAGTTCTCTGTTGTGCTCAACATCATTCTGGCAGCTCCTGTGATGGCGCTGGTGCCAAACAACAGGAGCAACATCTTGTCCTCCATATCTTCCTGCCCAGGCTTGAATCCTACCAACGCCCAACGCTGGAAGGTAGAACACCGGATCACTGGAGAGGACACTCCAGCTTCGCCTTTGGCGTAGACAAAACACAGGGAATGACAGTTACCGGTTATAAGCCACCGCTCAATTGGCGTAGAGCACGGCGCCAGGGGTTGTTCCCGACGGTGGGAGGGATCATCAGATCTCACTGGACAGCTACCGCCCGCCTCAAGCTGGGCAGCCCCCAGCCAATAAGGTGTTGTCCCGCCACAGCTTGCTTTCCTCATTGAGTGCATGGGGATGAGGAGAAGTCCGAACAGCAGGCTGAGAACCTTCGCACCAGGCAAGACAAAAAAACAAAAGAGACCAACTCTAAAACTGGGAACTTGGAACGTCCGCACTATGATGACAGGACTCGCTGCTAACCTCAAAGACATCAACGACACCAGGAAGACTGCCATCATCAATAATGAGCTGAAGAGACTGGGAGTGGATATCGCCACTCTCCAGGAAACACGGTTGGCTGACGCAGGCACACTGAGAGAGAAGGACTACACGTTCTACTGGTAGGGAAAGGGCAGTGACGAACACAGGGAACATGGAGTGGGCTTCGCAGTGAAGAACACCTTGCTGAAGATGGTGGAACCGGGCAGCAATGGCTCTGCATGACTCCTCACCCTCCGCCTGAACACCACTCAAGGCCCAGTTACCCTCATCAGTGTGTATGCCCCAACACTGACAGCCACACCAGAGGAAAAAGACAAGTTCTACGAGAATCTCGCAACAACTGACAGGATCATCCTCAACTCTGAACAACTCATTCTCCTTGGAGACTTCAATGCCAGAGTGGGTGCTGACCACGACTCCTGGCCCTCCTGTCTTGGACCATTTGGCGTGGGCAGAATGAACGACAACGGACAGCGGCTGCTCGAGTTCTGCACATATCACGATCTGTGCATCACAAACTCGTTCTTCAAGACCAAGTCCCAACACAAGGTTTCCTGACGACATCCGCGCTCAAAGCACTGGCACCAGCTGGACTTGATCCTGACCAGGCGCACCTCACTGAAGAACGTGCTAATCACCCGTTCGTTCCAGAGTGCAGATTGCGACACAGACCATTCATTGGTGTGTTGCAAGGTCAAGCTGCAGGTGAAGAAATTCCATCGTGCTAGACAGCCTGGAAAGGCACGGATTGACATCAGCAAGATGGCCCAACCAGAACTTGTTGAGCAGTTTGCCTCCACCTTTGAGAAGGAACTTGGTGTACCACAAGAAGGAGAATCTGCAAAGCAGAAGTGGGAAGAGCTGCGAAACACCATCCACCGCATAGCCTTGGCTACCTTTGGAAGGAAGACCTCGAAGTCACAGGACTGGTTTGATGCCAAGATGACCGAGATGACCCCCGTCATTGAAGCCAAGCGCTCAGCACTTGTTGAGTACAAGAAGTACCCAAACGAGAAGAATCTCCAGATTCTCAGGGCTGCGAGAAGCAAAGTTCAGCAGACTGCTCGGCGCTGTGCCAACGAGTACTGGACTCAGCTCAGCCAAGACATTCAAACCGCTGCCATAACAGGGAACATCCGTGGTATGTATGATGGCATCAAGAAAGCACTTGGTCCGGCTCAGAGCAAGACGGCCCCCCTCAAATCCTCCACTGGGGAGATGATCACAGAAAAGAACAAGCAGATGGAGAGATGGGTGGAACACTACTCCGACCTCTACTCCAGACAGAACACCGTGACACCATCAGCCCTTGATGCCATCGACTGCCTGCCATCCATGGACGAACTTGATGCCGAGCCAACCATCGACGAACTCAGCAAGGCCATTGATAGCTTGGCCGCTGGCAAGGCACCCGGCAACGATGGCATACCCCCCGGCCTGATCAGGCACTGCAAGACCGCCCTACTGCTGCCATTGCATGACGTCCTCTGTCAGTGCTGGAAGGAAGGTGCCGTACCACAGGACATGAGGGACGCCAAGATCATCACCCTCTACAAAAAACAAAGGGGAGAGAAGCGACTGCAACAACTACAGGGGCATCTCCCTCCTCAGCGTTGTTGGCAAAGTCTACGCACGAGTTGTTCTCATTCATCTACAGAAGCTTGCCGAACGTGTCTACCCCGAGTCTCAGTGTGGCTTCTGCGCTGAGCGATCGACGGTAGACATGATATTCTCCATCCGCCAACTCCAGGAGAAATGCAGAGAACAGAACATGCCCCTGTACGTCGCCTTCATCGACCTCACCAAAGTGTTCGATCTGGTCAGCAGAGAGGGCCTTTTCAAGATCCTGCCAAAGATAGGATGCCCACCAAAGTTGCAAAGCCTCATCGAATCTTTTCACACCAACATGCAGGGGATAGTGCAGCACGACGGCAACGTCTCAGAGCCATTCAACATACGCAGTGGAGTGAAACAGGGCTGTGTACTTGCGCCAACCCTCTTTGGGATTTTCTTTTGCTAACAGAGGGAATCTACCTGCACACAAGATCTGACGGCAGGCTTTTCAATCTCGCCCGCCTGAAAGCCAGAACCAAAGTACGCGAGGCTCTAATCAGAGACATGCTGTTCGCAGACGACGCTGCAGTCGCAACCCACACACAGCAGGAGCTTCAGACCCTGATGGACCGCTTCTCCCAGGCATGCAAGGACTTCGGGCTTACCATCAGCCTGAAGAAGACTAACGTCTTGGTGCAAGGCATGGAAGCACCACCAACCATCACCATCGACGACTACGAGCTGGAGGTCGTGAATCAGTTCACGTACCTGGGGTCCACGATCAGCAACAACCTCTCCCTTGATACAGAGATCGACAAGAGGATTGGAAAATCAGCCTTCACACTCGCTCGCCTCACCACACGAGTGTGGGAGAATCCCAAACTCTCTGTCAAGACAAAGATGGCAGTGTACAACGCCTGCGTCATCAGCACACTGCTCTATGGGAGTGAGACGTGGACAACATACGCCCGGCAGGAAAAGAGACTGAACTCCTTCCACTTGCGCTGCATTCGCCACATCCTGGACATATCCTGGCAGGACAAAGTGCCCAACACAGAAGTTCTGTCCCACGCCGGCCTTCCCTCCATGTTCACTCTACTCAGGCAGCGCAGGCTTCGCTGGCTAGGCCACGTTCACCGTATGGAGGATGGCAGAATCCCCAAAGACGTCCTCTACGGAGAACTGGCGACTGGCAGGAGAGACGTTGGCTGCCCACAGCTGCACTTTAGAGACGTCTGCAAGAGAGACATGAAGGCCCTGGAGATCAACACAGAGCGCTGGGAGGACCTTGTAACGGACCGCTCCAAATGGAGAGGCACCCTGACCAGACAGCTCAAGGCGGGTGAAGAGAGACTGACTGCTGCAGCAGATGAAAAAAGGACCTGCAGGAAGAACCGCCACAGACCCAGCAGCACGGAGACCACCCACAAGTGCGACCTGTGTGACGGGGACTGCCATTCGCGCACTGGCCACAGGTGGTGCTGTTCCAGCAGAGTAGACGTTTAGGATTCTCTTCCATGGTCATCATAGACCGACGGAGGCCGACGACGCTGTCTTGTATGTATGGATTACTTGGATTGTTACTGATATCTGGTGAAAATCTCAGGTCAGTGGTTCAATCAGGAATATGTTTGATGAGAAAAATGTTGATGTGTTCAATACTTAATTTTCCCACTGGATATACTGTATATATGCTGCACTTCATTCACTATATGAACAAAACTGATGCAGATTTTTTTTCTTTAAATTGTCATATAGGGTGTATGCATAGTTAACATTTGAAATCATTTTTTGGTGTAGGTCATACCTAAAAGTCAAGGACTTGGCACTATTGTTGTAAGAAAGACCTTAAAATTTTCTTTCATGGTGGCATTTCAAATTTGTTGGGATATTTCTGCAAAACTTGAATTCTAAATTTGTGGTCTAGAATGTAGAATAGAATAGGCTTTATTGTCATTGTACAGTTGTACAGCACAACAAAATTGTGGGTGCTCCACCAGGCTACTGCGCAATAAAGTAAGTGAGAAGAATTTGAAATAAAACAGTTACAGAACACACAATTAACCATACGACTGAAGTAAAAGTAAAAGTAAAAATAACAAATAGCCCATAGGTATATACACAGGTACGGTAGTAGCTACATGGGTGGAACTATGTACATAAGAGTGCGGAGTGCAGAACACATAATAGAGTAAAATGGCCCAAGGATTATGGAAAATTTGTACAGTACTGATTTCATGGATGGGTCAATATACATGAAAGTGAGGAGTGCAAAGACAGGTGCGTTATAGTGATGCTAAGCACACAGCCTTAGCACACAGCCTCAGGAGCCAGTCCTGAGGGACAGTGTGGAGGAGTGGTGGGGGCCAAGTCTGACTGTTTGTGGGCGATTGGTGAGAAAGTTTTTCTTATCCAGGAATAGGGGGGGGGGGGATCTGGAGGAGGTGCACTTTGTTGATCAAGATGTCCGGGATTATGGTGTTAAAAGCTAAGCTGTAGTCCACAAAGAGCATCCTTACGTAGCTCCTTGGGTTCTCCAGGTGGCTCAGCACTCTGTAGAGAGTGGTGGCGATGCCGTCTTCTGTAGACCGGTCCTCCCTGTAGGCAAACTGATGAGGGTCAAAGGAGGGGGGAAGACAGTCCCTAATGCTCTGAGACATCAGTCGCTCAAAACATTTCATGACTACAGATGTGAGTGCTATGAGTCTGTAGTCATTCAGGCTGTCAATTGTGGCCTTTTTGTGGATGGGGATGATGATGGAGGCCTTGAGGCGGGACGGGACGGTGGCATGCGTCAGGGAGAGGTTTAACAACTTGGTGAGGATCCCTGCCAGCTGGTCTGTACATGCTTTGACCACCGCTCCTGGGATGTCGTCTGGACCAGCTGCTCTGCGGGGGTTCACTGCTCTCAGTTGCCTCCTCACCTCATGAAACTGTAGAGAGAGGGGGGAGGAGGGAGAGAGAGGGGAGGAGAGGTTTGGGGGGAGGTGTGCTCAAACTGGGCAAAGAAGCTGTTAAGCTCCTCTGCCAGAGTGAGGCTGCCATCTGATGCTGGGGGGCCCTGGCCCCTGTAGTTGGTGAGGGCCTGGATGCCTCTCCACATCTGTTGGGGGTTGTTGTGTGAGAGGAAGCCCTCCACCTTCCTCCTATAGGCGTTTTTAGCGCCATACCATATGTAAGAATATTTTAATCTTGTTATGTTGGTCATTCCTGTGTCCACTCAGATGGCAGTGTACATATACCTCTCCGTTCTACCTCTCCGGTGCTCTACCTCTAAGCCACTGAAGTGGTGGCTTAGAGGTAGAGCATCTGCCCCACAACCGGGAGGTAGGGGTTCAAATCTCAGCCGGGTCATGCCAAAGACCATATAAAAATGGAACTTCCTGCCGTCCAGCTTGGTGCTCAGCAAAAAATGGAATGGAGGAGGGAAATGTGGGCAGCAGTGGCTCAGGAGGTAGAACAGGTCATCTAATAACCGGAGGGATGGCGGTTCGAATCCCGCTCTTCCCAGACATCCTGCTGTTGTCACGCCTGAGCGCTGATTGCTATCCGCGCTCAGGTTGTCCAGTTTTCCTCCAGCTCCACCCCATTCCGGGCCTGGTTTTTCGGCCTCCTCTGAGGCTCTAGTCTGACAGTGTCTCGGCAGACTTCCGGCTGTCAAACACAGCTGCTCCGGGACAGCTGTCTGTTATTATTAATTACCTTCCCTGCTCCTGATTGGCCTCTGTCCCTCATTTAAGGGAGCAGCTGAGAATCATTCCTCGCTGCAACCTAAACGAAGGAAAGACGGACATCGTGTTTCCACGACTGGGGTTCCTACGTCCAACTCCAGTCTCCCCGTTGTCTCTGCTCTTCTCCCTTCCATAAGTGCTGCTGCCCAGCGTGCGTTTTCCCCTCGTTGTCTCCCTAGCCTTTCTCCCAGGTTAGGATGCTATTTAACCCCTTAACGCCTGAATTTATTTCCAATTATGAAAAAAAAAAAATTCACTTGTGTTTTTGCTTTCAAGTAGATGCTAAATTAAGTTGAGAAAATTAATTTGACTATAGCACATAAAATAGATATAATTTTAGGTATGATTCAAATTAGCGAAAACAGGCATCTCTATGGTAAAAAAAAAAAATGGTAAAAAAGCACCTGTTCCCATCTCAAGTATGAAGAATCTTTTATTTATGCAACAAAGTTATTTTCAGTATTTTCAACTCTCATGACTGCCAAACTATAACCCTAACCCTAACCCAAACCCAACCCTAACCCTAGCAATCAAGAAATGGATGGTGCTCCGTCTCTGACCGTTCCTAAGAGAAACTAATGCTTGCAAAAGGTTCCTAGGTATGTGTTGGAAGTGCTCCAACCGGAAGTGAAGGAATACAGACGGTATTTTGGTTGCATTTGGAGCGGAAGTGGTTTGATGCGAATTCGCGACAACAGGCGTCAAGGGGTTAAGTTATGAGTGTGTTTTTGCCCCACGTGGCGCTTTATTTTGTTATTTGTATGTTGAGTGTCCTTTGTTAATAAAGTTACGCAAACTCACTGGTCGCCTATAGCGTCTCCTTGATGGCTTGCGAGAGCCATTCATGACAGCTGTTGTGTTCCTGGGCAAGACACTTTACTCAGCTTTCCTCCAGTGTCCATGACACTGGCCATGAATGTATATAAATTGTTATGTCTGGAAAACTGAGGAAGGACCAACAGAGAGTGACGTTTGCTGGGAACACAAACTTTATTACATACTGTGCAGAAACAAGCAGTACAGGTTGTTGTCGGGAGGCTAAACACACCAAAGAGGTCATAAGATGGCCGTCCCTCACGTTATATGTGCTTGGTGCGATGATGTCACCAAGCGGCCACATCACCACGCTGATGCCAACCAAACTTGTGGTTTTCTTACACCACATTCAGGCCCCCCCCCTCCTTGGAAAACAGAAGAACACACAAAATCTGATTGACCCTCCCCACTTTGTTACCTTAAAAGAACCCAAACTAGCTAAGGTAGACTACCACGTAACCCAGTATGGCTGAGTGGTTTATTATGCCACTATTCGTTGGCAGCTGCGCCCCTAGCTAAACACAGTCCTTCTCTTATATTGAGGAAGGCAGTTGAGTTCAAGAGGCCCTGAGGCAAGCCCGTGGCGGATACGCCCCTGGAGGTGCCGGCTGCAGCAGACCTGGGCGCCATCCCATTGGAGCCATGCCACGCTCATCAGCAATGTCCCAGCCAGGATCCCACACCAGCTGGGTCGGCTCCAACGCTGCATCTTGGTTCGAGGCAGCTGCTCTTACCTTCTGCAAATGGCTGGCTTGCCATCTCGAACCATCAGCCATCTGGATGGTGGCTGGTCACAGCTGTGTGGGTGTCAGTGGTGGTGACGATGTTGAGACCGGCTGCGGGTCCAGTCGTTCGGTTCTGTGGACCCCAACCCAGTCCACCACCATGAGTGGCACTCTGCTCGGCTGCACTCGGTGTTGTGGTTGTGTGACTTTCATGTCCGCTGTGGGGTGTCCAGAAGGTTGTGGTGGTTCTGCAGCATCCTGTTGGGTCACGGACTCTTCATCCTGCGGGTCAGCGGCGGTTCCTGGAGGCTGATGCTGGTGGTGGATTCAGAAGATGTCCATGCGTTTTGTTGGGTAGTGGACTTTTCATCCAGCAGCTCAGCAGCGGCTCCTGGAGGTTGGTGCTGGGTGTGGACTTGGAAGCAGTCTGGCCTCTTCTCCCCCTCCCCTGGGAAGTCTGGTCATGGCAATGCACTGCTACCACCACTGGCAGAACCTGCACCAGGTTGTTGTGTCCCGGGGTTCCTGATAGATGCAGGGTCCCTCTCTTGCAGCTCTGCAGCGGCTCCCTGAGGCTCATTCTGGGCGAGGATCTGAAGCAAGTACAGTCATTGTCACTGTGCTGTGTTCGCTCTCTTTGCTGTGTTCTCTCTCTATGCTGTGCTCTTTGGCTAGCTTGTCACAGATTAGCTCGTCTTCCAAGATGAATTTGTTGCTGGGTTGTTGCTCTGCGGTGCCCTGCTGTCCCGCGATGTCTAACTTGGGGGGCCCCCCGAAATGGTGTGGGGTCGGCGGGTTCAGCAACTGGGGAAACCGTCTACACCAGCAAAGCCAGCTTCGGGGAACACGGGTGTGGTTCCACCAAGCACGGTGCCACCTGAGCCATCATCTCCAACTGTAACGCCAATTCCATCACCTCTGTCTCCGGCAGAAAGTGCACCATCTTCAACAGTGTCTTCTTTAGCTCTTTCACCGTGTTTGCCACTGTCTGGTCTTCCGGCCCCACCTCCAGCATGGTTTGTATCAACAAATTCGTGGCGTACCATTGCAACTGTGACATTATCAATCTGTCCTCCATGTGTCCGAACTGGCAAGTGCTAGCCAAACAGCGAAGGGCGTCCACGTACGTCTATGTAGCGACTCGTCCTCTCGCTGTCGGCGCTGGTAGAACATGGACCTCTGGGCAATCACGTCGTCAGGTATAGTGAAGTAGTTTGACCACCTCAGCAAACAATTCTGTTGGTCCTAGCGTGTAGTAAATACAAAAGCCTTCTATGGCCAGATAGTGAACCAGTAGAGCTCTCATCTGTACCTCGTCCAGATTGCCAAGGTCCAATGCTGAGACATAGTTCTCAAAAGCATTGAGCCAGCTCAGCCACGGTACAGGCAGCTCACCGGGGTTTTCCAGAAACGGTCGTCGTGGCCTCAAACACATCTCCATGGTTAACTCTCGTCGCCAAATGTTTTGTCTGGAAAACTGGGGGAGGACCGACAGAGAGTGGCGTTTGCTGGGAACACAAACTTTATTACATACTGTGTAGAAACAAGCAGCACAGGTTGTTGTCGGGAGGCTAAACGCACCAAAGAGGCCATAAGATGGCAGTCCCTCACATTATATGTGCTTGGTGCGATGACATCACCACGCGGCGGCATCACCACGTCGATGCCAACCAAACGTGTGGTTTTCTTACATCACATCAATGTTCGGTAATGGTTGGAGAAGCCGGTGGCGCAGATAGGCAGCCACATTTCTGTCAGTCTGCCCCAGGGCAGCTGTGGCTAGAGTAGTAGCTTACCACTACCATTGTCTGTGGTGTGAATAAATAATGTATGCATTGTAAAGCGTCTTTGAGTGTTTATGAAAAGCACTATACAAGTCTGATGCATTATTATTATTATTATTTTATATGAGATTTTTTTAAGACTTTAGTTTCCTGTATAAACATAGTGCTGAGTTTTCCCATTTAAACACATGACAGCTGGTATCTGACTGAGAGGAAACCACTGGTCAAATACCAATTTATGTCAGCCTTCCAGTGCTCAGTATTCCTAGAGAATGATTTTAAAAATACTCTCAAACCACAACCACTGCATCACATGAATACAGTACCACAATGAATCAGTCACAAACTCAAAACCTAGCATGTTAGCACACTATACTTTTTAATCATCTGTCTCCCTTATTCTTGCAATAATGTTGCTCTTGAAATAAATATATATTTCTTTCCAGCTGTGTGTTGTCAACCTTCATTCACTTGGAAATGTAAAATCTCAGAACATTTGATGGAGTCACAGACCATTCGATGTCTGCAACAGGCTCCCAAAGATCTTCTACCAGTCTGTGGTGGCCAGTGCTTTCTTCTATGCTGTTGTATGCTGGAGGGGCAGAATCTAGACTGGTGAGATCAACAGGCTGAATAAACTGGTGAGGAAGGCTCACTCTGTGGTTGAACTGGATCTGGAAAGCCTGGATGTTGTGGCTGAGAGCAGGATGAGGGACAAAACTGAATCCATCTTACACAACCCATTTCACCCTCTCCATGATGAACTATGGCACATGGAAAGCTCATTCAGCCAGCTCATCATTCCACCCAGGTGCAAAACAGAATGCTTCCGGTGTGGGAAACCCACTCAGTAGTTTTCCCTCAGACTAAAGACACCCCTCAGACTAAAGACACTAAAGACACCCCGGAGACGACCCGGACGGCAAGTGCCAGCAACGCGTGTGCCGTTTCGGTCAAACTCCCAGACTTTTGGCTACACGACCTGAAGTCTTGGTTCCTTCACACCGAGGCCCAGTTCGCGCTCTGGGGAATAATGGCAGATGATACCAGATACTACTACATGGTTGCAGCACTGGACGCAAGCACAACCCAGCAGGTGGCGAGTCTGCTCCAACGGCCCCCAGCCCGTGACAAATACAGTGCTCTCAAAACCGCGCTGACCTGGCGTTACACGTTCTCGGACTGTGAGAGAGCGGAGATGCTCTTGACGCGCTCCGACTTGGGAGAAGGGTCGGCAGTCGAATTGATGGAGAAGATGTTGGCGTTGATGGGCACAGATGACGGGCATTTCCTCTTTGCCCACCTTTTCCTCCGGAACCTCCCGACAGTGGCCAGGGTGGTCCTTGCCAATTCGCTGCTGCTGGCCATGCGCAACTACTGGACTCTAGCCCAAGAGGCAGATCGGATCATCCTCACCACCAGAGCCCTCACAGTGAACGCAGCGGCGTCGGAACATAGCGGCGTCGGAACGCAACAGCGTCGGAACCCAGCGAGACGGCCAGCGGAAGTGAGGAGCCAGCGACGGTGGCTGCAGCGGAGGCCAAGAAGCACCGGACACGCTCTGTTCCTACCACTGCCGTTTTGGAGAGGACGCACACCGATGTGTGCTACCGTGCCAATTCAAGCGCTCGGGAAACGTCAGGGCCGGCAGTCGGTAGCAGCTGCGACCGCCGGTGAAGCAAGCAAGCTGCTCTATGTGACAGACTCCTGCTCGAGGAGACGGTTCCTCGTGGACTCCGGCTCCCAAAAGAGCCTCATCCTGCCGTCCTGCGCCGACTGGCTGGCGGGAAATAGCGGCCCAGTACTGACAGCCGCAAATGGCTCAGACATTAAGACTTTTGGTGAGAGGACACTGACTATATCCTTGCACGGCCGTACATACCAATGGACATTTGTCATAGTGGCATGCAGCTTCCCCATTTTAGACGCTGATTTTTTGTGTGCACACGGACTACTAGTCGATGTTGCTAACAGATGCCTGATTAACGCAATGTCTTTTGATTCTCTCCCCTGTACAGCTAGAGGAGCTGGGCCTACAACACTAGCCAACGTCACAGCTCCAGGGGGTAAGTTCCACACACTACTCACCCAGTTCCCAGCACTCACGGTTCCGACGTTTTCGGCGACCGTCACTAAACATGGGGTGGAGCACTTCATTACCACCATGGGGCCGCCCACTTTTGCACAACCTTGGCGCCTGGACGTGGCTAAACTGGCCATAGCGCGCAAGGAGTTTGCCAACTTGGAAAAGTTGGGCATCATCAGACGCTCAAACTGCCCATGTGCATCCCCGCTACATATGGTTCCTAAGGCCGAGGGATCGTGGCGACCTTGCGGTGATTTCCACAGCTTAAATAATGCTACAGCGCATGACCGCTACCCCATCCCTCATATTCAGGATTTTTCCATTCACCTCACTGGGGCACGCATTTTTTCCAAGATAGACCTGGTCCGCAGTTACCACCAGGTCCCGGTGCGCACTGAGGACATACCTAAAACAGCAGTAATAACCCCGTTTGGTCTGTCTGAGTTTTTACGCATGCCTTTCGGGTTAAAGGGCACGGCGCAGACATTCCAACGCATGATGGATGCGGTGTTGCACGATCTGCCATTTGTGTTCGTCTACCTGGATGACATCCTGGTGGCCAGCGCGTCCAAGGACGAACATGTAGCCAACCTCAGGACAGTTTTCCAGAGGTTGGAGGAGCATGAGTTAATAATCAACCTGGTGAAGTGCCAGTTCGGGGTGACGGGAATCAATTTTTTGGGCCACCGCATCTCACCGGAGGGAGCGATACCTTTGCTGGACAAGGTGAGCGCAGTGGCGAATTTTCCCCGGCCTCAGACGGTCAGGGCGCTGCAGGATGGTTAACTTTTACAACCATTTCCTCCCCTGCACAGCCCAGCTCATGCAGCTGTTGTACGCCACGCTTAAGAAACGGAAACCGGCGGTCAGAGTCAACTGGACTCCTGAACGAGAGCAGGCGTTTTCTGAGGTTAAAACAGCCCTGGTGAACGCCGCACTGCTGGCAAACCTGGACCTGGCAGCTTGGATAGCGCTCACTACCAACGCCTCGGACATGGCCATAGGGGCCGTCGTGGAGCAGCATGTCGCCGGTTCTTGGCAACCGCTTGCCTTTTTTAGCAGGTCTTTGCGCGACAGTGAGCGTAAATACAGCGCGTTTGACAGAAAGTTACTGGCTCTCCACCTGGCCATACGCCACTTCCAGTTCTGGCTGGAAGGGTGCACCTTCACTGCATTTGTGGGCCACAAGCTGCTAACGTACGCGATGGCCAAGGTTTGGGAACCATGGTTGGGCCGGCAGCAGAGACAGCTGACCGCGATCTTGGAGTTTACGACTGACATTCAGCATGTGGCCGGTAAACTCAACGTGGTGGCGGACTGCCTCTCTCGCGCATTAGTGGCCCCAGTCTACGTGGGGATAGATTACACAGCCAAGGACGCTGAGCAGATCAGCGATGTGGACGTTTGCGCGCTCCAGTCTGAATCAACAGGGTTAAGGCTGGAGAGCAGAGTACTGCAAGACGGGGGCCCCCCCCAATCTGTGACTTCTCCACAGGCTGCCCGCGCCCGGTGGTCCCATGCGCTTGGTGCTGCTGCGTTTTTGAGTCGGTTCACTCCCTGGTGCACCCAGGAGTGCGCATGTCAGTCAAAATGGTGGGAGCGAAGTTCGTCTGGCCGAGCCTGCGCAAACAGGTGAAACAGTGGGCGGCAGCCTGGGTAGTGTGCCAACGAGCCAAAGTGCACAGGCACACAAAGGCCCCCTTGGAGCCTTTCCATATCCCAGCTAAGCGGTTCGACCACATTCACGTGGACCTCGTGGGCCCCCTCCCGCCATCCCAGGGGTTCACGCACCTCCTGACAGTGGTGGACCGCACCATGCGCTGGCCCAAAACAGTCCCGCTAGCTTCCACCGTGTCCGCAGAAGTTGCACGCGCTTTTTTGACAACATGGGTGGCATGTTTCGGCGCCCCTTTGGACATCACGTCCGATCGGGGCCCGCAGTTTGTTTCCGACCTCTGGTCAACCATGGCCCGGAGCCTGGGCGTCACAATTCATCACACGACCACGTACAACCCACAGGCCAATGGGTTATGCGAGCGTTTCCATAGATCGCTTAAAGCAGCACTCAGGGCTTCACTTACGGATGCAAATTGGGTGGACCCGTTGCCGTGGGTTCTATTAGGGTTGCGTTCAGCACCGAAGGAGGATTTGGCAGCCTCCCCAGCAGAGCTGGTTTTTTCCCAGCCGCTGCGGCTCCCCGGGGAATTTTTGCCGGATAACCCCACGCCGAACCCCGATCCGTCCCCGCGTTCACGGCATAGCGCAGGGGCAGGGACGCTACCCAGCCCGACCCACCACTGTTTTCCCCGTGCTTTTGTGCCAAAGACCTTGAAGGACGCGTCGTTCGTATTTGTCAGGCACAATGCCCACCGGACCCCATTGCGCCCGCCCTACGATGGCCCGTTCAGAGTGCTGGAACCCGGGGACAAACATTTTGTGTTAGACTTGGGGGGTCGCCGGGAGACAATCTGTATAGACAGGCTTAAGCCCGCCTTTGTTTTAGCAGACGAACAGGTGGTGTTGGCCCGAGCTCCTCGGCGCGGAAGACCCCCCCGCTGAGAACTCCCCAGGTAAATGACTCGTCAGATCAGTCACACGAGCATGCTGAAGGTGTCCCCCTCCATTGTCCCCCCATAGACGGACGCACCCCCAGGAACCCCCCACCGGCACAGCAGCGCCTCGGAGCCGAAGATCCCCCGTTACAGCAGCTATGGACGGAGGCTGAAGCCCAAAGGACATGAAGGTTAAGGCTCAGTCTGAGAGTCTTGGGGGGGGCGGGGTGTGGGAAACCCACTCAGTAGTTTTCCCTCAGACTGAAGAGAAGGCAGATCAAAGGTGCTGGGGGACAAGGGGAATTGTCATGGGGGGTTGATATGTAAATACAGCACCTGAGGTAGCAGAGGAGGGTTAATATAAAAGAGAGTGCCTGCAACCTGTGTTTCTACTGTTTTGGATTCTGGTGGATGTGAGAGGAAGAGAATAAAGCTTCATCTGCTCTGAACGCTCGGCCTGATTATTCATCTCTCCACACCGTGCTCCTTTGTTCCTTCTGCCATTAGACTGCATAACAGCCAGAGATATAGCCTGACACCACATGAAACTTGGTTAGGAATGTTTATGTTTAAATGTAACAACTTGTTCTTCCTGGAAATTACAGCATTTTTAGTAAAATTCTAATTTTACTTAATTGAAATCAGTGTTGAAATCATAATTCTGTTTTGGCTCAGGAAATATTTAGTGTATTACTGTCTACTGTTTATATGATTTGGATAATTTTAGTGTCATTCTGCGGCCCTCGCGGACTGCAAATGAGACGCTATAGGCGACCAGTGAGTTTGCGTATTTATTTAACAAGGGAAAAGGTACAAAATAATGAGCCACATGGGGCAAAACACAAACAAGGACTATGGTTAAGGCACACAGACGATAAACACAGGCTAAGGAATAAACTTACAGAGAATGGCGAGGAACAGGAGGATGACTGTAGCCGGGACGTAGGAACTCCAGCCTAACGTTGGGGTGACCAGCGTTATCCATACAGGAGGTCGCAGCCCCGAGAGACCAAAGCTGCTCCCTTAAATAGGTAACAGGATAGCACAGCTGATGAGGGCATCATCAGCTCCATTGATTCCAGCTGTCACAGCCAGCTCAGCTCTGACAGCCGGAAGCCCCGCAGAGACGCTGTCAGAATCAGAGCTCTGCGGGACCATAAGGAATACTATTGAATGGGAGGAAAATACTGCATGACCCAAGCGCGGACGAGATCGGCGCTCAGACCATGACAGTACTCCCCCCCGAACAACACACTCCGGGCATAACTGTAACATCCAAGCCTCCCCCCCCACCCAGAAGGATACGAAATCTCACCCAGAGCGGGTGGAGGGAGGAAAAGGCTCGGCAGGCAAGAATCAAAGAAAATACACCAAAAAACAACGACCAGGACCAAAAACAGAACAAATACGAGCATAGTGCACAACAGAGCAAAAAAACCCAAAAAACACAGATGTACTCCATTACGCACAGGCAGAGGACAAAAAACAAAAAAGCAAATAACAGATACGCGGTTAAACACCATAATAAGCAGGCGTCTCTCCACCAGAGAAGGGAAAACACAAAATCACGCTAAAATAGCGGCGAATACATACAGTTCAATGAGAATAAATAACCGTCAGTGGCGACAACAGAACATATCATAGACTATCGAGAAATAAGAAAGAAAAACACACACTTAAGAGCGGCAATATACACACAGTTCAATACAGTCCAAGACAAAAGCATCCCTAAACATACAGGGGGGGGGGGGGAAGGGATGACGACAGGCAGAGTGCAATGGGGTAAAAAAAAAACAAAAGTTCAGGTGGTCTGCCTGCGTCCAGCGTCCAGATGGCTAACAGGGGAAAAAGGATCAGTTCGGGCGGCCTACTAACTAACTAACTAACCTGCACTTATATAGCGCTTATGTCCAGCATCCAGATCGCTGGCAAGGGAAAAAGGATGAGTTTGGGTGGCCTACCCCAGTCCCAGGCCCGGAGAAACAGTACTTCTGGCGGCCGGACCAGGCGCCCGAATCGAAAGGCCAATCTGTCGGGCGGCCGACCCAGAACGCCAAACGGGAGAAGCAATGTCCCAGGCTGCCGACCCACGTCCTTCCGCCACCAGAACCGCAGGAGAGCACTCGGAGACGGCCTCCCTATGAAGAGAGATAACGAGGGAGAGCCGAGCCAAAAACGGGAAGTCCCAGTGGCCCCCGATGGACGGAAACAAGGAATGGGGAAGACACAAGGGACCAGTCCAGCTATGATCAGTGGAGGATCTGCAGCTCCACCTCCAAACTTCACTAGATTAGGCGCTGTCCTCCTGTCGGATCCCACGTGAGCCCGAGCTGCACCCACGATGGACCCTGATCGGACCGCGGCTTCACCCACGATGGACCCCGATCGGACCGCGGCTGCACCCACGATGGACCCCGATTGGATCGCGGCTGCACCTACGACGGACCCCGACTGGGTCGGAACAGCACCAGGAACGACCTCCAACCCCGAGCCCAGATCCTTCAGAACAGAGACCAGGACCGACTCATCACCGGCGACCCTGGGAGAAGGCTCAGGAGAGGGAAAAGGACCGGAATCAGGATCACCGGCAGCGACAGAACCCAGCGAGACAGGCTTGGATGCAGCGGACGGCTGCACCCGGCTCGTCTCCCCGTGAGACAGGCAAAAATGCTCCAGAGTAGAAAGGAGGAAGACAAAGTAGAGCACTTGCCTGATCTCGAGTTCTGTCGCCGTCCAGGACTTCGGTGATCCAGGTTCGGGATGTAGAAGGACGTCCTCTGGCTCCCACTCAGCTATGGTGGGCTCCGCAGCCGGCATGATGGTCTCCACAGTCTGAGGACCCTCCAACGCTGACGTCCATGCCGACGACCCTCACGGCGTGGTGGCAGGAGATCCTCGACCTGCTGGGTCGAACCGCTCCTCCATAGAGACCAGGGGATGCTTCGTCGTCGGTGCAGGCTCCAATTTGCAGTCCGCCCTCCTCCTCTGCCCGTGACGTGGCTGCGGGGCTGGATCCAAACTCTCCAGGGCCGCAGGCTCCTTCCTCGTCCGGCGGTGTAGTCCTGACCGCGGGGAATGCTCAGGGGAAGGAGACACAGAAACAGCAGGTTCACTATTAATTACTGCAGCAGGTGGAGGGAGCTCGGGGGACTGTAAACCCTGAGCTCCACCCCCAGGGATCAGACAAGGCAATTCACTCAGTGAGGGAAAAGAATGAACGTGCACTTGCCTGCTTTGCTGAGGGCCGATGGGACCTGCTGCAGTGGACTTGGTTTCTCTCTTCCCCTGCTGGATGGTGACAGAGGGCCCTCCGGGAAGACGAGAAGGAGCCTCTTGCACCGGATCAGGAACAGGAGCAGCCGGAGACGGACTCGTGGAGTTCACAGCAGCTGGAGGGGGCATCGAGGAGGGGGGAGGAACAGCCGAGGCGAACCGGGATCGAGGAGCTGATGGAACAGCGGGGACAGATGACCCGGAGGCGGAGGCGGCTGTCTTACTCCCCCGATGAGACATGGAGGCTGCAGCTGGCTGGGAGACAGAGTTCGTGCGGCTACCCAGAACTGGATCCGGACGGGGTTCTCGCTGAGGCTTGCAATCAGCATGGAGACGACGTTTTCCGGCAGAGGGCGAGGCGAAGGTGAGATTAGGGAAACGCCGCTCCTGCGCAGAAACAGAGGCGAGCAGGTCAGCGTATTCGGGGTAATCATACAGTTCTGGATTCCTCTCCACCAGCCTGACCGCCGCCGTCACATGCTCCATTATCGGTGTAGGATGGGAGGTAGCGCGAGCTGCAGCCACTCAGTCCTGGATGGAAATCGCTGTCAGCTGTAAATCCTCCGGGGGAATTCTGACTGACGTCTCACTCTGTCGGGGATGACCTCTGGGTGGTGCGAACTCCTGGACTGGATGAGGGACAGGAATGGGATCCCGAAGCGAGGAGCGAGGATGCCTCCTCTTCGGCTTCCTGCCGGAGTTTCTCTCCAGCCCACGGAGCTTCTCCTGGCGCAGAGATGTCCACCATCCTCTCCGTGATTTCAGGATGGTCAGCGTAGCGAGGATGGTGGTTAATGGTCGCCTCAGCGAGGTCCAGGTACCAGCGTGAGGCACTGGGGATGGAGTGATGGCGGGCGCTGGAGATGATCCCGTCGATCTCGATAAGGGCCATCACCAGCTCGTAGCCCAGGCTCATGGCGTAGCCCTTGAGCGGCACCATCAACCAGCACACTGGTACACAGTAAGTGGAAAATCAAGTCCAAACAAACTCACAGTCACCGGCGTTTCAGTCTGGCTGCGACCTACTGTCATTTGGATAATTTTAGTGTCATTCTGAGGCCCTCGCGGACTGCAAATGGGACGCTATAGGCGACCAGTGAGTTTGCGTATTTATTTAACAAGGGAAAAGGTACAAAATAATGAGCCACATGGGGCAAAACACAAACAAGGACTATGGTTAAGGCACACAGACGATAAACACAGGCTAAGGAATAAACTTACAGAGAATGGCGAGGAACAGGAGGATGACTGGAGCCGGGACGTAGGGACTCCAGCCTAACGTTGGGGAGACCAGCGTTATCCATACACGAGGTCGCAGCCCCGAGAGACTGAAGCTGCTCCCTTAAATAGGTAACAGGATAGCACAGCTGATGAGGGCATCATCAGCTCCATTGATTCCAGCTGTCACAGCCAGCTCAGCTCTGACAGCCGGAAGCCCCGCAGAGACGCTGTCAGAATAAGAGCTCTGCGGGACCATAAGGAATACTATTGAATGGGAGGAAAATACTGCATGACCCAAGCGCGAACGAGATCGGCACTCAGACCATGACATTTAGAAGTTGTATAGAAATAGTTTATATTTTATTATTTCCTCAGATTAAACAGATCAAGAGGAAAATCTTCTAAAATTGGGAAGTTGCAAAATGAGAAGAACAAGTTCGCAAAGTTATGAGAGAAACCCTCATAATGTTTTGAAAATAAAGTCTTTAATGTGCAAGAAAAAACTCCCAAATTTATGATAAAAATGCTAATTTACTTGAAAAATTCAGCAAAAATTTTGCATTTTTTTGAGAAAAACATAGAAAATTTGTGAGAAAAGAGGCACAAATTTAAGACATAAAACTCACAATTTGACATAAAGGAGTAACTTTTTTAGTGACTTCTACTTCTACTTGACTAATTTGTATCATAAGCTAACAGTAGTCTACCTTTAATTGAGTACAATTTAAGTTAAAATTAAGCCAAACTTCCCTATATAAAAAGTGAGGGGTTGGTGCATAGTTTCCTTCATTTTACTTTGCTTAAAGAGAAGCTGGCAACTTGTCTCTCTAATACTTTACATGTGTTGCCATTTTAAAAAGTAGAACTTATGTGACCCATAATATCTTCCTGTGGACTCCAGCATCTCACCACTACCAGATGCAGCTTTTGTGATACTGCTTGCATGGTGCTGACTGTTTAGCAAATGAGGCAGAGAGAAGGTGGTTAACCTTTAGTTGACCTTATTGATTATCTCTTTATCAGCCTCAAGTACTCCTATCTACTTTTAGTCAAGAGGGTTATTAAAATGAATGCTGACATTAAAAAAAAAAAAACATAATTACAGCCAAATTTAAAAGGGAGACAAAGGAAGCGATTCCTACTCTATGTGAAACTCTGAGCAGCAATTATAATCATTTGATCTCTTTATCGTTTCAAATCCACTGGAAGGGAAGGGAAGGTCAGTTTAGCAAAAGAAAAGAAAAGTGTTTTATGCCACTGGTTTTTCCATTGCCTATGCTCCACAATGGCTACAATTTCCTAAAATCAGCACTCCTAATCTTTAGAAAGAAAAGTCTATGAAAAGTTTGGAGCCAACACACCTTCTGGTCTGCAAGTCAGATCTACTCAGAGTTCTCAAACACTATTGTTCTCTGTGATTTATGGGCAAAACGTCAACAGAAATATTTCCTTGCAAAGCCCGGTGCTGAGAGACCCATTTCTCATGGGTTTTGCAAACTTCCCTCTCTCATAGCGAATGTCAGTAATAATGTTTACAGCCAACAAAATCCACACATTTTCCATCCTGGCACTCTATCTTTTCATAACCTTTTCACATCCATTCATCTTCTTCCACTTAATCCTTTTCGGGTTGCGGGGCTGGAGCCTATCCCAGCATCATTGGGTGAGAGGCAGGGTACACCCTGGACAGATCGCTAGTCCATCGCAGGGCCAACACAGAGAGACAGACAACCATTCACTCTCACAGTCATACCTGAGGACAATTTAGAATCCCCAGTTTGATGCCAATTAACCTAACTTGCACATTTAAGCTCTTAATTTGCAAAACAAACATGCTTTTTGGAAAAAAGTTAAAAGGGTAAATCAATACTTGCACATTTGTCCTTCACCAAAGCTGCAGACACTGTCGCTTATGGCTGGACAACAGGCATACTAGTTGTTATGTTTACTTAACAAATGGGGGGAGGGACTGGCATGGCTATGCCCAAAGCAAAACAGGTTGAACAGAAAATGTATCGATCTCTCCCCTTATTTTGCAGTATGTGAGCAAGTTTAGTTAAAAAAAAATGAATCATTACAATTCTTGTGTGTCAGTTAAGATACACACCAGACCTGTTTTGACTGGAAATGCTAACTTTTAGTTGAAACCTGCCTTGACAAATTAGTATTCTGCTAAAGTAATTTGCTTAATTCATCTCTGCATTGGTTTGCACTTTATGTGTGTAGATCATTGTGAATGTACAGTATGTGTAGTAGAGGTTTGTGACTGGTCATGACCTGTGAAGTGCTTTAGCAGGCTCCAACAATTTCAAACAGTAGTAGAGCTTTGATGAGGTCTGCAACTGCCCTCTATATTTTAGTGGGAAAAATACTGTCCCAAGTATTTGACCAGTCCATCCAACGAACCGGATCAAAAAACAAATGTTTTACACAGATTTTCTAATGCACTTTCAACTTGTACCCAGAACTCCAACACTTTATTACCTCCGCCGAGGGAGGAGGTAATGTTTTTGCCGGTGTTGGTTTGTTTGTTTGTCTGCCTTATAGCAACATTACTCAAAAAGTTACAAACAAATTTTGATGAAATTTTCAGGAAAGGTGTATAATGCCACGGGGAACAGATGGTTAGATTTTGGTGGTGATCCAGATCACGATCTGGATCCAGGAATTTTTTGAAAATTATTTTATATTATTAATATTGCACTTTCATGTACTTCCCCTTTAAGATGTGCCCACAGAGTTACGTGCGTGGGCACGCACCTCTGTATCCCGGAAACACTGCAGAAAAAGTAAAATGGCTTGGAACAAAAAAAAAATGTGGTCTCCTTCATCATAATATGTGATGACTGACATTATTTCATCTGAAGACGCCAAGAGAAAGCAAGCAAAGTGTGCGGTTTAAGACGGGGTTTGGAGTGCATGCGGACGTAACTCCGGCTGGCAAACAAGGATGTCGTTGCGAGCCACATGACCCACATGGTATGTAAACACAGTAAACTTCAGCACTGGACAATGATTAATTTTTTTGTTTGTGAAATCACAATAGGCCTGTTCTATTATGCTCGTTTTCTACGCACCACAGTGATATGATGCCGCACTGTTGTGTAATATTGCTGGTGATCTGTGAGTGCATACCTCCACCAAGGCCCTATCTCACAATGTACAGATGGATGGCGATATGGATGGACAAAGGGAGGGAGGGACAGAGCCTTGGCGGAGGTATGTGCTCTCTGACTGCCCTCTAGTTTAAAAAAATATAATGCCCCTATCAGCACATATACACTGTCCATAAAAAAGTGACCACATTCTGAAACTTAATTGGACTGTAGCTTTACCTTATAGCAGGTATTTGCTGTGACATCATTTTCACAAGTGTATACAATGTCACAACATGCTTTTCGACTGAGAGTTCCATTAATTTTACGCTAAGATCATGTATTGATGATGCGAGTTGATTAGAGTTGATGGCGATCTTTCCAAGTTTTAATAATGTGTTGCATAGTTCTCAACCTAATTTTAGTAGTTTTACCAATCTTTTTTTTCTTTGCTTGATGGAGACCAATAATTTGACTCCTCTGAAACAGATAATGGGATCTCTCTTCCAAAACTGTTTAGGCAATGAGAAACTATTCTCTACAGCTTGGACCAAGTTATTTAACCCTAATTGATGCTGTCAGTGGCTTCTCATTTCTTAAACAACCATACTGAAGAAATATCCCATTGTCATGGAAAAGATGTTATTCTGTTTCAGAGGACTCAGACTATTGGCCTGAATCAAGCAAAGAAAACAAATAAGGAAATTGCTGAAACTACGTTAAGAACTGTCCAACACATTATTAAAGTTGGATGGATAGTGATGAACCATCATCTTCATCAACTCTCCCATCATAAATACAAGATTCCCCCCCCCAAAAAAACCCCCCCAACTCTCAGTGGAAATAAATGTTGCTACATTGCAAAAGCTTATCGACAGTTCTGCGGTGAATACTTTCCAAAACTAAAATGAAAGGCTGAAAGTCCAACATACTGTAGAGCAGGGGTGTCCAACCATGTGCCATGGAGAGCCAAGACCCTGCAGGTTTTCTCTTCTACCCAGTCTCTTCAGCAGGTGTTTTCACTTATCAGCAATCAGTGGGAAGAAGTTCACTGAAATCTGCTGTTGAAGACACTGGTTGGAGGTAAAACCTGCAGGGTCTTGGCTCTCCATGGCACATGGTTGGACACCCCTGCTGTAGAGTGTGTGATTTATTTTGTTTAATGGGCAATGTACATATGAGAGGTTGCATGTGCAGTGGATGGGATTCTGCTGATGTTCAGGAGAAGGGTTCCTGAATCAAAAAGGATGAGGGTTGTGAAGCTGAAGAAACTCAAACTCAGTCTGATTCTGATACAAGTCCTCTGCAAACTGTTGTTTACAACCTCTACTATGATCAGGGGAGCATTTCCTAGATAAGTGCCTCTGTGAAGCTGCAAATGATGGTGACGCACATGCTTTAAAAGCTGAAATTCATGTACAGATATGTGTGGAGAATGGAGGAATAAGTATACGTATACTATAGTGGTCTCCAATACAGGTGACCTGAGTTTACATCCCATTATTCCCCTTTTAGCATTTAGTCTAGTTTCACCTTTACTTGCTTAGTATTTTAGGTATTAAATGCACATTTTGAGGGCTAGGATCTAAAATTGCTTGGCAAGGTTTGACATGATTTGTTAAGACAGACCTAAACGCAGGCAGCAAGGAGACCAGAGGTAAGTGAGGCAATAATCTTTATTACAATAATAGTAATAGGAATGTTTGTGAAGAGTCTGGCAACCCTGTGGAAGAAGAGGAGAGCAGAGGCTAAGTATGGAGCAGTTACTGTTTGATAATTTGCTGTTTCTGTCATGGTTAATTAAGCTTGACAGCTCACGTGCACGATATCACAACATAGGAAGTAACCACACAAAGGGGCACGTTTGAAAGTTTATTAAATTGCAAAACACAAGTGCACAGCTGAGGAAACAGTCACTCGCCAGAGGAACCACCCTGTGGAGAAAAGACAAGAGCTGTGAGCGGAGGAATGGAGTAAGGGGAAATGGGCGAGCCAAAATGCCACTTACTTGGGAATCCAGGGAGAACCGGCAGGGACCCAGCAGAGAATAGATGAACCAGTAGGGTGGGGGAGATGAGCTGATGGTGCCTGACCAGGTGGAGATAGGAAGCTGAGGGATGGTGAGATGTGGCAGGAGAGCGCGCGCAGTCCTGGAGACACACCTACACAGTGGCAGCAACCTGAGGAAAGAGGAGAAACAAGGTAAGACAGCGTGTCTAAACTTGTCAACTTATACTTGCTTGTCAGTTAAAGCGGGCAGTATACCCAGACGAGCCAGCGTTGAATGCGCAGAGAGAGTATCCTTAAGTACGCTGGCTGATGAACGGGCGCAGGTGTGTCTTCTGCCTCAGGTGCAGTGATGAGTTAACAAATGTGAGGCAGGATGGGAGGGGCGCACTCTCGCTGCCCATGACAGTTTGTGTCTCTTACAGATGGTGGCGATTCCTTCACTGTGAAGCGGGGAGGCTGCAGACTCTCAGCGTGGGGGTGATACAACACGGTGTGTATATACAGCAGAGGTGGTTCTGTGCTGGACGTGAAGGGGGGAAAAAATTAGTGTAACTCAGGAGTGCACTCACTGAGTTGGACTGTGGAAGAGGAGGTCAGGAAAGGGGGCTCCGCCAGGCTGGGTCCAGATCTGCCAGTTGAGTCCTCTCCTGGGGAGATAGGATGCAAAAAGGGAGAGAGTGGTTGTCCTTATGTCTCCATAGGAGTCGGGGATGGTTGCCGGGTTGAGGCTGCACACCAGGAATGAACCTTTTCAGGTCAGCATGGGAAAGAGTCTGACGTGCTCCTGACAGCCCAATGGAGACTGGCCCAATTTAAAGGGCTCCCTGATTGCCCACAGGCAGTCAGTGCAGCTGAAAGGGATGAGAGGTTAATTAAGGAGAAAGAGTGAGTGAATGTGCAGCCTGAACCGTTACAAGATTAGGGTAATGGTTACTGTTTGGGCAGTCTACTTTAAACACATTACAGCTGTATACCTTACATTTTGCCATTTGGTGTCATTCTTTACATGGCCACTAGATGTTGCTTAATTTAAAACTTATTTATGGGTTGTGAGGAAAAAAATACACCCCCCCTTGCCCCGACACATGCAGGCACAACTTCACACAGTCATGCACATACATGGGCGCACACATGCACCACCACCAGGCATTGACAGCAATACTTGAAATGAATTTGAACTAATCAGTATTTTGCCAAAAACACTGGCTGTGATGATTGTGTCTGATTAAGTCCCTTACAGTTACTTTTTGACATTTCATTATTCACCCACAGCTCATTATCAAACATTTTATTATTGCTTTCATGAGTAAATAAATAGAAAGATGAAAAAGAAAGCATTTATTTCTGATGTTCTGGTCCAGTTGAGTAATATAGTTTTATTTTCTTCATAGCTCCTGTCATTTTTATGAGAGGATACAACATAATGAAGAGCAATAAATATATAGCACTGCCACATATTTACACTTTATTAAAACAAAAACAAAAAATAAGCACAATGGTTTAAAATAGTAAAGTGTAATTCAAGTATACTCCATTTCAGTGTCTGCATCTATTATAAGCATCCATCCATCCATCCATCCATTTTCTACTGCTTGTCTGGAGGTCCGGGTTGTGGAGACAGCAGCTCAAGCAGAGAAGACCAAACTTCCCTCTCCCCAGCCACCTGCTCCAGCTCTTCAGAGAGGATACCAAAACATTCCCAGGCCAGCTGGGAGACGTAGTTTCTCCAATGTATCCTGGGTCTGCCCCGGGGTCTCCTCCCAGTGGGACATGCCCGAAACACCTCAAGTGGGAGATGTCCAAGAGGCATCCTGATCAGATGCCCAAACCACCTCAACTGGCTCCTTTCGATGTGGAGGAGCAGCGGTTCTACTCTGAGCCTCTCCCAGATGACTGAGCTCCTCACCCTATCTCTGAGGCTGAGTCCAGCAGTCCTACAGAGAAAGCTCACTTCAGCTGCTTGTATCCGCAATCTCATTCTTTCGGTCATTAGCCAAAGCTCAAGACTATAGGTGAGGGTAGGAACGTAGATTGACTGGTAAATCGACAGCCATGGATGATCTATGATGATGATGATCCATGATGATGATGATGATCCATGGTGATCCCCCATGATCCCAGGAGCTATGTTGTCCAGGGCAATTTGCCTCTGGTAGGGTCTCCCAAGACAAACTGGTCCTAGGTGAAGGGCCAGACTAAGAGTGATCCATCAGACTCCCATGATGAATAAAAAATCAAGGATTCAGTGTGCCCTGCCCAGTATGGGGTTACTGGGGCCTCGACCTGGAGCCAGGCCTGGGGAAAGGTATCTGGTATCTGGGTTTCTGCCCATGGGACCCAGCCAGGCTCAGCCCGAAGGAGTTATGGTAAATGGTAAATGGGAAATGGCATTCACTTCTATAGTGCTTTTTCTCATCTCTAGATGACCAAAGCACTTTTATAGATCCTGCCACCCACCCATGGTCCACCCTCCAGTGGGCTCACCACCTACTGGAGGGACCATGGGGGTCCGGTGCTATGCAGATCAGGCGGCAGGCAAAGGCAGAGACCTTCGCTGTCTGATCCCAGGCTTTTGAAACTGTGGGTAATTCCTTGCCTTAAGTTAGCATAGCATGCTGACTTAGGGTCATTTAAGGGCTCATAAAGTCAGCGAGTGAGCAGTCAGCCACTTCCTGATTTCATATTGGAACAGCCTTAAACCCTCAGTCACTTAATGTGAACGCGCCTAAAGTCAATGAGTCTGCAAGGGGGGAGAATGAGATTCGACCTGTGTCTTCAACAGCAGATTCCACTGAATTTCTTCCCACTGATTGCTGATAAGTGAAAACACCTGCTGAAGAGACTGGGTAGGAGAGAAAGCCTGCAGGGTCTTGGCCCTCCATGGCACATGATTGGACACCCCGATCAACATCATCACAGAAAACATGTGAGGCCTTTACTTCTCAGATTTTTACTTCCATTTAAATAGAACCTTTGTGAAAAGGTTGTGATCTTATATTTTTCAAATTAGATTAGGCCTAGGCACTTAATAGCAAGATTAAAGCATTGCATGATATTTTAATTTACTCATATAGGACTATCATTAGGAGTATTATTATGATGACATGCCAAAACTCACTTACTGTATGCATTACTCACAGGCCTACTCGCCTTGGCTTGACTTTTCCAATTATCCAGCTGTTCCACGGCCGCTAAACATAATGTCAACTTGATTTCTATAGTTCACCGGCTGCGCAAGACTATAAGCTGTGTCTCCATACCAAGAAGTTCAAAATCTGTTTAATTTTTGGGAAGTTATTGAGGTAAAAGTGGCACTGTTTACTACTAAACCCATTCATTCTCAAGAGACTCGCTGAGTGTTTTGGGTGTACTAATATGGCGGCCAGGTGGGTTCACTCGGCTCTGTACTTGCTAATGGGCCATATGCTATCCAGTTTTTTCTGTAGGGATCAGTGGTTCCAAGGTTGTCATAGCCAGGAGCGGCACTGGGGTTAAGCTCCCAGTGCTCATAAAATGCTCCTTATGGCGTGCGTCTCGAAAAGCCTCTGACAACTAAGTCCAACTCCTAGCCTGCCCGTGTGGTTTAGTCTCTAAGCCCGGCGGAACTGCTTTTACTAATAGGAGAAGGGGCGAGGGCGGATCTCTGGCGCCTTAAAACCAGATGCTTCAGGTAGATGGTGGCTCGTCAACCTGGGAAGGTAGCCCATCTAGGGGAAGGTAAACCCTGATTTCAAACCTCTGCTGCCTTGCGGCATACCCGGTCATGGGAAAGGCTTCGGGAGTCAACCCTGAGGAAAAATCCGGAGTCGGAGCCCCTAAGGCAGTTCTATGTTGTGCTCAACATCGTTCTGGCAGCTCCTGCAACGGCGCTGGTGCCAAACTGTAGCAGCCCTGCTGTTCCTTTGGATTCATCAGTGACGTGGAGAGGGGGGACATGCTGCATGGGCAACATCTTGTCCTCCATATCTTCCTGCCCAGGCTTGAATCCTACCAACGCCCAACGCTGGAAGGTAGAACACCGGATCACTGGAGAGGACACTCCAGCTTCGCCTTTGGCGTAGACAAAACACGGGGAATGACAGTTACCGGTTATAAGCCACTGCTCAATTGGCGTAGAGCGTGGCGCCAGGGGTTGTTCCCGACGGTGGGAGGGATCATCAGATCTCACTGGACAGCTACCGCCCGCCTCAAGCTGGGCAGCCCCCAGCCAATAAGGTGTTGTCCCGCCACAGCTTGCTTTCCTCATTGGGTGCATGGGGATAAGGAGAAATCCAAACAACAGGCTGAGAACCTTCACACCAGGCAAGACAATAAAACAAAAGAGACCAACTCTAAAACTGGGAACTTGGAACGTCCGCACTATGATGACAGGACTCGCTGCTAACCTAAAGGACATCAACAACACCAGGAAGACTGCCATCATCAATAATGAGCTGAAGAGACTGGGAGTGGATATCGCCACTCTCCAGGAAACACGGTTAGCTGATGCAGGCACACTGAGAGAGAAGGACTACACGTTCTACTGGCAGGGAAAGGGCAGTGACGAACACAGGGAACACGGAGTGGGCTTCGCAGTGAAGAACACTTTGCTGAAGATGGTGGAACCGGGCAGCACTGGCTCTGCACGACTCCTCACCCTCCGCCTGAACACCACTCAAGGCCCAGTCACCCTCGTCAGTGTGTATGCCCCAACACAGACAGCCACACCAGAGGCAAAAGACGAGTTTTACGAGAATCTCGCAACAACTGTCAGGATCATCCCCAACTCTGAACAACTCATTCTCCTTGGAGACTTCAATGCCAGAGTGGGTGCTGACCACGACTCCTGGCCCTCCTGTCTTGGACCTTTTGGCGTGGGCAGAATGAACGACAACGGACAGCGGCTGCTCGAGTTCTGCACATATCACGATCTGTGCATCACAAACTCGTTCTTCAAGACCAAGCCCCAACACAAGGTTTCCTGGCAACATCCGCGCTCAAAGCACTGGCACCAGCTAGACTTGATCCTGACCAGGCGCACCTCACTGAAGAACGTGCTAATCACCCGTTCGTTCCAGAGTGCAGATTGCGACACAGACCATTCATTGGTGTGTTGCAAGGTCAAGCTGCAGCTGAAGAAATTCCATCGTGCTAGACAACCTGGAAAGGCACGGATTGACACCAGCAAGATGGCCCAACCAGAACTTGTTGAGCAGTTTGCCTCCACCTTTGAGAAGGAACTTGGTGTACCACAAGGAGGAGAATCTGCAAAGCAGAAGTGGGAAGAGCTGCGAAACACCATCTACCGCACAGCCTTGGCTACCTTTGGGAGGAAGACCTCGAAGTCACAGGACTGGTTTGATGCCAAGTTGACCGAGATGACCCCCGTCATTGAAGCCAAGCACTCAGCACTTGCTGAGTACAAGAAGTACCCAAACGAGAAGAATCTCCAGATTCTCAGGGCTGCGAGAAGCAAAGTTCAGCAGACTGCTCGGCGCTGTGCCAACGAGTACTGGACTCAGCTCAGCCAAGACATTCAAACCGCTGCCATAACAGGGAACATCCGTGGTATGTACGATGGCATCAAGAAAGCACTTGGTCCGGCTCAGAGCAAGACGGCCCCCCTCAAATCTTCCACTGGGGAGATGATCACAGAGAAGAACAAGCAGATGGAGAGATGGGTGGAACACTACTCCGACCTCTACTCTAGACAAAACACCGTGACACCGTCAGCCCTTGATGCCATCAACTGCCTGCCATCCATGGACGAACTTGACGCCGAGCCAACCATCGACGAACTCAGTAAGGCCATTGATAGCTTGGCCGCTGGCAAGGCACCCGGCAACGACGGCATACCCCCTGACCTGATCAAGCACTGCAAGACCGCCCTACTGCTGCCATTGCATGACGTCCTCTGCCAGTGCTGGAAGGAAGGTGCCGTACCACAGGGCATGAGGGACGCCAAGATCATCACCCTCTACAAAAACAAAGGGGAGAGAAGCGACTGCAACAACTACAGGGGCATTTCCCTCCTCAGCGTTGTTGGCAAAGTCTATGCACGAGTTGTTCTCATTCGTCTACAGAAGCTTGCCGAACGTGTCTACCCCGAGTCTCAGTGTGGCTTCCGCGCTGAGCGATCGACGGTAGACATGATATTCTCCATCCGCCAACTCCAGGAGAAATGCAGAGAACAGAACATGTCTCTGTACGTCGCCTTCATCGACCTCACCAAAGCGTTCGATCTGGTCAGCAGAGAGGGCCTTTTCAAGATCCTGCCAAAGATAGGATGCCCACCAAAGTTGCAAAGCCTCATCGAATCGTTTCACACCAACATGCAGGGGATAGTGCAGCACGATGGCAACGTCTCAGAGCCATTCAACATACACAGCGGAGTGAAACAGGGCTGTGTACTTGCGCCAACCCTCTTTGGGATTTTCTTTGCTATGCTCCTGAGGCATGCCTTCAGCACAGCAACAGAGGGAATCTACCTGCACACAAGATCTGATGGCAGGCTTTTCAACCTCGCCCGCCTGAAAGCCAGAACCAAAGTACGCGAGGCTCTAATCAGAGACATGCTGTTCGCAGACGACGCTGCAGTCGCAGCCCACACACAGCAGGAGCTTCAGACCCTGATGGACCGCTTCTCCCAGGCATGCAAGGACTTCGGGCTTACCATCAGCCTGAAGAAGACTAACGTCTTGGCGCAAGGCACGGAAGCACCACCAACCATCACCATCGATGACTACAAGCTGGAGGTCGTGAATCAGTTCACGTACCTGGGGTCCACGATCAGCAACAACCTCTCCCTTGATACAGGGATCAACAAGAGGATTGGAAAATCAGCCTTCACACTCGCTCGCCTCACCACACGAGTGTGGGAGAATCCCAAACTCTCTGTCAAGACGAAGATGGCAATGTACAACGCCTGCGTCATCAGCACACTGCTCTATGGGAGTGAGACGTGGACAACATACGCCCGGCAGGAAAAGAGACTGAACTCCTTCCACTTGCGCTGCATTCGCCACATCCTGGACATATCCTGGCAGGACAAAGTGCCCAACACAGAAGTTCTGTCCCGCGCCGGCCTTCCCTCCATGTTCACTCTACTCAGGCAGCGCAGGCTCCGCTGGCTAGGCCACGTTCACCGTATGGAGGATGGCAGAATCCCCAAAGACGTCCTCTATGGAGAACTGGCAACTGGCAGGAGAGACGTTGGCCGCCCACAGCTGCGCTTTAGAGACGTCTGCAAGAGAGACATGAAGGCCCTGGATATCAACACAGAGCGCTGGGAGGACCTTGCAACGGACCGCTCCAAATGGAGAGGCACCCTGACCAGACAACTCAAGGCGGGTGAAGAGAGACTGACTGCTGCAGCAGATGAAAAAAGGACCCGCAGGAAGAACCGCCACAGACCCAGCAGCACGGAGACCACCCACAAGTGTGACCTGTGTGACAGGGACTGTCATTCGCGCATCGGCCTGTTCAGCCACAGGCGGTGCTGTTCCAGCAGAGTAGACGTTTAGGATTCTCTTCCATGGTCATCATAGACCGACGGAGGCCGACGATCAGTGGTGGGCACAGGCCCATCCAGGCCGACCCACAGCTATACCAGAGGTCTGCCTACATGCAGCATATGAATTGATAGTTCAAGTATGAAACATGGTTACACTGGGAGCTTTAAATTACTCCAACTTTCTTAGTGTATTGCTGAAGAGATATACTTAAGTCAGTTCTGTAGGGGCCAGGTCACAGAGTGACAAATACTGTAAGCCTTCACATACTTGTGGCTAATTTAGAATCAGCCTATGTAGACCGTAGAAAGAAATTGGAGCACTTGGAAAAACTCATAGGTACATAGAAAACATGTAAACTAGACACAGAGAGGCTCTGATTAACTATGAGGTTCAAAGCCAGAGCATTATATTGGTGAAGCAATGGTGCTACCCATTGTTTTCAGTATATAACTATGAACTAACAAGATAAGCCAGATTTACAGTAGTTGTGTGGTATGAAGTTCAGGTGTCCATAATGCCTACAGCAACTATAACAGTACCACCATCAAATATGCTTTTTCATTTGAAATCCAACATTCGGCATTGATTAAGAAGCAATACTCCCAATGAGCTTCTGCCTGAAGGGATTCATTGCTCTTTTGTTAGAGTGCCATCCTCTTTTTTTGAATTGTAAGATTATCAGAGAAGATTTGCAAAAATGGAGGGAAAACAGAGCTTGGACAGGCTAAATGGGGACAAGAGAATTAGGTAACAAGTTCAAAAAAAAGTGGAGCTGAGTGCAAGGCCCAGACAGCTGAGGAAGAAAAGAATCCAAAGATGATAATGTCACTAAAATAAAAACCACCTGTCAATATAAATTACTGAAAGAAATCCAAAAATCTTCCCTATAGCCTGGGACTGATCATTGTGTGTCTGGATGGATTAAACATGCTCTTCAAAATCAGATTCAGATTAAACTCTTGCACTCAGACACACAGCAGAAATGAGAAACTGAACTGAAACCACACAAATGCTCATAAAAATGCTAGAAGAAGCAGCACTTCATGCACTAAACATATAGCATTCTATTTTTTTCATTTCTCAACAAATGGAAACAGGCTTCATCACACTTAAAATTTCATTTTAGGGTCTTATTTATTACCTTTTTTGTGAATTAATTTCATCATCATCAACATATATCTTTCTGATGAACAAAAAAATAATTTGTGTTGTTTTACATGAGATCTAGAAAGCCAGTCTGTGAGCTTTCCCAGAAAATACTGTTTCAGACCTCCTCAGAGTTATTCATGAGTCCCTAATCTGATTGGGTGAAAGCACTGCAATTGACACATGTGGCAAAGCCAAATACAAGTGAGAAGGCGTAACCTACAGGAGGGCTAAAATCTGACTGTTCACAGAGCACTATATAAAGTAAGTAAAGTAAAGTAAATTGCTAAAAGTAAATAAAGTTACGTAAAGTAAATTAAAAGTAAATCTAAGTAAAGTAAATGAGGAAATGAGAAGTGCCAAATTTGACCAGATAAAGAACATAATGAAGATCTACTGCCTATAAACTCAAAATCTAATGCTACCGTGATTGTGGAGAGTCTAAACTATAATTCAGCATATATATTCATGTAGCACAAGCCTCAGGAGGACACACAAGCACAGTGAATTAGCTCACAGGAGCTGAGGAGCCGGGAGACTCCCAGTTGGCCGACTCTGTGGGTCCATACCCCAGATACAAAAAATGAGGGCTGCCGGTGCCTTGCCAGTTGCACGTTGCACATTTTAAATTTCTCAGAGGGAGTCATCCCAAAGGGATTAATAAAGTTAAGTCTAAGTCTAAGTCTAAGTGTTGTGAGACTGCATATAATATATATTCTGGCATTTTCTTGCCACAGTCATGGTGTTATTAGATTTGAAATGTTTGGATATTTTACAACATCGTTGGATAGGATATGTGGTATACTTTGTGGGGAACCTAAACATTACATTCTCCACTCAGACTGAATGGCACAGGAGGAGATGCTAAAAGACGGTTAGACGGATATGCAGAGCAGACTGTGGTTTTCTCCATAGTACCACATGAGAATGCGCCTTCTCCACCGGACTGAATGATAATATGCATTCTCCATCAGACTGCATAATAATGTGCTGACAGGCTGGGTGACAAAGGGGATCATAATTGAATTATTATGATGTGAACCCCCCAGGTCGCTAGGCAGGATATAAGGTATAAGAGATGCCAGCGACCTGGGTCAGGCTTCTTGTTGACTGATGGATAGAGAGAGAGTAAAGTCTACTCTGATCCAGCTCACTGACTCGTCTGCTCATTTCTCTCTCTACACTGGTGACCTTTGACGTATAATGGAACTCAAGGCAAACACCCCGGAGACGACCCAGACTGGAGGCGCCAGCACCTTGTGCGCCGTTTCGGTCAAGCTCCCAGACTTTTGGCTACATGACCCAAAGTCTTGGTTCCTCCACACTGGGGCCCAGTTTGTGCTCCGTGGAGTGACGGCGGATGACACCAAGTACTATAACGTGGTGGCAGACTGCCTCTCATGTGCATTAGTTTTCCCAGTCTACGTAGGGATAGATTACACGGATATGGCCGACGAGCAGATTGGTGGTACGGACTTTTGCGCACTCCAGTCTGGACCAAAAGGGGTAAGGCTGGAGAGCAGAGTATTGCAAGACACCCCCCCCCCCAATCTGTGACGTCTCCACAGGCCGCCCACGCCCGGTGGTCCCACCCGCTTGGTGCCGCTGCATTTTCGAGTTGGTTCACTCCCTGGCGCACCTGGGAGTGCGCGCGTCAGTTTATTTATTTATTTAGTGAATGCAAAGTCCTTAAGCCAAGCAGTTGCCTCCTGGTTTGCTGTATGGAGGGTGTGTAATCCTCCTTCCAGTCTTTGGAGCGGGCAAGCCTCTATGATGTGTTCCATAGTTTGCTCCTCTCCACATGCGCACAGTGGGCTAGGGCTACTGCCCCATCTGTGAAGGCTGGCCAAGCAGGGGCCATGTCCAGTCCTGAAGCGATTGAGTGTAGACCACTGTCTCCTTGGGAGGTTGGTGCCCGGGACCTGTTGGTTGGGGTTTATCACCAGCTGTTTGTTTGGGACCTCCTTGGTCTCCCATTCCTCTTGCCAAGCTGTCTGGATGGTAAAGTCAGCTGGGGGAGGGTTTTTCCAAATCGGCCGTCTGGATGAAAGTCGGGCAGTGGGTGGGGTGTAGATATCTGCATGGATTGGTAAGTGAGGAAAATCTTTAACTTTTTGGAGCATCCTTTGAGTTAATGCTGCTCGCCGGATGTGTGGAGGGGCTATGTTTGACAGTACAGAGAGCCAGGGGAGTGGTGTTGAGCGGATTGTTCCAGTTATAGTTCTCATGGTTGAGTTGAGCTGGGTGTCTACATGATGTGTGTAAGATGACCTGGACCAGACAGGGGCACAATATTCTGCTACAGAGTATGAAAGGGCCAGTGCTGAGGTGCGCAGGGTGGAGACTGCCGCCCCCCATTTTGCACCAGCGAGCTTGCAGAGCAGGTTGTTTCGTACTTTCACCTTAGCAGCCGTCCCCTTTAGATGTTCCTTGAAGGATAAGGTCCTATCAAGGGTCACTCCAAGATAAGTTGGATTTGGGGCATGCTTAAGCTTGAGTCCGCTCAGGTGGATGTTTAGTTCTCTGGCAGCTTTTGCATTGTGGAGATGAAATACACTGGAGACGGTTTTTGCTGGGCTTGGTTGTAGGCGCCAGATTTTGCAGAACTGGTCCAGTTTAGCAAGATCTTCCGTGAGCACCCGTTCCAGTGGTTCAAAGTTTGGTGCTTGGAATGCCAAACAGATGTCGTCTGCATAGATGAATTTGCGGGATTTTGTAGTAGGCAGGTCGTTTATGTAGAGGTTGAACAGAGTTGGAGCTAGAACTGAGCCTTGTGGGAGTCCGTTTTTCTGCATTCTCCATGCACTTGTGTTCTGACTGAGGTGGACTCTGAACCTTCGGTTGGTCAGCAGGGTTTTTATAATTGCTGTTGCCCAAGCAGGGATCGCCTTTATAAGTTTCAGGAGGAGGCCTTTGTGCCAGACCGTATCATAGGCGGCTGTAAGATCGAGAAACACAGCCCCTGTCTTCAGTCTGCTCTCGAAGCCATTTTCAATGAAGGTGGTTAGGGCCAGTACTTGTTCTCCTGTACTGCGGTCCTTGCGGAAACCTGCTTGATCCACACTTAGAATATCCTCTATTTCTGGGGAAATGCGTTGCAGTATTAGGCGCTCCATGATTTTGTAAGGAACGCTGAGTAGGGAGATTGGGCGGTAGCTTGCTGGTAGTTTGTGGTCTTTGCCAGGTTTTGGGATGGCAATGACCTTTGCTGCCCGCCATTTCTTTGGGATCGAGTTCGTTTGTGTGATCCTTGTGTAGAATTGTGTCAACCAGGTTAGGGCTCGGGGGCCAAGATTTTTCATGAATTCTGGGAAGATGTTATCGTATCCTGCTGCCTTTCCACATTTCAGGCCCTGTAGGACTTTCTCCAGTTCAGCAGCCTCGAAGGGTTCAGGGTTCGTTTCCTCTACAGGCATTTTTTGGTGTTTTTTTAGCTCAGTTGTAACTGCTCTTCTGGTGTCTTTGTCTTGGGGTGCTTTGGCGATAGTCAGTAGGTGGAATGCAACTTGGTTGGGTGTGACGGATGCTCGGCTTTGGCTAGGGGGCTTCTGTGCAGCTCCTAGGCGACGGATGAGGCTCCAACATTTCCTGCTAGAGTGGGTAAAGCTCCGGTCAGCAACTGTCTCCTCCCATTTCTTTCGCCGGGCTGTATTTAGCGATTCAATGAGATGGTCTGCTATCTCTGGGTCCCCTGATGTTTGATAGGATTGTAGGAGGGCAGCACTTTCTCCGTCCAAACATGGGACATAGAGGGGTCGGTAGCCTCGTGGGATTGCTGTATGGGCAGCCTTGAAGATTGCGCTGCAGAAGCGGTTGTATGCTTCATCTACAGTGATGGTGTGGAGTGGGATGGTAACAACGCTCCGGTCCAGAGTTTCACTGAATTTCTTCCAGTTGGCTTTGCGGAAGTTCCAGCGCATCTTCCTTGGGCTGTATATGACTGGAAGTTGTAGGCCAATGTGTACAAGCAGGGGCCGGTGTTGGCTGTGTGGAAAATCATCAAGAATGAGGATCTGTGTAGGATATGGCTCCCCATTCAAAGAGCTGACCCAACACAGGTCAGGAGAATAGTCCTTCTTCCACCTAGCAGAGTGGAAGGTTCCTCTTTGTTTGGGGTCGTATATCAAAGCGAGGTCATTTCTGGATGCCCAGTCTGAAAGTGCCTCCCCATCACTGTCCACTGCTGGGTACCCCCAGTCAGGGTGATGGCTGTTAAAGTCCCCCACATAGATGGCAGGGTGGGGTAGGGTGGGTAAGACCTGCAGATCCCAGTTGGCATTAGGGGGCTTGTACACATTGACAATATGGAAGCCACCAATGATTATGGTGTCTGAGAAATGTGTTGTTATCAGGTGATTTGCTTCAACTATGTCAGAACGCACATAGGTGGCACGTCCATGTTTAGCATGTAGAACATAGCACAGGAGGTCAAACCCTTTGATGGTGAAGCGGCCAGCTTCCTCTGTGCCAATATGAGTCTCTTGGAGGCAGATTACATCAATTGAATGTTGGAAGGCGAGGACTTCAATAAGGCTTCGCTTGGCTGCAGATAGGCCTTCAACGTTTAGTTGTAATATGCGAAGGGCAGATCCTACCACAAAGTGCTCTTGGGGCTGTTTGCTTTCGGCTTTAGGACTGTGACTAGGATTCTTCTTTGACTTGGCACAGAGGCGTCGTCTCTTCGAATTTAGTCTGCTGGTAGGATCATTAGCTTCCCCAGGCGAGCCCGGGTACTGGCGGAGGGCGCGACGAGAACGCTGATCCATTGCCCCCAGGCAATGGATCAGCGTCAGTCAAAACGGTGGGAGCAAAGTTCGTCTGGCCGAGCCTGTGCAAACAGGTGAAACAGTGGGCCACAGCCTGCGTAGCGTGCCAACGAGCCAAGGTGCACAGGCACTCAAAGGCCCCCCTTGAGCCATTCCATGTCCAGGCTAAGGGGTTCGACCACATTCATGTGGACCTCGTGGGCCCCCTCCCGCCATCGCAGGGGTTCATGCACTTCCTGACAGTGGTGGACCACACCACCCGCTGGCCTGAAGCAGTGCCGCTAGCTTCCACCACGTCCGCAGAAGTTGCACGTGCTTTTTTGGCAACATGGATGGCACGCTTTGGCGCCCCTTCGGATATCACGTCCGACTGGGGCCCGCAGTTCATTTCCGACCTCTGGTCCACGATTGCCCGGAGCCTGGGCGTCACCATTCATTGCACGACTGTGTACAACCCCCCGGCCAATGGGTTATGCGAGTGTTTCCATAGGTGACTTAAAGCAGCGCTCAGGGCTTCGCTTACGGATGCAAATTGGGTGGACTGGTTGCTGTGGGTTCTGTCAGGGTTGCGTTCAGCACCGAAGGAGGATTTGGCTGCTTCCCCATCAGAACTTGTTTTTTCCCAGCCGCTGCGGCTCCCTGGTGAATTTTTGCCTGACAACCCCACGCCGAACACCGATCCATCCCCGCCTTCACTACATAGCGCAGAGGCAGGGACGGTACTTGGCCCGGTCCACCACTGTTTTCTCTGCGCTTTTGTGCCAAGGACCTTGAAGGACGCGTCGTTTGGGTTTGCCAGGCACGATGCCCACCGGACCCCGTTGCGCCTGCCCTACGATGGCCCGTTCAGAGTGTTGGAACCTGGGGATAAACATTAGACTTGGGGGGACGCAGAGAAACAATCTGCATAGACAGGCTTAAGCCCGCCTTTGTTTTAGCAGATGAGCAGGTGGTGTTGGCCTGAGCTCCTCGGTGTGGACGACCTCCACTGAGAACTCCCCAGGTAAATGACTTGTCAGCTCAGTCACAATGGCATGGTGAAGATGTGTTTCCCCCCCCATTGTTCCCCCACAGATGAACGCGCCTCCAGGAGTGCCTCACCGGCACAGCAGCGCCTTTGAACCAGCGACCCCCCGTTACAGCCGCTACGGACATCGGCTGAAACCCACAGGACATGAGGGTTAAGGCCCAGTCTGAGTTTTTTTTTTTGGGGGGGGGGGCGCTAGACATAACATTCTCCACTCAGACTGAATGGCATAGGAGGAGACGCTAAATGATGGTTAGACGGATATGCAGAGCAGACTGTGGTTTTCTCCATAGCACCGCATGAGAATGTGCCTTCTCCAGCGGACTGAATGATAATACACATTCTCCACCAGACTGTATAATAATGTGGCGACAGGCTGGGTGACATATCGTCGGCCTCCGTCGGTCTATGATGACCATGGAAGAGAATCCTAAACGTCTACTCTGCTGGAACAGCACCGCCTGTGGCTGAACAGGCCGATGCGCGAATGACAGTCCCTGTCACACAGGTCACACTTGTGGGTGGTCTCCGTGCTGCTGGGTCTGTGGCGGTTCTTCCTGCGGGTCCTTTTTTCATCTGCTGCAGCAGTCAGTCTCTCTTCACCCGCCTTGAGCTGTCTGGTCAGGGTGCCTCTCCATTTGGAGCGGTCCGTTGCAAGGTCCTCCCAGCGCTCTGTGTTGATATCCAGGGCCTTCATGTCTCTCTTGCAGACGTCTCTAAAGCGCAGCTGTGGGCGGCCAACGTCTCTCCTGCCAGTTGCCAGTTCTCCATAGAGGACGTCTTTGGGGATTCTGCCATCCTCCATACGGTGAACGTGGCCTAGCCAGCGGAGCCTGCGCTGCCTGAGTAGAGTGAACATGGAGGGAAGGCCGGCGCGGGACAGAACTTCTGTGTTGGGCACTTTGTCCTGCCAGCATATGTCCAGGATATGGCGAATGCAGCGCAAGTGGAAGGAGTTCAGTCTCTTTTCCTGCCGGGCGTATGTTGTCCACGTCTCACTCCCATAGAGCAGTGTGCTGATGACGCAGGCAGTGTACACTGCCATTTTTGTCTTGACAGAGAGTTTGGGATTCTCCCACACTCGTGTGGTGAGGCGAGCAAGTGTGAAGGCTGATTTTCCAATCCTCTTGTTGATCTCTGTATCAAGGGAGAGGTTGTTGCTGATCGTGGACCCCAGGTACGTGAACTGATTCACGACCTCCAGCTTGTAGTCATCAATGGTGATGGTTGGTGGTGCTTCCGTGCCTTGCGCCAAGACGTTAGTCTTCTTCAGGCTGATGGTAAGCCCGAAGTCCTTGCATGCCTGGGAGAAGCGGTCCATCAGGGTCTGAAGCTCCTGCTGTGTGTGGGTTGCGACTGCAGCGTCGTCTGCGAACAGCATGTCTCTGATTAGAGCCTCGCGTACTTTGGTTCTGGCTTTCAGGCGGGCGAGGTTGAAAAGCCTGCCGTCAGATCTTGTGTGCAGGTAGATTCCCTCTGTTGCTGTGCTGAAGGCATGCCTCAGGAGCATAGCAAAGAAAATCCCAAAGAGGGTTGGCGCAAGTACACAGCCCTGTTTCACTCCGCTGCATATGTTGAATGGCTCTGAGACGTTGCCATCGTGCTGCACTATCCCCTGCATGTTGGTGTGAAATGATTCGATGAGGCTTTGCAACTTTGGTGGGCATCCTATCTTTGGCAGGATCTTGAAAAGGCCCTCTCTGCTGACCAGATCGAACGCTTTGGTGAGGTCGATGAAGGAGACGTACAGAGGCATGTTCTGTTCTCTGCATTTCTTCTGGAGTTGGCGGATGGAGAATATCATGTCTACCGTCGATCGCTCAGCGCGGAAGCCACACTGAGACTCCGGGTAGACACGTTCGGCAAGCTTCTGTAGACGAACGAGAACAACTCGTGCGTAGACTTTGCCAACAACGCTGAGGAGGGAAATGCCCCTGTAGTTGTTGCAGTCGCTTCTCTCCCCTTTGTTTTTGTAGAGGGTGATGATCTTGGTGTCCCTCATGTCCTGTGGTACGGCACCTTCCTTCCAGCACTGGCAGAGGACGTCATGCAATGGCAGCAGTAGGGCGGTCTTGCAGTGCTTGATCAGGTCAGGGGGTATGCCGTCGTTGCCGGGTGCCTTGCCAGCGGCCAAGCTATCAATGGCCTTACTGAGTTCGTCGATGGTTGGCTCGGCGTCAAGTTCGTCCATGGATGGCAGGCAGTCGATGGCATCAAGGGCTGACGGTGTCACGGTGTTCTGTCTAGAGTAGAGGTCGGAGTAGTGTTCCACCCATCTCTCCATCTGCTTGTTCTTCTCTGTGATCATCTCCCCAGTGGAAGATTTGAGGGGGGCCGTCTTGCTCTGAGCCGGACCAAGTGCTTTCTTGATGCCATCGTACATACCACGGATGTTCCCTGTTATGGCAGCGGTTTGAATGTCTTGGCTGAGCTGAGTCCAGTACTCGTTGGCACAGCGCCGAGCAGTCTGCTGAACTTTGCTTCTCGCAGCCCTGAGAATCTGGAGATTCTTCTCGTTTGGGTACTTCTTGTACTCAGCAAGTGCTGAGCGCTTGGCTTCAATGACGGGGGTCATCTCGGTCAACTTGGCATCAAACCAGTCCTGTGACTTCGAGGTCTTCCTCCCAAAGGTAGCCAAGGCTGTGCGGTAGATGGTGTTTCGCAGCTCTTCCCACTTCTGCTTTGCAGATTCTCCTCCTTGTGGTACACCAAGTTCCTTCTCAAAGGTGGAGGCAAACTGCTCAACAAGTTCTGGTTGGGCCATCTTGCTGGTGTCAATCCGTGCCTTTCCAGGTTGTCTAGCATGATGGAATTTCTTCAGCTGCAGCTTGATCTTGCAACACACCAATGACTGGTCTGTGTCGCAATCTGCACTCTGGAACGAACGGGTGATTAGCACGTTCTTCAGTGAGGTGCGCCTGGTCAGGATCAAGTCTAGCTGGTGCCAGTGCTTTGAGCGCGGATGTTGCCAGGAAACCTTGTGTTGGGGCTTGGTCTTGAAGAACGAGTTTGTGATGCACAGATCGTGATATGTGCAGAACTTGAGCAGCCGCTGTCCGTTGTCGTTCATTCTGCCCACGCCAAAAGGTCCAAGACAGGAGGGCCAGGAGTCGTGGTCAGCACCCACTCTGGCATTGAAGTCTCCAAGGAGAATGAGTTGTTCAGAGTTGGGGATGATCCTGACAGTTGTTGCGAGATTCTCGTAGAACTCGTCTTTTGCCTCTGGTGTGGCTGTCTGTGTTGGGGCATACACACTGACGAGGGTGACTGGGCCTTGAGTGGTGTTCAGGCGGAGGGTGAGGAGTCGTGCAGAGCCAGTGCTGCCCGGTTCCACCATCTTCAGCAAAGTGTTCTTCACTGCGAAGCCCACTCCGTGTTCCCTGTGTTCGTCACTGCCCTTTCCCTGCCAGTAGAACGTGTAGTCCTTCTCTCTCAGTGTGCCTGCATCAGCTAACCGTGTTTCCTGGAGAGTGGCGATATCCACTCCCAGTCTCTTCAGCTCATTATTGATGATGGCAGTCTTCCTGGTGTCGTTGATGTCCTTGAGGTTAGCAGCGAGTCCTGTCATCATAGTGCGGACGTTCCAAGTTCCCAGTTTTAGAGTTGGTCTCTTTTGTTTTATTGTCTTGCCTGGTGCGAAGGTTCTCAGCCTGCTGTTTGGATTTCTCCTTATCCCCATGCATCCAATGAGGAAAGCAAGCTGTGGCGGGACAACACCTTATTGGCTGGGGGCTGCCCAGCTTGAGGCGGGCGGTAGCTGTCCAGTGAGATCTGATGATCCCTCCCACCATCGGGAACAACCCCTGGCGCCACGCTCTACGCCAATTGAGCAGTGGCTTATAACCGGTAACTGTCATTCCCCGTGTTTTGTCTACGCCAAAGGCGAAGCTGGAGTGTCCTCTCCAGTGATCCGGTGTTCTACCTTCCAGCGTTGGGCGTTGGTAGGATTCAAGCCTGGGCAGGAAGATATGGAGGACAAGATGTTGCCCATGCAGCATGTCCCCCCTCTCCACGGCACTGATGAATCCAAAGGAACAGCAGGGCTGCTACAGTTTGTCACCAGCGCCGTTGCAGGAGCTGCCAGAACGATGTTGAGCACAACATAGAACTGCCTTAGGGGCTCCGACTCCGGATTTTTCCTCAGGGTTGACTCCCGAAGCCTTTCCCGTGACCGGGTATGCCGCAAGGCAGCAGAGGTTTGAAATCAGGGTTTACCTTCCCCTAGATGGGCTACCTTTCCAGGTTGACGAGCCACCATCTACCCGAAGCATCTGGTTTTAAGGCGCCAGAGATCCGCCCTCGCCCCTTCTCCTATTAGTAAAAGCAGTTCCGCCGGGCTTAGAGACTAAACCACATGGGCAGGCTAGGAGTTGGACTTAGTTGTCAGAGGCTTTTCGAGACGCACGTCATAAGGAGCATTTTATGAGCACTGGGAGCTTAACCCCAGTGCCGCTCCTGGCTATGACAACCTTGGAACCAGCTGGGTGACAAAGGGGACTGTAATTGAATTATTGTGATGTGAACCCCCCAGGTCACTAGGCAGGATGTAAGGTATAAAAGAGAGATGCCAGCGACCTGGGTCAGGCTTCTTGTTGACTGATGGATAGAGAGAGAATAAAGTCTACTCTGATCCAGCTCACTGCCTCGCCTGCTCATTTCTCTCTCTACAACTTAAGCTTTTTGATGAAATGTAAATTTTACTTACCATGGTTTTGGAATGAATCTGTAGTGAAATGACCAGAACAGATTAATATATTTGGGTTGAAATCCTCTGGAATGTCTGTAAAAATAAATTTTTGCCACTTTAATAAAGAATATAAACAAAACAAGTCATTGTCTAAAATGGTCTACAAAAAAACTTTTGTCTTACAGTTTTGTGTCAAAATCTTTTCACTTTTTCTCCTCCTTCAAACACCAGGATCTGTTAATGGGCCCACCTGTTATTTATGAAATAAGCGAGCCGTGAGCCATCTTGTGCCGAACAACCAACTTCCCTTTATCACAGAAATATATATTATATTATATAATATATATTATATTAGTACTAATATATATTATATTAGTACAGCGGCCACAGCCCGCCTGACGTCATCCCGTCTGATGCCCGGCGCCGGCAACGGGAAGCCCCAGAGCTCAAACCCTCCCAAAGTCACATATCCCCCCCCACCCATAAAATGTAGAATAACATATAACTTTTGCAAATCACCCCCCCCCAAAAAAATAAAAAAATAAAAAAAATTAGCATTTCAAATACCCATAAACAAGAACACAAATTTTATAATATTAACATTTTCAATTAACGAACACCCTCAGCTAACTGGACACTTGGGTTGACTACCAAGATACCCACGTGTTGAGGTGGATTATTCTGCCACCTATTAACCAACACATTCTGGCTATCCTAACCCCACGATAAAGTCTCTCAGATGACTCGGTCTCTAACGGACCCTCGCCGAGAGCCTCACTGGTTGAGGTCCTGCTGCTGACCCCGCCGGCTGGTCTCGTGTGTCCTCCAGCGCCGCGTCAGCGAATTCCCAGCTGGTGTCCGTCTCGCCTGTTGGTGCGCTCAGATCCTGGGCTGGCAATGATTTCCTGAGCCGGCTAGTATGGCACTGTGACCCGTCCGAGAGGCAAAACATGTCGACCCAGCTGCTCCATGATCTGCAGTGGTCCTGTCCAGAACGACTGCAGCTTGTGTGTGCAGTTAGGGTGCCATTAGACCGAGTCCCTGCAGCGCTGCTTCGCCCTAACTGCCCCCAGATGGCCCTCATGAAGCATGGCCAAAACGCAGGCTCTCAGTGACTCCGGAACCACTGTGCAATGTCCTCTTGCCATGCATACGTCGTTCCAGCAAGTCAGTTTATCCCTAACCCTGTGAAAAGGTGGCAGCTCACCCTGCATCTTCATGGGCCACCCCCCGATAAACAAATGAAGTTGGGACAGCGTTGTGTCCTTTTCCGACTCTGCCTGGAGTTCCTGGAGAGACATGGTATCCCGAAGGGAGTTGTGTAAACCATTGATCAGGTCCGCTTCCAGGGGGTCACAGTCAGTAGTTTGTTCATTGTTGGGTGTGGCACGGGACAGGAGGTCCGCCATGATATTCTCTCTGCCCGAGGTGAACTGGGTAGTAAAGTTGTAGGCCCGCAGCCTCTCCGTCCACCTGTGTTGCCGCAGTGGTTTGTGGCCTGATCCAGTCGTTTCCAGCAGAGTTGTCAGTGCCCTGTGATCCGTCCGCAGCATGAAGTGTCATCTATAGAGGTAGATGTGCCATTGTTCCCATGGCCACACACACGTGAGTGCTTCCCTTTCACCTACTGCATACCTTTGTTCCGCCGATGTGAGGGATCTCGAAGTGAACGCTACCAGGCGTTCCGTCCCGTTCTGGAGTTGGGACATGACCGCCCCCACCGCTGAGTCAGATGCGTCACAAGTTACAAAAGTGGGGCATCGGGGGTCAAAATGAGCTAACACCAGCGGGGAGGTGAGCTGTGCCTTTAGTTTAGCGATGGCAGCTGAACAGGCTGGGGTCCACTCCCACGGTGCATTCTGTTTCAGTAAGGCGCGGAGGGGCTCTATTGTTTCCAAATAATGAGGGATAAAGCATCCATAGAAATGTGCCATGCCCTGGAACGACGAAATTTGAGCGGGTGTCGTGGGGTCTGGGAGTTGTAGGACCGCCTCCACATTCAAATGCAGGGGGCTCAGGCCCTCAGCGAACAGGCGAAACCCCACAAACGCGATGGTTTTGGCTGTGAAAAATGCACTTTTCTTCATTCAGCGTCGCCCCTTGATCCAACAGCACCTCCATCACTTGTCTTGGGCATTCGTCGTGGGCAGCCCGTGACACGCCATGCACCACAATGTCATCCAGGCACACTACCACACCCTTGAGGCCTGCCAGAATCGTGGTCATGATTTTTTAGAAACAGCCTGGTGCTGAGCTGAGGCCAAAAGGCATGCAAGTATACCTGAAAATGCCCATATGGGTAACAAACGCTGTCAGGTCACGACTGGCCAAGTGGAGAGGCACTTGTAGGTAGCCCTGACAGAGATTCATCTTCAAGAAAACTCTGGAACCACTGAATGTCGCGGTGAGCTCTTCCATTGTGGGCAGGGGGTATTTATCCAGAATAATCGCTTTGTTGATCATTCTGAGGTCGATCCATGGCCGTATGCTGCCCGATTTCTTCTTAGCCACCACGATATTTGAGATCCACGGCGAGGTGTCCACCTTCTCAATGATGCCTGCGCTCAGAAGTTTATTCAGTTCTGCTGTGACGTCGTCCTGCAGTGCGAGGGGTAACTGACTAAGGGGATGGATCTTGGGCGTCACCTTTGGGTCAATGAGTGGTTGATGGTTGAAAGTGGCTATGCATCCCAAGCCTGCGAACAGTGCCAGCCAGCAAAAGTGCCAGGCTGGTGAGATGGTCAGCACCGCCAAGCTCGTCGGGTCCGTAATAGAGACTCTCAACTCACCCAAAAATTAACTGCTTAATAAGTCAGCCCCATGGTGCGAAACCTGAAAGATGAACGCTGGAATCGTCTTTGGCCCACATGATACTGAAAAACTGACTGTTTCCGCCATGCCAATTTTCACGTCCATAACCAAACATGTTGTCAGCCCTCGCTACAATTGTCTTTTTGGGGAAAAGTCTCCTTACCCTAGACATGCTCAATATGGACTGTGCAGCACCCAAATCCACCATGAGCGGTATGTCGACTCCATCTAGCTGTACCATGTACCACTTCAGCGGCCAGTTCTCGGCGCCTGCTACGCACACTGTGGCTACGTCCGTGGGTCCTGTGTCAGTTCCCTCGTGGGCGGCGGGGCAAACCCTAGCCAGGTGGTTAGCCTGCTCACAAAGATAGCATCTCTTTCCTCTAGCGGGGCAAACGGACGAGCTCGTTTGGTGATGGGTGGAACCACAGCCATTACACGGTCTCCAGATTCCCGCTCCTGCCCATGCCACTGTCCGCCTCTGCTTGGAAGTCCGTCCCAAATAGCTGGCTGCATCACTATTGGCCTGGCGTTGTGGGTTAGCCTGGGGCGCTAGCTGTTCATTATCCATTAGCTATCTTGCTAACTGAGTGGTGGCTTCCATTTTGCTAGCCATCTGCAACACCTGGCCTAGCATGAAACTGTCCTTTGCTAGCAGTAGCTTTTCCCTTAACCACTCGTTGTTCATGCTATACGCTAGCTTGTCTCGAATTAGCTCCTCTTCCAAAGGCCCAAAGGCACACATGCTCGCCAAATTGCGGAGCTCCATAACATAATGCTGCCTGGACTCACCCTCCTCTTGGTAGCGGTCAAAAAATCTGCATCGTCGTGTTGTGACATTGCAGTTGTCGCCATAAAACTCGTCCATTAATCTCAAACAATTGTCCAGAGAGTCTGTACTGCCCAGAGTGCGGAACACTTGCTGTCCTTCCTCGCCTAGACAATGAATGAGGACGCTCTTCCGTCTCTCTTCATCAGCGTCATCCAGGCTGGCTGCCAATAAAGTTGTTAAATAAACCCAGCCAGTAGTGCTATGGTCTGAGAGGCACACCTGGAGACTCCAAGAACAGAGGTGGTGGTCCTGTGCATGCTTCCGTGATTTTACCTCTCGTCACCAAATGTTATGTATGAAATAAATGAGCCGTGAGCCATCTTGTGCTGGACAACCAACTGCCCTTTATTACAGAAATATGGATATTAGTACAGTGGCCTCAGCCCACTTGACATCATCCTGTCTGACGCCCGACGCCGGCTACAGCAAGCCCCAGAGCTTGCAGAAAGACCCCAGCAATTAGGCGATTCCCTGTGAGCAAGCACTTGGTGACGGTGGAGAGGAAAAACTCCCTTTTTACGGGAAGAAACCTCCAGCAGAACCAGGCTCAGGGAGGGGCAGTCATCTGCTGCAACTGGCTGGGAGGTGAGGGGACAATGCACTTGAAGGACATGCCCAGTTGTATGCATGGTGGCCCAGGATAATGACTGAATCTGCATCGGTTCTCAAAAAGGAGTTTAATAGTAAAACCATCTTAATTTGTGTCAAGTTTTCAAAGTAGCTGTCTAAAAATGCTAACTGGCCCTGGAGACTAACTTCAGTTAGGCCAGATACACTGCAGACCTGTTATAGTGACGTTACCAAAAACAGTCTGTCTAAACTTGCATCTTTTTCAAGGGAGATTAACTGAAATTTGATGATGATGATGATGATGATGCATCGGTTTTATATAGCGCTTTATCATATATACTCAAAGACGCTTTACAAATAGGTACATTATTCATTCACTCCAGACAGGCAATGGTAGTGGCAAGCTACTACTGTAGCCACAGCTGCCCTGGGGCAGGCTGACGGAAACGTGGCAGCCAATCTGCGCCAACGGCCTTTCCGGCCACCACCAAACATTTTATACATTTATACACATTCATACCCAGTGTTATGGGCACTGGAGGCAATGCGGGTGAAGTGTCTTGCCCAGGGACACAACGGCAGGATATCTGGGGAGAGCGGGATTCAAACCGCCAACCATCGGGTTATTAGACAACCTGCTCTACCTCCTGAGCCACTGCCGCCCCAATTTCACAGCAAAAAACACAGACATGACATATTTGAAGGATTTCTCTCTTGATATGCCTTGTAAGTCATAAGAAATATGTTACAGACATTTTAAAACTTGATTTTTGGCAGAATGTCACTTTAACGAATTTACTTACAGGTTGTGAGTCTGAAGCATGGGTCAACAGTGTGTGGAGACAGCTGCATCACTACGAAGTAGCTTCTCAGTAAAACCCAAACTTTGTTTTGGTCAAGCCCTTGGTGTTAAAGTTAGTTCAAACGCTAACAGGCCACTCAGATGACTGGAGCTCTGAGTTTGTGACAACTAAGTGTTCTGGGGTGGACAGGTGATGATATTCACATTTTTCTTGGGCATAAACTGGATCAAAATCACAGACAATAATACACTGATGGGAGAGTAACTGAAGGCAGGGCTTTCTTTTAATGATGTTGCAAATAAGCCCGGAAAACTGATAGTAGGTCCCATCAGAGACTAGATAAAGATTCAATGAAGATTCAATGATAAATAAAGATACAATGAGTTTTAATATTTTTACAGTAAACATATGACCCATTGATGCAGTTTAGAAGGTTAGAACCCATTAAAACACCATAGCATAGTTAATGGGACCTTTAAGAGAAATGCCAGATAATCCAGTCCATGTCAAGCACAAAGCAGAACCACAAGCCATGTGAACGCTCTAATAAAAACCACAACTACCCACCACCTTATTAGGCTGCAGCTGAACAAGAGTATGATCTTCTTTGCAGGGAATCTGTAGGCCTCATAAATGAATCAGATTTAAAAACCTACTGACATAAAGCAAAGCAGAATGCTGTTGTATTGTTCAAACAATGTGCTCACTGTCTTTTACAGCCAAACCGAACACCTGGATTCATCAAAGCAATTGCAATTGCAGCAGATCTAGTGGTATACAAATGAGAAGGCCTGCTAGGCTTCTTTTCACACCTTGAATCCCACATGGAGCCCATACTACCCTGATTGAACATACACACGGTGCTGAGCATGTTACACTATAAACTCGTAACTATCAAAGCCTCCCGTTTCTTGGACTTTTTCCTGCCTTTGTTGCCAACTCTTTCTGATGTTCAGGAAATGAACCATTTGGACCACAGGTGAGTGTGTACTGCTCAGCCTTAGAGGCCATAAGAAGGCAGGCTGTTAGCTGGGAAATGTGACAAAATGAACAGCAACACTCATCGCCCACCTAGTGCAATGGTCAAAATTATTAACAGTCAAAACAGATTGTAAGAAATGGAAAGGAGTTTACCTCTCAGATAATTCTTTTGATAAGAGAGGATATTTCTTCAGTGATTTACACACTATTATCGTGGATAGGGTCACAACAGATTCTTTCTCTTTGGCACGATTTACATACCATCTGCATACAAGCTTTGTGCACTGATCCACACTGTGGATTCTTTGTTTCATAAATGAGCTCTGACATGTCTTTATATGAAGCCGAGAGCAAAATAGCACACTTGATGTAACCATCATGTAGTTGAATCTCATCACAACTTTAAGAAAAACATTCCACACAAGAATAGAAAAAAGATGTGTCTTCTTCTGTTGTTCTCATTGAAATAGTGTATTTTTGCTTGGGTTTGTGAAAAGTAGGAAACAAAGATCTTTCCAGTTCAAATAGCCCATGAGTTTTTGGTTTGCATCACATTTTAGTTCCCTGGGGCCTCATGTATGAAGGATTGCGCAGCTTTCATACTGAAAGATGGCATACTTACAAAATTTGAAAAGTATGTGTGCACACAAATTTTCAGATTTATAAAACTGTGCACACGCCCGATTCTCTGCTCCTTTTCTTTATACATCCCAGCCCCATCCCTTTATACAACTAGCGCTGTTATGAATGCCCCTTGCAGGGCATTAGTGAGACGCCAGATGCCAAACAGTAAGTTTGCTTGTTTATTTACAAGAAGACAAAATAACAAACTAACAGCCATGTGGGGCAAAACACGAACAAATACTGAGATACAAAATGATAGACTCTGAAGTTAGACTAGGAGTGGCAGCGAGGACGGAGCCTGCGCTGTACAAAAACACTTACTGAGACATGCAGCAAAGAGTCCAAGACACAGGAGAAGACTGGAGTCAGGAATAGGAGTTCCAGTCCATCAACACGAAGCAGTAAGATTGTGTAGGTCGCAGCGAGGAGTGAGCCTCAGCTGCTCCCTTAAGTACATAGCAGAAACAAATCAGAAAAGAGGTAAAGTAATTAACAAAATGGCAAACAGCTGTCACGGCGCCGGCTCGGCTTTGACAGCCTGAAATGTGGCCGTGACGCTGTCACAACAAAAGCCCCTGAGCGGTCCTAATAGCAAACCCCAGAATCAACGGTGGAAAAGGAGAAATACTGAGCAACCTGAGCTCGGATGGGATCAGCGCTCAGATCACCACAGTACCCCTTGTTCAAAGGGCGCATTCTAGGTGTCAGACGTGACATCCAAGGCCCCCCCAACCAGAAAGCTAACAGGACCAACCCAGGGAGAGCGGAGGGGGAAAACAGGCCAGGAGGGAGAGAACCAGAAAAACCAAAAAAACCAAAAAGGGCAACAACGACACCCAGAGGAAGGAGACAGAAAATTAAAAAAAACAAGGAACGGATAACATGGATAACATAAAATAGCGTGGCTTAGCACAGAAATGATCAAAACTAAATCAAGAGCAACCGGATGACTAAACAAAATACAGGTACCCTACCAACAAACATAAGTACCATATAACATACAAACTAGCAAAAATAATGTGTAGCAGAAAGGACAAAAAATATGTGAGGTACAGCCCGATCAAACAAACGAGAGGAAACCAAAATACAGGTACACTTCAAAATCCCCAAGTACCCAATAACACATTAACTAGGCAAAACTCCTTCAATTACTACAGAATAAGTAAAAGAAGAAATGTGGTGACTGAGTCTGTTAAAAAAAAAAAAATCTGCCTGAGAGAAGTTGTGGATTACAGAAAACTAGTGGGGCTCTTACACAAAACTTTGAAGACGTATTTGTAACTGTGTGGTCCAGTAGCATCAAAGGTACAGTAGGTACCAAATCCCATGGGTCGAAGAAGGCAGTAACTAGTAACCCTTACTCCACTCAACTTCACAAAATTGTCCCTTGAAAAGCTTTATCACACAGCACTCCTACTTACTTATAAAAACAATGTGCTTCTAATCAAGCATCACTTTTGATTTCGCCGATTTGAAAACTGGTCAGAAATGTTCTCATCTGTGTTGTAATAAGTAAAGCATTTATAGTCATTTTAGTGAATATATAATTTTATGTAGAAATAGTTGCAAAGTACCAAAAAAAAGTTACAAAGTTCTGCAAAAAATGTGGGAAATACACCTGCAGATTTAGAAGAATCATTGATTTGACATAATGTAGCACACAGGCCCAGGAAACGCACGCAGGCTCAGGATAGATTTAACAGCTTTATTCAACAAGCAGGTGTGTGTGGATGGATGTATGCGGTATGGGAATGTGCTGGGGTGAACGCCGATGCGCAGGCAGCAGAGCAGCGTGCCGTACAGCCGGACAACCCTATGGAGACAAGAACAAAGGACAAGGGTAACGGGCACCACACCGAGACAGGGGATATAAGTGACGGTGTTGCTTACTTGCAGGGAAAGGTGGCTGGCGTCGGCAGGCGATGAGCCCGGGAGACAGCGTCCTGCTGGGTCTGCGCAGAAGATGGAGATGCTATGGCGATGACGGAGGAAATCCGCCGCCAGGAGGGTCCACCTGTGCACAGGGGTGAGAACTTGGAAGACAAGGTAAGGAGTTCTTACGTGTCGTTGAATCTTTGCTGGTGATCTGAGGTAGAATCACGAGCTTTGGAAACGCTGATGAAAACAGACGGCTCCAGACTGCAGCAGAGGGCAGAGTGGGCTAAATAGCCCGCTGCTGACGAGACGCAGGTGTGCACGCAGCTGAAGCCGCTGATGAGCGGCGGGTCGTGACAGTACTCCCCCCTCTAGCAGCGCCTCCTGGCGCTGGTTTGTCTGGATGTGCCCGATGGAACTCCCTGATGAGGCTCTTGTCTAACACCCAAGAGGAGGGCACCCAGGATCTAAACTCCGGACCAAACCCCTCCCAGTCCACCAGACACTGCAATCTGTGCCCTCGGCGCCGGGAGTCCAGGAAGGAGGTGACTCTCCAGGCCGGGTGGCCGTCGATCATCATAGGCGCGGGCGGCGCTGCGGGCGGGGGGCAGAGGGGGTCAGACACATAGGGCTTGATCCTGGAAACGTGGAAAGTAGGACAAATGCGAAGGGAGGGGGAGGGGCAGACGCACAGCCACCGGGTTGATAATCCTGGAAATGGTGTGAGGACCAACGAAGCGTGGTGCCAACTTCTTCTTCTCCCCCTTAAGGTGGAAATCCTGAGTGGCCAACCAGACTCGTTGACCCACCTGGTAGACAGGGGCCGGTCTCCTGCGGCGGTTGGCAGTGATGCTATTACGCGCAGCCGTGCGTAAAAGCGCGTCCCGTGTTCTGGACCACAGAGCCCGACAACGTCTCAGGTGCGCCTGGATGGAAGGAACAGCGAGCTCTGCCTCCTGGTCTGGAAACAAGGGTGGATCATAGCCCAGGGACGCCCTAAAGGGAGACATACCTGTAGCAGAAGACCGGGCGGTGTTGTGGGCGTATTCAACCCAGGCCAGATGTGAACTCCAGGAGGATGGGTCCGATGACGTGACGCAGCGCAGGGCAGCCTCCAACTCCTGGTTGGCCCTCTCACACTGCCCGTTGGATTGTGGGTGATGGCCAGATGAGAGGCTAACTGTGGCCCCCAGAGCATTGCAAAAGCACCTCCAGACCTCTGAGACAAACTGGGGACCCTGATCTGAGACGACATCTAGTGGTATCCCGTGTAACCTGACCACGTGCTGCACCAGGAGATCCCCCGTCTCCTGCGCCGTTGGAAGACCCCGCAGTGGCACGAAGTGGGCGGCCTTGGAGAAACGGTCCACAATGGTCAGCACGGCATTATAGGAGTTGGAAGTGGGGAGACCAGTGACAAAGTCGAGGGCAATATGGGACCAGGGTCTGCCAGGGGTCGGCAGAGGCTGGAGTAGACCGGCGGGAGGAGAATTACCCGACTTGGCAGAGGCGCACACAGGGCAAGCCCGGACGTAGTTGGAGGCATCCTTCTGCAGACCCGGCCACCAGAAGGAGCGTTGGAGGAGATCCACAAGCCGAGATACCCCCGGGTGACAGGCGAGCTTGGAGGTGTAGACCCAATGAATGACCTCCCCCCGGACAGAAGATGGAACAAACAACCTTCCCTCCGGTCCGCCGCCAGGATCCGGTTCAGCCTCCTGCGCCCTCCGGATCTTGTCCCTGATGGACCAGGAGATGGCACCTACCACACACGAACTGGGCAGGATGGGGTGGCCCGATTCCTCCGATGTCTCAGGGGCGAACTGCCTGGAGAGGGCATCAGGTAGGATGTTCTTAGAGCCGGGGCGATAGGTAATGGTGAAGCGGAACCGGGCAAAGAATAGAGACCAGCGCGCCTGGCGGGCATTCAGGCGTCTAGCAGATCGAAGATACTCCAAGTTCTTGTGGTCCGTCATCACCTCGAATGGTAGCGCTGCCCCCTCCAGCCAGTGGTGCCACTCCTGCAGGGTGAGCTTGATGGCAAGAAGCTCCCTGTCCCCGACGTCATAATTCCGCTCGGCCGGAGACAGACGCCGTGAGAAGAAGGCGCAGGGTCGTTTGGTCCCGTCAGTGGGTGAACGCTGGGACAGCACCGTCCCCACCCCCGTGTCAGATGCGTCGACCTCAACCAAGCACTGCAGCGTGGGGTCGACCTGGGTCAGGACCCGGGAGGAGGAGAACTCCGTCTTCAGCGCCTGAAACGCCGCGGCGACCTCTTCAGTCCAGCAAAAGGCGTTCTTGGGTGACATGAGACGGGTCAGCGGGGCAGCGATGGCACCAAAGTTGGGCACAAAACGGCAGTAGAAATTAGCGAACCCAAGGAATTGTTGGACCTGCTTCCTGGAGGTCGGCGTCGGCCAGTCCACCACCGCTTTGACCTTAGCGGGGTCGGGCAGAACCTGATTATGTGAGATCACAAATCCTAGAAAGGAGGTGGTCTTGGCGTAAAACTCACATTTTTCTGCTTTCACATATAACCTGTTCTCCAGCAGCCGCTGTAAGACCCGTCTCACATGCACCTGGTGTTCTTCACGTGACCTGGAGAAGATGAGGATATCATCTAGGTACACGAATACAAAGAGACCCAGGAAATCACGCAGGACGTCATTTATTAGGCGCTGAAAGACAGCTGGGGCATTGGTCAGACCAAAGGGCATTACGAGGTATTCAAAATGTCCACTTGGCGTTCTGAATGCAGTTTTCCACTCATCCCCCTCCCTGATCCGGACGAGATGGTAGGCGCTGCGGAGGTCCAATTTGGTAAACCAGGTCGCCCCCTGCAGGGAGTGGAAGGCAGTGTCCATCAGCGGCAGAGTGTACCGGTCCTTCTCAGTGATGTCATTCAACGCTCGGAAGTCGATACAAGGGCGGAGGGACCCGTCCTTCTTTGATACGAAGAAGAAACCGGCTCCGAGTGGGGACGAGGAGGGGCGGATGATACCTGCGCTGAGAGACTCCTTTATATAACTGTCCATCGCCTCCTGCTCTGGCGCTGACAGGCTATACAGGCGATCTGACGGCAGGGGAGCCCCTGGGCGGAGGTTGATGGCACAATCATAGGGCCGATGAGGAGGGAGAGACATCGCCCTGGATTTGCTGAAGACCAAGCCCAGATCGTGGAATTCCGAGGGCACCAAGGTGAGGTCCGGAGGCGCAGCATCCTTTTTTTTCAACAAGGAAAAGTGCTCCGGGGGAAGCTGTTTGCCCCGCAGGGACGGCTCCAGCGGGCTATTTACGGGAGACAAGTAATTGGAGAATCTTGTGCCTGACTAATCTCTCTATCGAAGACATTGAAGATTTGTATGTCTTCGTAATAATGGTGATTGGGATCGTTCTGATTGGATCTGGGATTGTCCTGGTGTACCGCAAATTGCTGAAGATGGATACAACCTATTAAAATGCTGGCCAGGCGAGGTGCATCCATCAAATTGAAAAAATGGAGAAGACCCTGATAGCGACAAATGGAGAACTGTCTCGGAAGGTGGATTACATCATGATTACGCTTAGGTCTATCCACGACGGACTCAACGCCCCGCAATGAAGGATTAAGTACTGAATCTGCAGAAGAATATAAAGTTCCTTCTCTGTGATCAGTTCTATTTGGCTCAATTCCCTTACAAAAATCCTCCTGATCGTCTGCAGTCTCTGTTTTTTCAAAACACTGAGCACATGGCCTTGGACAGCAGCTGCATGGACAATTGCCAAGGACAATTGCCAGTAGCCAGACAAAACATCTCCTGCCAAAGTGTCCTTGTTGTTCTTACTGATACAACACTTGCTTCAACATTACATTCATATTGATCCACAAACTGACAACAAGATGATTCACTCATTGCTCTCTTTGTGTCCTGTGAACTCTTTTGGTCTGCTGATGTGCATTGAGGGCTTTTTTTTTCTTTGTAATCATAATATTGATCATGTGACCAGTATTCTGAAATCAATGATTTTTTTGCTCCTTCCCATTGTATTATTTCTTATGCTACCTGTACCCTTCTGTTGGCAGGTGCGTTTCAGACGCATGCCGCGTCACGGAAATGCAGGTTCATTTTCTGTGTCAAGTCAAATTCTCTCGTATGTTATCAGTGATCTGTTAATGTACTTGGCAATAAATCATTTTCTGATTCTGATTCTGATTCTGATCCTTGATCGGGGGAGGAGCAGACGGGGCGCAGGCTGCGGATTGTAAACAGGTGCCCATACAGAATGCACTCCAGGCGGCGATCTTCCCGGTCTGCCAATCCAGGACCGGGTTGTGCAGGCGCAGCCAGGGGTACCCAAGGATAACAGGCGTCACAGAGGAGGACAAAACGTAGAAGGAGAGTTCCTCTCGGTGATTGCCCGAGATAATGACTGGGACGGACTGCATGCGATGAGTCACTTGGCCAAGGGGAGCACGGGAGAGGGTGATAAGACTCAGAGGAGCGGGCAGAGGTTGGCAGGGGATGCCCAATCGGGTTGCCAGGCTCCTTGAAATGAAGCTCTGCTCTGCTCCTGAGTCCACCAGTGCGTGTGTGAGATGCCCCGTGGCGTTGTGACAAAATCGGATGGGCAAGTATAGGCTTGTGAGGGGATTTGACTGGTTAGAGTCCGCGAGGCCCCCTACAGTGACTCGCGGACCTCCCCGTTTGGCTTCTCCGGGCAATGCTCCACGGAATGTTGGCCTCCTCTGCAATACATGCAGAGACCCAACTTCCGGCGGCGCTGTTTCTCCGCTAGAGGGAGCTTTGACCGGGCCACCACCATCGCCTCCGACTCCTCGGAGGCCTCCGGTGGAGGTGTCGCCAGGGGGTGGTCTTGAGGCGTGCAGATGGAGCCTCCACGCGAGCGGCTGCTAAACTTCCGCTCGGTGGACCGTTCACGCAGCCTATTATCCAAACTAATGGCGGTGGAGATTAACTCCGCCAATGTCTCCGGAAGATCCCGACCAGCCAGTTCATCCCTCAGACCCGAGCTGAGGCTGCGGAGGAAGATGCCACAGAGAGCGGCTTCGCCCCAGCCCACCTCCTCCGCTGCAACCCGGAAGTCGATAGCATAGTCCGCTGCTGACCGGCTTCCCTGCTGGAGGGCGAGAAGCCGGTCAGTTAGGACGCTATCGCGCCGGGAATGATCAAAGACCTCTAAAAAGCTCTGCACGAACTGGCTGTAGGAGAGGCTCGCGTAGCTGGGCTTCGCCATTACGGCGTAAGCCCAGGTTAACGTTCGCCCCTCCAAGAGATTTCCAATATAGCCAATTCGGCTGTGGTCTGAGGGAAAGTCCCCGGGAACGCGCAAAAACACCGACTCACACTGCATTATAAACCCCCGCGCCCCTCCGAGCTTTCCGCTGAAGCGGGCGGGGGTCGGGATTGGTGTGAGGCGGGTTGGCGTTCCCGAGGTAGACTGACCGGGCATCGGAACGGCAGGAGCTGGCCCGCCCTGGCGAGCCATGGGGAACGCCTGCTGGGGGTCCAGGCGGTCTAACCGGTGAGTGATGTTAACCAACTGGTTGAGTATCACCTGCTGTTGATGAGCTATTAAATCCACCCGAGCATCGAGGGTGGAAAGACGGCGTGCGAGCCCGCTGTCTGCTGGGCCGCTTTGCTGGAGCCGTACTGACATAATGTAGCACACAGGCCCAGGAAACACGCACGCAGGCTCAGGATAGATTTAACAACTTTATTCAACAAGCAGGTGTGTGTGGATGGATGTATACGGTGTGGGAATGTGCTGGGGTGAACGCCGATGCGCAGGCAGCAGAGCAGTACGCCGTACAGCCGGACAACCCTATGGAGACAAGAACAAAGGACAAGGGTAACGGGCACCACACCGAGACAGGGGATATAAGTGACGGTGTTGCTTACTTGCAGGGACAGGTGGCTGGCATTGGCAGGCGATGAGCCCGGGAGACAGCGTCCTGCTGGGTCTGCGCAGAAGATGGAGATGCTATGGCGATGACGGAGGAAATCCGCCGCCAGGAGAGTCCACCTGTGCACAGGGGTGAGAACTTGGAAGACAAGGTAAGGAGTTCTTACGTGTCGTTGAATCTTTGCTGGTGATCTGTGACATAGTGCACGGCTCAGGAGACACACACGCAGGCTCAGGGTAGATCTAATAGCTTTATTAACAACAAGTGTGTATGAGTGTGTGTCTGCGAGATGTGAATGTGTTGGTGGTGGCGTCTGCGTCGGGCACGGAGGCAGGAGGCCGTACAGCCGGACAACCCTATGGGAGAAGCAAAGGGAGAAGGGTAACGGGCACCACACCAACACAGGAGATATGAAAATGATGACTGGCTTACTTGGGAATGGCAGGTGGCTGGCACAGCAAGGGTGAAGCCCGGAAGACAGCGACCTGGAGCGCCCGGTGCAGCAGCGAGGGAATGGTGGCAGAGAGGAGTGGTCCGCCGCCGGGAAATCCACCTGTGCACAGGAGAGCAGACTTGGAGAAGAAAGAGGTAAGAGATTCTTACTTGCAAGTTTGCTGAGCGGTAGAGATTCCTTACAGCAAGAGTAGCGAGTGAAGACTGACGGCTTCAGGCCGAAGCCCAGGGCGAGGCGGCTTAAATCCCTCGCCGCTGATGAGGTGCAGGTGTGCGTGCAGCTGGCGCCGCAGATGGGCGGCGAGGCATGACAGTACTCTCCCCTCTAGCAGCGCCTCCTGGCGATGGTTTCTCCGGGTGCGCTCGGTGGAACTCAGTAATGAGGGACGGGTCCAACACAAATGACGAGGGTACCCATTGCCGTTGTTCAGGCCCATAACCCTCCCAGTCCACCAAGTACTGCAACCCACGACCCCGGCACCGGGAGTCCAGGATAGAGGAGACAGGCCAGGCCGGATGGCCATCAATCATCCGGGGTGCGGGCTGCGCAGCAGGAGGAGGGCAAAGGGGATCGGAGACTGCCGGCTTCACCTTGGAAATGTGGAAGGTGGAATGGATGCGGAGGGAGGGGGGAATAGCTACACGCACAGCCACCGGGTTGATAATCCTGGTGATGGGGTATGGGCCCATAAAACGCTGTGCCAGCTTCCTCCTCTCACCCTTTAAAATGACGTCCTGGGTAGACACATAGACACGCTGACCCACCTGGTACGCAGGGGCAGGTCTTCTGTGCCGGTCCGCCGTGGATTTGTTGCGCTCCGCCGTGCGTGAAAGCGCATTGCGCGCCGACGCCCAGATGGAACGGAACTGCCTGAGGTGTGCCCGAACTGAGGGGACAGTTACCTCACTCTCCTGCGCTGGGAAAAGAGGGGGGTCGTAGCCCAGGGACGCCTTAAAGGGAGACATCCCTGTGGCAGAAGAGCGGGCGGTGTTGTGGGTGTACTCAACCCAGGCGAGATGGTTACTCCAGGACGCAGGCTTGGACGCACTGACGCAGCGGAGCGCAGCCTCCTCCAGCTCCTGGTTGGTCCGCTCACACTGCCCATTGGTTTGGGGGTGATGGCCGGAGGAGAGGCTTACCTTGGCTCCCAGGGGTTTGCAAAAGGACCTCCAAAGCTCTGAGGAAAATTGGGGCCCCCGGTCCTAGACCACGTCCACCGGAATCCCGTGCAGCCTGACCACGTGTTGGATTAGGAGGTCCGCCGTCTCCAGGGCAGATGGGAGACCTCGTAGCGGGATGAAGTGCGCCGCCTTGGAGAAACGGTCTACGATGGTCAGGACAGTGTCGAAGGTGTTAGAGACTGGGAGTCCGGTGACGAAATCCAGGGCGATATGTGACCAGGGCCTGCCAGGGACGGGCAGAGGCTGGAGCAAACCCGCTGGAGGGCATTACCTGATTTACTGGTGGCACATACAGGGCAGGCCCGGGTGTAGCGGGCAGCGTCCTTCCGCAGGCCCGGCCACCAGAAGGACCGTTGAAGAAGGTCGATCATCCGGGAGGAACCAGGGTGGCAGGTGAGCTTAGATGTGTGCAGCCAGTGGATGACCTCCCCCCGAACCGTGGATGGCACAAACAGCCTCCCCTCCGGTCCACCGCCAGGGTCAGGTTCCGATTCCTGCGCCTTCCGGATCTTACTTTCTATGTCCCAAGTGACGGCTCCCACGATGCACAACCTGGGCAGGATGGTGTGGACCGTGTCCTCAGACGCCTCAGGGGCAAATTGCCTAGAGAGGGCGTCGGGCAGGCCGTTCTTGGAGCCAGGCCTGAAGGTGATGTTAAAACGGAACCTGGCAAAGAACAAGGACCAACGCGCCTGGCGGGCGTTCAAACGCTTGGCAGATCTTAAGTATTCCAAGTTCTTGTGGTCAGTCAGGACCACGAACGGCAGGTCCGCCCCCTCTAGCCAGTGACGCCACTCCTGCAGCGCGAGCTTGATGGCGAGGAGCTCTCTGTCCCCCACGTCGTAGTTCCGTTCCGCCGGGGACAAGCGCCGAGAGAAGAAAGCGCAGGGCCGTTTGACTCCGTCATCAGGCGACCGCTGAGATAGAACCGCCCCCACTCCCGTGTCCAAAGCATCCACCTCCACGATGCATTGCAGCGACGGGTCGACTTGGCTGAGGACCCGGGAGGAGGAGAACTCCGCCTTCAGCGCCTGGAAAGCAGCTGCGGCCTCTTTGGTCCACCGGAACGGGACCTTAGGGAACGTGAGGCGGGTCAGAGGGCCGACGACGGTGCCAAAATTCGGGACGAAGCGGCGGTAGAAGTTTGCAAACCCAATAAATTGTTGCACCTGTTTCCTTGATGTAGGTGTAGGCCATTCCACCACCGCCTTCACCTTCACTGGGTCCGGAAGCACCTGGTCGTGGGAGATGACGAACCCGAGGAAGGACGTAGTCTTAGCGTAGAATTCACACTTTTCTGCCTTCACATATAACCGGTTCTCCAGCAGCCTTTGGAGGACCCGCCTCACATGGACCCGGTGCTCGTCCCTGGATTTGGAGAAGATGAGGATGTCATCCAGGTAGACGAACACAAATAGGCCGATGAAATCCCGGAGGACATCATTTATTAGGCGCTGAAAGATGGCTGGAGCATTGGTCAACCCGAACGGCATCACCAGGTACTCAAAATGGCCGTTCGGGGTACAGAAGGCTGTCTTCCACTCATCTCCCTCCCGGATCTGGACGAGGTGGTATGCGCTGCTTAAGTCCAGCTTGGTGAACCAAGTCGCCCCCTGGAGGGAGTGGAAGGCGGTGTCCGTTAGTGGCAGGGTGTAGCGATCCTTCTCCGTGATATCATTCAGGGCGCGGTAGTCGATACAAGGACGGAGGGAACCGTCCTTCTTGCCCACGAAGAAGAATCCTGCGCCTAATGGTGATGACGAGGGACGGATAGTTCCAGCACTCAGCGATTCCTTGAGGTAGGAATTCATAGCCTCCTTCTCTGGCGCCGACAGGCTGTAGAGTCGCCCAGAGGGTAAGGGTGCCCCCTGGCAGATGTTTATCGCACAGTCGTAGGGCCTGTGTGGAGGAAGAGACATCGCCTTGGACTTGCTGAAAACCATACCCAGGTCGTGAAATTCTGATGGCACCAGGGAGAGATCCGGGGGCGCAGCGTCCTTAGGAGTTGGAGAAGAGGACGGAGAGCAGGCAGCGGATTGCAGGCAGGTGCTCATGCAGAAGGAACTCCATGCCGATACCCTGGCGGACTTCCAATCCAGGACGGGGTTATGGAGGCGAAGCCAGGGGTATCCCAGGATGACGGGTGACACAGAGTTGGGGAGGACGTAGAAAGTGATTTCCTCCCGGTGGTTCCCAGAGATGATCACAGGGACAGGGACGGTCTGGTGTGTGACTCTCCCCAGGGAGACATGGGAGAGGTTGACCAGGGCGAGAGGGGATTTGAGGGCTTGGCAACGGATGCCCAATTGGGTTGCCAGGCTTTGTGAAATAAAGCTGCCCTCCGCGCCCGAATCCACCAGCGCGTGGGTGAGGTGCCCAGTGGGGTTGTGACAAAACCGGACGGGCAGTTTCAATTGGGAGAGGGGATTTAACCGATTGACGTCCGCGAGGCCCCCTACAGTGACTCGCGGACCCCCCCGTTTGGCTTCTGTGGGCAAAGCTCCACCGTGTGTTGGCTGTCTCCGCAATACATGCAGAGACCCAACTCATGGCGGCGTTGTCTCTCTGCAGGAGGGAGCTTTGTCCAGCCCGTCACCATCGGTTCCGACTCCTCGGGGCGCGATGGTGGCGGCAACGCCAGGGGGCGAGCTTGGGACAGGCGCGACGAGGCACCACGAGAGCGAGAAGAAGACAACTTCTGCTCCGAGGTGCGCTCGCGCAACCTGTTATCCAGGCTGATGGCTAGGGACGTTAGCTCCGCTAAAGTCTCCGGGATGTCCCGCCCAGCCAGTTCGTCCCTCAGACTATCATTGAGACTGCGGAGGAAGATGCCGCAGAATGAACGTTCATCCCAGCCAACCTCCTTCGCCGCTACCCGGAAGTCGATCGCGTAATCAGCTGCCGACCAGCTTCCCTGCTGGAGGCTGAGAAGCCGATCGACCTGAACGCTCTCAGTACGAGAATGATCAAAGACTTCTAGGAACTGTCTCACGAATTGGCCATAGGTGAGGGTGGCGTAACTGGGCCTCGCCATTACGGCGTAAGCCCAAGTAAGCGCTCGCCCCTCCAGGAGATTCCCTATGTAGCCAATTCGGCTATGGTCTGAGGGAAAATCTCCGGGCACACGGTGAAACACGGACTCACATTGCATTATAAACCCCTGTGCTCCGCCGAGCTTACCGCTAAAGCGGGCGGGGGTCGGAATGGGTGTGAGCCGAACCGGTGCTACCGGAGCAGGCTGGACGGCCGCTGGAGCAGCAGGAGCCGTGCCACCCTGACGAGCCGGGAGGAATGGCTGTTGGGGGTCCAAGCGGTCCAATCGGTTAGTGATGATGGATAATTGATTTAGAATCACCTGTTGCTGGTGAGCTATTAGGTCCACTCGAGCCTCGAGAGTGGAAAGTCGGCGTGTGAGCCCGCCGTCTGCCGAGCCGCTCTGCTGAAGCCGTACTGACATAGTGCACGGCTCAGGAGACACACACGCAGGCTCAGGGTAGATCTAATAGCTTTATTAACAACAAGTGTGTATGAGTGTGTGTCTGCGAGATGTGAATGTGTTGGTGGTGGCGTCTGCGTCGGGCACGGAGGCAGGAGGCCGTACAGCCGGACAACCCTATGGGAGAAGCAAAGGGAGAAGGGTAACGGGCACCACACCAACACAGGAGATATGAAAATGATGACTGGCTTACTTGGGAATGGCAGGTGGCTGGCACAGCAAGGGTGAAGCCCGGAAGACAGCGACCTGGAGCACCCGGTGCAGCAGCGAGGGAATGGTGGCAGAGAGGAGTGGTCCGCCGCCGGGAAATCCACCTGTGCACAGGGGAGCAGACTTGGAGAAGAAAGAGGTAAGAGGTTCTTACTTGCAAGTTTGCTGAGCGGTAGAGATTCCTTACAGCAAGAGTAGCGAGTGAAGACTGACGGCTTCAGGCCGAAGCCCAGGGCGAGGCGGCTTAAATCCCTCGCCGCTGATGAGGTGCAGGTGTGCGTGCAGCTGGCGCCGCAGATGGGCGGCAAGGCGTGACAATCTAGTAGTAGTAGTAGATTAGTTTATTTGACAGGGACAGTGCAATAAACATAGACAATTAATCAAAGACAATCAATCTGATGTGTTGCACATAGAGTGTATAGCTATTAGCTAATTTGCAACTCTTGTCCCTGGATGGGCTTTAGAAAAAAGAATCAAGATAAAAAATATACACAATAACCACATACATCAATGCAGAAAAATTATAAATACACAATTATAAATATTATAAATATTATAAATACACAAATATAACAGCCTGACTCACATTTAACATAAATATTATAAATATTATAAATACACAAATATAACAGCCTGACTCACATTTAACACATATAACATAACTCACATTTGCCTATTTCAGGCCTTCCTCCCTCCGTCACTCACTATAAACAAACACATTTATTCCTTCCCTTCATTCACTCTCACTTTGCAGACAAATAATTCATACATGAGTACATTCTTGTTTATTTTTCAGCCAGTTTTTAACATTTTTAGTGAATGTTTTAAAGTCCGTTATTATTTTAATTTCATTTGGCATTGTGTTCCAGATGTGACTGCCCTTTATAGAGAAAGCTGTTTGTCCAAATGTGGTTCTGCGGTGGAATATTTTACAGTTATTGTTAACAGAACTCCTGGTGGCTCTGCTGCTGTCCTGTCTTTGGACGAAACCAGCAAGTGGCTCGGGTGCTGATTTATGGAAACATTTGAACGTTAATTTCAGAAGACAGAGGTCAATGAAGCTCTCAAAACTCAATAGGTTGTATTTTTTTAAAACATTACAGTGATGCCACCTAATGGGCTTTTTGTCCAAGATTTTTAGGGTTTGATTATATAATGAACCTATATGTCTTATTGTGGAAGGGGCTGCTTGAGCCCAGACTGTCAAACAGTATGATATATGAGAAAAAACCATAGAATGCATATACAGTGCAGCTGCTTCGTAAGGTATGTAATATCTAATTAATTTAAAGCAGTTCAGATTTTTTTTTACTGTTTTTGAAATTTTCTTTATATGAAGATTAAATTTGAGTTGAGGATCTAGTACAATGCCAAGGTATTTGAATTCTGTAGCTAAACTGATGTCATGATCATGTATATTAACTTTAAAATGTTGCAGGTTACATTTTTTGATTGAAAAGCACATTGAGACTGTTTTCTGAAGGTTCAGCAATAGATGGTTCTTGAGGAGCCACTCTTGGACATCAACCATACTTGTAGACAGTACATCTGCAGCCTGTGCTGGAGTCTTGGTCTGAGGTAGAATCTGAGGTAGAATCACGAGCTTTGGAAACGCTGATGAGAACAGACGGCTCCAGACTGCAGCAGAGGGCAGAGTGGGCTAAATAGCCCGCTGCTGACGAGACGCAGGTGTGCGCGCAGCTGAAGCCGCTGATGAGCGGCGGGTCATGACAAGATTTAAAGAAAAAGAAAAAAACAAAACACCGAACTCCCAGACTGACAAGAGTAAGGACACAAATTTACTGATGAAATGGTGTAACTAGACAGGAGAAGAAAAAAAAACATGAATTAAGGAGAAAAAATACATAAACAAGAGTAAAGTTGTTAGCTAATATTCAGGTAACCTTCTTACTAGACCAGTATTCCCTTTTATTCAAGCAAGTCTTTTGTGGGGGGGGGGGGAGTCTACTCCTGCGTGTACTTGAGTAAGTAGCATCAAAAGTTAACACCAGTTTTACACGAGTATGCTCCTGGCAAAAAGAAAATCAGCATGATACACACAACAACACAGGCAAAGAACAGGATCCTTCAATATACATGGAACAGAAAACAAAGAAAGAAGGAGAAAAAAAAAACAGTTCCAGGGACGCCGGCAGGTAGAGAGCGAGGAAAGGAAAAAACAGTTTGGGCGGTCTACCCGCATCCCGATTCCACCTCAGAAAGAGGAAAAAGAACAGTTCGGGCGGTCTACCAAAGTCCCAGACCCAGGGAAACAGTACCTCAGGCAGCCGGACCAAGTCGCCGAACCAACAAGGCAGTCCTTTGGGTGGCCGACCCATGATGCAGAACTAGCGAAACAGTCTCTCAGGTGGCCGAACCAGGTCGCTGACCCAACAAGACGGTTCTTCAGGCAGCCGACCCGCGTCCTTAGACCACCAGGACCGGAGGGGGAAGCTCGGAGGCGGCCTCTCTACCGAGAGGGACAGCGGGGGAAGGCCGACCCGAATAAAGGGGACCCCAGCGGCACCCGGTGGAGCAAAATGGGAGGGAAGAGGGGGAACCAGTCAGGCGGAAGGGAATCCGCTGCTCCCTCACCAACCTCGAACCGAACTGGCGCTGCACCCTCAGTGGGCCCCGATTGGGCCGGCGCAGCACCCACGATGGACCCCGACAGGGCCGGTGCAGCACCCACGATGGACCTCGACAGGGCCGGTGCAGCACCCACAATGGACCTCGACAGGGCCGGCACTGCACTCTCGATGGGCCCCAATTGGGCTGGCGCTGCACCCGGGATGACCTCCGAACTCAACCCTGGAGCCTCGATGACAATAACTGGAGCTGATTCGTCTCCGGTGACCCTGGGAGAAGGCTCAAAAATACAAAGAAAACCGGGATCAGAATCACCGGCAGCGGCAGAGCCCGGCGAGACGAGCTTGGATGCAGCGGTCGGCTGCACCCAGCTTACCTCCCCGAGAGACAGGCAAGAATGCTCCAGAATGGAAAGTAAGAAGACAAAATAGAGCACTTGCCTGATCTCAGGCTCCACCACCATCCAGGACTCCAACGATCCAGGCTCAATGATCCGGAGGTCCATTCCGGGTTCCAGCTCGACTGCGGCGGGCTCCGCAGCCGGCATGATGGTCATCACAGCCTGTGAACCCCCAGGCACTGAAGCCCATGCCAAAGGCCCGCACGGCATGGAGGCAGGGGATCTGTAATCTGCTGGGCCCGACTGCTCCTCCACGGAGACCCGGGGACGCTTACTCGTCGGCTCAGGCTCCAAACGGCAGTCTGGTCTCCTCTTCTGCCCATGACGTGGCTGCGGGGCTGGAAGCAGGCTCTCCAGGGCCGCAGGTTCCTCCCTCGCCCGACGGTCAACTCCAGGCACCGGGGAACGCTCAGAGAGATGGGAAGGAGACACAAAGGTAGCACGTTCAATGTTAATGGCTGCAGCAGGTGGTGGGAGCTCAGAGGACTGTGAACCACGAGCTCCACCCCCAGAAGTCAGACAAGGTAATTCACTATACTGAGAGTGAGAATGAAACAACACTTGCCTGTCCTCCCGAGGGACGATGGTGGCTGCTGCAGCGGGCTTGGTTTTCCCCTTTCTCCTGAGGATGGTGACTGAGGGCCCCCTGTGAAGACGAGGAGGAGCGTCTCTCTCGGGATTTGCGACGGGCACAGCCGGGGCAGGACTCGATGGACTCACAGCTGCTGAAGAGGGCGCTGAGGAGGAGGGAGAAGCAGCCAAGGCAGTCCGGGGGCGAGGAGCTGACGGAACAGCGGGAACCGATGAACTGGAGACTGGAGCTGCTGACTTTCCCTTCCATTGTGATGCAGGGACAACAGCTCGTTGGGAGGTGGAGTTCCCTCAGCGGCCCGGAACAGGATCCGGACGAGGATCTCACAGAGGTGGATTACAGATTGAGTGACGGCATCTTCTGGCAGAGGGCGAGGCTAAGTTCAAGTCCGGAAAGCGCTGCTGCTGCGCAGAGATGGAGGCCAGCAGCTCGGCGTACTCAGGATAATCGCTGAGTTTGGGATTGACCTCCACCAGTCTAACTGCCGCCACCACGTTCCGTAAGATCTCGCTGGGATGGAAGGAAGAGCATGCTTTAGCCACGCGACCTCTGATGAGCTCAGCTGCCCACTGTGTCTCTTCACAGGGGGTCCCGGCTGTCCTCTTCCTCTGCTGCGGATGGGGACGGCCCTTCGGTGACGCAGAACCCTGGGCTGGATGGGTGGCAGGAACCGGATCCCGAGGCGAGGAATGGAGATGCCTCACCTTCGGCTCTGACTTCGGCTTCTTGCTGTGATCTTTCTCCGGCCCACAGATCCTCCTACAAAGTGCTGCAATTTCGGCCATCCTCTCCCTGCCCTCAATGTGATCAGCAAGGCGAAGACTGCGCTTAATTGCCGCCTCTGCGAGGTCCAGGTACCAGCGTATGAGTGGCACGCCTACGAGCGTTGGAGAGGAGGCCATCAACCTCCATCAGAGCCACGATCAGCTCGTAGCCCAAGTTCAAAGAACAACCAGTTCTTGGCGACGCCATTTCCCAAAGTACACTGGCACATGAAAAAGGGGAAAAAACTCAAGCTAAAAACAAAGTTACTGTGGCTGGCATCTCGTCTGGCTGCGACCTACTGTTATGAATGCCTCTTGCAGCGCATCAGTGGGACGCCAGATGCCAAACAGTAAGTTTGCTTGTTTATTTACAAGCAGACAAAATGACAAAATAAACAGCCACGTGGGGCAAAACACGAGCATATACTGAGATACAAAATGATAGACTCTGAAGATAGACTAGGAGTGGCAGCGAGGATGGAGCCTGCGCTGTACAAAAACACTTACTGAGACATGCAGCAAAGAGTCCAAGACACAGGGGAAGACTGGAGTCAGGAATAGGAGCCCCAGTCCATCAACACGAAGCAGTAAGATTGTGTAGGTCGCAGCGAGGAGTGAGCCTCAGCTGCTCCCTTAAGTACATGACAGAAACAAATCAGAAAAGAGGTAAAGTAATTAACAAAATGACAAACAGCTGTCACAGCGCCGGCTCAGCTTTGACAGCCGAAAGTGCAGCTGTGACGCTGTCACAACAAAAGCCCCTGAGCGGTCCTAATAACAAACACCGGAATCAACGATGGAAAAGGAGAAATACTGAGCAACCTGAGCACGGACAGAATCAGCGCTCAGACCACCACAAGCACAAGTGCACAATCTCTTTACTCTGCCTCGGTTCCTCCCACAAATGACTATGTAAATGAAGAAAAATGCCCCTTCTGTCATTCTTCTGTCAAACTATGATCGTCAATCCTGCGGGAACATAAAAAATTAACTTCACAGAATGTGACGCTGAGGTCAGCTGAGGTCAGCGTCACATTCCGTGACCCTCCGGAATCAACAATAAACCCAAGTTTACCGAGTGGACCATGTTACAGTGGCAGGTAATGCAGCCGGCTCTGACTGAAATAAAATAAAATTGTCTGCCATTAAAGTTAAAGTCAATAGACAAATCCCTACTCAATAACAGTATTGCTGGGGCAACGTGGGGTGGGGGGAGAGTGTGGGCGGTGCTGATACATAGAAAAAATAAATGCTGTGAAAGAAAGCCCTTGGTAATCTGCATAGTCTTTGAGTCAAAATGACTCGAAGACAACAGGTGTTATAACAGTTGCCCCCCGACCCACTTCCCAAGGTCTGAGGAGGCCGAAATGTCAGGGGGAATCCTTTAAGGACAGAGGCGGACTTACCATTAAGCAAAGGTAGGCGACTGCCTTAGGCCCCAATCTGTTAAGGGCCCTGATCTACTAGGAGCCCCATACATATTTTTTTTAAAGGTTTAACATATTTAACACTAGAAAAGCACTCGGAGAGCGCAGACCTCCGCCAAGCGCCACAGTTCCCCCCATACAGTGTTTGTGCGTACGTTTTCAGATTTCTTGACCATGAAAACATATGACTAGCAATTGGATTCACAATGATAGGATTAGTTGTTCAGTAGTTATTGACGAAAATGGCATTTTCCGTAATGGCGGTTTAGCGCCACAGTTCCCCCCATACAGTGTTTGTGTGTACGTTTTCAGATTCCTTGACCATGAAAACATATGACTAGCAATTTGATTCACAATGATAGGATTAGTGGTTCTGTAGTTATTGAGGAAAATGGCATTTTGCGTAATGGCAGTTTTCTTGTGGACGGTGATCCGAATCACCACCAAAATGTAATCATCTGTAGGATACCCCATTTCTGACAATCTGTGAAAATTTCATGAAAATCCGTCCATAACTTTTTGAGTTATCTTGCTAACAAACAGACAGACAGACAGACAGACAGACAGACAAACAGACAGACAGACAAACCAACGCCGATGAAAACACAACCTCCTTGGCGGAGGTAATGATGTCTGACAAAATAAAGAAACACCAGTATGTGCTCCGTTAATACTCACTGTAAACACAGAAGTGAGTGCGGTGCAGTGACACATTTGATTGGTTAGACTAAGTGTTTAAGCACTACTCAGGGACAAATTTGATTGTCAAAATTGGTGGAAGTTGACAAGGACTGGCCAAAATTGCGAGAAAGTTGTGATGATTGGACAAAGTTGCAAGGTAACTCAAAAGATGCAGCGATGGCCTGATTTTGCGTGAATTAGTTTGATCACAGTATCACGAAATCCTGGAGGGACTGATGAATGTGAACAAACAACGGATCTTCCAAGTGAATTGTTGTTATTTTTTTAATAATAGATAAGAGTCTACATTCAATTTGTTAAACTTCTTTGTTTTTCTACAGATGTAATTCCTGATGCCTGAATATCATTATTTGAAGACTTCCGAGGACAATAAGTTTCAGGTAGGATTTCAATATGGCCTGAAAAGAAAGTACAGAACAAACGAAAAAGTAGGGTCCCATTTCTGTCTTTGCCTGGAGCCCCAAATGGACTCAGTCCGCCCTAGTTAAGGGTCCCTGGAAATCCGGGTAAATTGCTGCCCGGAACTCCCCATGGTCCTCTTTTTACAGTGCATCCAGAAAGTATTCACAGCACTTCACTTCTTCCACATTTTGTTATGTTACAGCCTTATTCCAAAATGGTTTAAATTCATTTTTTCCTCAAAATTCTATGCACAATACCCCATAATGACATTGTCAAAACATTTTTTTTGAGAGTTTTGCAAATTTATTAAAAATAAAAAACTAGGAACTCACATATGCATAAGTATTTACAGCCTTTGCCATAAAGCTCAAAATTGAGCTCAGGTGCATCCTTTTTCCACAGATCATCCTTGAGATGTTTCTACAGCTTAATTGATGTTCACCTGTGGTAAATTCAGCTGATTGGACATGATTTGGGAAGGCACACACCTGTCTATATAAGGTCCCACAGTTGACAGTGCATGTCAGAGCACAAACCAAGCATGAAATCAAAAGAATTGTCTGTAGACCTCTGAGACAGGATTGTCTCGAGGCACAAATCTGGGGAAGGGTACAGAAAAATTTTTGCTGCTCTGAAGGTCCCAATGAGCACAGTGGCCTCCATCATCCGTAAATGGAAGAAGTTCGGAACCATCAGCACTCTTCCTAGAGCTGACCGGCTGTCTAAACTGAGCGATCAGGGCCTTAGTCAGGGAAGTGACTAAGAACTGGTCACTCTGTCAGAGCTCCAGTGTTCCTCTATGGAGAGAGGAGAACCTTCCAGAAGGACAGCCATCTCTGCAGCAATCCACCAATCAGGCCTGTATGGTAGAGTGGCCAGATGGAAGCCACTCCTTAGTAAAAGGCTCATGGCAGCCTGCTTGGAATTTGCCAAAAGGCACCTGAAGGACTCTCAGACCATGAGAAACAAAATTCTCTGGTCTGATGAGACAAAGATTGAACTTCTTGGCATGAATGCCAGGCGCCATGTTTGGAGGAAACCAAGTGCTGCTCATCACCATGCCAATACCATTCCTACAGTGAAGCAAGGTGGTGGCAGCATCATGCTGTGGGGATGTTTTTCAGCACCAGGAACTGGGAGACTAGTAAGGATAGAAGGAAACATTAATGTAGCAATGTACGGAGACATCCTGAATGAAAACCTGCTCCAGAGCGCTCTTGACCTCAGACTGGGGCAACGGTTCATCTTTCAGCAGGACAACAACCATAAGCACACAGCCAAGATATCAAAGGAAGTGGCAGGACAACTCTGTGAATGCCCTTGAGTGGCCCAGCCAGAGCCCAGACTTGAATCCAATTGAACATCTCTGGAGAGATCTGAAAATGGCTGTGCACTGATGCTTTCCATCCAACCTGATGGAGCTTGAGAGGTGCTGCAAAGAGGAATCAGCAAAACTGCCCAAAGATAGGTGTGGCAAGCTTGTGGCATCATATTCAGAAAGGCTTGAGGATGTAATTGCTGCCGAAGGTGCATCAACAAAGTACTGAGCAAAAGTTGTGAATATTTATGTATTATTGTTATTATGTGGTATTGTGTGTAGAATTTTGAGGAAAAAATTAATTTAATCCATTTTGGAATAAGGCTGTAACATAACAAAATGTGGAAAAAGTGAAGCACTGTGAATACTTTCCGGATGCACTGTATTCAGCATTAACCCAGAGGATCTCTCCTTTTTTCTTTGGGTCAAACTGACACATTTATAGAAACAGGATCCAGTTAATAGCGGCGCTGGCTAGATCATAAGTGAGGTAGGTCAATTCATTGGGGTTTCACTGCGCTCAAAGAACCAACTGATGGAGTTAAATCACGTAATAATAATCATGTTTTTCACAGACTAATTCATAGACAAAGCATTTTAACTGAAGTGGAAATGTTATTTTAACATAGTCTGTGAGTTTCAGCTGTTTTGTAGTTTAACAGACCCACCTGATAGTCAAACAGAATTTTGCCAACAGCAGGTGGAAACTTTGTGGCTTGGCCCGCAGATTCTCACATCACATTTATTTTTATACATCCCACTGTGTGCGTGAAAATCAGCATATGCTGTGTTTTCGTGCGTGTGCACCGTTTATACATGAGACCCCTGATGTTTTCAAACATGCCCACATACAATCTTTATCTTTCTCTGTTCCATGTTTGTATATAAGGCTAACATTTACACTAGTCTCTCAGCAACATGACCATGTTTTTAAGACTCAAGGGATTCTGATGCAGTTTTATATATTTTCATTCATTAAAGGAAATAATTGTTGGGTTGACTTGCCTTTTCACAACAGCTGCAACCGCAAACTCTGTAATGAATTCAACTTTGGGAAGACTCAGGACACATTTGTAGGCTTCCAACACACATGTGAGCTTGACAGAGTATAAACATTTATGGCTATGTCAGCCTGTCATTACACCCCACTGATTAATAGTGCATGAGGAAGAAGTCATGAGTTAAACACGCACAAATGGAGGTGATTAAATGTGAGGAACAATAAAAAAATCTCTGCCTTCTAATGAGCTGCTTTAGTGTCTAAAGATAACTGTTATTTGCCGCTATATAAATAATGCTGATTATCACAGTCCAGTACTACAGAAACCTCTTCTATGAAAAGAACCATTGGAACCAATTTTTGGCCAGAAAATTGCACAGAGACTCAATGTAAATGTAAAAAGCTGAATTGTGGTGTCTTCCTTCTGGCATGAAGAGGATAAGCAAAGCTTGACAAAATATCAGACAAGGAACCTGGGAAAACAGCACATGTGATGATGTCACACCCCAACGTGCCGCAGCCTCGGCAACAACATGGCTAACACTGCAGCACAATACATAAAATTGCAAATGAATAATGCTCAACAGTGAACCTTAAAATCAAGGAAAATTTTGATTAAAAATACAAATTATCAACCTAAATAACAGTGTAGTATCTCAGGTCAGCGCCCACTCTCAGCTCATTCACTGCTGTTGATTACCTGATCATGCCAAGCTGCACCAATTACTCCACCTGTGCGTCATCAGCCCTCAGCCTTTAAAAGAGCTCTTCCTCCTCATGGGATTGTTGGAGACTCATGTCAGCAGCTTTGATGTCCTGCTAAAATCTCCTCATGTGCCTACCTCAGTGCCTCCTCCCTGTTACTTTCTTCCAACACTGAAAACAGTATGCCTGAAATCAATAAATAACCTCTACTGTCTACCTCCCAGTCTCTCAGGATATCTACCAGCCATTATCTCTCTCCTGTGGTGAATTTGTTGATACATTTATTCAGATCCCCATTAGTTGCAACCGCAGTAGCAACTATTCTTCTTGGAGTTGATACACACACATAAAGATCAAAAACAATGAAAAGCATGGATTGGTACAAAAGACACAGTTTACAATTTTAAAAAGAATAATAAATTAATTCAACAACATATAGTCTAAAAAAATGATAAAATTACAGAACTAATTAAGTTCTATGTCGAACCATGAAACGAACAATTCCAATAGACATGACCCATACACAATTAAAGACATAATTTCTTCTTAAAAAGTACTGTTCTTGATCTTGGGGAAGATGGCGGAGAGACATAACGCTTAAACAGAGAGCTCTCCCTAGCCGGATTAAAAATCATCGGTAAATGGCCAACTCGACATAAGCGGATCAATAAACTAAGGGATGAAAACACGAAGGAGCCGGGCACAAGGACAAAAGCAGGGTAAAATTGAAGAATTCCTCTCCAACAACGCAGGAAAAACCGCTGAACGCGAAGCCCAAAAAAACGAGGTGTCTACAGCAGAGAAAATGGAGGACGCCAGACTCGAAAACATGAACACTGGCATCGCCAGTTTGGGTAAAGAGTTGAGAGAATTCAAGCGGCAGCTACAGCAGGATTTAGCGGCTCTTAAGGAGGAGCTGAAAAAAGAGATTAAGGAGGAAATTATGGGCCTCGGAAGAGAAATGGAGCGCAAGCTAACAGAAAACATGGAGGAGCTGCGCTCCCAGCGGGCGTGTATGACAGAAGCGCAGGCCCGAATATCGGAGCTGGAAGATTGGAAAAGCGAGGCAAACGAACAACTACAGACCCTGACGACGCAAACGCAGAGGATGCAGGAGAAAATAAACGACTTGGAGAGCAGATCCAGACGAAGCAACATGCGCATCTTTGGAATTCCGGAGGGCATTGAAGGCAACTCGATGACGAAATTCATGGATCAGTTCTTAAAAAAAGAGCTGGAACTGCCCGAAGAAACGGATCTGCAGATTCAACGAGCGCACAGAACCCCGGCACAGAACCCGAAACCAAACGCTACACCCAGGTCAGTTGTGGTAAACTTTGTGAAATATGACATAAAGGAAAGAATCCTGACGCAAGCATGGAAAAAAAAGATACGAATCGGCGACAAACAGGTATTCTTTGACCATGACTACCCGACAGAAATTGTGCAGCAGCGGAAGAAATATGCCAACATTAAAAAAACACTGAAAGAGAAAAAAATTAGATTTCAAACGCCGCTAATGAAAATGAGGATTCATTGGGAGGACGGCGTAAGAACCTACAACACGGCCAGAGAGGCAGCGCGGGATATGATGGAGCGGGGCCTTGAGGTGAGCGTGCCGGAGGAAACGGCTGGAGCAGCGGCGGCCCTGAACGCATCACGACAGCCGGAGTAGAGACGAGTGAACGGCGGAAGAAGGGGGAGAGACGTGGCGCAGCGGGCCCAGGACAAGCTACAAGGCTTTCAACTGAAAGCCTAGATCATAACAAAGATTAAGAAAGACACAGAAGAAATGAAGGCCAAGAAGACAAGGTAAAAGAGAAACAGACGGCTAGGAGAGGTTTAAGTGATATTTGTTGGACATTTCTAGACTAATGACTATTACTTGGTTAGTAAATATAGGTCTAGGGAGGGCCCCTCACTCGGTGAGGACATTCCCTCCACCCACCAACAGGGACCAGTGGGCAGAAGAAAGGCCCAAAGTACGGAGGTCGAGATTTTTTAATGTGTTTTTATATAAATATGTGTTATTTTTGTTGTTAAAGGGGCTAGGAGCACAAGTTAAAAAAATGGAAAAACATGAATATGGGTAAAAATCTTAAGATAATGACACTAAATGTGAATGGTCTGAACTCACCTGTTAAAAGGGAAAGAATAATAAGAAAATTCAAAAAGGAAAAAGCTGAAATTATATTTATGCAAGAGACACATTTGAGCAAGACAGAACATGTGAAACTAAAGAGATTTGGCTATAAGAACTCCTACTACAGTTCATTTAAGGGAGGAGCTAAAAGGGGGGTTATGATACTAATTTCAAACAAAATACAATTTGAAAGTGAACAGGAAATCCAGGATAAAGAAGGCAGGTATGTAATAATAAAGGGAAGAATAGATGGTATGCAGATTACATTAGTGAACATCTATGCCCCACCAGAAAGTGACAAGGGTTTTTTTCAACATCTGTTTGATCTCATAGCAACACACAGTGAAGGAGTCCTAATTTGTGGAGGAGACTTAAATGCTGTCATGGATCATGAAGTTGATACAAGTGTTAAGAAGACAAAAAAACATGTAACAAAGTTCATAAGAACCTCACTGGCAGAAATGGGTATGGTAGACATATGGAGGGACCTACACCCACTCGAAAAAGACTATACACATTATTCAGCAGTCCATAAAGTACACTCTAGAATAGATTACTTCCTTATGAATGAAGGTGACAGACACAGGGTGAGAAATTGTTGGATTGGAGGGGCAGAAATATCAGATCATAATCCTATATACATGGAAATATATTTAAACAATAGAAAACGACAAACAACATGGAAACTTAACGTAGGACTGTTAAATGATGAGAAAATGAAAGAAAGAATAAAAATAAACATAAACGAATATATCCAAGAGAATGACAATGAAGAAGTGGACCCAACAATAATATGGGACGCACTAAAAGCCGTGTTAAGAGGAAAATTAATTGTTGAAACAGGAAAAGCAAATAAGACTAAACTGGAAGCGTATGAACAAAGATGTGAGAGACTGAGGGAATTAGAACGTAAACATCAAAGCACAAATGATCCAAAAATATATCAAGAAATTAAAGAAGAAAAAACACAGATAAAAGAAACACAAATGGATGAAATTGAAAGGAAAAATAGATATCTAAAGCAAAAATATTATGAAACGGGACCAAAAGCCACAAAACTGCTGGCAAAACGGTTAAGAAAACAACAAACAATGAATAATGTATACAAGATTAAAGACCCCACCACAAATAAAACCACAGTTAACCCAGAAAACATCGAAGAAATATTCCATAATTTCTACCAAGAACTATACTCGCAACCTGAAGAAACAAATACTAATGATATTAAAAAATTTCTAGGCACATTGGACTTGCCATCAATAGGAAATCAACAAAATGAAAAGCTAATAGCAGAAATAACAACACAAGAGATCAGAGATGTGATTAAGTCACTTAAAAACGGTAAATCACCAGGTAGTGATGGATACCCGTCTGAGTTTTATAAACTGTTTATAGATGAACTCACGCCACAGCTCCTAAAGTCATTTAATTGGACGTTGAACAACAACAAAATACCTCCATCATGGAACGAAGCTATCATTTCAGTTATTTTAAAGCCAGGGAAAGATAAAGAACAATGCAGAAACTATAGACCAATCTCTTTATTAAATGTGGATTATAAAATATATACAACAATTATATGTAAACGAATAAAGACATTCTTGACGGAATTGATAGAAGATGATCAAACTGGTTTCATAGAGGGACGCCAAACACATGACAACATCAGGAGAACAATACATATAATTAACCAAATACATAAAGAAAAGAAAAGCGCAGTGATAATGAGTTTAGACGCAGAAAAAGCATTTGACAGGGTTAACTGGAAATTCCTATATAGTGTACTGGAGCGCTTTGGATTTAACGAAAAATCAGTACAATGCATAAGGACGCTATATCAAGAACCTGTGGCAAGAATCAAGATAAACGGTAGCTTAACAGACAAAGTAAATATACAAAGATCAACTAGGCAGGGATGCTGCTTATCGCCCACCTTGTTTGCTCTGTTCATAGAACCATTGGCTCAAGCGATACGACAAAATAAGAAATTAAAAGGTGTAACATAAAGGGGGCGGAACACAAGATTGGGCTATTTGCAGACGATATTATAGTTTACCTTGAACAACCAGATGAATCAATAATGGAAATGATGAACTTGATAGAAAATTTTGGAAAATTATCAGGATACAAGATAAACATAACAAAAACACAAATACTGACATTCCACTATAACCCTCTAAACCAGATAACTGATAAGATCAAACTAAACTGGAAACAAAAAGAAATAAAATACCTTGGAGTGAACATACCTAAAGACCTAAGCAAAATATATAAAGCAAACTATGATAGGTTGGAACAAGAAATAAAAAAAGATATTGATAGATGGTCAATCTTAAATATGGATCTGAATTCAAAAATTGAGACAGTCAAAATCAGCATACAACCTAGATTACTTTACCTCTTCCAGGCTATACCAACAGAGATTCCAGATGCCCAGTTCTCAAAGTGGGACAGGATGATATCGAGATTTGTTTGGGGAGGTAAAAAACCAAGAGTGAAATATAAAACTCTCCAATTACCAAAAGAGAAAGGAGGCATGGGCCTACCGAGTCTAAAGGAATATTACTACTCAGCACAAATAAGATATATCATATGTTGGTGCGACGAGGGATATGAGGCAAAATGGAAAGAAATGGAAAAGGAAATTGAGGGACTCCCAGTACAAAGCATAATAGGAGATAAAGATGCATATAAGCAAATCAAACAAATAGACCCAATCACTAAATTTACATTAGAACTGTGGTATAAAATAGTACAAAAATATAATATAAAGGAAGACATAAAACTATTGAAATGGGTAGCATTTGACAGTCAGTTTGAACCGGCAAAACAAGATAGGGGATACAAAAATCTGGTGAACAAGGGAATCACAGCATGGGGCAATATCGGAAAAAAAGATCTCGGGAGCTTTGTAAACATCAGGAGAAAATTTAAACTAGAAAGATCGGAATTTTTCAGATATCTGCAGATGAGAGATTATTATATGAAGAAGATTAGGCATAACCTCCAAACAGATGTGAGCGAGATTATACAACTCATTTTAAGCTCATATACAGGAAATAAAATAAGAATTATTTCAAAGCTATATCAGAAACTTATGACAAACAATCATACAAGTAACTATATAAAGGAGAAATGGGAGAAAGAGCTCAATTTAAACATAACAGAAGAAAGCTGGCAGGAAATATGGAAAACACAACACACATCAACAAATTCAAGGACATGGAGGGAATTTGGATGGAAAAACCTGATTCGCTTTTTCATTACACCACAGATTCAAGGAAAATATACAAATACCCAATCTTTATGCTGGAGGGGATGTGGGGCTCAAAATGCAGACCACTCACATATGTTTTGGAAATGCTGCAAAATATCATCATTCTGGAAATCTATACATGTGACAATACAGAGGATATTAGGATATAATATACCAATGAACTGTAACCTGATGTACTTATGTGATCTTAAAAGAGACAATGTTATACAGGCTGAGGACAGATATCTAGTTAAAATCTTGTTGATTGCATGTAAAAAAACTATCACAAAAAAATGGCGATCAGAAGTTCTTCCTGACCAAGAACAATGGACTGACATTGTTGAGGACATACGTATGATGGAAAAACTAACATATCGACAAAGAATGCAAGAAGGACTATGGGAAAAAAAAATGGCGGAAATGGACACACTACAAAGTGCAACAACGAGGCAGAAATTGAAAGAATAACCAAAGACACTGAAAAAACCAGAAGAATTAAGAGATGGAAACTAAAAACTTGATGCTCCAACATTTGTCCCCCCTCCTTTTTTTTCTTTTTCTTTTTTTTTCTTTTTCCCTACCCTAACCCCTTTGTTTTTTAAATGTAGAATGTGATCTGAATGCATTATATATGATGAAAAATGAATAAAAATCTAAGTTACAAAAAAAAAGTACTGTTCTTAATTTTGTTATGATTCCTGGACTTGGAATCCTCTCTGGCAGAACCGTCAAATCTGGAAACCCCCAGCTGACCCCCAGCTAAACACAGGAAGTCCTTGGGCACCATCTCCAACCTCCATCCATCACCAGACTCAACTGTGATGCTGCTCATGGGACGTGTTATTGTGTGACGTGGGTTGTGCCTCCACCTTTCCGGTTCCACCACCACCCGGGGTATAAGAGGGCTGTGAGGAAGAGGGGCGGTCTCTTGACCTCCTCTCAGCCTGACGGCAGCACCTTGTATTATACAAGTGAGTCTACAATAAAGTCGTGTTCAGTTCAACACTCAGTCTTGTCCTTGGCTCTCGTTTTACCAACATAACATTTGGCAGTGAGGATAAAAGTATGGATGTGGGAGTTGCTTCAATTCGGCCATTTCTGGAGTTTTCCGGTGAGCTGCCTGTCCCTTGGGAGAGGTGGTTCACTGCTTTCCTAAGTTGTGTAGTGGCATGGGACTGTGGAAGACTGGAGAAGTTGCAGGCACGAGCACTGTTGGTTCACAACTTGGGAATGGAAGGACAATGTGTCCTTAGTACCTTAGGCAAGGATGATAGCTTTGAAGAAGTGGTTGAGCTGATGGTGCGACATTTTCGCACCCTGGAAAACGTCATTGTCTGGAGGACCCAGTTTTGGCAGTGCTGCCAGCAGACTGGCGAGTCAGTGCAGCGGTATGAGGCAGACCTACGTCGGCCGGCCAAGGACTGTCAGTTTGAGGCGGCAGACAAGCTATCACGGGAGCTCGGTGAGAAAGCGGCACATCGCCATTTTGAACCACAGTCGACGGCACAAGCAGTGGACCTGGACAGCAATGATGGTGCGACAGATGAAGAATGCGCTAATGCTGTAAAGATAAGGTCTGCCCTGGGATCACCCAGGTGTTTGGGTTATGGGTCCACCAAGCACCGTTATAAGGCTAGAGAGTGTCCGGCAAGAGGATGACACTGTGCCACGTGTGGATTCTTGCATCATTTCGCCAGGGTATGCTACAGGTTCGAGCGAGGGGATCCAAGACACACGGAGAATCTCCCCACTTCGCCTCCAACGGTTGTTTGCAGTGTATCCCCAAGTGATAACGGATGTTCTTTTGGTATGGTGGAACTGGATGGGGTGACAGTGTCATTGCTGGTTGATACGGGAGCGGTGAGATCAGTGTTGGATTGGGAAACTGTGTGGAGTTCCTTCTCACAACCTCGGGTTGGAGAAGAGTAGTCAGGCTGTGGTCTGTAGGACTGGCCGGTTCCGCGAACGCTGGATGGAGCTGTGCGGAATGAACCTTTGCCTAGTAATCTGGACAATGAGCAGGACCAATTCCATTCAGGGCCATTGCGGGAGGGTCTCAGTGCCAGCGCCCAAGTAAGCCTAGTTGAGGGAACTGGGCGGTGTGGTGGGACGCCCATGGTGGCGAGTGGCGCCAAGTGGATTGCCCATTCTGCTTCTGGAGTTTGGCTGGAGGGTACCAAGGAGCAAGGGGTCACAACAGCATCGCCGGCGACAAAAATGAAAGTGAGCGGGGCAGGACCAGCTGGCACAGTAAAACGACGTGCCACATAGGGATACTGGAAGCCGAGTCGGGCTCCTCTGGGGGTTGCTGATGTGGTCCGACCCAGAGAGGAGGCCCGGTCGAGAGGGGTTCGGAGCAAACGCCAGTGACAGGACGACCAGGGGCGGCTGCAGGTGGTGGCTGTTAGAGAGAATGGCTATCTCCAGCTGTCTGATGGCTCATGGCGGCATCCCAATGAGCTGCGGTGCTCCACAGATGGAGGTGTTTGGGCTTCGACGTGGGTCATCCCCGGGTGCGAAGAAAAGACGGGAAGGGAATCAACTGAAGGTTTTCCAGGGGTGGATCGTTTACTGGGGCAGACTGATGGTCGACCAGACTGATGGTCGGGAAATGTATGTAATGTATGGTGCTGGATTGGGGGGTGACTGGGGTTTGTATATATGTTCGTTCGTTCTAATAATGGCATTGTTTTGTGTTTTGTTATTTATGTAGGAACACAGGAATTTTAGTTTAATGGACTGTGTTTAGCTGAGACGGCAGAATAATCCATCTAGTCGTGTCGGGGGTGGAACAGTAGTCCACCTGTTTCCCCCTAGCCTTAGTTGCTTTGTTTGACTGTTATAGGCCCTGGTATATTTCTGTTTAATTTCAGTGTGTGATTCAGGTTCTAAATTGGGGAGGGTCTTGATTGTATGTGTGTTTTGGACCATTTTTGACGGGGGGTGGGGGATGTGATGTTGTTCATGGGACGTATTATTGTGTGACACGGGTGGTGGCTCCACCTTTCCGGTTCCACCGCCAAGTGAGTCTACAATAAAGTCGTGTTCAGTTCAACACTCAGTCTTGTCCCTGGCTCACATAACATCAACTTCCTCATAATATTGCTTTTTCAAAAAAGTTGACATTTTCCACATAAATTTGTTAGTGTTTTATCCATCCATCCTCTACCGCTTATATGGGGAGACCCTAGAAGAAGCAAATTTCCCTTGGTGACATAATGGGGGCTGAAAAGTCCATAGACTGAAAAGCTCATTGTGGTCAGATTTGACCAAATGTGGTTTATTTTTCAGCATAGTCGCCACTTCGGTCCACACACTTCTTCCATCGGTGTTGCATTGCTTGGATCTCTGCGGTTGAAAAATAAACCACATTTGGTCAAATTTGGCCACTATGAACATTTCAGCCTATGAACTTTTCAGCCCCCCCTCGTAGCTCCTGGGATCATTAGGACACATAAACATCTTCATCACCTCTTCTTCAAGGTAGTGATCTGTGGAGGGGAGCAACTTTTTCCACATAAATCTAACTTCTTTAAAGTAAATTTGCAGGTTTTCCTGTCATTGTTCTCTAAACAACTAATAAAACCTTTTTCTCACAAATTTAGAATTTTTTTCACATAAATCAAGCTTTTTTTTTAACTGGCAACATATTTCTCATGAATTTGCAATGTCTTTTTTTTTGCAAATGTGCAGTGCTTTTCCTTGTAAATTTGTTGTTTTTCCTCATAGATTTTAAGAATTTCTTCTTGTAACTTTACAGCTTTTGTTTTCCTCATAAATTTGTGACTTTTGTCAAAGCCACAGCTAAGGGAAGAGTGGCTCTGACACTGCAGGTTGCAGACTTCTGTACTACAAGTTACCTTGATTTTCTTTGTATACTATTGAATAAATGCACAGCTTCCTCTGCCACTGCTCTCAGGCCCTCCCAGTCCAGTCAGAATCTGTTTATTCTTTCATACAAGTGGCTACCATCGTCTCCATGGATATGTGGACTATCCCTGGCAATTTGCTGTCTAATCCATCGTCAGATTGAACCAAAATAGAACTTTGTACGGTGATTACAAAGCTCACAAATCAGTGGTCACTTTGATGTGGACAGCCCGTGGGCATCTTAAGCAGAGTAACAGATTTTCTGGTTGCGGTTGGACACACACACCACCTTGCTTTTCCATTTAGGGCTATCTGTGTGTACAGACGATGATGGGAAACACAGCATCCCCTCTGTGCCTAAGCCTCTCTGAAATATGCATGAAGTGTACATAGTGTTTGAGTGTGAGTGTATAATACATAAAGTAGTCAAATAATAATGGCTTAATGGTTGGAAAATTTAGGAATAAAAATTTAAGCTGTCTGGAATACAGACAAAGGCACCCCTTACCACAACTTCAAGATTCCCAAGTTCTTGTGCCCCACACCCGACAGTCCACCAACGTGAAACAGACACCCACTGCAAGGCACAGAGAAATTTTTAATAGAAAGACTTAATGTTGCAGTGTTTCCTCTGGCTTAAAGACCTTGGCGTGGTGGCAACATATTTTTCCGGGGGGGGGGGGCAGAAAACACATATGCATGAATATGTTAATTTTATAGTATTTATTTCTTTTTTTAAAATTTTGCACATAATAATGCATCAGATTTATATAGCGCTTTATCATAGACACTCTTTACAGATACTTTATTCATTCACTCCAGACAGATAATGGCAGTGTCAAGCTACTACTGTAGCCACAGCTGCCCTGTGGCAGGCTGACAGAAACGTGGCTGCCAATCCAGGCCAACGGCCTCTCCAGCCACCACCAAACATTTATACACATTTATACCCAGTGTTACGGACACTGGAGGCAAGGTGGGTAAAGTGTCTTGCCCAGGGACACAACGGCAGGATATCTGGGGAGAGTGGGATTCAAACCGCCAATCGTAATTGGACGACCCGCTCTACCTCCTGAGCCACTGCCGTGGATATGGAACTTACAATTTGAAGTATTGTACAACCAAGGCTTGAATGTTGGAATATTGAGCCATTTGGGGTCCCACCCAGATGTCCTGTATTTGGACTTTTTACTGGTGTCATCCTTCTTTCCTTCCTCTGTTCTCACCTCTCCTGGACCCTCTGCCTGAACACTTTCCTCTCCTTGGCTCCTCTCTTCTGTCTAATCTTGCCCTCTCTGAGCTCTGTCTAATTCAGGTTCTCTCTCTGTCTATGGTGGTATACAAACAGGTTAGGAAATATCAAGTGCCATGTAAATTAAAGGAGACAACCAAAAATTTCTAGTTCAGGGTACAAAGAGCACCCACTTAAAACTTGAGTAATGACTTCAGTCTTGAAGGTTTGAGGTTTTTCTCCAAAATTTATAACAATTTTCTTATAGTTTTCTACTTTTCTCTGTAAATTTATCTAAATTTGAAACAATTTTCCTCAAATTTGTAATTTCCTCTTGTAAAATTGACTTTTCTTATACATTTCAAACTTTATTATAAATTTGTGGATTATTTTATGACATATTTTTGTCTGTTTTTTAAAATAAAATTACTGTTTTTTAAATAAATTTGAAACGGACTGTGGTATTCTTTTTTTTTTTTTTTTAACTTTTTCCTTACAACAATTTCTATTTTTGACCATAACTTTGCAGTCAGAACAGAGCAATAATTTAACTCTCATTGCAAAGAAAAAAATATTAATAAAATTGTATTTAATTATTTAAATTAACTTAAATGACCAAGGATGCTGTTATTTCTGTTATAATATTTCTATATATTTATAGTTTTTTTTTTTTTAGAAATCTCCTCACCACCAAGAAAAACCTCCCTTATTTTGAAGTCCAAATGCTGGCACATTTAGTTTGCCTGAAGGCTGCTGACGGATTAAAGTCATTGACTTCATGAATTTTGGTCATCTTAACTTGCCAGGTACATAATTGGGAACATAAATTAATATTGTAATGACTGGTGACTCAGCAATTCATCAGTCCCCCTTGCCTTTCCCTTCATATGAAACCGGCTACATTTGAATTCTAACCACATCTCTTAGCTAAGCGACTCTTCCGTTATTGCTCACGTTTCCAGCGGGTTAAAACCATGATAAATGCCTCCAATGCTTACATACCTCTTATGATTTTTTCCCCCACATTTAAAGTACTTTAATAAACTCATGTTTCTGTCAGACAGTCAAGCCTTATTCATGCTGCATTTCCCCTCTAGTCCGCTTTGGTCCGCGTACGCTTTGGATGAGCCCGGCACGCAAGCGGTGCTGTTCATGCTCACTTTTTTCATCTACCCAGGCCAAGCAATTGACGCATGCACACAACCATCATTTGTAGTTTCACTCCCGCCCAATAGGTAGCGCCAAGGTGCTGACGCACCAGGATTTTCACCAACAAAGAAACAGTGGACTTCTTCACAAAGTTTCTCTTCAAATAGAGTCCATTCCTGGTGTCTGACTTCCCGGTTTTCACTCCTTTTCCACGAAGATGCTGCTGCTGCTAGCGAGACACTGCCAGCTGACTGACTGGAAAGCTTGCATGGGCAGGGTGCTTCAAAACTCCGTGCGGATGACGGCCATGCGCTTTGTTCGTGTGTATGCTTGCGGAAAGTCATTGCTTCATATATTTTTCTTAAATTCTATCTCCGTTTTGGCGCAGCGGTAAATTTTCTGGCGTAGCGGGCCGCTACCGAGAAATGTTACCCTGTGTTGCCTCTGAGGCAAAATCAAACAGAAAAGCAGCAATTAAGTAAAGAAAATTGGAGAAAAGCAAAGAGAGGAAAGGTTTGTATATTAAGAAAAAATAGAAAGAAATGAATGCCAACTGAGGTCACATGGGACCAAATCACAGCACCAAGAAGCATCCAGGTTTACAGATTTTTTTTGAATAACTTTGAAAAACATAATGAATCATTTAGGGCTGGGCAATATGGCTTTTAACATGTATTGCAATACATTTATGCTTTTATGTGATACGCAATACATATCACGGTATCTTGAGATCTCCTTCAAACCACTGTATAAATGTAAACGTAAAACCTTTGCATAAAATGACACCGGCATGATAATAGAAACAGACCCATGTATTGCATTTTTTTTAATTGCATGGGGGTGGGGGTGGGGAGATAAAATCAAGGTGAATTTTGCAAACTTTATTGAACCAGTCACACAACCCCACTCATAAAATTTGCAACAAATCAGAATAAATAACGGTAGGCCTTCCTATTATGCCCTGTAATAAAACCATTAAAAACCAAAAAAAAAAGATTCAACACAATAAAAAAGTGCATTAAGCAAGAATTCTAGAGAAAGATGTTTTAAACCATATAACTTAAAGTCCACTTTTTCTGTTTGGTCATGTTTTTAACAGTAAGGGCCATGTCTTTGGCAGTATAATTTTTGGCCACAGTTGCAATGTCTTTCCATTTTACACTTTTGTTGTATAGGATAAATTTTCCGAATGAAGAAGCCATATAGTCATTTTCTTAGGGCTGGTTTCTTTATTATTATTACAGTATTACTATTATTATTTGTAAGGGCTACGTGGGATGTTGCAAGTGAATTTTAATGCATTCTTTACATTATAATGGATGTCATTTTGTGGTGAAACAAATTAGTGGTAGTGTAACATAATTTGCACAAAACTGTATTTTGTTCAATTTTTTACCTTCTGAAGTCCGAACCACTGCCAGAGAATGGAGCTGGTGCTTTTTTTCTACTTTCGTTCAAGTCTGCTTCCACTCCAGCCGGTGTGTGTGTATGTGTGTGTGTGTGTGTGTGTGAGTGTGTGTGACAATTTTTCCCCCTTTCCCGTGCTCTGCCAGTGTTACCAGATTGTGCTAATAAACAAGTGTCTCTGCTCCACGAAAACAGGCTCAAAAGAAGCAGTTTCTAAAGAAAAAAATTGCAGGAAAAAACAGACCTGACAATAACCCTGAAATGAACCACGGTGCAGGGAGGTGGGGGGGGGGGGTGCTGAGTGCAGCTGTGTGAGAGAGGAGAGAGAGAAGCTGCCACAACAATAGGGCTGTCTACACTTAATGGCACCGATTTTATGAACACGCACAATAACGCGTTGAGGTATCAACAAACGACGATTTCAATGCATTTCTATGGCAATGTTAGCTAAATTTATTAAACAAAGAAAATGTTGAAATGGTGTGCAACTGGCTTATGTAGCCATCACCATCTTATGAGAGATGGTGATAGCAATCAGAATACACATTGGCCAGCAGAGATTACCGAAGGACGATTTTGTGGGCTGCCTTTGCATATGAGTTGGCTGCCTGAGGGATGATATGACCCACGTCTCCGTCTGGCCACAGATGGAGTTTGCTCCTGCTGCAGGTATGTCTGTTAACCAAACTATGACTCTTATTTATCATTAATAGTAACTTGCCTACATTTTAAGTTAATGCAAACATGCGAAAAACACTTGAATTTGCATCAGAGAGAGTTAATAGCTAAAATAGCATTAGCATAGAAACACACCAGCTCGGAAGGAATATTAATTCCAATTTGAGTTGCTTATCAGTCTCAGAGTATCTGAGAAATATCAACATTGCAATTAAATTAGTTAAAAAATAAGACTGACACTCACCTGCTGACAAAGGGACCGAAGCTCTGTCCCAGCTCTGTAGAGCTGAAACGAAGTGTTGGGATTAACAGGGCAAATGAGCGTAAATAAACTCTGAGCTCCGGTGGATAAATTTTGCAAACCTAAACATGACAGCTTTTTGGGTACAATTTATTTTCTATTATTGGAGTGTTCCGCCAATGCACAGCCAAGCTGGCGCATTCATTAGCCATTACAAATATCAATAAATATTGTTTCTGGACACTCTGTTGAATCATTCTTTCACATACTGGCTGGTAGACAGTAGGGACACTTTTTGAGATCACAAATTTAAAGTTTTTGATCATATCTGATCTGATCTTGCGGTGAAAGCTCGTCATAATATTGATATGCCATATTGTTTCAATGGTAAACTTCCGGTTTTTCTTAACTCTACGCTTTCCCAGGTTTGTGCGTTCACATGCAAGTACCCGGATGTGTAGACAGTCCTATGCTCGAGATCCACGAAAAAGCCATTTTTTTGTATCACGCACAGTAGAATGTACTGATATAACGAATATATTCGGTGTATAGTCCAGCCCTAGAATGAATTATTGTCATTATAAAAGTGACACTCTGGCAAAAATCAAGTTTTTTTTTTTTCTGTTGTTAACATGTCTGTAACATATTTCTTGTGATTTACGAGACCTATCAAGAGCAAAATCATTCCAAATCATTCCAAACTCCCAAGTATGCATTTTTCTGCTGTGAATGTCTGCTTTTGCCCCCCCCCCCCCGAAAAAAAAGGCAAATTTGGAGAGAGGGTTTCTACGTCAGTATTCCTGCTTAGCCTGATTGGTTAATGTTGCAACCAATCAGATGGATACTGTTGGCTAGCTTGGGGGAAGAGGGAGGAGCAAAGGAGCAGCAGGATTGAGGCAGAGGTGGATGAAGGCAACCGTTTTGCATAACAAAGCAGTGAAGGAGGAGGCAACCAATCACGTGCAGGGGCAGCAGCAGCGGGAAGTGGGGGGGACATCTCGGCTCACTTCGCCAGCAGATGGGTGCCACACTGTGAGAGCAGCCATATTCAACGCCCCCGCCCCCCTCGCTCAGGTGGACGGGGGACTGGTGGTGAGTAAAAAGTAAACACATATTTGGCAATTACACATTTATCTCTTGACCATTTTCAGAAAAATGTTTCGGTTTTTTTTTGTTTTTGTTTTGTTTTCTTTTGAAGAAATAGGCAAAACTTTAACATCCGGAAGTGTCTTGAACAAACTATCAGCCCACCAACCAGGAGTCGCAGCAACCAATCACATGCAAGCCCTGCAGGCCACTAATTAGAATATTCATAGATCTGCGCATACTTAAGTAGGTGCAAGATTTAAAATCTCTCTCCTTATACAAGGAGACGAAGAAGAGTGATGTCTGAAGATAGAGTTGAGGTTCGATTGGACACAGCAACGATGATAGAAGGGCTACAGCTCCTGACTAGATAGAGTGATGATATAGAGTGAAGTACATGACGGTAATGCACCTGTAAGCTGGTTGCCAACCGCCAATCAAATCTAAAAGAAGAAGAAGAAGAAGAAGAAAATCTCTTTCCAAGCATTCTAAGGCAATGAAAGTTTTTGTGGGTAAAAAGGACAATATTGTCATGGCGGCCTCTGGGCCGTCATTAGTGTCATTAGCCCCAGCTGCGCACAGACCAACAGGTGTGAATCAACGGCTGTTAAAAGCCAGTGTTGCTGACAGCCCGGCACGGAGTCGTCTGTCTTCCTCAACGGAGAATGAACCTGCACTCCGCTCTCTGGTCTCGTCAAGAATATCTCTTGTCTCGTCTGGAACTTTGTCTGTCTCGTCAAGAACTTTGTCTGTCTCGTCAGGAACTTTGTCTGTCTCGTCTGGAACCTCATTTGTCTCGTCAAGAGCTTCACTTGCTGCATCCAGGAACTCTTCCCAGCGTCAAGCAAGTAAGCGCACCATTTGCTTCTCAACACCAAACCTTTACCCCTGTGCACAGGTGGACCACCTTGGCGGCGGACCTGCGTCCCCAGCTGACGGGGTAACGCCATCACGTCTTTGTAGCGGCTCGCTACCACCACGCCTACCGGTACGTCTTGCTCCTCAATTGCCAGAACTATTATTGTATCAATTACAGGAGTATTGGCCAACGTTATCGGTGGAATCACTGTCATCAGCATCAGCTGTGTCGTCATTGCCACTGTGTGTGGAGTCACTAACCTCGTCTTTGTCTGCATCATCATCTGTGTCATCGTCATCCCGGTCTGTGGAGTCACAGCCGGCGTCATCGTCAGGATCATCGTCATCCCGGTCTGTGGAGTCACAGCCGGTGTCATCGTCAGGGCTGTCATTGTCACAGCCGGTGTCATCGTCAGGACTGTCATTGTCACAGCCACGGGGAGTAACCCCAGCACGGTCACGGATGCCTTCACCTCCACGCTGCCCGGCCGCTGGAACTCAGCAGAGCGAAGCCAGTGCTGCTCTCAAGTAAGCCTTGTTATCTGCAGCTCTTTGCTAGTGTGGAGCATTAGTAATTTGTCTCTGCTTATCTGTTCCAGGGTTGCCGGGTCTCCGTCCAGGTCGCTCAGCTCCAGTGACCAGAACGATATCCTCGCACTCACACTCGCATTACACTCACTCACAATTAAATAAAGATTATTGTCACTATCTGCTCGTGTCAGTGTCTGTCTCCTGGGTCCTGAAACATGTCAAATATATTATTTTGGGCAATACACATTTGTTTTTGAGGTGGTTTTAGAGTCGTCGGCCTCCGTCGGTCTATGATGACCATGGAAGTGAATCCTAAACGTCTACTCTGCTGGAACAGCACTGCCTGTGGCTGAACAGGCCGATGCGCGAATGGCAGTCCCTGTCACACAGGTCGCACTTGTGGGTGGTCTCCGTGCTGCTGGGTCTGTGGCGGTTCTTCCTGCAGGTCCTTTTTTCATCTGCTGCAGCAGTCTGTCTCTCTTCACCCGCCTTGAGCTGTCTGGTCAGGGTGCCTCTCCATTTGGAGCGGTCCGTTGCAAGGTCCTCCCAGCGCTCTGTGTTGATCTCCAGGGCCTTCATGTCTCTCTTGCAGACGTCTCTAAAGCGCAGCTGTGGGTGGCCAACATCTCTCCTGCCAGTCGCCAGTTCTCCGTAGAGGACGTCTTTGGGGATTCTGCCATCCTCCATACGGTGAACGTGGCCTAGCCAGCGGAGCCTGCGCTGCCTGAGTAGAGTGAACATGGAGGGAAGGCCGGCGCGGGACAGAACTTCTGTGTTGGGCACTTTGTCCTGCCAGGATATGTCCAGGATGTGGCGAATGCAGCGCAAGTGGAAGGAGTTCAGTCTCTTTTCCTGCTGGGCGTATGTTGTCCACGTCTCACTCCCATAGAGCAGTGTGCTGACTGCAACGCAGGCGTTGTACACTGCCATCTTCGTCTTGACAGAGAGTTTGGGATTCTCCCATACTCGTGTGGTGAGGCGAGCGAGTGTGAAGGCTGATTTTCCAACCCTCTTGTCGATCTCTGTATCAAGGGAGAGGTTGTTGCTGATCGTGGACCCCAGGTACGTGAACTGATTCATGACCTCCAGCTCGTAGTCGTCGATGGCGATGGTTGGTGGTGATTCCGTGCCTTGCGCCAAGACGTTAGTCTTCTTCAGGCTGATGGTAAGCCCGAAGTCCTTGCATGCCTGGAAGAAGCGGTCCATCAGGGTCTGAAGCTCCTGCTGTGTGTGGGTTGCGACTGCAGCGTCATCTGCGAACAGCATGTCTCTGATTAGAGCCTCGCGTACTTTGGTTCTGGCTTTCAGGTGGGCGAGGTTGAAAAGCCTGCCGTCAGATCTTGTGTGCAGATAGATTCCCTCTGTTGCTGTGTTGAAGGCATGCCTCAGGAGCATAGCAAAGAAAATCCCAAAGAGGGTTGGCGCAAGTACACAGCCCTGTTTCACTCCGCTGCGTATGTTGAATGGCTCTGAGACGTTGCCGTCATGCTGCACTATCCCCTGCATGTTGGTGTGAAACGATTCGATGAGGCTTTGCAACTTTGGTGGGTATCCTATCTTTGGCAGGATCTTGAAAAGGCCCTCTCTGCTGACCAGATCGAACGCTTTGGTGAGGTTGATGAAGGCGACGTACAGAGGCATGTTCTGTTCTCTGCATTTCTCCTGGAGTTGGCGGATGGAGAATATCATGTCTACCGTCGATCGCTCAGCGCGGAAGCCACACTGAGACTCGGGGTAGACACGTTCGGCAAGCTTCTGTAGACGAACGAGAACAACTCGTGCGTAGACTTTGCCAACAACGCTGAGGAGGGAGATGCCCCTGTAGTTGTTGCAGTCGCTTCTCTCCCCTTTGTTTTTGTAGAGGGTGATGATCTTGGCGTCCCTCATGTCCTGTGGTATGGCACCTTCCTTCCAGCACTGGCAGAGGACGTCATGCAATGGCAGCAGTAGGGCGGTCTTGCAGTGCTTGATCAGGTCGGGGGGTATGCCGTCGTTGCCGGGTGCCTTGCCAGCGGCTCATGACACGCCCCCTCTACTTCTACTTTGGAAAAATAATTTTTTTAACCCCACCGAATTTTGCCAGGAGTTACACATATGCTTGTCAATTTAAAAGGTAATTTTCCGCATAAATAACGGTGTAGGTTGTTGTCTAACTGTTGAAGTGTACAAGGTAAAATGTAAATCAAAAAGACTACAAACGCAGACTGACGTAACATCATCATTTTCAAAGTAAGCCCACAGGGGTGTATCAATTTGATACTATCAACAGTCCTCTGGATTAGCTGCATAATGACAAAATAGCAAAGGTAGGATAAAATTTATTGTGGTGGTGGCTGTATTAAGTCAATTTTTTTTGTCTTCTTTGTCTGTTGGCTCAGATTCAGTGAATGTTGGTCGCAGAGTGATAAAATCTTGTAATTAGCTGCTGGGATTCTGTCGGTATAGTTAAAGCTGCAGCAGCGGGAGTTAATATGCCATTATAAACTGATGTGTGGATATGCATGTTAAGGTCATTTAGTGGTTTTAAGATGCAATTGCTTTATGTTGTGACTGTGTTCTTTGTAGATCGAAGTTCTTAACTTTATTGTGAGGCCCCGAAAGTTACACGTGTGTGTCCGTTCCTGAGTGCGTTGGGATGTGGGTGTGGTGTACACTAATCCCGCCCAGGGCTTCAAAATGACCAGGGCCGGTCCTGACAGTATATCTAATGACAATTTAGTCTTGTAATTTGTTTATACTTGGTGTGAAATGTGGCGTGATTACATACAAAGTCAATGGAAAGACACAAAGACACGCATTTGCTCCAGGCGAGACGAGTGTTTACAAGGTTGTGTCCACATGAGTTGGATTTTGTTCAACTCAGGCAGTGCTTGATGCTTTCAGTGTTGGTTTTGGAATTAGTTTGAAAATGAGACTTACCGGATTTATGTCTCGTCAGATGTGCTTCAATGAAGGCGGTTCTATTCGTGGCAGACATGCTTTTCTCCGTTCAACTCCAGCAGACCCTGTATCCACCGCTTGTTTGGTGCTGGGGCGGCCGAGCCAGGATGCAGTTTCTGGTGGAGGTGATGAGGTTTTCCTGTCCAGATAGTGCTGTGGAACAATAGTAAATCTGAGAGTCCTCAAACTACTGCAGTCCTGAAACTGCTGCCTCTAGATGTGCACAAATCCCCAACTCGGGCCCAGCCTCTGTTGAAAGGAGGAAGAAGTGGCAGAAGAGGGATTGCTTTCATGCTGCCACCCGCTGATATGAAGGAGCCACTGCAGGAGCCAATGCACAACAATGGCAAGTTGTTTGCAATTTTTTGGACCAATTACACAATTTTCTGTGGGATCCTGAACATTCTCTCACAGACCCCCTGGGGTCTGAGGAACCCTGAGGAACCCCAGTTGAAAAACTTTATATTATAAAGTTTAATTTTGTGAAAAAATTACTTCAGTACATGTACTTGAGTCACTCCCCTCCTCTGATTATTACAATAGAGAAATAGGGAAATGTAGACTGCCTCTTTATGTTTCATATAGAGGACTAAAAATGCCTGGCTTTCTCCCAAAGAACCCAAAGTAAACACAATCTGGTAGCAATTAAAGAAAGTAATCATCATATGAAAACCACACACAAAGACTCAAAAGAAAAACAAATCTACAGAGCCTGAGATGATTGCATTATACAAAATTAACACCTTAAAAAGTCTATTCTCATTTCCAACATCAGCATGAGTAGCTTTATTCAGTGCTCAACTTCTACAATGTTATACAAAACTTTTATTAGTCACTGAAAGGGTTGCATCCACTGATGGGCTTCAAAAAGATAATGAACATCTTAATCTATAGCCCAAATTTGCAATCCAGGATCATGGCCATGCATGCAACAACATGTTGGTCCACTACAGAACACTTTGGTATACTTTAGTAATCCCAGAGGGAAATTCAAGGGCATCCAGTGAGCTGGATGAGGCAGCCATAGTGTGAGGCCAATCCTTTCATCATTCTCACACACATTCAAACTGCTAATGCACTGCTTCAAATGTACTGCACTCCAAAGCAGCTGAATGGGGGAATTTGGCTGGCTGTCATGTCTGTGCCCAGGGAGAGGTGTTTATTTTAACCTCTTGCACTCCGGTGTACCACGGACGGGCACGTCTCTGCGTCCAAGCGCGCACTGAAAATAAAAGCTGCATTTACGTTCTTCCACTGCAGACACAGCCGCGAACAGATTAGTTCATCTGATTGACCTCTCATTCGACTAATAAGAGCCATGAATTGGGTTTCTAAAACCTTGAAGAACCAATGACTGAAAACCTAGCAAGAAGGACCCGTCTACCAACGCTGTGAATGCAGCGAGCCAATTGAAGCACAGAAGTTCGCGAGCTGTTTTGTGTAAGGCTGGGTGAAGAAAGACTGACTGCTGCAGCAGATGAAAAAAAGGACCCGCAGGAAGAACCGCCACAGACCCAGCAGCAGGGAGAACACCCACAAGTGCAACCTGCACTTATTCCAGCAGAATAGACGTTTAAGATTCTCTTCCATGGTCATCACAGACCGACGGAGGCCGACGACGAAGGTCGTAAATCATTCGCCAAAACCGCAATCATGGAAGCGCAAAACTGCAATAATAGAATTATGTTTTGACCGGGTCGCCGAGACCAGAACCACAAGTCCGTAACAAGGGACCAGCGTCGCGTTTGTCTGACAGTGAGGAAGAGAAGTTCGCCAGGACACTGCTGCTGTGAAGAGGTAAGGTGTTATAAGCTAAATTATTCTTTATCCCTGAAAATTGTAATCAAAAATTACTTTTGACCGATCAGTAAATTACAACTGTGCAGCGCATGAAGTCCGAAGTTCGTGCGCCGCAGTACACAGGTCGTGCGCCGCGTCCGGACCGTGAACGCCCCCCCCCCCGCTACTCTTCTGTAGCGAGGGGGGTAAGCTGCGGTGACTGCGCCGCGGTCGCCACATGATTATTCCGTCATGTAGCGATGGCCGATGTCCGTCCTCTGTAGCGAGGGGGAGGGGGGACACCCCCCCCCCCACACACACAGCCCTGAGTGTCATCTTTCATTAGAGCCCAAGATGAAGCTTCTATATTGAATCATTCAAAAGTTACAGACGTTTTTCCAAACTGTGCCATTTGGCACAATTTGGCACAGTTCAAAAACGCCTGGGAACTACCTGAGGAAAAAGCTGTGTAATATATTCATTTTTTGTGGTATTGTTACAAAATTTTGACCTCAGCTGGATAACACTTGGTTCTACATTTCTGTTGCATTTTCCAGCCCGGATCTGAAGCTGTGTGTTATTTGCAAGCATTTGTATCCAAAAAAACACCCAGGCCAAATTTATTTTCTTCAAGTTCAGTATGTTTAGATGACTGTAACTCAGTGGCCAGAGCACTTAGAGAGATTATGACTGTTTTGCCAAAAAATTCAAAGTGTTTTCTTTTAAATCAGACCAACCCCATGAAGATGCTGCAAAGGGTTGAAGAACAGCTTTCGATTTACTTTGGGCACGTTATTTTTTGGCGTTTTTAGGGAAATTGACCGGAGTGCAAGGGGTTAAAACATTTTAAAAACTCCTCTCTTCTTACTTCTCTTATCTCTCTGCGCTATCTGAAGTAGTTACTTTCACAACCACTAGAAGGTGCTGTTTGCACTACTTTCCTTCTCTCTGCCAAGGTATCCACTCTACTGACCCTTAAAACATGTATAATATCCATGGAAGCCACTTTTCCATGTATATTACACTTTTCTACAGATGGATAAAGGTGATAGAAAAATTCCATATTATCCACATTATTATTGTTATTAATAATGTATTGTTATTCTTAAGATGTATCATGCCTTTCCTATCCCATGTTTAATGTTTATATGTGCATTCCATGTAAGATAAGTTCATATATTCCTATATATTATATCAATCCATCTTCTTCTGCTTGATCCTTTTCGGGTTGTGTGTGTGTGTGGGGGGGGGGGCTGGAGCCTATCCCAGCATCTTTGGGCGAGAGGCAGGGTAGCCAGTCCATCGCAGCTATATATTATATTTCATACTATATGTCTGATATATTCTTGGCATGTTTCTGTGAGCAATTATTGGCCTTCAGAGGATGTGTGCAAGCACTGAGACTCAGGGTCAGTACAAGCGTAAAGGGTGATCTAAGCTACATTGATAATCTCTTTGACATGCCCTGCTTTACTTTGTCCCAGGAATGGGCTGAAACTCCTAGTTTGTACAGATAAGATTTATAAGCACCCTGGCTCCAGGATGTCTGTGACGTTTCTTCATTTGCTCATCACCCAGGATAAGCTCTCATGTCATACTGACCTGCTTATCAGGACTGTGATTAGGGCTGGGAACGATCCCTAATTTCCAGAATCGATTCGATTCCGATTCTTGAGATTCTGAATCGATCCGATTCCGATTCAATCCCGATTCGATCTGGGGAATTACCATTTTAATAGCCATTTTACTTCCCATGAAACAAAAATCTTCGAGACCTAATGCTGCAAATTGTACCAAGAATCTTCTAACTTTGTTAATACATAAATTATCACATATAGAACTGACCCAAAATCAGTTACAATAATGCACTTTTTATTATTTAACTTATCATTTCATAAAGTGCTCACAGGTGCTTTCTTTAGTGCAAAGGGTGTGTCGTGTCAAGTTCACCCCCCAGAGTAAGTAAACCAATTCAATGCATGAACCATGCATACATAATCTCACTGTATTTCAGTCCCTCCAGGATTTTGTCAGCTGTTTTTGTGATTGTTGTGGCCCAAAAAGCCTGGATTTGTGGGAGCTTTTCCAAAAAGTTATGGCACTTTTAGAGTTTTTTTGCACTCAAAGTTGTGTGAGGAAGTACAAATTTTAAAGCAGCTGCTTTTGCCATAGTTTACAGTGATGCTATTCTATGTAACACCACAAGAAAAGCACAGGATTGCCAAAAATTTCTTGTTAAACAGTGATTTATTTAGAATTAAATGCTCAGTAAAATTGTAAAAAAAAAAAGACCAATATTGTGTTCTTGCTGAGAACTTTAAAAAAGAAATAAAAGAATTTGTCATTACAACAACTAAATTGCATTGAATGCATGTTAGTGTGGAGAAAATGATGGCAGCACCTCCTTGAATCTTGAATTTGAAGGTCTTCTTCTGTGCTGAAATCCACATGAAGCAGGGATGCTCCTCCACTGACGACCTCTGACCTTCAGAAGGTCTCGGTGAGGATGAAGCTTCCAGTCTTCACACATCTGAAGGCAGATAAAAAGAAGAGATTTCACAGTAAAATTAACATTCATATTTTTAGATCCCCACACCACAGTAGGGTTTAATAATTTAGGTTTTTTTTTATATATTTTAACTACAAATTAACTTTCAATGTTGGAAAAGGGTTTCAGTTCATTTCCTGAGAAGGTTTGTTCAATTCAATTTAGTTCTACTGAGTAAAAGTAGCTTGTTGTACTGCAGCCTTTATTAATTTTATTGTGATTTATTCTCTTCACATCGCTTAAGTGGCAGAAGTCCATAATCTCATAAAATATACCTTAATTCTGCATTTATTCACAGCGCTTAACCAACAGTTCTCTCTGTGTCCATAGTTTGTAAAAGAAACCATCATCATGCCAGATAAATTATTAATTGACAACACAAACGTTAAAAGAAACAAATATTATACTTACAGTCTCAGCAGCTCCAAGTCTCTGCTTCACGGGTTTCAGTCTCCGCATTTTCCGTTTATCAGTCGTCAACTTTATGTTCCAACACAGCGCTGCATGGAGTAAAAGTCCGTTTATCCCCGCTTTATGAAAAATATTAAGAAGCTGTTGAGGACAGTCTATACGGTGACTTTTGCTGCTAAATTAAGAGACGCACGTTATTAACTCCGCGTCATGTAAACACAAAAGACGTGTGCACGCGCCGCAGGGAACACAGAAGTTTTATTTATGAAAAATATTCAGAAGCTGTTGAGGACAATCTTTACGGTGACTTTTGTTGCTAAATTAAGAGACGCACGTTATTATCTCCGCTCGTGTAAACATGAAAGAGCACGCGCGGCAGGAAACTCTTGCCGGATGAGAACCGTTTTAACACCACAGAAGAAGAACTAGCATATCCGTTTGCTTGCTAGCTCCGTTAGCGCGTCGGTTGTTTATGGTTCTCGCCCGTTGTTCCTGGCTCACTGACCCGGTTTCGACCCGATTATACTCAGCAGATGTTCACAAACGTAAAAATATTATATTAAAACATATTAATATTAAAAGATCGATCCGCGGATTTTGTGGATCGATATCGGCTCAGTCAAACATGTATCGATCCATATCGATATATTGATCTTTTGAACCCACCCCTAACTGTGATATACACTTAAGACTGTTTTCTGAGATGTCTTTCTCTCCCCTTTTCTCCTCTTACCCCTCCCTTCTCTGCTACCCATAAATACCAAGACTAGAGAACGAATGCTCCAGAGATTTGGTGTGTGTGTTGAAGGCCATGCTCTGTAATCTCTCCCTCAAAAATGGCCATTTGAGGTTTAATTTGAACTGTAACTTTTCTTTTCATTTCTTTTATTTATTTTTATAATAAATGTACCTAAATCCAATATTCTGCCTGATTTTTGACTTTGAATAATTTATGCTCGAAATTATTCTAACATTTTGGCGCCCGAACAGTGGATCCACATATCTCCATCTTTCCGGCGCCTCTGCCCAACTTCAGTGAGTGCACAGCTGACGAAAGACCTTCCCAGGCTGTGTACAAGACTCAGTGTTACTGCGGTGAAGGCATTTCGAACCGGGGCGCTGGAACTGGCTGGGTGATGGATCTCAGAATCCTACAGGTGGCTTGGATGTAAGTGCATTTGTTGTTAAGTTTATGGACATTGGGTTCGAGTCCCAGTGAATTAAATACGCCTATGATGTGATATGGTTTTGGCCCGAACCGCTATGACATCGCAAAGCCTGGTTAACTTTCTGCTTGCATTAAATCGCTAGTTGGATCCAGGATTTGGTTGCTTGGGAAACTTCGTGTTGGTGAGGTGAAGGTTTGGATGAAGTTGCGTGCAGAAATTACAGCAAGATACGTTATCCCGTCATGGTGAGCTTTGATGTAAAATCATTGCAAGATACCGTAGGGGAGATACGGTGAACTGTAATTGTTCAGGGAAGATTCATTAACCCCCGCCGCGGTGAGCCTTATCGCAAGATACCATTGGGGAATCTTATCCTGCAGCGGGGAGCTTTCAGGCAAGATACCATGGGAGGGCACGTGACCGCTGAAAAATACCGGTAGATTTTTATTTTTAAAGTTTTGTTGTAGCACTTAGTTACTGCAGTTGGTCTGTTTTTTGTTCTTGTGGCTTGTGAAATCTGCTCCAGTGAAAGAGAGAGATGGAGTTCTCCGTGAAGGAGGAAGGAGCAGGTTGCACGGAGCTGTAAAATTGTTGTTTGTGATTTTCTCTGGTATTTGTGGAGCATCAAAGCGTTGGTTAATTAATTGTTATCCTCTTGACAAATGATTAAAATTATGGGTGTTTGAAAATAGTAATTTTGAACAAGAGGAGTTGACTTGTGTTGTGCTTTCACAGCAGTGTGAAAAAAAAAATAGAAGGATCTGCACACTGCAGTGAGAGTGTGTGGCTGCCAGATGTACGTGTTCTTCACTGAAGTTGCCAGTTTTGGGGATTAATTGAAGTAATTTTCGCGCTGCTCTGTGGATAAATATATATTTGAAGCTTTTTATTGTGGGCATGTGTTTTGTCTAGCTGTGACCTTGTCTGGAAAACAGACAGAGGAGCATATCTGTGTGGGCCCTGTCTGTCTTTGTTTGTGTGTGTGTGTGCAACTGCTTGGAAAAAAAAAAAAAGTGCAGTTGCTCCAGTGTGTGAAAGGGGACTGAGAGAGGAAAAAATTTATATATGGGTATTTTGCTAAGCTTTGGGGTTTTACAGTTTCCTTTTGTAGGTTTTCCTTTTTCAATCTAATTTTGTGGATTTTGAATCTAGCGTTGCGTACGTGGTAAACTATTTACATATTTTTTAAAGCCAGTATTTTCATTTCCTCCACTTTTTCTTTGGAAAATGAAAAACATTGAGCTATTTTATTCAATTTTTTGACGTATCAGTGATTTTTATTGACCCAATTGCATTATCTCTCTGACTGAAGCGTAACAGTGAACTTTACAGGGAAAAAGGACGCAGGACTAACGGTCTCATGGGGGTCCTTTCCTTCCCTCTGTTACCCGCTCTCGGCCAAACAACCAGCCTCTGGGGCCCAGCAAAACAATGTCGCCTCGCCACTGTCCGCGCTCTTCTTGTCGACAACAAAGACGGCTAAGCCACTAAGTTAAGTACAATTGCATGCATGTTAATCAATGCTACCAGCATGACAATGATAAAATTTACTGAACATTACAATATCATGCTGTCACTTAATAATGCCCAATCACTGAAGGCTTTATATACAGCTTATATTACATGATTCACAGGACAGAAGAGGTTGATAATTACTGTATTTGTGCATATGATTTACCAGAGACTAATGACTGTCAAACAGAGGTCTTGATGCTTCTATGTCATATTGTGGCTTTGTTTCAATAATACTAAACTCACTTTTTCATAAATGACTATGTTGTGGCGGCATGAAATAATAAGCAGCGAACTGAGAGTTTTTGAGGGACTTTATTAATCATACTGCCATCACAGAACTCACCCCAGCGCCATGCAGGCACGCCGGAGCGAGCTCTCAGGCTCTCAGGCAATCGTGTGGTCAGTTGAGCAGTCGTCAGAGAGAGAGTTACAGAGCGATATGCAGTTTAAATACCCCACTACAGACAATGCATGAATGGCACATTAACATCACAGTAAACGGCCGGAAGGCAATGGGACATTTGCATCACAGAACAGAGCAGGAAGGAACATTTGCCTTTGAGTCATACATATCAGCAGCAGGCAGGAAGGAGCTAGACAAAGGGAGGCTGCCTATTGATCTCAATACACACATCTCATTGTTCTGCCAATTGCTCCAGCTGAGCGCTCTGCTTGTCCCAGTCTGTTGTGGGGGTCACCCACAATGTGCTCATTTACATTTTGATCCTTTCACTGTCCATGTATAAAAAAGAAAAGAAGGCATAAGGTCTGAAGGATCGAAGAATTTAGGGAAAAAAAAAATGTCAACAGATTGGAGTATCAACCATCCTGACCTTGCAACCATGTCCAGGCTCAGAATGTCGTTTTTTTTTTTCCCCCTGTTCAATAAAATCCTGAACACAGAGTGCTGCTCAATGACCTTTGCCACTCAAGGAAAGAGATTAGGCCTGCACTTTGCAGTGACTCAGGCATGTAACTGCACATTTTAATCTTTTAAGTTACAAGCAACCATTGCTAATTCTAAATGCTGCATTAATTTCAGGCTTCTAATATGTGACACTTTTATTAAAAAGTGATCTTAAAGTAATGCTGACTCATGCAAATTGGTAAAACATTTAGTGATTCACTGAATATTTAGCAAAAACTTGTAACTAGAAAATCACATTATTCAAATTGTGGAAGCTTTAGGTGTAATTTAAACTCTTTTTATGTTGTTCTCCATTCTAGTTCATGTTTTCATTTTTCAACAGGAAAAGGAAAGCATTCACAGAATCTTTAGCTTTCACCAGGATTTAGATTTGCCAAATCAACAAGGTGAAAAGATAGGAATCATAAAATCACCACTACCTTTCAATTTAATTAATCCTTGGTGACCATATGCAATATGTAACACAATAATAAAATCAATAATTACTTTGTGTTTCTTAACATTAAACATTATAATAAACAGTGGGATAAACAATGTGAAAATTTTAAGGGACACAAACTAATGATTATAACTGGAACACTAGCAAAATCAATTTATGGGGTGATAAAATTTGCACTCCTGTTGATATAAATCCTGAGGTGCGGACGGGGGTAGCCTTAAGGCTTCCCCAATTTCTTTTTACAGGATGACACCAAGATTTGATCTTTGTGGGAGATGGGAGGAGGCTGGGCAGTGTGTGGCAGGCATCAACATGGTCATCAGGCTCATTGGCTGGGGTGCAGTGGCAGTGTGACGGGGGAAAGGACCTCACGGAGGACCTCACAGTTGACAAGCATTGCCAAAGCTAAATAGAACAAATGAAATTGACAATGACAATACCGCATATTAATTTAAATGACTTTGACTTTATAAATGTGGTGTTTATATGACTTCATACTGCAGGATACATCTGACACATTGCAATCTCACACCTTGCAATGATGCCTGTCACCACATAATAGTATGACAGTATCACATTTCAGAAATGTGACAGTAATAAGGAATACTTGTGTTGTATGACGATGACGTGCAAAAGACCTGGCTTGTGCTCCCGGTGCTTGGCCTCAAGACTACAGTCCATCCCATTATTTACCAAGGAATATATGCAATGAGGCATTCCTTGTACAAAATTAGGCCACATTCTAATTAGGCAATATGTCCACATTTCCATTGACTGGAGGAGTGTGACACAGCAACAGTGTTCAACAGGTCAGACAGACATGGTCTTAATGACTAACTCAAAATGGTTACAATAAAAGCTAAATTTCATTAAATCTACACAGACAGCTGTATTACTTGTAAACTAGGTCAAGAGACGACACATACAAAAGAAGCCATGAAGATCCAAGATGGCGCCCACAGCGGTCGACATGGTGCTTCGCTGCGCTCTTTGTTTGTTTTTGTTTGTCAATTGTGTGTCTGCTTGCACTTATACCCGTGAAGAACTTCTAAATATCAGGACTTTCACCCCCACGGACCTCCTCCCAGTTTTTCTAGCCCCTGCCGCCGATCTGGTTTATTGTTTGGCTCGGAAAGTGAGACGGCGGAAGAGAGGAAGACGAGCGGGCGCTCTCGTACGACTTCGCAGGAGAGGCTCGCGAACGGCGCTGCCTGGCATATTTCTGTCCAATACCAACTCTCTCTCTAACAAGGTAGATGAACTGAGACTGCTGATGCGTTTTAAGGACCTCGCCTCCTCAGCTGTCCTCTGCTTTACTGAGACCTGGCTCCGGGAAAATATACCGGACAGCGCGCTGCGCCTCGACGGCTTTCAGCTCTTCCGTGCTGATCGTGACACAGAGCTTTCCGGCAAGACCACAGGAGGCGGTGTCTGCTTCTACATCAACTGCAGCTGGTGCTCTGATGTAACGGTAATTTCCAAACACTGTTCTCCTGCCTTGGAATTTCTTGTTATCAATTGCAAGCCCTTCTATTCCCCGCGGGAGTTTGCTTCTTTCATAATGATCGCTGTGTACGCCCCTCCCGACGCGGACACGCGCGAAGCTCAGCGCGTGCTCGCGGATCACATTCAACACACAGAGCGGAGTTTTCCAGACTCGCTGATTATTGTGGCTGGCGACTTTAATCAGTGCAATCTGAGCCACGATCTCCCCCGCTACAAACAGTTTATTAAATGCCCCACCAGAGGATTAAACACACTGGATCACTGTTACACCACAGTGAAAGACGCATATCGCGCTGTCCCTCGAGCTGCGCTGGGATTATCTGATCACGTGATGGTTCACCTCATTCCCACATACAGACAGAGATTGAAGCTCACTAAACCTGTTGTGAGCACTACGAAGATACGGACCAGTGATGCTGAGGAGAAGCTGGAAACGTGCATGGAAATATCTGACTGGGGCATGCTTAAAGGAGCCACGCATGATCTGGATGAGTACACGGACACTGTGAACTCATATATCCACTTTTGTGAAGAGAACATTCTTCCATCACGCACCAGGGTGAGTTACTCTAATGACAAACCCTGGTTCACAGCTAAGCTCAGACAGATCAGGAAGGAGAAGGAAGCAGCGCTGAAAAGTGGAGACGGGGACTGCTACAGGGAGGTTAAATACCGGTTTAACAGAGAGCTGAAGAGGGCTAAATCTCTATACTCAGAGAGACTCCAGCAGCAGTTCACTGCTAATGATTCGGCTTCCGTGTGGAGAGGACTGAGGCAAATCACCAACTATCGACCTCAGGCTCCTAAAGGTCAGGATGACAAAGCCCTTTGTCAGAGACTGTCCCAACACTATTCCCGTTTTGACACCTCGTCATCTGTGTCCAACTCCCCCCCTCCCTCCAGCTCCACAGCCTCCACATTCCCTACTTCATTTAAGGCACCCCCCCCTCCTCCCCCCCTCCCCTTATCATCAGTGAGCAGGATGTGCTCAAACAGTTCTCCAGACTGAACCCGCGCAAGGCCCCCGGCCCAGACGGCGTGTCTCCCTCCACCCTGAGACTCTGTGCGAAACAGCTGGCTCCTGTATTCACAGACATTTTTAACACCTCCCTTAAGTTATGCCACGTGCCGTCCTGCCTCAAATCCTCCACCATCATCCCTGTCCCCAAGAAGCCACGGATCACTGGACTTAGTGACTACAGACCTGTAGCGCTCACCTCTGTAGTCATGAAGTCCTTTGAGCGCCTGGTCCTGTCCCACCTCAAGTCCATCACCACCCCTCTCCTGGACCCGCTGCAGTTTGCCTACCGAGCCAACAGGTCTGTAGACGATGCAGTCAACCTGGCCCTCCACTCCATCCTGCAGCACCTGGACTCCCCGGGAACCTACGCCAGGATCCTGTTTGTGGACTTCAGCTCCGCATTCAACACCATCCGCCCCGCTCTGCTCCGGGACAAGCTGTCCCTGCTCAACGTGCCTGACTCCCTCTGCAGGTGGATCATCGACTTCCTGACGGACCGGAGGCAGCATGTGCGGCTGGGAAAGACTGTCTCAGACTATACTAGCATCAGCACCGGATCACCCCAGGGCTGTGTACTTTCCCCCCTACTCTTCTCCCTTTACACCAACTCCTGCACCTCCAGCCACCAGTCTGTCAAGTTGATCAAGTTTGCGGACGACACCACCCTCATCGGGCTCATCTCCAACGGCGACGAGTCCGCCTACAGGAGAGAGGTGGCCCAGCTGGCGTCCTGGTGCAGCAATAACAACCTGCAGCTGAACGCTCTGAAGACAGTGGAGATGATTGTAGACTTCAGGAAAGTCACTACTCCTCTGCCCCCCCTCACCCTCTCAGGCTCTCCCATCACCACTGCTGATTCCTTCCGCTTCCTAGGCACTACCATCACCAGGGACCTCAAATGGGAGCTGACCATCAGCTCACTCATCAAAAAAGCCCAGCAGAGGATGTTCTTCCTGCGGCAGCTGAGGAAGCTCAAGCTACCCACCAAGATGTTAGTGCAGTTCTACACAGCCATCATCGAGTCCATCCTCACCACCTCCATAACCGTGTGGTACGCAGGAGCCACTGCCAGGGACAGACTAAGGCTGCAGCGCGTCGTGCGCACTGCTGAGAAGGTGATCGGCTGCAAGCTCCCATCTCTCCAGGATCTGTACATCTCCAGGACCCGGAGGCGTGCTGGCCGGATCATAGCCGATCCCTCACACCCTGGTCACGTACTGTTTGCCCCCCTCCCCTCTGGTAGAAGACTTCGGTCCATCCAGACTAAAACCTCCCGTCACATGAACAGCTTCTTCCCCTCTGCCATTAGACTGCTGAACACTAAGTGACTTATTGACTCTCGTGCACCATGTACAGCAGCTCAACCAGACTCATGTCAATCATCACTGTTTTCTTCCTGCATTACCGACTGTACTATATAGTTCTCCACAGTATCTGCTGCTGGCTAATATATATTTTAACTGTTGACCAGTATCACTTAATCTTATCCTACACTTTATTACATGTATAGTTTATTTCTCTTATCTTATCATGTTTAATGTTGCAGCATTGTACCGAGACAAATTCCTAGTTTGTGTACTACATGAACAATGGCAATAAACCTGATTCTGATTCTGATTCTGATTCTGAATGCTGAAACCTCACTTTGAAGGAGCTGCACTACTCACAAATTTTTATTTGAATTTACTGTGTGTAACACGTAAAACGTGGTAAAACGTTTCCTTCTAAAAATAAGGACACTACCCACAAGCCAGTACGCTGTAACTTTGATGCATGTGCATCTCCATGCATCGGGGGGGGGGGGGGGGGGTACCACAGAAATTAATTAGCAAAAAAAAAAAATAATAATAATAAGCAAAATTTTCAGAAAAATAGTTAATACATAAAAATTATCAATAAATGATCAATAGTGTAGAGAAAAATATAGATGAAACTGCTTGGTAATGAAATCACAACATTCAATAGGAAAAGCTAAAATTTACATCAATAGATTTTCAGGCATTTAAGAAAATCATGTACTGAAAAATATTTACAGATTATTGTAAAAAGAAATATCATATTCATAAGAAACAAGGTAAACTGATAAGGAAGAAGAAAACCATGCAAATTTCTGAGAAAAGTTCCAAATGTCTAAGGAAAGTCAAATTTATTCTGAATTTAGGCTTACTGTGGGACTCAATTTAGAATTGACTACAAAGACGATACAGATTCTTACTTAATTATGTAAGAAGAGAACAATGCTTTAGGGAGCTCAAAGCAAAATCATTTGACCTTCCCTGCATAAACTTAGTCTTTTCAAAACCCTGCATGGATCTCATTGAGCTAAGTAAGAGTGAAGGTAAAAATGTTGTTTAGAAATTATTGACGTACTTATTGAATATACAAAGACTTTCCCCTGCACTAATCTGAATACTGCTATGACAGTACTGAAACAATATCAAGATTTAAAATAGCTGAAATGATTTACTTAGATAATGGAAAACATTTAATGGAATATACTTTGTAAATCAAATCATGTCACATTTAGGTACAGTACCCAAATTATTAGTACCAAACATTTACCTAAGAAACCATTTTTCTTACCATCAACAATCTACAGGATTAGCATAATACATAAATAAGAAGAATTTTTTTTTTTTTTTTTTGTTACTTATTTGTACCCGTAGGTAGACTTGGTTTGCAGTCTGGTGACAAGCCACCGGCTGCTGGTCGCTGCGTGCGCGAGCGCCCTAAACCTACATGTTTTTGGTGTGCGGGAGGAAACCGGAGAAATCCCGGAGTAAACCCGCGCAACACGGGGAGAACATGCAAACTCCACACAGCTCACTGTTGGTCGGGGGCTGGGATCGAACCCACGATCTCATGATCCCCGCGATCCCCCGGCCGAGGGTAAAACTGTGCTGCCACAGTGCTAAACCACTGCACCACCGTGCAGCCCAGAAGAATAGGGTAATTGTGAATGGCAAACCCTACTATTGAAGCCATTTAACTTAGGTGATGAGGAAGGGTTTTCTGGTTGATAACATGAAAAGAATGACAACTGATACAGATGCTATCCATACTGCCGTTCCCAGGAGGGACCATATGATGAAGGAACCGTAGGGAGGTGCATCCATCCTTTGGCCAAACCAGGGGATCTGGTAATCAAAGGAAACTGGACCGGAATTCCCTGGCAGGGACAGCACAAAGGTTATCCTGCAGGCCAAAACAGCCACGGAAAACAAAGGACGTGGCACCTGGGTGCATCTAACGTTTTACCCCACTTGAAGCCCTCAGCAAGAGACTGTTTGCATACTTATTTAAAAACAACAACAACAAGTGACCGTTTAACTGTTTCTCTATGCAAGTGTCAACTGACTGCGTCCTTTGGCGTCCAGCAACGGCCTTTGTTATAGAGAAACAGGCTGTTTATCAATACAAGGGAAAGAAAAGTGCAGTTAGTGTTGTTACCTTATCATCCTCATCATCCTTGTAGTAATACTTAGTGTTGGTTATTGTTAAGTTGTTCCATTGCCTATACACTGTAGAGAATTGCTATGTTTGTTCCTTAATGACACTAATAGTTGGACAAATTATCTGCTATATACAGAAATAACATAGCAAACTTTACTTTGAATTACACCTGGCACAACACATCACTCTGACATAACGCACGGCTCAGGAGACGCACACACACAGGCTCAGAGAAGTTCAAATAGTTTATTAGCAACAGGGGTGAATGGATGTGTGTCTGCGGGATGTAAATGTATTGGTGGTGGTGTCTGCTTCGGGCACAGAGGCAGGAGACCGTACAGCCGGCAACCCTATGGGAAAGAGCACAAGGACACAGGGTGACGGGCACACACCAACACAGGAGGAGAATGAGCGAGAGAGGAGCTTACTTGTAAGGGACAGATGACTGGCACCACAAGGACGGGACCCGGTAGACAGCCACCTGCAGGGCTTGGTGCAGCAGCGAGGAATGGCGAGGGAGAGGCGTTGTCCGCCGCCGAGGAATCCACCTGTGCACAGGGGAGCAGACTGGAAAGAAAGGAGGTAAGGGCTTCTTACCAAACACGTTGTGCTGAAGAAAAGGTTTGACTCACGATGATGAGTGGCGAAGTCTGACGGCTTCAGGCCGAAGCTCAGGGCGAGGCGGCTTATATCCCTCGCCGCTGATGACGAGCAGGTGTGTGAGCAGGTGGCGCCGCTGATGAGCGGCGCGGCGTGACAGTACTCCCCCCTCTAGCAGCGCCTCCTGGCAATGGCTTCACTGGGTGCGCTCGGTGGAAATCAGCGATGAGCGATGGGTCCAACACGAACGACGAGGGTACCCACTGTCGATGCTCGGGCCCATAGCCCTCCCAGTCCACCAAGTACTGCAACCCATGACCCCGGCGCCGGGAGTCCAGGATGGAGGCGACGGACCAGGCCGGATGGCCATCAATCATCCGGGGCGCGGGTTGCACAGCAGGAGGAGGGCAAAGGGGATCGGAGACTGCCAGCTTCACCTTGGACACGTGGAAGGTGGGATGGATGCGGAGGGAGGGGGGAATAGCCACACGCACAGCTACCGGGTTGATGATCTGGGTGATGGGGTAGGGTCCCATAAAGCGCTGTGCCAGCTTCCTCCTCTCGCCTTTCAATGTTACGTCCTGGGTTGACACGTAGACTCGTTGCCCAACTCTGTACGCCGGGGCAGGTCTTCTGTGCCGGTCCGCCACAGTTCTGTTGCGCTCCGCCGTGCGTAAAAGCGCATTACGCGCAGATGCCCAGATGGAGCGGAACTGCCTGAGATGCGCCCTAACTGAGGGGACAGTTACCTCACTCTCCTGCGCCGGGAACAGCGGGGGGTCGTAACCCAGGGACGCCTTGAAGGGGGACATCCCTGTAGCAGAAGAGCGAGCGGTGTTGTGGGCGTATTCAACCCAGGCAAGATGGTTACTCCAGGACGTGGGTTTGGATGCAGTTACACAGCGGAGCGCAGCCTCCAGCTCCTGGTTGGTCCGCTCACACTGCCCGTTGGATTGGGGGTGATGGCCGGAGGAGAGGCTCACCTTGGCTCCGATGGCGTTACAAAACGATCTCCAAACCTCAGAGGAAAATTGGGGCCCCCGGTCCGAGACCACGTCCACCGGAATCCCGTGCAGCCTGACCACGTGTTGGATGAGGAGGTCCGCCGTCTCCAGGGCAGTTGGAAGACCTCGTAGGGGAATGAAGTGCACAGCCTTGGAGAAGCGGTCCACGATGGTCAGGATGGTGTCGTAGGAATTAGAGACTGGGAGTCCGGTGACGAAATCCAAAGCGATGTGCGACCAGGGCCTGCCAGGGACGGGCAGGGGCTGGAGCAGACCCGCTGGAGGGGCGTTTCCTGACTTATTGGTGGCACAAATTGGACAAGCCCGGGCGTAGCGGGCCACATCCCTCCGCAGGCCCGGCCACTAAAAGGACCGCTGGAGGAGGTTTATCATCCGGGAGGAGCCAGGGTGACAGGTGAGCTTGGAGGTGTGTAGCCAGTGGATGACCTCTCCGCGAACCGCAGATGGCACGAACAGCCTCCCCTCCGGTCCGCCGCCAGGGTCAGGTTCCACTTCCTGCGCCTTCCGGATCTTGCCCTCAATGTCCCAGGAGATGGCACCCACGACGCACGACCTGGGCAGGATGGTGTGGAGCGTGTCCTCCGACTCCTCGGGGGCGAACTGCCTAGAGAGGGCGTCGGGCAGGCCGTTCTTGGAGCCAGGCCTGAAGGTGATGGAAAACTGGAACCTGGCGAAGAACAAGGACCAGCGCGCCTGGCGGGCGTTCAGGCGCTTGGCAGATCGAAGGTATTCCAAGTTCTTGTGGTCCGTCAGGACCACGAACGGCAGGTCCGCCCCCTCTAGCCAGTGGCGCCATTCTTGCAGCGCGAGCTTGATGGCCAGGAGCTCTCTGTCCCCCACGTCGTAGTTTCTCTCCGCCGGGGACAAGCGCCGGGAGAAGAAGGCGCAGGGCCGTTTGGCGCCGTCGTCAGGCGACCGCTGAGATAGCACCACCCCCACTCCCGTGTCCGAGGCGTCCACCTCCACGATGCACTGCAGCGCGGGGTCGACCTGGCGAAGGACCCGGGAGGAGGAGAACTCCGCCTTCAGCGCCTGAAAAGCAGCTACGGCCTCTTCGGTCCACCGGAACGGGACCTTAGGGGACGTGAGGCGGGTCAGTGGTCCGACGATGGAGCTGAAGTTAGGGACAAAGCGGCGGTAGAAGTTCGCGAACCCAACGAACTGTTGCACCTGCTTCCTCGATGCAGGTGTAGGCCATTCTACCACCGCCTTCACCTTCTCTGGGTCTGGACGCACCTGGTCGTGTGAGATGATGAATCCCAGGAAGGATGTAGTCTTAGTATAAAATTCACACTTTTCAGCCTTCACGTATAGCCGGTTCTCCAGCAGTCTTTGGAGGACCCGCCTCACATGGACCTGGTGCTCATCCCTGGACTTGGAGAAGATGAGTATATCGTCCAGGTAGACGGACACAAAGAGGCCGATGAAGTCCCGGAGGACGTCATTGATGAGGCGCTGAAAGACGGCAGGAGCGTTGGTCAACCCGAACGGCATTACCAGGTATTCAAAGTGGCCGTTCGGGGTACGGAAGGCTGTCTTCCACTCATCTCCCTCCCGGATCCGGACGAGGTGGTATGCGCTGCGGAGGTCCAGCTTAGTGAACCAGGTCGCCCCCTGGAGGGAGTGGAAAGCAGTGTCCATGAGGGGCAGGGTGTAACGATCCTTCTCCGTGATGTCATTTAGAGCCCGGTAGTCTATGCAAGGGCGGAGGGATCCGTCCTTCTTTCCAACGAAGAAGAACCCTGCCCCCACGGGTGATGACGATGGGCGGATTATCCCCGCGCTCAGCGACTCCTTAAGGTAGGCGTTCATCGTCTCCTTCTCCGGCGCCGACAGACTGTAGAGCTGACCAGAAGGTAAGGGTGCCCCCTGGCGGAGGTTGATGGCGAAGTCATAGGGCCGATGAGGAGGGAGAGACATAGCTTTGGTCTTGCTAAATACCATACCCAGGTCGTGAAATTCCAGAGGCACCAGGGACAGGTCCGGGGGTGCAGCGTCCGTAGCAGGGGGAGAAGCGGACGGAGAGCAGGCAGCGGACTGAAGGCAGGTGCCCATGCAGAACGTGCTCCATGCCGATACCCCAGCTGACTTCCAATCCAGGACAGGGTTGTGGAGGCGTAGCCAGGGATACCCCAGGATGACGGGCGACACAGAGTTGGGCAGGATGAGAAAGGTTATCTCCTCCCGGTGGTTACCAGAGATGATCACCGGGACTGGGATGGTCTGGTGCGTGACTCTCCCAAGGGAAGCACGGGAGAGGTTGACCAGGGAGATGGGGTCTTTGAGCGCCTGGCAGCGGATGCCCAATCGGGTTGCCAGGCTTTGTGAAATAAAGCTGCCCTCTGCACCCGAATCCACCAGTGCGTGGGTGAGGAGCCCAATGGGGTTGTGGCAGAAACGGATGGGCAGCTTTAATTGAGTGAGGGGACTTAACCGATTGACGTCCGCGAGGCCCCCTACAGTGACTCGCGGACCCCCCCGTTTGGCTTCTGTGGACAAAGCTCTACCGTGTGTTGATTATCTCCGCAATACATGCAGAGATTCAACGCACGGCGGCGTTGTCTCTCCGCCGGGGAGAGCTTTGTCCAACCCGTCACCATCGGCTCCGACTCCTCGGGGTGCGATGGTGGCGGCGTCACCAGGGGGCGAGCTTGGGGCTGGCGCGACGAGGCTCCGCGAGGGCGAGAAGATGACGACTTCCGCCCTGAGGAGCGCTCGCGCAGCCTGTTATCCAAGCTGATGGCAAGGGAAGACAGCTCCGCTAGCGTCTCAGGGAGGTCCCGCCCAGCCAGTTCATCCGTCAGATCGTCATTGAGGCTGCGGAGGAAAAGACCGCAGAGGGAGCGTTCCTCCCAGCCTACTTCCTCCGCTGCTACCCGGAAGTCGACCGCATAGTCCGCGGCCAACCGGCTTCCCTGCTGGAGAGCGAGAAGCCGGTCGACCTGGACCGTCTCGGTACGTGAGTGGTCAAAGACTTCCAGGAAGCGCCTCACGAACTGGTCATGAGTGAGGGTGGCGTAACTGGGCCTCGCCATAATGGCGTAGGTCCAAGTCAACGCTCGCCCCTCCAGGAGATTCCCGATATAACCAATCCGACTATGATCCGAGGGAAAGTCTCCGGGCACGCGATGGAATACGGACTCACACTGCATGATGAACCCCCGCGCTCCACCGAGCTTTCCGCTAAAGCGGGCGGGGGTCGGAATGGGTGTGAGCCGCACCGGTGCTACCGGAGCCTGCTGGACGGCCACTGGAGCGGCAGGAGCCGCGCCACCCTGATGAGCCGGGGGGAACGGCTGCTGGGGGTCCAGGCGGTCCAATCGGTTATTTATGATGATTAATTGATTTAGGATCACCTGTTGCTGATAGGCTATCTGATCCACCCGAGCCTCGAGGTTGGTAAGCCGGTGTGCGAGCCCGCCGTCTGCCGAGCCGCTCTGCTGAAGCCGTACTGACATAACGCACGGCTCAGGAGACGCACACACACAGGCTCAGAGAAGTTCAAATAGTTTATTAGCAACAGGGGTGAATGGATGTGTGTCTGCGGGATGTAAATGTATTGGTGGCGGCGTCTGCTTCGGGCACAGAGGCAGGAGACCGTACAGCCGGCAACCCTATGGGAAAGAGCACAAGGACACAGGGTGATGAGCACACACCAACACAGGAGGAGAATGAGCGAGAGAGGAGCTTACTTGTAAGGGACAGATGACTCTCACCACAAGGACGGGACCCGGTAGACAGCCACCTGCAGGGCTCGGTGCAGCAGCGAGGAATGGCGAGGGAGAGGCGTTGTCCGCCGCCGAGGAATCCACCTGTGCACAGGGGAGCAGACTGGAAAGAAAGGAGGTAAGGGCTTCTTACCAAACACGTTGTGCTGAAGAAAAGGTTTGACTCACGATGATGAGTGGCAAAGTCTGACGGCTTCAGGCCGAAGCTCAGGGCGAGGCGGCTTATATCCCTCGCCGCTGATGACGAGCAGGTGTGCGAGCAGGTGGCGCCGCTGATGAGCGGCGCGGCGTGACACACTCCACTAATCGGAAACATGATGACACTCCCTACTCTGCAAATGCAAGGTTAATTTCATCAGGAAACCCCTCTTTTGAAGTGGTGATGTCCCTTTCCAGCAGCTTGACACTCTCTAAGTGTGCAACAGCTTACAGTGCGTCTGTCCCCTGTACTGCTACCCTGCTTGACCAACGAAGCAAGTAAGTGTTATACTAAGGATCTGCGGTGTTAAAGGTCATTGGGCGTATTCGCAGTTTATGTACCCCATTTTGGCAACTGATCGTACCCTCATCATGTCGGCAGGGCAGGTGGGCAGGGTGAAGAGAGATGCTTTTCTACCACATGATACCATTTTGGGGCATGGATGCCATTTCAGATGTAAAGTACAGGAGTGACGGTTTTTTGTTCACCGTTTCTTTGAGTGAGAGTGGATACGAATACCTTAGGGATTAAAACACTTAGTTATAGGCTACAATTATTTATAAAATTGTAACATAGAATAGAATAGTTCTTGGTTAACTAATTGCCACCCATATGGCTGTGTGCCCTTTTATAGGAGGTTATTGTTGTACTGAAAATAATTTAAATGGTCATATTAATACTTAAGATACACATAGCTTCATTGCTTTGCAGGCAATAATAACAAAACTGATTAAGTTAGTGTTTCTCTTCATGGAGAAGTTTCATCATGAACTTGGTAATGATTTCTACAGTGATAACTTCAGACTTTTTCTTGTGTGAGTCCTTAATATGATGATGAGGATGGTGAGGGGGCGATACTAGTCTAAGAAGTATGAAGGTTGCAATATAATTTAAGTCTGTTTTGAGTATCTCCATATCATTTTCTACAGACTAAGGTTAATTTTGATCATATTACACATATTCACTCTTAATGATATATTCTACACATGTTTTAAACCGCCTCATAATAGAACAACATGTAAGTTCTTACACATATATCCTTATATTATTTCATTCACTTTATTTTTCTGCCACTTTATTTTTCTTTTCGTTATGATGCTTTATTAAGCATCAAGGGGGATATGATAGAAAAATTCCATATTATCCACATTATCATTGTTATTAATAATGTATTGTTATTCTTAAGATGTATCATGCCTTTCCTATCCCATGTTTAATGTTTATATGTGCATTCCATGTGGGATAAGTTCATATGTTCCTTTATATTGTATTTCATACTATATGTCTGATACATTCTTAGCATGTTTCTGTGAGCAATTATTGGCCTTCAGAGGATGTGTGCAAGCACTGAGACTCAGGGTAAGTACTGTACAAGTGTAAAGGGTGAGCTAAGCTACATTGATAATCTCTTTGACATGCCCTGCTTTACTTTGTGTCCCAGGAATCGGCTGAAACTCCTAGTTTGTACAGATAAGATTTATAGGCACCCTGGCTGCAGGATATCTGTGACATTTCTTCATTTGCTCATCACCCAGGATAAACTCTCATGTCATACTGACCTGCTTATCAGGACTGTGATATACACTTAGACTGTTTTCAGAGATGTCTTTCTCTCCCCCTTTCTCCTCTTACCCCTCCCTTCTCTGTTACCCATAAATACCAAGACGAGAGAATGAATGCTCCAGAGATTCAGTGTGTGTGCTGAAGGCCATGCTCTGTAATCTTTCCCTCAAAAATGGCCATTTGAGGTTTAATTTGAACTGTAACTTTTCTTTTCATTTCTTTTATTTATTTTTATGATAAATGTACCTAAATCCAATATTCCGCCTGATTTTTGACTTTGAATAATTTATGCTCAAAATTATTCTAGCAAAAGGTAAAACTTATACACATTTTTGAGAGACTGGGATGAAATTTATTGTACTTTACAGTAGGGCTGCAATGACTAGTCAACAAATAGTCAACGGCACAATTCGTCGACAATTAATTTAGTAGTTGTTATAATAAATAAATAGTGAAGATTAGTTAGATATTACACAAAGCACTTGCACACACACACACACACACACACTCACAAAAGTGCTTTATTTACAATCACACACACACCTTCACACACCCAGCTGCTCAGCTCTTGTATCAGCTCTTTCTTCCATTTATGGGCATGAGATGAGAGTTGCGCTGGAGAGACAGGAACCAACAGGATGGAAGTCATAAAGAGCTGAAATGACATCTGAAGCCATTTGGACACTGAAAGGACCGGTTCTAACCAGTTTGGACAATGGACACGTACAGTATTGTTGGAGGGCTGCTGGGAACGCCCAACAACTCAGAAGCTTTATGTAGGGGGGAAGTGTTTTGTTCTGTGTCTTTTTCACCAGAGGGGGCTGGGAGGACCCACGGTCGTGTTCACTGACTCCCTGCGTGTTTCAATAAAAGTTAAGCTGAGAAATAGTATTTTTTCTGTGATTATTGGTTGGTTAACTGAAAAGATTCTGCTAACTGTCCAAAATTAATTTCTACAGTTTTGGTGGTGGATGCAGGCAGTTAGCCAACTACTTTGATGATTGACATCAGGAGACAAAGCCTTTGTCTGCGTGTCACAGACAATCCAGGGCCCCTACTGATCAGAAGGTGAGCAGAACCTCTTCTAAAAATCTCTGTAGGATTGTCTGTGACATTCAGTCAAAGTAAGTCTTTGGTCCTGTTTTTTAAATTCTATTGGAAAAGCATAATGTAAAGATAGTGTTATATTTTGTGACTGTTTTCTATGATTGTAAGAACACGCAGGGAGTCCTAAGCATGCATGCATTCACAGTGTTAGGGACAGATCAATGAGTTGCCTTTTGTAGAGAAATAAGAAGTATCAATACAGAAAAGGAAGTACTATATATTACAAAAATATCAATTTTAATCAACGATTGAGTAATATATGAATGATAATAATGGGAAGTTAAGTGACATAAATACAAGAAACTGAAGAATCAACAAATAGTGAGTAATTGTGTCAGTCAGTTTGTTAAAATTAGTTGGACTAATCTCTATGATAAACTATCAATGGTATTGATGACTGGACGTAACTCAATGTAAATAGCCTCTACATAATAGTTAAGCTGGTTTTATTAAGCGGCAGGGACAAATACATACACACAATAACTCTGTAAATATCTCCTAACTCTTTTTCCCATAGTATATTCAATTCAATTCAATTCCACTTTATTTATGTAGCGTCATATCACAACAACAGTCATTTCATAGTGCTTTCAAATGTCGGGAAAATCCCACAATTGCAGAAAGACCCCAGCAATCAGACGATCCCCTGTGAGAAAGCACTTAGCGACGGTGGAGAGAAAAAACTCCCATTTAACAGGAAGAAACCTCTAGCAGAACCAGACTCAGGGAGGGGCAGTCATCTGCTGCGACTGGCTGGGGGGTGAGGGGATAGAGAAGATGAGAAGAACAGACATAAAGAGAGCAAACATTAACGGAGAGAAGCCGAGCACATTATTGGAGGTCACCCGGCAGTAACAGCAAAACGGGGGGGGGGGGCACACAAGATCCCTCCCTAATTGTAGTCTATATTGAAGAGGAAGGTTTTTACCCTATTCTTAAAAACAGAGATCGAGTCTGACTCCCGAGCCCAGATTGGTAACTGGTTCCACAGGAAAGGAGCTTGATAGCAGAAAGCTCTGCCTCCCATTGTACTTTTGGAGATTCTAGGTATTACAAGTAATCCAGCATTTTGGGAGCGTAGTGCTCTGTTAGGATGATAGTGTAATATCAGATCTTTTATATAAAAGGGGGCCTGATTATTAAGAGCGTTGAAAGTGAGAAGAAGGATTTTAAAGTTAATTCTAAACTCTATGGGAAACCAGTGAAGGGAGGCCAGAACCGGAGAGATATGATCTCTCTTTCTAGTACCTGTTAAAACTCTTGCTGCAGCATTTTGGATCAACTGAAAACTTTTTAAAGATATTTTAGGACAACCTGATAATAGCGAGTTACAATAATCTAATCTAGAGCTAACAAAAGCATGAATCATTTTCTCAGCATCATTCAGAGACAAGATGCTCCTAATCTTTGCAATATTGCGCAGATGATAGAAGGCAGTCTTAGAAACAAATTTAATATGTGAATTAAAAAACAGATATTGATCAAAAATAACTCCAAGGTTCCTCACAGAACTATTCAGAGTAAGAGTAGTGACATCCAAATTAAGAGTTTGATTTGGAAAGGTATTTCTAAGTTTTTTTGGACCAATAAGAATGACTTCAGTCTTATCTGGGTTTAATAGCAGAAAATTACAAGTCATCCAAGCTTTGATTTCCTTTAGACAGACATCTAACTTGGCTAATTGATTGCAATCATCGGGCTTCATTGACAAGTATAATTATGTGTCATCTGCATAACAATGAAAATGTATACAGTGACTTTCTAATGATATTGCCTAACGGAAGCATATATAAACTAAAAAGAGTAGGGCCTAACAGATCCCTGTGGAACTCCATGACTGACCTTAGAGTTGGAAGAAAACTCATTATTGATATGAACAAACTGAAGTCTATCGGACAAATAAGGCTGCACTAAGATCTAAAAGGACAAGTACAGAAACAAGTCCATTATCAGATGCGATAAGGAGGTCATTAGTGACCTTCACTAAGGCTGTTTCAGTGCTGTGATGAATTCTGAACCCAGATTGAAACTCTTCAAATAAACCAATTCCCTGCAAGTGGTCAAATAATTGCGTAGCAACAACTCTTTCTAAGATTTTTGAAATGAAAGGCAGATTAGAGATTGGTTGATAGTTAGCCAAAACTCCTGGATAGAGTCTTGGCTTTTTGAGTAGGGGTTTAATTACAGCAATTTTAAAAGCCTGCGGTACATGACCTAAAGTTAAAGAAGAATTGGTTATTTGAAAAATATGGCTACCAATAAATGGGAAGACTTTTTAAAATAACCTGGTAGGAATAGGGTCTAAAAGACAAGTTGAAGGCTTGGATGAGGAGATTATTTTATCTAACTCTAAAAGGTCAACTGGAGTAAACTTATCTAAACAGACATCAGTTGAAGGCGTTGTAGTAGTTGCTATACTTAAGTTTACGGTGGGAAGAATCTGACTGATTTTATCTCTAATAGATAAAATTTTATGATTGAAAAAGTTCAAAAAGTCCTGACTAGAAAGCTCAAGGGGGATGCGAGGATTGACCGAGTCCTGACTCTTTGTCAGCCTGGCTACAGTGTTGAAAAGAAACCTGGTGTGGCGTAACCGCCACAACAGACTGGGACAGGCAAAGCGCTCAACTAGAGCAACTAACAGAACAGTGAAATGTGTGTATTAATGTCAACAGGCAGCCCCGCTTCTTCTGGCTTTTTCCGGCTCAGTACTGTGATGTTAATGTGCCATTCATGCATTGTGTTCATGCTTCCTGCCCTTACTGTGTCTATACACTGATAACAATATGTAGATGTTTTTTTTTGATTGTGTTATTGTGTCTGGATCATGTGCAATCAGCCATCGTTTATGATCGCCAAGTGCTGCTGGATATTCGATCTTCCATGGTGGGGTTTGGCTGTCATAATCAGGAGGGAAGATTCTTCCATCGGTCTCTGCGTCTGCAACTTCCCATTGGTACCTGGGATCCCCGCTGTGGTTATACCGGCAGTAAGCGATCCAAACCTCGGGGAAGACATGCAGGTGCCGCGGTAAAATCCAGAAGGCTTGCTCGGCTTCGCCGTCTCACTCGCTCCGCCTCATCTTCTCCTAATTTTGCAGCTGGCCTCTTTCCTGGATCCTGGCCCTCGGGTGTGCCCGGAGTGAGGCCATCATTTCTCCGGCCTGTTTTTCCTGCTCTACCGTGCCAACTGGCATTCTCCCTGCCCCGAGCCAGGAAATCCCCTGCAGGTAGCTGGTGCCTACGCCAACTTTCACCGGCCCCCATTCCTGGCGAGACTGCTGCTGTGACAGAGCCCATCCAGCTGGCGTTGTTTAACGCACGTTCCATCGCAAATAAATCATTCTTTTTGAACGATTTATTTATTACTACAGGGCTGGACTTTTTATTTCTTGTTGAGACTTGGCAGAAAAGTGAGGAATTTACCTCCTTAATTGAACTTTGTCCACCGGACTGTACCTTCTCCTGTGCTCCGAGATTGACAGGCTGCGGCGGTGGTCTGGCCATTGTGAACCGGCGCCGCTTCGTTACATGGACGGTGAGCCATGGAACATTTTCATTGTTTGAACTGATGATTTTAAAAATTGGCTCCTCAAACCCATTTTATTGTGTTTTAATTTACCGCCCTCCAGGAGTTAATGCCTCTTTTTTATCTGAGTTTAGTGATTTTTTAACTTCTATTATTAAATTTGAGCGGATTTTATTACTTGGAGATTTTAATTGGCATATTAATGATCCCAATGACAGTTTTGCTGTGAATTTCTTGGGTATTATTGAATCTTTTAATTTTGTTTTGTGTCTATCTGGTCCTACGCATATAAAAGGAAATACACTTGATCTTGTTTTTACACTTGGTCTTAATGTGAATAATGTTCAGACTAAGGAGCTTCTTGTGTCAGACCATTTTTGTGTTCTTTTTAATTTATCAGTCAAATCAGTCTGTTACACTGGCAAGCGGGTAAAATGCTCTTGTGTCATTGACCAGTTTTCAGCTGTGAAATTTTCTGCTGCCTTTGACAGCAGTGTGGTTTTATCCTCTGATGACGACACTGAGAGCTTGGTCTGCTTTTTTAACTCACACTGTTCAAGCATCTTAGATGTAGTTGCTCCCTTTAAAACCAGGACTGTCCGTGCTGTTAATTCATCCCCCTGGTTAAATGATGATCTCTGTTGTTTTAGACGTAAATGTCGGAGGGTGGAAAGACTGTGGAAGTCCACTAAACTTGAGGTGCATCGATTGTACCTTTAGGAGCTGTTAATTGAATTTAACAATATGATAAAAATGGCAAGAACTTCTTATTTTTCCAACATCATCTCCTCCAATAGTAACAATTCAAAGATCATCTTCAGTACAATAGACAGTATAGTTAATCCTGTCAGTTCTGCTCCCCCTGTTTATTCATGTAATGACTGTAACAAGTTTCTTTCCTTTTTTGTTGACAAGGTCACTGCTGTTAGGGCTGGTTTTACTCATTCCTTTCCCCTAATCCTTGATTGTCCTAACAGACAGGCCTTTTTAAGTGATTTTACCCCAATTTCTTTTGAGGATTTGTTAGTGTTGGTAAGCTCCATGAAATCCTCCTCCTACGTTTTAGATATTTTGCCTTCCTCAATGTTAAAAGAGGTAATTGGCTCAGTGGGTACGTCTTTGGTTTATATCATTAATAGTTCACTTGAATCTGATTATGTGCCCTCGTATTTTAAACATGCAGTTGTGCAGCCACTTTTTGACAAATTTCAGTCAGGCTTTCGTCAGAAACACTCGACAGAGACCGCTCTTCTGAGGGTGTCAAATGATATTTTAATGTCATCAGACTCTGGCAAATGCTCTGTTTTAGTGTTATTAGATCTTACTGCAGCATTTGATACTATTGATCATTTTATTTTGTTACAAAGGCTTAGAGATTGGGTAGGTATTTCTGGAAAAGCTCTGGATTGGTTTTTCTCCTACCTTTCTGGTAGGAGCTTGTCCGTGGCTGTTGGCTCTTATTCATCTGACTCTGCTCCTTTAACCTGTGGGGTGCCTCAGGGTTCTATTCTGGGTCCACTTTTATTTGCCCTATATATGCTGCCACTTGGTTCTATTATCAGCAAATTTAAAGGTGTGTCTTATCACTGCTACGCTGATGATTTACAGCTACTTTTCTCTTTTAAGCCTGACCATGTTGACAATTTAAAAATTATTCATGATTGTCTGTCTGCAATCAAGGACTGGATGTCTAGTAACTTTTTGCAACTTAATGCTGATAAAACTGAAGTCCTTATTGTAGCACCTGATAATCTAATTCCTAAGTTGGTTAATAGCATTGGTTCATTAAGCTCTAACGTACGGTCTAATCTAAAAAATCTTGGTGTCATTTTTGATCAATCGATGAGTTTTGATCAGCATGTCAAATCTTTGACCCGGAGTTGTTTTTTCCACCTTAGGAATATATCCAAAATTAGGTCATTGGTTTCCTACACTCAATTAGAAATCATTATTCATGCCTTTGTTTCTTCACATTTGGACTATTGTAATGCTCTTTTTACATGTCTTAGTAAATCCTCTTTACACCGCCTACAGTTAGTCCAGAACGCTGCTGCAAGATTACTAACTAGGTCCAGTAGATTCTGTCATATCACTCCTGTTTTGGCCTCCTTGCATTGGCTTCCTGTAAATTATAGAATTGATTTTAAAGTTCTTGTTCTTACTTACAAAGCCATTCATGAAGAGGCACCTTTTTATATTAGTGACCTGCTCTGTCTACACCAGCCCAGCAGGTCTCTCAGGTCATCTCATCAGAATCTATTGGTAGTTCCTAGTACTAGGCTCAAAACCAAAGGCGATAGAGCCTTTGTTGCTGTTGCTCCCAGACTGTGGAACTCCTTGCCTTTTGAACTTAGATCTGCACCTTCCATTGGTGTTTTTAAGAAGCAACTAAAGACCCACCTTTTTAGCCTGGCTTTTTAACTATGTGCCGATTGTATTTTTATGTGCTTTTATTGTCTACTTTGTTTTACTGTTTTATGCGCCTGTGTTTTTATTTTGTTTTTTACCATGTAGGCTGCCTTTTGCAACAGCGGCTCGATTCCGAGTCTTTTTCCCCTTCTCTCTCTTTTTGATCCGTCTTTTTTTTTTTTACTCCACTTATATCACGGACACACAGATCGTCCCAAATGTCTCCTGAGCCGGTGGACGGAGCCACTGTTTATAGCAGGATACGATACAGCAGGGAAGAGCTGCTAGCATTCAACCGCCACCCGGTCCCATTGGAAAAACTCGACATACCGAGAGAACTGAGGCGAAAACGCCGCGGCTGCCGGGCTGGAGTAAGGCGGAGGACAAAAAATATAAGGTACAGACCCTCCCTTCCATCTGTTGTCATGGGAAATGTACGGTCGATACTGGGAAAGGTAGATGAGCTAGCGGCTATCTCCCGTTACGATAGCACATACCGGGAGTGCTCTCTCCTTTTGTTTACTGAGACGTGGCTAACTGAATTAGCAGCAGATGCTAACATTGAGCTGGAGGGTTTTCACATGATACGGGCTGACCAAACACCAGACAGTGGCAAAGCAAGGGGCAGTGGAGTGATAATGTATGTTAACAACAACTGGTGCAGACCGGGACATATCACTGTTAAACAACGACACTGCAGCAAAGACATTGAGTTGCTAGCTGTTAGCATGAGGCCTACATATCTCCCGAGAGAACACTCACACGTGATCTGCATTGTTGTTTATGCAAATCCGACGGCGAACGCTGGGACAGCGCGTGACGTCATCCATTCAGTAACCAGCAGGCTGCAGACAGAACACTCAGATGCTCTTCTCCTCATCTCAGGCGATTTCAACCATGTTTCACTATCTCCCATTCTACCCACGTTCACCCAGTATGTCACATGCCACACTAGAGACAATAAAACACTGGACTTATTCTACGCAAACACTAAGGAGGCGTACACCTCATCACAACTCCCCCCACTCGGGAGATCGGATCACAACTTGGTTCATCTCCGGGCCGGTGTACAAACCCCTAGCGCACAGACAACCTCCGGCCATGCACACTGTGGAGTTATGGTCTGAGGAGACAATGGACACTCTAAAGGGCTGTTTTGAAGCCACCGCCTGGAAGCAGCTCTGCGATCCACATGGTGAGGACATCGATGGCCTCATTCACACCTTCATGGGCTACCTCAGCTTCTGTGTGGACAAATCCGTTCCCACCAAGACCATACGGCGTCACTCAAACAACAAACCCTGGATCAACCCTGAGATAAAACACTTCTGAGAGAGAAGAAGAGGATCTTCAGGTCGGGGAATAGGGAGATGCTGAAGTCCGTACAGAGGGAGCTGAGGAGAAAGATCAGAGAAGGCAAGGACAGCTTCAGGAAGAAGATGGAGGACAAGCTGCAACAGAGCGACATCAGCGGGGTCTGGAGAAACCTCAAAACCATCTCTGGGCTCCAGAATACCTCCCCCCAGGCCACGGGGGGCAGGGAGTGGGCGAACAACCTGAATCTGTTTTTCAATAGGTTTGACCAACCGCCCTCCCCCCTGTCTGCACAACAACCACTGCTGCCTCTAAAGAAATCAAGTCCTGCTGCCCACTCCCCACTCCACCAACACCCCCCCACTCCCAACACACAGCCCCCCATCCTGACCCTGACCAGGACCCAGGTGAGGACGGAGCTGAGGAAGATCAAGGCGAGGAAGGCGTCGGGACCGGACGGCATCAGCGCAAAGCTCCTCAAGTCCTGTGCAGACCAGCTGTGTGGGATTGTGACGTATATCTTCAACATGAGCCTGAAACTGGGGAGGGTACCACAGCTGTGGAAAACATCTTGTGTGGTACCTGTACCAAAAACTTCCCACCCCAAAGACCTGAACAGCTACAGACCGGTGGCCTTGACGTCCCACTTGATGAAGACCCTGGAGAGACTGCTCCTTGCTCACCTCCGCCCCCTGGTGGAACCAGCGATGGATCCACTCCAGTTCGCCTACCAGCATGGCATTGGGGTGGAGGATGCGGTGATCTTCCTCCTTCACCGTTCTCTGTCCCACCTGGAGAAGCCCGGGAATATGGTGAGGATCATGTTCTTTGACTTCTCCAGTGCTTTCAACACCATCCAACCGATGATTCTGAAGGACAAGCTGCTGCGCGCAGGGGTGGACCAGCACCTGTCATCATGGATCCTGGACTACCTCACAAACCGGCCTCAGTTTGTGAGAACCCGGGACTGTGTTTCCGACACGATCATCAGTAGCACGGGGGCCCCCCAGGGAACGGTGCTGGCTCCCTTCCTGTTCACTCTTTATACTGCGGACTTCTCACACAACACAACACACTGCCATCTACAGAAGTTCTCTGATGACTCTGCGATCGTTGGCCTCATCTCCAATGGAGATGAAGTTGAGTACAGAGGGCTTATCCAGGACTTCGTGGACTGGTGCCATTGGAACTGCCTCCAGATCAACGCGAGAAAAACTAAGGAGCTGGTGGTGGACTGCCGCAGGCAAGGACAACCCCTCACAGCACCAGTAAATATACAGGGAACAGACATCAAGATGGTGACAGCCTATAAGTACCTGGGTGTTCATCTGAACAATAAACTAGACTGGTCACACAATACTGATGCACTCTACAAGAAGGGACAGCGCAGGTTGTTCCTACTGAGGAGACTCAGGTCTTTTGGTGTACAAGGCGCGCTGCTGAAGACATTCTATGACACGGTGGTGGCATCAGCCATCACTTTTGGAGTGGTCTGCTGGGGCAGTGGCATTACTGCAGCCGATAGGAAGAGACTGAACAAACTGATCAAGAAAGCTAGCTCTGTCCTGGGGCAGCGCCTTGATCCGGTGGAGGAGATAGGAGAGAGAAGGACGGTGGCTAAACTGTCATCTCTGCTGGAGTCCGAGTTCCACCCTATGCAGGACATACTGAATGCACTGAGGAGCTCATTTAGCAGCAGACTACATCATCCCAGGTGCACAACCGAGAGGTTTCGCAGGTCCTTCCTACCAACGGCTGTCAGACTGTACAACCTAAGCAGGGCTGCTCGCAGAGATAGCAAAAAGACGTAACAAACTAATAGTTTTTTGAATGCAAAAGATGCAATAGACTTACACAATGGTCCCCTCCGGCATACAACTAGGAAAATACCGGTCGCTATGGAGAGTGAGAATATGTATGGGCACATAATCATACCATGTAGGATAACTAAGTAGACGGTTGTGCTGTTTCATCCCATCTAGCAACAATGCTCTGCACTGTGTGTGTTTATATATTTACATATTTATTCCATCTAGCTACAATGCTCCGCACTGGGTGTGTTTATGTTTATATATCTATATATTTATTCCATCTAGCTACAATGCTCCGCACTGTGTGTTTATATATCTACATATTATTCCATCTAGCTACATTGCTCCGCACTGTGTGTTTACATATTCATATATTTATTCCATCCAGCTACAATGCTCTGCACTGTGTGTCTGTGTATATATATATATTTTATAGTAATATGTATATTAGCTGCTCTTGCTTGCTTGTTTTTTTTTTTTTTCTTGCCTTCTGATAGTTGCTCTGAGTGTTGCTATCCCTGTGCTGTTGCAATCCTGGAATTTCCCCATTGTGGGACTAATAAAGGCTTATCTTATCTTATCTTATCTTATCTTATGTTAAGCACTTTGTGACTCTGTCTGTGAAAGGTGCTCTATAAATAAACTTATTATTATTATTATTATTATTATTAGATGTGCCTTGTAACCTCTTTTGTCCTGCAGTTCCAGAGCTGAGGCGAATTATGGCCAGCAATCTCCTTATTGTTATGTGTGTCTCTCAAATGCAAATGCCCATACCTACTGCTGTGAATGCCTTTCATGTATTGTCTGTAGTTGGGTATATAAGCTGCATCACTCGGTAACTCTCTTTCTCACCCTGACGACTGCTCATCTGCACACTTTGCTGGAGAGCCTCCGGGCTCGCCCATGGGGCGAGCTCCGTGACGGCGGTATGATAATAAACCTACTTAAAAACCTCACTTCGCTGCCTTATTTTATCATCCGCCGCACTGGTGACCCTGAGAATGCACACGCTTTGTGCAACGCAACCTTCTGGTTTGGACAGCCACGCTGGTGTCCTGATGGCAACGAATGCAGCACCCGGCGGTGATTCTCCGACGACAAGCAAACGCAGCAGCCTGACTGATCTGCCCTCCCTTCTGCTTCAGGGAGACCTCGACACAGAGTTTCCAGGCGAAACTCTTCGGAGACCACCCACGACTGGGACAGCTGCGGAAAATTTCATGGTGAGATCTGCACGCCTAGATCGGCACATCCACGCTTGGACCGGCCGCTCTCACAGCTGCTGACACACGATTCTGTGTCTCCTTACGAGAGCGCACGCACCTCGTCCTCTCTCCACGACGGCGACCCCCATGGCCGACGGAGAACGCGTGGACCTGAACGCACCATGACCCATCTACAACAACTACAACAGGGATGATTAAGCTCCCTGACCCTGACTCTCCCTCTCCAGCAGGCCCACCCACGCACGGAACCCCGGCACACGCACCGGGGAGTTACGAGGACGGCGCACCACGCACGGGACACATACGGCTCCACTGACCGCCATCCTCCTTTGCCGCTGCACACAGGCCCTTCAGGCTTGCTCGTACACCTGAGGTACGCACGCAGCTTGCTCACTGGATTTTCTAACGGTCTTAGCCATGGTGCACAACGGGAATTCAGCAGTCTGCGGTCCCCGAAGGCTTTAAGGTTGTGCCCGCACCTAAAGTCAACACGCCAAGTCCCTTTGCTTTTGTTTTTTTTTTTCTTACAGCCGCCCCTGTTTTTCTTCACGGCCGCTATTAATCCTTGCAGGACTTAATCGCAAGAGGAGTCAGTGACTAATTTTTCTTCTTGTGGATCTCCGCACGTTCAACGGGACAGCCCCTCAACATCGCGGACCCACAAGCAATTTTTGCGCGGCTCAGACAATTTCACCATCCCCGGCCGGCATTTACTACCCCCCACCCCCCTCCACCTCCGCCTGCACAGAGCTTTCCCTGCTCGCTGCCAAAGTCGGACTATCAAGGCCTCGGCCGCCTGCCGAGCCCTCTGGGGGGGAGCTTGTGGCGTAACCCCCACAACAGACTGGGACAGGCAAAGCGCTCAACTAGAGCAACTAACAGAACAGTGAAATGTGTGTACTAATGTCAACAGGCAGCCCCGCTTCTTCTGGCTTTTTCCGGCTCAGTACTGTGATGTTAATGTGCCATTCATGCATTGTGTTCATGCTTCCTGCCCTTACTGTGTCTATACACTGATAACAATATGTAGATGTGCCTTGTAACCTCTTTTGTCCTGCAGTTCCGGAGCTGAGGCGAATTACGGCCAGCAATCTCCTTATTGTTATGTGTGTCTCTCAAATGTAAATGCCCATACCTACTGCTGTGAATGCCTTTCATGTATTGTCTGTAGTTGGGTATATAAGCTGCATCACTCTGTAACTCTCTCTCTCACCCTGACGACTGCTCATCTGCACACTTTGCTGGAGGTGTCGGCGGTATGATAATAAACCTACTTAAAAACCTCACTTCGTTGCCTTATTTTATCATGCCGCCACACCTGGGATTATTCTTATTCCCTTCTATTAATGCAGAGTAATAACTTGTTCTAGCTTTTCTGAGAGATTTTTTTTATAAATTAGGAGATGATTTCTCCACGCTAAGTAGAATTCATCTAAATTAGTTGAATGCCATTTTCTTTCTAATTGACGAGTCTTCTGTTTTAAGCTACGAGTTTCTGTGTTAAACCAAGGGGTTAGAAAACTCTGATTAGACTTTTTGTTTTTTAAAGAGGCCACCAAGTCTAGAGTCTGATGCAGAGAGGCTGTAACACTATCTACCATGCTATCAATTACAGAAGGAGCAGTCTCTCCATCTTTTATTTCTGTTGTGTTGACCCATGGTATAGAGGAGACAATCTGCAAAAATTTGGTAACAACATCATCTGAAAGACATCTGCTGTAGTAATATTTTTCTTTAGGAGTCAAATAATCAGAAATAGTGAAATCTGTGGTCTATATTAATCATATATTCCATAACCTACATATGTTGAAGCATGTGAGAATGTTTGGTGATTACATATGTAAGGCGACTTCACACCTCAGAACAGGACAAAGAGTCTCAACCACCAGTGAAGATCAAAGAGCTTCCCAGGCACTGCGGTGGAGACCGGATGGGTTGCCCTGACCCCCCAGGGCCAAGAGGAGGAGTACGAAGACAATGGGGGGATTAAGATAATGAGGAATGTCAGCTTTGGATATGCATGTCTTTTGTTATGTGCGAGTATAAGTTCATAGAGCCGAAGGTGTTCGGTCTCTTACTTCTTCTGCTGCTGCACCTAGATGAGAATTGTTAGAGGAGCTGATAATAAACTTTGGTTTATGAATCACATCGCCTCGTTATTTCAAGCTCCTCTACACTGGTGACCCTGACGCGAGAATGGAATAGAGGCGTTCCCCCACGATCGACTCATCTGTGGCGACCCAGGCAGACGCCGGCACCCATGCAGACAGGGGGACAGATGGACGACGTTCCCCCACGGCAGAAGTGATAGAGAGGGCTCAACCGAGCACCAGCGCCGCGGAGAGAGCCGAAGCAAGGCACTCTCACCCTGCGGACACAGCAGTGACGGTCTACACAAACGCCGTCACCGTCAACCTACCGGACTTCTGGCAGGAAGACCCCGCCTCGTGGTTTCAGCAAGCTGAAGCCCATATTGCACTTGCGGGCATCACGGCTGACGATACAAAGTTCTATCACATCGTCGCCAAACTCAACACCGCCACTTCGAGATGTGCGCGGAGCATAATCCAACGGCCGCCGGCCCAGGACAAGTATGAAGAACTGAAAGCGACCATCGTGGCAAATTACGTCCCCTCAGCCGAGGAGAGAGCCGAGAGGATCCTGGCGGTCTACGGCCACAGAGGAGGCAGACCCAAGGACCTCATGGAGGACTTGCTGCAACTTAAAGAAGAGGACAATGACAATTTCCTCTTCCATTTCATATTCCTCAGTACGCTGCCGCCACACATGAGAGGGACGCTGGCCAACATGCGATGCAGCACCCAGCAAGACTTCCGCACGCTAGCTCACGAAGCTCAACGGCTCGTCAATGCCTGCAAGGAGCAGACACCCACAGCAGCATCCGCAGACCTCAACGCTGATGTCCGGAGCCACAAGGAGCCACAAATCACTGAGCAGAGCCAGCCCGCGGTGACAGCGACACGGCCAGGACGCAACAGACGGAGCGACGTTTGTTATTACCACCACCGCTTCGCCGAGAAGGCTTACAAATGCGTTCCCCCCTGCAAATTCACAATTTCGGGAAAACGCCGAAGCCGAGAGCCGTTAACAGCGGCGGTTCTCGGCGAAAAAAGCAAGCTTTTATATGTGACGGACAGACACACCGGCAAGCGGTTCCTTGTCGACACGGGAGCTCAACTAAGTTTTGTCATGCCCTCCCAAGCAGACCGGGCCATGGGCCCCCGGGGCAATGGAGCGGTGGCAGCCAACGGCTCCACCATCGACACTTTTGGCGAAAAGAGCCTGCCTCTCTGCATCCACGGCCGCAACTACAGATGGACATTTGTTGTAGCGGCGGTGAGTTTTAACTTGTTGGGCGCAGATTTTTTGTGTGCACATGGGTTATTAGTTGATCTAGCGAACAGGCGCTTGGTTAATGCACTGTCCTTTGCTTCTATTCCCTGCTCAGCTCGACTTTCTCCACCACCCGTGCAGGCCAGCGTCACCACAGCAGGAGGTAAGTTTGATCAACTCCTCACCCAATTTCCAGCACTCACAATTCCCAAATTCTCAGCCACAGTGGCTAAACACGGGGTTGAACATTTTATTCCCACAACGGGCCCACCCGTATTTGCCAAAGCTCGGCGCTTAGACGCGGCCAAGCTCGCCATAGCTCGGGACGAGTTTACTTCCCTCGAAAAATTAGGCATTATCAGACGCTCGAAAAGCCCCTGGGCCTCACCACTTCACATGGTTCCGAAATCCGACGGTTCTTGGAGACCGTGTGGCGATTACCGCAGATTAAACAATGTGACAGTGCATGACCGCTACCCAATTCCTCACATTCAAGATTTTTCACTGCATCTGGCGGGTGCGCACATTTTTTCAAAAATAGACCTGGTCCGCGGTTATCATCAAGTCCCAGTTCGAGCAGAGGACATTCCTAAAACAGCTGTAATAACCCCTTTCGGCCTTTTTGAATTTTTGCGAATGCCTTTCGGCCTCAAAGGCGCGGCTCAAACCTTTCAGCGGATGATGGACGCAGTATTACGTGACCTCCCTTTTGTTTTCGTCTACCTCGACAATATGCTGGTAGCCAGCCCGTATGAGGAAGAACATGAGCAGCATCTCACTATGGTTTTTCAGAGGCTAGAAGAGCACGGGTTAATAATCAATCCAGCCAAATGCAAATTCGGCGTGCCACAAATTGATTTTTTAGGACACAGAGTTTCTCCGAAGGGGGCAGTCCCACTTCCAGACAAAGTTCACGCGATAAAAAGTTTTCCACGGCCACAAACAGTCAAATCGCTGCAAGAATTTTTAGGAATGGTTAATTTTTACAACCGTTTCCTCCCCCACGCAGCTCAGCTCATGCAGCCCCTATATGACGCGCTCAAAAAACAAAAAGCTTCCAACGTGGTTGAATGGACCCCGGAGCGCGAACACGCCTTCGCGGAAGTAAAAAGCGCCCTAGCTAATGCCACATTGTTGGTTCGCCCCGATCCCTCGGCCCGCATTGCGCTAACCACAGACGCTTCGGACCTAGCTATAGGGGCAGTTATAGAACAACATGTCAGCGGAATCTGGCAACCTTTGGCATTCTTCAGCAAATCGCTAAACCAAACTGAGCGTAAATACAGCACTTTTGACAGGGAGCTGCTCGCGCTTCATTTATCCATCTGCCACTTCCAGTTCTGGTTAGAAGAGCGGAGTTTCACGGCTTTTGTAGACCACAAACTGCTCACCTTTGCCATGGCTAAAATTTCCGAATCGTGGTCAGGCAGGCAACAAAGACAGCTGGCTGCGATTTCAGAGTTCACCACAGACATTTGACATGTGGCAGGCAAACTTAACGTGGCAGCAGACTGCCTCTCTCGCGCTGTGACATCACCAGAGCACGAGGAGACAGATTATACTACCTCAGCCGCAGAACTCTTCGCCAACGCGGACACATACGCAGCACCAATCCATGCAGGGATAGATTATGCAGCCATGGCAGAGGAGCAAAGTAGTGACGCGGACGTGCGCGCACTCTTGTCTGGACCAACAGGGTTAAGGCTGGAGGAAAGGGGTTTACGTGACGGCGTGCCCCCCCTAATATGCGATATCTCAACCGGCCGACCGCGCCCGTTAGTCCCAGCTACATGGCGCCGCCGTATTTTCGACTCAATTCACTCCTTCGCGCACCCAGGTGTGCGCGCCTCGGTTAAAATGGTGGCCGAAAAGTTTGTGTGGCCCGACCTGCGCAAAAACGTAAAAGAATGGGCAAAAACTTGCATTTCTTGTCAGCGCGCCAAAATACACAAACACACAAAAGCCCCTCTGGAGCTTTTTCGAATCCCTGCTAGAAGGTTCGACCACGTTCATGTCGACCTCGTGGGGCCACTACCTTCCTCCCAAGGTTTCACACACCTGTTAACAATGATAGACCGCACCACGCGCTGGCCAGAGGCAGTCCCTCTGGCGTCAACCACAGTGGAGGAAGTCGCTCGCGTTTTTTTGACAAACTGGGTGGCACGTTTCGGCGTCCCATCGGACATCACGTCCGATAGGGGGCCTCAATTTGTCTCGGAGCTCTGGTCAGCCATGGCCAGCAGCTTAGGGGCGACAATTCACCGCACCACCGCTTATCACCCTCAGGCTAATGGGTTATGCAAGCGTTTTCACAGATCTTTAAAGGCCGCCCTCAGAGCCTCACTAACGGATACAAATTGGGTAAATAAACTTCCCTGGGTTTTATTGGGGTTGCGTGCTGCACCCAAAGAGGATCTAGACGCCTCTCCAGCAGAATTAGTTTTTGCACAACCTCTCAGGCTCCCAGGTGAATTTTTACCAGAGAACCCAGAGCCAGGGCATCTTCCAGCCCCGAGGTTTTTAGGCAGCAACGGACCGGACTCTCTTCCCGGACCGGCACATCACTCTTTTCCACGGGTTTTTGTCCCACAAGCTTTAAAGAACGCTGAATTCGTTTTTGTTAGGCATGAAGCTTTAAAACCAACTTTCCGCCCACCATACGATGGGCCATTCAGAGTGCTGGAACCTGGTGATAAACACTTTGTGCTTGATTTTGGGGACAGAAAAGAAACAGTCAGCATTGACAGACTTAAACCTGCCTTCTTGTTGAGAGACGAGCCTGCACGGTTGGCGAGAGCACCTCGGCGGGGTAGACCCCCCCAAGAGAAAAGACTCAGCCCCCCTGCAGGGAACAAATAATCACTCTCCTTCCCAGGCTGCAGATTCCTTACAGGAAGGTCCCAGCAGGACGCCCAAGCGGACCCACAGCAGATTCGGGAGAAGATTAAAACCCAGACAGCACAGAGACTGGTGCAAACTACTCAACAGTTGTTCACTAATTGTGCTGTAACAGTTTAGGACTGACTTGTGATTTTACTATGCTGTTATGATTACCGCTGAACTCTCTTAGGAGCATGGCTGCTGGAAAGTTTCTTCTGTGGCAAGAGATGTAGCAGTTAGTATGTCATAGTAATTATCTTAAACTGTGAATTTTTCTATTGTCCTTTTCTTAGTCGTTTGGGGGGGGGGCTGTGGTCTATATTAATCATATATTCCATAACCTACATATGTTGAAGCATGTGAGAATGTTTGGTGATTACATATGTAAGGCGACTTCACACCTCAGAACAGGACAAAGAGTCTCAACCGCCAGTGAAGATCAAAGAGCTTCCCAGGCACTGCGGTGGAGACCGGATGAGTTGCCCTGACCCCCCAGGGCCAAGAGGAGGAGTACGAAGACAATGGGGGGGATTAAGATAATGAGGGATGTCAGCTTTGGATATGCATGTCTTTTGTTATGTGCGAGTATAAGTTCATAGAGCCGAAGGTGTTCGGTCTCTTACTTCTTCTGTTGCTGCACCTAGATGAGAATTGTTAGAGGAGCTGATAATAAACTTTGGTTTATGAATCACATCACCTCGTTATTTCAAGCTCCTCTACAAAATCAAAGGTTAACAGACAATGGTCTGACAGTACAGGATTATGAGGAGACACTACCAGATTTTCTATTTCTATACCATAAGTCAGAACAAGGTCCAATATGTGGTGGAGATCATCATCATTATCATAGCAGTCTGTCGTGAGCGACAATGACTGTTTCATCTGGGTCTGATCAGATTCCTCCACACAGCTCTGTCCTTAGCCTTCCGCTGCCAGGAACTCTTGTCTGTATCCAACTTCTTCAAGTTTCTTTTCACAGTATCTTTAAATCTGAACCTTGGTCTACCCTGATTGCATTTGTTCTCACATAACTGTGAGTAGAGTAACTGCCGAGGGAGACGCTGGTGGTCCATCCTCTCAACATGCCCAAGCCATCTCAGGTTCATCTGTATTAGCATGTCCTCCATTGATGGTAGACCAGCTCATTTCAACACTTCTATGTTGGTTATCTTGTCTTTCCATGAGATGTTCATTATGGCTCGAAGGTGTCTCATTATGTACGCGTGGAGTTTCTTCACCTGTACTCTGTAGACAGTCCAAGTTTCAGCACCGTACAATAGAGTAGCCAGTTCTGTTGCTCTGTACACTTTGCATTTCACACAGATAGACACATGTCGATTGTTCCACAGTCTCTCTCTCAAGTTTCCAAACACAGCGCTCGCTCTTCCCATTCTGAGAGATAGTTCATTCTCCAGCCTAGCATTCTCTGAAACAGTACTCCCTAGGTACTTGAAAGTCTTGCACTTGACTAGTGGCTCTGTACCAATGCTGATTTCTTCTGGTAGTGATGTTGATAATTGGAACTTTGGTGGTTGATAAAGGCACTCTGTCTTCTTGATGTTGATTTGGAGGCTGAATTGGCTAGCTGCTCTTGCAAATTTCTCCACTAAAGATTGCATATCTTCCACGCTGTGTGCAACTAGAGCACTGTCGTCGGCAAAGAGCATTTCTCTTACTACCTTTATCGATGTCTTACTCTTGGCTTTAAACTGTGCCACACTGAACAAGTCTGCTTCTTTCCTTGTTTGAATGTATACTCCTTCTGAAGTGTCTTTGAAGGCCACCTCAAGCATGGCTGTCAGATATAGCGAGAAGAGTGTAGGTGCCAGCACACACCCTTGTTTCACCCCATTGCTTACTGAAAAGTCTTTAGATACTGAACCACTCATTGCCACGTTTGCTTGCATACCGGTATGGAGTGCCTCGATCAGGCTGACAAACTTCTCTGTACAACCATATTTCTTGAGTACCTGCCAAAGTCCTAGTCGCGAAACAGTATCGAAGGCTTTACTGAAGTCTATGAAGACTACATAAAGCAGCATGTTCTGTTCAATACACTTTTCTTGATCCTGTTTCAAGCAGAAAATCGTGCTTCTTCATTGTGCATTGTGCTTCTTCCACTTCTAAAGCCGCACTGGGTTTCCGGTAGTACATTCTGCGAGATGTGTTCACTGAGTCTGTTAAGTAGTACACGTGAGAGAATCTTACCAACAGTGGCTAGCAGTGATATACCTCAGTAATTTCCACAATCCTTCCTGTTACCTTTCTTGAACAAAGGCACGATACTTGCATCCTTCCAGTCTTGAGGTACTTTCTGGGCATCCCATATCTCTTGGATGAGCTTGTGCAGGCAGTTGGTCAGCTGAACACCACCAAATTTCCACACTTCTGCTGGAATTCCATCCCTTCCTGAACCTTTACCATCCTGTGTTGTCCTGATAGCTGCCATTAGTTCATCAAAATTTGGTGGTTCATCCAGACGTGATACAGCTGGTTGCTGCACTAGAGCTTCTTTAGCCTCTTCAGTGAGATCTCCAGGGTTGTTTAGTAGTTGGTCAAAGTGGTCTGCAAATCTGTCCAGGATCTTGTCTTTCTCCTGCAAAACCGTTTCACCATCCATAGCTTTTAGTTGGATCAATCTTCTTGGTTTAGGGCCGTAGATTTCTCTCAAACCTGTGAAGAATGTTTTCATGTGCTTCCTGTCTGCTGCAGTTTGAAGTTCCTCCACTTTTACATCCCACCAGTTGGACTTCATCTCTCTGGTGTACTTCTGTAGCTCACTCTGAGCCTTTGAGTATTTCTTCTTCTTCGACCTTGTGTTACACTGTAGGTTTTCCTGCCTAGCTGTATTCCTCGCTTCTAGTAGTTTCTTCAGGTGTTCATCATGCTCATCAAACCAATCTTGATGTTTCCTCTCAGGGTAGCCTAATACATTACTCGCAGTCTGATACACCATATCCTTCAGTGTTGCCCATTTCTCTTCTATGTCATTCTCTGAGTTGTTGCTGTCCCAGTCTTTCAAGTTTTCATCCATTTCCTGCGTAAGTTCTTCCTGCTTTTTTTGGCCTTTCAGTGCACTAGTGTTTAGCTTCCGTGGTGGCTTCACACCCGTCCTGCAGTGCTGTTTTCATCTGCAAATCTTTAATCTAGATCTCAGCATAACATGATCAGTGCCACAGTCTGCGCCTCTCATTGCTCTGGTGTCCAATACATCCCTTCTGTCTCTCTGCCTGACTGTGATGTAGTCTAATAAGTGCCAGTGCTTGGATCTTGGGTGCATCCATGTCTTCTTGTTTGTGTCCTTGTGCTTAAATAGAGTGTTGGTTATCACAAGGTTGTACTCTGAACATAGTACAAGTAGAAGTTCTCCATTAGCATTGCACTTGCCTACTCCATGACTGCCTAGCACTCCTTTCCATTTCTCGGTGTCTGAACCAACTCTGGCATTAAAATCTCCAACGAGTATCAGCCTGTCATCAGTCGGTACACGCCTGATAGTCTCACGTAAATCACTGTAGAACTCTTCATTCACCTCCTCTGTGTTGGTCATTGTTGGGGCATATACACTGATGAGTGTGGCATACATCTTCCGCTGTAGTGGGAGTCTCATAGTCATTATCCTGTCGTTGATTGGCACCGGTTTCTCATCAAGCATTGCTGCTATCTCCTTTCTAACTGCAAAGCCCACTCCTGCTTCTCTCCTTTCTTGAGTTGATCTCCCACTCCAAAAGAAGATGTACCCATGGTCTTCCAAACTGTCATATCCAGGCAATCTTGTTTCACTAAGTGCAGCTATGTCTACATTGTACCTGTTCATTTCCAGGGCCACAAGTGTGGTCTGTCTTTCTGGGTACTGTGATGTTGTTCTGTCCAACAGAGTGCGTATATTCCATTCTGCCACACACAAGGTTGCTGTTTTCCTCTTCTTTTGTCTTCCTGCTCCTAGCTTACTTTTCGCTGCCTGTCAGAGTGTGAACAGATCAGCGTGGATCTTGTAAGCCCGGGCGATGTCCGAGCCGGTATGAGTTGCTTTCTGATTGACCATTTCATGAAACTGCTTGCAAAGCATTTGAGTACTTCTAGCTTTTGCTGGACTAGCAGCACATTCTTGGCAGATAAAGGTATTATCAGTGGCAAGGACAAGCCAAGACAAACTGACTCCAGTATCTGTTGCAGTGACTGACCAGATGATAGGTTTGTTTATCTTTGCTCTTTGTGTAGTGCATGTCACGATGCACCGACTGGCACAGTCCACCACAGACCTTACGACAGATGTGTTTATGTGCCAGGATGTCCAGTCTCACCCTGTGTAACTGGGAGTGGTCCACCACAGACCTGTGGCAGATATTAATTTTAGTTCTGCCAGGATGCCCTGTTTCACCCTCCACACCCTCGGAAGGGCGGGGATGCCGGTTGAGTCGCCGACGGCCCGACCCATGAGACAGGTAGGTACCGGTTTTCATGGTTATCCGGTAGCAAGCAAGCCAATGCCTGATCTGACACAAGTAGAATTTTCTACTTTCTGGGAAAACCCCATTAAGTCTAATATTGAATTGAATGCCTTATTAAGACAGTCACTATCTACATCAACATGTATATTAAAATCCCCTACTATAATTATTCTATCTGATTTCAGCACTAAATCAGCTAAAAATTCGGCAAATTTGGATAAAAACTCTGAGTAGGCTGAGGGTAAACTATGGCAAAGAAAACTGGGTTTAAACTAAGATTGCTAACATAGGTTTTTTTTTTTTTTTTTTGAATGCAAAAGATGCAATAGACTTACACAATGGTCCTCTCCGGCATACAACTAGGAACATACCGGTCGCTATGGAGGGTGAGAATATGTATGGGCACATAATCATACCATGTAGGATAACTATGTAGACGGTTATGCTGTTTCATCCCACCTAGCAACAATGCTCTGCACTGTGTGTGTTTATATATTTACATATTTATTCCATCTAGCTACAATGCTCAGCACTGGGTGTGTTTATATTTATATATCTATATATTTATTCCATCTAGCTACAATGCTCCGCACTGTGTTTTTATATATCTACATATTATTCCATCTAGCTACATTGCTCCGCACTGTGTGTGTTTATATACTTGCATATTTATTCCACCTAGCTGCAATGCTCCGTACTGTGGGTGTTTATATATTTACATATTTATTCCATCTAGCTACAATGCTCTGCACTGTGTGTTCATATATTCATATATTTATTCCATCCAGCTACAATGCTCTGCACTGTGTGTCTGTGTGTGTGTGTGTGTGTATATATATATTTTATAGTAATATGTACATATGTATATTAGCTGCTCTTGCTTGCTTGTTTTTTTTTCTTGCCTTCTGATTGTTGCTCTGAGTGTTGCTATCCCTGTGCTGTTGCAATCCTGGAATTTCCCCGTTGTGGGACTAATAAAGGCTTATCTTATCTTATCTTATCTTATGCCCCATACTGAGGACCAGGCCCTCAAAGGAATTAAAACATGATTTTTGCTTTACATTAACTAGTAATTTAGAATGGAAAATTGCCGCTACTCCACCTCCACAACCAGAAGTTCTGGGATTATGATAGGTTAGATAACCAGAGGGAGTTGATTCATTTAAACCAACATAATCATCTTGCCCTAGCCAAGTCTCTGTAAGGGATATTAAATCAATCTGATGATCAATTAATAGATCATGAACTAGTAGAGACTTGGGAGTTAGAGACCGAATATTTAACAAACCACATTTAATTTTTAAATTATAAGGAGGAACAGAGGCCAAATTATTAAATTTAGAGACTTGATGTTTAATTTGAGTTTTACCAACTTTTTGTTTAATCACTTTAGGAAGTTTATACATTATATTTTTATTAACTTTGGGGAGAGTAGACAAAGGTTCTCTAAGGGGGAAGACAGGGGCAAAGTTGAGGGGTGGCGGTTGAGGAGGTGCTGCGGAAAGGCGTGTGTTTATCAAGTTATGCTGTATTTGTCTTGGGTTATAATATTTTGAGTAAAGGGAGACAGCCACAACCTCTATGGGGTTATAAATTGAAGACTGATCTAAACAGTGAGGATTATTTGGATTCATAGGATTAATATGAGAAGTGGAAACAAAGAAGGGCTGGTTGGCAGACCCAGGAACTTTGGGGTGAGTTAACGCACCAAATTTCAGTCACTGTAGTAAAAAACGCTGAATGGAATAGAACAGATTGTCCCTTAAAACACGTGCACCAAGTCTATTTGGATGGATGCCATCTGGCCTCATAAGTGATGGGGGGTTCCAAAACAGGTTGAAATTGTCTACAAAACCAATGTTAAAAGTAGGACATGTAGAACACAACCAGGTATTAAGGCTGAGAATTCTGCTAAAATAATTGCAACCTCGTCTGAAAGGTGCCAAAGGCCCAGAGATAAACACACGTCTGCCACAGTTCATAAGAGTGGACAGAAGGCTCCTGAAGTCACTCTTTAAGATCTCTGACGCTTCATCAGGGATGTTGTTGCATCCAACATGTACAATGACAGTTTTAGCTTGGGGGAATTCATTTAATAGGTCAGGGGTAAGAGCCTCAATGTCAGACACTTTATCCCCAGGAAAAAATTTAGTGACACAGTGCCTGCTTCTGACGTTCCTCATAATCGAGTCACCAACTATCAGCATTGTCTGGGGGGGCTTTGTTGGTGGTTTCTGAAGTGGTGGATAATTTTGCTGATGTTGTTGTTGTGATGGCGGGGTGATGCGCTGTCTTCTTTTTGAAGCTGGTGTATAATTTGGCATACCTAAAGTAGTTTTAATCCAGGGCTTGCGGGTTTGGGCTGCCACTGAAGGAGGAGGAGGAGGGGCAGCCATTGGAGGATGATCGACGTCCAGGTGGAGAAAATCTTCCAGGGAAAGGATGTCGAATCTGTTTTCCAGTAGCAAGGGAAGAGAAGAGGCGCGGCCATGTCTGGTCAATCGCCAATGTTTGTTAGTTGGCCCAACCAAGGTCCAGGGTGTGCATTGAGGATGAGAAAAACCACCTGGGGCTTTGGGTTTAGCTCCGAGCTGAAGCCAGTGTTTATTGCTGGGGTCCTGGACATCTGAAGAGACTGAAGCAGGGGTGGAAGTGGATGGCGATGTGCTGAATTCACCCAGGTAAGTAGCCGTCTCTGCCAGCTGCAAGGTGGTTGCCGGGGCCGATGTTCGCCCGAGAATTATTGTGTCAAGGTGGTCTTCAGCCTCCCGAATCTTGTAGAGGTTGGAGAGTCTCACTTCCAACTCAGAAACCTTCCTAAGGAGGGACACACAGCTGACACACATCTGGAATGGAGCCATGATGTTCCAGGCGAGATGTGGATAGCCAGCCATGCAAAAACAGGTTAGGTTAGCCTAGCCTGGTGAACAGCCCGCCCGGGGTCCGATCCACCCGTGTGTCTGATTGGGCTTTCTGCTAGGCCGACACTAAGCTAACACCAAGCAAAAAGCTAATATCAGCAAAAAGAGATAAAAAATTAAAAACAAAGTCAATAAAAACAAACAGAAGCGGACAAGATAATGCTTTGACAAGATGTGACGTTTACAGACGCCGGCACAATCTGACCATAGTGATAGCTGCAAGTCTTTGTGCATGTTTGGACTCTGTCTTAAAGCTGCATTTGTCCATCATGTCAAAGAAAGGCGATTTAACCACTTTTACCGTGCAGGAAATGGGGCGAGTCTTTATCTTTGATCACGGGGGGTAATCAACTCGCTTGCCTGAGTTGAATTGAGAAATTGTGTTTAAAGCATGATAAGAGTTTCTGAGAGGAGATTGTTTGAGGCAACAGCGCTGAATTGTACATGAGGTTGGAGTTGTAGGATTATTCTTGCATGAATAGAACCAAATTTAAGGGAAACAGCTCTTTAGTTTCTTTGGAAAAAAAAACAAAAACAAAACCAAGGTGTGGTTTGTGGTCAACAGACTTTGCGGCAACAATGCACGTTCACATTTGCGCATGACCAAAACGGCCACATGGCATTCCCGTTGCATGAGAACTGCACATGTGCAGATTAAGCAGTGCAAACGCCATTTTGAAAGTCACCAAGGTGAGTCAATCCTGGGCGCCTTCTTGGAGCTAAGTCAGCTAGACCGCCTTCAAGTGACGCCACTGTGTCTTCTCCTCCTTGAGTGAAGAAACTGCCTCCATCTTGTGGTCAACAATAAGAATTGCATTCTTTCATAAATTTACCTCCAAATCAAGCTTCCAAGTTAACTTCAAAAGAAATTTTTCCTACAATTTTGGGGACCTTAGTATCTCTCAAGATGAAAAGGAGCCGGTGCTCTAAAAGTCCATGCACGGCAAACAAAGCCCTCCCACACTGGCTCAATAGCGGGCTTGATGCAGTGAGGCAACAGAGAGGAGAGGCACTCTAATCCGCTGGAGAGTGAAGAGGTTCAACTTTAATCTGGGCAGAGGAGAGAATAAGTAGATTTATTCCTAATTTTAAAATGGAATGTGTTGTTGTGAAAATCCTAGGTGGAGAATATATAAAAATAGGGGTAATTCAAACTATTGAAGAAAAAAGGGAAAAAATAAGAGAAATAAATGTTGTGGAGATGTGTGTATGGTGAAGTGAAGTTTGTGTGCTGAGACTGGACAGAAATGGAGAAGGAAGTTTTGTGCAGGATATAAGGGAAAAGTATGGATTGACTGAGGTGTAAAAGTGGTTGGAAGAAGGGAAGAAAAAATGTAAGACTGAGGCTGCAACGGTGAGATGAAAAAATAATAAGCATGACAGAAAGACAATATGCATGACAATAAGCATGACAGAAATTTTAAAAAAGATGCTGTATAATGGTTGGTCTGTTTCTCCATTAATCCAAGATGATGACGGTGGCTGTGGTCCTGGGCTGGATCTGCCTTCCTACCCCAGCGATTGCGTGTGTTCCTCCCAGACCCACTGAAATCGGCTCCTCCCCTCATCACTGATGACCCCCTCCTCCCTCTGTGACTACAGTAAAGAGAGGATTAAAAAGGAAGGGACATTGAGAGAATCAGAATCAGAATGAGATTTATTGCCATTGTTCATGTAGTACACAAACTAGGAATTTGTCTCGGTGCAATGCTGCAACATTAAACATAGAGTAACACTAAAGATAAAAACTATGCATGCAATAAAAGGTAGAATAAGAATAAGTAATGCTAATCTATGCAATTTTTAAATATATATGAGACGGGACAAAGATGATCAAACTGATCACATGAAGCTGAGGAGGAGGAGGAGGAGGAGTGGGAGAAGGACAGCAGTGGAGGAGGAGGGGCCGTGGCCAAGAAGGGAACGCACCCCTACAGTGGAAACTGAGTAAAGACCGCTGAGAGGAGCCCATGAACCACATCCAGTACGACAAAACTGGACTGCATGATTAAGACTAAAACAGATAAGTGGACTCACTCCTACACATATACAAGAAATTGACACAGCAGAAATTTTCCATTTACCTGACTTTGATCTAATGTTAACAATATAGTGTTTACCAGAAGTAATGTTGGAAATTCAAGGTACTCCGATTAAATTTGTGTGACGCAGGTGCATGTAGATCAGTAACTTCAGGTAAAGACATTCAGGGCTTGGCAAAGTCAGAAGAAAAGGTAACAGTTAAATTTGCAAATGGAAAACTATATCTGTCAAATCTGTGAAAGTAAAGGATCCTACTACCGGTAACATTGTTGAAGGGTGGTTCATTTTGTTAAAGGCTACCCACATGTTGAGGAAGTAAACATAGTTTATGAGACTTCCAAACTGAAATGCTGATACTCACTTGACCTGGTCATGGCTGGACCATGTTCAGTGACATCAGACCTGTGTAAAAGAGCTACACAGCATTTTACATCCACAGTTCCTACTGATTGGCAATCTCCAAATCAATATCATTGTACCATGTACTATAGGCATTTGAATGGATCATATCCAAATTATGAATAAACATTTTTTGCAAATCCATCCTCCAGATTGGTCATAACAAACTTGTACTGGTCACCAAGGGTGTGTGTGGAAGCATCCGTTGTCTTATCTGATGAGGATAAGAGACATTTTAAACAATGGGGAGTTCCACACATCTCACTGGTCAGACCCAAGCACATGGATTGGAAAAATGTTAGACATTTTGTCACCTCTGCTGAGGAATATAGCCATCCATGGGAAGCCAACATCTGACCTTAAGATAGAATATTCTCCTAAATTAGAAACATATGCATTGTCACTTAACTGGGTAACCACAGTGCAAAAGGCTGTGCACAGTGACACCCAGAAAAATCCTACATAACCATCCTTAACATTAACAGAAGAGGATGAGCAAATTTGAAGTTCAAATTCCAAATTCATTATAGCAAAAGATAAAACAGATGTTAGTCTAATAAAAGGGAGCAGAATATGTCACTGTAATATCAAAGGCACACTATAGACCATATAAAAGACAATATCCTCTCCGTCTAGAAGCTCAAAAGGCATTAAACAGGTCATAAAAGAGCTAAAAGCAGCAGATGTCATAGTGTCATGCTCAGCCTCCCCATTCCTGTGGGAAACATCCTGATGATGCAGGACCTGCAGGAATTAACAAAGCTATAATTCTTTGTGCTCATTGTGTACCAGGATCACACACATTGTTGAATGAACTACAACTCCAAATGCAATTTTTCACAGTGGTAGTCATTAGCAATGCATTTTAGCATACCAGTACACCCAGATCATCAATTCTGGTTTGCATTCATATCTGAGAACAAAACGTACACATTCACGGACTGACAAAGGGTTACTGTGAGTCTCCTACAATTTTTTTTCAGGCAACGTCAGCAAATCTTGCACATTTTATACCTCCTAATAGGAGCCAATTGCTCCTCTATGACAAATTGTTGACATCTCCCGATGAAGAAATATGCAAACAAAACATATTTCCGTAGGCTGGAGTCTATAGGTGGTTAAACAAAGGTGCTGTTTTTAATCAAGGTTCCCAAATTTATACCTGACCAAAGGGTAAACCCATCCTCTCACAAAAATTATTTCACTATGCTGCTACTTGAACACATAGACTTTGTCATGTGTCCAAGGGAGGGATGGTATTTTTGGTTATTAGTTATCACAGCCTATGGGTCTGAAAATTTTGCTACAAAATTTTGCCAATAATGTGTAATTTGTGCACAAAATAATGCCCAGGGCAATGTCAAGACCAGAGGAGAGTAGTTTTCCATCATCAATATGCTCATTTCAGAACATTTGCATGGACTTCATTGAACTAAACAAATGTGAAGGGAAGAGGTATTGTTTAGTTTTCTTGGTAAAAATCCAGATGCAATTACAGTAGCTAAAAAACTACTAACAGACATTATTCCAAGGTATGGGATCTGTGAGAAAATTTATTCAGATAATGGTACTCATTGTGTAGCCAGATTATTTCACATTTAGGGAAAGTGTTGAATATTGGTTTGAAACACCATGCAGCATATCACCTACATTCTGCAGGATTTGTGGAATAACATAACCGGACCATTATAGAAAAATTAAGAAAACAATGGCACAAACAGGACAGAATTGGATTTATTGTTTACCATTGATACTATTTTATATGAGAATAATGCCTACAAAAGAAGGTTTATCTACATTTGAAGTTTACATGAAAAGCCTTAATTAGTACCCCCTCTTAGACCATTCAACCCAGAAGATGAAGAGATTTGTTGAGCGGATTACATGTTTTAAATGTTGACTTAAAATGATTCTGTTCATGCTATTCCTCCCTAGGAAGGAGCACACAGAAGGAAGCATCACAATGAAACCAGGAGACTAAGTCCTCACAAAGACTGTTAAAAAGAAGACCTGGTCAGAAGCCCCCGGCAGGGGCCATATAAGGTAATGTTGTCAATTCCAACAGCTGTAAAAGTACAAGACAAAGACACTTGGGTACACCTTACACACTGTAAATCATTATCAAAACAAACCATAGTAGTTATAGGGGGAAGCCATAGAGAGTGTTGCTGTTGTGGTGGAAGTCTGGGGATACAAAGGGAGTCAGGTATTTTAGCTGACCTGATTGTTTCAAACCTTGGTGAAGAAATTAGAGTCCACAGTGCTGTGTTGAGTTTGGGGGACTGTTAGTGTGTGACACGAGTGGTGGCTCCGCCTTTCTGGTTCCGCCACCACCCGGGGTATAAGAAGGCAGGGAGAGAGGGGCAGTCTCTGGGCCCCCTCTCTGCATGGCGGATGCACGTGTATGGTGAGAAGGCATCATTAATAAACCTGTGTTCAGTTCAACACTCAGTCTCGTCCTTGGCTCCTATTCCCGACATACCACACAGCAGGTAGAATACACTCCAAATGGCTGACAATGAAAAACCCTTCAGAGAATACGGACGTAGATTTCAGTTTTATGAATGGCTCAAATGTGTGTTCCGTGTGCTTGTCCTTGTCGTAGTCCTGATATGGTTGTTGTGCAGCTCAGTAGCTATTTTAAAGGTAACTGCCAGATCAATAAACATCAGCATTAAGGATAAAGGGACACCACCCACCATAACGTGCACTGAAGATAAAGATTGCGGAGTCCAGTTTCACTATTGTGATATATATAATTGTGACCACTTCATGCACTTTGAATCTGATTCTGTGATATATGAAAAGAGTCATAAGTACATGTGCACTCCTCCATGTAACTGGGCTGATGTGTTCAGTCACACTGGACCCAATGACTCTTAATACTTTAACACCCATCATAAATTAAGAAAATGCATATACATTATACAGTCACCCTACCATGGGACATGTGCTGTGAGCACGAGCTTCACATACGCCCATAAGGAATGCAGTTTGTAACCCTGTCAGAATAACTATAACATGTCCGAAGTTGTCTGAGGCTGAACAATATTATATTGGAGTAAATATACATGGAATAGACCCCTTAGAGAGCTTTTCATCCTAATCCTAATTGTGACACCTGATCCACATCACCACAGTCATGTATTCACAACTAACTATTGGTGGGGATATGCAGAGTTCCTTGCTATCGTCGGCCTCCGTCGGTCTATGATGACCATGGAAGAGAATCCTAAACGTCTACTCTGCCGGAACAGCACCGCCTGTGGCTGAACAGGCCGATGCGCGAATGGCAGTCCCTGTCACACAGGTCGCACTTGTGGGTGGTCTCCGTGCTGCTGGGTCTGTGGCGGTTCTTTCTGCGGGTCCTTTTTTCATCTGCTGCAGCAGTCAGTCTCTCTTCACCCACCTTGAGCTGTCTGGTCAGGGTGCCTCTCCATTTGGAGCGGTCCGTTGCAAGGTCCTCCCAGCGCCCTGTGTTGATCTCCAGGGCCTTCATGTCTCTCTTGCAGACGTCTCTAAAGCGCAGCTGTGGGCGGCCAACGTCTCTCCTGCCAGTCGCCAGTTCTCCGTAGAGGACGTCTTTGGGGATTCTGCCATCCTCCATACGGTGAACGTGGCCTAGCCAGCGGAGCCTGCGCTGCCTGAGTAGAGTGAACATGGAGGGAAGGCCGGCGCGGGACAGAACTTCTGTGTTGGGCACTTTGTCCTGCCAGGATATGTCCAGGATGTGGCGAATGCAGCGCAAGTGGAAGGAGTTCAGTCTCTTTTCCTGCCGGGCGTATGTTGTCCACGTCTCACTCCCATAGAGCAGTGTGCTGATGACGCAGGCATTGTACACTGCCATCTTCGTCTTGACAGAGAGTTTGGGATTCTCCCACACTCGTGTGGTGAGGCGAGCGAGTGTGAAGGCTGATTTTCCAATCCTCTTGTCAATCTCTGTATCAAGGGAGAGGTTGTTGCTGATCGTGGACCCCAGGTACGTGAACTGATTCACGACCTCCAGCTTGTAGTCGTCGATGGTGATGGTTGGTGGTGCTTCCGTGCCTTGCGCCAAGACGTTAGTCTTCTTCAGGCTGATGGTAAGCCCGAAGTCCTTGCATGCCTGGAAGAAGCGGTCCATCAGGGTCTGAAGCTCCTGCTGTGTGTGGGTTGCGACTGCAGTGTTGTCTGCGAACAGCATGTCTCTGATTAGAGCCTCGCGTACTTTGGTTCTGGCTTTCAGGCGGGCAAGGTTGAAAAGCCTGCCGTCAGATCTTGTGTGCAGGTAGATTCCCTCTGTTGCTGTGCTGAAGGCATGCCTCAGGAGCATAGCAAAGAAAATCCCAAAGAGGGTCGATGCAAGTACACAGCCCTGTTTCACTCCACTGCGTATGTTGAATGGCTCTGAGACGTTGCCATCGTGCTGCACTATCCCCTGCATGTTGGTGTGAAACGATTCGATGAGGCTTTGCAACTTTGGTGGGCATCCTATCTTTGGCAGGATCTTGAAAAGGCCCTCTCTGCTGACCAGATCGAACGCTTTGGTGAGGTCGATGAAGGCGACGTACAGGGGCATGTTCTGTTCTCTGCATTTCTCCTGGAGTTGGCGGATGGAGAATATCATGTCTACCGTCGATCGCTCAGCGCGGAAGCCACACTGAGACTCGGGGTAGACACGTGCCGCCAGCTTCTGTAGACGAACGAGAACAACTCGTGCATAGACTTTGCCAACAATGCTGAGGAGAGAGATGCCCCTGTAGTTGTTGCAGTCACTTCTCTCCCCTTTGTTTTTGTAGAGGGTGATGATCTTAGCGTCCCTCATGTCCTGTGGTACGGCACCTTCCTTCCAGCACTGGCAGAGGACGTCATGCAATGGCAGCAGTAGGGCGGTCTTGCAGTGCTTGATCAGATCGGGGGGGTATGCCGTCGTTGCCGGGTGCCTTGCCAGCAGCCAAGCTATCAATGGCCTTGCTGAGTTTGTCGATGGTTGGTTCGGCGTCAAGTTCGTCCATGGATGGCAGGCAGTCGATGGCATCAAGGGCTGACGGTGTCACGGTGTTCTGTCTGGAGTAGAGGTCGGAGTAGTGTTCCACCCATCTCTCCATCTGCTTGTTCTTTTCTGTGATCATCTCCCCAGTGGAGGATTTGAGGGGGGCCGTCTTGCTCTGAGCCGGACCAAGTGCTTTCTTGATGCCATCGTACATACCACGGATGTTCCCTGTTATGGCAGCGGTTTGAATGTCTTGGCTGAGCTGAGTCCAGTACTCGTTGGCACAGTGCCGAGCAGTCTGCTGAACTTTGCTTCTCGCAGCCCTGAGAATCTGGAGATTCTTCTCGTTTGGGTACTTCTTGTACTCAGCAAGTGCTGAGCGCTTGGCTTCAATGACGGGGGTCATCTCAGTCAACTTGGCATCAAACCAGTCCTGTGACTTTGAGGTCTTCCTCCCAAAGGTAGCCAAGGCTACCTTTGGGATGGTGTTTCGCAGCTCTTCCCACTTCTGCTTTGCAGATTCTCCTTCTTGTGGTACACCAAGTTCCTTCTCAAAGGTGAAGGTAAACTGCTCAACAAGTTCTGGTTGGGCCATCTTGCTGGTGTCAATCCATGCCTTTCCAGGCTGTCTAGCACGATGGAATTTCTTCAGCTGCAGCTTGGCCTTGCAACACACCAATGAATGGTCTGTTTTGCAATCTGCACTCTGGAACGAACGGGTGATTAGCACGTTCTTCAATGAGGTGCGCCTGGTCAGGATCAAGTCCAGCTGGTGCCAGTGCTTTGAGCGCGGATGTCACCAGGAAACCTTGTGTTGGGGCTTGGTCTTGAAGAACGAGTTTGTGATGCACAGATCGTGATATGTGCAGAACTCGAGCAGCCGCTGTCCGTTGTCGTTCATTCTGCCCACACCAAATGGTCCAAGACAGGAGGGCCAGGAGTCGTGGTCAGCACCCACTCTGGCATTGAAGTCTCCAAGGAGAATGAGTTGTTCAGAGTTGGGGATGATCCTGACAGTTGTTGTGAGATTCTCGTAGAACTCGTCTTTTGCCTCTGGTGTGGCTGTCTGTGTTGGGGCATACACACTGACGAGGGTGACTGGGCCTTGAGTGGTGTTGAGGCGGAGGGTGAGGAGTCGTGCAGAGCCATTGCTGCCCGGTTCCACCATCTTCAGCAAGGTGTTCTTCACTGCGAAGCCCACTCCGTGTTCCCTGTGTTCGTCACTGCCCTTTCCCTGCCAGTAGAACGTGTAGTCCTTCTCTCTCAGTGTGCCTGCGTCAGCCAACCGTGTTTCCTGGAGAGTGGCAATATCCACTCCCAGTCTCTTCAGCTCATTATTGATGATGGCAGTCTTCCTGGTGTCGTTGATGTCCTTGAGGTTAGCAGCGAGTCCTGTCATCATAGTGCGGACGTTCCAAGTTCCCAGTTTTAGAGTTGGTCTCTTTTGGTTTTTTGTCTTGCCTGGTGCAAAGGTTCTCAGCCTGCTGTTCTGACTTCTCCTCATCCCCATGCACCCAAAGAGGAAAGCAAGCTGTGGCGGGACAACACCTTATTGGCTGGGGGCTGCCCAGCTTGAGGAGGGCGGTAGCTGTCCAGTGAGATCCGATGATCCCTCCCACCATCGGGAACAACCCCTGGCACCACGCTCTACGCCAATTGAGCGGTGGCTTATTACCGGTAACTGTCATTCCCCGTGTTTTGTCTACGCCAAAGGCGAAGCTGGAGTGTCCTCTCCAGTGATTTGGTGTTCTACCTTCCAGCGTTGGGCGTTGGTAGGATTCAAGCCTGGGCAGGAAGATATGGAGGACAAGATGTTGCCCATGCAGCATGTCCCCCCTCTCCACGTCTCTGATGAATCCAAAGGAACAGCAGAGCTGCTACAGTTTGGCACCAGCGCCGTCACAGGAGCTGCCAGAATGATGTTGAGCACAACAGAGAACTGCCTGAGGGGCTCAGACTCCGGATTTTTCCTCAGGGTTGACTCCCGAAGCCTTTCCCGTGACCGGGTGTGCCGCAAGGCAGCGGAGGTTTGAAATCAGGGTTTACCTTCCCCTAGATTTGCTACCTTCCCAGGTTGACGAGCCACCATCTACCCGAAGCATCTGGTTTTAAGGCACCAGATATCCGCCCTCGCCCCTTCTCCTATTAGTAAAAGCAGTTCCGCCGGGCTTAGAGACTAAACCACACGGGCAGGCTAGGAGTTGGACTTAGTTGTCAGAGGCTTTTCGAGACGCACGCCGTAAGGAGCATTTTATGAGCACTGGGAGCTTAACCCCAGTGCCGCTCCTGGCTATGACAACCTTGGAACCTCCTTGCTAGCAGGACAAATAAAACAAATTTCTCCTGCTCAGGACTTAGGAACATTTCAAACAGTTCCTCCAAACTATCTTCTGCAGTCATAGTCCCAGCGTCAGTGGCGCCAAGGCAGAACAGAACCTTTGAACTAAATGGAGGATGGTGGCTCTGTGGGCATAGGGTCTACTCACACCTGCCCTCTAACTGGGAGGTGTCTGCGCCCCTGTATGACTGACTGACCATGCTACCATAATGTATCTGGATCAAGTCAGACAGTCAAGACATTGAAAGAGGGACCTAGAGTGCGAACTATATGATGCAGTCTGGGCAACGGATATACCAGTTGAATTTAAACATTGGAGTGTTGGCCAAAAGGTCACACTCATACTATTTCCTTGGACAGGGGTTGGAAAGAATATTCTTAGGACTGAGTTTGGCCAAGATACTGTGTATGAACCCGATGTCTTCACTGCCTGGCTACAATCCTTCTTTTGACGGTGGACAGGAGTGATAAAAAACATATTATCCCTTATGATTAAAATTGCCATCCTTATGTGTGTAAGATGTTGCTGCATTCCTTGTTGTAGAGGCCTTATTGAAAAAACAGTACATGCTGCTGTTGCACAACAGTATCTCATATTAGCGCAGCAGGAGGAGAACGACAACAATTCAAGTGATGAGGACAGTCAGGTTTAAATCATGTCTACCCATGTCTCTGCAAGAAAAAATGTTGGTTTTGACAGTATGCCTATAATGACTAAAGCATGATGTAACAGCTGAAAATTGTGTAAACACATTTATTGGAAGTTTTTTAAGTTTTTATTTTTGATATTAAAATTGTAATACTGAATGTTTGTAAATGATGACTCATTTTTATGGTAGTAGAAATGATGTGAGAATTTTTCCTGTATAAACACTCAAAGAATGAAGACTGAAAAGAAATTGGCATTACAATGATTACTCATGAAAGTATATACTGCTTATAGGTTTTTCACTCATCACACATGAAAATAACATTAGGTGTCTCATACCTGTTTATTATAGTTATTGACTCCATGAAAATGGAGTCAAGAGAGGAAATTGTTATAATAAATAAATAGTGAAGATTAGTTAGTTAGATATTACACAGTGCTTGCATACACACACACACACACACACACACACACACACACACACACACACACACACACACACGCACACGCACACACACACACACACAAAAAGTGCTTTATTTACAATCACACACACACTTTCACATACCCAGCTGCTCAGCTCTTGTATCAGCTCTTTCTTCCATATATGGGCATGAGATGAGAGTTGCGCTGGAGAGACAGGAACCAACAGGATGAAAGTCATAAATAGTCGAGATGACATCTGAAGCCATTTGGACATTGAAAGGACTGGTTGTAACCAGTTTGGACAATGGACACATATTGTTGGAAGGCTCCTGGGAACGCCCAACAGCTCAGAAGCTTTATGTGGGGGCGGAGTGTTTTGTTCTGTGTCTTTTTCACCAGAGGGGGCTGGGAGGACCCACGGCCATTTTCACTGACTCCCTGCATGTTTCAATAAAAGTTAAGCTGAGAAATCGTGTTTCTTCTGCGATTATTGGTTGGTTAACTGAAAAGATTCTGCTAACTGTCCAACATTAATTTTAACATAGTCGAAGGGTCGTTAGTGACATCATTGTGTGTATCCCACAGCATGCAATACTACACTAAACAATGTTTCATCGTAGCCAACTGAAATAGCTCAGACATAATGCTTTTCCCAGCTCTTTGGTGCACTGACAGAGCATGCAGGCTAGTGACCGGGAACAGAGCAGAGAAAGCAGCACCATGACGGAGGCTGAAGAGGAGCTCACACGAAACAAATGTTCCAAAGTTTGGGAACGTTTTGTATGTGACTCAGCCAACAAAACTGTTCAAAGCAAGCTCTGTAAAGTGAGCCTTGCGTACCATGGGGCCACTGTTATGTCTGGAAAAGAGGGACAGCTGAGGCGGTGGCTGTGCTGACCAGTGGTCTTATTAACAGACAGCTATTAGCACATGGAACATGCAGGATGGCTAGTATGCTAGCTATACAGGAGTACAGGCTGGTGTTGTACTAGAGGCGGAGTGCCAAAGAGGCTAGGCTGCCGCTAACAGTCCTCTATTATAGGCACAGAGTGATGACATCATCCGTGCCTGCACCATCTTGTCCGTGCTGCCTGCTGCAACATGGGAATACACAATCTTCACCTCCTCCTTGGGAAAAACCCAAACCATTATTTTGGTCAAGGCAGGCATATGAACTCACCACAATTCAATCTTGAACCTGTGCCACCGGGTGGACCAATTGTAAATCCTGCATGGCTGAGTGGGTCATTTTTCCACTGTTTCAGCCATGCTCAGCCTAAACATATCAAAACAGAGTCATTGTGAGAGTTCAACTTGAGCTCTGGCAAGCCCATGGTGGGCGCGGCCCTGGAGGCGCCAGCTGCAGCGGACCTGGGTGTGCTCTCTCGTCAGCAAAGTCCCAGTCCAGGTCCCACACTGGCTGGATCGGTTCCAGCATTGTGTCTTCATCTGGGGCAGCTTACATTTCACAGATAGCTAGCATGCCATCTCAAACCATCGGCCATCTGGAAGGTAGCTGGCCCCAACTGTGCGGTGGTCATCATCGGCGGTGAATCCAGGCATTCGGATTGGCGGACCTGAACCCAATCAAGCACTGTGAGTAGCAATCTGTTCGGCTGCACTCGGCGCTGCTGCTCTCTCATCCTGGATGCTGTGGCGGCGTGCCATTCATGCTGGCGGCAAGACATGCTCTGGATTGGCGTTGCTCTACTGGATCCTGCTCAGCCACAAACTCTCCTGCAGTGTTGTGGCGGCTCCCTGAGGCTTCTGCTGGGCGACGATCTGAGACGAGCCTGGATTACGTCCTGGTGCTGGTTGTGGTCACAACGGTGTGTTGCTCTTGCCGGCGACAGGATTCACGCCAGGTTGTCATCATTCACTGGGGTCCCTCTTGGTCATGAACTCTCTCCTGCAGTGCTGCAGTGGCTCCCTGAGGCTTATGCTAGGCGAGGATCAGAGATGAGTCAGGTTTATGCCCTGTCCGTGTGCTGGCATCGCTGCCCCTGGCCAGGCAGGACCGCGCTCTCATTCGGTGCATCGGGTAGCCATAGTTACTGCACGTTTGGTGTCTCATGATGTTCTGTGCTTCTTCTTCTTCTTTTAGAACACTACATTGCAGTAGTGTACAACCCACCGTCACACAATTCTTCCTTTTATAATGAATTAAGTGATCTGGTTAAACAACTTGAGAAGAACAGAGAAACAATAATTCATGGTGACTTTAATATTAACTGGTCTGATAAAAAGGACAAACAGAAACTGAAAAGCCTCATGACTAAATTTAACTATCAACAAATGATCAAAGGACCCACCAGGATAACCAAACAATCCAGAACACTTATTGACATGGTATTTACTAATAAACCAGAACGAATAACCAGAACCTATAATCTTGTAACTGGTCTCTCAGATCATAACATGGTTCTTGCTGTCAGAAAACTTACTAAAAAGCGACTACAGTATTTTGGGGGAGTCGATATTGACAAATCAAATTTTATTATTCCCAAATCAAAAAATGAGGAGTTTGAAGATTACTTAGAGAATCAAAATTGGGAGCAGCTCATGTCAATATATGAAGTAGATGATTGTTGTAATTTTATAACTGCAACAATCACAAAGTCTATAGAAAAATTTACAAAGCAAATTAAAAGTAGACAACAGAAGATTAGCCTACCATGATTAAATAATGGAAGAGGCGAGACTATGCATTGAAAACATCATTAACCTCTAAACTACAAAATGATCACCTTGTGTACAAAAGTTTAAGAAATAAAGTGGTACATGAGCTGCGAAAATCAAAAGTATCTTATTACAATAAACTGATAGATCATGCAAAGGGTAACAACAGTTCCCTATGGAGGCATTTAAATAACTTAACTAATAAAAAAAACGATCAGAAGGGGGTAAAGGAACTTAGAATCAATGGCAAGACCGTCAGTGACAAGGCTACTTTGGCAAATGAATTTAATTCATACTTTGTGGGCTCTGTGGAAGACTTAACAAAAATTTTTGTGCTGCCAAATGTGCTCAACAACACAAATTCCATACTTCCAACAGATTCTTTTCACATCGATGAGGTAAATGAGGAGTTAATTGCTGGTATTGTTAAAACACTGTCAAACTCAAAAACTAATGATATCTACAATATGACCACCTCCTTTCTCAAAATGCACAGCAAAATATTAATCAAACCACTGACTCATCTCATTAATCTCTCCATTAGGTCTAGTACATTTCCATCTGGCTGGAAAAAAGCTGTCGTCATACCAGTTCATAAATCAGGCAGTAAAGACGATATATGCAATTACCGCCCAATCTCTATTTTACCAGTCCTGTCTAAGGTTCTTGAAAAAGTTGTAGCTACACAGCTGATAGACTACTTACAAGACAGTCAACTTCTTCATCCACATCAATTTGGTTTTAGACCAGGATACTCAACAGAAACAGCAAATTGTTGCCTTATTGAAAACGTCAAACAGTCCTTGGACAGGGGTAATGTGGTAGGAGCTGTTTTTCTAGATCTCAAAAAGGCTTTCGATACTGTAAACCACAGTTTGCTTTTATCCAAAATGGTATCTTTTAACTTCTCCCCAGATACATTAGAATGGTTTGCATCTTATCTCCAGAATAGAGAACAGTGTGTAAAAGTTCACCAGGATAAATCCTCATTTTTAAACAACCGCATGGGTATCCCACAAGGTTCCATTCTTGGTCCTTTACTTTTCAGCATTTTTATTAATGACTTGCCGTTACACTGCTCAGCTGCAACATGCCAACTTTATGCAGATGATGCAGTTATTTACACAGCTGCCAAGACTCCAGCACAGGCTGCAGATGTACTGTCTACAAGTATGGTTGATGTCCAAGAGTGGCTCCTCCAGAACCATCTATTGCTGAACCTTCAGAAAACAGTCTCAATGTGCTTTTCAATCAAAAAATGTAACCTGCAACGTTTTAAAGTTAATATACATGATCATGACATCAGTTTAGCTACAGAATTCAAATACCTTGGCAGTGTACTAGATCCTCAACTCAAATTTAATCTTCATATAAAGAAAATTTCAAAAACAGTAAAAAAAAATCTGAACTGCTTTAAATTAATTAGAAATTACATACCTTACGAAGCAGCTGTACTGTATATGCATTCTATGTTTTTTTTCTCATATATCATACTGTTTGACAGTCTGGGCTCAAGCAGCCCCTTCCACAATAAGACATATAGGTGCATTATATAATCAAACCCTAAAAATCTTGGACCAAAAGCCCATTAGGTGGCATCACTGTAATGTTTTAAAAAAATACAACCTATTGAGTTTTGAGAGTTTCATTGACCTCTGTTTTCTGAAATTAACGTTCAAATGTTTCCATAAATCATCACCCGAGCCACTTGCTGGTTTCGTCCAAAGACAGGACGGCAGCAGAGCCACCAGGAGTTCTGTTAACAATAACTGTAAAATATTCCACCGCAGAACCACATTTGGACAAACAGCTTTCTCTATAAAGGGCAGTCACATCTGGAACACAATGCCAAATGTAATTAAAATAATAACGGACTTTAAAACATTCACTAAAAAGGTTAAAAACTGGCTGAAAAATAAACAAGAATGTACTCATGTATGAATTGATTGTCTGCAAAGTGAGAGTGAATGAAGGGAAGGAATGAATGTGTTTGTTTATAATGAGTGACGAAGGGAGGGAGGCCTGAAATAGGCAAATGTGAATCAGGTTGTTATATTTGTGTATTTATAATATTTATAATATTTATAATTGTGTATTTATAATCTTTTTGCATTGATGTATGTGGTTATTGTGTATTTTCTTTTTCTTTTTTTACTTGATTCTCTTTTCTAAAGCCCATCCAGGGACAAGAGTTGCAAATTAGCTAATAGCTATACACTCTATGTGCAACACATCAGATTGATTGTCATTGATTAATTGTCTATGTTTATTGCACTGTCCCTGTCAAATAAACTAATCTATCTATCTATCTAGATTTGATTGGTGGTTGGCAACCAGCTTACAGGTGCATTACTGCCACTGACGTGATTATCATCGCTCTATAACTTTGTATAAGGAGTTCTGAACAACTCCTTATGTGTGAAAAAATTATCCATCCTTGGACTGTATCCAAGGTGCAGCCATGATGTTCCGTTGTCCCGCAATGTTCACCTCGGCATCCTCCAAGAAGGTCGTGGTGTAGTCGGGTTCGTCTGTCAGGGAAATTGCTTGTGCTAGTGGGGTCCATTGTTGTGGGTTACCCAGCTGTGATGTTAGCTTGTCGGCGGCCTCTAGCTGGAATGCTAACTCCACCGCCTTTGCCAGCGACAGGTCGTCCAGTGCCATCAGCAGCTTCGCCCGCAGCTATGGGTTACTGGTGTGTTCCGCTAGTTGGTCCCATATCATTCCACCCTCTAGTTGCCCAAACCTGCACATGCTCGCCGCGACGTTCTGCTGGGATCATCTCTTCCACCCCCTGTCGGCATTGGTGAAGCTTGATTCGTCTAGCTACTTCAATGTCCACCGGGGTACTAGACACACTTCCATCTTCAGGAAAAACATAATTTTTTCCTCCAGAAGACCAATTTTTCTTCCGTCGCCGTTGTTATGTCTGGAAAAGAGGGACAGCGGAGGCAGTGGCTGTGCTGAATGGTGGTTTTATTAACAGACAGCTAGTAGCACGTGAAACGTACAGGATGGCTAGTATACTAGCTATACAGGAGTACAGGCTGGTGTTGTACTAGAAGCAGAGTGCCAAAGAGGCTAGGTTGCCGCTAACAGTCCCCTATTATAGGCACAGCGTGATGATGTCATCCATGCCTGCGCCATCATATCCGCGCTGCCTGCTGCAACATGGGAATACACAACGGCCACTATCAAATGCTGTTGGAGCACATGAAGGGGAAACACGTTTTGGAAGCGTCAGACACCCCTTGGTAAGATAATTAGTTCCCATGCTAGTAGCTAGCCTATTACTGTAGGTGTGTGGAGGATCATGACAGTTTAAAGAGTAATGTCATTTTGTCTGACAATTTCATTATAAAATTTATGCAGCATAAAAAAGAGGACAGGGACCATAGATGGCTTTTTGCAGAAAAAGCAGATGTGTACTTCGCAACAAGCTACTTCTCTCACAGAGTCATTTCTAAACATGATGGTCAAAGACATGAGGCCACTTTCCATGGCTGTCGGGGAAGGATTTCAAGAAATGATTCACCAGTTCAACCCTGAATATACGCTGCCATCCAGAACCCAGTTCACCCTCTTGATGGAGAAGAAATATGAGACAACCCTTACAAACATGATTTTCTCTCTCTCTCACGGGCGCACGCACGCACACACACACACACACACACACACACACACACACACACACACACACACACACACACACACACCCCTTTCTATCTTTGTGTGGACCATGTTTCCACTAGGGGTTGTGAGGACCACCACTTCCATATACTTGTTGGTGCACCAGTCCAGAAAACATGGACAATTTTATTAACAATTCAATATTTATACCAGTGATGAATCAGTCTCAAAAACCTGTAAGTTCTTTCTGCTTTTAATCAAGAAGATGGATGTGAAATTAAACAATAACTCCAATATGCCTTTTTAACAGTTTAATAAGAAATTACAGGATAGATGAACACATTCAGATGACTTTAAGACAGGGAATTCAACATCTATCATGAACACATTAAACCATTAAGGGATAACTAAGAAGAAGAAAATTTATTTTTAGAGCACATTTCATACAAAGAGCAATTCAGTGTGCTTTGCAAGAGCAAAAAGGGCATGTACATGCATAAACACACACACACACACACACACACACACACACACACACACACACACACACAATTAAATAACATATACAAATTATGCAGTTAGAACCAGACTGGTGTTTAACCTAGTGAAATGCATTTGCAAAGAGAAAACCGGAGTGGTGGCTCAGTTGGTAGAGCATCCGCCCCACACCTGGGAGGCAGGGGTTCAAATCCCGGCCGGGTCATGCCAAAGTGGAACTTCCTGCCATCCAGCTTGGTGCTCAGCAATAATGGAATGGAGGAGGGAAATCTGTGGCGGCGCCTTGCATGGCAGCGGCCCTCTGATTCTGCACTGGGATGTGCGTGATTGACACTGTAGATAGGTAAAGCACAATCTCGATCTACTGTACATGATTGGTTGTACGGTTGAATGACAATAAGGGTGATTTTAAAAAGGTTTTAGACTAGTTTTGAAGGAGCAGAATGTTGGAACATTTCTACTTGTTTCATCAAGTGTTTTCACCTGAGATTTCTTACTCCTTGTGTAAATAACCCTATGTACATTTCTTCATTTGCTTATATTTTATTTTGGAGCTTATTACTTTTATGTACTATCAGCTACGGTTAGCTTCCTGTTTGATATTTGGTGCTTTTATTTTGAAGGAACTTCCTGTTATAACCGTTAGCGTGAGCAAGCTAATGGCAGCAAAAGACGGGGAAGAAAAGGTTGTGACAGAATATAAAAATGTATTTGTTATTAGCAGCCCCCTTGATAGAGGCACAAGGTATGTTTAATATGTAAATATGACAATTTGAATCTTTGTGTTAACATATATGTATATTTTGTAGAATTTATTGTCAGAGTTAAGGTTATTTTCAGCTAACGGTTGTAAGAGTATGGATTTTAGGTTATACATTGTTTTTCTGTGTGGTTCCCAGCTCTTACGGTGAATTTGAGGGTTTACTGCCATTAAACCTATAAAATCATCAGTAAAGTGTCATCCTTCATTCGGGGGGGTATGCTACAGTAAGAGCTTGCCTCCGGGAGAAGTGAAAGCCTGTCGCCTGATCGAAGCACGAGCCCCAAGCCAAGAGGAGACGCTTCACCCAACATGCTACAACGAGCTGCCTGCGATTTCAAGGAACGGCACGGAAACGACGCGGAGCAGCGAGCTACAGCAACGGTCTAAGGATACGGTGACAAGCAATTGCTCTCAAAATGGAAGATATTAAATCAGAACAGATAAATGAAAGGGAACAACGAGAGGAAACAGTTAATGAAACGTCACCAAGGCGATCAGAAAGGCCTAGTGTGCCTACAGAGAAAATGCTGTTATATCAGAAGGATGAACAGACTAAAAGAGAGAAAAGGCTGTTAACTATCTATGAACATTGGAAAGGTCAGGTCAGAATTTACAGAGCAGACCTCAAAAGTGATCTGTCAGATTCACAGTTAGCAGAAATGGCTGATGATATTGAAAGGACAGTAAATGACATGACAAAAGCATACAGTGAACTAAGAGAGCGTAATGCACCATCCCATGTCATAAGGCGTAAAATGGACTCCTGTGAATCTGTGACAAAAGACATTATGAAAATCATTTCAGAGCGTTTAGCAGCCATAGATGAATATGATGCAGATAGAGAAAAGCAGCTCCTCCATCAACTCTTAACTTATGAACATGCTAAGTCCATTTTTGGCACTTCATCACAGTCCAGTTACCACTCTGAAGCAAGCATCGCTGCCAAAAGAATTGATGCAGCTGCAGAATTAGCTGCTAAGGAAGCTCAGTATAAAATCACACAAGAGGAAATCAAACAAAGGGAAAAATTAAGAGAAATGGAAGAGAAACACAGGAGAGAATTGGATGCACAAAAGTTTGAACTAGAGCGCTTACAAGCAGAAAAGGAAAGGCAAGCTGCACGTGCAAAATTAGAGATTTATGACAAGGAATTGAAAGTTGATGCGGACGGTCAATGTATGTTACAGAACAAGGGGACTTCTCCTGTCAACCAAAGCTTTGCACAACCAGCCCCATTGCTCTCCACAGGTTCATACCACCCGCTCATGCAACAATATGCATCTTTTCCTGTCAACTATTCTGTGCAACAACCACACTCTCAAGTTGTTTCTCCATCACCTCCCACAGACATTTCCCAGCTGGCTAAAGCTATCCAAGACAGCATAGCTGTAAGCAGAATCCCAGTGCCAGTGCCTATCGTGTTCAGCGGAGATCCCATCACCTATATCGAATGGAAGGCTTCCTTCAGCTCACTGGTAGACTGCAAAGGTATATCTCCTGCTGATAAACTGCACTTGTTAAAAAGGTATATTACTGGCCCAGCACTTAAATGCCTTGAGGGCACATTTTATCGTAGCAACGAAGAGGCATACATAGATGCCTGGAAAAGGCTTGACCAACGTTATGGTCAGCCTTTTGTTGTTCAAAAGGCATTCAGAGACAAACTGTTGAAGTGGCCTAAAATCCACTCAAAGGATGCAGAAGGTTTACGGACATTTTCTGATTTTCTCACAACCTGTCTCCAAGCAACACCACATGTAAAGGGCTTAGAGATACTGAGTGACTGTGAGGAAAACCAAAAGTTATTGCAAAAGGTTCCAGAATGGCTCGCAACACGTTGGAATCGTCAGGTCACAGTTGCTCTCATGGAAGGTAAAGATTTCCCCTCTTTCAAGGATTTTGCAGAGTTTGTAGCACTCGAGGCGGAAACTGCATGTAATCCTGTGACTTCCTCCTATGCACTCCATTCATGCAGCTCATCTCTGGAAAAAAGACATGCAAAAGAGATTAAACCAAACAGATTTGCAACCCAAGTCTTTACAACACAAGCTACAGCACATGCAGATAAAGCAAAGTTAAATGACACAAAGTTAAAGGTACCCTGCATGTTCTGCAAAGATGAAAGGCATCAGTTGTCAAAGTGCCCAAGCTTCTCAGAAAAGTCACTAGACGACAAACGGACATTTGTAAAGGACAATAAACTGTGCTACGGGTGCTTAAAGGTGGGCCACAATGCCAAAGACTGTCGTCATCGCCACACATGTGACACTTGCAAAAGACGACACCCCACTTGTTTGCACAATGAGAATCACAAGGCAAATGAAAGACCTCAGAGCTCCACAAACGTTACACCAACCACAGAAAATGATACTATGGCAGCCACAGCTCTGAGCGTCACAAAGGTGGGTCAATCAGGTAGTACCTCCATGATTGTTCCTGTGTGGGTTTCCACTACCCAGAGTCCTTCTAAAGAGCAGTTAGTGTATGCTTTATTAGACACACAAAGTGACAATACATTTGTTAGTGAAGAGGTAACTAACCAGTTACAAGCAGACTCTCATCCAGTTAATCTAAAACTAACCACAATGCTGGGAGTTCACATGACAGTCAAAAGTCAGAGAGTACCAGGGTTACGTGTGAGAGGTTACAACTCAGATGTTTGTATTGACCTTCCGCCCTCTTACACAAAGGACTATATTCCGTTTAACTATGACAACATACCCACGAATGAAACTGCAAAGCAATGGCCCCATCTGTCAGAGATTGTTGATAAGATACCTCCTCTTCTGAGCTGTGATGTTGGACTACTCATTGGATTTAACTGTTCCAGAACTCTAGCTCCAAAACAGGTTCTACTTGGAAAGGACAATGAGCCATTTGCAATCCAGACAGAGCTAGGGTGGAGCATTGTTGGTGGCTCCACATCAGAGTCAAATGAAACTGAAACAAGTCTGTGCGACAGAGTCATGGTAAAAGAACTACCTCCTGTAACACCTATGGATGTTATCAAAGTTCTTGAGTCTGATTTTAAGGATGCAAAGGCAAGCGACAAAATAGTCTCACAAGAGGATCTCATTTTTCTAGACAAACTCAAGGAAGGAATAAAGAAAAACGCACAAAGATACTGTGAGATGCCTCTTCCATTCAAACAAAGGCCACACTTACCAGACAACAAAAGGCTTGCAGAAATTAGACTCGAACACTTAAAACGAAAGTTCAACAAGGATGAGAAATACAAAAGGGACTATGTTGCATACATGAATGACATAATTGAAAGAGGAGACATCGAAGAAGTACATAACGAAGGAATACAAGGTGAACAATGGTACATCCCGCACCACGGGATTTACCATCCCAAAAAGCCCACAAAACTGCGTGTCGTATTCGACTGTTCAGCTAAACACAACGGAACAAGTCTCAATGATCATCTCCTCCAAGGGCCTGACTTAATAAACAATTTGACTGGCATTCTCTTGAGGTTTAGGCAGCATTCTATTGCTTTAACGTGCGATATAGAAAAGATGTTCCATCAGTTTCATGTCGATGAAGGGGACAGGGACTATCTGCGTTTCCTCTGGTGGAAAAACGGTGATACAAGCACACAACCTCAAACCTACAGAATGAAGGTACACCTTTTCGGTGCGGCATCGTCTCCAGGCTGTGCAAATTACGGACTGAAATATTTGGCCAAAGAGCACTGTGTCTTGTACCCAGCAGGTTCACAGTTCATGGAGAAAGACTTTTATGTCGATGATGGAGTTACAAGCACAAACACAGTGGAAGGAGCAATACAGTTGGCACAAGAGGCCAGAGAAATCTGCAGCAAAGGTAACCTCCGTCTTCACAAGTTCATTTCTATGATCTCACTGTTTTGCGAAGTATCCCTCCATCTGAATGTGCTGTAAACACAAACACAAGGGACTTAACATTCAAAGACATGCCACAAGAAAGAGCACTAGGCATCCAATGGAACATTGAAAAGGACTGTTTCAAGTTTGACAACACACTAAAAGTACAGCCAGCCACACGCAGAGGCATTCTGTCCACCGTTGCGTCAATATATGACCCGCTTGGATTCTTAGCGCCATATGTACTGAATGGAAAGAGAATCTTGCAAGAAATGTGCCAACACGGTATCGGATGGGACGACCCCCTACTGAACACACTCATGCCAAGGTGGGAGGGTTGGCAAAGTGACTTTGTAAATCTAGAAAAATTAAACATACCTCGTTGTTATCTACCTGCTAGTTTTGGTGAGCCTAAAGAAATAGAGTTGCACCACTTTTCAGATGCGAGCTCAAGTGGATATGGACAATGTAGCTATCTGAGAGCTAAAAACGCTAAAGATGAGATTCACTGCTCTCTGGTAATAGCAAAAGCGCGAGTTTCTCCTACTAAACTTACCACGATCCCCAGACTTGAACTCACAGCAGCTGTAGTTTCAGTCTCAGTCAGTAACATGTTACGGGAAGAACTGTGTTATGATGTGAAAGAATATTTCTGGACTGACTCAAAGGTGGTACTGGGCTACAAAAGTAATGATGCACGTCGCTTCCACACTTTCGTAGCTAACAGGGTCCAAAAGATTAGACAAAGTACAAGCCCTCAGCAATGGTTTTACGTGCCATCAGAAGTGAACCCAGCCGACAGTGCTTCAAGGGGTCTAACTGTCAATGAGTTAATTAAGTCTAGCTGGTTCACTGGCCCCACCTTTTTGTGGAAAAATGAACTGCCCACACCACAAACTGTTGAGCTGGATCTATCCATAGGAGATCCAGAAGTCAGAAAAGTACAGACAATGTTAACTAAAGTCACAGACACTGCGAGTCTTGCTGAACGTCTAAGTAAGTTCTCATCATGGTCCAGAGCAATCAAAGCTGTAGCACATCTTATAAGAAGGGCTAAACATATCAAGGCAAATGCACCAGCTACAGTGAGTGAACAGGAAAATGCTGAACTTGTGATTATTTGTGATGTGCAGCATCAAGCATACGAACAGGAAATAAAACTGTTGAACAAAGGAAAACAGCTCCCACGTCACAACAAACTGTTTAAACTGGACATTTTCATGGACACAGATGGTCTCCTCAAGGTGGGAGGGAGACTTCGACATTCACCAACAAGTGACACCTTCAAACATCCAATCGTGATCCCAAAGGATCACTGTGCAGCTAAGCTCATAATATCTCACTGTCATAACAAGGTAAAACACCAAGGAAAGGGATTTACCATAAATGAAATCAGATCTAGTGGCTACTGGATTCCAAGAATGAGTAAAACAGTTGCTTCATACATCGGTCAGTGTGTGACCTGCCGCAGACTCCGCAAAGCTCCAGAGGGTCAGAGGATGAGTGACCTACCTCCACAGTGCTTAGAGCCCTCTCCTCCCTTCACACACTGCAGCATGGACTGTTTTGGTCCGTTTGTGACAACAGAAGGAAGGAAACAACACAAACGGCATGGACTCTTATTTACTTGCTTTTGCTCTCGTGCCATCCACATCGAGTTATTAGAGGACTTGTCTACTGATGCATTCATTAACGCATTAAGGTGTTTCATTTCAATCAGAGGTGCAGTCAGACGAATCCAATGTGACCAGGGAACAAACTTTGTTGGCGCTCAAAATGAGTTTAAAGCAGCCTTAAATGAACTAGACACTCAGAAGCTAAGTACTTACTTATCTGAAAGACGATGTGACTTTGTGATGAATGCACCCCACTCCAGTCATGCAGGGGGAGTGTGGGAGCGTCAGATAAAGACTGTCAGAAGTGGACTGAATACCACTCTGTCACTTGCTCATGGTAGACTCAATGATGCTTCATTAAGGACTCTATTCTATGAAGCCATGACTATAGTCAACAGCAGACCCCTAACTATAGATAACTTGAACAACCCTGACAGCTTAGAACCACTTACGCCCAATCACCTGCTCCACATGAAATCCAACGCACCGTTGCCCCCACCTGGCACGTTTCCAAAGGAGGACCTACAGTATATGGCAAAAAGAGATGGCGCCGTGTGCAGTTCCTTGCAGAGCAGTTCTGGAGCCGCTGGAGACGGGAATATGTTCACAACATCATTTCAAGGCAAAAATGGCATTCACCAAAAAGGAATCTAAAAGTAGGTGATGTTGTGTTAGACATGGATGAACTAGCGCCCAGAGGTGAATGGAGACTTGCAAGAGTTTTAGAGACTGTTAGTGGAAAAGATGGACTTGTGCGAAGAGCAAAGATTTCGCTTGGAGAAAAGAGACTAAATAACAAAGGTCAACGCTCTAGTGAGCTATCAGTTGTAGAGCGTCCAGTACAAAAACTGGTCTTGTTGTTAGAAAGTTCTTAAGGCGACCTCTTTATATGGGTTCTTTTGCTTGAGAAAATTATTTGTTGATGTTCTTATGGAACCCAAACACTCATAATTTTAGTGGGAGTGTAAATAACCCTATGTACATTTCTTCATTTGCTTATATTTTATTTTGGAGCTTATTACTTTTATGTACTATCAGCTACGGTTAGCTTCCTGTTTGCTATTCGGTGCTTTTATTTTGAAGGAACTTCCTGTTATAACCGTTAGCGTGAGCAAGCTAACGGCAGCAAAAGACGGGGAAGAAAAGGTTGTGACAGAATATAAAAATGTATTTGTTATTAGCAGCCCCCTTGATAGAGGCACAAGGTATGTTTAATATGTAAATATGACAATTTGAATCTTTGTGTTAACATAAGATAAGATAAGCCTTTATTAGTCCCACAATGGGGAAATTCCAGGATTGCAACAGCATAGGGATAGCAACACTCAGAGCAACAATCAGAAGGCAAGAAAAAACAACATCTAGTAAACATATGTCCATATTACTATAAATGTATATATATAGACACACAGTGCAGAGCATTATGGCTGGTGAATGTGCAGCAGAAAGTCTAAGCTCTCTCTCCGCGGATGCAGCGGGCCAGCTGGAAGTCTTTGGGCATGATGGTGACCCCCTTAGCGAAGAAGAGACCCACCAGGTGGGCCTCGCTGGTCTCCTGCAGAGCCATGACGGCGAAGCTCAGGAAACGCAGGTCGGTCTTGAAGTCCTGAGCGATCTCCCTCACCAGGCGCTGGACGGGCAGCTTACGGATGAGCAGCTCCGTGGATTTCTGGTAGCGACGGATCTCTCTCAGAGCCACGGGCCTGTGACGGCGAGGCCTCTTCACTCTGCCGGTGGCCGGAGCGCCTCTCCGAGCAGCCCTGGTGGCTAGCTGTCTCCTGGGGGGCTTCTTCCTCCAGTAGATTTTACGGGCGGTCTGCTTGGTTCTTGCCATCGCTCTTTATTATTCTGTCTTATATTTCTTTCACGCCGCCTAAACTCCAGCCCGGCACCCGCGTCGTTCTCGCTACAGCTCCCGATATGTCGAGTTTCCCATTAGCACCGGGCGGCGGCCAAGTGCTAGCTAGCACTAGCTCCTCCCCGCTGTAACGTCTCCCGCTGCAAACCGTGGCTCCGTCCGCCGACCCGGGAGACCCCCGGGGCGATCCGTGCGTCCGTGATATATATACAGAGTGAAAGGTGTAGAAAGAAGAAGGAAGATAAAAAAAAGGCTGTTGCAACAGGCAGCCGACTCGTGTGGCGCCGCCGGTCCGGCGGAACCGGAACCGGAAAAGTATATACATATACATACATATACAAAGTACATATATGTATATTTTGTAGAATTTATTGTCAGAGTTAAGGTTATTTTCAGCTAACGGTTGTAAGAGTATGGATTTTAGGTTATACATTGTTTTTCTGTGTGGTTCCCAGCTCTTACGGTGAATTTGAGGGTTTACTGCCATTAAACCTATAAAATCATCAGTAAAGTGTCATCCTTCATTCGGGGGGGGTATGCTACACCTTGGTTTAACTCAGAAACTCGTGGCTTGAAACAGAAGGCTCGTCAAATGGAAAGAAAATGGCGTTCAACTAATTCAGATGAATTCTACTTGGCGTGGAGAAATCATCTCTTAATCTATAAAAAATCTCTTAGAAAAGCTAGATCAAGCTATTATTCTGCATTAATAGAAGCAAACAAGAATAACCCCAGGTTTCTCTTCAACACTGTAGCCAGGCTTACAAAGAGCCATGACTCGGTCAATCCTCGCATCCCCCCTGAGCTTTCTAGTCAGGACTTTCTGAACTATTTCAATCTTAAAATTTTATCTATTAGAGATGAAATTAGTCAGATTCTTCCTACCGTAAACTCTAGTACATTAACTACTGCTGCTCCCTCAATTGATATCTGCTTGGATAGATTTACTCCAATCGACCTCTTGGTGTTGCATAGGGTAGTTTTCTCTTCTAAGCCTTCATCTTGCCTTCTGGACCCTATTCCTTCCAGGTTATTTAAAATTATTTTCCCAATTATTAGTAGCCGTATTCTTCTTATCATTAATTCTTCTTTAACTCTGGGTTATGTTCCACTGGCTTTTAAAACTGCTGTAATTAAACCTTTACTTAAAAAACCGACGCTCGATCCTGGAGTTTTGGACAATTATCAACCAATCTCCAATTTGCCTTTCATTTCAAAAATCCGGGAAAGAGTTGTTGCTGTGCAATTATCTGAGCATTTGCAGGGAGTTGGTTTGTTTGAGGTATTTCAATCTGGGTTCAGAGCTCATCACAGCACTGAAACTGCCTTAGTGAAGGTCTCTAATGACCTCCTGACTGCATCTGATAATGGACTTGTCTCTGTTGTTGTTCTTTTAGATCTCAGTGCAGCCTTTGACACTATCGATCATGCCATTCTACTTGATAGATTGGAACACTTTGTTGGACTCAGTGGAACTCCGTTGCAGTGGTTTAGATCTTATTTGTCTGATAGATTTCAGTTTGTCCATGTCAATGATGGATTTTCTTCCAGCTCTAAGCTCACTCACGGAGTTCCACAGGGATCTGTGTTGGGCCCTACTCTTTTTAGTCTATATATGCTCCCACTGGGCAATATCATCAGAAAGCATTGTATACATTTTCATTGTTACGCTGATGACACACAACTATACCTGTCAATGAAGCCCAATGATTGTGATCAGTTGGCCAAGCTAGATGCCTGTCTTAAGGACATCAAAGCTTGGATGACTTGTAATTTTTTACTGTTGAACTCTGATAAGACTGAAGTCATTGTTGTTGGCCCAAAACATCTTAGAAATTCCTTTTCAGATTATGCTCTTAATTTAGATGCTGCCACTCTCATTCTGAACAGTTGTGTGAGGAACCTTGGAGTGATTTTTGACCAGGATTTGTCCTTTAATTCACATATTAAAATTGTTTCTAGGACCGCCTTATATCATCTGCGCAATATTGCTAAGATCAGGAGCATCTTGTCTCTGGGTGATGCTGAGAAACTGATTCACGCCTTTGTCAGTTCGCGATTAGATTATTGTAATTCGCTATTATCTGGTTGTCCTAGAGTATCTTTAAAAAGTCTTCAATTGATTCAAAATGCTGCTGCTAGAGTTTTAACTGGTTCTAGAAAAAGAGATCATATTTCCCCGGTTCTGTCCTCCCTCCATTGGCTTCCCATTGAATTCAGAATCAAGTTTAAAATCCTTCTTTTTACTTTCAAAGCTCTTAACAATCTGGCCCCCCAATATATAAAAGATCTGATATTACCTTACCATCCTAACAGAACATTACGCTCCCAAAATGCTGGCTTACTTGTGGTGCCCAGAATCTCCAAAAGTACGGTGGGAGGCAGAGCCTTCTGCTACCAAGCCCCTTCTCTCTGGAACCAGTTACCACTCTGGGTCCGGGAGTCAGACTCGGTCTCTGTCTTTAAGAACAGGGTAAAATCCTTCCTTTTTAATATAGCTTTTGTTTAAGGAGGGTATTTGTGTCTTTTAACCCCACTCTTGTTCTATTGTTATCTGATCCATACTGCTGGTTGATCTCCAATATTGTACTTGGCATCTTACTGCTATGTTCTTTATGTCTATCCTCTCCATCCTCCCTATCCCCTCACCCCCAGCCAGTCGCAGTAGACGACTGTCCCTCCCTGAGCCTGGTTCTGCTAGAGGTTTCTTCCTTCCAAATGGGAGTTTTTCCTCTCCACTATCGCTTAGCGCTTGCTCATAGGGGATCGTCTGATTGCTGGGTCTTTCTGTGACTGTGTGATTTTTTTTTTATCTGCACCGTGGCGCCACGAGACGGCTTTTGTTGTGATGTGGCGCATTATAAATAAAGCTGAATTGAATTGAATTGAATCAAACATTTGTGGAACCAAAGAAAAACATAACTTAAATTGGCACTGTAATGGAAAATGAAAAAGAGCCACAAAATAACTGTAAAACAGAATGGTTAAGAAAACTGGGTGCAATTTTATGAAGAAAATGATGTTAGTTTATAAAAGGAAAATTTGTGTTACTCCAAAAAAAGAACGGACATTAATGAAAAGATAAATGTATTTCAAGTTCTGAAAGGAGTTCGAAGATGGTAGGATTCTAGAGCTTATAAAAGGAATATTCTGAAGAATTAAATTTAATCTGGACAATGGACCTTAAGCACAACAGAGTCAGATTGTCTCCTGGTGGTAGCAGCCCTTTCAGGTACCAACCTTGGTCCAGCTGGATGTCCATTGGTGAAGTTGAGAGGAAAGGGCAGGTTCTGTCACAAAATGGTCTGGTGCTGGCCACTGCTCCTGGGTCACATATGTAGAAGCTGGATGCTGGTCACACAGGTTGTTATCTCAGTTTATACACAGAAAAAGGAATTTGACATCTGGCCAGGTTGTCAAATTCCCAATTATGTTGTTTATAGTTCAAAGTCCTATCAGAACGACAAACTTGATAAATAAAAAAAGCAAACCACAAAGTCTGGTTCTTCTGATGTGTTATGGTCAGAACAAAGTTTACTTAAGCTTGGTGAAAATGAAAGCAAAATCTTCTTAGCACGGTAATTTAAGAAAAAGGTGTAAAAATAGGAAAAAAGTGAATTCTAAAGAAAAGATTGAAAAGTTACACAAAGAACACAGAGCTTGTGCTCTGGGCCTAGCTTAGTAGGAGAAGAACATGACCCTCCCCAGACTTTTTCAAGACTCTACTGAGACAAAGGGAAAGTTTTCAAACTTGTTAGGTGTGGCAGCATGGCTCAGTATCTACGAATGACAATTGAGCCTGACCAATTGCTTTCAAAGATTAGGATTGGATCTGCACATTAGCGTAAACTTTTGACCAATTGCACTGAGTTTCTTGGTTTGAGCCAGGGTTGTAAAATTGACTAAAAAGGAGAGATATGGAAACTTCAAAGCTGAATGGTCAGTTCATACTTTTTGGAATGTGAGCTTCACAGAGAGAAGAGAGTATTTGATATGAGAAGTGAAGAATGAGTTGCTGGATCGACAGCCTCTGGATGAGCTGCTGGAGCGACGGCCTCAGGATGAGCTGCAGGAAGGGTAGCAGGTGAGGAGGCCGGGAGACGCAGCAGGTGGAGTTCTCTGGAGATGAGGAGATGCAGCAGCTGGAGAGCTCGGGAGAGGAGAGAAGGCAGAAGCAGGTGGAGGCAGGTGAGCAAAAATGGCAGCAGAAACAAGCGATGAGGGCAGCAACAGCAGGTGACTGCCGCTGAGGATCCCCATCTGGAACCAGGCAAGACATGCACTATGTACAGCAGCTCAACCAGACTCATGTCAATCATCACTGTTTTCTTCTTGCATTACCGACTGCACTATATGGTTCTCCACATTATCTGCTGCTCGCTAATATATTTAAACTGCTGACTAGTATTACTCATTCTTATTCTACACTTTATTGCATGTATAGTTTATTTCTTTTATTTTATCATGTTTAATGTTGCAGCATTGCACCGAGACAAATTCCTAGTTTGTGTACTACATGAACAATGGCAATAAATCTGATTCTGATTCTGACATCTCACTAGGAGGTGTTGAAAAATGAGGAAAATGTACTTGCCTGGTCCTTTGCCCCACTGCCTTGTGTGAAACAGGGGAATTCCTCCGGTTGACTGCAGAGATCACCTGAAGAGGAGCTGTGGGTGCAGAAATGGAGTGCCAAGTGGAGCAGTATCTCCCAGTGCCTTCCTTCCATCCAGGGCCCCCACGTGCCATCTGACTGCTGTAAAAAAAGTCCCTCCGCTCCGCAGGAGTAAGTGCGGGTGGCCAGTTGGCTGGCCCTGGCGAGGAGGAGGCTGGTGGTGCTGGTTGAGTGGGAATAGGGAGCTCCCGCACCCAGGGATGAGAGCGCAGACCCGGATTAGCCTCCAGTAATGCCACGGCTGCCTCCCAACAGTCCATGGCATCCTCCGGGTAGGAACTGTTCTGAGCAGCAGCCGCTAGGTCCAGGATCATAATTACCACCCGGAGCTGCTCCGTGCTCCATCGCCTGCCTTCCTCGCCGGCTTCGCCCACTGAGTCCTTTACTGATTGCATCCTACTGTCATATTTGCCCCTGTGGGGCTTATTGGTGGTCTCAAATGCTGGGTGACATTTTAACATGGTTTATTGAGAAAATAAAGCAGCTTGTGGGCTGAGAACAAAGGATAAACTGTGACGGCAGACAAAACTTTAAAGATGTGAAAAGGGTTGTGGTACAGGCAGGAATGACCAGGATGCCATACTGAGGGTACAGGAGGGCTGGAGGTGTATAATTAAGACAAGACGTAATTAGGACAATGGGGCACAGCCGTGGATAATAAACATAAGAAACAACACATGATGAACAGGAAATAAGGGCGCTGTAGAAGAGCTGGAAATAACGAGGCGGTTTTGTATCACAAAAGTAGAGTCTTTAATGAACAAATTCTTCTATCTTGTCTCATCTGGTGCAGAGCTTGGCAGAAGGCAAGAGACAGAGCTCTGCTTTGCTCGCTGGTTAAATACAAGCACGCATAGCACCACTCATTGAAACAGCTGACGTCAGAGCCACTCATTGAAAAAGGTAACATCTCCCCGTTATCTTAATCCCCATTGTCCTGCCATCCCCTCTCCCTGTCTTGGGAGGTGATGGGAACTCCCCCTCTCGCTTTAGGGGGTAAAGGTGTCGAGTCTGTTGCCATGGCGTCCTGTGACGTCATGAGTCTTCACATGGCGGTAAGATTCCTTTGTTCTTTCAGAGGTGTGAAGTTCCTTTGTATATTCTGTCCCAAACATTTCCACATGCTCTAACAAATGTAGGTATGGAATATATGAGTGATATATACCACAGGCCCCCCAAACAACTATGAAGGAACACAGAAAGATTCACAGTCTAGGGTAATTACTAAGACATACTACGTGTTACAGCCGTTGCCACAGAAGAAACTTTCAAGCAGCCATGCTCCTAAGAGAGTTCAGTGAAAACATAACAGCATAATATAATCATAAATCAGTCCTAAACTGTTGCGGCACAATTAGCGAAAATTTGCAGAGTGGTGTAATCAGTCCCTGTGTAGTCTGGGTTTCAATCTTCTCCCAAAGCTGCTGTAGGTCGGTTTAGGCGTCCTGCTGGGACCTTGTTGTGAGGAATCTGCAGTGTGGGAAGGAGAGAGATTATCTGTTCCCTGCCTGGGGGCTGAGACTTTTTCCTTGGGGGGTCTACCTCGCCGAGGTGCTCGAGCCAGCTGTGCCGGTTCGTCTCTCAACAAGAAGGCAGGTTTGAGTCTGTCAATGCTGACCGTTTCATTTCTATCCCCATAATCAAGCACAAAGTGTTTGTCACCATTTTCCAGCACTCTATACGGGCCATCGTATACTGGGTGTAACGTTGGTTTTAGAGCTTCATGCTTAACAAAAACAAACTCAGCGTTTTTTAAAGTTTGAGGAACAAAAACTCGCGGAAAGGAGTGATGAGCTGGACCGTGGAGAGAGTCCGGACTGTTACTGCCTAAAAACCTTGGGACTGGGAGGTGCCCTGGTTCTGAGTTTTCTGGTAAAAATTCACCTGGGAGTCTGATAGGCTGAGCAAAGACTAATTCTGCAGGGGAAGCGTCTAAATCCTCTTTAGGTGCCGCACGCAACCCCAATAAAACCCAGGGAAGTTTATTTACCCAATTTGTGTCCGTTAATGAGGCCCTGAGGGCGGCCTTTAAGGACCTGTGAAAACGCTCGCATAACCCATTAGCCTGAGGGTGATAAGCGGTGGTACGGTGAATTGTTGCCCCTAAACTGTTGGACATGGCTGACCAGAGCTCTGAGACAAATTGAGGCCCCCTATCTGACGTGATGTCTGATGGGACGCCGAAACGTGCCACCCAATTTGTTAGAAAAACGCGAGCGACTTCCTCCGCTGTAGTTGCCGCTAGAGGGACTGCCTCTGGCCAGCGTGTGGTGCGGTCAATCATTGTTAGCAGGTGTGTGAAACCCTGGGAGGAAGGCAGCAGCCCCACGAGGTCGACATGAATGTGGTCGAACCTTCTAGCAGGGATTGGAAAAGGCTCCAGAGGGGCTTTTGTGTGTTTGTGTACTTTGGCGCGCTGACAAGGAATGCAAGTTTTTGCCCATTCTTTTACGTTTTTGCGCAGGCCTGGCCACACAAACTTTTCGGCAACCATTTTGACCGAGGCGCGTACACCTGGGTGCGCGAGGGAGTGAATTGCGTCGAAAATGCGGCGGCGCCAAGCAGCTGGTACTAACGGGCGAGGTCGGCCGGTTGAAACATCGCATATTAGAGGGGGCACGCCGTCGCGCAACCCTTTATCCTCCAGCCTTAACCCTGTTGGTCCAGACAGGAGCGCGCGCACGTCCACATCACTACTTTGTTCTTCCGCCATGGCTGCATAATCTATCCCTTCATGGATAGGTGCTGCATATGTGTTTGCGTTAGAGAAAAGCTCAGCTGCTGAAGCAGTGTAATCTGTCTCCTCGTGCTCTGGCGGTGCCACAGCGCGAGAGAGACAGTCCGCTACTACGTTAAGTTTGCCCGCTACATGTCGAATGTCTGTGGTGAACTCTGAAATCGCAGCTAGCTGTCTTTGTTGTCTGCCCGACCAAGGTTCTGAAATTTTAGCCATAGCAAAAGTGAGCGGTTTATGGTCCACAAAAGCCGTGAAACTCCGCCCTTCTAACCAAAACTGGAAGTGGCGGATGGATAAATGGAGCGCCAGCAGCTCCCTGTCAAAAGTGCTGTATTTGCGTTCCATCGGGTTTAGCGATTTGCTAAAAAATGCTAAAGGTTGCCAGACCCCCTTGACAAGTTGTTCTACAACTGCCCCTATGGCCAAGTCTGAAGCATCTGTGGTTAGAGCAATGCGGGCCGAGGGATCTGGATGGACTAACATTGTGGCGTTAGCTAGGGCGTTTTTAGCTTCCGCAAAAGCGCGTTCGCGTTCCGGGGTCCATTCGACCGCGTTGGAAGCTTTCTTTTTTTTAAGTGCGTCATACAGGGGCTGCATGAGCTGAGCTGCATGAGGGAGGAAACGGTTGTAAAAATTAACCATCCCCAAAAATTCCTGTAGCGATTTGACCGTTTGGGGCCGTGGAAAACCTTCTATCGCATGAATTTTGTCTGGAAGCGGAGCTGCCCCTTTCGGGGAGACTCTGTGTCCCAAAAAATCAATTTGCGATACGCCGAATTTGCATTTGGCTGGATTAATTATTAATCCGTGCTCTTCTAGCCTCTGAAAAACGGTAGTGAGATGCTGCTCGTGCTCTTCCTCCTATGAGCTGGCTACCAGCATGTCGTCGAGGTAGACGAAAACAAAGGGGAGGTCGCGTAAGACTATGTCCATCATACGTTGAAAAGTCTGAGCAGCACCTTTGAGGCCGAAAGGCATTCGCAGGAATTCAAAAAGGCCGAAAGGGGTTATAACCGCTGTTTTAGGAATGTCTTCAGCTCGGACTGGAACTTGGTGATAACCGCGGACTAAGTCTATTTTTGAAAAAATGCGCGCGCCCGCTAAATGCAGTGAAAAATCCTGTATATGAGGGATGGGGTAGCGGTCATGCGCTGTAGCGTTGTTTAATCTGCGGTAATCTCCGCACGGTCTCCAAGAACCGTCGGATTTCGGAACCATGTGAAGTGGTGAAGCCCAAGGGCTCTTTGAACGTCGGCAAATGCCTAATTTTTCAAGAGCTGCAAATTCGTCCCTTGCTATGTTGAGCTTGGCCGCGTCTAAGCGGCGAGCTTTGGCAAAAACGGGAGGTCCCGTTGTTGGAATGAAGTGTTTAACCCCGTGTTTGGCTACAGTGGCTGAAAATTTGGGGGTTGTGAGTGCTGGAAATTGGGTGAGGAGTTGCTCAAACTTACCTCCTGCCGTGGTGACGTTGGCCTGCACAGGTGGTGGAGAGACTCGAGCTGAGCATGGAATAGAAGCAAAAGATAGTGCATTAACCAGGCGCCTATTTGCTAGATCAACTAATAACCCATGTGCACATAGAAAATCAGCGCCTAACAAGTTAAAACTCACCACCGCTACAACAAATGTCCATCTGTAGCTGCGGCCGTGAATGAGGAGGTGCAGGCTCTTTTCACCGAACGTGTCGATGTCCGAACCGTTGGCTGCCACTGCTCCATTGCCCCGGGTGCCCATGGCTCGATCTGCGTGGGAGGGCATGATGAAACTCAGCTGAGTTCCCGTGTCGATGAGGAACTGCTTGCCTGTGTGTCCATCCGTCACGTATAACAGCTTGTTTTTCTCGCCGAGAACCGCTGCCGTTAACGGCGCTCGGCTTGGGCGTTTTCCCGACATCGTGAAGTTGCAGGGGGGAACGCATTTGTGGGCTTTCTCGGCGAAGTGTTGGTGATAATAACAGACGTCGATCTGTTTGTTACGCTTGGGCCGCGCCGCTGTCACCGTGGGTTGTGGCTCTCCATGGCTCGGGGCGTCAGTTTTGAGGTCCGCGGATGCCGCTGTAGGTGTCCGCTCCTTGCAGGCGTTGACGAGCCGATAAGCCTCGCTGGCCAGTGTGTGGAAGTCTTGGTGGGTGTCGTACTTCATATTGGTGAGTGTCCCTCTCATGTGTGGTGGAAGCGTGCTGAGGAAAATAAACTGGAAAAGGAAATTGTCGTTGTCCTCCTCCTTAAGCTGCAGCAAATCCTCCATGAGGGCCTTCGGATTGCCCCCTTTGTGGCCGTAGATCGCCAGGATCCTCTCGGCTCTTTCCTCCGCTGGTGGGACATAGTTCGCCACGATGGTCGCCTTGAGCGTCTCATACTTGTCCCGGGCCGGTGGTCGCCGGATCAAGCTCCGCACACACCTCGAAGTGGCAGAGTCGAGCTTGGAGACGATATGGTAAAATTTTGTATCGTCTGCTGTGATGCCCGCCAGTATGAACTGGGCTTCAGCCTGTAGAAACCAAGAGGCGGGGTCTTCTTGCCAGAAGTCTGGCAGCTGGACAGCGACGGCGTTCGTGCACACCATCACTGTTGTGCCCGCCGGGTGAGAGTGCCTTGCCTCGGCTCTCACGGCGGTGCTGGAGCTCGGTTGAGCTCTCTCGGTACCTTCTGCCGGGGGGAACAGCTGTCTGCTTGTTCCCTCGTCTGCGTTGCCGCTGGCGTAAGTCAGATTCGCCGCGGATGAGTTGCTTGAAGAACGCCTCAGGTCCATACTCACGTCAAGGTCACCAGTGTAGAAGAGCTGGAAATAACGAGGCGGTTTTGTATCACAAAAGTAGAGTCTTTAATGAACAAACTCTTCTATCTTGTCTCATCTGGTGCAGAGCTTGGCAGAAGGCAAGAGACAGAGCTCTGCTTCGCTCGCTGGTTAAATACAAGCGCGCATAGCACCACTCATTGAAACAGCTGACGTCAGAGCCACTCATTGAAAAAGGTAACATCTCCCCGTTATCTTAATCCCCATTGTCCTGCCATCCCCTCTCCCTGTCTTGGGAGGTGATGGGAACTCCCCCTCTCGCTTTAGGGGGTAAAGGTGTCGAGTCTGTTGCCATGGCGTCCTGTGACATCATGAGTCTTCACACGGCGGTGAGATTCCTTTGTTCTTTCAGAGGTGTGAAGTTCCTTTGTATATTCTGTCCCAAACATTTCCACATGCTCTAACAAATGTAGGTATGGAATATATGAGTGATATATACCACAGGCGCTGTCAAAATAAGGGTCAACACAGGATGAGCAGGACAGGAATAATTACAATAATAATAATAATACAAAGGATAAGACATAACTAAGGTTGAATATAATTGAAAGTGAGGATGAAAATACTAATAATGATGATAATAATAGTGACAGTGAAAGTGGTGAATGAACAATAATGTAAGGCGCGGTGGACATGGTCACCAACCATGTCATCACCCTGTCAATAAGGTGCAAATACTACTGCTAAAAATGCTTTATATGGCATTTTCTGCTAAAGAACAGTTGTAACTTTTTTTAAGTAAAAGGGAAATCCAGATGTAAATTGGAGAACACCTTCCTTGTGGAGGCCAGTCACAAGTAGTTCATACAGTGCATACAGGCCAGTTTCCAAAATGCACCTCACCCTACTTTCTGTTCCAAGAGTGTACCTGGACTCTGAGTCGTGCAAAAGTCATATTTATGATTTCCTCGCCAGTCAAGATGGTTTACAAAGAGGATTTAACAAATGTCATGCATGCATCCAAAAGGTTCTCCCGTCTGTTTTGTATCAAAGCCGTTGGGACAATACAGTTGTTGGTGGAAAATGCTTGCAACTTGGCTTGGCCATGCAGAGGCTGTTTTGTCTTGGTGAAATGAAGCATAATTGGATAAATATGTCATGTAGAAAGGGTGTTTAGATGACAGACAACACTCTGTAAATATTTGGTTCTTGCAGAATGCCAAGCAGCCATTGGGGGAAGACCGTTAAAACCAGTGGGACTGACTTATCTGTAGAAACAAAACTAAGACTTGGTGCTAATTGGCATTTATTTATATCATATCACAAGATTATCAGAACGATCCTTAACTGAAACCACAAAGTCCTTAATGTGCTAAGTGCTCTTTTTTGTTTGTACCTTTTGATCACTTTTAGAATGATGGATGCTTGTATCAAATGTGGCCACACTTTTAAAAAATGTATATGATTTAAGGATTTAGCTGTTCCAAATGCTCAGTTTAGGGATTTTTCTAACTCTTTTTCTGGATATCTTTACTTGTTTAGACAGGTGACATGACTATTATGGTCATGTCAGGCACTGATTTCTGGCTTTGAGCACAGCAGTATGGATGCAGTTCAAAGTGTAGCAATATATAAAGCTACAGTGAAACTGAACTAACCTGATCGTTATTGAGATGTGTGTCCTACTTACTTAATGTTTAACCTGTAATTTCCACATTGTGGGACTAAAAAAAGGTTTATCTTATGTAATCTTATTAACCTGCTCTGTGTCAGAAAAAAAAAAATAAAAATGAGGAGACATGTCCTCTTATCTTCAAATTAAGTTTTGAAAGTTGATTTTGGGAAGAAGCATTAGTCGACAGACCTCATTATCAGTGACCTTCACCCATGTCTCCAGCTCTTATCAGGGTGGCGTTTAGAGTGAACCTTGTTTTACCATATTGACTATTCATGTCACAATTTCTTTACTACATTATGCTGTTTTTTCTTATTTGTTATGGGCATACCCTTAATGAACAATGTGACCAAAGAGGACAGGATGATGCAAAGGACTGTGCATCCGGAAAGTATTCACAGCGCTTCACTTTTTCCACATTTTGTTATGTTACAGCCTTATTCCAAAAGGGATTAAATTCATTTTTTCCCCCTCACAATTCTACACAATACCCCATAATGGTTTATGATTTAGGTTTATGATCACTCTCTCGGTGACCCCCCCCAGTTTGTCTGTCGACTTGCTGGTTTGGGATAGGGGGCCAAAGGCATGCACGGGCTGGCGCACGTTGTCAGGAACCCCCTTTCCGTGTGCTCTCCCACCTGTGTTCTGTTTTGTGGTTATCTATTCCTGTTAAGATTAGTTGTTCATTTTGTCCAGAATTTTTTGTTCTGTATGAGGTTGCATAATCGTTGGGGTTGTGCGAGGGTCAGAGTTAGGGTTAGGGTAAGGGTCCAGGGTTAGGGTTCGTGTCAGGAAGGTTAAGGGGTTAGGGTTAGGATTAAGGGTAAGGTTAAGGTTAGAGTTTAGGGTTAGGTTTAGAGGGTGTGGCCTGGGTTAGAAGTAGATGTTTCCGTAGTATTACCTGGGTTATTCAAGTGATCTTGTTTGGTTTTTCTTTGTGATTGTTTCAGTCTGTTTTTCTTTGATTTTTTTAGGTTATGTTGTGGACACATCTTCAGGGGTATGCCTTGGATTCATTGGGTGTTTCGACCACTTACAGTATATGACAGTCTGAGCAAACAGCAGAGTTTATATCCTGAGGCTGTGCATATTGTAGCAGGGGATTTTAACCATGTGGACTTGAAAAAGGTGCTCCCCAAGTTCCATCAGCATGTTAATTGTGCTACTAGGGGAGCAAATACACTTGATAAACTGTATTCCAATGTCAAGCAGGGCATTAGGGTCATCCCACTTTCACATCTGGGCCAGTCTGACCACATGTCCCTGCGTGTAATCCCAGCATATGCACCGCTCAGGAAAACTGCTCCTATATTACAAAAACAGTTAAAACATGGCCCGATGGTGCAACTCAGCAGCTGCAGGACTGTTTCAGTAGGACAAATTGGGACATTTTTGAACACCCAGACCTGGATATATTTACGGATAGTGTGCTGTGTTATATTAAAACCTGCATGGACGCTGTGACAGTTGAGAAAGACATCAGGATTTATCCTAACAGAAAGCCCTGGATGACCTGGGAGGTCCAGAAACTGTTGAGGGAGAGGAGAGCTGCCTTCAGGTCAGGCGACATGGCTCATTATAGCTCAGCCCGGGCTAACTTGAAAAGAGGCATCAGGAAGGCCAAGAGGAAATACAGGAGGAGGATTGAGGACCACCTGGATAGTAATAACAGCAGACAGGTGTGGGAGGGGGTGCAGCAGCTCACTAATTTTAGAGCCAACCTTAGAGCGGCTGTAGGGAGCCCCTCGCTGGCAGAGGACCTGAATATTTTCTTTGCTCGTTTTGAGGTGGAGCCTCCAGAGATAGAAACAACAACGGAGCCCACAGCTCCCAGTAGCCCAAGCCTCCTTGTCAAGGAGTATGAGGTGAGGAGAGTTCTGAGAGCGGTCAATCCGAGGAAGGCCACTGGACCTGACGGTGTCTCCGGGCATGTGCTGAAGGACTGTGCGTACCAGCTGGCTGGAATTTTTACTAGGATTTTTAACCGGTCCCTGTCACAGTCCACTGTCCCACACGGTTTAAAATCCTCCACCATAATTCCTATACTCAAAAAACACAATGTTACCAGTCTTAATGATTACCGGCCAGTGGCTCTGACTCCAGTGGCGATGAAGTGTTTTGAGAAGCTTGTCAGAGCCCACATTATATCACTTCTCCCACAGTGTTTGGACCCCCACCAGTTCGCTTATAGGGCCAACAGATCCACTAGGATGCTGTAGCCACGGCCCTCCACGCTGCCCTGTTCCACCTGGAGCAGCCGGGGAGCTATGTGCGGATGCTATTTGTGGACTATAGCTCCGCCTTTAACACCATCCTCCCTGGCAGACTGGTGTCCAAACTTAGGGAATTAGGACTTCCATATTCCATTTGTACTTGGATCCAAAGTTTCCTCTCGGATCGCAGCCAGAGGTTCAAAGTGGGACCTCACATGTCTACCACCATTAGTTTCAGTACTGGCTCCCCACAAGGCTGTGTGCTGAGCCCCCTACTGTACAGCCTTTACACCTATGACTGCACCCCTATACACCACAGCAACAGCATCATCAAGTCTGCCAACGACACCACAGTGGTGGGGCTCATCTCGGGGGGAGATGAGACCGGTTTTAGGGGTGAGGTGCAGCAGTTGACAGAGTGGTGTGGAGACAACAACCTTCTTTTAACTAACTAACTACTAACTAACCTGCACTTATATAGCGCTTTTCTAGTCACAAAGACCACTCAAAAACAAAGGAGGTCATCATAGACTTCAGAAGAAATAAAACAGACATTCAACCTCTGACTATTAGTGGTACGGGTGTGGAGAGGGTCGAGGTTTTCCGCTTCCTGGGGGTCCATATTCAGGAGGACATGACATGGGGGGTGAACACAACTGAGTTACCGAAAAAGGCCCAGCAGAGACTACATTTCCTCAGGGTATTGAGAGGAAACAACATCTGTCAGAGAGTGCTGTTGTCTTTTTATCGTTGCTCTATTGAGAGCATTTTAACTTATTGTATTTGTATTTGGTTCAGCAGCTGCACGGTAGCTCAGAAGAAAGCTCTTCAGACTGTCATCAACACAGCCCAAAAAATTGTTGGTTGCCCTCTCCTCACCCTTGAAGAACTGCACCACGCCCGCTGCCTTAAAAAGGCACAAAAAATCTTGAAGGACCCCTTTCATCCCGGTCACTCTCTCTTCCAACTACTACCATCAGGAAGGAGGTTTAGAGCAATCAAAACAAGGACAAACAGATTTAAAAACAGTTTTTATCCGACTGCAATTACCTGTCTGAATTCTAGCAGAACATGAGGTTTGTAACTGTGAAATTGAGTGTGTGTGATATTTAAAAGTTAATAATGTATATAATCTTTTTTAAGCTTCTTTTTACTTTTAATTCACTGATTGGTTTGCATTTTAATTTCGTTGTACTTGTTATAATGACAAATAAAGTCTATTCTATTCTATTCTATAATGATAATGTGAATTTTTTTTTGAGATTTTTGCAAAGTTATTAAAAATAAAAAACTAAGAAATCACATGTACATAAGTATTCACAGCCTTTGCCATGAAGCTCAGAATTGAGCTCAGGTGCACAGCTTAATTGGAGTCCACCTGTGGTAAATTCAGTTGATTGGACATGATTTGGAAAGGCACACACCTGTCTATATAAGGTCCCACAGTTGACAGTGCATGTGAGAGCACAAACCAAGCATGAAGTCAAAGGAATTGTCTGTAGACCTCCAAGACAGAATTGTCTCGAGGCACAAATCTGGGGAAGGGTACAGAAAAGGGTAGGGGAAGGCTCTCCTCTGTGGAGAGAGGAGAACCTTCCAGAAGGACAACCATCTCTGCAGCAATCCGCCAATCAGGCCTGTATGGTAGAGTGGCCAGACAAAAGCCACTCCTTAGTAAAAGGCACATGGCAGCTCACCTGGAGTTTGCCAAAAGGCACCTGAAGGACTCTCAGACCATGAGAAACAAAATTCTCTGGTCTGACGAAACAAAGATTGAACTCTTTGGCATGAATGCCAGGCGTCATGTTTGGAGGAAACCCGGCACTGCTCAAAATTATGCCAATGGTGGTGGCAGCATCATATTGTGGGGATGTTTTTCAGCAGCAGGAACTGGGAGACTAGTCAGCATAGAGGGAAAGATGAATGCAGCAATGTACAGAGACATCCTGGATGAAAACCTGCTCCAGTGCGATCTTGACCTCAGACTGGAGCGACAGGTTCATCTTTCAGCAGGACAACGACCCTAAGCACACAGCCAAGATATCAAAGGAGTGGCTTCAGGACAATTCTGTGAACGTCCTTGAGTGGCCAAGCAGAGCCCAGACTTGAATCCAATTGAACATCTCTGGAGAGATCTGAAAAGGGCTGTATACCGATGCTTCCCATCCAACCTGATGGAACTTGAGAGGTGCTGCAAAGATGGGCCAAACTGCCCAAAGACAGGTGTGCGAAGTTTGTGGCATTATATTCAACAAGACTTGAGGTTGTAATTGCTGCCAAAGGTGCATCAACAAAGTATTGGGCAAAGGCTGTGAATACTTATGTACATGTGATTTTCTTAATTTTTTATTTTTAATAAATTTGCAAAAATCTCAAAAAAGACTTTTTTCACATTGTCATTATGGGGTGTTGTGTGTAGAATTTGGGGGGGGGGTGAATTTAATCCCTTTAAGGCTGTAACATAACAAAACGTGGAAGAAGTGAAGTGCTGTGAATACTTTCCAGATGCACTGTATGTCCTCTACATGCATGCTCTGAATTAGCTCTAATTGAGAAGATATGGGGCAATGGGAGGAATTTCAGAACCAAAAGTCAATCAGCCTCAGCCAGTTATTTAAACTGGATATTAGCCTCAGCCAGTTATTTAAACTGGATATTATTTTGTCCCTTTGCTCAACCTCCTCATGCAGCTCTGTTAATGGCTGCAGCAGTGGAAAAAGGAGAGAGTGTCTTTTCCATGACAAGAATGCAAAAGATGTAAATAGGTTTTTGAACAAACATAAGGTTTCTTAGCCTGTTCTCATGCCAGAGATGTAGAGTGTTGCCATTTTCCAGAGATCTTTTCCATCCTGACATAATATTTGGCCCAGGAAACACGCACGCAGGCTCAGGTAGATTTGAAAGCTTTATTTTTGACCAATGTAACGTGTTTGGATGCGTGTGTGCAATATGTGAATGTGTTGTGGGTGAAGGATGTTGGCCGGGACAGAGCAGCACGCCGTGCAGCCAGGCAACCCTATGAATGAGATGAGAGCAGGGGGTTAGCTGGGCAAACCACACAGGAGAGTAACAAGGCAATATGCTTACTTGCAGTAACTGTGGTGGCTGGCGTTGGCAAAATCCCAAGCCTGGGAGACAGCGTCCCGCTGTGCGTCCTAGGAGGAGCAGTGTAGCAGAGGAGTGATGAAGACGAGGGAGAGGATGTCCGCCGCCGGAAAATCTACCTGTGCACAGGGGAAGGCTAAGAGGACAGGTGAGACAAAATAGACAGCTTACGTGTCGTGATGAAGATCAGCAGGCCTGGAGAAAGGAATCCGCTGAGGGTTAGAGCACGAAGGAATACAGACGGCTCCAGGCCGATGCTCAGGGCGAGGTGGAATAAGTAGCTGTGCACTAACGAGGTGCAGGTGTGCGCGCAGCTGAGGTGGATGCCCGTGAACGGCGAGTGGTGACACATCCAAGGACAGATGTGGATGGAGCCCTTAGCCTGCAGAAAGTGAAGCCCTCAGCTGTGATGTTAAAGGGGTCACTGACTGAAAAATTGTTTTCGTAGGTTATAACCTTCTGAGACATATCAATTGGTCAGGTGATTATTGGAAAAAAAAATCAAAAGTCACTTCTCTTAAAAAAAAAAACAACAAAAAACAACCTGCACAGCCTTTATATTTTTTTTTCTCTCCAAGAAGCTGTTTTAGCTCTTCTGGGTTTTTTTTTTTTTCACCCTGTACATCAAGAAATGGGAAATGTCACTAAAAGGTAAACATCACTAGCCTTGATGCCTGCCCGCTCTTCTGTTATTTTTCAGCCTAGCTGTCTGTCATGTAGATGGGCGGGCAGCTAAAGATGTTAGTTTAAGAGCTAACAGTGGCTCTAGGATGCTCGCTTACAGTTTATATTATTTTCGTTAGATTTCAGTCACCCCAACAGACATTGCTGTTTTCACCTGGTTCACTAATCCAGTCGATAATATATCTTATCATTCTGGATTATTTTGTTATATGTTCACTGTGATGCTGCATCGAGCCATTAGCACTGGCTTGGCAAGGCAGTTGGCATTATTGGTCAGTAACTGCTATAGGAACTTGCCTCAGTGGGAAAGGAGGTGGTGGACAGGCCACCTGGCATTAGCTTAACTGTTGATCCAGCTAGGTTTGTTAATTATTTTCTATAAACTCTATTCACCCCACTAGAATTCTTGTTTATCTACAAAGCTTGACTTACACGTAGTTCTTAGATGTTATTTTAGCTTCAGTTCTTATAGTATTATCAAAGGCAGCTACCTGAAGCTAACAGTTCAGCTACAGCCTATCGACCACAGAAACCATACACCCTTGTCCACTATCCATCCAGCCATCCATCTTCTTCCGCTTAATCCTTTTCGGGTCGCGGGGGGGGGGCGGGGTCTGGAGCCTATCCCAGGATCTTTGGGCGAGAGGCAGGGTACATCCTGGACAGATAGCCAGTCCATCGCAGGGCCAACACAGAGAGACAGAAAACCATTCACTCTCACATTCATACCTAAGGACAATTTAGAATCCCCAATTTGATGCCAATTAACCTAACTTGCATGTTTTTGGCATGTGGGAGGAAACCGGAGAAATCCCGGAGTAAACCCACGCAGACACGGGGAGAACGTGCAAACTCCACACAGATCATTGTTGGGTCGGGGGCTGGGATCGAACCCAGGATCCCCCGACCAAGGGTGAGTTGCTGTGCTGACGCAGTGCTAACCACTCTGCCACCACGCTGCCCCCTGCCCTTGTCCACTAGTGATGCATTATTTCATTTATTCTTTAAAACAAATTTATGCTAACAAGCTTAACAGTTTTGGTTTGTCTTTTATGTATTTAAAAATTGCAGCCTCTGCTTAACTTTTAGTTTTGGTCTCTGTTCGGTATTCACATACTAACAGCAGGCAGCGCAGACATGAGGACGCAGGTACGGGTGATGTCATCGTGCCATGCCAATATTAGGAGACCAACGGTGGGAGCTCGGCCTCTTTGGTGCTCTAGCCAACACACCAGCCTGTACCCAGCTATAGTTAGCTTGCTACCCCATGTACTGTAACACGTGCTGTTCATAGTATTGTTTAATAAAAGAGAGAAGGGGTATACTTTTATTCATCCTATTGTCTTGTCTAATTAATTTTGACAGGTGCCACGCCCCCTTTGACCTGACCTGACCCTGACCTCGCCCCCCGTGACCTCGCATAATGAGGTTGCCAATTAAAATGCTCTGAACTTCTCATCAAATTGACTGAAATTGACAGCTTTGTTTCTAATCTATTGTTCATATATGTTTTAAGGTCGCAATGGGGTTATGCGTAATGAGGTTTTAATGATGACAAGAAGTCTTGACAGCTTGTGATTTTATTCTATTGTCCATATATGTTTTAAGGTCACAATGGGGTTATGCGTAATGAGGTTTTAATGATGACAAGAAGTCTTGACAAATTGTCCATATGCGGGATAGTGTGAGAACAGAATGTTAACAATGTTTTTCACACACACACACACACACACACACACACACACACACACACACACACACACACACACACACACACACACACACACACACACACACGCTAAAAATGCTTTAAAAAGAACAGACACCGCGGCGGACATCAGACTGCCATCAGCAAAAAACCCTGCATCACCATGAGCAACCCAAAGAGAAACTACATCGCCAGACGTATCGTGCTTACCTCTACGGAGTTGGGTCCGGATCCTCAAAGTTTCGGGGTCCTCAATCCAAAATTAAAACCTCGACCGTCGAACCGGTGGGGGAACAGCTCACTCCAACCCCGGAATCTCAACAGCCCTTGCAGACCCCAGAGATCCTACAGCTAGAGCAAAACCTAGAGGCCCTGGGACCCGTGCAACACGCAGAGACCCCATGAGAACGGAATGTTAACAATGTTTTTCACACACACACAAACACACACACACACACACACACACACACACACACACGTGCGCTAAAAATGCTTTAAAAAGCACAGACACTGCGGCGGACATCAGACCGCCATCAGCAAAAAACCCCACATCACCATGTTGCTCTTGTATTACAACAACTTCTGACCCATTCACCCAACTCTTTCGCTCACACACACGCACACATGCACCCACATCGGTCACAATGACCATTCACAATACAAATTTGTATGGTTCAGAGACTTCAGACTTAATGAGCACATTTCTGCAAATCATCCTTACAACTTGCACGAGATATTTTACCAGCGGTTAAATTATTTTTATTCTGTGCATCAGTGTGTTCTTTTTACCACACCATATGACTTGAGCTTTTGTACAAGGTGGGAAATTTAAAAAGAAAATATAGCAAAAAACTCTGCATCACCATGTCGCTCTTGTATGACAGTAACTTCTGACCCTTCACCCTGACTCATTCACCACACATGCATCCACATCGATCATAATGACCAGGACCATAATGACCAGGACCATAATGACCAATCACAATACAATTTTGTACGCTTCAGAGACTTTGTACTTAATGAGCACATTTTTGCAAAAACCTCCTTACAACGTGCAAGAGATATTTACCAGTGGACAAACGCACACACACACACATACACACACCGCTGTGGCAGACCGCAACCGGCAAAAAAACCCGCATTACCATGTTGCTCTCGTATGACAGCAACTTCTGACCCTTCACCCCGACTCATTCACCACACATGCACCCACATCGATCATAACAACCAGGACCATAATGACCGATCACAATACAATTTTGCACGCTTCACAGACTTAGATAGATAGATAGATAGATACTTTATTTCGAACAAAAAAAGTATAACACAAACAAACAAATGACAAATGCAATAAAGTAACAGTATACACTGTTCGAAAGGGAGAAGGAAGAAGTGAACACTTATTAATTCCATCTCCTCTTTTCCATAAATACACCCATGTGAAGTATATACAAATTACCACCTTTAAGACCCCAAGTAAACAATTTACTGTATTTTTTACAAATCAACATTAACACCCATCCATCCTAACATACATTGATGTCCATACATCAAAACCAGCCTCAAACAACACAGATATACACAGTGCTGTCCCACCCACCATTCCATAGTGTCCCATAATGTCCCAGAGTGAACATAATGAATCGTACATATAAATACTACCCTTCTAACATATATCCTTTTAGCAAATAATGTTTATACCTCTTATTGAATTGATTTCTGTTTGTACATAGTTTCAGTTCCAGCTCCAGACTGTTCCACAAATCCACCCCACAGACAGATATGCACATACTTTTCTTGGTTGTTCGTGTCTTGGGTTTTGTAAAGTTTAAGTCTCCTCTCAAATTATGATCATTGTCTCTTTTTTTTAAATATTTTTTGTATATTAGTTGGGAGTTGATTATTAATTGCCCTGTACATTACTTGTGCTGTCTTAAATTTAACTAAATCAATGAACTTTATGACATGTGACTTTAAAAACAATGAATTGGTATGGTCTCTATATCCTACATTGTTTATTATCCTTATAGCTCTTTTTTGTAATGTGCATATTGACTGTAGGTTGGTCTTGTAGGTGTTTCCCCAGACTTCTACACAATAGTTAAGATAAGGTAAAAACAGTGAATTGTACAATAAGACCAATGATTTATAGTCCAAGATGTGTCTTGTCTTCCCCAGTATGCCTATACATTTTGCTAACTTGGCCCGGATGTGACTGATGTGAGGTTTCCAGCAGATTTTATTGTCTAGCGTCACCCCCAGAAACTTATTTTCCTGTACTGTTTCTATTCTGGTCTCATCTATCGTTACCATTATTTCATGATTAATTTTATAATTTCCAAACAACATAATCTTTGTTTTTTTTAGATTTAGAGATAATTTATTTTTGTTGAACCACTGCGTTAACTTTTCCATTTCAGTTGTGACCACCTCTAAAACCTCCTGCAAATTCTCACCAGTGCAAAGGATATTTGTGTCATCCGCAAACAAAATAAATTTCAGAATTTTTGATACTTGGCATGTCATTTATATACAAAATAAAGAGTTTGGGTGCCAAAACTGACCCCTGGGGCACACCACAAGTGATGTCCATGAAGGGTGATTTGTGCTCACCAATTTGTACAAATTGTTGTCTGTTACTTAAATAACTTTCCACCCAACTCAGTCCTACCCCTCTTATCCCATACCTTTCCAGTTTCCTTAGTAGTATTCTGTGGTCAATGGTGTCAAAAGCTTTCTTTAAATCTATAAATACTCCTACAGCAACCTTTTTTTATCTATACAACTAGTAATTTCTTCTATAAGTTCGATCAGTGCCAAAGATGTAGATTTATCTGCTCTAAAACCATACTGGCTATCTGTAAGGAGGTTGTGTTTTTCAATGAAATCATCCAGTCTCTTAGTGAAGATTTTTTTCAAGTATTTTGGAGAATTGTGAGAGTAAAGAGACTGGCCTGTAATTTGTGAAGCGATGACTGTCTCCTGTTTTGTATAGAGGTATTACTTTTGCTATTTTCATTTTGTCTGGAAATGTACCAGTTTGAAATGACAGGTTACAGATGTGGGTGAGTGGCTTAACAATTCCTTCAATTACTTTTTTCACTGTTGTCATGTCAATTTCATTCCAGTCCGTTGATTTTTTGTTCTTAAATTTACTCACAGTCTCGATAATTTCCTTTTCAGTAACTGCACCCAAAAAGATTGTGTTTGGATTTCTATCTTCTATTTCATTTACAGAACCACTGTTGTTTGTTTCTGGTGTCACTATTGATTTTGCTAATTCAGGACCAACGTTTACAAAAAATTTATTGAAACCACTGACCACATCTTCCATATTATTTATCAAATTGCCATTTTCAATAAAATATTCTGGATAATTAGCATTCTTAGGTCGATTACTAATAATCCCATTGAGTACTTGCCATATTCCTCTTAAGTTATTTTTGTTATCCTCTAATATTCTGTTGTAATATTCTTTCTTACAGGTCCTCATTATATTAGTAAGCTTATTTTTATATCTTTTATATTTGATCTCAGCTTCCACAGTTCTGCATTTAATGAATTGTTTATATAATGTATTCTTCTTTTTACATGCATTTATTAACCCCTTGGTGACCCAAGGAATATTTTTTTTTGTTGTTGTCTGCCATTGTATTGTTTTATAGGACAGTTTTTATTGTACAATGATTGAAATATTTGTAAAAAATTATCATATGCTTTATTTATGTCATTTTCATCATAAACTATCTTCCAATCTTGTATTAATAATTCCTTTGTCAGTAAATACAATGATTCTTCGGTTCTTATTCTTTTATATTTAATATTTTTGGTATGCTTTTTCTTCCTATAATCACATTGATAGACAACAAAAATCGGCAGGTGGTCGCTGATATCATTCAATAAAAGCCCACTCCTGATATTATTATCCATAATGTTTGTGAATATGTTATCTATTAGTGTGGCACTGCGTGACGTGATTCTGCTAGGTCCGGTAATTGTTGGATGTAAGCCCATACTGTACATTGTGTTGATAAATTCTTCTGTCAAACCATGTTGTTTTGAGTTCATCAGATCTATATTGAAATCCCCACAGATGAACATAACTTTATGAGTTAGTTTTGCATACATTTTTTCCATCCAGTCCTTAAATAAGTCAATGTTTGATCCAGGTGTTCTATATACACAGCTCACTACTACATTCTTCACATTGTCCAGACAGATTTCTATTGTAATACATTCAAATAAATCATCCACAGTTACTGAGAGATTTTCAACAACCTTGTATTTCAAGCTCTTGTCAACATAAATTGCAACTCCTCCTCCTTTTTTCACTTTTCTATTTATATAATTTAATTCATAGCCATCCATGGTAAAATCCACTCCTTTCTCTTCACTGAGCCACGTCTCTGATATTGCCACAATATTGAATGGCTCTTTAAATTGATGTAAATAATCTTTAATGTTATTAAAGTTGGCATAGAGACTTCCGCTGTTGAAGTGGATCATAGAAATATTGAAATCAGATGTGACCATTGTGTTAAACTGATCATCTGTGTAGTAATTACAGTCATTATTGATGGAGCTAAATAAATTATTATCAGGGTCTATGTTATATTCTACGTCCTGTGGGTTGTGATCTGTATATTCAAAAACTTTCAGTTCCTGTTTGTTGATCTTTTGATTCATGTTGTTGAATGTCTTGTAGCAGATGAGTATAATCCTTCAGTGTCCTACAGTTGTCTGATTGTTGCTGTTGACTCCAGTTCATAATATTCATTGATATTTGTCCAGTTCCATAATATTACGGATGTTAATGACCTTGGCTTCTTCAGGTGACTTCATACTTAATGAGCACATTTTTGCAAAAACCTGCTTACAACATGCAAGAGATATTTACCAGCAGACGCACACGCGCACACACACGCACATACACACGCACATCGGTCACATCTGCAATTCATGTTACAAAGCTTTGCTCAACACTCTATAGGGGATCTCTTGTTTTGTCTATAAGTATGAAGGAATGAATGATAGAACCGATTCTGAAACACGTTTTCGCACTCGAAGGAGCCGCAACATGGGTCGAGCTGAGAGGTGATATTTGACTTTCAAAACTTTATTTAAAAAAAAGCTTTTTTTCTCTGTATTGTTAAATAAAACTTGACTCATTTTTTAGAAATTATAACACACACTGAAATCCACTCTCTACCGAGCTACAGTGGTAAGTTTTAATCATGTTATTTTTCTAATTACTCGATCAATGGTTTTATCTGTTTTTTTTTCTGTGGCTGGTCTGTGAAAAGTCTTATACAGATAAAACCGCTATTATTTTATGTTATAAAGCATTTATCTTATCATCTGTCTCAGAGTCAGAACCGCTTTTAAATCATGTGTTCCATCTTTTGTAAAGGTATCCTACCAGGGGTAATAACTCTCTCAGGTATGTAAATATAAATCTTTCAGGTATGTAAAGATCATTATTGCATCTATAAAACATTATGAACAGTCGTTGGAAAAAAAGAAATGTACTTACAGATTTAGAAGAAAATCCGCTAACATCCAATGATGAAGACAGTCTACTTGGTGCTTTAGATGAAATCTGCCGTTCTGAGGACGACCTGGCGGTCTTAAGGGACAAGCCCCCCGAGGTCGACGTGGAGCATCTGGCACAGCCGAATAACGCCAGGCCTCTAGCTGGGAACCTGGCCGTCTTTGTAGGCCTGATCCCCGGGATAGAACCCGTGGACGCACCACTCGAGAGCATTTCCTCAGCCAGGGGCAAACAACCAGCGCCACCGAGAGACAGACCGACCCACTCTACGGTGGGTGCTTCCGGTAAGCTTCTCCAAGTTTTAAAAATCCTTTTATTAAGCCGATATGATCGTTTTCCTGCTTCAAAACAAACCATGCCGTGCATGTGAACTGGGGATAGCGGCACCCTCCAATGATGTGGCGGATCGCCATTGGCCCTCTTGCAACGTCTCGGGGTGATGACGTAAACGTTCTCGTGTTATGTTTTGTTTCAATGTGAGATAAACATTATTATTATTATTTTACAGAATACGAACCAACGCCTTCGACATCGACCGGTGGGGGCGGGAGCAGACCGAAGCGCCCTCGTAAAAAGACCACGTCTGTGAAACGTCAGCCCCGCGGTATGTACTTACAGATCCCACACGCCTGTATTGATATTAAATGCCACAGACCCCGTCATCATTTTGTACCTGCATCATTTGCTCACAGACGCCAATGCACAGGAGCGTGGGACGCAGAGGAGGTGGGGGAGGAGGAGGACTGCGCCAACGGCCGACGTGAGATGACTGTTTGAAGGTATGTATTAAAAACAATTTAAAACGACCTTCCTGCTTGGAAGATAATTTGGTATCTCTCAGAATAAAAACAGAAATATGTATTTTATTATTTTTAACATGCTTGTTACGATTAGTTGTACATCTACTACTTTGGTTGACCGAGGTTCTTTTAAATAAATAAATATATATAAAATAAACCCTCGACCACCCACCAACTTGATTTGAAATAAAACATATGTACATCCGTGAGTAACGTTGATGTTTTTTCTGCAGAATTAAACCAAGCACCGAATCCAGCCATCCCGTCTGCTCCAGAGATCCTCAAACTGGTCCAAAGATGTAACAAGAGTTGATTGATACTATTTATTTATTTATTTAGCGAATGCAAAGTCCTCAAGCCAAGCAGTTGCCTCCTGGTTTGCTGTATGGAGGGTGTGTAATCCTCCTTCCAGTCTTTGGAGCGGGCAAACCTCTATGATGTGTTCCATTGTTTGCTCCTCTCCACATGCGCACAGTGGGCTAGGGCTACTGCCCCTTCTGTGAAGGCTGGCCAAGCAGGGGCCATGTCCAGTCCTGAAGCGATTGAGTGTAGACCACTGTCTCCTTGGGAGGTTGGTGCCCGGGGCCTGTTGGTTAGGGTTTGTCACCAGGTGTTTGTTTGGGACCTCCTTGGTCTCCCATTCCACTTGCCAAGCTGTCTGGATGGTGAAGTCAGCTGGGGGAGGGTTTTTCCAAATCGGCCGTCTGGATGGAAGTTGGGCAGTGGGTGGGGTGTAGATATCTGCATAGATTGGTAAGTGAGGAGAATCTTTGGCTTTTTGAAGCATCCTTTGAGTTAGTGCTGCTCGCTGGATGTGTGGGGGGGCTATGTTTGACAGTACAGGGAGCCAGGATACTGACACAATTAAAACTGTTGGCAGCTACCAGTACCTTCAGCTGGGCAAAAATGAAATTGTCCCAGATTTGTTCTAGATGTAAATATGGGGTCCATATGGAAAACCAGCACCTTTTCGTTCACAATATGATACAAGTTTTTTTGAGAGTTGACCTCTGAGGTCACCAAAAATTCAACCTCATCCCAGATTTTTCCAAAGATAGAAACTAGGGTATCAATGTCAAACACACACATCATTTCATTTGTGAGTTATCATATTTACAGTGTTTTGAAATGAAAATCAAAAACCTTGACCTTTAACCTTTTGACCCCAGACCCATAGTTTGAGGCCAGGATCCCAACTGAACCTGTCTACAAAGTTTGTTGACCCTAGCTTTACTTGTTCTATAGTAATATTGCAAAGGGAATGTTAAGCTTGACCTTTGACCTTCTGACCGCAAACCCATAGTTCTAGGTCAGGATCCCAAAGTGAAGTTTGGTGACCCTAGCTTTCTTTGTTCTTGAGATATAGTTTTTATTGGAAGCTTGACCTTGACCTCGGGTCAGAGGTCACCCAAATTTGAACTTGTTTGAGATTTTTCTTAGATAAAACTATGGCATCAATTTGAAAGGCCTACACTGTTTTTTTTTCTCTAGTTATTACATTCACGAGGTAGGTATTGACGTTGACGCCTCCCACATGCGCGGCGGGGTGACGATAATACCCCTTGTTGCAGTCTTTAATTTACTGAAGTTTTGAAAACGTTTATTAATAGCTGTCTTTGAATAATCACAAAGAATAGCATCCTGCTTGGACAAATATTAGTCCTCAGTGTGCATCCAAATCTGAGTACATTTGCTGACTATAATATTGCTATCGCTTCCTCTTCCACTGAAGAAATACTAACTCCGTTTGAAGCTTATTTCAGTTTGGGGGTGTTGAGTGTTTTAGTGAGAACCAAACATATTAATAATACTTTGTGAGTTTGAGTATAAAACTAGCTACCTGTAGTTGGCAGAACACACCATAGCTTGCACACAAGTACGCACAAAAGTGTACAACTCACACTCACATAATAGACACAGATGTAGTCAAAGAAGGAAGCTGTGCCAAGAGTGGTGTTTTACATCTGCAGTTGTTCCCAAAGCTGCAAGTTTATGGTGCACTTTAAGGTACATCTAAACACTGTCATATGAAAATTGACATGTACCTTTCCCCCTCACCCTAACCACACGCAAGAAAGAAAAAAAGGGCTGAATGCACGTGCTAAGCTCTGTAGAGCCCACATAAAAGCACTCTAATCCAGCCGGGAAACAGGAGAACCATCTTCCTATTTATGAAAAAAGACAAAACATTTGAAATAAAATTACAGAATAACATTTAAAAATTAGTTGTTAATGAGTCATCACTGTCTTAGTGAAGAATAGCGATCTTCTGCTGTAATCACCTCTGTTTATATTAACACAACATCAAATTGAAACGACAAGTTAATGTGATCCTCTGATAAACAAAATGTTTTGAAGGAAAGAGAAAGAGATCTTAGGTCAGCATCATTAAAAATGTATCTGAGGCCCACACGAAACAATATGTCAGTACAGTGTTTAGGAGCGAAGAGGACCTCCAACAAATTGTGTATTTTGAGGAATCTTTTTTCATATCAAGGGGCTTAAAGGCACTTCTTTGATTTTTTTTTCCCTTTATATCCTACTCTATTTTAAAACAGTTCTTATGCATTTCAGACGCGAAAAGTACAGGCGTTATGTATTCATAGCACATAACACCAGAGGGTTTGACGGTTACCTGATCTTGAACAGTATGATAAAAGAGAATATAATACCGCAACAAATTCTCATGACGGGCAGTAAGATCCTAAGTTTTCAGGAACGTCATTATAACCTTAAATTCATCGACTCGGTATCCTTCCTACCTATGCGTCTGAGTGCAATGCCTAAAGCTTTAGGTTTTAGCGAGGTGAGAAAGGGGGTCTTCCCCCATGGATATTTTTCCACAGAGCATCTAAATTATATAGGTCCTTACCCACCACCGTCCGACTATGGCGTAGAATGTATGACGGTCTCCAAGTGAGTGGAGTTCGATGAGTGGTACAACGGGGTCAAAGACAGGTCGTTTGACTTTAAACGGGAGACTCTGCATTACTGTAAAAATGACGTAGACATTCTAGCCACGAGGTGCATTAAATATAGAGTGCGGTTCCTCACCGACACGGGTGTGGACCCTTTCACCAGTGTCATGATAATATTGGCCTGTATGAAAGTGTTTCTCACCAATTACCTGGCCCCTAACACTCTCGCCATCCTGTGCCTCAACAACTACAGATGTCAGTGTAAAAGATTTTCTCACTCCTTGATCCAGTGGTTAGAATGGGTTATGCACAGTCAGAAAATATTCATCCAGCACACTTTAAACGGGGGGGAAAACAGATGGGGCCCTTTTTTGTAGACGGGGTTATGCACAGTCAGAAAATATTCATCCAGCACGCTTTAAACAGGGGGGAAAAACAGATGGGGCCCTTTTTTGTAGACGGCTACACGGAGATCGGTGGTTTGAAGCATGTCTATGAGTTCAACGGCTGCTATTTCCACGGTTGTGTTTGCAGTTTTAAAAGCACGGAGATCTGTCCTCTGAGGTGCGTTACATTTGGAGAGCTGCATTTGAAAAGCGAGGAGAGGTTGCAGGCATTATGTTCTATGTGCGGTGTCCGCATTACGGTGATGAGGGAGCACGAGTGGGATGAGATGAAAAAATTATGCGAGGAGGTGAAACAGTTTCTGAAAATGTTTAACCTACCCGAGCCCCTCTTACCACGTCGGGCCCTTTACAGAGGCAGGACGAGCACTCTAAAACTGAGACACACTGCAGGGTTGGATGAAATAGTACACTATGTAGATGACACTTCTCTGTACCCCCATGTTAACAACACATGCTTTTACCCTCTAGGCCACCTCACCATCATTTACAAAGATTTTGGGGATCCTCAAAGCTATTTCGGCTTAATCAGAGCTACTGTCTACCCACCCTGCGGGCTCTTTTTTCCCGTTCCACCCTACAAAAGTTCAGGAGGTAAATTAACCTTTCCACTGTGTCGAACATACGCGTAAACCAACCAACAAGATGGTGTTTGTGCGCACGGCGTTGAGGCAAGAGCATTGATAGGGGTCTGGGTCACTGTGGAGTTTAACAAAGCCCTGGAGCTGGGGTATAGGGTGGGTGAAATCACAGAATTTTGGCATTTTGATCAAAGTAGCAACACGGTGTTTGTAGATTACATACATAAATTTCTAAAAGAAAAACAGGAAGCATCGGGTTACCCCCCAGATGTCACTGATCAGGAGGGCAAGGACAGATACATCAGGGACTATCACCGTCATCAGGGCATTCTGTTAGATGCCAATAAAATACAAGAGAATCCACTCCGTCGCCGTGTCTCAAAACTGATTTTGATCTTGCTTTGGGGGAAATTTGCACAGAGAGATAATCTGATTCAGATCGTTGTGATCTCATAACCTCAAGAGTTTTTCACCTACTTGTTTTTGGGTAAATACAAGGTGGAATACTTTCAGGTTCTGGATGACGACAAAGCACTGCTTAGGTAGAAATATAACGATCGTTGCATTCTACCCCCCAGTAAAACTAATAACATCTTTATAGCCGCCTTTACCACAGCCCATGCGCGTCTGAAGCTGTACGGTTATCTGGAGAAACTGCAAGAGAGGGTTCTTTACATTGGCACGGACAGTTTAATTTACGTGGTAAAGAATGGTGAGATGCCTCTAGAGTTGGATAATTATCTGGGGGATTTGATGGATGAGTTGGATGGGGATACCATTCAGGAATTTGTATCCGCAGGCCCCAAGAGTTACGCCTACCAAACGAGGAGCAAAAAGAAGGTTGTTATGAAGGTCAAAGGTATCACGCAAACCCAATCATGTTGCGAGCGTGTCAATTTTGACAGCGTCTGAGATTTGGTGGAGGATTACATGACAAATTCGGGAGAGAGAGTGATTGAGACACCACATTACGACATAGGATGTGATAAAAGGGGGTTTGTATTGAGAAACTTGTCATTGCAGAAAAAGTTCAGAGTTGTGTATGATAAAAGACGTCTCTTTAGGAATGGAACCACTCTTCCTTTTGGTTATTAGATTTTTTTGAGGAAAAAAAATGTCACATCTTATCCAGTATACAGTATAGAGGAAATTGAGCAGCTCGGTGGTGCAGTGGTTAGCACTGTTGCCTTACAGCTAGAAGGTTCCTGGTTGAATCCCCAGGCTGGCAGGGGTTGGAACCTTTCTGTGTGGAGTTTGCATGTTCTCCCTGTGCTGCGTGGGTTTACTCCGGGGGCTCTGGTTTCCTCCCACAATCCAAAGACATGCATGTTAGGTTAATTGGCTGTTCTAGATTGTCCCTAGATATCTGTTTCTTATAGGCCCTTAGAATAGAGGGTTAGTGCTAGTGAAAGCATTTTGAATGGTCTTTGTGACTAGAAAAGCGCTATATAAGTGTAGGTTAGTAGTAGAAATTGATTTTGATCCTAGTTTCACCTTTCTATTTTCATGTTTGGTGGTGGGACCGAGCAGCTGTGGCAAGACTTATTTTGTTTCAAAGGTACTGGAAGACTGTGAACATGTTGTAAATATTGTACCTGAAAACATTGTATGGATTTATACGTGTCATCAGCCTATGTACAGTGAACTGCAGAAGGTGACTAAAAGAATAAAATTTGTTGAAGGACTCCCCAATTCTTTTGAAGATGAAAACCTGTTTCCTCCCGATCAGAAACACTTGATTATTCTGGACAATGCTATTTTTCAAGCCTCTGACCATCCTGAAGTAGTAAGACTTTTTATCCAGTACAGGCATCATAGAAACATGAGCGTCATGATGCTGACACAAAATGTGTTCCATAAGGGTAAATACAGCCGCACCATTAGTCTGAACAGCAATTATCTGGTGATGTTTAAAAACCCACGGGATAAACTACAAATAGATATATTATTGCACGGGCTGCACGGTGGCGCAGTGGTTTAGCACTGTGGCAGCACAGTTTTACCCTCGGCCGGGGGACCGCGGGGATCATGAGATCGTGGGTTCGATCCCAGCCCCCGACCAACAGTGAGCTGTGTGGAGTTTGCATGTTCTCCCCGTGTTGCGCGGGTTTACTCCGGGATTTCTCCGGTTTCCTCCCGCACACCAAAAACATGTAGGTTTAGGGCGCTCGCGCACGCAGCGACCAGCAGCCGGTGGCTTGTCACCAGACTGCAAACCAAGTCTACCTACGGGTACAAATAAGTAAAAAAAAAAAAAAAAAAAAAATAGATATATTAGCATGTCAGATCTTCCCATCACAAAAGACCTTCTTCCTAGAGAGTTTTGAAGATGCCACCAGAGATCCCCACGGGTATTTAATAGTAGACCTCACACCCTCCTGTCCAGAACAATACAGGTTGAGGACGGGTATACTTCCTCGTGAGAGGTTGACCGTATATGTGCCCAAAACATCAGCCTAGTTTATCATGTCTGCACATATGAAGAGGAATGCTATTTTACTCACGGCGCTGTACCATGCCTCCCCCAAAAAGCGCAGGGATATTCTCATCCACAGCTCTCCAGACTTTATTCAGACATTGTGTGAGATCGCTCTGAATCTTTTAAAAGGGAGCATTCCATTGTCCAACTGTCAGTTCAAGAAACTACAAATGCGGAAAAGAATTATCAGACTGTTGGCCGATAAGAAAACTAGTTTAAAACACAAACACCAGGTTCTGAAAAAACAGTCGGGCGGTTTTCTATTGCCTCTGCTATCTGCTGTGGTGCCCATGATCGGGGATCTTATTGGTGGACTGGTGAGAAGAAATTAAAAATAAAAAGATGACTTTGAAGAAGGTGCAGAAGATGTTTCTGCTCACACCTCAACAGTTAAACCGTATGACAGGACCGACGACCGTCAGAGAAAATGCAGAGGATGATTTGGACTCCAGAATGAGAGCCGTATTAAACAAACCAGGCTTGAGTTCTTATGAGAAAATTAAAAAGTATGATGCTCTACTGCAGAGGTACCTCATGCTCATGAAACAGGATCATAACGAGCGACTGCGGGTAACGCTGACTCTACAGCGGGAGCCTGACCACCTATCCCTAGCAGGTGTCGTGGGGGTGGTGAGAGCAAATGTGTTCATGCCTCATCTTCTGATGGTACCTGTATATTATCCACCACGGGTGCTCCCGCATCACCCCACAGATTTTGACGATACGGTTGAAGAGGTTCTGCAAAACCTCCCCACGCGTGATCATAAGAACACCAAATACATCCTGAGGAAATTGCCCCAGAGTTATGGGGGGTGGAATTCAAAGGGGGAGTTTGTTTACAAGGGAGAGGCCTTGAATGGGTCTCATATGATTGATTTATTCAAACACCTCTCACTCCCTTATAAAAAACACCAACCCTCTGCACCTGCAGGGTGGTCGAAATTTTTAAACACTCTCTGAACTCAATATTCCTTTATCGGCTGTGAGCAACCCACAAGCGTGTGATCAATATCGACTTCTTAAGACGAATGTGAGCAACATCGTCGATGTGGCTTTTGAAAAACCTCAAGACGTACGCAGTGCCAGAGAGAAAAAAACAAAAACTTCTGCTGTCCCCTACCTGGATCACACCCCGTGAGAAAAGGAGTCTGAATTTGAGAATAGAACGAGGAGGAATAGAAGACAAAAGAAACTCCCCCCTCGATGGACCACTCCTTAAGAAGAGAAATTTGAGATTAGATATAATTGTAAACCATACTTCTTTTTCTGTTTTTTTTAACAATAAAACGTTATTCATCATACATTTCAGGTGTACAGTCTTTTTTTTCCTTTCATATAAAATCACAAAAAGGGTAATTATTCACGGTATTAGTAACACAGTTGTCAATCATACATTCTATATCGTCAGAGCGTATATATATCATATACTCTTTATCCTAAGTTTCTACATAAGACAGTTTTTAAACAGTTGTAAAGAGCAACACCCCTGTTTAGGGGGTGCACTGATTTTATTTTTGATACAATCTTGATATTTTCTCACAAAATTGTACACCATCAGGTCATTTTTCATCACATCTTCATCGTACAATGACAGTACACATTCAAATAATAATCCGCAGGTCTGATGTGCCAGGTAATAGACACAGTGTTGACAGCAAGTCGTTGATAGTTGATGCTGTAACTGGGCGTTGTGGTACTTGATGTTTTGTGAATGCTTCTCCAAGAACTTTAAGACGCTGTCGGGATAGTACAAAAAATTGGGTGGAAACCCGTAAGAATCAAAAAAGGTGGCTTCGCCGTCCTTTTCCAGGGTGATGGCTAACCAGTGCTCTCCAGGCATGTGTGCGGGATGTGTGTTGATGACAAAGTAGGCGGGGGGTCAAAAGGCAGGGGTCAACGATGGTAGCTGATCAGAGGGCCACACACCACAAAACACATCTCCCAGCAGACGACGCAGAAGACTCTCCAGTTGAATATTATTCATGTTCCTAGTAATAGTCCACCAGCACTTCTCTTTTTAAGTTAATTTCCAGAATAGAATCGTAACAGGCATAGACTATCAGCGTCGTGGTGTGGGGAAGGGCCGTTCTAAATCTCATCTCCAGTCTTAAATTACCATTTGACATGGTAGACAGGGCGTCGTTGTCATCCCCCAGGGCAAGATTAAACACAAACAGGGTGTACCCATTGTTAAATTCCTCTCTGCTGATACTGAGAGGTAAATCTTTAAGATGTCTCCCCGTCGCCAGGAACATGTTGTAAAATTCCCTAACAGACAGTTGGTTATTAAACTGAGGTTGGAAAGCCTTGGCGGGGATCTGTCGACCGTCCTGACAGAGAACCAGATATTCCACATCATTGTAAATAAAACTGAAAGGCGATAGGTCTCTTCTCCTCTTGAAAGCCTGATGATGCACCATACCCAGAACCACGTATTTGGGGATGGCCCTCAGAAACAGATTATCCTGGTTGCACATCCTAGAATTCTGTGGGATGGAGTATGTTTTTACATTGATGCGTGAGAGGGGGTAGAGTGCATTGCCTTTCATTAGGGCTGCGGCGTGGCCTAATCTGACCGCAGGGGACACGGACACTTTTTTAACAAATAGAGAGGCCTCCAATATTTTCAAACGGAAAGTGAAATCGCCGGCTCCCGTGAGACAGAAAGTGTCACTGGCGCGGGTTAGTTTGATTCTCAAATCGACAGAGTTCAGCATGAGCCTCTCACAAAAAAATATGTCCCTGTGACGAGGACTGAGCAGGTGCACTTCGCAAGAATTGGCGGTAAAACGGGCACTTTTATTTAAACCCGCATTAGGGCCATCCATGGTCACGATAGCATCTACAGCTCTGGCTGTATCTTTGTAAAAAAGACCAGCATTAAATTGGCTCTTGAGCATGTCCTCAAATAGTTCATCCATCCATCTTCTACCGCTTTTCAGGAGGTCCGGGTCGCGGAGGCAGCAGTTCAAGCAGAGAAGCCCAGACTTCCCTCTCCCCAGCCACCTGCTCCAGCTCTTCAGCGAAGATACCAAGGTGTTCCCAGACCAGCTAGAAGACATAGTCTCTCCACCGAGTCCTGGGTCTGCCCCGGGGTCTCCTCCCAGCGGGACGTGCCCGAAACACCTCAAGTGGGAGGCGTCCAGGAGGCATCCTAATCAGATGCCCATACCACCTCAACTGACTCCTTTCAATGTGCAGGAGCAGCGGTTCTACTCTGAGCCTCTCCCGGATGACTGAGCTCCTCACCCTATTTCTGAGGGTGAGTCCAGCAATCCTACGGAGAAAGCTCATTTCAGCCGCTTGTATCCGCGATCTCGTTCTTTCGGTCATTACCCAAAGCTCGTGACCATAGGTGAGAGTAGGAACATAGATTGACTGGTAAATCGACAGCTTTGCCTTAGAACTAAGCTCCCTCTTCACCACAACAGACTGGTACAACGTCCGCATCACTGCAGATGCTGCTCCAATCCATCTGTCAATCTCTCGCTCCATTTTCCCCTCACTCGTGAATAAGACCCCAAAATACTTAAACTCCGGGCAGGAGCCTGTCCCCAACCTGGAGAGGACAATCCACCTTTTTCCGGCTGAGGACCATGGACTCGGACTTGGAGGTGCTGATTCTCATCCCAGCCGCTTCACACTCAGTGGCAAACCATCCCAGCAAGAGCTGTAGGTCGTTGCTGGATGAAGCCAACAGGACAACATCATCTGTAAACAACAGAGATGAGATCCTGTGGTCACCAAGCATGACACCCTCCATTCCCTGGCTGCTCCTAGAAATCCTGTCCATTGTGGCACATATGTTGGGTACATATTTTCCACAAATGTATTGCTGTATGTTTATTGTGTGCTTCACGTCTCGAGGGACAAAAGGACTGAGTCTGCAGGAGATATCGAGAAGGTGTGAGATTTGGCCTTTGTCTCAGAGAGAAGCCCTGGAGGGAAGGCCATTGGAGGCTAAGAGACAATGGTGGAAGATCAAAAGGGTTACAGCGTGACTGGGATTAAGTACCATGTGACTGTATGTTTGCTTAGACACCATGTGACTTGAGTTTCGATGTTCCGGAGTATAAAAGAGCGATGTGATATTGATCTGTCTCTTTTCTTGCTTGGAGATTGTTAGAGAATGTGTTCTGTTAATAAAGCTGAACCTGAGAAATAAACTCAGCCTCATCCTTGAGCACATCCTCTACACCATAAAAATTATGAACAGGATCGGTGATAAAGGGCAGCCCTGGCGGAGTCCAACTCTCACTGGGAATGAGTCCGACCGAGTGTTGGCAATACGAACCAAACTCTCACAATGGTCGTACAGAGACCGAATAGCTCGTAACAACAAGCCCGATACCCCATACTCCCGAAGCACCCCCCACAAAAAAACATGAGGGACGCGGTGTGGAGACCAGTGTGGAGAGTGCAAATAAACGGAGGCAGACTTATGCAGCAGACGACTTTATTCACTCTCACATCAGTCATACACAGAAAAAGCATATCTCAATAACCAGGGTCTCTCCTTTTATATCAACCGCCCATCTCACATCTGCATGACATCTCGCATCACAATACATTCAACCCTTCTCCCCCCCACTGCTTCTTCCTGCTACCTCACCATAATCTCTCTCATCTCAATACCTATTGTCCTTCTCTGTTTACCCTCTGCATCCAGTCTGAGATGATTAACCTAGCTTCTACACCGCCCACCCCCCAGAATCTCAGACCGAGTTTCAGTCCTCACGTCCTTTTGGCTTCAGTCTCCTCCCGTATCTGCTGTAACGGGGGTTTTCCGCCTCCGCGGCGCTGCTGTGCCGGTGGGGGCTCCTGGGGGTGTGTCTGTCTGCGGTTGGTACGTCGAATAGTTCAGTATCGTCTCGATTAAGGCTCGGTAGGGGTGTGTGGCGGTGGATTGTGAAATCAATCTATCCCCCAGGATCACGTCGCATTGACTGAAAATTGTATTTAGAGGGTAATTGATGAGACCCACCACTGTGCCATCTGCCAAGTTTGTACTGTCTGCATTGGTAATTTTCACACGGAGGTGCAGCAGGGTATCATTCATATCAAGGTACTTCTCCCCATCTCTGGGGATGAAAAACTCTATAGGACCTCCGTCGGTGATGGCCGACACGGGGGAAATTTCCATGTAGATTTTATCCTCCACAGACAACTACGTCATAGGTGCTGAAAATAAATCCAACTCAGCCAGGGTGCATTCGGGAGATTTTTGATGTAACAGCGCCATGTTTTTTTCCGGTTTAGTTTGTTCAAAAACTTTTGCTTAAAATATATCCGTGCTCCGATTCCGGACTTCCTCGTCACCCGCTTACTTTTCCCAAATGATTTTGTCTTTTTAGGGCCGGTGCGTTTATGGGAGAGCAATGAGACACGCTCGCCGGGAGGTCACTTCCTTGATCTGTGTGACAAGATCATAATACCCCCCGAGCCCTCTCGTCCCGAGTCTTTGTTCATCATTTTTCCCATCGTTAGGTTGAACACGTCCGATGCAATGCTGCTAGCCGCCGTTTTAAGATGAGGTTTTGCGATGGTGAAACCTTTCTTCACCAGATGGGCTACAAAACGGAACAGTCTTGAAAACAATGAGCCGATACCTTACATGACGGGTGCTCCGTAAAACCCCGGTAAAGCACCCCCTACTTGATTCTCATAATAGTGTACAAAATGGTGGGGGTCCTCCCTCAGACCCGCGAGAGTCATTTTGTTTGTTGAGATGTTGTAACTTAACGTGTCCGATCACACACCGCTACCTGCTACCCAATGGCGGTTGTAGACCGAATGATGCGCGGGTGTGTGGATGGACATGTTATATATGTTGTTTATTCAAGGTTTAGGTCTAAAGTGAAGCGTCACTATAGTCTTCCCGTAGGTAAATTCCACCGGTTTGGTTTGATCCATTTTTATCTCCACGTGGATGGTTTCAGTGTGTTGTTTTGCTACGAGTAAATAATAAGGTGGGTTGAAACGCTTTGTGATTGAGTCACCGTACGTTCCTTCGATATTGATCGTTCTCAGGAGCGGTGTGTAAGAGTCCCCCACTAATTGCGGACGTACCACGTCGCTTTAACAGTACATGTGATAAAATCCGACCTTCAGATTGGCTGGATAGGGCGCCATCTTCCGATCAAACTTGAACCATTCTCCCGGTTCGACACCCAGCATGTAAGCCGCCGGCGCGTCAAAGCGTACGTGAGTTTGACCTCCGCTCTGGAAATCCATTCTTTTCTGAATGTTGTTGTAGACCATATAAATATCAGAATTAATTTTTCGAAAGAACCCCTCCAGCTCAGCCCTGAACCGATTTATATCGTTGTAATAACCGCCTGTAATCCTTTGATAATGCACTTTAGTCTCTGTTTCTGGTTCTCGCGGTTTTGCTCTCCAGTAAAAGTGTCACAACTCGCTCTCGCCTGTCATCAGTTCCAGTGGCGCGCACACCTGCGTCTCATCAGCTGCGGACCATTTAACCCGCTCTGCCTACAGCCTCAGTCTGGAGCCGTCTGCTTGTCTACGCTCCCAAACTCCAGCGCATGACCGTCTTTCCCCAGCCTGCGCCATCCTTCACCCAGCACGTAAGCTGTACGTTTTCTCACCTGCTGTTTAGTCTCCCCTGTGCACAGGTGGATCCTCCAGGCGGCGGATTCCCTCATCCTCGCCTCAACCTCCGCAGCTCTCTCCCCTCCTCGCCGAGTGCGCACCAGAGCGCTGTCTCCCTGGCAGAAGTCCTGCGTCAGCCAACGCCAGCCACTACAACACCTGCACGTAAGCAGTACACTGATTGTTAATCCCCACAGGGTGTATGACTGTCATTAACCTGCATCTCTGCTCTGCCTATAGGGTTGCCTGGCTGCACGGCGAACTGTTCCGCTCTCGGCGCTTTCTGTTCACCATCAATCCATCCACACCTCTCACACACGCATCCAGACACTCTCTGTTGTTGAATAAAGCTTTGAATCTACAGTGGGGAAAAAAATATTTAGTCAGCCACCAATTGTGCAAGTTCTCCCACTTCAAAGATGAGAGAGGTCTCCAATTTTCATCATAGGTATACATCAACTATGAGAGACAAAATGAGAAAAAAAAAAATCCAGAAAATCACACTGAAGGATTTTTAATGAATTAATTGGTAAATTCCTCGGTAAAATAAGTATTTGGTCAATAACAATCATCTCAATACTTTGTTATATACCCTTTGTTGGCAATGACAGAGGTCAAACGTTTTCTGTAAGTCTTCACAAGGTTTTCACACACTGTTGCTGGTATTTTGGCCCATTCCTCCATGCAGATCTCCTCTAGAGCAGTGATGTTTTGGGGCTGTTGCTGGGCAACACGGACTTTCAACTCCCTCCAAAGATTTTCTATGGGGTTGAGATCTGGAGACTGGCTAGGCCACTCCAGGACCTTGAAATGCTTCTTACGAAGCCACTCCTTTGTTGCCCAGGCAGTGTGTTTGGGATCATTGTCATGCTGAAAGACTCAGCTACGTTTCATCTTCAATGCCCTTGCTGATGGAAGGAGGTTTTCACTCAAAATCTCACGATACATGGCCCCATTCATTCTTTCCTTTACACGGATCAGTCGTCCTGGTCCCTTTGCAGAAAAACAGCCCCAAAGTATGATGTTTTCACCCCCATGCTTCACAGTAGGTATGGTGTTCTTTCTCCTCCAAACACGACAAGTTGAGTTTTTACAATAAAGTTCTATTTTGGTTTCATCTGACCATATGACATTCTCCCAATCCTCTTCTGGATCATCCAGATGCTCTCTAGCAAACTTCAGATGGGCCTGGACATGTGCTGGCTTAAGCAGGGGGACACGTCTGGCACTGCAGGATTTGAGTCCCTGGCGGCGTAGTGTGTTACTAATGTAGCCTTTGTTACTTTGGTCCCAGCTCTCTGCAGGTCATTCACTAGGTCCCCCCGTGTGGTTCTGGGATTTTTGCTCACCGTTCTCGTGATCATTTTGACCTCACGGAGTGAGATCTTGCGTGGAGCCCCAGATCGAGGGAGATTATCAGTGGTCTTGTATGTCTTCCATTTTCTAATAATTGCTCCCACAGTTGATTTCTTCACACCAAGCTGCTTACCTATTGCAGATTCAGTCTTCCCAGCCTGGTGCAGGTCTACAATTTTGTTTCTTGTGTCCTTTGACAGCTCTTTGGTCTTGGCCATAGTGGAGTTTGGAGTCTGACTGTTTGAGGTTGTAGACAGGTGTCTTTTATACTGATAATGAGTTCAAACAGGTGCTATTAATACAGGTAACGAGTGGAGAACAGAGGAGCCTCTTAAAGAAGAAGTTACAGGTCTGTGAGAGCCAGAAATCTTGCTTGTTTGTAGGTGACCAAATACTTATTTTACCAAGGAATTTACCAATTAATTCATTAAAAATCCTTCAATGTGATTTTCTGGATTTTTTTTTTCTCATTTTGTCTCTCATAGTTGAGGTATACCTATGATGAAAATTGGAGACCTCTCTCATCTTTTAAGTGGGAGAACTTGCACAATTGGTGGCTGACTAAATATTTTTTTGCCCCACTGTAACTCAAGCCTGTGTGCGTGTTCCCTGAGCCCAATATCATGTCAGTACGGCTCCAGCAAAGTGGCTCAGCGGACAGCGGGCTCGCACGCCGACTTTCCACTCTCGAGGCTCGAGTGGATTTAATTGCTCATCAACAACAGGTAATTCTGAATCAACTCACCCAAATTTCTCACCGGTTGGATCGCCTGGATCCTCAGCAGGCGTTTCCCCCGGCTCTGCATAGCCGGCCAGCTCCCGCTGCCTCCCCGGCTAGCCAAGCTAGCCCGGAACCACCAACTCGGCTCACACCCATCCCGACTCCCACGCGCTTCAGTGGGAAACTCGGCGAAGCACGTGGGTTCCTCCTCCAGTGTGAGTCGGTGTTTCAGCGCGTCCCCGGGTATTTCCCGTCCGATCATAGCCAAATTGGGTATGTAGCTAACCTCTTGGAAGGGTGAGCGTTAGCTTGGGCCTATGCCGTCATGGCGAGGCCCAGCTATGCGAATCTGACCTACGCCCAGTTCGTGCATGATTTTAACGAGGTTTTCGATCACTCGGATCATGACAGTGTTTTAACCACCCGGGTACTTAATCTTCGTCAGGGTAGCCGGTCAGCCGCCGACTACGCTGTCGACTTCCGGGTGGTTGCGGCGGAAGTCGGGTGGGGCGATGCTGCACTTTGCAGCATTCTCACCCGTAGTCTGAGTTCCAGTCTACAGGACGAGCTGGCCAGCCGGGATTTGCCAGAATGGCTACCCGAGTTAATATCCCTTGCAATTAGTCTCGATAACAGGCTGAGGGAGCAGGCCGCCGAGCGGAAAGCTTACAGCTGCTCGAGTGGGACTTCCGCCCGTGCCCCTTGGTCTTGCCCCCTGGTGTTACCCGCTCCAGAGTCTGCCGATGAATCCGAGGCAATGCTAATCGGGCGGACCAAGCTTCCACTGGTGGAGAAATAGTGCCGCAGGGAGCTGGGCCTCTGCATGTATTGCGGGGGTGACCAGCACTCCGTGGAGGACTGCCCGGTTAGGCCAAAAGGGGAAGTCCGCGAGTCCTTCGCCTCGCGGACGCAACCCTTTCCAATCCCCTCACCAAATGCCTCCTCCTGGTTAGGTTCTGTCATAACCCCATTGGTCACGTCACTCATGCACTGGTGGACTTGGGGGCGGAACAGAACTTTATTTCTCAAAGCCTGGCAACCCGCCTGGGCATCCCGTGCCAAGCGCTGCCAGTCCCCCTTAACTTGGTCACTCTCGCCCGTACCCCGCTCGAGAGGGTCACCCACAGGGCCAAGCCTATCTCTGTCATCATATCTGGCAATCACAGGGAAGACCTAAGCCTCTTTGTCCTGCCCACCTCGGCTCCTCCCATCATCCTGGGCTACCCCTGGCTGCGTCTCCACAACCCAACGTTTGATTGGCAGTCCAGCAGCATCCTCTCCTGGAGTACTTTCTGTATGAGCGCCTGCCTCCGGTCCGCTGCCTGTGCCTCGTCGGTGCCGCTCCCCGCTCCTGACTCACCTCCGCCGGACCTCTCTTTGGTGCCCCCGGAGTTCCACGATCTGGGCCTTGTTTTCAGAAAGTCCAAGACACTATCCCTTCCCCCCCACCGCCCGTATGACTGCGCTATAAATCTCCGCCCGGGGGCGCCCTTGCCATCTGGTCGTCTCTACAGCCTGTCAGCCCCGGAGCGCGAATCTATGGACGCCTACATCAAGGAGTCGCTCAGCGCAGGCATCATCCAGCCCTCCTTGTCCCTGGTCGGAGCCGGGTTTTTCTTCGTGTCCAAGAAGGATGGGTCTCTGTGGCCGTGTATTGACTTTTGGGCCCTAAATGACATCACTATAAAAGACAAATACACGCTGCCCATTATGGACTCAGCCTTCAATTCCCTCCAGGGGGCCTCCTGGTTTACCAAGTTGGACCTTCGCAGTGCGTACCACCTCGTTCTGATCCGGGAGGGCAATGAGTGGAAGACGGGGTTCCGGATGCCCAGTAGCCATTTTGAGTACCTGGTCATGCTGTTTGGGCTCACCAACGCTCCGGCTGTCTTCCAGTGACTCATTAATGACGTTCTTCACGACTTCTTGTGGGTTTTTGTCTTCGTCTACCTGGACGACATCCTGATCTTCTCCCAGTCTCGGGAGGCGCATCAGGCTCATGTGAGGCAGGTCCTTCAGCGACTCCTCGAGAACAGGTTGTACGTAAAGGCGGAGAAATGTGAATTTTATACCAACAAGACCTCCTTCTTGGGTTTCGTCGTCTCTCATAATCAGATTCTCCCCGACCCTGCCAAGATCAAAGAGGTGGTGGAGTGGCCCGTCCCTTCATCTAGGAAACAGGTGCAACAATTTTTAGGATTCGCCAACTTCTACCGCCGTTTTGTGCCAAAATACAGTGCCATCGCCTCTCCCCTGACCCGCCTCACCTCTCCCAAGGTGCCGTTCTGGTGGATGGAGGAAGCGGCATCCGCCTTTGAGAAACTGAAGACGGCGTTCTCCTCCTCCCGGTTCCTGACCCAGGTAGACCCGACACTCCAATGCCTGGTCGAGGTGGACGCATCTGATACGGGGGTGGGGGCAGTGTTATCACAGCGATCTCCGGTGGATGGGGTTGTGCGTCCCTGCGCCTTCTTCTCTCGGCGCCTGTCCGCAGCGGAGCGAAACTACGACGTCGGTGACAGGGAACTCCTGGCAGTGAAGCTCGCGCTGCAGGAGTGGCGTCATTGGTTGGAGGGAGCAGCACAGCCTTTTGTGGTCTGGACCGACCACAAGAATCTGGAGTACCTGAGGTCCGCCAGGCGCGTTGGTCACTCTTCTTCGGCCTCTTCAGATTTACCATCACCTATCGCCCTGGCTCCAAGAATGACAAACCTGATGCGCTGTCCAGACAGTTCGCCCCAGAGGACCCAGAGGACCTGGACCACACTATCCTGCCAACCTCATGCGTCGTGGCGGCCGTTTCATGGGCAATCAGGGACAAGGTTCAGAAGGCACAAGAGGCCGAACCCGATCCTGGCGGCGGTCCGGCTGGGAAACTGTTCGTGCCATCATCTGTCCAGGGTGACGTCGTCCATTGGGCACACACTTTGAAGTTCGCCTGTCACCCTGGTATCTCCTGGCTGGTGGAGCTCCTCCAGCGATCCTTCTGGTGGCCTGGACTCCGGAGTGACGTCACCAACTACGTCCGTGCCTGTCCCCAATGCGCAACGGGTAAGACTTCGACCTCCCCCCCAGCTGGTCTCCTCCACCCACTGCCGGTCCCCGGGAGGCCCTGGTCTCATGTCGCCCTGGATTTCGTCACCGGCCTCCCCACATCCAACTCCTACGACACCATCCTGACCATAGTGGACCGGTTTTCCAAGGCGGCCCACTTCGTGCCGCTCCGCGGCCTCCCTACGGCGTGAGAGACAGCCGACTTGTTAGTTCAGCATGTGGTCCATCTGCATGGGATCCCGGTAGACGTCGTCTCTGATCGGGGGCCTCAGTTCGTGTCCAGGGTCTGGAAATGCTTTTGCAATGCACTGGGGGCCACGGTGAGTTTGTCCTCCGGCCACCATCCACAGTCTAACGGGCAATGTGAGCGCACCAACCAGGAGCTGGAAGCGGCGTTGCGCTGCATCACCTCTTCAAGTCCCTCTTCCTGGAGCACCTGTCTACCCTGGGTGGAGTACGCCCACAATTCCACCCTATCATCGGCCACAGGAGTGTCTCCTTTCAGGGCGTCCCTGGGGTACGACCCCCCGTTGTTTCCCAAAGAAGAAGGTGAGGTGGCAGTTCCCTCTATCCAGGCACACCTTAGACGCTGCCGGCGCATTTGGACTAAGACGCGTCAGGCGTTTTTACGCACGGCAGCGCGCAACTCCAGAGTCGCCAATCGCCACAGGAGAGCCGCTCCTTGCTACCAGGTGGGCCAGCAGGTTTGGTTGTCGACCTGGGACATCAACTTAAAGGCAGAGAAGAAGAAGCTGGCTCAGTGCTTCATTGGACCCTTCGTTGTGACCAAGGTAATCAATCCGGTGGCTGTGCGTTTGGCTCTCCCCCCCTCCCTCCGTGTCTGTCCAACATTCCATGTCTCCCGTATCAAGCCAGTTGTCTCTGACCCTCTCTGTCCTCCTCCCAGAGCTCCTCCTCCTCCCATGATCATGATCCCATGATTATCAAACACTCCCCTCAACTTTGATATCCTGACGGAGTTCCCCTTTTTAAAATTCATCTTTAATCGGTCACTCTGTCGAGCTTGGGGTGTGCCGTACAGGTTTTGAAACACTTGGTTCATGTTCTCGGCGGTCACTTGCGTAGGTGCCATTTTAATACGGCTGTGATAAGCTCGACTGTAGCCTGCTACCAAGTCTTGTAAGACGCTGAGGTACTGCAGTGTGTTGTTGGCCGTAAAATACCTCCACATTCTGCATTTTAATGTGCAATTAAATCTTTCGATCACAGAGGCCTTGAGATTGCTGGCCGTGGAAAAATGTGTTGCACCATGTTTTTCCATTAAAGTCTCAAAACTTTTGTTGAAAAATTCTTTTCCTGCGTCGGTTTGTAGTTTGACGGGTGTTTGGCTTTCTCCAAAAATGGATTCAAGGCCCTGTACCACCTCAGCGGCCGTCTTTCTCTTCAGAGCCCATATATACGCCTGGAAAATACATCTATAACCGTTAATAAATAATTGTAGCCATCGTTATGTCCGGCTAAAGCCTGCAAATTGCATAGATCGGCTTGGAATTGTTTTAACGGTCGTGGAACAAAAACTTTGTTTCTAGGAAAATGTACTCTCGTGGGTTTGTGTAAGGTGTAAGCATCCTGTTCAGATAAAAACTTTTTGACCCTTTTGACCCCGACCTTCTCTCCTGTTTCATCTTGCAAGCCCCTGCGGAGTCATTCTACACCTCCGAAGCTACCTGGGTGTGCAGGGTTGTAATACACTGTTTTCATGAAGCGTATCTCTGACGTGATGAAATCAGAATGAGAAAAAAAAGACAGGACAGAGGATCTTTATTCAGCTTCTTTTAATTAAACATCTTTATACCATCGTTGCAACGTAGCGATGTACATGTATGTGTGAAAAAACACTTCTGATCAAAGATTTAAAAAACAATTTCTTAAAAATAACTTAAAACTAATATCGACACAGGATAAAATGTGTGACAAGTAAAAAAACAAAAGAAATCTAACGCTACAAAATGTATCAGAAACTTAGCGCCCGCCTTTTATAATAGCTACAGTTTGAGTTAGGACAGAATGATATACAGTATTACGAATGACGCCATGTATTTTCAGGAGTTCACCAAAGACGTCGATAGGATGTCTGGCTTGCAAAAGTTCTGTGGTAACATCAACAAAGCATAGAATGCGAGTAGATGACTATGCCAGAGAGGGTCATTCCCCATTTCTTTAATGATCTCTCTAAAACTGTGGGAGAAGTTGGAGTTGCACTCAGTCACACAGACTCATACCAGTCTTTTCCACGGTGTATCAATGAATATAGTCCGTACTTTTTCAAACAGGTTCTCCAGTCTCTCACACTCAACGTCGCCCCTTACACCCGGTACATTTTTATTTACTCTGCTATCAATAATACGATACAAGAGATTTGCTAAGTAAAGAGAGTTAAGATGGGTCTCAAACTTGCTCCAAAGTTTCTCGATGAAACTCCCCATTATCGACAATTTTGTTCTTTTTTTTAGCTGTCCCAAAACAAAGGATTCATCCACAGCTCTGTGGCTTTCTGAAGATGTGCCAGGTCAATCTTATTTTTTCCAACCAGTTTCTCGTACGTATCATTGATGGGTTTGTGGATGACTCTTGTCGATTTCAGCTCCAACAGGAGAGTCTGCGCCGTAGTTTTGATTCGTTGATCGTCAGCCTGAATGTTGTGGAGTTGTAAGAGGTGTCGGATGGCTGGAATAAACCCCGGTGTGTAGAGTCTCCCCATCAACCAGCCAAAGTTTTCCTGGTAGAAACCCTCGGTGATCACATCCAAGCATTGGTGCTGCCTCTGACTGGGGTGATTAATACGACATCCCAGACATTTCTCATGCTGGTACTCCTCCAAAGTTTTGCTGAGCAAATGAAGCACGGCTGATTTTACAAGTCTGAAGAACCCATCGCTCATCCACCTGTCAGGCTGATCTTCTGGCAATGTTACTGGTGTTGATGGTGAATTATGGCCCGATAATGTATGTGAAGGGTGTGGGATCTGACACCCCACACACTCACACTCAATGTCTGTGGGACTCAGGGTTTTAGGACTTTCTATATCGTCGGTGTCTGGAAGATCTACCAATCATAGAGAGTATCGGCTCTCTGGGATCTCCACGGACAGCGGGGGCTCCGGGGTCTCTGCGCATTGCACGGGTCCCAGGGCCTCTAGGTTTTGCTCGAGCTGTAGGATCTCTGGGGTCTGCAAGGGCTGTTGAGATTCCGGGGTTGGAGTGAGCCGTTCCCCCACCGGTTCAACGGTCAAAGTTTTAAATTTGGATTGAGGACCCCGAAACTTTGAAGGATCCGGACCCAACTCTGTAGAGGTAAGCACGATACGTCTGGCGATGTAGTTTCTCTTTGGGTTGCTCATGGTGATGCAGGGTTTTTTTGCTGATGGCAGTCTGATGTCCGCCGCGGTGTCTGTTCTTTTTAAAGCATTTTTAGTGTGTGTGTGTGTGTGTGTGTGTGTGTGTGTGAAAAACATTGTTAACATTCTGTTCTCACACTATCCCGCATATGGACAATCGGTCAAGACTTCTTGTCATCTTTAAAACCTCATTACACATAACCCCATTGTGACCTTAAAACATATATGGACAAAAGAATAAAATCACAATCTGTCAAGACTTCTTGCCATCATTAAAACCTCATTACGCATAACCCCATTGCGACCTTAAAACATATATGAACAACAGATTAGAAACAAAGCTGTCAATTTCACTCAATTTGATAAGAAGTTCAGAGCATTTTAATTGGCAACCTCATTATTATGTGAGATCAAGGGGGGGCGAGTTCAGGGTCAGGTCAGGTCAAAGGGGGCGTGGCACCTGTCAAAATTAATTAGACAAGACTATAGGATGAATAAAAGTATCCCCCTTCTCTCTAATAAACCACCTTTCAGTTCAGCTGCTGCCCTAATTTCCAGACACAACATTCTCCATCTTTTCTAAGCGCTGTATCATTCTGTCATTTTGACAAAAAAAAAAAAAAAGCCTCAATATTTTTCTATCTTCTGGCTCAAATCCCCCCAAAACTCAGACAAGTTTCCATGATGTTAACATATTGTGACCTGTACTGGTTGGAAAATCAATAGTCTATTGTCAACTACAATAAGCCATAAGAGAAATCCAAACTCTAGCAGAAGAAACAAAACACCTGAAGAAAGTTGGAACAGCAGGAGAAGACTGCACTGGCTCTGAACACAGCCAGCTGTTAGACACTGAGCTGATTTTTGAGTTTTTCCTGACCAATTTCCAGACAAAAACTGGCCTTCAGTTCATTCTTTATGTTTTCAAGAAGATAGGCAAAACCATTAAAAAATTGTATTTATTCCATTGCCTCAATATTAACATGTACACAATAACACACTGTTAAAATGATAAATGCTAGTAATCCCCATTAAGCTAGTTTACATCACCACACATGATCTCCACCTACCTGATGATCAAAGTTTTCAAATGCAAGGAGCCAGCCCAATAAAAGGAAGAGAGCTGCAATGAGGCCTGGAGATACAATACAAAAAAAAAACAACAACAACTTGAAATGCATGTCCACAGGTTTTACTTTTTTTTTTTTATATTTACATTTTTACTCTGCACAATGGATGGATTTAAAGATCTCTTTGGTCAAAATGAGGAAGGTCCATAAAGCCAACAAACAAACTTGTTACCTTGAAAAACAAACAAATTAATTCATTCATTAATTAAATCATGGTATGCCTGACAGCTGCAGTGATAAGGTTCAGGTCTTTCCTTTAAATATAAATCATTTATTCATTGAACTATGATCTAAAATGACGCAAAAAAACTATCTAAATGTGAACAGATTTCAGGTCACGGTGGTTCCCTGATGTGGTGTGATGGGGAATAAACTGTGTGATGATCCATTGCAGGATGAGCTCCTGTTCCGCTGGGTGTCACAGGTCAAAGCCTCAGTGCATCGCAGCAATAAACAGGAAGCAGCTGATCCAGGAGGCCAACGTGAGCAACTACTTATCTTGCCAACGTACTTGACCTTCTCATCTTCCTCTTCCTCTGAAGTGTCTTTTCTAAAGTTCACAGACTAGCCTTGCTGGACGTCCCATAACGCATTCACCCTTGTGCAAACATAAAGCAAGCGCTCTTACTGTTGTCACATAAAGCTGCAAATATGTTTTGATGATTATGAATGAATGTGTGTCTGTGTCTATAAATCCAGTCATTAACTTTTCCTATATAAAGAAAAGCCAGTCTCAGTGGGTTGATGTAACAAATGATTATTTCTTCTCTGTATTTCAGTCTCCATCACACATTCAACGTCTGTTATTCACTCTATATATAGAATTGTGGCAGCACATTAGCAGCAAAATGTCATTAAAGTGCAACATGGCATCACATCTGGCTCGCAACACCCACTAAATCCGTCCCTGTCTCTGCTGTTTTATGTGTGTGGTGAGTGAGCAAGCATGGTGTGTAGAGGTACAGGTTACTCTTTCCCACGATGCACTGCATTGGTTTGCTGGGGGCTGGGGAGGAAGGAAAGCAGCGCGGATGGAATGCTGACTGACGTGCACACCTACCAACACACGCATACACTCAGGACACTTTCAGGAACCTTTGCCCATAGTCCAAAATCTCACCCATAGACGGGCTCATACAGGAAGTTCTCAGCTCTGGCTACTTCCTGTTTGTGAGACACTTGTATTACAAGCACATTGTGCAGTGGAGAGGGTTTTCAGCGGCTATTCACTCAGTGTAATGAGCCAGTGTGACTGCACCAAGTGTTTTAGCAGCTGCACCAGGATCTTTATTTTCTGCACTAGGGCTGTCATGGAATCAGATTTTCACTGTGGGGTTATGTTATGTATGGAAATACCCGGGTGAAGGATGAGGCAGGATGGAGTTGGCAAACACAGTTTTATTAAGATCTATTTACAGGGCAGCACACAACAGGTACCAGCGATGGGCATCCAGCAAAGAGGCCATGAAATGGATGCCCTCTGCCTTAAATAGGGTGGTGCGGTGATGTGACGGGAAGTGCACGTCACCACACCGCACTTCACATAATGTGCCATTTTAAATACGTAATATTCTCCACCTCCCTTTAGAAAAGGCCAAAACCACACACACAATTGAACCCCCCCCCCCAAAAAAATTTGGTACCCAAATCACCCACTAAAGTAACGAAAAATAATGTACTAAAATGGCCTAACATATTCACACAAAACAACCTAAAATAGGGCTGATGGGTGGACTACCGAGCAGCCCGCACGGCGGGGTGGATTTTTCTGCCACCCATAACTAAAGCAAAAAGTCCATACACAAAACTAAAATTACACGCCTTGCTCCTAAACTAAACAAAACACACAAAATAATCCCATATCATAACATGCATGCAAAATACCAAAACTATAAACAAAGTGCTACCGCACAGTCATTTGAGTGAAAAGATGGAACCTGCATGGAGAGGTCCAGGGCAGACCCTCAGTAGGCATGCCCCTGGAGACCACAGACCCCCAGAGCGATGGCCGATCTTCTGGATGACTGAGGCTGGATCCCACACCACCATCACCGACTCTCGTCCAGCTTTGCCACCTGGAGCGTCTTCCCGGACATGCCGAAGTTGATTGGAGTGACTTGATGAGCCGTTGGACAACCTGAAGTATGCTGCGCCCAGCTTAGCCACTATGCGCAGACACCCTCGATGCTTTGTTGGGTGTCATTTGGCCCATCTTTGCCATGGATGTCCTTCACCCCAAACCCGAACCAAGTCCATAACCGAGAGTGGAATATTACTCGACCAGATGTGTTGCTGCTGAGCATGCGGTAACTCCATGCTCATCGGTCTGGCCCCGTCCTCTTCTATAAATGTTGTAATGTTCACCGTTGTAGCTGCAGACCCCCCACCCACTTGTGGCAAAGTACTGGAGGCATCTGGGCCCAGCACTGCAGTGTCACTCGCCGACGCAGGCGCCTCACCACCACGCTCGTTACCCCCCTCTACCATGTCTCGAGTGCCGGCACTGAGGCCCACCCACGCCAAATCTGAGTGAAACTGGTCCTGCTTGACCGCCGTGGCGTCCGTTAGCACTTCACACTGTTCGCTCCCAGTGTCCGTTGGGGGCGAGCGGGGTGATTTCTCCCGTGGGTTCCCCGGGTAAGACAAATGGCACACCCTTGCATAGCGATTCAAGCATCCACATCTACCACAACATTTTCCTCTAGCCAGGCATTTCTTCGCTTTATGGCAGTGCGTCACGGGCCTACAATCCTTGCAACGGGAGTTTCCCGGGGTACACCTTTGGCTGGCAGCATTGATTTCCAAAAAATCTTCATCTGAGCTATCTTCGCTATCAGGGTCCGCAACGTTAGCTGAGGTGGGCAGCTCCGTCGTCCTCTGTGGCTGGCACCATTTTAGCTCCACAGCTAGCTTATCAATGGCTTCCCACCAGAGAGCTAGCTCCACTACTTTAGCTAATGTTAAGTCATTAGGCGCCACTAATAGCCTAGCATGCAGCTCAGCATTGCATGTGTGCTCTGCTAGTTTTTCATTGGCTCATTGTGTTCCAGTATCAATTGTACTGTTGTTGCCATGGTTATATCAGAATGTGACCTTATCACGAATTCGGTTGTCAGACCTCTGCATTTACTCTGAGAGGAGCTACAGTGAGGTACAGACGTGTAGCCTGTCTGAGCAGTGAGATTGACAGGGGCGATGTGCATGCTACTGATATGTTCTGTTGTTTGGCTCAATAAATATTCCTGATGGCTATAGAGAGAATGGGGTCAAGATTTGCTTATAGATAGATAGATAGATAGATAGATAGATAGATAGATAGATAGATAGATAGATAGATAGATAGATGTACTTTATTGATCCCAAACTGGGAAATTACAGTGTAACAGCAGCATGACAGTTGACAGCCAAACAACAGAAACACAGACGACAGACAAAGGGATTACCCATGGAAAGTAAAAAAGAAACTAACACGACTATAGAACCTATATACATCATAGCTTAATATATGATGATGACCCGTACAAACACATGAATCATCCCATTGCATAAAGAAGGACTATCAGGAGCAGAGTGAAATGTGAGGTACCAGTTAGTCTGTAAGGTGCAGTGTGGCAGCATAGCTATGACCAGAATACAACATCATAGTGAGTTATTGTACAGTGAAATTTCATGTGGCAGGAAAGATTTCCTGTACCTGGCCGTTCGACAACGAAGCTGTAGTAGCCTACTGGAGAAAGTGCTTCGCTGCCTACCTAGTGTGTGGTGGAGGGGGTGATCAGGATTGTTCATGATGGATCGCAGTTTATTTAGTGTTCTCCTCTCCACCACTGTCTCAAAGGTCTCCAGTCTGAGACCAGTTACAGAGCCAGCCCTCTTGATAATCTTGTCAAGTCTGTTGGTATCTCTGGCCCTGATACTGCTACCCCAACAGACCACAGCAAAAAAGATGGCGCTGGCGACAACAGTCTGGTAGAAAAGCTCCAGCATCCTGCTGCACACGTTGAAGGATCTCAGTTTTCTCAGGAAATAGAGTCTGCTCATCCCCTTCTTGTGCGCAGCAATATTTGTAGTCTTCAACCACTCCCACATCCTCCCCCCTAATCTGCAGTGGCTGAGAAGGAGCCTTCCTCTTCCTGAAGTCAATCACCATCTCCCTGGTCTTGCTGGCATTCAACCTCAGGTGATTCTGCTCCGTCCACTCCACAAATCTGTCTACCAGTGCCCTGTACTCCCCCTCCTCTCCTCCTCTTATACACCCCACAACAGCTGAGTCATCAGAGAATTTTTGCAGGTGACATGATTCAGTGTTATACTGAAAGTCCGTGGTGTATAAGGTAAAAAGAAAAGGAGAGAGCACAGTCCCCTGTGGCGCTCCCGTATCACTAGCCACCACTCCAGACAAGACACTGCCCAGCCTGACAAACTGTGGTCTGCCTGTCAGGTAGTCAGCAATCCAGGAGATCACAGAGCTGTCAACCCCCATCCCCCGCAGCTTCTCGCCCAGCAGCAGTGGCTGGATGGTGTTAAAGGCACTGGAGAAATCAAAAAAAGTGATTCTCACAGTATCTCCTCCACCATCCAGGTGCTGATGGGCTCGTTGCAGCAGGTAGATGATAGCATCTTCAACTCCTAAATGGGGCTGATATGCAAACTGCAGAGCGTTCAGCCACGTCTCCACCTGCGGCTTCAGGTGGGCTAAGACCAGTCTCTCCAGGACCTTCATCACATGAGATGTGAGGGCAACTGGTCGATAGTCATTCAGATCCGATGGAGATGACTTCTTGGGGACAGGAACCAGGCAGGATGTCTTCCACAGCACCGGTACTCTCTCCAGACTCAGGCTTATCCTCTTCATGCTAGAAGACACTGTGACTCATCAGTTTTTAACACTCTCTCTTCTGAGTCCTTCGACAGGATTTTCCCCATTAGCTCTAGCCACACACTGTGGTTAGCACAGTTGCTAGTTAGCACAGACTGTATAAAAAAGAGCTAGTTAGCTGCATCTTCTTCTTTTGCTTATTATGCCTCGGTGAAAACTGAGGCATACAGTAATCACTGAGTGCGTCTGTTTGTGGCTCTGTGTGTGTATCTATCCATCTGTCCGCCTCTCTGTTTCAGCTCCCCCGGTCAAAATTAAGTGGAACTAAAGGCTTGTATCATTTTATCACCATATTTTCTAGACTTTTAATTTGCCAGAATTTCAAAATAACGCTTTGTTTTTGAAATAAACACAAAAGTAGCTCACCTTTACCATCAATGGAACGGTACTGCGCATGCGCCTGGAAACTCCCACCAGAGGAAAGTACTGAGCAATCTGCCAATACTGGGTGAACAAATGTGAACAAATGTCCATCTTTTTGCCCATCAGTTTTCTTCCTCTGCCACTAAATAGCAAAAGCTCCTGTTCATTTTGATTGTCATTGTATTCATGTACATCCATCTCTACCGCCATTTAAAACGACTGCCACCATGCTTGTCTTTGTGTTTGGATTGCAGCTGTTCAAATCAGGTTGGTGGCTCTTGGCTGCCGCTGACAGTATGGGCAGGTGAACTGCAGATCATTTTCACTGTGCACGCGTGTACTGGATGGATTTGGATAAAATTTTTACCAGAGGTGGTTGTTGGACTAGAGAGGAACCCATAACATTTTGGTAATGATCCCAGTATGCATACCTCCACCAAGGCTCTTGTCTTCTCACAGTGTATTAGCAAGAATACTCCAAAACTACTAGATGGATTTGGATGAAATTTTTTTTAGCAGAAGTGGTCCTTGGGCAAGAGAAGAACCCATAACATTTTGGTGATGATTCCGAATGCATATGTCCGCCAAGGCTCTGGCACCAAGGCATCAGCACCTTGGTGCTTTCATGAACAGGTAGCAACCTAATAACACCTTACATCTGTAAAGCGCTTTGGTCATCCAGAGATGAGGAAAAAAGCGTTATATAAGTGAATGCCATTTACCATTTTACCATTTAATGATGCCTTTCATTTCCCGTCTGTTGTTAAAAATAACGTCATGATTTTCTTGGTGGACTGTAATAAGAGTGAGAGACCTGAAGCATTTATCCTAAAGAATAAAAACCTGAACTTCAAGAATAAATGTGGACAACTTTGTAAAGCTATAGCAATGTTAGGTGGAGTTAGCACAGCTACACAGCTTGATTACACACAGGATTGCAGTGAGAAGACACGTCGAACCAGCTACAGAAGACCAGCATGGACTCTATCTACATCAGAGGACTCCTTCAGAGGTTCATAAAAAACATACAAGGGTATCTGGTAGTTTACATGATTTTTCATAGTGGATGATGTAAAAATTAATTTTGGACAGTTAGCAGAATATTTTCAGTTAACCAACCAGCAATCACAGAAGAAATACTATTTCTCAGCTTATCTTTTATTGAATCATGCAGGAAGTCAAACACGACCATGGGTCTCAGCAGCTCAACCTGGTTCAGACCCAGAACAAAGCACCCCCCCCCCCATATAAAGCTTCTGAGCTGTTGGGCATTCCCAGCAGCCCTCCAACAATACGTGTCTATTGTCCAAACTGGTCCAAACCGGTCTTCTCAGCCTCCAAATAGCTCCCACATCTCTCAGCATTTCAATGGCTCCAGATGTCTCCTCGTTTTTATGGCTCCTCTCTGGACGGATGTCTCCTCTTTAGTCCTTTATGGCATCCTGTTGTTTAGCCCACGCAACCCCATGCCCATATATGGAAACAGGAAACAGAGACTACAGCTTTTTTGCATGTGCATGTATGCGTGTGCATATGTGTGTGTGTGGAGCTAAAGCACTTTTTGGGTGCGTGTGTGTCGTGTGTGTGTGAATGTATGTGTGTAGCCTGAGTGTGAGAGCACTTTGTGTAATATCTAACTAACTAATCTTCACTGTTAATTTATTGTAACAAGTTCCTCTCTTGACTGCATTTTCATGGAGTCAATAACTATGGCAGGCTCAATAATAAAAAGGCATCAGACACCTGATGTTATTTTCATGTGAGATGAGCGAAAAACCTGTACTCAGTATATACATTCATGAATAATCATTGTAATGCAATTTCTTTGTTCATTCAGTACATACAGTTAGGCCCAGAAATATTTGGACAGTGACACAATCTTCATGATTTGGGCTCTGCATGCCACTACATTGGATTTGAAATGAAACAACTACAACGGAATTGAAGTGCAGACTTTAAGGTTTAATTCAAGGGGTTGAACAAAAATATATGATTAAACATGTAGGAATTGTAGCTATTTTTATACAAACACTCCTCATTTCAGGGGCTCAAAAGTAATTGGACAAATAAACATAACCCTAAGTAAAATGTTACTTTTCAATATTTTGTTGAGAATCCTTTGCAGGCAATGACTGCCTGAAGTCTGGAACCCATGGACATCACCAAACACTGGGTTTCCTCCTTTGTGATGCTTTGCCAGGCTTTTACTGTAGCTGTCTTCAGTTGTTGCTTGTCTGTGGGTCTTTCTGCCTTAAGTTTTGTCTTGAGCAAGTGAAATGCATGTTCGATTGGGTTGAGATCTGGTGATTGACTCGGCCATTGCAGAATATTCCACTTCGTTGCTTTAAAAAAAAACTCCTGGGTTGCTTTTGCAGTATGTTTTGGATCATTGGTGAAGCGCCGTCCAATCAACTTTGCTGCATTTGGCTGAATCTGAGCAGAAAGTATATCCCTATACACTTCAGAATTCATCTGGCTGCTTCTGTCTTTTGTCACATCATCAATAAACACAAGTGACCCAGTGCCATTGGAAGCCATGCATGCCCATGCCATCACACTGCCTCCACCATGTTTTACAGAAGATGTAGTGCTTTGGATCATGAGCTGTTCCAATTCTTCTCCAAACTTTCTTCTTCCCATCATTCTGGTACAGGTTGATCTTAGTCTCATCTGTCCAAAGAATGCTGTTCCAGAACTGGGATGGCTTCTTCAGGTGTTTTTTGGCAAAGTCCAATTCTGGCCTTTCTATTTTTGAGGCTGATTCATGGTTTGCACCTTGTGGTGAATCCTTTGTATTTACTCTCATGAAGTCTTCTCTTTATGGTAGACTTAGATACTGATACACCTACTTCCTGGAGAGTGTTCTTCACTTGAGTGGATGTTGTGAAGGGGTTGTTCTTCACCATGGAAAGGATTTTGTGATCATCCACCACTGTTGTCTTCCGTGGACGTCCAGGCCTTTTTGAGTTCCCAAGCTCACCAGTGCACTTTTTTCTCAGAATGTACCAAACTGTTGATTTGGCCACTCCTAACATTTCTGCTATTTCTCTGATGGATTTCTTCTTTTTTTTCAGCCTCAGGATGGTCTGTTTCACCTCCATTGAGATCTCCTTTGACCGCATGTTGTGTGTTCACAGCAACAGCTTCCAAATGCAAAAGCCACACCTGGAATCAACTCCAGACCTTTTAACTGCTTAATTGATGACAGGTTAACAAGGGAAGAGCCCATGCAGCCTTGTTATTTTTTTTTTATTTTTTATTTTTTTGCAGCCTTCTGAGTCAATTGTCCAATTACTTTTGGTCCCTTGAAAAAGAGGCAGCTACGTATTAAAGAGCTGTAATTCCTAAACCCTTGCTCCAATTTGGATGTGAATACTCTCAAATTACAGCTGAGAGTCTGCACTTTAAGCCCATATCGATTATATAATTGTATCCTGAATATGTTTTCATGAACAGCTAAAATACCAAAACTTGTGTCACTGTCCAAATATTTTTGGGCCTAACTGGATTCACAGGCAAAAATTCTCATCTCAGACCCCACTGCCCTTGGCGACCTTTTTTGGAAACTTTATTAACACACATGTTAAATCAGGAAAATAAACATATGCAAAACATTCCAGTTAAAACACTTCTTATCTGCGTGTTGTGTCTGAGCCTCAATACCTGCCACATAACAGAGCTTCAAACCTTCTAATTCTATTCTAACTACATGACCGCAAATAGCACAACATTTTGAAGATACCTGCAAGAAAACAAAGGAAAAGGAAGGGGTCAGAGGTTACTAGCACATACCGCCGCACCCTCTTTTCATGTAAGATTATATGTATGTGGGCAGTGTTGGATGTGTGGACAGTAAATAGAACAGTGGATAGCAGAAAGATATAATATATACATTTCAAACAATGGCCTCTCCTTCATCAGTGTCAATACCAAATTCACAGTGGTCCTTGTTGTGGAGGAGTGACCTAGACTTCTCTTGGGAGTGGACTTGAGCAATCATCCTCTGGATTGGCTCCTTGAAATAGGGCTATGATTATGCATCTCTCCAGCAATGGTCTCAAACATGGGATGCAGCAACACCCCACCCCGAGTATCACTGCTAGTGAGATGACTACAATCAGGATTACTGAACGTATCACACTCGCCCAATGTCCAAAGATGGATTAGAGCCAAATTGTGAAAGCATCTGGCTTAGAGTATATCCAATATTTTTGCCAAATTCTGTGTGTAGGTCTTCCAATGCCTCTACAGCATGTGTGATACTTCTCTCTTATGGTGCAGTTTAAGCAGTATAGGTGACATCACTGCTATATTTGCACTGACTATGTCAACAACAATCTGCAGTAGAGGTCGATTTGGCTCAACAGCTCTAGCACAATGTGTCACATAAATCCAAATGCAGAGTTCTCCTTTTTTTTCCCCACAGTTGTACTACATGTAAGGTGGCTTTTATTACTTTTTAAAAGGACCAGTACTGCGACAGTTCTACAGTTTAGCTATTCCTGAGTGCTAAGGGTGAGGTAGTAAATAGTAAATAGCTGGCATTTTCTTCCTGTTAATAACTTACGGGGAATCAGGTAGAGTGTCGTACTGGGGGTGGATTGCAGTGCCATCAGTGCAAATGGCAGTGCATACACCCATGACATACCTGTTCCCATATATTATTTGGCTATCACTTGCTTTAAAGTGCCACTTGCCTATACTGAACCAAACCTATGCTTTATGCCTAGAACTTGTTCCATTTCCTTCAAATGTTTATTGGCAAAATGACTTCCATTGTCTGATCTGATTGTTCTGGGGAAACCATATCTAGGAATCACTTCTGCTGTTAGGCACTCTATCACTTCTTTTGCACTCTCATTTTTACAAGCTTTGGCTTCTACTCATCTTGCAAATGTGTCCACACAGACCAACACATATCTGTAACCCCCACACCTATTTTGGGGCCCATATCTATTCAATTCAACCTTATTTATATATCGCCATTTCACAACAACAGTCCTCTCATAGCACTTTCAACTATAAGGGAAACCCCCACAATTACAGAAAAACCCCAGCAATCAGATACAAAACTAAGCTCAGTCATCTGCTACAACTGGCTGGGGATGTGGGGATAAAGAAGAAAAACAAAAGAACAGACATGTAGAGAGCAAACAGCATGATGGAACTCAATCTATGGGAAAGAACAAACAGATGTTAATAATCTGCGAAAATATTTCATGTGAAACCCAGTGCATTATTGGAGATCCCCCGGCTGTCTAAACCTATAAGCAGCATAACAGCATTTTGGATCAGCTGAAGGCTTTTTTTTATGTTTTAGGACAGCCTGATAATAAAGAGTTACAGTAATCTAATCTAGAGCTATCAAAAGTGTGGATTAGGTTCCCAGCATCACTCTGAGACAAGATGCTTCCAATCTTGACAATATTACGCAAATGATAGAAAGAAGTCTTAGAAACAAGTTTAATGTGTGAATTAATAACAGTTCTTGATCAAAAATTATCTATGAAAACAATCACTATTTCTTTCCATGGCTCTGCAGGGGCAGGGAATGCACCAAGGAAGGCCTCCCATGTGTTAACTTCTGATATGTGACCTCTCTCATGTGCCTCTTTGCATAACAACAACACTTTAGCAGGGGCTACTATTCCTGCATCTACAGTTTGAAATGCACCTGTCATCTCATCATATTTTACAACTGCATATGAGGCACTCAGAGACCCATCTGCTCTCCTGTAGCACCAGCCATCACAAAAAAGGTTCAAATTTGGATGTTCGATAAGTTCAGATTGAAGATTAGGGACAGCTTTCATATCAACCTCCACAGCTGCTAGACAGTCGTGAGGTTCACCTCTAAGCATGTCCTCTGCCATATTTGTCCCTTCACTTGTTTAAATGATATTTGGTGCCTGCAGTATTCTTTTCAAGCTTTGCGTTCTTTTAGCTGAGAGTGTGAACAGTACACTTTGTAAGTAGGATGTCATGCGTGGCCCTCGCGAGCCACCATAAGACGCCACAAGTCACCGGTGAAGTTCACATAGTTATTTATTGAACAAAAGAAAACACAAAACAATGAGCCACGGTGGGCAAAAACATATCACACTGCACGAAGACGATCATAAGGCAATAAAGAAGCTCACTTACGATCAAGACCCAGGGATGATTAATGCGTCTGACCATGAAGGACTCGTTGACGAATCTTTGACGAATCGTTGAAGAGACTGCCGCATTATTCCGCTCCCAGAGCATTCTTAAATGGAGAGCTGCTGATGAGCCGAAATGCAGCACAGCTGTCAGACTTGACAGCAGGAAGCCCATCCGAGCGCTGTCACAATAAAGGCTCGGGGAGCCAGAAGGTACACACTGCTGTCAAATCTGGTGAAGATGATGCATGGCTCGAGCGCGGACGAGATCGGCGCGCGAACCATGACAGTACCTTCCCCCCCAAGGGTGAGCTCCGAATGCCCAATGATACCCAAGCCCCCTCCCCTCCCAGGGTGGGCGGATGGGGGAACAGGCCTGGAGGGAGAGGACCAGCAACAGAAAAACGCCATGATGATGGCCGGGGGCACATTGAATAATTACAGAGTAGGCTTCCCAGGAAAACACAATACTCCCAAAAGCACAAATCATAATTAAAACAGGGCACAATGAGGCAATTACAGAGCACGGTTAACAGAGAAAACAATACTCCATAATGCACAGAAACACACAGGGCAAGAGAGGAAAGGAAAAAAAAACCCCACAAGTTAAGTACGTTACATCCCTCAGACAGAAGAGGAGGAGAAAAAAAGAAAGAAAAAAAAACACGCTAACAAAGGCAAAGCACAGAGCAAAACTATCACACCGAATGGCCTTACATCTCAGTGGGACCACACAACCCATGAGGATGATGACAGGCAGAGTCCAAAAACAACGGGAACAGTTCCGGTGGTCTCCCTGCGTCCAATGGCCAACGGGTGATTACGGGAAAAAGGACATGATCGGGCGGCCTACCCCAGTCTCAGGCCCGGAAAGTCAGAACCTCCGGCGGCCAAACCAGGTCGCCCGGTTGCAAGCACAGTATGTCGGGTGGCCGACCCAGGGGGCCGAACCGGTGAAACAGTTCCCTGGGCGGCCGACCCGCATCCCTCAGCCACTAGAACCGTGGGGAGACAACCGGCGGCGGCCTCCCTGGCGGGGGGAAGACGTGGGAGAGCCAGGCCGGACGTAGAGGCCCCCCAGTGGCCCCCGGCGGTGATGAGCTGGGTTGGTGACTACAACGAGGGAGATGATGGTGACAACGAGCCCGCACAATGTCAGGTGGCAAAGGGTCTGCAGCTCCTCCACTGACCTTGACCCATATCGATGCTGCACTCGCGGCTGCACCCACGTCGGACCCCGATTGGGTCGCGGCTGCACCTGCGTCAGACCCCGACTGGGTTGGCACAGCACTGGTGACGACCTTTGACCCTGAACCTGGAACCTCCAGCACAGCGACTGGCTTCGCACCGGTGACTCTGGAAGAAGGCTCAGAAGACAAGAAAGAACCGGGATCAGAATCACTGGTAGTGACAGAGCCCAGCGAGACGAGCTCGGGCACAGCAGACGGCTGCCCCTGACTCGCCTCCTCAAGAGGCAGGCAGAAATGCTCCAAGATAGAAAGGAGAAAAACAAAGTAGAGCACTTGCCTGCACTCGGGTTCTGTCACCATCCAGGACTTCGTCGATCCAGGCACAGGACGAAGAAGTTCATCATCAGGCTCCCACTCGGCCACGGTGGGTTCCGCAGCCGGCATGATGGTCTCTGCAGTCTGAGGACCCTCCGGTGCTGACGTCCACGCTGATAACCCGCGCGGCGTGGTGGCAGGGGACCCTCGACCCGCTGGCTCGAACTGCTCCACTGTGGAGACCCGGGGACACTTCATCGTTGTCGCAGGCTCCAGGCTGCAGTCTGCTCTCCTCCTCTGCCCATGACGTGGCTGCGGGGCTGGAACCAGGCTCTCCAGAACCGCAGGCCCCCTCCTCGTCCGGCGACGTAGGGCTGGTGTCGTGGACCGCTCAGCGGAGGGAGACACAGAGGCAGCAGGTTTAGTGATAAGAGCTACAGCAGGTGGTGGGAGCTCGGGGGACTGCAAACCCCGAACTCCGCCCCCAGGAGTCAGACAAGGCAAATCACAACCATGATGAGAAGAATGAACTTGCACTTGCCTGTTTCCTGGAGGATGGATGGTGCCTGCTGTAGGGGACGTTGTTCCTCCCTTTCCCTGCTGGATGGTGACAGAGGGCCCCCTGGAAGGACGAAGAGGAGCCACTCACGAGGGTCCACTAACAGGTTTCGCCGAAAGCGGATTCAGACGGGGGTCTTGCTGAGGTTCGCTTTGGGCGTTGCGCTGACGTCTTCTGGCTGATGGCGAGGCAAAGGTGAGGTCCGGGAAACTCCGCTCTTGAGCAGAAACAGAGGCGAGCAAGTCAGCGTACTCTGGATAGTCACTCAGCTCGGGGTTCCTCTCAACCAGCCTGACAGCCGCCGTCACGTGCTTAATAATTTGTGTGGGGTGACCGGCAGAGCGAGCTGCAGCCACTTGGTCCCAGATAGAGATTGCTGTCAGCTGCAACCTCTCTGGGGGATTCCCGACTGACGTCATGCTCGTTCGGGGATGACCTCTGGATGGTGCGAACTCCTGGACCGGATTGGGGACAGGACTGGGATCCCGAAAGGAGGAGCGACGATGCCTCCTCTTCGGCCTCCTGCCAGAGTTTCCCTCCAGCCCATGGAGTAACTTGCGTTAGGCAGCAATGTCTGCCCTCCTCGTTGTAACTTCCGGGTGGTCGAAGTAGTGAGGAAGGTTATTAAGAATATTCTCAGCATAGCCCAGGTGCCGGCGTATATCGTTGGGGGTGTTGTAGAGCGTAGCGGAGAAGAGCGTTCCATCTACGTAGTCCAGGGCCTCCACTAGCTCGTAGCCCAGGCTCTGAACGCGGCTCCTGAAAGATGACATCACCTCCCAACGTGCAGTTACCCAGACAGGGAAAACAAATGTCCACTTTAAGCAGAACTCACCGGGACTGGCGTCTCAGTCTGGTGGCAGTCGACTGTCATGCGGTGGCCCTCGCGAGCCACCATAAGACGCCACAAGTCACCGGTGAAGTTTGCATAGTTATTTTTTGAACAAAAGAAAACACAAACCAATGAGCCACGGTGGGCAAAAACATATCACACTGCACGAAGACGATCATAAGGCAATAAAGAAGCTCACTTATGATCAAAACCCAGGGATGGTCAATGCGTCTGACCATGAAGGACTCGTTGACGAATCTTTGACGAATCATTGACGAGACTGCCGCATTATTCCGCTCCCAGAGCCCTCTTAAATGGAGAGCTGCTGATGAGCCGAAATGCAGCACAGCTGTCAGACTTGACAGCAGGAAGCCCCTCCGAGCGCTGTCACAATAAAGGCTCGGGGAGCCGGAATGTACACACTGCTGTCAAACCTGGTGAAAATGATGCATGGCTCGAGCGTGGACGAGATCGGCGCTTGAACCATGACATAGGAGGCTACTCCATGCATGGTGTTACAACCACAGTGTGCTGCATTGTTATGTGAGAGGTTTTTTCTAATGCTTTAGCTATTGCTGCAATATGACGTGTGCATAGTGGGTGTCCTTTCTCTATGTTGTCTAATGTTGAGCTGTAATACATTAGAACTGACCTTGACCCTGTACCTTCCCCCTTCTGATACACTACGGCGTTCACAACGCCGTGCTGTTCAAAAACATCTAGATGGAATGGTGAAGCATAATCAGGTGGTTTGAGTGAACATGCATGTGACAGTTATTTTAGTTCAATGAAAGCACCCTCAGCTGAAGTAGTCCATCGCAATGATGACATGAGATTTTTGTGTCCTGCTTCCTTAAGGTCACGCAGTGGTTGAATAAGCGCAGTGTAATTTGGAACAAAAATTCTGCTGTATCCAGTAAGACCCCAAAATGCCATCATTTCCCTCACAGTGCGTAGTTTAGGGTGTGAGAGAACTGATGACCTTTGCGACAGACACCGCAGAGTTGCCGGATGTGATTAGCCTGCCCAAATAGTGAACTCTGGGGCGACAACACTGTACTTTTTTGTGGCTCAATTTGTAGCCTTTCTGGTAGAGATGTTTCAGGAGGAGCTCCGTGGTTGAGAACACAGAAGCAGCAGTGGGACCTGTTAATAGCAGATCATCAACATACTGCAACAACAATGTGCCAGGGGGCAGGAATAAATCCTGCACATGTTGACGCAGTATGTGATTGAAAATGGCTGGTGAGTCAACAAAACCTTGTGGTAGTCTGTTGTAAGTGTATTGCTTTCCCTGATAAGTAAATGCAAAAAGAGGCCTGCTGTCTGCATGTAGTGGAATGCTAACAAAAGCATTAGAAATGTCCACCACTGTTAAAAAAACAAAACAAAACTTGTGTTATGGGGTAATGTTATTCAGCAGCAGGTAAGAATTTGGAATGTTGTAATTTGTAGCATTGATTGGTCTCAAATCATGAACCATCCTGTAGTCCTTTTTTCCAGGCTTCTCTACAGAAAGAATAGGAGTGTTCCATGGGGACTGTGTTGGCACTAGAACCCCTGACTGGAGAAGACCCTGTATAGTTCCTGCTATGCCTGTTTTCTTCTCCTTTGGGAGAGGCTACTGATTTCGCCATATTGGCTGAGTATTTGTTTTGAGTGAGATTTTTACTGGTGTACAGGTAATCAGACCAACATCTGGAGAGCCATCTGACCATAGAGAGGGGGGCAAAGCCTCCAACAGGTTCATCAGCATCTGGATGGTCAGTGCTTTCTCTGCCATATGTTCTGTCCAGATGCAATGTTTGTGGAGTGGTCTGTATTGTTACATTGCATGAAATGCAATAGCAATCCGCAGATGGTGAGTAATGTAGAGCCCTACACTGTGTGACAACCCAGTCAGTCAACTTAAGACAGTTTTTCACCATTGGTCCCAGTACCCTTGCCTCCTCCCCTGCGGACACCCCCAGTGTCACATGAGGTGCAGCAGTGACCGAGAGGGCACACAGAGACAAGTCCTTGTCCAAATAGCAGCAGCAGCTCCTTGTGGTCCCACATAAATATCTTTGCACACCAAATCCTGAACCCCCAACAAAATCTCCCACTGATCATCATGCAGTTCTTGATCATCATGTGAATAGTTTGTTGTGCAGTTGAGTGGATCATTGGGTGGGGGGGTGTCATATGGTCAAACAGAGTCTATCCATGGGGCCCATGAAACATATTTGTCTACCAGTTGATTTTTGTCAGGGTTTACGTCATTCAGCTGTAGCCACACAGTTGCAGAAGAGGTCTGATTGTCCTCCAGTCCACCTTCCTGAGCTTGAAGTTATGGAGCATTCAGGGGAGTGGACAGATCTAATGTACACCGGAGCATAGTACCATCAGGTAGACACACAACAGTTCCAGTAGAAGCAAAGTAGATGTGTGCCTTTACTTTCAGGAATACATCTCTTCCCAGAAGATTTATAGGACAGTCCCTTCTTCAGTGTGGCTCCCTAGGCCTCGTCATTGTTAGCTGGGTATCATGTTCTGGTTGGGAGCCATATGACGTTGTAGTTGCTGTGGTGCAGAAGAAGACTGGTCAGGCGACACCCCTGGTGCTGGGGGTGGGATGGGTGTGTGCATCATCTGTGAGCACCCTCAAGTAGTAAGCAGACTTCTGCAGTCACATTCCAGTGTCCCTGTCTTTCACATCGGTAGCACATGTCTGATGCCAGGGCAAGTGATCTCATGCCTCCTCTGTATGCACCTTTGCCACGTCTTTTCTGAGATGGGCAAGGGTACCATTGTTGTTGGGGTGCCAGCACAAAGGGTTCAGCAGGGACCAGGTCAGTAATGGACTGAGGGGCTGCCACTGTGACGGCCGGAGCCTGTACAGTAGTTTTTTGTCTTTATTGACTGCATCCCTAGCTGCTTTCAGCTGGGCTTTTACCAGCTGATTTGATAAATCTGCTGTTTCTTTTCTTCATTTTGTTGTTTATTGTATTGTTTCACATAATGATTTACATGTGAGAGCCATTCTGCCCAGGGGCAGGTATTCAATCCCACTACCCCTTCCAGTGCGGCTCTGACAGATGGTGGTACTGATGTCTGTATGACATTACGGAATGCCACTGATGTGGTAGTATTGTTACATGGGTTTTCTCCAGTCATGTCAGTCCAAAGTGCCAAACACCTATCTACATAGGGTTCTGCATCCTCTCCTTTTGTCATAGGTATATCTGTTAGCTCTGCACTAGTGAGATTTACAGGAAATATTGACCTCATTACAGCAAAAACTCATCACTGTGTTCTCTGAATGGAGCCTTATCAGTGGTGCCAGCATCGTCCTCTATGTTCTTTAGCATAGAGGCTGAAGTATGAGAAGCCACTATCCTTCTAACATCTGCCAAGCACAAACGGCAACCAACTGTGGCCTTCTGCATAACTCTAATCCACGGAGAGACCCCTGAAGTTAGCGGAAGCAATGTGTCACAAATGCCTTTTAGGTCCTTAAATGACCAGTCTACATATTGTACCACCCCAGTGTTAGTAGTTATCATGGGCATTTGTTTATAGTTTACTTTAGGTATGGCTCCTGTTTGTAAACATGTGCGCTGAGGTGTCCTTTCTGTCAGATTTTCTATTGCGGATCCATAATCACCAGTTTTCCACTGTTTTCATGTGCCTGTAGGTGTCATGACTCGCCGCTCATCAGCGGCGCCAGCTGCGCGCACACCTGCCCCTCGTCAGCGGCGAGGTATTTAATCCACTCTGCCCTGGGCTTCGGCCTGAAGCCGTCTCTCAACTTCAGCACCATTTGCTACTACGGTACTCAAGCCTTCTAGCAAGATTATCTGGGTAAGCTCCCCTTACCTCTTTCCTCCAGCCTTTTCCCCTGTGCACAGGTGGACTTCCCCGGCGGCGGACTTCCTCATCTCGCCGCTGTCTCTACGCTGCTGCCACAGGCACTGCAGGTCGCTGTCTCCCGGGCTCCGCCCTTGTCAATGCCAGCCACCTGTCGTAACCAAGTAAGCCAGCAAAAGATAAGATAAGATAAGATAAGCCTTTATTAGTCCCACAACGGGGAAATTCCAGGATTGCAACAGCACAGGGATAGCAACACTCAGAGCAACAATCAGAAGGCAAGAAAAAAACAAGCAAGCAAGAGCAGCTAATATACATATGTACGTATTACTATAAAATATATATATATACACACACACACACAGACACACAGTGCAGAGCATTGTAGCTGGATGGAATAAATATATGAATATATGAACACACAGTGCAGAGCATTGTAGCTAGATGGAATAAATATGTAAATATATAAACACCCACAGTACGGAGCATTGCAGCTAGGTGGAATAAATATGCAAGTATATAAACACACACAGTGCGGAGCATTGTAGCTAGATGGAATAAATATGTAAATATATAAACACACACAGTGCAGAGCATTGTTGCTAGATGGAATGAAACAGCATAACCGTCTACTTAGTTATCCTACATGGTATGATTATGTGCCCATACATATTCTCACCCTCCATAGCGACCGGTATGTTCCTAGTTGTATGCCGGAGGGGACCATTGTGTAAGTCTATTGCATCTTTTGCATTCAAAAAACTATTAGTTTGTTACGTCTTTTTGCTAACTCTGCGAGCAGCCCTGCTTAGGTTGTACAGTCTGACAGCCGTTGGTAGGAAGGACCTACGAAACCTCTCGGTTGTGCACCTGGGATGATGTAGTCTGCTGCTAAATGAGCTCCTCAGTGCATTCAGTATGTCCTGCATAGGGTGGAACTCGGACTCCAGCAGAGATGACAGTTTAGCCACCGTCCTTCTCTCTCCTATCTCCTCCATCGGATCAAGGCGCTGCCCCAGGACAGAGCTAGCTTTCTTAATCAGTTTGTTCAGTCTCTTCCTATCGGCTGCAGTAATGCCACTGCCCCAGCAGACCACTCCAAAAGTGATGGCTGATGCCACCACCGTGTTATAGAATGACTTCAGCAGCGCCCCTTGTACACCAAAAGACCTGAGTCTCCTCAGCAGGAACAGCCTGCGCTGTCCCTTCTTGTAGAGTGCATCAGTATTGTGTGACCAGTCTAGTTTATTGTTCAGATGAATACCCAGGTACTTATAGGATGTCACCATCTCGATGTCTGTTCCCTGTATATTTACTGGTGCTGTGAGGGGCTGCCCATGCCTGCGGCAGTCCACCACCAGCTCCTTAGTTTTCCTCGCGTTGATCTGGAGGCAGTTCCGATGGCACCAGTCCACGAAGTCCTGGATAAGCCCTCTGTACTCAGCTTCATCTCCATTGGAGATGAGGCCAACGATCGCAGAGTCATCAGAGAACTTCTGTAGATGGCAGTGTGTTGTGTTGTGTGAGAAGTCCGCAGTATAAAGAGTGAACAGGAAGGGAGCCAGCACCGTTCCCTGGGGGGCCCCCGTGCTACTGATGATCATGTCGGACACACAGTCCCGGGTTCTCACAAACTGAGGCCGGTTCGTGAGGTAGTCCAGGATCCATGATGACAGGTGCTGGTCCACCCCTGCGCGCAGCAGCTTGTCCTTCAGGATCATCGGTTGGATGGTGTTGAAAGCACTGGAGAAGTCAAAGAACATGATCCTCACCATATTCCCGGGCTTCTCCAGGTGGGACAGAGAACGGTGAAGGAGGAAGATCACCGCATCCTCCACCCCAATGCCATGCTGGTAGGCGAACTGGAGTGGATCCATCGCTGGTTCCACCAGGGGGTGGAGGTGAGCAAGGAGCAGTCTCTCCAGGGTCTTCATCAAGTGGGACGTCAAGGCCACCGGTCTGTAGCTGTTCAGGTCTTTGGGGTGGGAAGTTTTTGGTACAGGTACCACACAAGATGTTTTCCACAGCTGTGGTACCCTCCCCAGTTTCAGGCTCATGTTGAAGATATACGTCACAATCCCACACAGCTGGTCTGCACAGGACTTGAGGAGCTTTGCGCTGATGCCGTCCGGTCCCGGCGCCTTCCTCGCCTTGATCTTCCTCAGCTCCGTCCTCACCTGGGTCCTGGTCAGGGTCAGGATGGGGGGCTGTGTGTTGGGAGTGGGGGGGTGTTGGTGGAGTGGGGAGTGGGCAGCAGGACTTGATTTCTTTAGAGGCAGCAGTGGTTGTTGTGCAGTCAGGGGGGAGGGCGGTTGGTCAAATCTATTGAAAAACAGATTCAGGTTGTTCGCCCACTCCCTGCCCCCTGTGGCCTGGGGGGAGGTATTCTGGAGCCCCGAGATGGTTTTGAGGTTTCTCCAGACCCCGCTGATGTCGCTCTGTTGCAGCTTGTCCTCCATCTTCTTCCTGAAGCTGTCCTTGCCTTCTCTGATCTTTCTCCTCAGCTCCCTCTGTACGGACTTCAGCATCTCCCTGTTCCCTGACCTGAAGATCCTCTTCTTCTCTCTCAGAAGTGTTTTTATCTCAGGGTTGATCCAGGGTTTGTTGTTTGAGTGACGCCGTATGGTCTTGGTGGGAACGGATTTGTCCACACAGAAGCTGAGGTAGCCCGTGAAGGTGTGAATGAGGCCATCGATGTCCTCACCATGTGGATCGCAGAGCTGCTTCCAGGCGGTGGCTTCAAAACAGCCCTTTAGGGTGTCCATTGTCTCCTCAGACCATAACTCCACAGTGTGCATGGCCGGACCATGACCATTACCAAAACCATTATAATCCTCTGTATTGGTGTGGTGCCCGTTACCCTTCTCTCTCTGCTTCCTCCCATAGGGTTGTCCGGCTGTACGGCCTCCTGCCCCCGTGCCTGACACAGACGCCACCACCAATACATTCTTATTCCACAGACACGCAGCCACACATCCCTGTTTGTCAGTAAAGCTGTTAAATCTACCCTGAGCCTGCGTGTGTGTCTCCTGAGCCGTGCATTATGTCAGAACGGCTTCAGCAGAGCGGCTCGGCAGACAGCGGGCTCGCACGCCGTCTTTCCACCCTCGAGGCTCGGGTGGATTTAATAACCCATCAGCAACAGGTGATATTAAATCAATTAACTATCATTACTAACCGATTAAACCGCTTGGACCCCCAGCAGCCGTTCCCCTCGGCTCGTCCGGGTGACGCAGCTCCCGCTGCTCCGGTGGCTGTCCAGCTCGCTCCGGGTGCACCAGCACGGCTCACACCAATCCCCACTCCTGCTCGCTTTAGCGGTAAGCTTGGTGGAGCTCGGGGTTTTATCATGCAGTGTGAGTCCGTGTTCCTTCACATTCCCGGAGACTTCCCCTCAGACCATAGCAGGATTGGCTATATTGGTAATCTCCTGGAGGGTCGTGCGCTTACCTGGGCTTACGCCATTATGGCGAAGCCCAGCTACGCCACCCTCACCTATGGCCAATTCGTGCGACAATTTCTGGAAGTGTTCGATCATTCGCGTTTGGACAGTGTCCAGGTCGACCGCCTTCTCGGCCTCCAACAGGGGAGCCGATCGGCGGCCGAATACGCGATCGACTTTCGGGTTACCGCGGAGGAAGTTGGCTGGGAAGAGCGTGCGCTCTGCGGCATCTTCCTCCGCAGCCTAAACTCTGGTCTGAGAGATGAGCTGGCCGGCCGGGATATCCCGGAGACACTGGCGGAGCTGATTTCCCTAGCCATCAGCTTGGATAACAGGCTGCGTGAGCACGCCTCAGAGCAGAAGCAGTCTTCTCGCTCGCAGGGCGCCTCTGCGCGCTTGCCCCAAGCTCGCCACCTGGCGTTGCCGCCGCTGGAGGTTTCCGAGGAGTCGGAGCCAATGGTGACGGGCCGGACAAAGCTCCCCCTGGCGGAGAAACAACGCCGCCGTGATCTGGGCCTTTGCATGTATTGCGGAGGTAGCCAGCACACGGTGGAGCATTGTCCGGAGAAGTCAAACGAGGAGGTCCGCAAGTCACTGTAGGGGGCCTCGCGGACGCTAATCGGTTAAATCCCCTCACACATTTGACGCTGCCCATCCGCTTCTGTCACAACCTCACAGGGCACCTCACACATGCACTGGTGGATTCAGGCGCGGAGGGTAGCTTTATTTCACAGAGCCTGGCAACCCGATTGGGCATCCGTTGTCACCCCCTCGACCCTCCTCTCGCCCTGATTAAGCTCTCCCGAGTCTCACTGGGAAAGGTGACCCACCGGACATCTCCCATTCCGGTGATCATCTCAGGAAACCACCGGGAGGATATCTCCTTCTACGTCCTGCCCACCTCGGTCACTCCTGTCATTCTCGGATACCCCTGGCTCCGCCTCCACAACCCCGCCTTGGACTGGAAGACCGGAAAAGTGTCAGCTTGGAGCACCTTCTGTATGGGCACCTGTCTCCAATCCGCTGCCTGCGCCCCGTCCTCGCCTCTCACAGCCAAGGACACCGCGCCTCCGGATCTCACCCTTGTGCCTTCAGAGTTCCACGACCTGGGTGCAGTCTTCAGCAAGTCCAAGGCGATGTCTCTGCCTCCTCACCAGCCCTACGACTGTGCCATCAACATCCGCCAGGGGGCGCCCCTACCCTCAGGACGCCTCTATAGCCTGTCAGCGCCAGAGAAGGAGGCCATGAACACCTACTTGAAGGAGTCGCTCAGCGCCGGGATTATCCGACCATCTTCCTCTCCAGTAGGCGCAGGGTTCTTCTTCGTGGGAAAGAAGGACGGTTCCCTTCGTCCTTGCATTGATTATCGAGCTCTCAATGACATCACGGAGAAGGACCGGTACACCCTGCCCCTCATGGATACCGCCTTCCACTCCCTCCAGGGGGCGACCTGGTTTACTAAGCTGGATCTCCGCAGCGCTTACCACCTCGTCCGGATCCGGGAGGGAGATGAGTGGAAGACAGCCTTCCGCACCCTTAACGGTCATTTTGAATATCTAGTGATGCCGTTTGGGTTGACCAACGCTCCAGCCGTCTTCCAGCGCCTCATTAATGACGTCCTCCGAGATTTCATCGGCCTGTTTGTGTTCGTCTACCTGCACGACATCCTCATCTTCTCCAGGTCCAGGGATGAGCACCGGGCCCACGTGAGGCGGGTCCTGCAGAGGCTGTTGGAGAATCGCCTATATGTCAAGGCGGAGAAGTGTGAATTCTATGCCAAAACAACTTCCTTCCTGGGGTTCATCATCTCCCATGACCAGGTGCTTCCGGACCCAGCGAAGATTAAAGCGGTGGTGGATTGGCCCACACCTACCTCTAGGAAACAGGTTCAGCAGTTCGTCGGGTTCGCCAATTTCTACCGCCGCTTTGTCCCAAACTTTGGAGCCATCGTCGGGCCTCTGACCCGCCTCCCCTCCCCCAAGACCCCGTTCCGGTGGACGGAAGAGGCCGCAACGGCCTTCCAGGCGCTGAAGACGGAGTTTTCCTCCTCCCGGGTCCTCAGCCAGGTCGATCCCACGCTGCAGTGCATAGTGGAGGTGGACGCTTCGGACACGGGGGTGGGGGCGGTGCTGTCCCAGCGGTCTCCAGCCAACGGAGTCAAGCGACCCTGCGCCTTCTTCTCTCGACGCCTGTCCCCGGCGGAGCGTAATTATGACGTGGGGGACAGAGAGCTTCTAGCCATCAAGCTTGCGCTTCAGGAGTGGCGTCATTGGCTGGAGGGGGCCGCCTTGCCTTTTGTGGTCCTAACTGACCACAAGAACTTGGAGTACCTAGGATCTGCCAAGCGTCTGAACGCCCGCCAGGCGCGCTGGTCCCTGTTCTTCACAAGGTTTAAATTTAACATCACTTACAGGCCTGGCTCCAAGAACGGCCTGCCCGACGCCCTCTCCAGGCAATTTGCCCCGAAGGCCACAGAAGACGCTCTTCACACCATCCTGCCCAGGTCGTGCATCGTGGGGGCTGTTTCCTGGGACATAGAGGATAAGATCCGGAGGGCGCAGGAGTCGGAACCGGACCCTGGCGGCGGACCGGAGGGGAGGCTCTTCGTGCCGTCTGCCATCCGGGGGGACGTTATTCACTGGCTCCACACCTCTAAGCTCACCTGCCATCCTGGAGCGTCACGGATGATCGACCTCCTCCAGCGATCCTTTTGGTGGCCAGGTCTGCGGAAGGATGCCGCCCGTTACGCCCGGGCCTGCCCCGTCTGCGCCACCAGTAAGTCAGGTAACGCTCCCCCTGCGGGCCTGCTCCAGCCCCTGCCCGTCCCTGGCAGGCCCTGGTCGCACAACCCCCTAGACTTCGTCACCGGGCTCCCTGTCTCCAACAACTTTGACAGTTCTGACCATCGTTGACCGTTTTTCCAAGGCCGCCCACTTTGTGCCCCTACGTGGACTCCCCTCAGCCTTGGAGACGGCGGACCTCCTCATCCAACACGTGGTCAGACTGCACGGAATCCCGGTCGACGTGGTCTCCGATCGTGGCCCCCAGTTCTCTTCAGACGTCTGGAGGTCTTTTTGCAATGCCCTGGGAGCTAAAGTAAGCCTCACCTCCGGCCATCACCCCCAGTCTAACGGGCAGTGTGAGCGGACTAATCAGGAGCTGGAGGCTGCCCTCCGCTGCGTTACCACATCCAAGCCCATGTCCTGGAGCTCTCACCTCGCCTGGGTGGAGTACGCCCACAACACCTCTCGCTCGTCTGCCATCGGGATGTCTCCCTTTAAGGCATCCCTGGGTTATGATCCACCTCTATTCCCCGCGCAGGAGGGTGAGTTGGCTGTCCCCTCTGTCCAGGCGCACTTTAGGCGGTGCCGCTCCCTTTGGACTACGGCGCGCAATGCGCTTTTACGCACGGCGGAGCGCAATAAATCCACGGCGGACAGGCACAGGAGACCTGCCCCTGCCTACCAGGTGGGACAACAAGTCTGGGTTTCCACACAGGACGTCAACCTAAAGGGTGAGAGGAGAAAGCTGGCCCAACGATTCATCGGCCCATTTCCCATAACTAGGATTATCAACCCGGTGGCTGTGCGTGTGGCTATTCCCTCCTCCCTCCGCATCCATCCCACCTTCCACGTCTCCAAAGTCAAACCGGTGGTCTCTGACCCCCTCTGCCCTCCACCTGTGGCGCACCCCGCTCCCCGGATGATTGGTGGCCATCTGGCCTGGACTGTCTCTGAGATCTTGGATGCCCGGCGCCGGGGTCGCAGGTTGCAGTATTTGGTGGACTGGGAGGGCTATGGACCCGAGTGGAGACAATGGGTGCCTTCCTAGCTGGTGTTGGACCGGTCCCTCATCACTGAGTTCCATCGAGCGCACCCGGAGAAACCATCACCAGGAGGCGCTGCTAGAGGAGGGAGTACTGTCATGACTCGCCGCTCATCAGCGGCGCCAGCTGTGCGCACACCTGCCCCTCGTCAGCGGCGAGGTATTTAATCCACTCTGCCCTGGGCTTCGGCCTGAAGCCGTCTCTCAACTTCGGCACCATTTGCTACTACGGTACTCAAGCCTTCTAGCAAGATTATCTGGGTAAGCTCCCCTTACCTCTTTCCTCCAGCCTTTTCCCCTGTGCACAGGTGGACTTCCCCGGCGGCGGACTTCCTCATCTCGCCGCTGTCTCTACGCTGCTGCCACAGGCACTGCAGGTCGCTGTCTCCCGGGCTCCGCCCTTTCAACTTCAATTCAATTCAACTTTATTTATATAGCGCCATTTCACAACAACAGTCATCTCATAGCACTATCAACTGTAGGGGGGAACCCCCACAGTTGCAGAAAGACCCCAGCAATCAGGTGATCCCCTGTGAGCAAGCACTTGGCGACGGTGGAAAGGAAAAACTCCCTTTTAACAGGAAGAAACCTCCAGCAGAACCAGGCTCAGGGAGGAGCAGTCATCTGCTGCGACTGGCTGGGGGGTGAGGGGACAGAGAAGATGAAAAGAACAGACATGTAGAGAGCAAACAGCACGATGGGGACTCAATCTATGGGAGAGAACAAACAAATGTTAATGACCAGCAAAAAAAAATATTTCATAGAGAGTGAGGAAAGGAGTGAGGCCCAGTGCATTACTGGAGGTCCCCCGGCTGACTAAACCTATTAGCAGCATAACTAAGGGAGGGTTCAGAAACACATGATCCCTCCCTAATTGTAGGCTATATCAAAAAGGTAGGTTTTAACCCTAATCTTAAAAACAGAGATCGAGTCTGACTCCCGAATCCAGATTGGCAGCTGATTCCACAGGAGAGGAGCTTGATAACTGAAGGCTCTGCCTCCCATTGTACTTTTGGAGATTCTAGGTATTACAAGTAGTCCTGCATTTTGGGAGCGTAGTGCTCTATTAGGATAATACGGTAGTATCAGATCTTTTAAATAAAAAGGAGCCTGATTGTTTAGAGCTTTGTAAGTAAGAAGAAGGATTTTAAACTTAATTCTAAACTCTATGGGAAGCCAATGAAGGGAGGCCAGAACCGGAGAGATATGATCTCTCTTTCTAATACCTGTTAAAACTCTTGCTGCAGCATTTTGGATCAGCTGAAGACTTTTTAAAGATGTTTTAGGACAACCTGATAATAAAGAATTACAATAATCTAATCTCGAGCTAACAAAAGCGTGGATCAGTTTCTCAGCATCACTCTGAGACAAGATGCTTCTAATCTTGGCAATATTACGCAAATGATAGAAGGCAGTCTTAGAAACAAATTTAATATGTGAATTGAAGGACAAATCCTGATCAAAAATAACTCCAAGGTTCCTCACAGAGCTATTAAGAGAAAGAGTAACTGCATCCAAACTGAAAGTTTGATTTGGAAAGGAATTTCTAAGGTTTTTTGGACCAACAAGAATGACTTCAGTCTTATCTGAATTTAATAGCAGGAAATTACAAGTCATCCAAGCTTTGATTTCCTTAAGACAGGCTTCTAACTTGGCTAATTGATTACTATCATCTGGCTTCATTGACAGGTATAATTGTGTGTCATCTGCATAACAATGAAAATGTATACAGTGCTTTCTAATAATGTTGCCTAACGGAAGCATATATAAACTAAAAAGAGTAGGGCCGAGCACAGATCCCTGTGATTGTAGACTTCAGGAAAGTCACAACCCCTCTGCCCCCCCTCACCCTCTCAGGCTCTCCCATCACCACTGCTGATTCCTTCCGCTTCCTAGGCACTACCATCACCAGGGACCTCAAATGGGAGCTGACCATCAGCTCACTCATCAAAAAAGCCCAGCAGAGGATGTTCTTCCTGTGGCAGCTGAGGAAGCTCAAGCTACCCACCAAGATGTTAGTGCAGTTCTACACAGCCATCATCGAGTCCATCCTCACCACCTCCATAACCGTGTGGTACGCAGGAGCCACTGCCAGGGACAGACTAAGGCTGCAGCGCGTCGTGCGCACTGCTGAGAAGGTGATCGGCTGCAAGCTCCCATCTCTCCAGGATCTGTACATCTCCAGGACCCGGAGGCGTGCTGGCCGGATCATAGCCGATCCCTCACACCCTGGTCACGTACTGTTTGCCCCCCTCCCCTCTGGTAGAAGACTTCGGTCCATCCAGACTAAAACCTCCCGTCACATGAACAGCTTCTTCCCCTCTGCCATTAGACTGCTGAACACTAAGTGACTCTCGTGCACCATGTACAGCAGCTCAACCAGACTCATGTTAATCATCACTGTTTTCTTCCTGCATTACCGACTGCACTATATAGTTCTCCACAGTATCTGCTGCTGGCTAATATATATTTTAACTGTTGACCAGTATCACTTAATCTTATCCTACACTTTATTACATGTATAGTTTATTTCTCTTATCTTATCATGTTTAATGTTGCAGCACTGTACCGAGACAAATTCCTAGTTTGTGTACTACATGAACAATGGCAATAAACCTGATTCTGATTCTGATTCTGATTCTGAACTCCATGACTAAGCTTTGAGTTGAAAGAAAACTCATTATTTACATGAACAAACTGGAACCTATCAGATAAATAAGATCTAAACCACTGCAACGAAGTTCCATTAAGTCCAACATAGTGTTCTAATCTATCAAGTAGAATATTATGATCGATAGTATCAAAAGCTGCACTAAGGTCTAAAAGGACAAGTACAGAAACTAGTCCATTATCAGATGCAATGAGGAGGTCGTTAGTGACCTTCGCTAAGGCTGTTTCAGTACTATGATGGATTCTAAACCCAGATTGAAACTCTTCAAGTAAACCATTTCCCTGCAGGTGGTCAAATAATTGCGTAGCAACAACTCTTTCTAAGATTTTTGAAATGAAAGGGAGATTAGAGATTGGTCTATAGTTAGCTAAAGCTCCTGGATCTAGCATTGGCTTTTTGAGTAAGGGTTTAATTACAGCTGTTTTAAAAGCCTGCGGTACATGGCCTAAAGTTAATGAAGAATTAATTATATGAAGAATAAAGCTACCAATAAGTGGGAAGACTTCTTTAAATAACCTAGTAGGAATAGGGTCTAAAAGACAAGTTGAAGGTTTGGATGAGGAAACTATTTTGTCTAACTCACAAAGGTCGATTGGAGTAAACTCATCAAGACAGACATCAAAAGAAGGAGTTGTAGTAGTTACAGTATTTAAGTTAACTGTGGGAAGAATCTGATTGATTTTATCTCTGATGGATGAAATTTTATTATTGAAAAAGTTCATAAAGTCCTGACTAGTAAGCTCTAAGGGAATGCTAGGATTGACAGAGTCCTGACTCTTTGTCAACCTGGCTACAGTACTGAAAAGAAACCTGGGATTATTCTTGTTCTCTTCTATTAATGCAGAGTAATAACTTGTTCTAGCTTTTCTAAGAGATTTTTTATAAATTAAAAGATGATTTCTCCAAGCTAAATAGATTTCATCTAAATTAGTAGAGCGCCATTTTCTTTCTAATTGACGAGTCTTCTGTTTTAAGCTACGAGTTTCTGTGTTGAACCAAGGAGTTAGAAATCTCTGATTAGACTTTTTCTTTTTTAAGGGGGCCACCAAGTCTAGAGCCTGATGCAGAGAAGCTGAAACACTATCCACCATGTTATCAATTACAGAAGGAGCAAGCTACAGAAGCCCTTGTCAACGCCAGCCACCTGTCGTAACCAAGTAAGCCAGCAAAACCATTATAATCCTCTGTATTGGTGTGGTGCCCGTTACCCTTCTCTCTCTGCTTCCTCCCATAGGGTTGTCCGGCTGTACGACCTCCTGCCCCCGTGCCTGACGCAGACGCCACCACCAATACATTCTTATTCCACAGACACGCAGCCACACATCCCTGTTTGTCAATAAAGCTGTTAAATCTACCCTGAGCCTGCGTGTGTGTCTCCTGAGCCGTGCATTATGTCAGTAGGTGCTTTTTTATTTATGTAACCAGTTACTTTCTTAGGGGTGGCTCCCTCACCAGTATTTGACATGTTTCCTAGCCGAGTTAAAGTCTGGCTCAAGTGTTCATTAAACTCACGTAAATAGGCGTCAACAGGGTCTCAATCTACTTTTTGGTTTGTTGTAGGGGTGAAGGCAGCAGGTATCCCTGTATTGACAGGGGATTCCCCCCTACTGTCTGTTATATTCCTGTTCAGCCTAACTCGTAGGTTCCACTGGAGTGTATTGATTAATAATTTGGTGCATCTTATCTTCAGCTGTCTTGCAGTCATTTTTGGACAATATTGGCCTTGTGTAAAACTCCTGTTACTGCCTGCATTGTATCTTTGTTCCCTTCAACAAAAGTAGTAAGAGGCATTTGTTTAGAGAGCATGTTTACACACTCTGTGTAAACATGGGCCTGTCTGTGTCAGGGTAGGGGCTGAAGGGGCTGGTGGAGGCAGAGCTGATGAAGGCAGGGCCACATCGTCATATTGGGGTGATGACTGATACTACTTGCTGCCCCTGTATTTGTAATAGGACCCCTCCATTACCAATTGTCCTCTGCGCAACACAGCCACGAGTTTAGGAATATAACACATGGCCCTAATTTTCTTTTTCTCTGAAATTTTCAGTTTTTTATGTACCAATCCCCACTTGGGATTTCTTCTTGTGTCATAATTTTCCTTAGCAGTATTATAGCTTTGTATAATTATTTGCAGGAGCTCTGCCAGTTTAGCTGGTGAGGACATCAGTTTTAATGATCCTGGCAAATATCCTCAATCCTGTAACTCAGCCACCCATTTTTTAAACTTTCTTTCCCCCTTTCCTAGCTTTCTCAACTGTCTGTTTCTCAATGACTTTCTGTGTTCTCTCTGCTGTTTCACCAACAGTACATGCTGACTTTCCTGCTGCCATGAACACAGAATTTCCTTTGAAGTTAACTTGGAAGCTCGATTTGGTTATAAATTGACTTAATAGATTCACACTTTATGAAAGAATGCAATTCTTATAGTTGGCCACAAGATGGAGGAAGTTCTTTCTGCACTCAAGGAGGAGGAGACACAGTGACATCGCTTGGACGTGGTCTAACTGTCACAGCTCCAAGATGACGTATGCACTGCTTAATCTGCACATGCACAGTTCTCATGCAACGGGAATACCATGTGGCCATTTCGGTCACGCATAAATGTGAACGTGCAACGTGGCCCCAAAGCCTGTTGACCACAAACCACGCCTTGTTTTTTCAAAGAAACTAAATTGCTGCCTCCCTTAAATTCAGTTTTATTCATGCAAAGATAATCTTACAACTTTAACTTCATGTACAATTCAATGCCGTTACTTCAAACAATTTCCTCTCAGTAACTTTATCATGCTTTAAACACAATTTCTCAGTTCAACTCAGGCGAGTGGGTGAGTTACCCCCTCCCCTCCATGAACAAACACACACAGACTCGCCTCCGTTTCCTGCACGGCGAAAAGTGCACCATTTTAGTTAAATCATCTATATGTATACTATGGGAAAAAAAGAGTTAGCAGATGGCAGACACGCATTGGAGGAATCATGGCTGACATGTAATACACCAAAGAAGAATAACTCTTTATTTCCTTTTCCTGTATTCCCTTCTTTTACCTCAGAAAGCTAATATGGCCACCATCCATCGTCACGCACCGTCACTTAGACGGCTTTGTACATGGAAAATAGCCGCGGGATACAAACAAAATTTATGTGGGATAATCATAAGGCTTTGTAGATGTGGTAGAGAGCCTAAATGACAGACAGAATGCAAAATAAAATGGTAAATGGCATTCACTTATATAACACTTTTATTCTCATCTCTTGATGACCAAAGCACTTTACAGATCCTGCTATCCACCCATTCACACACACATGGCAGCATGCTGCCTAACATGGCACTTCCAGACCCACCAGGAGCAATTGGGGGTGAAGTGTCTTGCCCAGGGACACAACGGCAGGATATCTGGGGAGAGTGGGATTTGAACCGCCAACCATGCGGTTACTGGACGACCTGCTCTACCTCCTGAGCCACTGCCGTCCCCAAATAAGGACCACAATGGACGAAAACACACTGACCATGGCAGCGAGCGGGTCCCCTTAGCCGCCGGTAAGTGACAAATTTTGTTTTGTTTTTACATTGTACTGATTTCTCGTTCATATACTTTGAAGACAAGATGGTAATGTACCCCTGTACAAAAAACAGTGTCAAAAGACTGATCATTCTTTGTGTAAATATGTCCAAAGTCCGCTTTTGACTGAGTTATGTAATTCAATATAGCTGTGGCATTATGCAAATTAGATGCATAAAATCATTCCTATCTGAAACTTTGCATCATATTTTACATATTTCTAATTGACAGTAAGCCATTATCTCTTACCACTTTCACGTTATAGCCTTGGAAATCTGAACTTTTTTACTGACAAAAAATATTTCCCACTCTTGGCCACTAGGGGTTATGTCACAATTTGGTGACAGTCATACTCAAAGCCTTAAATTCTTGTATTAGAGTACATTAACGTAGAGTACAAAAGACGTAACAAACTAATAGTTTTTTGGATGCAAAAGATGCAATAGACTTACACAATGGTCCTCTCCGGCATACAACTAGGAACATATCGGTCGCTATGGAGGGTGAGAATATGTATGGGCACATAATCATACCATGTAGGATAACTAAGTAGACGGTTATGCTGTTTCATCCCATCTAGCAACAATGCTCTGCACTGTGTGTGTTTATATATTTACATATTTATTCCATCTAGCTACAATGCTCAGCACTGGGTGTGTTTATATTTATATATCTATATATTTATTCCATCTAGCTACAATGCTCCGCACTGTGTTTTTATATATCTACATATTATTCCATCTAGCTACATTGCTCCGCACTGTGTGTGTTTATATACTTGTATATTTATTCCACCTAGCTGCAATGCTCCGTACTGTGGGTGTTTATATATTTACATATTTATTCCATCTAGCTACAATGCTCTGCACTGTGTTCATATATTCATATATTTATTCCATCCAGCTACAATGCTCTGCACTGTGTGTCTGTGTGTGTGTGTATATATATATTTTATAGTAATATGTACATATGTATATTAGCTGCTCTTGCTTGCTTGTTTTTTTTTTTGTCTTGCCTTCTGATTGTTGCTCTGAGTGTTGCTATCCCTGTGCTGTTGCAATCCTGGAATTTCCCCGTTGTGGGACTAATAAAGGCTTATCTTATCTTATCTTATCTTATTATTTATGCTCACTCGATGTAAAACAGTTCTTGCATTGCAAATCTTCCTTATTTATAAAAAGCAGCTCTTTGATGTGTCCCTAACATGTGAATGCATGCATATGAGACTTCCTGCGTGTTCTTACAATCATAAAAAATAGCCACAAAATATAACATTATCTTTATATTAAGTTTTTTCAATAGAATTTAAAAAATAGGACAAAAGACTTACTTTGACTGAATGTCGCAGACAATCCTACAGAAATTTTTAGAAGAGGTTCTCACCTTCTAATCAGTGGGCCCTGGTTTGTCCATGACACTCAGACAAAAGCTTGTGTCCCAATGTCCCTCACCAATAAAGTTGGCTAACTGCCCTCATCCTCCACCATGAAACTGTAAAAATGAATTTTGGACAGTTAGCAGAATCTTTTCAGTTAACCAATTAATAATCACAGAAGAAATACTATTTCTCAGCTTATCTTTTATTGAATCACGCAGGAAGTCAAACACAGCCGTGGGTCTCAGCAGCTCAACCTGGTTCAGACCCAGAACAAAGCACTCCCCCCTACATAAAGCTTCTGAGCTGTTGGGTGTTCCCAGCAGCCCTCCAACAATATGTGTCCATTGTCCAAACTGGTCCAAACCCGTCTTCTCAGCCTCCAAATAGCTCCCACATCTCTCAGCGTTTCAATGGCTCCAGATGTCTCCTCACTTTTATGGCTCCTCTCTGGCCAGATGTCTCCTCTTTAGTCCTTTATGGCAGTGTTTTTCAACCACTGTGCCGCGGCACACCAGGTGTGCCGTGGGAAATTATCCCATTTGTGTGCCTGTGCGGTCTCGCGCCTGGCAGAGTAATCATGTAGTACTCTTCCATACCAGTAGGTGGCAGCAGCAGCAGGTAGCTAATTGCCTTGTGCTTGGAGACAAGCGAATTAGTGACGCATGGATGCAGTGACAGGTGGCATTGACGGTGGCATTGTGGATAGCAGGACGACGGTGAAAGTGATGGATAAGTTTTTGAAGAGGAAAAATGCTGACTCTGAACTGGACCCTGTACAAAATCCGGACCCAGATGAAGGCCCTAGTATGAGTGGAGGTCAAAAGAAAGCAAAGACGGTGACGTCCAGCAAAGTTTCTGGCGCGAGGCAATACAACGAAAGCTATCTTTCATTTGGATTTACTTTTACCGGAGATGCAACGGCACCGACTCCGTTGTGCTTGGTATGTGGTGAAAAGCTCTCCAACAGTGCTATGGTCCCAAGTAAGCTTAAACGCCATCTCCAAACGAAACACCCTTCACTTCAAAACAAAAATGTGTATTTTGTTCGCCTGCGTGAACACACGGAGAAACAAGCAACTTTCATTAGAAAAACCGCAAAGGTAAACGAGAGAGCGCTTAAAGCTAGCTACCACGTCGCTGAACTTGTGGCTAAATCAAAAAAGTCCCACACTGTGGCAGAGCAATTAATACTTCCCGCCTGCAAAGCCATTGTAAATGAGATGCTCGGACCCGAAGCGGCTAAAGAAATAGCCAAAGTCCCTCTCTCAGATAACACAATTTCCAGACGTATTGATGTGATGTCTGCCGACATCGAAAGTGTGGTTTTGGACAAGATCCGTATCAGTAATAAATTTGCGTTGCAACTTGATGAGTCTACTGATAAAAGTGGGCATGCTGAACTCTTGGCCAATGTGCGTTTTGTGGATGGAGACACAATCAGAAAACTTTCTATTTTGCAAGGCTTTGCCAGGAAAACCAACAGGAGAGGAAATTTTTCGGGTCACATCAGAATATCTGGAAAAAGGAGGACTTAAGTGGGAAAACTGCACGAGTGTCTGCACTGATGGAGCTGCAGCCATGGTCGGGCGGACCAAAGGCTTTGTAAGCAGAGTGAAGGAAAAAAACCCAGATGTGATCATTACGCACTGTTTTTTACACCGCAAAGCCCTCGTAGCCAAGACTTTACCAGCAGACCTCGTTCCTGTGTTGGATGATGTTGTGCGCATGGTAAACTTTGTGAAGTCACAACCTGTGAAAAGTCGCATATTTGCGGCTTTGTGTGAGGAAATGGGAGCGGAGCATAAAGCCTTGCTGTTTCATACGGCGGTCCGATGGTTGTCACGCGGCAAAGTGCTGGCCCGTGTGTATGAGCTGCGAGAGGAACTTAAAGTGTTTCTGACAAATGAGGGGTCCGATTACGCAAAGCTACTTGCAAGTGATGAGTGGTGTGCAAGGCTGGCATACCTGGCAGATATTTTTCATCATCTGAATGAACTGAACACACGAATGCAAGGCCGAAATGAAAACCTGCTTACAAGTACAGATAAAATAAATGGATTCCGTTCAAAGGTGCAACTCTGGCAGCAACATGTGGAAAGTGGCAATCTTGAAATGTTCCCACTCACCAATAAATGGCAAGATGTTAATACTGCTGCACTGTGTGAGATAATAGTTAAACATTTGAAAACTCTTGAGGAGAAGATGTCATTTTATTTCTCTTCAGCCTCCACGGAGTGCCTTGACTGGGTTAGGGACCCATTCAGCTCAGCATCAGCTGTTTTAAAGGACATGACTTTACAGGAGCAGGAGGAACTAACTGAACTGAGACAAGATCGTGGTCTCAAGCTAAGCTTTGCTGATCTACTTTTGGACAGTTTTTGGTTGGCAGCTGCCAAGGAGTTCCCCATGCTGGCCAACAAAGCTATTTTGACATTGCTCCCATTTTCCACAACATATCTGTGTGAGGTGAGCTTTTCAAGCCTGACTGCTGTAAAAACTAAAAACAGAGAAAGACTGAGAGCTGTGGAGGAAGAGCTTCGTGTGTGTCTTTCATCGATTCCTGCCAGGATATCAGCTCTGTGTTCATCCAAACAGGCCCAGGTCTCACACTGAGTGAGTACAAATATGAAAGATTATAAAATACTTTTTTCTTTGTGTTTATTTGATTCCTATTCAAGACGTTATAATATAACGTCATTCTTCAATGTTAAAAAAACGGTTATATTAACAATATAACACTTATATTATTAATATAAGCTTTTTTCACATTTTCAGCTGGTGGTGTGCCGCGGGATTTTTTCAATGAAAGAAATGTGCCTTGGCTCGAAAAAGGTTGAAAAACACTGCTTTATGGCATCCTGTTGTTTAGCCCATGCAACCTCATGCCCATATATGGAAGCAGGAAGCAGAGACTAGAGCTTTTGTGCGTGTGCATGTATGTGTGTGAATATGTGTGTGTGGAGCTAAAGCACTGTGTGTGTGTGTGTGTGTGTGTGTGTGTGTGTGTGTGTGTGTGTGTGTGTGTACGCTTTATGTAATATCCAACTAACCAATCTTCACTATTTATTACAACAATGATAAAATGATTATGCAGATTGAACAATGAAACAAAAGTACTATTGTGTCTAAAAATATATGTTTCGGTAATTAATTAAAAATATTTTAAAAATCACCTTTTTACCATATTTTTTTGAGATGTACTGGTTGATGACTGAATACAATGAACATCTAACGGATAACCCTCTTATTTATCTGACTGTGTAACTTCTGTTTTGGATCAGGGACTCCCATTCCTTATCTGATTGAGGATGAGGAGTACAGTGGACTTGTGCAACAGCCACCCACAAAGGAGGGCATTGGGAGAAGAGCAGCAGCTGCAGTTGGCTAAGCAGGAAAGTTGTAACAGAACTTGATTGAATGGCTTCAACCATGCATGGTGTGTGGGATGCCTTGAGTTTTCACTGTAAATGATAATGATTTTATCTTATTATGAATCACCAAACAAAAATGAGTAATTTATTTTGTTTTCAATTCTTAGATAAGAGTTAACCTACAAATTATGTTCCGATTTGATCTAATTGCCATATATCTAACAAAGAATGCATATATGTATTTTTTTGTTTTTTCACATTTATGATATTCAGTGCCACACTTTGTGATAACAAGAAGTAGCCACCAAATGTTTTGATTTTAATTCTGCCTAATTGTAGCTTGAGGGTTCCCTGGTGGCTGACAGTGTCAGAATGTGGACTGGGTCCCATGTCCTCACCCTGAGTTGTAGCCTTATTGCTTGTCTCCAGGGCATGGGTCCCAGCCCACATCCTCGCCTTGAGTTGTATTTTGGGATTTTCTGTGTTCATCTTTATGAGGGCCCGAGCCACTGACATCAGTGGGTGAGATCCCTATTGTAACTGTTAGTATTTTCTTTCTCTCTCTCTGTTTTTTTCTTTTCCATCTAAGAACTCATTTCTGGGGTAGTGAATGTGCATGAAAACTCATCGTTTTTTGCAGGGACCTCAAGGCTGGCAAAAAATTTAATATTTTGGAGGAAATATGAATGACCCCACAAAAATGGCTTTGTGGGGTCATTCTACATTGGCCATTTTTCCTGGAAGTGATGGTGATCTGATTTCCACCTCGCACATTTGATCAAACTTGTCCTAGGGTTTTAGTCCGATTGAGCTCATTTATGGTGACATTCATCTATACCCATGTGACATTAAAAGTTATTGAAAACTTTTCTCGACACTTGACGGTTTGGCCGTAGGGGTGTGGCAAATTTTGATGCCTTGCCATGATCATCGTATGACCATTCTGATGGCAATAACTGGTATGCATTGTCAGGTTTCAAACAAATTCAATATTATTCAATATTATATTTTCAATATTCAATATTATTACTTAACTTGACACAAAGATGACTGCACTTTTTTTTCACTTTTCAAGCTCTTTTTAATGCTGGTATGTTATGTTCTGTGTGTGTTGCCATGGTTGAGTGTTGTTTGTAGTTTTTTTATGTGGGAGGGGGCATGTGCAGTTTCGGTGTGTTTTTTATGCAATGACAATAAAGGCTCTATCTATCTATCTATCTATCTATCTATCTATCTATCTATCTATCTATCTATCTATCTATCTATCTATCTATCTATCAATAAATATTATGGATATTAGTCCAATTCCAAACAGTTCTATAGAACAATATTCATAGAAATCTACAGCACCACCTTTAGGAGGCAGAAAGTTTTGCATCAGAAAGTTTGCATCATGTTGTTTCTTTAATACCTCGGGAATGGAATGTCGGATTGGCACCAAGATGTATATGGGTATGCCTCCAATCAATTATAGCTATGAATATTCACAATTAGCAATAGCGCCCTCTCTTGGAGACATGAAGGTTACACCAAAGTTTTCTTCAATATCTCTGAAATAAATAGTCTGATTGTCACCATAAATGGTATCATCTATACCCATATGCCATCAAAAGTTGTTGAAAACCTTTCCAAATACTTGACAGTTTGGTGGAAGGGGCGTGGCCATGTTTGCAGTATCGCCATCACCCTTCCAAATTTTGTGTGGTGAATAGGTAGCCAGTACTGATCATTTCTATACTAAAGAATGACACATAGCAACAGCGTCCCCTACCACCAATGGACAGGAAGTTGCCATAACTTGCATGTAGAATGTTCGATTGCTGCTAAACTTTATATATATATATATATATGATACTAGTCAGATCCCCAAAAAGATTTTTGTAATGAAAAAAAAAATATATATATAGCTATAGTGGCCCCGAGGAAAAAAACAAAGCTTTATAACTCAGGCATACTTTGTCCAAATTCAACCAAATTTTGTGTGGTGCATGGTTAACCAACACTGAACCTTTCTATAATGAACAATTACACATAGGTCTAGTGCCCCCTAGCAGAAAATCAAAGCTTAATAACTCTGGCATACTTTGTCCGAAGTCAACCAAATTTAGCATCTTGAATAGGCAGCCAGTGGTGAACATTTCTATAATATACAATGAGATGCAGCAGTTGCGCCCCCTACCGCCAATGGACAGGAAGTTGTCCATCATCCAAATGGTCCCAAACTTGATATATATGGTACTAGTACCACCCAGAATAGCTATATGTGGTATATGATTATACCACATATAGCTATAGTGCCCCCTAGGTTAAAAAACAACAAAAAAAACAAAAAAAACCCCAACCATTTATAGCAATGGCATAGGTTATCTAAATTCAGACAAATTTCCTGGTGAAAGTTTCACCAGAAGAGGCCTTTAGGCTATGGACAAACATATTAGATTTTTGAGATAATTCACAAGCTTATACAGTACCTCTGCCGAAGCGCTCTCTTGCAATGTACAGATGGACGGACTGATGATGGATGGCGGTATGGACGGATGGACAGGCAAATGGATTGATGGACGAATGAATGGCAGATGGATGGGCATATGGTGTTATGGAAGGGCGGATGGACAATGAGCAGGAGAGAGTTGGGGAGGGAGGAATGGAGCCTGCGTGGAGTTACGCGCTCTGAGTGGCAAGACCGAGGTCTAGCGAGGACACAAGGGCCCGTTTATCGCTGCTTGCAGCTTTAATACTGTCTTGTATTTTTGAGTTTCACCTTCATTATCATGTCCCTGTTTATGTTCCTTAGTATATGCTATTTATTTCACTGTTGGTTATGATTCTCTCCCTAGTTTTTTTAAACCTTTATTTATACAGGGTAGTTCCACTGAGAGGCAGCCCCTCTTTTTCAAGGACTCCCTGTTCACACTCACACAGTTACAGTCACACCTGGAAGCTGCCTAGTACAACCACAGACTGACCTGTGGCTACTGTGCAGCTCCACTGGAGCAGTTGGAGTTAAGGGCCTTGCTCGAAGGCACCACAGTGGGGTTAAGGAGGGTGGGGCAAACACTGCTATGTTATCTGTCCCACCCAGATCTAATCCTGCCATCCAGGGATCAAACCCGCAACCCTCCGCTCACCAATCAACATCCCTAACCACTGCCCACCACTGTCCTGTTTATCAGTATTATTATCATCATGGTCATGTTTATAGTGGGGCAAAAAAGTATTTAGTCAGCCACCAATTGTGCAAGTTCTCCCACTTAAAAGATGAGAAAGGTCTCCAATTTTCATCATAGGTATACCTCAACTATGAGAGACAAAATGAGTAAAAAAAAAAAAATCCAGAAAATTACATTGAAGGATTTTTAATGAATTAATTGGTAAATTCCTCAGTAAAATAAGTATTTCGTCACCTACAAACAAGCAAGATTTCTGGCTCTCACAGACCTCTAACTTCTTTAAGAGGCTCCTTTGTCCTCCACTCGTTACCTGTATTAATGGCACCTGTTTGAACTCGTTATCAGTATAAAAGACACCTGTCCACAACCTCAAACAGTCAGACTCCAAACTCTACTATGACCAAGACCAAAGAGCTGTCGAAGGACACCAGAAACAAAATTGTAGACCTGCACCAGGCTGGGAAGACTGAATCTGCAATAGGTAAGCAGCTTGGTGTGAAGAAATCAACTGTGGGAGCAATTATTAGAAAATGGAAGACATACAAGACCACTGATAATCTCCCTCGATCTGGGGCTCCACGCAAGATCTCACCCCGTGGGGTCAAAATTATCAGGAGAACGGTGAGCAAAAATCCCAGAACCACATGGGGCGACCTAGTGAATGACCTACAGAGAGCTGGTACCAAAGTAACAAAGGCTACATCAGAAACACACTACGCCACCAGGGACTCAAATCCTGCAGTACCAGAAGTGTCCCCCTGCTTAAGCCAGTACATGTCCAGGCCCATCTGAAGTTTGCTAGAGAGCATTTGGATGATCCAGAAGAGGATTGGGAGAATGTCATATGGTCAGATGAAACCAAAATACAACTTTTTGGTAAAAACTCAACTTGTCGCGTTTGGAGGAGAAAGAACACCATACCTACTGTGAAGCATGGGGGTGGAAACATTATACTTTGGAGCTGTTTTTCTGCAAAGGGACCAGGACGAATGATCCGTGTAAAGGAAAGAATGAATGGGGCCATGTATCGTGAGATTTTGAGTGAAAACCTCCTTCCACCAGCAAGGGCATTGAAGATGAAACGTGGCTGGGTCTTTCAGCATGACAATGATACCAAACACACCGCCCTGGCAATGAAGGAGTGGCTTCGTAAGAAGCATTTCAAGGTCCTGGAGTGGCCTAGCCAGTCTCCAGATCTCAACCCCATAGAAAATCTTTGGAGGGAGTTGAAAGTCTGTATTGCCCAGCGACAGCCCAAAACATCACTGTTCTAGAGGAGATCTGCATGGAGGAATGGGCCAAAATACCAGCAACAGTGTGTGAAAACCTTGTGAAAACTTACAGAAAACATTTGACCTCTGTCATTGCCAGCGAAGGGTATATAACAAAGTATTGAGATGAACTTTTGTTATTGACCAAATACTTATTTTACCAAGGAATTTACCAATTAATTCATTAAAAATCCTTCAATGTGATTTTCTGGATTTTTTTTTCTTATGTTGTCTCTCATAGTTGAGGTATACCTATGATGAAAATTGGAGACCTCTCTCATCTTTGAAGTGGGAGAACTTGCACAATTGGTGACTGACTAAATACTTTTTTACCCCACTGTATGTTTGCCCATTGTCATTCCTGTCATGATCTTCTGTTTTGGTTTGGCTTCATTTTGACAGCGCTTTGAGTTCTGTTTTAGTATTGTATGATTCTGTTCATTGTCGACACCTGTTTGTAATTATGTTCATTTAGTCTAGTTTACTTAAGGGACGCAGCCCCTCACTGGGGCACGGTGTCCTCGTCAACCTTGGTGTAAATCCATGCTTCTGTCTGCCCTGTCTGTTTAGTCCAATTTAAGTTGATTCCTGTCCCGTTTTGCCCAACTGTTTATTAGTTTATTATTTATAATTATTTGAGCTGAAGGTGGTGTTCAGCCAAATAAACATTCTAAACCAAAGTCTGGCGTTTGTGTCCTTCCCTTCAAAACCCACACTTGACAGAGGGAGGGCCCTTATGCATCTACGTAGTCCACCTGTAGGAACAAACAGCTCTGATAATAATAAAGAGTTAGCTGTTCTTCCTTATCACACAGTTGTATGGACAACTTGTAATAAGATGATGATACTGTTAGGTTAATTGGCATCAAACTGGGGATTCTAAATTGTCCTTGGGTATGACTGTGAGAGTGAATGGTTGTCTGTCTCTCTGTGTTGGCCCTGCGATGGACTGGCTATCTATCTAGGGTGTTCCCTGCCTCTCGCCCAAAGATGCTGGGATAGGCTCCAGCCACCCCCACGACCCGAAAAGGATTAAGCGGAAGAAGATGAATGAATGAGATGTGAAAAATACAACTGTTCATTATATGTACTGTCTTTTTTTTTAAGTATGTATCTTAGATATGTGACACCATTCTGAGCCATGCCAAGGAGAGATATTTAATCGACAGTTATCTTCATGACACATTCCCAGAGATTGTAAAAGGTCTTCACTTATATAACACTTTTTTTTTCCTCATCTCTAGATGACCAAAGCGCTTTACAGATCCTGCTATCCACCCATTCACACACACATTCACATACTGATGGTGACGTAGCTGCCATACACCGGCACTGGCCTGACCCACCAGGAGCAGCTGGGGGATCAGTGTCTTGCTCAAGGACACTTCGACATGCAGACAGAGCGGTAATCGAACCCCTGATGCTCCGATCAGTAGTCGGCCACACTACACCTGCACCACAGCTGCCCTTTAAATCTCTTTAAAGAGGATAAAACTTTCCTTAGGAACACCGTGGCACAAGATCACTTAAATGCTCTAGCTATGCTCTGGCTATGATCTCCATACATGAAAAAAAAAAAAAAACATTCACACAGGACATTAGAGACTTCGACACTAGGGTCATTGATATTTTTGCCACTCAGAAAGACAGAAGAGAAAAGTTGATGTATAAATAAGTCTCACTCACTCACTCACTAGTGAGCTCAGTACATTAACATAACTGTACAGTATCCATAAATATTTTAAGATTTTCAACATCTGTGTATTTTAACAGACCATGATCCAAGGTATTATTTGTGTATAGTTAACTTTAATCATCATCTAACTACACCCTGCATTCCAACTTATTATGCAAATAGGATTTTAGATAGATAGATAGATAGATAGATACTTTATTTTCGAACAAAAAAGTAAAACAAAAACAAAACAAATGACAAATGCAATAAAGTAACAGTATACAGTGTTCGAAAGGGAAAAGGAAGAAGTGAACACTTATTAATTCCAACTCCTCTTTTCCATAAATAAACCCATGTGAATTATATACAAATTACCACATTTAAGACCCCAAGTAAACAATTAACAATTGTATTTTGTACATATCAACATTAACACCCATCCATCCTAACATAGATTGATGTCCATACATCAAAACCAGCCTCAAACAACACAGATATACACAGTACTGTCCCACCCACCATTCCATAGTGTCCCAGAGTGAGCACAGTGAATCGTACATATAAATACTACCCTTCTAACATATATCCTTTCAGCAAATAATGTTTATACCTCTTTTTGAATTGATTTCTGTTTGTACATAGTTTCAGTTCCGGCTCCAGACTATTCCACAAATCCACCCCACAGACAGATATGCACATACTTTTCTTGGTTGTTCGTATCTTGGGTTTTGTAAAGTTTAAAGCCTGTTTTCCACTAGCCCAGCACACCTCGGTACGGCTCGGTTCACTTCAGTACGGCTCGGAATGCTTCTGTCTCCATTGGTGTTGTGCTTGTGCTGTGATGGTTTGTTAGGAGGTTTTAGAAGCGGGGCAGCAGCAGATTCTGAGCGAGGCGGGGCCACACTCCCGTGACGTTACGCACCCGACTGAGTCCTTATTTAGACAAAAAAGGATTCAAGGATTATTGCCTTGCTCGCTCTGTGGATTTATCTCACAATTAATTTTATCTCATAATTAAGCTGCAACAACACAAGTCACTTTTGTTTTGAATTAACTGCCAAATGACCTAGAAATAAAGAGCTGAAACTTGTTTTTATTCGTATTAAATAATGAGACGTGGCACACTGGCCTACACCAAATTATTATTTTTTACATCCTAGGGCATTTTGGATGTACTGAATTAAAAAAAATTCATGTTTTTCACCTTCAGGTCAACGTTTGGAACAACAGTATTATTATTTTCCGTTTAGATGATGCTACACTCCTTCTAAAGTATTGTAATTCTCTGAATTTGGAATGCCGATAGAACATTCAATTTACATATACTTACTTTTTTACATTGACTTGTAAGCTTGATCAGTCTCTCCTGCTGCATTTTAAAGTCCAACTGTGCAACTTCTTATAAGTTAACTAACTAACTAACTAACCTGCACTTATACAGCGCTTTTCTAGTCACAAAGACCACTCAAAGCGCTTTCATTAATATAACTAACCCTCTATTCTAAGGGCCTATAGGAAACAAATATCTAGGGACAATTTAGAACAGCCAATTAACCTAACATGCATGTTTTTTGGCATGTGGGAGGAAACCGGAGAAATCCCGGAGTAAACCCACGCAACACGGGGAGAACATGCAAACTCCACACAGATCACTGTTGGTCGGGGGCTGGGATCGAACCCACGATCCCCACAATCCCCCGGCCAAGGGTAAACTGTGCTGCCGCAGTGCTAACCACTGCGCCACTGTGCAGCCACACATAAAACATAAAAAATGTTAACATAAAAAATGTACCCAAAGTTTAGAACTGGATCATGTGGGGCTAATTTTTTATGATATTTCAATAAAAAGAACAGAAAGCTTACAAAAACATTTGTTTTTTGGTCTAGTTAAAAATTACATTACCTTTACAATGGTTGACCCTGACAGGAAGATCAGTATCATTTTGATCAGATTAGGCAATGGAATTTCTATGAAATTATACTGTTTTATAATTCAGTGTTATAACAGACAAACCACACTTTCCAAAACAATTCCATTTTATTATATACAAAATATTAAAAGAAAAAAAAAACTTTGCAATACAACATGAAGGTTAATCGACATTTTATACACGCCGACCACTGAGTGTCTACACCAGCTTCCCAAACTGGGTCACGACTCGGATGAATGAAGCGTCTCTGCCAGCTGTGGGTCAGGATGGCTCGGTTGAATAATCCGGACGGGCTGTCGCGGCGGACGCGTGGGATGATTCTACAAGGAAAATGCACACAATAAAATACAGCACAATAGTTTTTAACAAGAATACATAAGCTTATTTCAGCGTATTGTTCACATGAATAATTAAAATAAAAGCTTGAGTCCGCAGTGTGCTACAATTAAGCAGCGATCATCATCCACAAATTAACAGCTTTTTTATTGCATAAATAAACTGAGCGTCTTACCGAATATATTTGCGAAAAAACGCACAATAAAAAAAAATTAAAACTCACCGTTAAAGGACTCCGATGTCGAGACCTCCCGGTATATTTTTTCATTCCGGGCAGCTCCGTCTAACTCGCGCTGCATACGTTCGTCTGACAATGCAGTGAGCAGACACTTACTGGTCCATGGAACACCCTTATTACGCGAAGCCATTTTTGATAGAGAATAAATGAAAATAGCACAGCAATACACTGAAAGGAACTGCCAACAGTGGTTGCGTGCTGAGTAAAGGCAGTCGTGAAGATTCTTTTTTTTTTTTTTTTCAAAAACTTTATTGAGAAGGTCGTGAAGATTTGGTAGATGAGGAGGAGGAGAGGGGCGGTTACAACCTGACCAATCAGCGCCGGTTACGACCTGACCAATCAGCGGCGACCAGTCTGTTAACGTCACAACACGGCACAGCTCAGCACTGCTGTACCCTGCCCTTCAGCGGGGCTGAGAATTGCGGCTGTTAAACCGTGTTGGGGCTTGTGGAAAAGCGTACAAAGCGTGCTGAGCCGTCCCGTGTCACGCTAAAGCGTGCTAGTGGAAAAGGCCCTTTAGTCTCCTCTCAAATTATAATCATTGTCTCTTTTTTTTAAAAATATTTTTTGTGTATTAGTTGGGAGTTGATTATTAATTGCCCTGTACATGACTTGTGCTGTCTTAAATTTAACTAAATCCATGAACTTTATGACATGTGACTTTAAAAACAACAAATTGGTATGGTCGCTATATCCTACATTGTTTATTATCCTTATAGCTCTTTTTTGTAATGTGCATATTGGCTGTAGGTTGGTCTTGTAGGTGTTTCCCCAGACTTCTACACAGTAGTTAGGATAAGGTAGAAACAGTGAATTGTACACTAAGAACAATGATTTATAGTCCAAGATGTGTCTTGTCTTCCCCAGTATGCCTATACATTTTGCCAACTTGGCCCGGATGTGACTGATGTGAGGTTTCCAGCAGATTTTATTGTCTAGCGTCACCCCCAGAAACTTATTTTCCTGTACTGTTTCTATTCTGGTATCATCTATCGTTACCATTATTTCATGATTTATTTTATAATTTCCAAACAACATAATCTTTGTTTTTTTCAGATTTAGAGATAATTTATTTTTGTTGAACCACTGTGTTAACTTTTTCATTTCAGTTGTGACCACCTCTAAAACCTTCTGCAAATTCTCACCAGTGCAAAGGATATTTGTGTCATCCGCAAACAAAATAAATTTCAGAATTTTTGATACTTGGCATATGTCATTTATATACAAAATAAAGAGTTTGGGTGCCAAAACTGACCCCTGGGGCACACCACAAGTGATGTCCATGCAGGGTGATTTGTGCTCACCAATTTGTACAAATTGTTGTCTGTTACTTAAATAACTTTCCACCCAATTCAGTCCGACCCCTCTTATCCCATACCTTTCCAGTTTCCTTAGTAGTATTCTGTGCTCAATGGTGTCAAAAGCTTTCTTTAAATCTATAAATACTCCTACAGCAAACTTTTTTTAATCTATACAACTAGTAATTTCTTCAGTAAGTTCAATCAGTGCCAAAGATGCAGATTTATCTGCTCTCAAACCATACTGGCTATCTGTAAGGAGGTTGTGTTTTTCAATGAAATCATCCAGTCTCTTAGTGAAGATTTTTTTCAAGTATTTTGGAGAATTGTGAGAGTAAAGAGACTGGCCTGTAATTTGTGAAACAATGACTGTCTCCTGTTTTGTATAGAGGTATTACTTTTGCTATTTTCATTTTGTTTGGAAATTTACCAGTTTGAAATGACAGGTTACAGATGTGGGTGAGTGGCTTAACAATTCCTTCAATTACTTTTTTCACTATTGTCATGTCAATTTCATTCCAGTCTGTTGATTTTTTGTTCTTAAATTTACTCACAGTCTCGATAATTTCCTTTTCAGTAACTGTACCCAAAAAGATTGTGTTTGGATTTCTATCTTCTATTTCATTTACAGAATCACTGTTGTTTGTTTCTGGTGTCACTACTGATTTTGCTAATTCAGGGCCAACGTTTACAAAAAATTTATTGAAACCACTGACCACATCCTCCATATTATTTATCAAATTGCCATTTTCAATAAAATATTCTGGATAATTAGCATTCTTAGGTCGATTACTAATAATCCCATTGAGTACTTGCCATATTCCTCTTAAGTTATTTTTATTATCTAATATTCTGTTGTAATATTCGTTCTTACAAGTCCTCATTATATTAGTAAGCTTATTTTTATATCTTTTATATTTAATCTCAGCCTCCACTGTTCTGCACTTAATGAATTGTTTATATAATGTATTCTTTTTAAATGCATTTATTAACCCCTTGGTGACCCAAGGAATATTTTTCTTTTGTTGTCTGTCACTGTATTGTTTTATAGGACAGTTTTTATTGTACAATGATTGAAATATTTGTAAAAATTTATCATATGCTTTATTTATATAATTTTCATCATAAACTATCTTCCAGTCTTGTATTAATAATTCCTTTGTCAGTAAATACATAGATTCTTTGGTTCTTATTCTTTTATATTTAATATTTTTGGTATACTTTTTCTTCCTATAATCACATTGATAGACAACAAAAATTGGCAGGTGGTCACTGATATCATTCAATAAAAGTCCAATCCTGATATTATTTTCCATAATATTTGTGAATATGTTATCTATTAGTGTGGCACTGTGTGACGTGATTCTGCTAGGACTGGTAATTGTTGGATGTAAGCCCATACTGTACATTGTGTTGATAAATTCTTCTGTCAAACTATGTTGTTTTGAATTCATCAGATCTATATTGAAATCCCCACAGATGAACATAACTTTATGAGTTAGTTTTGCATACATTTTTTCCATCCAGTCCTTAAATAAGTCAATGTTTGATCCAGGTGTTCTATATACACAGCTCACTACTATATTCTTCACATTGTCCAGACAGATTTCTATTGTAATACATTCAAATAAATCATCCACAGTTACTGACAGATTTTCAGCAACCTTGTATTGCAAGCTCTTGTCAACATAAATTGCAACTCCTCCTCCTATTTTCACTTTTCTATTTATATAATTTAATTCATAGCCATCCATGGTAAAATCCACTCCTTTCTCTTCACTGAGCCACGTCTCTGATATTGCCACAATATTGAATGGCTCTTTAACTGATGTAAATAATCTTTAATGTTATTAAAGTTGGCATAGAGACTTCTGCTGTTGAAGTGGATCATAGAAATATTGAAATCAGATGTGACCATTGTGTTAAACTGTTCATCCGTGTAGTAACTACAGTCATTATTGATGAAGCTAAATAAATTATTATCAGGGTCTATGTTATATTCTACGTCCTGTGGGTTGTGATCTGTATATTCAAAAACTTTCAGTTCCTGTTGTTCCTGTTTGTTGATCTTTTGTTTCATGTTATTAAATGTCTTGTTGCAGATGAGTATATCCCTTCAGTGTCCTACAATTGTCTCTTGTTGCTGTCAACTCCGGTTCATAATATTCATTGATATTTGTCCAGTTCCATAATATTACGGATGTTAATGACCTTGGCTTCTTCAGGAGATCCATTTAATTTGATGTATATTTTACAGTTTGATGTCCAGGTGTTTTGAATCTTTTTCTGCTTTCTCATGTATCTTGCTTTTCTGGCTATTTCTGCGTTTTCTTTTGTAAGGTGCTCGTTTATGTAAATGTTCATTCCTTTCAGTTTCCTACCTTGTTTTAGCAGCGCAGTCTTGTGTTTTCTGTTGACAAACCTCATGATCACAGCTGGTTTGTCACTGTTTTTCTTGGGCAGAGGGTGGCAGGCCTCAATGGTGTTACAGTCCAGCTGGATTCCTTTGGACTGCAGGAAGGCCACCACTTGTTGCTCCATGGATTCGTCTTCCAGCGCGTCGAGCCTCCCTCCGCTGTCCGCGGCCACCGCCCGTGTGTACAATCAGGGTTTAATGTGGAGCCCCGTGATGATCACGTCGTTCACCCGGGTGTACTGCTCCAGGTCCAACACTCTGCTCTCCAGATATGCCAGCCTCTTGTCCTTCTCAGCGTTCTGGATCCGCAGTGCTTTCACCTCCTCGAGCAGGCCCAGGATGTTTTTTTGCTGCAGCTTAACAGCAGAAACCTCTTCAGCCAAGAAGTCGAGCGATCTTTTAATGTCGTCCACCTCCTCAGTCTGCTGAGCTCTCTTGGGACCCATGATCCCGGACGATGTACGTTGATTGTGATCGTAGAGAAAAAAAAAAAAAAAAGAAAACACGTGGGCGAAATCCCTTTGTTCTCCCGGAGTGTGAGGGGACTGATGAATTGCTTCACTAGCCACTACAATGTTAAGTTATGAGACTGGCAATTTCTCTCTTTCTTCGCACAAGCAGGCGTACCGTTTTTATTCTCCAGCAGCAGTGACAAAGCAACAGCTAAAAATGCTAGCTCTAAACTGAGTTTTAAAGCAAGAAACAAACTGGGAGCCTTTACCTGTGCGTCCTCACCTTACATGCCACAACTGGAACCGGAAGAATTTTAGTGTCATAAACATTCAATTTTTTGTTTTTCAATTAAACTCATGGATGATATTGTGTCTCAGGGCTCTTTGGATCACTGATATCAATCTCAGACATGTGTCATAATTAGTTTGCCAGGTGAGCCCAATTAAAGGAAAGCTACTTAAGAAGGATGTTCCACATTATTCAGTATGCCACAGGTTTCAAGCAATATGGGAAAGAAAAAGGGTCTCTCTGCTACCGAAAAGCGTCAAATGGTGCAATGCTTTAGACAAGGTATGAAAACATTAGATATTTCATGAAAACTTAAGCGTGATCATCGTACTGTGATGAAATGCAGTCGAACCAACCGCTGTGTGCACTACTTGATTGTGTAGCATTAACCACTGGGTTACAATTTATAAAATCATTCTTTGCTGAGGAGAAATTGTTTCACAAATTGTGACCTCAACCCAAATGAGAACCTTTGGAGCATCCACAAGCAAAACATCTATGATGGTCGGAAGCAGTTCACATCGAAACAGCAGCTGTGGGAGGCTATTCTGACATATTGCAAAGAAATTCAAGCAAAAACTCTCCAAAAACTCAAAAGTTCAATGGATGCAAGAATTGTGAAGGTTATTTCAAAGAAGGGGTCCTATGTTAACATGTAACTTGGCATGTTAAGATGTTTTTGATGGAAATAGCTTTTGATTTCAGTAAATATGATCTAATGCTACAAATTCAACAAATGACCATTTTCAGTTCTTCACAACCATTGAAATGTTTTGAAACTCTGTTGTACATAATAATTTGGGACAGCTTGTTTTTAAGTTTTTTATTTTTGCAAAAAAAAAAAAATAGTTATCATTGGGAGGTTTGTTCTATAAAATTTGAATTATGCTCTGACGGTTGATGACTTGGAAATTATACTGACTGTCATTTGCATCAACTATTTAGGAAAATCAGACAAATGTCATTTGCATAATAATTTGGAATGTGGTGTAAATATCTCTCAAGAGCTAGAATGTGGCATTGTGTTCTCTAGTATAATTGATAGTTATTTGTTTGCACCTTCTATGAGAAGTAAGCATAATAAACTGCATATTGGTGTCATTATCTGTTTAACTGCTGATTTCTATAAGACAGATAATTAATTATCATCTGTACCTAGACAGGTATCCTTTTGGTTTGGGTTCTTTTATTGCAATAGGTACTAAGAAGCAAGGTATTCAAAAGGCACTCAAAATAGCCCCACCAAAAATATTTTTCACTTGCTGCCACTGCCAATATTGTCACCACTACTGCACACATGGAATAATTGTATAACCACATACTAATTACTGTACCTGATCTGCAGCTAATATTCAGACTCATGATTGATTAAAAAAGTTCATTGTCGCCATAGTTTTACAGTTATCCTAAGAAACTAGCCTGCTTATTTGTTTTGGAGCAATTAAACATTTTGATATGGGGAGGAAGCTGGAGGATCATGGGTATCATGAAGAGATAAATTATGGGGGCTGGGACAGGGTGCAGAGGGGAAACGAGGTCTACAGGTATTACGTTAAAGTGATGTCCAAGCCGTGGACTTAAGGAAGTTGGGATAATGATAACAACAGGAAAATAAAATATAAAGCAGCGATTTATGAATTCCCAAAAGAAGGAAAGAGTAAACAGTGTACATTTTTTCAGCTTCTTTTTAACCTCAGCAAGGTCCTGCGTAGGTCAAAGATCACTGGAATTGAGTGTTGTGACGATTTGCAGGAGTGTCAAATAGATTTCACTCATTAATTTTCTACTTTACAAAGACTGGAAGCTCGTCAGAGGAACTGCTCAGATATCAGCCTGTGCTTAAAGATATAGAGAGTGAAAAGGGTATTACAGCCCAACCATAAAACCTCAAATGCCACTTTCCTGTTTATGTGCTTTAGCTTGGAATCCTTGCCTCATAAAAAAGTAATGTAATCGAAGATAAATTTCTTAGCTAATACAAGGAGGCCTTGTTCAGTTGATGCTTGCTGTGGTAGACTGCAAGTCTAAAATAAATCATTACTGGCACATGCCTCTAGGGGGAACTACCTGTGTTGTTCAGCACTACTATTAAGGGGACACATTAGAACAAGAGTGTGAAAACCCCGCGCAGAATCCATGTTCAGTCTTGTTGTGTGTGTTACAGAATAAATGGCAGAGTTAGCCAAAGAAATAACTCAAGTGTGATCATTGCTACACGGTAGGATATCACACAATTGGCGACGAGGATTAAAAGAAAAAAAAATCAGCGGCGAGAAACAGAGAACATTGCAAGTGTGGCGAACTCAAGTGACTCCAGTAGTTCGAGTGCAAGTTCAGAGGAGGAAAAACGAGGTTTCCCCACCATGACGAGCAATGGCGGCTGTAATCGGAACGGTAACCCCTTTTGATAACTCGACTCAGTCATGGGAAGAATATAGTGAAATGTTGGACTTTTTCTTCCAAGCTAATGAGATTGAGGAGCCAGACAAAAGGAAGGCTGTACTGTTGAGTGGAGTTGGTGCAACTACTTACAGCTTGTTGAGAAATTTAATAAGCCCTGCATTACCGAAAGATAAAACGTACGACCAGCTTACTGCTGAGCTTCAGAAGCACTTCAGCCCCAAACCGAGTGAAATCGTGCAACGATTCAAATTTAATTCACGCATAAGGAGGAACACTGAGTCCATAGCAGAGTATGTGGCAGAATTGAAGAAATTAACACTGCACTGTGATTACAAAGACTCATTGGAAGAAATGTTAAGAGACAGACTTGTGTGTGGAGTGAATGATGACCGAATGCAACGGCGACTTTTATCTGAAACAAAACTCACTTTTGTGAAGGCTTTGGAATTATGCCAAGCGATGGAAACAGCAGCTAAAGATGTGAGAGAGATGCAAGGGAAGCTAACAGAGGACACAGCAACGCATGTTCGTGTGCCTAAGACCCAAGTAGGTGTCCACAAAGTGTCAACTGATAAAAATCATCGCAAATTCCCCAGTTGTTATCGCTGCAAAGGCCAGCACAATGCCGCCGAGTGCAAATTTGCCACTGAGCTGTGTCATAATTGTGGCAAGCGAGGGCACATTAAGAAAGCATGTAGAATAAAGGTGGACAGCGCACAGGTGCTGAAAGCAACAGTAAAAGGGCAAAAGTATGAAAACAAGGGCCCAGGAAAGGAACAGCGAGCGAATCAACTGAGAGGGGAGGGAGAAAGTGATACAGAAGACATGGGTTTTCACACAATTTACAACACGTCAGAGGAGCTGACCAAGGTAGCGCCCATCACGCGTACCATGAATGTTAATGGAATGAAAGTAACATTTGAAGTTGATACAGGCTGTGGAGTAACCATATTAAGTAAACAGCAATATACACAACTGTGGAAGAAAACAGACACAGCAGAATTAAATCCCTGTTCATTAAAATTAAAAACATACACAGGAGAGAAGCTAGACGTGCTAGGCATGGCACAAGTGAAGGTGCAGCACGAAAACAAAGAAAAGGACTTACCTGTAGTAGTAGTTGGGAGCGAAGGACCAAATCTACTAGGGCGAAGTTGGCTACAAGAACTGGCCATGATTGATCAGTTGGTGAATAAAGTGGAATCTCAGCCCAAATTGCAGCTGGAGGAGATCCTCGAAAGACACGCTGAGGTGTTCAAAGAAGGCTTAGGACAGCTAAAAGGTGTCACTGCAAAGATTAATGTGGACAAGGAGGCCCAACCGCGATTCTGCAAACCCCGACCGGTACCCTATGCAGTCAAGCCACTGGTCGAAAGCGAGCTACAGAGGCTGCTGGATGACAAGATCATTGAGCCAGTGCAGGTTGCAGAATGGGCGGCGCCCATAGTCCCAGTGAGAAAGCCGGATGGCTCCATTAGAATATGTGGAGATTACAAACTCACTGTCAATCGAGCATCACGGGTGGATCAGTATCCAATTCCTAAAGTGGAGGACCTCTTCGCACAGCTGAACGGCGGCCGACACTTCACGAAATTAGACATGAGTCACGCCTACCAACAAGTAGTCCTGGAAGAAGAATCAAGAAAGTATGTAACCATCAATACACACAAAGGCTTATATACCTACACACGCTTACCATTTGGAGTAGCTTCCAGTCCTGCTATATTCCAGAGAACTATGGAGGGCATCCTAGGTGGAATTCCGAATGTTGCCATTTATTTGGATGACATCCTTTGTACAGGACCAAATGAACAAGAACATCTGAAAACGCTGGAGGAAGTGCTTCATCGGTTGGAGAAAAGCGGTCTGAGGTTGAAAAGAAGCAAGTGTGAGTTCATGGGAAAAGAGGTGGTGTTCCTAGGCCACAAGATCAACGCCAGTGGTCTACACCCTCTAACAGACAAAGTGGAAGCCATTGCGGAGGCGCCTGAGCCACAAAATGTTACTGAGTTAAAAGCCTACCTGGGCTTGTTGAACTATTACCATAGGTTCCTCCCAAAGCTCTCCACGCTGCTGGCACCACTACATACCTTACTTAAGAAGGAAGAAAAATGGTCATGGGGGGTCAAGCAGCAGAAGGCGTTTGAAGAGTCCAAAGCGCTACTTCAGTCCTGTAGTGTGTTAGTGCACTATGATTCAAACAAACCACTCATCCTGGCGTGTGACGCATCACCCTACGGTGTGGGTGCTGTACTCTCTCATCGTATGGAGGATGGCTCAGAGAGACCCATAGGGTTCGTCTCAAGAACTCTTAGTGCAGCTGAGAAAAACTACTCCCAGCTAGACAAGGAGGGCCTTGCAGTAGTATTTGGTGTAAAAAAATTCCACAAATACCTGTACGGGAGACAGTTCGCTATAGTGACTGACCACAAGCCACTAATTTCACTGTTCAGTGAAATGAGAGCCATACCCCAGATGACATCTCAGAGAATTCAGAGATGGGCCGTTACATTAGCAGCGTATGAGTACACCATCGTTTACAAAGCCGGACGGGACCATACGAATGCTGACGCGATGAGTAGGCTACCCTTGGATGGAGGAAGAGACAGCACGCCTGAGGAGGAGGAGAGAGTGCTATTGTTTGAAGATATCGGCGTGCCCCTGGTGAACGCACAACAAATAAAGAAGTGGACAGACAAAGACCCTGTTCTAGCAAGAGTGCGAGAATACATCTTGAGAGGATGGCCGAAGATGAACAGTCCTGAGTTCATTCCCTATGCCCGACGACAGGATGAGCTCAGCACCCAGGAAGGTTGTATCCTGTGGGGAGGACGCGTGGTTGTTCCACCACCTGGTAGGAATGCCTTACTGCAACAACTACACCAAGCACACCCTGGCATCACTCGCATGAAAGCGTTGGCGAGGAGCTACATGTGGTGGCCCAACATGGATGCAGAGGTGGAGGCGCTTGTGAAGTCATGTGCGGCATGCCAGGAGAACAGGAACAGTCCTCCAGCAGCCCCACTACATCCCTGGGAAGTTCCAGATAAACCATGGAGAAGAATTCACATTGACTACGCAGGTCCATGGATGGGAAGAAAGTTGAGGTCAACATTTGACTTAATACATCCAGACTTCAGAAACAAAGTGCATGATAAACAAGAGAAACAAAAAGGTTATCATGACATGCATGCTAGAGAGAGACTACTGAGAGAAGGAGACGTGGTCTACACCCGCAACTTTGGCTCAGGACCAGCCTGGGTACCAGGAGAAATAACAGAAAAGACAGGCCCTGTGTCATTCAAGGTGACATTAGGTCATGGACAAGTGGTGAGGCGACACATCGACCAAGTTCGTGGTAGGAGCTCCATTTCCCTGCCGATGGCACCAGAGGTGTTGTCTGACACCCATCCTGAGGAAAGCATCAACGAACCACCACTTCAGGTGAAACCTGAGGTAACCGTCTCTGCAGATTCTACGGGCAGCACTGCAGCAGCCGAAACAGTGGAGCAGTCTGAGTCTTCACCTGCAGTTGGCTCACCAGCCGTGAGAAGATCTCAGCGAGCTAGGAAAGCTCCAGACTACTTGAAGGACTATACTTAGTCAGTAGTGAGTTCCCCAGCCACAGGACAAGAATGCGTCCTGGAACCTCACTGGGATGCGGTAGTCAAACCAAATCCCCAGTTAGACTGTTATGTGTGTTATACATGTGAAAAAAAAAAAAAAAAGAAAAGAGAAAGAAATTATATGTATGGCACATGTGTTTAAGAAGTTAAAGTAACTGTGATTGTTTAGGATTAAATGGGAGTTCCAGGATGTCTAGCATAATTGGCTAAGGTAATTAAAAGTAGTTTAATCTAGAGGGGAGGGATGTGGTAGACTGCAAGTCTAAAATAAATCATTACTGGCACATGCCTCTAGGGGGAACTACCTGTGTTGTTCAGCACTACTATTAAGGGGACACATTAGAACAAGAGTGTGAAAACCCCGCGCAGAATCCATGTTCAGTCTTGTTGTGTGTGTTACAGAATAAATGGCAGAGTTAGCCAAAGAAATAACTCAAGTGTGATCATTGCTACACGGTAGGATATCACACTTGCCAAGTGGGAAGTGTTCATCTTCTGAAGTAGAACTTCTGAAGTTTAGTCAGAGAATGACGACTATACATTTCTTTCAGCTTCAAGCACATTATGAAGATAACTTAATTCAAGATAAGGCTAAAATATTAAGCAAAATAAATCTTCACTGAGTGAAAGGAGGATTTAATGATGGCTTTTGAAAGTGCTGAACTGCACTGAGGCAAAGCTGCCATAACTCTACATTAAACATTTTAGAAATCTTTTTGGATGTGAGACTTTATATGCTCCATTCTGCAAAGCTCTGAGGAAGCACCACTGCTTCCAGCTCCTGGTAACAATACCCCTTTCCTGCTCTGTCATCCATCATTCTATTTATCTTCTTAGCTTCTCCCAAAATAGCCCAAAAACTGCACATGTCCGTACGGAACGCTCATGCAAACAATACACATGTAAAATTACTTAAACGACTAAAAAGGTCTAAGGGAAGCCACCACAACCAACAGGAAGTGTGGTACCAAGGCCCAACTAATCACAAATGTTTATATTTTTTGACAGAACAACATGCATTCACTTCAGATTTGTGAGTTCAGAGACTGGCTGCAAAACAAAGTGAGGTTGACAAATATCTCTGAAAATACCTACAGAGAGAGACAACTTTACACGAGTGATGAAAAGGGATAAAATGCTGGCAAAAGTGTTTATTGTATAGTGGGCTTTAAAATGTAGCTAAAACCTGCTGTATTTTCCAGGAGCCTAACAGCTACTATTTTTTTTTTTTGTTAAATAAAGTTGACATTAATGTTGTCAACAAATAACATTAAAGATCAAAACCAAAATTGTTATAGGTCTTGGAACTTAACCCAAGCCTTTTTCACTCAGATCATAGAAACTATTACAACTATCTAGTTGTATTAAATGTACTGTTTCACTGTCACACTACCTGTCAGTGTAATTACAGCAGGTAACTTCACTTTCAATGGAACAACATTCAACCATACACATTTAAATACAGTTGCAATCAAAATTATTCAACCCCCATTGCATTTTGGGTTTACTGGCAAAATTTGCAATTTTTCAGGTGTTTGCAATAAACAGATTACACAAGAACAGTTTAAATATTATATTATTAATATTACAAAGATTTTATCTAAATTCAACACTAAATCCTACTTTCAATGACTACTGCAGTCTCAAAATTATTCAACCCCCTGATTAGAATTCCTCATAACAGCACACATTTGCAAATCAAGTGTAATCTCAAGCACACGTGATGCAACCAACCATGGGCTTCATTAGTTGCATCAGTTGTGCTTGAGATAGAACACCTGAAATACCTGGACTGTTGACGGTGATGTTTGATTGCATGTTAGAACTAGAAAAGCACTCAGAGAGCACATACCTCCACCGAGGTATGCACTCTGATATACAGTAGAAGGGCTGTCTTTGTTTGGCCGTTAGCAGGATTACGCAAAAACTACTAGATGAATTTTGATGAAATTTTCACCAGAGGTAGCCCTTGGGCCAAAGATGAACCCACTAAATTTTGGTGAAGATCTGTGACTGCATACCTCCACCAAGGACTTTGAAACAGCCTTGGTGGAGGTATGAGCTCTCTTCAGTGGAAGTAATATTTTGTCTTGTGAGATCTGCAGCCAGCTTTGAAAGTTGAAAGCAGGCAACCACCCCCCTTCCTGGAAACCCCGAGCAAACAAGACAGTGCCACCAACCCCCACAGAGCACAAATGTCTCAAAGCCAACAAGCCCCAGGACAACCAGGCATCTATCCCAGGAAGGACGGCAGAGGGAGGCCAGGCCACCAAGCGGCTGGCGCGGCGCACCCCCGCTCCCGGACCGGCCAGTCCCCGGGCCCCAAGCGCCAGAAGGCCAGCAACCCCCCCCACACACACACCCCGAGGACCCCCCCCAGACCCCCCCACAGTGGATCCGCACCCACCCTGGCACCCCCAACACACACACACACCCCAGGAACCCCAGGCCCCCATGCCCAAGGAAGGGGGCAGCAACTCTCATCCACTCCCGTACCTGCTCAATCTCACTCCCACTCGCCCTCACAGTTGCCCACACCCACCCACGCTCACCCATACACACACTCACTCGCACTCCGACTCACTCATATCTACTTGTAATCTCCCCCACACACTCACCCACACTCAGTCACCCTTAACACTTGGGCTGGCCATGGTGCAGATGTAGCGGGCATGAATGCGCACCAATGCCCGGCAGCGGCTGGGAAGACCGCTGGCACGGACCAGCAGCCACACCCCGTCAACCCGCCCCGGGACGGCCGCAGCCACAGAAGCAGACCACCATCACCAACGCCCACCCGGAGCAACTGATCAATGGACCACCGCAAGCGCTCCAAGATGCCACCCGACAGGCAAAGTGTCACACAAATCTGACCCACCATCACCATCTCCACTCATCACTCCTTCACTCTCACTTGCTCACTCCCTTGCTCATACCTATTTATTTGGCAGCGCCCAAGGATGATGACAACATGACAGGCCCTAGGACACCAGTCGAACCCCAGGCCCCCAGCAGAAGGAGGCAGCAGGAGTGGGGTAAGACCCCCACCCCCCATGTGCGAATAGTGATGGGTGAATGTTAGTTGTGTGGTGTTATTGTGTGCAGGTGTGTGAACTTGCAAAGTGCAGTTAAAATTGGGTGTGGGGGGGGGAATAGTGTGTTAGGGCACCGCTAGCCACTGCTTTGAGCAGCGGGGCTCCCATCCCCCCTAAGCCCTCAGTGTCTACAGTGCAATCAAAATTGAGGTGAGGATGGCCCCACTGTGCAGTAGACAGAGGGATCCTTCTCACCAACACCATACAGCACCCCCCCCACCCCAAAACCCTAAGTGTATCCAATAAGATGTATGATCCACCCAGAATTGGGGGGGGGGGGGGAGGGGTGTAAGACTGGGAGGGAGGCGGTCCCAAAGAGAGCCCATCCCCCCCAGAAGCCAGCTCCCAAACTGGCTCTGGAGGCCACCTACTGCCCCCAGATCCCATTCCAGGGTGAGGGCCACCAGGCCGTGCAGCCCAGGACCCGCTAGCATCACACCCCAACGCTCACCAGCACCATAGGCATGATGGGGCAACCACACTCACATCTTGTACACCCAAACATAATAATAATGATAATGAATAATGGGCTAGACCCATACGGTGCTCCACATGCCAAGCGGCATCCCAGCACACCCACCACGAGCCCACCAGCCATCCACCCCAGACAAACATCGACCGGTGGCAGGCTACCCTGCAGCCACAGCTGCTCCGGGGCAAATGGACAGAAATTAGGCTGACAACCCGCACCAACAGCGCCCCCAGCCCCCTCCAAGCACCCAGACACACCCATACCCGGCGCCACGGACACTGGATGCCGGAGGCAAGGCGGTAAAGCGCCCCACCCCGGGACACAATGGCAGGACAGCTGTGAAGAGCAGGACCTGAATCGCCACCCCCAGGCTGCCAGACGGCCCGCCCTACCCTCCACCGCCCAATGAGGTCTTCCTCTCTACATACACACCCTCCTCTCCTGCATGTCCACCCACAGGTACTTGCACCCATACATGCACGCTCACCCTCATGTGTACATGCACATACTCACCATCACATATGTCCACCTACACCCACACACAACCTCGCGTGTTTACACACAACACACATACTCGCACGTTCATACACACATGCACGCACCCATATCCACACATACATACACGCGAATCTGTGCTTTCTTAAGTAGACTGGTGTGTCCTTGTGTTGGAATTCAACAGATACTCAAATTGAATGGCTGCTATGCATGTAGAGATGACAATTACCTCCGGCAAGAGGAGGAGGTAATGTTTTCACCGGTGTTTGTTGGTTGGTTTGTCTTTTAGCAACATTACTCAAAAAGTTATGAATGGATTCTGATGAAATTTTCAGGAATGGTGTGTAATGGCACGGGGAACAGATGATTAGATTTTGGTGATGATCTGAGAGCGCATACCTCCACCAAGGGCTAGAGAAGAAGCCACTGCATTTTGGTGATGATCCAAGAATGCATACCTCCGCCAAGGCTCTTATCTTCTCACAGAGTGTTAGCAAAAATACTCCTAAACTAATGGAGAGACTTTGATGGAGTTTTCACCAGAAGTGGCTCTAGGCCTACACACAAACCCATTATATTTTGGAGGTGATCTATCAGAGACAGAAGGAGCCTTGGCGGAGGTATGCGCTCTCTGAGTGCTTTTCTAGTTTAGGAAAGATTTTGTTGTGCTCTCTTAACTTTTTCTGGAGCCGAATTAAAAACAAAAGTAATTTGAGAAAGATTGGAAGAAAAACTAACAAACAAGAAAAATAACTTTTCTACTGAAGTCGAGAGCAACCATCATTGCTACTGCTTCCCCCCCCCCCCCCACCGCAATTCTGTTTTTGATCCATTATACCATGATAACACATTAATTAACCTTGGATATGCTTGGCTTCCATACATTTCATCATTTGTGTTCTGAAATACTCAGCTGTAGTACAATGAGCTTTCTTTGAGGAGTCAGAGCTCTTTAAATCACAGCCCTCATTAAGGGCATCAGTCGCATTTTGGCCATGGGAAAGGAAGGTCTGACTGAGCTGCTGCCCTTTCCTCTTTCGGCAAAGAGTCACAAAGTGGGACTGACCTCATCTTATCCTGTTGCACAGGAAAAGTGGATCAGATAACTGGACTTGGCACCTGTATACATATGGGATGAAACTCTACGGCTAGGGCTGAAGACCAACAGCTGGCACCGCTGACAAAACCTGGTGAATGATGTCCTGCTAGCTCCCTTTTGTTGATGTTTGTTAGTATAAAAAAAGTTTCACTTGCTCACTCATTTGCTACATTTAAAAGCCAGTAAGAGTGCTGTCTTTATTCAATAATTCAGATGCCAAGAAAAAAAAGTCAAGGTTTGTTTTGTACCCACAGTGGTGAACACACAAGGAGACAAAGTACAGAAACTCCTTGAACTTGCCAGATGATTAATTGCCAGCTTGGTGTGTCTCCAGCCTGAGAGAGACAGAGAAAAACCTCTCCATAAGCAGATATGAAAATGGGTACCAGTAAAATCACTGTACTGAAAATAATGTAGCTGAATAGATATAACAAAGTGGCAATAAGGCAAGGATTCTAATTAAGCAATATTACAATAGAGGGAGTATAGTATCAATGAATATATAACTGAGGTGATCCGTCATAGGCCCATGTGAAGAGGAGAGCTGAAGACATTACCACAGTTATATATTCATGATACCATATGACCAGGAGTGTAATATTGTTTTTATACAACAGTTCCACAAGCACAATGACAGCAGTTCAAAATACTATGATTTTTGTTTGTTTAGCTGGTTATTGTGCTCCGCCAAGAAAAATAGTCCTTTCTGAATGAACCTAGTTAACTGTTACTAAGCAATGTGGAAGGCATCAGCCATATCACACCCTGGAGTTATATTGATACCATAATCCCTCTCATATAATATTGTTTAATTATCCCATTGCATTCCCCTTTACTGTCTGTTGTCCTTAATAGACTTAATGTAGTTTGAAATAATCCCATAATTAAACTTGTTCAACCTTGTCATTAAATCTACAAAAAGAAAACTCACCATTATTTTCTATTGACTGACAGACCATTCAGTCATTTGTTATGATTTCATCATTTCTGTCATAAACCCTTCTGTGCGCTTCTCCAATGTGCACGGCGAGGGGTGAAAAGACGAGGATTTAAGCGCTGGGTTTACGCCACACACACATTTATTAGGCATGACAATTGACAACAGTTCCAATGCATAACATTCGCACTCAGATGTTGTAAAGGAGTCCTCCGGGATGCTCAACAGTCTGGGTGAGGATCACCGGGGCAAACACGCACAGCAATTACTCACAATTCTGGAGCTATCCGAGAACGTCCTAGTGACACCCTGAGGAAACACAATCCTTAGTTGACCTTGACTTCCAACGGCGATAGACGACTGCATGAAGCGCAATGACCCAGCAATGTATGACTGGGAAAAGGCTCCTAAAGTACAGGCATTGCTGGGGATGGTCAATTGGAGGCACCTGGGCGAGGACTGGGAAGGATGATCAACGGGGCTGGGAACAGCTGATGGTAATCATTGAGGGGGGCGTGGTCGGACCGGCAGACTGTCAGCAGTACACACAGCTGCCGGCCCCAGAGCAGTGGCTATGGATACGGTAACACACTGGAAAAACATACTATACATGCATACACAACGGCACCGAGACCTACAGAGAGATCAGGACAGAGCCGGGGGAACCCAAGCCGGCTCGGCTCCTGACAGAGCCCCCCCTTTAAGTGGTGGAATCCCAGACACCCAAGGTAACATCCCAGACCCCTCCCCAACAGGAACAAACAACACAAACGGTAGGAGGTAGGGGGAACAGGAAAGGTGGGAACACAATACCCTGCCCAGGGTCCACAATAGCCCTCCTAAGTCCAAAGACGTGGAGGCTCGGGAGGCCGCCCAGAGTCCTAGGCCCAGCGGGCAGTTCAGCAGATAGAGTCTGGTGGCCTGCCGGACTGCATGGGCCATCTGGCCCAGCACCCCAGTCCCTCAGGTGGTCGGCCAGCGCTGTAAAGCCACCAGGACCGGCAGGATGAAGCAGGAGGCAGCCTGCCCATCAGAAGGCTCATAGGGGAGTGCCCGGACCATAGAGAGGGAACCTCCACGGCATTGGACAGAGAGGAGAAGGAAGCCATGGCATCCTCAGACAGATCCACAGCACCCTCAGTGGTCCCGGCTTGGGCCACAGCTGATTCCGCGATGGACCCTGACCGGGCTGGCTCCGCTGCACCAGCGGTGGATCCTGACCGGGCCACCTCCGCTGCACCAGTGATGGACCCCGACCAGGTTGGCTCCACTGCATCGGTGGTGACCTCTGGCCAGGCCAGCTCCTCTGCACCGGCGGTGACCTCCAGATGAGCCGGCTCCGCTGCACCCATGGTGAACTCCAGCTGGAGCTTTGCTGCACCTGCGGTGAACTCTGGCTGGAGCTTTGCTGCACCCGCAGTGAACTCTGGCTGGAGCTTTGCTGTACCCGCAGTGGTCTCCCCAGCGGGGGAGGTCATGCTCCCCTAGACCCCTGGTGCTGACCTTGAATCCTTGGAGGCCTCTGGCGGGATCAGCTGCTCTCCAGCGACCCTGTCAGGGGGCTCCAAACCCGAAGAGGGAGAAAGAGAGACTGGGTCAGGGTCGCTGGCAGCAGCAGAGCCTGGTGAGGCGGCCCCAAGGGCTACTGTAAGCCATCCCTGGTCCTCCTCACCATGAGTCGGGCAGTGTGACATCGACAATGACACTACTGACATAATGGAGCACACTTGCCTGAACTCGGGCTTCACCGCCATCCAGGACTCCTGCGATTTAGGGTGCGTGGGTTCCTCTGGACCCCCGTCAACCTCCTCCGGGACAATCGAGCCCACGTCGTCATCTGTGGGCAACTCAGGTAGTGGCAGCTCCTCTCCAGCGACCCTAGGAAGGAGCTCGAAGGGGATAGGAGAGGAGGAACGGTTAAGGTCACCGGCAGCGGCAGAGCCCGGCAAGGGGAGTCCAGATGTGGCTGGGAGCCGCACCCAGCTCTCCTCCCCAAGAGCCAGACAAGATCCCTCCATCATTGACAAATGAACTACCGGAGAGGTTACTTGCCTGTGCTCAAGCTCCACCACCGTCTAGGACTCTGACAATGCCGACGATGATGTTCCAAGTCCCATCGGCTGTAGGTCTGGTCCGGGGAGTGGCTCCGCTGCGACAGCCCCTGCAGCAGGCACGATGGTGGTAGCAGTTGTGGTATTCCCATGCGCCGTTCTCCACGCCACCGGCTCATCCGGCATGACAGCCGAGGACGACTTCTCCACTGGCCCATGGGCAGGATCCCCCTGGGCCTCTGGCTCCTCTCCCCCAAGTGACCTGGATCCAGAACCGGTGGGCTCATAGGGGCACACAGACAGGAGTTGGTGAGGTCAAGTATGGGAGCATTACATGCCGCTGGGGCGGAGCACTCAAGGGGCTACTCACCCCAAGTCTCCTTGCCAGGAGGCAGACAAAATTGTTCATCAAACATAAAAGTTAAATGAGAAATAACTTGCCTGTCCTCCTGACACGAGATGTCCTCAGCGGCCTCCGAGACGTCTCCCCCCTCCGGGCGTTCCTCCTTGTGTTGCGCCAGTGAGACCAGAGGCCTCCTCCGGAGGGAGTTCCTCCTCCTCTCTCTCCCGGATGGCTTAGGGACCAGATAGTCCGGGATGCGAAGCACCACGCTGGGCAGCGAGTCAACCGTGCCGAGAAGCTCTGTCTTCGCCGGAGAAGGGGGCGGAGCAGTCACGAGGAGCTCAAGCACTGGGGAATCCTCATTTGACTCCTCCTCGACCCAATGGTTGAGCACGGCGAGCAGGTTCGACCACTCCTCGTTTGTCGGCAAGCTCGGGGATTGAGCAGGCGCGGGGGGTGGAACCTTTACAGCCGGGGAAGCGCATCCTCAGGCCTCTCTCTCCCGGTGCTCCTCCTCCATCCGGCAGTCGAATAGGGCCAGTCTCTGCTCCTCCCTCTCACAACGCTCCTCCTCAACCTGGCGGTTGAGCGCAGAGAGCAGGTTCGACCACTCCTCATCCATCAGCAAGCCCGTGGTTTGAGTGGGCGCCAGCCCAGGAGAAGATGCAGGGGACTCCACCGGTGTGGCTGCAGGAGAACGCCTCCATGCAGGCCCCTGGGCAGGATCATCCAGGGCCCCAACCTCCTCCACCGCCTGGCAGCTCAGTTCTTGGATCAACAGGCACTCAGGGAAAGAGGGAGGAGACATGGAGAGAGGAAGAAAAGAATTATTATCTGCAGCTGGAGGAGAGAACCCAGCGGACTTCTGAAATCGATCATACATACTACATGCATACACAACAGCACCAAGACCCACAGAAAGATCAGGACCGAGCCGGGGGAACCCAAGCCGGCTCGGCTCCTGACAATTTCTCTGTGAAGGAGTTTTCAGTAATACTGTAAAAGGAAGGAAATATTGCACAGCTTGCCAGTAAATGAACTGTTTTACCTTCTGTGTAATTTCCAGAGGCTAGTGTTAAAAGCATTTAATTTTTTTTTTTTCACTGATGAAATTTTTAAAAATTGTTTGTTAATTGAAGACACAAACTTACTAATTAGACCAATTTGGAGATTTTATTTACATCAGGGTGATCATTGTGCAGCAGTCAGCTGTGGCTGAGTGTTTGTATAGGAGAGTGAGGGAGACTCGGCCAGAGTCCAGTTGCACAGCCAATATAGACATGACCCTCCATTGGCTTCTAACGATGCATTTCCAAATGACTTCACAGCCACTATAGTTAAAAGCCAACCACCACAGCACACTTATTTCCATTTTGTGCTTTTAAATGTGATAGTCTCAGCTAATTAAAACTGGTAGAATAACAGATTGTCCTCAGGAGGAATGATGATTTCCTATTAAAGGGTTTGGGGAATGTTCACTTTGACTGCTTATTACATAAGTGCCACCAAAGATCTGACTTGCTAGAAATCGAAAAGGTCGTTTTTGCCGTAAAATAACAGTAATGGTCTGAATTTTGATTTTGAGGTCAGAGGGAGGAGGCAAATGAATTTATTAATGCTTTTCTATGGTTGTGATACATGTATGTGTAAGTGAATTTGACTTTGAGGCAGAAAGACTCATGAATGTGTAGAAGCTGATCTCCTCCATTGTGGGGAGGCCTATCATAAGTGTCACACCTAGGACATCTGCTTTTGGTTAAAGCCGTGTCAGTACAATTCTCTTGTAACTGAAACACAACAAGGGTATTACTGAATAAAACACCAGCGACACATCTGTGTTTTAGGACTGGGTAGACTGGTTTATGTTCCCTTATCAAAGATATACACTATTGGGTTGCCTGGGTGGATACATTTACTCAGGTACATTTGAAAAGATTGGAATTTTCCAAATTGCTTTATCTAATGATACTTTTCACTCTTACTTAAGTTCATATGATTCAAAAGTAAAACTGAAATGTCTATTTATTAAATTGAGCAAAACTAAAATATGGCTATTTGTTCAAACGTATTTCATAACAAATTTTTATTGTTACTTTTTTCTCTGTTTCTGTAGCATTTTTGAATCATTTTAGAGGGTAAGATTGTAGGTGGCAGTGGCTCAGAAGGTAGAGCAGGTCATCTAATAACTGGACGGTTAGTGGTTCAAATCCCGATCTCCCCAGACATTGTGTCCCTGGGCATGACACTTTACCCACCTTGCCTCCAGTGTCCACGACACTGGGCATGAATGTGTATAAATGTTTGATAGTGGTCAATGAGACCATTGGCAGCCACATTTCAATCAGTCTGCCCCAGGACAGCTGTGGCTACAGTAGTAGCTTACCACTACTGTTGTCTGTGGAGTGAATGAATAATGTATCCATTGTAAAGCATCTTTGAGTGCCTATGAAAAACACTATATAAATCTGATTTATTATTACGAGTTTATTATGACGATTATTTATTTACGAGTAAAAAGCTGCAAGTTTAAAAAATGCTAATTTATATCCAAAAGTTAAATTTTCAGAAAAAGTTGAAAATTTATAAGAAAATCGCAAAATTATTTTAAAAAAAGCCACAAAATTACAAGAAAAAATCTGAAATTTATGATTAAAAAAAAATCAAAAATTTAAGAGAAAATTATAACAAGTTGGGTCACTACTTTTGTCTTACTCAAGTAATTTCTTTGGTGACTACTTTTGCTTACATAGCTTATGATAAGTTATTGCAACTTTTTCTTGAGCACTACTTGTGGGTATTCTACTAATCTTTGCTTACAGGAAATAAAGTACGAAATCCAGAGGTGGGAGTGTTGTGGGGTGGGGTCAAAGGTAACTGAGAAAAAAAAGTTGCTGCGGACACTGATTGTTGAAGCTTCCATCCAACCATCCATCTTCTACTGCTTTTCCGGAGGTCCGGGTCGCGGAGGCAGCAGTTCAAGCAGAGAAGCCCAGACTTCCCTCTCCCCAGCCACCTGCTCCAGCTCTTCAGAGAGGATACCAAGGCGTTCCCAGACCAGCTGGGAGACATAGTCTCTCCAGTGAGTCCTGGGTCTGCCCCAGGGTCTCCTCCCAGTGGGACGTGCCTGAAACACCTCAAGTGGGAGGCGTCCAGGAGGCATCCTAATCAGATGCCCATAGCACCTCAACTGACTCCTTTCAATGTGGAGGAGCAGCGGTTCTACTCTGAGCCTCTCCCGGATAACTGAGCTCCTCACCCTGTCTCTGAGGGTGAGTCCAGCAATCCTACGGAGAAAGCTCATTTCAGCCGCTTGTATCCGCGATCTCTTTCTTTCGGTCATTACCCAAAGCTCGTGACCATAGGTGAGAGTAGGAATGTAGATTGACTGGTAAATTGTCAGCTTTGCCTTAGAATTCAGCTCCCTCTTCACCACAACAGACCGGTACAACGTCCGCATCACTGCAGATGCTGCTCCGATCCGTCTGTCAATCTCTCGCTCCATTCTCCCCTCACTCATGAATAAGACCCCAAGATACTTAAACTCCTCCACTTGGGGCAGGAGCCTGTCCCCAACCCAGAGAGGACAATCCACCTTTTTCCGGCTGAGGACCATGGACTCGGACTTGGAGGTACTAATTCTCATCCCAGCCGCTTCACACTCAGCAGCAAACCATCCCAGCAAGAACTGTAGGTCATTGCTGGATGAAGCCAATAGGACAGCATCATCTGCAAACAACAGAGCTGAAATCCTGTGGTCACCAAGCATGACACCATCCATTCCCTGGCTGCGCCTAGAAATCCTGTCCATAAAAATTATGAACAGGATCGGTGACAAAGGGCAGCCCTGGTGGAGTCCAACTCTCACTGGGAATGAGTCCGACCAAGTGTTGGCAATACGAACCAAACTCTCACAACGGTCGTACAGAGACCGAATAGCTCATAACAACAAGCCCGATACCCCATACTCCCAAAGCACCCCCCACAAAAAACCACGAGGGACGCAGTTGAATGCCTTCTCCAAGTCCACAAAACACATGTAAAATGGTTAGGCAAACTCCCACGAACTCTCGAGAATTCTCAAGAGGGTAAAGAGCTGGTCCGATGTGCCACGGCCAGGACGAAAACCACATTGCTCCTCCTGAATCCGAGGTTCGACCAACGGCCGGACTCTCCTCTCCAATACCTTGGCATAGACCTTCCCAGGGAAGCTGAGGAGTGTGATCCCTCTAAAGTTGGAGCACACCCTCCGGTCCCCTTTTTTGAAGAGAGGAACCACCACCCCGGTTTGCCATGCCAAAGGCACTGTCCCCGACCTCCACACAATGTTGCAGAGGCGTGTCAACCATGACAGCCCTACAACATCCATGGCCTTGAGGTGCTCAAGGCGAATCTCGTCCACCCCCGGGCCTGGCCACCAAGGAGATTTTTAACCACCTTGGTGACCTCAGCCCCTGTGTTAGGCAAGTCATCCCCCTCGTCCACAAGCCCTGCTTCCTCTGTGGAAGGCGTATCAGTGGGATTGAGGAGATCCTCAAAGTATTCCTTCCACCGCCCAATGATATCCCCAGTTGAAGTCAACAGCGCCCTATCCGCACCATACACAGTGTGGACAGGGAGCTGCTTCCCCCTCCTGAGCCGCCGGACAGTTTGCCAGAATCTCTTCGAGGCCGACCGAAAGTCTTGTTCCATGGCCTCACCGGACTCCTCCCATACCCGGGTTTTTTCTTCAGCAACCACCCGAGCTGCACTCCGCTTGGCCTGCCAGTACACCTCAGCTACTTTGGGAGTCCCACAAGCCAACCAAGCCTGATAGAACTCCTTCTTCAGCTTAATGGCCCCCCTCACCACTGGTGTCCACCACTTGGTTTGGGGGTTGCCACCACGAGATGCACCGACCACCTTGCGGCCGCAGTTCTGGGACGCCGCTTCAACAATAGAGGTGGAGAGCAATAGAGGTGTTGTTGTTGAAGCTTTGTAGGTGTAATTCTTTTCCATTCTTGCTTGATGTATGACTTCAGTTGCTCAGCACTCCAGGGTCTCCGTTGTTATATTTTGTGCTTCACAATGTAGAACACATTTTCAATGGGAGACAAGTTTGGACTGGGAGGCCAGCCTAATACTCACACTCTTTTACTATGAAGCTACACTTTTGTAACACGTGCACAATGTGGCTTGGCATTGTCTTGCTGAAATAAGCAGGGATGTCCCTGAAAAAGATGTTGCTTGGATGGCAGCATACAGTGGGGCAAAAAAGTATTTAGTCAGCCACCAATTGTGCAAGTTCTCCCACTTAAAAGATGAGAGAGGTCTCCAATTTTCATCATAGGTATACCTCAACTATGAGAGACAAAATGAGAAAAAAAAAATCCAGAAAATCACATTGAAGGATTTTTAATGAATTAATTGGTAAATTCCTCGGTAAAATAAGTATTTGGTCACCTACAAACAAGCAAGATTTCTGGCTCTCACAGACCTCTAACTTCTTCTTTAAGAGGCTCCTCTGTCCTTCACTCGTTACCTGTATTAATGGCACCTGTTTGAACTCGTTATCAGTATAAAAGACACCTGTCCACAACCTCAAACAGTCAGACTCCAAACTCCACTATGGCCAAGACCAAAGAGCTGTCATAGGACACCAGAAACAAAATTGTAGACCTGCACCAGGCTGGGAAGACTGAATCTGCAATAGGTAAGCAGCTTGGTATGAAGAAATCAACTGTGGGAGCAATTATTAGAAAATGGAAGACATACAAGACCACTGATAATCTCCCTTGATCTGGGGCTCCACGCAAGATCTCACCCCGTGGGGTCAAAATGATCACGAGAACGGTGAGCAAAAATCCCAGAAAAACACAGGGGGACCTAGTGAATGACCTGCAGAGAGCTGGGACCAAAGTAACAAAGGCTACCATCAGTAACACACTACGCCGCCAGGGACTCAAATCCTGCAGTGCCAGACGTGTCCCCCTGCTTAAGCCAGTACATGTCCAGGCCCGTCTGAAGTTTGCTAGAGAGTATTTGGATGATCCAGAAGAGGATTGGGAGAATGTCATATGGTCAGATGAAACCAAAATAGAACTTTTTGGTAAAAACTCAACTTGTCGTGTTTGGAGGAGAAAGAATGCTGAGTTACATCCAAAGAACACCATACCTACTGTGAAGCATAGGGGTGGAAACATCATACTTTGGGGCTGTTTTTCTGCAAAGGGACCAGGACGACTGATCCGTGTAAAGGAAAGAATGAATGGGGCCATGTATCGTGAGATTTTGAGTGAAAACCTCCTTCCATCAGCAAGGGCATTGAAGATGAAATGTGGCTGGGTCTTTCAGCATGACAGTGATCCCAAACACACCGCCCAGGCAGCGAAGGAATGGCTTCGTAAGGAGCATTTCAAGGTCCTGGAGTGGCCTAGCCAGTCTCCAGATCTCAACCCCATAGAAAATCTTTGGAGGGAGTTGAAAGTCCGTGTTGCCCAGCGACAGCCCCAAAACATCACTGCTCTAGAGGAGATCTGCATGGAGGAATGGGCCAAAATACCGGCAACAGTGTGGGAAAACCTTGTGAAGACTTACAGAAAACGTTTGACCTCTGTCATTGCCAACAAAGGGTATATAACAAAGTATTGAGATGAACTTTTGTTATTGACCAAATACTTATTTTCCACCATAATTTGCAAATAAATTCATTAAAAATCTGACAATGTGATTTTCTGGATTTTTTTTTTCTCATTTTGTCTCTAATAGTTGAGGTATACTTATGATGAAAATTGGAGACCGCTCTTATCTTTTAAATGGGAGAACTTGCACAATTGGTGGCTGACTAAATACTTTTTTGCCCCACTGTATGTTGCTCCAAAACCTGAATGTACTGTTCAGCATTAATGGAGCTTTCACAGATATGCAAGTTACCCATGCCATGGGCACTAACACCCCCCCATACCATCACAAATGAGGTTTTTGAACTTAACACTGATAACAATCTGGATAGTCCTTTTCCTCATTTCCCCAGAGGACACGATCTCCTTTATTTCCAAAATCAATTTGAAATGTGGACTTGTCAGACCACAGCACACTTTTGCACTTTGCATCAGACCATCTCAGATGAGCTCAGGCCCAGAGCAACCAACGGCATTTCTGGGTGTTGTTGATATATGGCTTCCACTTTTCATTGTAGAGTTTTAACTTGCAGCGAAGAACTGTGTTAAATGACAATGGTTTTCCGAAGTGTTCCTGATGCCACATGGTAATATCCTTTACAAAATGATGTTGGTTTTTAATGGTATTCAATGCTAGATTTTTGGCCTTGTGGCTTACAGTATGTGCAGAAATTTGTCCATATTTTCTGAATCTTTTGATGATATTCTATGAAACGGTGGTGGCATCAGCCATCACTTTTGGAGTGGTCTGCTGGGGCAGTGGCATTACGGCAGCCGATAGGAAGAGACTGAACAAACTGATCAAGAAAGCTAGCTCTGTCCTGGGGCAGCGCCTTGACCCAGTGGAGGGGATAGGAGAGAGAAGGACGGTGGCTAAACTGTCATCTCTGCTGGAGTCCGAGTTCCACCCTATGCAGGACATACTGAATGCACTGAGGAGCTCATTTAGCAGCAGACTACATCATCCTAGGTGCACAACCGAGAGGTTTCGCAGGTCCTTCCTACCAACGGCTGTCAGACTGTACAACCTAAGCAGGGCTGCTCGCAGAGATAGCAAAAAGACGTGACAACCTAATAGTTTTGAATGCAAAAGACGCAATAGACTTATACAATGGTCCCCTCCGGTATACAACTAGGAAAATACCGGTCGCTATGGAGGGTGAGAATATGTATGGGTACATAATCATACCATGTAGGATAACTAAGTAGACAGTTGTGCTGTTTCATCCCATCTAGCTACAATGCTCCGCACTGTGTGTGTTTATATATTTACATATTTATTCCATCTAGCTACAATGCTCCGCACTGGGTGTGTTTATATATCTACATATTATTCCATCTAGCTACAATGCTCTGCACTGTGTGTTTATATATCTACATATTATTCCATCTAGCTACAATGCTCCGTACTGTGTGTGTTTATATATTTACATATTTATTCCATCTAGCTACAATTCTCCGTACTGTGTGTTTATATATCTACATATTTATTCCATCTAGCTACAATGCTCCGCACTGTGTGTGTTTATATATTTACATATTTATTCCATCTAGCTACAATGCTCCGCACTGGGTGTGTTTATGTATCTACATACTTATTCCATCTAGCTACAATGCTCCGCACTGTGTGTTTATATATCTACATATTATTCCATCTAGCTACAATGCTCTGCACTGTGTGTTTATGTATCTACATATTATTCCATCTAGCTACAATTCTCCGTACTGTGTGTTTATATATCTACATATTTATTCCATCTAGCTACAATTCTCCGTACTGTGTGTTTATATATCTACATATTTATTCCATCTAGCTACAATGCTCCGCACTGTGTGTGTTTATATATCTACATATTTATTCCATCTAGCTACAATGCTCCGCACTGTGTCTATATATATATATATATATTTTTTAAAAACGATTTATATATATATATATATATATATATATATATATATATACACACACACACACACACACACACACACACATATATATATAGACACATATATATATTTATATGTACATATGTATACTTGCTGCTCTTTTTTCTTTTTTTTCTCTTGCCTTCTGATTGTTGCTCTGAGTGTTGCTATCCCTGTGCTGTTGCAATCCTGGAATTTCCCCATTGTGGGACTAATAAAGGCTTATCTTATCTTATCTTATCTTATATTATGGACTGTTGATGATGAAATCCATAAATCCCTTACATTTCTATGTTGAGAAATGTTGTTAAACTGTTGGACTATTTGTCCATGCAGTTGTTCACAAAGTGCTGAACCCCACCCCGTCCTTGCTTGTGAACGACTTCCGGGGATGCTCTCTTTATACCCAGTCATGACACTCACCTGTTTCCAATTCACCTGTTCACCTGTGGAACATTCCAAACTTTTTTTTTTTTTTTTTAGCATTCTTTCCTTTTCTTTCATAGTCTTTTCTTCCCTTGTCCCAGATTTTTTTTTTCTAAATTTTGGAACATGTTGCAGGCATCAAATTCAAAATGAGTGACTATTTGGGAAAAAAAAGTTTTTCAATTTGAACACTAAATATCTTGTCTTTGCAGTGTTTTCAATTAAATATAGATTGAAAAGGACTTGCAAATCATTGTATTCTGTTTTTATTTACATTTTACACAATGTCCCGACTTCATTGGAATTGGAGTTTGTACTATTTCTCACCTGAAATGTTATTATAAACAACTTTTGCTGGTTTGTTTTAAAGATATGAGACAACAGCTTTACTTACAATCCACCATGTTGTCCAGGAGCTTCAGTCTGTGGAAGACCACCCACGTCTGGATTCGTCGACCAGTCAGGCCCAGCCTGTGTGTTCTCAGCAGCAGGAGGAATGAGAGTCTAAACAAATTATTCAGTTGAAATGTTATTCTTGTCATAAATGCCCTTCGGGGCAGAGATATGAGACCCACATGCCAACTGTGAGTTTGGGCAATTTATTGCAAAAGGCAACAAACAAAGTTCAACAGAGGGTTCAAAACTCAAAATACAAGCGAAGGAGAAAAACTTGCAAAGATTGTACTCCAGAGCGAGGCAGGGCTCTGGTGGAGACAAGCTGAAGATAACCATCAAGACAGCAGCAAATAAAAGAAGGAAATGCAGTTCTTAAATAGCAACGGAAGCGATAACACAAGTGATCACAGGTTTGGGTTCACATGAGCGGGCAAAAGGGGAACAATGAATGGTGATTGGGATCAGCTGAAAGAGATGAGGGGGGAGCAGCTGGGCTTGACAGCTGACAGGGCAGCATCCACTCAGAGCACAAAACTGGAAATACCGCCTGGCAGCTGTCAGCCCAGAGAAGGACACCACAAAGTAAATATAAGGAATGACCGTAATCAAATGCAGACTAATAAATAATTACAGATTGAAATGAAACAAAACTGAAGCCTAAACAGAAAAGTAGAAAACAGTACTAAAACTCAAAGGCACAAAATACAACAAATATATGTAAATACAAAGAAAAAGCCACGAGACTGAGTCTGGCAGAACTACCAGAGCTCAGGTCATGACAGAGCCCCTTTCTCAAGGGGTGGGTCCCAGACACCCCAGAGTAACACCAAAAGAAAGAAAAAAAGCCTGTCGTCCCTCCCAGTAGGGGCACAACAGTAACCCACCCAGGGTGGGTGGTGGGGGGAACAGGCTAGGAGGGAATGAAACAAAACCCCACTCAGAACCCACAACAGTCGAAGCCTCAACCCCCCCTAAGCCCCCTGGACCGAGGAGCTGAACAGTTCAGACGGGCGACCAGAGTCCCAGGCCTGCCAGATAGTATGACAGTATGAGTCAGGTGGCCTCCCAGAGAACATGGGCCACTCAACTCTGCAGCACAGTCTGTTGGATGGCCTGCCAGAGTTCTTCAGCCACCCGAACAGAAGAAGTGGCCCAGGAGGGGGCCCCCCGACGGGAAGGGCATAAAGGGGTTGTCAAGGGAACCACGACGCATTCAGGCTGGGGAGAGGAAACCATGATGACCTCAGGCTGAGGAGAGGAAACCATGACAGCATCTGGCAGCGGAGGAGGAACCACAGCACCCTCGGTGGCTCCAGGCTGAAGTGGAGCTGCACCCTTGGTGGCTCCGGGCTGGAGCAATGCAACACCTGTGGTGGTCCCGGACTATGACATATCTGCACCTACGGTGGGTCTGGACTGGGACATAGCTGCACCCTCGGTGGGTCCGGACTAGACCAAGGCTGCACCCTTGCTGGGCCCAGACTGGACCAAAGCTGCACCCTTCGTGGCCCCTGAGCTGGGGCATAACGCCCATAATGGGCCCACACAGGAGCGTAGCACCCAAATTGGATTTAGGTTGGGATGCAGCATCCACGCTGGTCCCCAACTGGGACACAGCACCCATGGAGACCCGGACTGAAGAAGACCTGCACCCACGGAGGTCCTGGGCTGGGACAGAGCACCCGTGACAACCTCAACCAGAGGGGGAGCAGCACCCATGGAGGTCCCAGGCTGGGACAGAACACCCACGACGACTTCAGCAGGGGGAGCTGGACCTACGACAATCTCAGAAGGTGAGCCTGGACCCACGGAGACATCTGGAAGATCAGGAAATACCTCGGTGACCCTGGGAGAAAGCTCAGACAAAACAGATGGAGAGACAGGGTCAGGGTCACTGGCAGCGGCGGAGCCTGGTGAGGGGAGCTCAGGTGCAGCTGACGGCTGCACCCAACTCTCCTCACCAAGAGCCAGGCAAGATTTCTCCAAAACAAAAACGAAAAAAACGAAAGCGAGAACTTGCCTGAGCTCGAGCTCCACCGCCGTACAAGACTCCGTTGATTCAAACGATGGTGTCTCGGGCCCAGCTCTCTGGAGATCCAACTCCAAGTCTGCTGCGGTGGCCCCTGCAGCAGGCATGGTGGTTGGTGCAGTCCTAGGACCCCTCAGCGATGTGGCCCACACAGGTGGCTTGCCCTGCGTGGCGACAGGAGGTCGGCTCCCTGCTGGCGCTGCTTCCTGCTCAGCTGAAGCCCAGGGACTCTCCATAGTTGGCACAGGCGTTAGCTCGGGTTCAGTACTCCCCCTCCTTCTGTAGCGTGGCTGCGGGGCTGGAATCAGGTTCTCCAGAGCCACAGGCTCCTCCATCATCCGGCGGCTCAGTTCTGGGGCCAGCGGACACTCAGGGGTGACAGGAGGATACATGTAGAGGACAGGTGAGAAATTAGTAGCTGCAGCAGGTGGTGAAAGCTCAGGGGACTGCATACCCTGAGCCTCACTACTGGGAATCAGACAAGGCATATCATCATAAAATGAAGGGGAATGAAATGACACTTGCCTGTGTTCCCAGGTTGTGATGTTTTCTCCTGCAGCTGGCATGGCGTCTTCCCTCTCCGTGACTACAGTGGATTTTGGCCCCTCACAGAATTGTGGAGGGGCAGCCCCAGTGGGAATGGAGGCAGACGGAGTCAGGGGAAAAACAGGTGACCTCTCAGCAGCAGATGAGAGTGCTGAGGAGAAGCAGGAAACAGCAACTGTGCAGAGGGAACGAGCTGACGATTCAGCCAGAGATGAAGAGCACAAAGTGCGCACTGCTGAGGAAGGCTTCTGCTTCGGCGAAGGGGAATTTGCTGCCCAGGAGGTGGGAGTATTCCTCCGACGGTCTGGGGGTGGATGACAACGCCGTGGAGCAGATGGGGTTGGAACAGGAACCGGTGTTGGAGACTGCCGAGAAGCCAAAACAACAGGGACCCGAGAGTGCCTCTCCTTTGGCGAGGGCCCAGGCTTCCCTGGGGAATTCCTCACCATCCCGCTGTTTTCATGTTGTAGTGCCGCCACCAGAGAAATCCTCTCCACTCCCTCAGCGTGCTCCAAAAGCTGAGGGCACCGACGAGCAGCTGTGTCTGTGAGGCCCAGATACCATAAAGCGTCTTTTGGGAAAAAGCCACTGCGCACCACGGAGATTAGCCTGTCAATCTCCATTACGGCTTGGCAGCACTCCCGCCCCAGATGCATCGGGTAGCCACGTCCACCTGCAGGGTCCATGGTGAGTTCCACAGAACAGGTGAGTAAAAAAGAAAAACAAAAAAATCTGCAAACTCACAGCGGCTGGGTCTCTACTGGCCACTGTCTTCTGTCATAAACGCCCTTCGGGGCAGAGATATGACTCACGTGCCAACTGTGAGTTTGGGTAATTTATTGCAAAAGGCAACAAATATAAAATTCAACAGAGTATTCAAAACTCAAAATACAAGCAAAGGAGAAAAACTTACAGAGATTGTACTCCAGAGCGAGGCAGGCTCTGGTGGAGACAAGCTGAAGGTAACCATCAAGACAGTGGCAAATAAGAGACGGAAATGCAGTTCTTAAATAGGGACGGAAGCGATAACACAAGTGATCACAGGTTTGGGTTCACATGAGCAGGCAAAAGGGGAACAGTGAGTGGTGATTGGGATCAGCTGAAAGAGATGAGGGAGGAGCAGCTGGGCTTGACAGCTGACAGGGTGATGTCCATGCAGAGCACAAAACCGGAAATGCTGCCTGACAGCTGTCAGCCCAGAGAAGGACACCACAAAATAAATATAAGGAATGATCATAATCAAATGCAGACTAATAAATAATTACAGACTGAAATGAAACAAAACTGAAGCCTAAACAGAAAAATAGAAAGCAGGCGCAAAATACAACAAATACTGTATATTTAAATACAAAGAAAAAGCCACAAGACTGAGTCTGGCAGAACAACCAGAGCTCAGCTTGTGACAATTCTTTTAAATTGGTCATCTTAAACACCCATTTTTTTGTTTTGTCTGAACTAATTAGAAATTTTTCCCTTTTGAATTGGCAGGTGTTTAGTGCCTCTTTGAGCTTTGAAATACAAAATGCAAACTGGACTGTGGAATTCAAATTGCATTTGTCCAGTGGGCAGGTGCTAACGTCTGATCTGGATAAAATTAAAGCAAATGCGCTGTGTAGATTTCCACCTCATGCTTGTTGCTCCCCAGTATCATCATTTATTGGTACCATGTTAGAGTAATACTTACTGAAAAGACTGACAGTTCTTTCCCCATGTGACCAGTAACACAATCTGAGGAAATGGGGATGTATTGTTTGTTTGTGTTTCATAGATCATCGCTGTCTGCATTTACCACTAGCTAAACAGTTATTACTGTGAAATGGGTGTCCTGCAGAGTTCAATGGGCCAGGGCCACTGAGCCCGGCCTTGTGTCACAGCCAGTTTTCCCCCACTGACTGCAACATACACACTCCCACTGGTATGTGGCCTCCCAAACCAAGAGTGGATGGATTCACAGCTGTCCATGTCCACTGCCCACACCCACCCTACCACCCAATCCCATCTTTAAATCCCAACTCCAGACCAAACCACCAGTCTCTCTGTCCACATCTTTGCTGCTCCAGTGATGCAGGTTGGAGACTTGACCTGAAAATCTGGGGTGAAGAATGGGCTCCATCTTGCTAAAACTACAGCGGGGAAGATAAGTATTGAACACATCAACATTTTTCTCATTAAACATATTTCTGATGGAGCCACTGACCTGAGATTTTCACCAGATATCACTAACAACCAAGTGATCCATACATACAAAGAAATCAAGGCAACTGCATTCACAAAACAAGTTATATTTAATAAAGTGGAATGACACAGAATAAGTATTGAACACACTTGGTGAAATTCATTTAATATTTAGTAGAAAAGCTTTTGTTGTTAATGGTAGCTTTCAGACACCTCCTGTATGGAGAAACTAGGTGCAGGCATTGCTCAGGAGTGATTTTAGCCCATTTCACCAAGAGTGCTTCAATTTCACCAAGTGTGTTCAATACTTCTTCCCTGTGTCATTCCACTTTATTAAATATAACTTGTTTTGTGAACACAGTTGCCTTGATTTCTTTGTATGTATGGACTACTTGGCTTGTACCTAATATCTGGTGAAAATCTCAGGTCAGTGGTTCCATCAGAAATATGTTTAATGAGAAAAATGTTGACGTGTTGAATACTTATTTTTCCCGCTGTATACTGAGCCTCAGCCCAGACTTTTCTGCTGCTTCTTTAATCCATCCATCTTCTTCTGCTTAATCCTTTTTGGGTTGCGGGGGCCTGGAGCCTATCCCAGCATCTTTGGGCGAGGGGCAGGGTACACCCTGGACAGCTCGCCAGTCCATCACAGGGCCAACACAGAGAGACAGACAACCATTCACTCTCACAGTCATACCTAAGGACAATTTAGAATCCCCAGTTTGATGCCAATTAACCTAACTTGCATGTTTTTGGCATGTGGGAGGAAACCGGAGAAATCCTGGAGTAAACCCACGCAGACATGGGGAGAACATGCAAACTCCGCACAGATCACTGTTGATCGGGGGCTGGGATCGAACCCAGGGCTACTCTTTAATTTTAATAAAACCAAATGTTAATATAATTGTTGTAACAAGACTATTGAAACGACTTGCTATGTCTTCTGTTTCATTGTCAATCCTTCCTTTCTGCATTTGGAGTAAAAAATGTGATAATGTTAAACACAGTACATGTTTAAATTGTAAACATTTTTTAATGCATGCACTGTGGGACACATATGTGGGTTTCATATGCTTCATATGTATATCACCGTATGCTTACTGTATGCTTCACGTCTCAGATGAACAAAAGGACTGAGCCTCCTAGGAGATAACAGGAGGATGTGAAATGTGGTCTTTGGTATGCAAGGAGATGGCCTTGGGGGATTTCCTGGCCGCCAGTGACTTTAGGTGGAGGTGATAAGACCTGGAAGAAGACGCATTGTGACTTGGGATTAAATACAATGTGACTGTGTGCTTTGATGTCCTGGGGTATAAAAGGACGAATGTCTGGGGGTTTCTTTCTTTTTCTGTTTTTGATGATGTTGGAGAATGTGAATAAACCTGACTCGTGAGATAAACTCAGCCTCGTCATTTCCACATTCTCCACACTGGTGACCCTAAGACTGTATCATGAGTGAAAGAAATTCCCCCGAGCCAGACTCGTCAGGAGCCAGCCAAGCGAATGCAGCCACAGTTCAGCTACCGGACTTCTGGCAGAACAATCCGCGCTCCTGGTTTAACGCGGTTGAAGCGCAGTTCAACCTCCGGGGGATTTCGGTAGACGCCAAAAAGTTCTACCATGTGGTTGCAAAACTGGACAACCACACAGCCCAGCATGTGGAGAGCCTGATCAACCAGCCGCCGGACAGCGACAAGTACGGCGCGTTGAAGGCTGCACTCATCCGGTACTTCACCCCCTCGGTGGAGGAGCGAGCAGAGGGGCTCCTGGCGCTGACTGAATTTGAAAGCGACAGACCTGCGGACCTGATGGAGAAGCTGTTGAGGTTGAAAGACTCTGACGATGATCACTTCATCTTCACCCACCTCTTCCTCAGGACCCTACCGTCAGCGGTGAGAGCGACCCTGGCCAGTTCGCCACTGTTGGCCCGGCGAGACTACCACGAGCTGGGCCAGGAGGGGCAACGACTCGTCAACGCCACCAAACGGCGCGCGGCCATGGCCGCAGCTGCAGAGCTCGGCGCGACGTCCGGAGATGGCAGGGGGCCAGAGGCAGCAGTACCAGACTCACCGACGACGGTGGCGGCAGGGGCCAAGAAACACGGAACAGACGATGTTCTTTGTTTCTACCATCGCCGCTTCGCAGAGAGGGCACGCAAATGTATACCACCATGCCATTTCAAGCGCTCAGGAAACGCCAAGACCGGGGATCGGTAGCAGCTGCGGCCCTCGGGGAGGAGAACAAGTTGCTCTACTTGAAGGATGCGCGCTCGTGGAGGCATTTCCTCGTGGACACAGGCTCCCAGTTGAGTTTCATCACACCTTCCTCCGCTGACCGGCTGGCGCCTTCCAGTGGTCCCGGGGTGTCAGCAGCGAACGGCTCGGCGATTGAGACCTTTGGTGAGAGGACTCTGCTTCTGTCCCTACACGACCGTACATTTGAGTGGACTTTTGTCATAGCTGCAGTGATTTTCAATATGTTAGGGGCTGATTTTCTGTGCTCACATGGTTTGTTGATTGATCTTGCTAACAGGCGCCTGGTTAATGCACTCTCTTTTTATTCTATTCCCTGTACAGCTCGAGTGTCCCTGCCAACAGCACAAGCCAACGTCACAGCTGCAAGTGATAAGTTCCACACACTGCTCACTCAGTTCCCAGCACTCACGGTCCCAACATTTTCGGCGGCCGTGGCTAAACACGGGGTGGAACATTTTATTACTACCACCGGACCGCCTGTTTTTGCAAAAGCTCGGTGCTTGGATTCAGTTAAACTGACCATAGCGCGTGAGGAGTTCGCCAACCTGGAAAAGTTGGGCATCATCAGGCGTTCGAAAAGCCCATGGGCTTCACCGCTTCACATGGTCCCGAAAGCTGATGGCTCGTGGCGACCTTGCGGAGATTTCCGCAGGTTGAACAACGGTACAGCGGACGACCGCTACCCAATCCCGCATATCCAAGATTTTTCAATTCATTTGGCGGGGGCGCGCGTTTTTTCTAAGATAGACTTGGTACGCGGTTACCACCAGGTCCCAGTGCACACTGAGGACATACCCAAAACAGCGGTAATAACTCCGTTCGGGCTATTCGAGTTTTTGCGCATGCCGTTTGGGCTTAAAGGCGCGGCGCAGACGTTCCAATGCATGATGGACGCGGTGTTGCGCGATCTCCCCTTCGTGTTCGTCTACCTGGACGACATATTGGTAGCCAGCGCGTCCGAAGACGAACACGAAAACCACCTCACGGCAGTTTTCCGGAGGTTGGGAGAGCACGGGTTAATAATCAACCCAGCGAAGTGTCAGTTCGGGGTGACGCAGATTGACTTTTTGGGGCATCGCGTCTCTCCAGAAGGAGCGGTTCCTCTGCCTGACAAAGTGCGCGCAGTAACAAATTTTCCCCAGCCACAAACGGTCAAAGCGTTACAGGAGTTTTAGGGAATGGTGAATTTTTATAACCGTTTCCTCCCCCGCGCAGCGCAGCTCATGCAACCATTGTATGCTGCTCTAAAAAAACAAAAACCCAAAAATAAAATCGAATGGTCTCCGGAGCGAGAGCGCGCATTCTCGGAAGTCAAAACAGCCCTGGCAAACGCTGCGTTGTTAGCACATCCAGTCCCAACGGCCCACATAGCGCTCACTACTGACGCGTCAGATGTGGCCATAGGGGCGGTCGTGGAGCAGTATGTAGCCGGAGCTTGGCAACCGCTCGCCTTTTTCAGCAGGACCTTGCGCGATAGTGAACGAAAATACAGCGCGTTCGACAGGGAGTTGTTAGCTCTCCCCTTGGCCATTCGCCACTTCCAGTTCTGGCTGGAGGGATGCCGTTTCACCACATTCGTTGACCACAAGCCGCTGACTTTCGCGATGGCCAAGGTTTCAGAACCGTGGTCGGGCCGGCAGCAGAGACAGCTGGCCGCGATCTCAGAGTTTACTACCGATATCCAGCATGTGGTAGGTAAACTTAATGTAGTGGCAGACTGCCTCTCGCGCACTGTGGCGGCTCCAGCCTGCGTAGGGGTAGATTTTGCAGCCATGGCCGTGGATCGGGTTAGCGACGCAGAAGTGCGTACGGCCCCAGTCCGTGTGGGGATAGATTATGCAGCCATGGCCGCGGATCAGGTTAGCGACGCGGACGTGCGCGCGCTCCATTCTGGACCAACAGGGTTAAGGCTGGAGAACAGGGTGCTGCAAGACGGTATGCCCCCCCTAATCTGCGATGTCTCCACTGGGCGACCGCATCCTGTGGTACCGGCCGCGTGGCGCCGCCGCGTTTTTGACTCGATCCATTCTCTGGCGCACCCGGGAGTGCGCGCATCGGTCAAAATGGTGGGAGAGAAATTTGTATGGCTGAGCCTGCGCAAACAAGTTAGAAAGTGGGCAGCAGCCTGCATGGCTTGTCAAGGAGCCAAGGTACACAGACACACGAGAGCTCCCTTGGAGCCGTTTCACATCCCGGCTAAGAGGTTTCATCATGTTCACGTGGACCTCGTAGGCCTCCTCCCGCCCTCACAGGGGTGCACACATCTTCTGACAATGGTTGACCGCACCACGCGCTGGCCGGAAGTGGTCCCACTGTCGTCAACCACAGCCGAGGAGGTGGCGCGCGCGTTTTTAACGGCATGGTTAGCGCATTTTGGAGTCCCATCGGACATTATGTCCAACAGAGGCCCTCAATTTTTTTCCGAACTTTGGTCAGCAATGGCTCGCAGCCTGGGGGCAACGATCCACCGCACGACCACATACAATCCACAGGCTAATGGGTTATGCGAACGTTTTCACAGGTCATTGAAGGCGGCCCTCAGAGCGTCGCTTATGGATGCAAATTGGGTGGACAGGCTACCATGGGTTTTATTGGGGTTGCGTTCTGCACCTAAAGAAGATTTAGAAGCCTCCCCAGCTGAGCTAGTTTTCGCACAGCCACTTTGGCTGCCCGGGGAATTTCTCCCAGATAATCCTGCGCCAGAGTGCTCCCCAGCTCAGCGGTTGCAGAGTAGCACGGAATCGAGCACGCTGCCTGGCCCCGTTCACCACAGTTTTCCGCGCGTTTTTGTGCCAAAGGCTTTAAAAAATGCGGAGTTTGTTTTTGTCAGACACGATGCCCATCGCCTGCCGTTGTGACCACCTTATGATGGACCATTTAGAGTGCTGGAAACAGGAGATAAGCATTTTTTGCTAGATTTGGGGGGCAGAAAAGAAATGATTGGCATAAACAGGCTCAAACCCGCTTTTGTGGTGGCTGACGAAGGCGTGCAGTTGGCCAGGGCTCCTCGGCGCGGCAGACCCCCTAGGGAGCATTCCCCAGAGCACCCACAGGGATTGACTAACAGTTCTCATCCTCAGACAGCAGCTCCCCAGCAGGAGGGCGCCGCGGAGGTAGTAAAGCCCGCTTACAGCAGATACAGGAGAAGACTGAGGCCCAAGCAGCATGTGGACTGATGTGTGTGATTTTATCATGACATGCAGACTGTTATTACGTTGTTCCATCTTAGACGCTTGGGGGGGGGGGGTCATGTGGGACACATATGTGGGTTTCATATGCTTCATATGTATATCACCGTATGCTTACTGTATGCTTCACGTCTCAGATGAACAAAAGGACTGAGCCTCTTAGGAGATAACAGGAGGATGTGAAATGTGGTCTTTGGTATGCAAAGAGATGGCCTTGGGGGATTTCCTGGCTGCCAGTGACTTCAGGTGGAGGTGATAAGACCTGGAAGAAGACGCATTGTGACTTGGGATTAAATACAATGTGACTGTGTGCTTTGATGTCCTGGAGTATAAAAGGACGAATGTCTGGGAGTTTCTTTCTTTTTCTGTTTTTGATGATGTTGGAGAATGTGAATAAACCTGACTTGTGAGATAAACTCACCCTCGTCATTTCCACATTCTCCACAGCACTATTATTATGTTTTATATGCTTTTTAAAATATTTTTTCTTTTATTCAACACAAGTAAAAATATAGCCTACCTATATCCCCACACATTTGAAGTTGCTGATTTTTCTCTCTTTGCCAATAAAATGATAATACAGACTGAAACAGAAAATTTCTCGTGTGATAAACGGTTCTATGCCTTCTCCGATGGCGCATGCTGAGCTCCTTTGTTTCAAAGACCTGGCTACTTCCACTGAGCGGAGCTGGGGGGCACCAAAGTCTTCTCTCCAGTCTCTCAGTTTTCTCCCTACGGTACTGCACAGCCTACCTCTCTTCTGCCCCCCCCCCCCCTCCACCCACACACCCTTGTGTTTAGCTCCCTTGAATAAATTAGCAATTCAACTAGTGACGGAAGGGAGGAGGAGGAGGACAGGGGGAGCGGGTGGATCGGAGCAGAGGGGGCTGGGCCTTGTGGCGGAGGAGTCGGCTTTCAGTTGGTGAGGTGCACGGTGCCCTGAAGCGCTCCCGTCTCAGCAGCAGGCACACGCCGTGTCTGAGTGACTGGATGCTGAGAGAGGCAAGAGGGGAGAGAAACGTTGCAAATCTCCGAGAGAGGTTTGGAGGAGAGAAGAGGAGGAGGGGGGGGGGATCCTCTGTGCAGCTGATCCAAAACGCGCTCACCTGACGCAGGGACGAAGACGCATAAAGACCATTCTCTGGTGGAGTAAGCCGGTCAGTCGGATTAAAAACAAAAAAACCCCCACTGCTTTCACTTTTTTTTTGTGGATTTTCTGAAAAGAAGCACCATCCAGCTAGCTAACACGGATCCATTCAAAATTTGGTCCTGACAGATTGTCGTTTGGGGATTGGAAACCGTTTGCATACTAATCAGGCTGTGGAAGGGACATCCAGGGTGCACATCCAGAGCAGCTCCGAGGGTCTGATGAACGTAAGTTAGGCTTCTTTGTTCTTTATCTGCAGCGTGCGGTTGCATTCTCCTTTAATAAGCAGAGGATAAAGGTGGGGGGGAAACAGGATTTTGCTGGGTGGAGGCTTCTGGATTTCCACCGGGGTGCACCCCGCAGCTGCACCTTGCACACATGCATGAGCTGGTAGCTGGTCAGGCCCCTGTGATGTGGCAGGTTGCAGTAGAGGCACCTAAACGTTAAGCACCACAGGATGGATGGATCACAGCAACTCACTATACAGTATGCAGGTATAAGTTTTGTTTTTTTTAAAATCATCACTCAGCTGAATCAAACAGAGCAAAAACATGGACTATACTATATCATACAGTAATATTCTGTAAGTTTATGGAATGGTAGGTGGGTTTAAATCTGAGGTGTCTTGTGTTTTGGAGGCAGCTGCCACTTTATGCGGAGCGCAACAAAGTGGGGCAGCATTTATTCACGTTAATTCCAACTGATGTGACAATGCAGGACTGGCTTGCGCTGGTGGAGAGATTTGGAAAAAAAGAAAAAACAACAAAAACTGTTGTATGCCCTTGAGCAAAACACTTAAATATACAATAACATGAAGTTTAGATGAACATGTTGTGCAGCTTTTTTAAAATTAACTTTTTAGATGTTAGCTATGGAAAGTTCTGTCAATAAATGTTTAGAGAGCCAAAGGATAAATATCGGAAACCCAGGACTATATTTAAGACTCTAACCACAATACTTTACTAGTTATATCCACGTTTGCTGCCATCAACAGCACTTGGATTTGTTGTATGGAGGGATAATCATTTTGTGTTATTGCACTATCCATTTGGTTCCTGGGTGCTTCAGCTTATATATTCAGCTCCTGCTCTGCATGAAACCAGCAAGACTTTGGTTTTCTTACACAGTGAAGTGTGCAGTGAGACATTCTCTAATAGGAAACATATGGATATTTATTTGCTAGTGGCTACAGTCACCTAAAACTTATAACATACGATTGTTCAAATCAGCTTATTTGAGGAGCAGGACTTTAGCCAAGCAGTATTTTTGCAGTTGAGGAAATAAAACACAGGTGTTTGTGGTCCACCTTTTCAAATTAGTCTATAATGTTTTAAAGCCTATTTTACATGCACACAATGACAAAATCCGGGTTCAGTTTGGGTGCTTATAAATTGTGCCGTCACCGTTTAAGGTTCTCTAACTCTGAATTGATCTGAAAAACAAACAAGCAAGCAAACAGACTGTTCTGTAGTGTTAAAACTGATTTTCATGTGAGAAAAGAAACGCAGATAAATGCTGACAAAACAGGAACACATTGCTGATTATGAGTGGATTATGAAGTCTGTTGACCTAGATGGAAGAAGCAGGAGCTACCGTGGTGATCATATCAGTGAAAAGAAAAATGCCTTTCTGTCAAAGGAGGTGAAAGAAAAAAAAAAAAACTTTATTCATGCCTTTTTCATAGTGCTACAGTGAAGTGTTTGTCATTAATTATCATTAATTATCACCGGAGTGGTGGCCTAGAGGTAGAACATCCGCCCCACAACTGGGAGGTCGGGGTTGAAGTCCCGGCCAGGTCATGCCAAAAGACCATATAAAAATGGAACTTCCTGCGGTCCTGCTTGGTGCCCAGCAAAAATGGAACAGAGGAGGGAAATGTGGGCGGCAGTGGCTCAGGAGGTAGAGCGGCTCGTCCAATAATCAGAGAGTAGGCGGTTTGAATCCCGCTCTCCCCAGCCCCATCCTGCCATTGTGTCCCTGGGCACGACACTTTACCCATCTTGCCTCCAGTCTCCATGACACTGAGTAGGAATGTGTATAAATGCTCGGTAGTGGTCGGAGAGGCTGTTGGCGGGGATTGGCAGCCACGTTTCCGTCAGTCTGCCCCAGGGCAGCTGTGGCTACAGTAGTAGCTTACCACTATCAACGTCTGTCTGGAGTGAATGAATGGATTCACTGTAAGTGATATGAGATGTCACTTGACATGTAAAGCACCATATAAATCTAATCCATTATTATTATTGCTAGGCCTTTACATTGGACCCTTTAAACCAACTTTTTTTGGATTGACTAAAAGTTTGAACATCAGTGATTGAGTTATGAGCTAAGGCCTTGTTTTTCAAACCAGGGGTTCTAGGACCCCAGGGGGTCCTTGAGAGAACCTTCTGGGGTCCTTGGGAAATTGTCTAATTTCACTTGTTAATTGGTCCAAAAATTGCCAATAATTTGCCATTGTTGTGCATGGGAGCCTGTAGTGGCTCTTCCGTGCCAGTTGGTGGCAGTATGAACACAATAATAATGGCTACCATCTTCTTCTTCCTGTTCTTCTTGATGTGTTTTACAGAGGTTAATGACTTTGTTAAGACATGCTAGAGGTTGCAGTGACTAGATGAAAAACAGTGATGGATAAATATTTGAAAAGGAAAGATTCAGACTCTGAACTGAGCCCTGTACTGATGGAGCAGCCACCATGATCGCGTGCCCCAAAGCCTTCATTAGCAGACTAAAAGGGATGCCCAGATGTTGTTGCTACACATTGTTTTTTGCATGGCAAGGCACTTGTTGTCAAGACTTTACCATAGACCTAACTCCTTTATCTTTATGTGAGGAAATGGGAGCGGAGCATAAAATGTAAAATCAGAGCAGAGCTCCATACTGACGTCTGAGAGTTGTCGCACAGCAAAGTGCTGACCCATATGTATGAGCACTATATGGAACCAAAAGTGTTTTTGACTCATGAAATGTGCAGTGATGCAAAGCTGCTTGCAAGTGATGAGTGGTGTGCAAGGCTGACATATCAGCATCTTAATGAACAACACACAAAAGATGAAAACCTGCTTACAAGCACAGACAAAATGAACGGATTCCATTCAAAGATACACGTCTAGCAAAAAACATCTGGAAAGTGCCAACCTTGACATATTCCTACCAGAATATCAGCTTTGTGATCATTTAAACAGGCCCAAGTTTCAGACTGAGTGAGAATAAACTAAGAACTAGACTATATTGTCATTACATGTGCTGCTCTAGGCTACAATGCGTATTGTGCAGTATTACTGCTGCTGGCACAATATGTCATTCTACCATTATACATTTTATTAAATAAAAAAAATTAAATTGTGGAGGATGGAATCAGACGAGACAGCGAGCTGACAACACAGAACTTTATTCTCCTCCAATACAGAACAGACTAGATCTGAGTGCCAAAGCGATCTGCTCTATACATTTTCTTTCCGCCTATGGCACTCAGGGTAAACACATTAACATACCAGTTACAAAGCGTGAACACACATTAACATACACATTAACATGCACATCACATTCGCACCCCTGTGTCCTCAGTTGTGAGCCTGGCACAGCGGGGGTGAAAGGCACATCTTTATTTACTTCATACCCCCTAGTGCTCTGGCGCCCTTGGCTGGCACCCCCCAACACTCCGAAGTAGTGGGTAGAGTGCCATCTCCTTTGTGTCACCACACAGCCCCCCCTCCGCCCGAGCACCCAGAAGGGGTCCTAACTCTCTGGACTTTTGGGCTTGAGCAAGCACCCGTAGCGGGTGTAACGTGGGCCGGTCGAAGTGCCTTCCTGTCGAGCTGGTAGGAGAAAGACTTGGTCTCTGGAAGGGAAAAGGGTGGGGAGGGGAAAAAGTTAGTTTCTTGTAAACAGTCCTCTGTAGGGAGAAAACTAACTTGTGGACCCACTGTAGGTGGGCGCCTGCACCGGGGAGCTTGAGCCAACACCACCTGCTCATCTGCCAACACATAAGCAGGCTTCAGCCTGTCTATGCAGACAGTTTCCTTACGCCCCCCCCCCCCGAGTCTAACACAAAATGTTTCTCCCCAGTTTCCAACACTCTGAACGGGCCATCGTATGGTGGACGCAGCGGGGTTCTGTGGGCGTCGTGCCTGATTAAAACAAATTTAGTGTTCTCTAAGCACTTTGGAACAAAAGTGCGGGTAAAACAATGGTGCGCCGGGCCCGGAACACTGGCAGCCCCTGTACCGGAAAAAAGGCGCATGGGTGGATCAGTACTAGGCGCAGGGCTCTTTGGCAAAAATTCCCCTGGGATCTGCAACAGCTGTGAAAAAAACGAGTTCTGCCAGGGAAGCTGCCAAATCTTCCTTAGGTGTGGAGCGCAACCCCAATAGGACCCAAGGCAGGCGGTCGACCCAATTTGCATCCGTCAACGATGCTCTAAGCGCTGCTTTAAGCGACCTGTGACAGTGCTTGCACAGACCGTTAGCCTGTGGGTGGTACAAGGTGGTGTGGTGGATTTTGACCCCCAGGCTGTCGGCCATCGCGGATCAAAGTTCCGAAACAAATTGTGGACCCGTCGGAAGTGATGTCCGTCAGGGCTCCTAATCGTGCGACCCAAGCTGACAAAAATGCACAGGCTACCTCGGCAGATGTGGTGGAACTCAGCAGTACTCAGCAGCTTTGGCCAACACGTAGTGCGGTCCATGATTGTTTAAAGATGTGTGAACCCCTGCGACGGTGGAAGGGGACCCACTAAATCCACGTGTATGTGATCGAACTTCCTGGCTGGAATTTGAAAAGGCTCGAGGGGGACTTTGGTGTGCTTGTGCACTTTCGCCTGTTGGCACGCAATGCACGCTGCAGCCCATTCTTTCACAACCCTACGTAAGTGAGGCCAGACAAATTTGGACCCCACTAGTTTAACCAAAGCTCGCACGCAGGGATGGAAAAGGTAGTGGATGGACTCAGAAACGTAGCGGCACCAAGAGCTCGGAACCACGGGGCGGGGGCGGTCGGTGCAGATGTCGCAGAGCAAGGGGGGGCACCCTTCTTGTACCACCCTGCTCTCGTTTTAATCCGGTAGTTGCGGACTGGAGCGCGCAAATGTCTGCATCACCAGTTTGGTCAGCGGCCATTGCAGAAAAATCAATGCCCATGTATACCAGAGAGACCAGCACGCGTGACAAGCAGTCTGCCACAACGTTCAGTTTACTGGCTACATGTTGGATGTCGGTCATGAACTCCGAAATTGCGGCCAAGTGCCGTTGTTGCCGAGCTGATGACGGTTCCGAGATTTTGGACATTGTGTAGGTCAGCGGTTTGTGATCGACAAACACGGTAAATTCGTGACCCTTGAGCCAGAACTAAAAATGACGCGTAGGAAGGGGGAGAGCCAACAACTCTCTTTTGAAAGGGCTATACTTATGCTCGCTGTAGCGCAAAGTATGGCTGAAAAAGGCGAGGGGCTGCCATGAACCGGAGACGTACTGCGCCACCACAGCCCCTACCGCGACATCCCATGTGTCTGTGGTGAGTGCTATTCACGCTGACGCGGCCAGGTGGGCCAGCAAAGCTGCACTGGCGAGCGCACATTTGGCGCCTGTGAAGGCCTGGACCCAGTCGGCGGTCCAGTCAATGCTATCCGCGGGTTTCTTTTTTTTGAGTGCGCCGTACAGTGGCTGCAGCAGCTGGGCTGCGCAGGGGAGGAAACGGTTGTAAAAATTGACCATCCCCCAAAATTCCTGCAGCACCCTCACGGTCTGTGGACGTGGAAAATCCAACACTGCGCGTACTTTGTCCAGCAGTGGGGTTGCGCCCTCCAGCGAGATGCGATGGCCCAGGAATTTGATTACCGGCAGCCTGAACTGACACTTCGCTGGGTTAACGATCAGCCTGTGCACTTCCAACCTTTGGAACACTTGTTTGAGATGGGCGAGGTGCTCCTCCTGTGACACGCTAGCCACCAAAATGTCGTCTAAGTAGACAAAAACGAATGGCAGGTCAGGGAGCACCGCCTCCATCATCCTTTGGAAAGTTTGTGCTGCGCCCTTTAAATTGAACAGCATGCGCAAAAACTCGAACAGACTGAAGGGAGTTATTACCGCCATTTTTGGGGACATCCTCTGCACGCACCGGGACCTGGTGGTAACCCCAGACCAGATTGACTTTTGAAAAAATGTGCATCCCGGCCAGGTGCATGGAAAAATCCTGGATGTGCGGGATGGGGTAACGATCCATCTGATTTGGGCACCATGTGCAGCGGGGATGCCCAAGGGCTATTGGAGCGCCTAGCGATGCCCAAGCGTTCTAAGTTAGCGAACTCCTCGTGCGCGATGGCTAGTTTAGCCGTGTCCAGGCGGTGAGGGTGCGCAAAAACAGGCGGCCCTTTTGTGGTGATAAAATGCTCGACCCCGTGCTTTGTTACCGTAGTGGAAAAACTGGGCACCGTGAGTGCTGGAAACTCGGACAGCAAACGCTGGTACTTAACCCCTGGAGCTAGAACAGTAGCATGTATTGGTGGCCAAACTCCCCGAGCTATGCAGGGCATGGAGGTAAAAGATACAGTGTCCAGTGCTTTTCTGCCCTCTCTGCATCTGAAAGGGTATAATGGTGCAGCAGCTGCTGCTTGAGAGCGCCGTATTTTTCTTGGGCTGGTGGGGCTCGGAGCAGACTCATGGCACGCTGTGTGGCGCGTGCGTCCAGCGATACCACCACATGATTTTACTTCGTGTCATCTGCTACGACTCTGCGGAGGGCAAACTGAGCTTTCACGTGAATAAATCAAGCAGCCGGGTCGTGAAGCCAAAAGTCCGGGAGTCTGACTGCAACGGCGCATGCTGCGGTAGGAGCCTCCAGCGGGAGTGTCTTTGTGGTTTTGCTCGGTCCGTCTCCCATTTCATGTCTCAGGGTCACCACTGTGGAGGATGGAATCAGATGAGACAGTGAGCTGATGACACAGAACAGACTAGATCTGAGTGCCAAAGCAAACTGCTTTATACATTTTCTTCCCGCCTATGGCACTCAGGGTAAACACATTAACATACCAGGTACAAAGCGTGAACACACATCAACATACACATTAACATACACGTCACATTAGCTTACCTTTTTTATGTTTCCTTTCAAGGTGCTGGTAGAAGGTGGGTGTAGTTCTAGCTGTTTCTGTTAGCTGTGTACTGCAGAATCTGCACACTGCTGAGTGTTTACATTTGCATGCCCTTTTACAAATTCTTTGTTTTGTTGAAAACCGAACTTAATAACTGAAGAGTTTTCCGACATTTCTGCTCTGGCCACCTAGCCTCCATTCTCCGTTTCCTCTCATCTTCTTCCGCTTGTGTGGCGGGGTTGCAACTAATAGTGGTGACATAAAATTAAACTCACAAATTACTTTATTGATCCCGAGACCGTTTTGTCCGAGACCGAGGCAAGACTGAGTGAAAATGACTCCGAGACCGAGACGAGACCGAGACCTTGAAAAACTGATCTCGAGACCAAGACCGACACTAATGCTGTGTGCAGGAAATGAACATATTAAAGATTTCCAGTCTCAACGATCAAGAGTTAAACAAAAAATAAATCAAATTCTGGTCACGTTTTCTTTGAGCATTCTAAGATATAAGATGGAATAACAAAAACCACCATAGAGCCAGTCCAATTTACGCTTTTTTAGATTTTTGGAAAAAAATTGATTTTTTTTTTAAAAGAATTGTCATAATTTTATTGTGGGATGGGTCTCACTTGTTTGGTGTCAACATTGAGGTAAATGCTGTTACAATTCTGTTTAAATTCTCATCCCAGTTGGGTATTTTTTGGTCATTTATCTGGTTTTATTTTAGGGAATATCCAAGTTAAGACTTTATTGTTTTGCAAATCTCTAGAAATCTTCAGAGTTTACTTTAAAGTATGAAGTTCACAGTGCAATCAGATTCCACATTTGCCACCCACACTGACACTGAAATTCTGCATGTACTGTTTACACCACTGTCCTCTTTGGAGCTCCCACAAAGCCAACATAAGAAGAAAACAAAAAAGTTATTTCCCGTACGCTTTCATTATGTGCTTGATTTTTATTTTATAGCTATTTTCTCACAGTCAGATGGTTAATTAAGGATACAAAGACACTACATGTGAAGGAAAAAATGTTGCTGGTGAAGGCTTGCCAGAGAGAGAAGAGAAAAACAGAAATATCTTCTCATCCAAATGTTGTAGCTCAAAACAAAAAATCTGTCTAATTGTATTCCAGGACTGCTTTATTTTTCTCCCTTGGGTTTGTTTTTGAAGCATGAGAAACCAGTGCCTGAGTACAAATATCGGAAAGTGACTCACAGACTCCCTCTTACATGCACACACAAACATACACACAACATATCCACAATATTACCTCATATAAATAAAGCCGTATTGTGGAAACTTCCCCAACACACACACATGCTATACATTTCTAAATTAGCACATAAATATATGGACTATCAGTTTTAGAAACATGACTGACAGACTGATTGAATTTTTATGAAATGACAGCCAAAACATGAACAAAAAACAAAGACAAAAAACAAAAAAATCACTTCTTTGAGGCTACACAGGTAGCTGGTGGCAATATTTACCTTCTCTCTTTCCCTCAGTGCATGATGATGCTCATTGCTTCCTGATCGATGTTCAGTATTGAGCAAATTTAATGCTGTCTTAATTTTTCACAAATTACAACAGTTCCAACTGAGCAGTTTGATTGGACAATAGGGAGTCAAAGAGTTACTATCAGTAAGATATCAGTAGGAGTTAATATCTTTGAGAATTGTAATACTGTGTTGGATACCTTAATTTCTACAGTGAGGTGGTGTTTGAAAAGAGACAGTCCGAAAAATGCCCTTCTAAACATCTGGCCATAGATATTTCACGTCTGTTTACAACACAGTAGCCAAGCTAGAGTTTACTTTACTGTCTCGACTAGCCAACCATCATACCTTTGCAGTGGTGAATTCTTTGTTTCATCTGAAAATGCCAAGAAAAAGCAAGTGAAGTGAAATACAAGATTCAAAGATTTTATTTGTCAATACTACTATACGTACAGGACATACATGAGAATTGAAATGCCATTTCTCTCTCTTCAGTGGTGTGTGCAATATAAAAAAAGGAACAAGGCTGGAAAAACAACAACAGCAGTCTATGTACAGTAATGCTACCCGTAGTGCAAATAGCGACAAATATAACACCCAGACATCCCATAGTACAAATAAAAATAAACAATAAAACCCAGCAATCCTATATACAGAAGAAGTAGAGCAGTAATACTCGTAGTTGTGAGTTTGATGCAGTAGTGTAGGTGCAGACAGTGACAGACTGCACTGCACTTGTTCAGTATTGCAATAACAGACAGCAGCAGTTATGGCATTTATGCAAATGGTTGCAACAAAGTCCAGAGATATACAGCAGCAGATGTATTACTGTTGGTGTGCCAGTATTTCTGTGCCAACAGCTGAGGTAGTTATTGTGTGGGTGAGTGCGTTATAGTCCGGGGGAAGGGGGGAGGAGGAAGTGAACAGAATTCAGGGTCCTGATGGCCTGGTGAACAAAGCTGTTTAGCAGTCTTGTGGAACAGGCCTGGAGGCTCCGGTACCTTTTCCCCAAGAGCAGGGAGCTGTAGAGGGAGTGTGAGGGCTGGGAGGTGTCGCCTGCAGTGTTGATGGCTCGGCGGGTGAGGTAGATGTCCAAGAGGGGGGACAGAGGGGCACTGATGATCTTGCTGGCAGCTTTCACTGTGTTGTAGTGTCTTCCAGCAGGAGGCGGTGCGGCTTCCATGCCACACCGTGATGCAGCTGGTGAGGATGCTCTCAATTGCACTCTGGTAGAATGTGCACATAATGAGGGGTGGCACTCATGCTTTTCTGAGTTTGCGGAGGAAATAGAGGCAAGTTTGAGCCTTCTTGGCCAGTGATGTGGTGTTGTTGGACCAGGAGAGGTCCTCAGAGATATGCACCCCCAGGAACTTGGTGCTGCTCACCCTCTCCACAGCTGCTCCATCGATGATCAGAAGGGGATGCTGTGTGTGTCCCCTCCTGAAGTTGACCACAATCTCCTTGGTTTTTCCCATGTTCAGGAAGAGATTATTGTCTTTACACCACTGGACCAGTTGGCTCACCTCATTTTTGTAGCTGGCCTCCTCATTGTTATTGATGAGGCTCACCACTGTTGTGTCATCAACAAACTTGATGATGTGGTTGGTGCTGTAGGCTGGTACACAGTCATGGCTCAGCAGGGTGAAGAGCAGCGGGCTGAGCACACACTCTTGTGGGGCCCCTGTGCTCAGTGTGATGGTCTTGGAGGTGTTGCTACCAACCTGCATGTTCTGTGGCCTCCCTGTGAGAAAGTCCAGCACCCAGTTACAGACAGAGGTTTTCAGTCCCATGTGTCTGAGTTTTTGTTTTAGGTGCTGGGGGATGATTGTGTTGAATGCTGAACTGAAGTCCAAGAACAGCATTCGCACGTAGGAGTTCTTTGAGTCCAGGTGGGTGAGGGCTGGATGGAGAACAGCAGAGATGGTGTCTTCTGTGGATCTGTTTGACCTGTATGCAAATTGAGATGGGTCATGGGAGGGGGGAGGATGAACTTGATGTTCTGTATGACCAGCCACTCAAAGCACTTCATTATGATGGGGGTCAGTGCTACGGGCCGGTCATCATTGTAGCTGAATGGGAAGGGCTTCATTGGGACTGGTATTATGGTGCCAGTTTTGAAACGTAGGGACAACAGCTTGAGTCAGGGAGATGTTGATGATGTCGGCCAGGACATTCTTGAGCTCCTCCACACAGTCCTTCAGAACGTGACCTGGTATGTTGTCTGATCCAGCTGCCTTGCGTGTGTTGACCCTGGAGATGGTCCTCTTCATGCTAGCCAGATCCAGACTTATGGCCTGCTCGTCTGGGGGAGGAGTGGTCGTCTATGCTGATGTGCTGTTTTGTGTTTCAAAGCGGCCAAAGAAGTCATTTGGGTTGTTAAGCAGTGTGATGTCACTTGCCCAGGTCTGAGGTGGAGGTTTGTAGTAGTAAAATGTAGTAAATCACTAATAAGCTAATAACAAGCTAGCCACTCAGCATATCACAATCCGTGTGCTGACTCTGTCTGCACTCGGTGTGCGGCAGTCTCCCGTTTTCTCCTCTGGCGCACCTCCAGGCTTTTGTTGTGACAGCGTCTCGGCGGGGCTTCCAGCTGTCAAGAGCGGAGCTCCGCTGTACGGCGGGATTCCAGTCAGCTGATCTGTCAAGCACTATTTAAGGGAGCAGCCCTGTTTGCTCGGGGCTGCGACCTCGCTTATGGATAACGCTGGTCTCCCCAACGTTAGACTGGAGTCCCTACGCTCCGGCTCCAGTCATCCTCTTTTCCTCGCAACACCCAGTAAGTTTATTCCTTAACCTGCGTTTATCGTCAGTGTGCTATTACCTTTGTCCTTATTTGTGTTTTGCCCCTCATGGCTCATTATTTTGTACCTTTTTGTCATTGTTTAATAAATACGCAACTCACTGGTCGCCTATAGCGTCTCATTTGTGGTCCGTGAAGGCCGCTCATGACAGGAGGTCGCAGCCAAAAGAGACGCCGGTGACCGTGAGTTTTGCGTAATTTGGACTTGTTGTTTTCCCTGTCTGGGTACCTGTGTGCTGGGAGATAATGTCGCCGCTCAGGGGCCATGCTTGGAGCCTGGGCTAAAAGCTGGTGGAGGCCCTCGACTATATTGATGGAACTCTTTTCACCGCTCGCCTCTATGACACTCCCAGCAATGTACGCCGGCACCTGGACCTCGCTGAGGCACTCATTAACCGCCACCCTCGCTACTCCAACCACCCTGAAGTCATGGTGAGGAAGGCGGACTTCTCTGCACTCCGGGAGAGACTCCGTGAGCTGGAGGGAAACTCCGGCAGGAAGCCGAAGAGAAGGCACCCTTGCTCCTCGCTTCGGGATCCCGTTCCTGTCCCCGTTCCAGTCCAGGAGTTCGCACCACCCAGGGGTCATCCCCAAAGCTGAGTGAGACATCAGTCGGGATTCCCCTGGAGAGGTTACAGCTGACAGCTATTTCCATCCGGGACTGAGTAGCTGGACCTCGCTCCACCGTCCACCCCACACAGATCATAAAGCATGTGACGGCGGTGGTCAGGCTGGTGGAGAGGAATCCTGAACTGTGTGATTATCCGGAATATGCTGACCTGCTCACCTCCGTTTCTGCGCAGGAGCGGCGTTTTCCTAACCTCACCTTCGCCTCGCCTTCTGCCAGAAAACGTCGTCTCCAAGCAGATCGCACACCTCAGCGAGAACCCCGTCCGGATCCAGTTCCGGGAAGCCACACAAACTCTGTCTCCCAGCCAGCTGTAGCCTCCGTGTCTCGCTGAAGAGGTAAATCAGCCGCTTCCGCCTCCGGGTCATCTCTCCCTGCTGTTCCAACAGCTCCTCATTCCCGGTTCGCCTCGGCTGTTTCTCCCTCCTCCTCGATATTCACCCCAGCTGCTGTGGGCTCCACGAGTCCGTCTCCGGATGCTCCCGGTCCTGATCCGGTGCGAGAGGCTCCTCTTTGTCTTCCTGGGGGGTCCTCCATTTCCATCCAGCGGGGGAAGGGAAAATTCAAGTCCACTGCGGCGGGTCCCATCAGCCCTCCGGGAGTCAGGCAAGTGTCTGTTCATTCTTTTCCTGTATTGGGTGGATTGCCTTGTTTGATTCCTGGGGGTGGAGTTCGGGGTTCACAGCCCCCCGAGCTTCCTCCACCTGCTGCAGAAATTAATGATGAACCTGCCACCTTTGTGTCTCCTTCCCCTGAGCGTTCCGCGGCACCAGGCCTACGCCGCCGGACGAGGAGGGAGTCTGTGGGCCTGGAGAGCCTGGTTCCAGCCCCACAGCCACAACATGGGCAGTGGAGGAGGGCAGGCTGCAAGTTGTAGCCTGTGTCAACGACGAAGCGTCCCCGGGTCTCCAGGGAGGAGCGGTCCGACTTAGCAGGTCGAGGATCTCCTGCCACCACGCCGTGTGGGTCGTCGGCATGGTCGTCATCATTGGAGGGTCCTCAGGCTGTGGGAACCATCATGCCGGCTGCAGGGCCCGCTGTAGCCGAGTGGGAGCCAGAGGATGTCCTTCTGCCTTATGAACCCGGATCGTCGAAGTCCTGGACGGCGACAGAACTCGAGTTCAGGCAATTGCTCTATTTTGTCTTCCTCCTATCAATTCTAGAGCATTTTTGCCTGTCTCTCGGGGAGGCGAGCCGGGTGCAGCTGTCCGCTGCATCCGAGTTCGTCTCGCTGGGCTCTGTCGCTGCCGGTGATCCTGATCCCGGTTCTCTTTCTTCTCCTGAGCCTTCTCCCAGGGTCACTGGTGCGGAGTTCATCCTGGTCGCTGTGCTGGAGGTTCCGGGTTCGGGGTTGGAGGCCGTCTCTGGTGCTTCTCCGGCCCAGTCGGGGTCCGTCGTGGGTGCTGCTCTGGCCTAATCGGGGTCCGTCGTGGGTGCAGCGCTGACCCGATCGGGGTCCAGCAGGGGTGCAGCGCCGGTTCAGTTCGAGGTCGGTGAGGGAGCTGCAGATCCTCTGCTGTCTGATGCCGGACTGGTCCTTCATCCTTCCCCCAGTCCTTCTCCACCGGGTGCCGTTGAGGTTCCCCGTAATCGGCTCGGCTCTCTCCCGCTATTCCTCTCAGCAGGAGGGCCGTCTCCATGTTCTCCCCTGTGGGCCTGGTGCCTGAATGACGCGGGTCGGCTGCCTGGGAGTCTGTTTTGCCCGTTTGGCGCCCTGGGTTGGCCACCCGACAAACTTATCTTTCTGTTCGGCGATCTGATCCGGCCGCCAGAAGTACTGTTTTTCCCGGCCGGGGACTGGGGTAGACCGCCCAAACTTTTCCTTTTCCCCCTACCGGCAGTTTGGACGCTTGATGCAGGAAGACCCCCTGAACTGTTTGTGTTCATGCCATCGTGCTCTGCCTGCTGTCATCCCTGTGGGTTTTTTTTTTTTTAATTTCTTTTTCCCCCTGCTCTTCTGTAATTTTTGGGATGTGCTAGTATGTTTCTTTTGGGCCTGTGTATCTTGGTTATAGGGTTTTTTCTCCTGTTATTTGCATGTATTGTCCTGTCTATTTTTTCACTTGTGTGCATTATGGAGTATTTGTTGTTTGTTTTCCCATGCTCTGTAGTTGCCTGTGTTTGTATTTTTCTGTATTTCTCCTGGTTCTGGCCCGCCTTGGCCTTTTCCCCCCTCCTCCCTCCCTGGGGCGGTCCCGTGGACCTTCCGGGTGGGGGGTCTCGATGTTACACCGCGTCTGGAATCCGCTTTGTGAACAGGGGCAACTATCACAGTCCGTGTGCAGACTCTGTCTGCACTCGGTGTGCGGCAATCTCCCGTTCTCTCCTCTGGCGCACCTCCAGGCTTTTGTTGTGACAGTGTCTCGGCGGGGCTTCCGGCTGTCAAGAGCGGAGCTCCGCTGTACGGTGGGATTCCAATCAGCTGATGATCCTTCATCAGCTGGTTAATCTGTCAAGCACTATTTAAGGGAGCAGCCCTGTTTGCCTGTTTGCTCGGGGCTGCGACCTCGCTTATGGATAATGCTGGTCTCCCCAACGTTAGACTGGAGTCCCTACGCTCCGGCTCCAGTCATCCTCTTTTCCTCACAACACCCAGTAAGTTTATTCCTTAACCTGTGTTTATCGTCAGTGTTCTATTACCTTTGTCCTTATTTGTGTTTTGCCCCTCGTGGCTCATTATTTTGTACCTTTTTGTCATTGTTTAATAAATGCGCAACCCACTGGTCGCCTATAGCGTCTCATTTGTGGTCCGTGAAGGCCGCTCATGACACAGCGTGAGTCACATCACTGCCAAAACCTGCTCAACAGATGGAGCAGTATGTATTTAAAGTAGAACTGAACTCACCTTTTTGCCAAAAAAGTAGAATAGCAGATTAATTCCTTATTACCTATTGTATTTTTCAACACATAAAAGAAATTTTTAGGCCGTGCGATGGCCAAGCTATAAGCCGATAAACTTTTGCCTCTGGCTGGCAGTGCCAAACAAACCGGAAGTAGTGCAGACGATGCTGCGTGACGTCACGAGTGTGACCCTTATCAAAACAACAATGGCAGATGATAGCAGTTCCAGCAGTCAAGAACACCAGAGTTTTCAGAGTGAAGAGGCATTCAGGATCGGTGACGAGACAGAGGAGGATGCAGGAGTGTCAAGTGAACAGGAAGAGAGCGAGGGAGGCATCGAACCGTACAGATTAGAGCCAGAATTTTCGGGGGATTCTGGCACCGACTCAGACCGCAGCAGTGATGGGGAGGAGAGTCGCTTATTGAATACAGAATGGTGAGTCTTTACTTTGGCATGTTTGGGGTGTCAGGATAAGGAAAATTAGCAATAAAAAAGAAAGGGGAAAAAAAACCATCAGCATTTTTCCAACTTATTACAGTGATCCCTCACTTATCGCGTTTAATGGGGACCAGGACCGACCGCGAAAAGTGAAAAATCGCGAAGTAGCGTCACCCCCCCCCCAAGGGCGTCACAAGCACTATTTTGCACAAAAAGGCACAAGAGAACAGTGAAAAGTGCCACTAAGCAACACAAGCGATAAAGAACAATGAATGCGGTCTTCCTTCGCTGGGTATAGGCGCTCGGCAGGGAGCGAAGCTGGGTAAAACGTCTCGGCCAATCAGCTTGCGAGGTAAAACGTCTCGGCCAATCAGCTTGCGAGGTAAAACCACTCGGCCAATCAGCTTGCGAGATTCCCGAGCGGTGAAGAGGTGGGCGGAGAGGAGTGGAGCGGTGGTCAGAGAGGTAGATTTTCAGTTGTGCGGGCTCTCCGTGTTGATACCTGATGTTCTAATGTAGAAGGCAGGGAGAAGGCAGGGAGACTACATTAGAACATCAGGTATCAACACGGAGAGCCCGCACAACTGAAAATCTACCTCTCTGACCACCGCTCCACTCCTCTCCGCCCACCTCTTCACCGCTCGGGAATCTCGCAAGCTGATTGGCCGAGTGGTTTTACCTCGCAAGCTGATTGGCCGAGACGTTTTACCCAGCGAAGGAAGACCGCATTCATTGTTCTTTATCGCTCGTGTTGCTTAGTGGCACTTTTCGCTGTTCTCTTGTGCCTTTTTGTGCAAAATAGTGCTTGTGACGCCCTTGGTGGGGGGGTGATGCTACTTCGTGGTTTTTCACTTTTCGCGGTCGGTTCTGGTCCCCATTAAACACGATAAGTGAGGGATCACTGTATATCTAGAAATGCATCGCTTCCCGGTCGCTTTTCCTCCCCCTTTCTTTTCTTTCGTCGCCATGACGGCTTTCCTTGGCCACTGAACAGATCTTCCCAGGTGTTGGAAGTGTTTTGTAGTCGACTATCACGACAAAATGCACCAAAAACAACCAGTGTCGACGTGCTCGCAATGGTAAACATGGAGGACTGTGTCACACTCGTGACGTCACGCGGAACTCCGGCTGCATTTCGGCGGATTTGTCTGATTTTTCAGGGCGGGAAATTCAAAATCACGATTTTCTCCAAGATTCCGGGATTTGTGGAGGGGGTGCCAATGATAAATTATCTTTATAATTGTATGTACTATCACCCAGTGTCGTTCAATGCCGTTCAGTTCAGTTCTACTTTAAACACTGACTTCTGCACTGGACAATATTTACTTTGGTTACATGTAGTATGTGAAATGAGAATAGGCCTATTCTTTTCTATATTATGTTCATTGATGTGCATATACCCCCTTTACATAGGAGTGGAGATTATTGAGAGATCGTTGAGAGATTTGGCCAGTTTTTGATGTTTTATTGAACTTTTGTGATCTCCACAGTTGCCACAGTCTCCTCAAAGTTTTGACTCGGTCCAAAACACACAAGGATTTCCTAAACGATCCCAACAATCAAAAATTGGTCCAATCTGTCAAGTCTCCATGCTGTGGAAAGGGGCCCTAAGCAACAGTTAGCTGGGTCATTCACAAAGGACTATTTTTCTCGGCGGAGCAAAATAACTGGTTAAACAAACAAAAATTGTAATATTTTGTCCCATATTGCTGTGCATAAACTGTGCATGTGGATCTGTTGTATAAAAGCAGTATTACAGTTGAGGTTGAACGGTATCATGAATATATCACTGTGGTGTTGTTTTTGGCCCTCCGCTTTGCATCGGGCCTATGACTGAATCCCCTCAGTTATATATTCATTGATACCATACTCCTTTTCATGTAATATTGGCCGAGTATCTCAATCCTAACCAGCTTGTAACACCATGTGAATCTGTAGAGAACAGCTGATAAGGTACAAGGAAATTTGAATCTGATTTACTTTGAGATTACAGTAGAATACTGTTAAGTGATCGTTAATTAAGTGAAACAATATAAATACTCACCTATTGTTCAGTGCAGGGTTTCCTCTGGTAACATTTCTCGGTGGCAGCCCGCTGCACCAGAAATTTTGCTGCCTCACCAAGGCGATATGAATTTATTAAGAAAAATATATGAAGCAATGACTTTCCGCAAGCGCGTACATGAGCAATGCGCGTAGCCGTCATCCGCGCAGAGTTTAGAAGCGCTCCGTTCACACGAGTTTTCCAGTCAGTCAGCAAACTGTCTCGCTAAGCGTGACTGTCCAACAGAAACATGAGTTTGTTAAACTACTTTAAACGTGGAAAAAATCATTATAGGTATGTAAGCACTGGAAGAGTTTATCATGGTTTTAACCCGCTGGAAACAGGAACAATAATGAAAGAGTCGCTTAGCTAAGAGATGTGGTTAGAGTTCATATGCAGCCGGCTTCATATGAAGGGAAAGGCAAGGGGGACTGATGAATTGCTGAGGATATATTTCACCAGCCACTACAATATTAAGTTATGTTCTGTAGGAATTGCAGGAATGAAGAGACTGGCAATTTCTCTCTTTTCTCGCACGAGCAGGTGTGCCGTTTTTATTCTCCAGCGGCAGTGACAAAAAGCAACAGCTAAAAACGCTAGCTCTCTTCACTCTAAACTGAGGTCCTTCAGCGGCTGCCTAGAGAGATGCCTGATGAGAAAGCCTGAGAGCACAACTATAACTGCCTAAACAGACCATTCTGTACATGAACACATATTGTGGTGAATTATGTCTTTAGAGTCTGCTACAGTTCCCAATTATGTACCTGGCAGGTTAAGATGACCGAAATTTACAAAGTCAATGACTTTAATGTGTCAGCAGCCTTCAGACAAACTAAATGTGTCAACATTTGATTTCAAAATAAGGGAGGTTTTTCCTGCTGTCTGGGTGGTGAGGAGATTTCTAAAAAAAAAAAAAAACCCTATAAGTATAAAGAAATATTATAACAGAAATAACGGCATCCTTGGTCATTTAAGTTAATTTATTTCATTAAATACAATTTTATTAATATTTTTTCTTTGTAATCAGAGTTAAATTATTGTTCTGTTCTGACTGCAAAGTTATGGTCAAAAATGTAAACTGTTATAAGGAAAAAGTAAAAAAAAATTACCACAGTCAGTTTCAAATTTATCTAAAAAAACGGTAATTTTATTTTTTAAAAAAACAGACAAAAATTAGTCATAAAATAATCCACAAATTTATAATAAAGTTTCAAATGTACAAGAAAAGTCAATTTTACAAGAGGAAATTACAAATTTGAGGAACATGGTTTCAACTTTAGATAGATTTACAGAGAAAAATAGAAAACTGTAAGAAAATTGTTATAAATTTTTGAGAAAAACCTCAAACCTTCAAGACTGAAGTCATTACTGAAGTTTTTAAGTGGGTGCTCTTTGTACCCTTAACTCAACTACAAATTTTTGGTTATCTACTTTTAATTATTAATTTCAAAGCACTGCTTTTACATGAGTAGAATTTCTGGTTACTATACCCACCTGATCATAAAATTTAAGTATGCATGAGTACATTACTATTATGAATGTTTCTTTCCCTTCCCTACTCTCTCAATGGAAAAAAAAGAAACACTAGAATACAAATACAAAAAATACACATATTTTTGTCATTTATGTAAACCATGACAAAAAAATCCCACAGCACAAAACATGACACTTGATATTTTCTAACTTGTTTGTATACCACCATAGACAGAGAGAGAAGCTGAATTAGACAGAGCTCAGAGAGGGCAAGATGAGACAGAAGAGAGGAGCCAAGGAGAGGAAAGTGTTCAGGGGGAGGAAGGAGAGAAGGATAACACCACTAAAAAGTCTAAACACAGGATGTCTGGGTGGGACCCCAACTGGCCCAATATTCAAGCCTCGGTTGTACAGTTCTTCAAATGGTAAGTTCCATATGCAACGTTACTGTGTAAAATTTTAAAAAGAAATAAATAGTATAAAATTAACATATTCCGGTATGTTTACTGCCCCCCTCCCCCCGGGGAAAAATATATTGCCACCGTGCCAATTTCTTTAAGCCAGAGGAAACACTGCAGTGTTATGGTACACTGTAGTTATTCCTTAGCTAAGACAGACACACGTTTCAGTCTGTTCCTTAATCCATTGTTTTTCAACCAGGGCACTGTATGTTCAAGTTTCTGTGGGAAATTGTCTAATTTCACTTATTAATTGGTCCAAAAAAATGCAAATAATTTGACATTGTGCATTGGTGCATAGGTGCCTACAGAACTCATGCACAACAATGGGAAATAATTTGCAATTTTGCAGTGTTTTTCAACCAGGGCATCCTGGTTGAAAAACACTGCCTAAATTCTACCTAAAACTTCAAACAAAATCCAACATCCTCATATGTCACACAAGTGAGTGTGGAAAAAATGAAAAGAAGCTGCAGTATATAGTTGTTGTCCAAATTAAAATAACTATGTGGAACTTTTGGAAAACAGGGGTTTAGTTGTACCTTGTGGTCACAGTGTGAACTGCAGCCCAGTTTACTCGAGTCATAGTTTGCCGGGTACCCCTCACTGCAGAATGGGGTGGGGTCAGATGTCAGCAGGGTTTCACATCATTAGGTTTCTGGTGTTCTCCATTCACAAGGCAGAGTCAGCCATCCAACCTTGTTTTTTTTTTGTTTTTTTTATCCCATCCCCATCCCCATCCTATGCCAGATTCTGCAGTAAAGGTTCTCTTTGCAGCAGGAAATCTGACCCACAGTCCTCCTCAAAAATGGAATGAGTGATACTATAGTTGAGTGGTCCCCAACCACCGAACTACTTGGTACAGAGAAAAAATTAACCCAAGTAATTTATTCTGTTCTTCTTTATTAACTAAGACTTCCAGGTGTTTTATTTTGAAATATTGCTGGATATTCTCTCTCTCCCAGTGCCATGTGTCTCTGCACAGTCTTGTTTGTTTATTGTACTTTATTAACCCCAGATGGAACTCCAAGGGCATCCATGTGGATGAGACAGCCATGGTGCTGTGGCAGTCCCCTCACCATTCACACCTAGGGCCACTTTAGAGTCTTCATTTAACCTAACTTGCATATCTTTGGAATGTGGGAGGAAACCAAAGCACCCAGAGTAAACCCACATGAGCAAGGGGAGAACATGATGCAAAGTCCACACAGACAGGCCCTGCTGGCTGGCGGATTTGAATCCACGACTTTCTGACTGTGAGGCAGTAGTGCTAAACACTACACCAAAATGCTGCCACATGGTACACACACCTGTCTCATAGTGGTGATGTTAGAGAGTTGAAGTGGGCAAGTTGGCTAGCCAGTTTGTTCTGGCTGACTTGGGCCATCCTTCCAATTAGCTAGTGTGTGATCTCCTGCCTTTGCTTTCAAGAGAGTTTGAGCGTTACTCCACGACTACAGGGGATCTGCGACCCCTCCACAAGCGCGCCACGCCAATCAAGCCCACATGTGCAAGAAAACCGGCTGACCGGGACTGCAAATGATGGCAGACCTGAAATCACACCTGGGGCAGCCACCACTGATTCCCTGAATGGAAGCTAGGATAAAGCATCCAGAGACCACCAAAGCAGCACTGGAAACCCTGCTCACACTTACTGAAGGTGAATTTTTTAATCACCCCCCCACCCCCCGCTGGATCACAAAATTTTTTTTATGTGTTTCCAGTCTGTGAAGAAAAAAGGTTGAGGACCACTGCTATAAATCATTTAGAAACCACAAGGTGTCACTAACATTGAATTTTTCAAAAGTTTAAAGCAGTACCTGAAATGTCGCATCATTCTAGTGCAGGTTAGATGTTCTTTAAATTATATTGCATTTTAAATGTGTTGTAATGGAGATTTTGTGTTGACAGATGTGGTTTTTGAAGCAGAGAGAGTGAGGAATTAGAACACAATCTCTTCATAGTTCAAGAACAATAAAAGAAGAGGAGCAGGAGTACTAAATAACACTAACTGCAACAACAACAATAAAACAGTATCATTCTGTACCAGCAACAAAAAAAAAAACACTGTCATGAATTGCCCTTCGGGGCAGAGAGGCTAGACCCACGCGTTGAACTGTGAGCTTGTGACATTTATTGAAAAAGCAACAAACATAAAGTCCAACACCGTGTACTTAACACAAAAAAACAAAAACAAGAGAGCAGACTTACTGATACAGAACACCAGAGCAAGGTAGGGCCCTGGTGGAGACGAGGAGAACTCAAACAAGACTGCGGTGATAAGAAATGAAAATGCCCTTAAATAGGGTCAGAAACAATTTACATAATCAATGACAGGTGTGGGTCACATGAGCGGGCAGGAGGAAACAACGATACATAATTAGGACCAGCTGGGAGCAGTGAGAGGGGAGCATAACCGAAGTTGACAGGTGACGGGGCAACGCCCACATGGAACACCATGCCACTGACAGCTGTCAACCAACAAAAGAACAACAGTAAAGATATAAAGAATAAAATATCAACCAAAGCAGTCTAAAATATAAATGTAGCTAGCTGCTACATTTCACATTTTAACTGTTTTTATTGTAGTATGGAATTTGGCTTTTTGTTTATATATTGGGAAAAAAAACATTTCTACATATATTTAAGTGTTACTGTATTGTGTATATAATCAGTATCTGGTAAAATAAAAGTATAGCAAAAAGAGAACATAAACAGGAAAATAGCAAGCAGTACACAAATTACAGAAACCCAAAAAGCACAAAATACAACAAATATATAAATATAAGGAAAAAGCCATGAGACCGAGCATGATGGAAACCTCCAGTGCTCGGCTCATGACAGAGCCCTCCTCTCAAGGGGTGGACACCAGATACCCCAGGGTAACATCAAAAGAAAAAGAAAGACCCCCCCCCCCCCCAAAAGGAGTACATCAGTAACCCACCCCGGGTGGGTGGGTGGGGGGAACAGGCTAGGAGGGAAAGAAACAAAACCCCGCTCAGGACCCACACCAGGAAAAACCCCAACCACCTAAGCCCCTTGGACCGAAGAGCTGGACAGGTCAGGTGGGCGGCCAAAGTCCCAGGCCCTGCAGATGGAATGATGGAAAGAGTCGAGTGGCCTACCAGGGAATGTGGGCCACCCAACCCTGCGACACAGTCTGTTGGGTAGTATACCAGAGATTTTAGCCACCTGAACAGAAAGGGTGGTCTAGGAGGTGGCTGCCCGACAGGAGGAATCAATGGCGGGCAGGATGGAGGAGTCGGGGAAACCACGATAATGTCAGGGTGAGGAGAGGGAACCACGACGGCCTCGGGCAGAGGAGAGGGAACCACAGTGGCCTCGCGCAGAGGAGGGGGAACCACGACGGCGTCAGGCAGAGGAGAGGGAACCACGACAGCATCTGGCAGAGTAGGGGGAACCATGACGCCCTCGGACTGGCCTGTAGCACCTTCGGTGGTCCCAGACTGGGACATTGCAGCACCCATGGTGGCTCCGGACTGGAGCAAGGTTGCACCTGCGGTGGGCCCAGACTGGGCCATAGCTGTACCCACGGTGGCCCCTGGGCTGGAGCATAATGCCCACGGCAGGCCCATACGGGAGCACAGCACCCAAGTTGGTTTTAGGCTGGGGCGCAGCACCCATGACGGTCCCCAACTGGGAAACAGCACCCACGGAGACCTAGACTGAGGAGTTGCACCCACGGAGGTCCCGGGCTGGGACGGAGCACCCGCGACAATGTCATCAGGCAGGGAAGCAGCACCCTTGGAGGCCCTGGGTTGGGATGGAGCACCCGCGATAACCTCATCCAGAGGGGGAGCCGCACCCACGGAGGTCCCAGGCTGGAACGGAGCACCTGCGATGACCTCAGCAGTAGGGGGACAACACCCACGGAGGCCCGGACTGAGGAGCTGCACCCACGGAGGTCCCAGGCTAGGATGGAGCACTCACAATGACCTCATCAGACAGGGAAGCAGCACCCTTGGAGGCCCCGGTTTGGGATGGAGCACCTGCGACGACCTCAACCAGAGGGGTAGCCACACCCATGGAGGTCCTGGGCTGGGACAGAGCACCTGTAACAACCTCAACAGTAGGGGGAGCAGCACCCACGGAGGTCCGGGCTGGGACGGAGCGCCCGTGACGACCTCAGCGAGAGGAGCTGGACCCATGGGGATCTCGGGCGGCAAGCCTGGACCCAAGGAGACTTCTGGCTGAGCTGAACAATCCTCGGTGACCTTGGGGGAAAGCTCAGGCAAGAGAGACAGAGAAAGGTCCAGGGTCAGGATCACCAGCAGCAGTGAAGCCTGGCGAGGTGAGCTTAGGTGCAGCTGACGGCTGCACTTGGCTCTCCCCACCAAGAGCCCAACAAGATCGCTCCAAAATTGAGACAATGAAAACAAAGGAGAGCACTTTCCTGAGCTCGAGCTCTACCGCCGTCCAGGACTCCATCGATCCAGGCGACGATGTTTCGGGTCCGGTCCTCTGGAGATCCAGCTCAAACTCTGCTGTGGCGGCCCCAGCAGCAGGCATGATGGTCGATGCAGTCCTGAGACCCCCCAGTGATGTGACCCAAACAGGTGGCTTGCCCGGCGTGGCAACAGGAGGTCTGTTCCCTGTAGGCGCTGGATCCGGCACAGCTGAGGCCCGGGGACGCTCCATCGTCGGCGCAGACGTCAGCTCGGTACCAGCATTCTCCCTCTGTCCAGACTGTGGCTGCGGGGTTGGGACTAGGTCCCCCAGGACCGCAGGCTCCTCCATCATCCGGCGGCCCAACCCTGTAGTCAGCGGACACTTGGGAAGAATAGGAGGAGACACGGAGAGGGCAGGTGAGAAACTGATGGCTGCAGCAGGTGGTGAGGGCTCAGTGGACTGCAAACGCTGACCCTCACTACCGGAAATCAGGCAAGGCATATCATCATAAAATGAGGGAGAATGAAATGACACTTGCCTGTTTTCCGGGGTTCGATGTTTCCTGCTGCAGCAGGTGAAGAGTCACCCCTCTTCGTGGCTACGGTGGATATGGGCCCCTCAGAGGAGGAGCTGCCCCTGTGGGCACGGAGACGGGCGGAACTGGAGTGGAAATAGTCAACTTCTCAGCAGCGGGAGAGAACATCGAGGTGAAGCAGGAAACAGCAGCTGCAGAGCAGGAAGAAGCTGATGATTCAGCCGGAGAAGAAAAACACGGAGGGTGCACTGCTGAGGGAGGTTTCTGCCTCGACGAAGGGGAAGTTGCTGCCAGAGAGGTGGGAGTATTCCTCTGGCGGTTCGGAGCTGGATGACGGTGACATCATGGAGCTGATGGAGCAGGAGCTGCAGGTGAAGCTGGCAGCGGGTGAGGAGACGGTGGTACAGAGGACTGTGGACGACTCCCCATAGGCGCTAACCTCTGCTTCTTCGGGAAGCTTCTCTCCCTCCCACCGGTCTCCCTTTGCAGCGCCGCCATCAGCGTGATCCTTTCTATCTCCTCAGCATGCTACGCAAGCTGAGGGCACCGGCGAGCAGCTGCCTCCACGAGGCCCAGGTACCAAAGAGCGTCTTCCAAGGTAAGAGCTCTGTGCGCATTGGAGATGAGGTCGTTCACCTCCATCAGTGTCCTACAAAGCTTCCACCCCAGGCTCATTGGGTATGTACACCCGCCCATAGAACCAGAATAGTCAGGGACCATGCTGACAGCTCTGGGAAAAAAACCGAAAAAGTAATAAAAAAGGCACAAACCCACAGCAGCTGGGTCTCTAACTGGCTGCAGTCTTCTGTCATGAATTGCCCTTCGGAGCAGAGAAGCGAGACCCACGCGTTGAACTATGAGTTTGTGACATTTATTGAAAAAGCAGCAAACATAAAGTCCAACACCGTGTGCTTAACACAAAAAAAAACACAAACAAGAGAGAAGACTTACTGATACAGCACACCAGAGCAAGGCAGGGCTCTGGTGGAGATGAGGAGAACTCAAACAAGATGCGGCAACAAGAAATGAAAATAACTGCCTTTAAATAGGGTCAGAAACAATTTACACAATCAATGACAGGTGTGGGTCACATGAGCGGGCAGAAGAAAACAACGATGCATAATTAGGACAGCTGGGAGCAGTGAGAGGGGAGCGTAACCGAAGCTGACAGCTGACAGGGCAACGTTCACACGGAGCGCCACGCCACTGACAGCTGTCAACCAGCGAAAGAACAACAGTAAAGATATATAGAATAAAATATTAACCAAAGCAGACTAAAATATAAATGTAAATTAGTGCAAAATAAAAGTAACAAAACTTAAACATAAACAGGAAAATAGCAAATAGTACACAAATTACAGAAACCCAAAAAGCACAAAATACAACAAATGGAAAAAGCCATGAGACCGAGCATGACGGAAACCTCCAGTGCTCAGCTCATGACAAAAACAGTATCATTCTGTACATTGTGCCATTCATGCTGCACAATAATGTGTTTCTTTACAGCAGTAAACAAATATTTAATATGAGTCTAGATATTTTAACAGAAAAACCTGTAAAGCTGATATGGATTCTTGAAAAGTCACTTTTTGTCTGCATCATCCATCTGCATGAAAGCTCAGCAGTTATTATTATTAGCTTTACTATTCAGAAAATACATTCTCATGGATAAGGAATTTCCTTTGTTCATTGCTCCACATTTCTTTGATTTAGCACCCCCAGGCACCTTGGTTGCCATGGAAGCTATAATCGCCAACTTTGCCATCTTGCTGTGATTATGACTGTAAAATATAATCACACCATTGTTAAATCAGAGTCTTGTGTGAGTGCTTACATTTGGGGAAATTACCTAGGAAATGGACTGGTCTGGTTTCAGAGTGCCAAGAAGCTCGGCTTTAGGCATCGGGACACATTTGTGGAATTTTAAGCTTTAAAAAAATTGTTTTTATTTAATAATTTCATCTAAGTTAAACATGAATTGTTCTTATCCTCGCTGTTACAACTTTGGAAGATAATGCCTGAGTTATGAGGTACAAGGTCATACTTTGTGGTGTGTGGTCATAGGAATGTGGTTTTATTAATTATGTGTGATAAAACTGAATCAAACCTTGATTCCTTATCATCCAAGTACCTCATCTTTTTTTAGTTCATTTCCCCCCCCCCCCCCGTTTATCTTTCTATTTGGAAAATATATGTAGATCTTACCCTTCCACGTATGGTCTGAAAGCCAATTTATCTTGGGCTCTGGAAAAGATATTACTGCATGACTGATTCAGCCAGTCTGAGGAAACGACTGGACTCTCCTGTTGGGCTCAAAGTGATTTGACTAGCTGAAGCTTCCATTTGTGTTTGTGCACAAGCTCAGTTATGAGGTGACTGCCACCATCATTATTCATGCTCGTTTTAGTGTAATGATCATCCATGTAGGAAAACTTAAAGACACTGGACAATAATTAAAAAAAAAAGGCCATGAAGAACAGTTGGTTTGTTTGAAAAGCAATGGACAATCCTTTTGGAGCCGTTTCACATAGCTTAACTTGTTGTAGAGGCATTTTGAAATCTGACTACAGCAATAGATTTCCCCTTTAGGTGGCTTATGGTTAAACACTAGGATAAATACTGGTGGAAATTGGATGTATTATTTCTGGGCAAAGTTGCAGATGGAAGTCTTTTAATGTCTGGTGTCGTCTTAGGTTGCAAGTTGGACCTGTGACACCAGCTTCCCAAGTGCCAAAAGTGTGGCTAGATCATTGCAAATCTGGGCTTCTGGTTTTTGCTGCAGATGGATTGGAAAAGTTTGCTTGTGTGTGTGTGTGTGTGTGTGTGTGTGTGTGGCCTTAGCTAGAGATGTCTAATTAGAAGGTAACTAATTACATTTTCCATCGATGATTAACTTCTTAGTTATTATCTTGACTGACAGAATAAACATAGTTTGCAGGATGTTGCAAACCATGGGAAAATACTTATGCTGTCATTTATCATCGTTTTCTGACCAAAATTTAAGTTAGGTTGATGCACATTTTTAAAAAAAACATAATTAATTTCTGGCTTAACATTTTTTGTAAGTCATTAAATGGTTAGTCAGCAACTGCTCCAGGCTGTGCTTGTAGATACAGTCAAAGATATCCACTCAGGTTCTTTTTATTGATTCTTCTTCAATGAATAGACTATGAGTGCATGTGCATGTCTTACGTTTGCATCTCTCTGAACGAAGTTATTTAGCCATTTCATTAGTTCCATGAAGAGATTAATGCAGGGGCATCTCTGAACCAAGATGAATGAAATGTGGTAACTGCCGACCACATGGCTGCTCGGGGTATAAAAAGCTCTGAAGGCAAGTAGGCTGAGCCAGGAGAAAAAGAGAGAGCCAGTCTGTGTAGCATCTCATGTGTTTTTAATGACGTTAGTGAGATGATCTGAGCTCTTGGTAGCTTCAAACACCCGCACCGAGCTCTGAGTTGTGTAGGGTGCAGCGACTCAGGTAAAGCACCGTGTTGTGCAAGTTAAGGGATTCTATTCTGTGGAGGTGGTTCTGAAAGAAAAAATAGATGGCAAGAAAAAAGTTTCAGTTTCTTGTTAAGTTTGACATTTATGCAATTGTCCACAGTTGCTATTTTAGCAAAGTCACACAAAGCAGGGAATGTGTAGATGTTGTGCAGCAGAGACAGAGACTGTCAATAAAGACGGACAGTGTGCCATCACTTATGTACATTGTAGAAAAGCGAAGCTCTGCTTCCTTGATTTTGAACTCCATCTTGGGGTGGTAATGTCACTTGAAGCCACAGTTGAGTTTCTGCTCATACAGTGTCCATTGGTGTCTATGTGGCCGTGCTGTGGCCTCCTGCTTCCTGATCAATCGTGAGTATGCTGTCTTGATGCCACAACTTCATTTTAATAGCATCTAATAACTAATTAAAACTAGGCATACACTAGGGGTGTAACGGTATGCTAAATTCACGGTTCGGTACGTACCTTGGTTTTAAGGTGATGGTTCAGTTCATTTTCGGTACAGTAAGGAAACAAAATGCAAAACATAAAACTGCTTATTTCTGTATAAGCAGGAACAGCTTTGACAAAAAAAATGCAAACTGCCAGCAGTCAATTCTCCAATAAATAAAATGTATACACTAAAATAAATAAATTCCCTTTTTAGCAAATGAACAATGTAGACAAGTGCAACAATAGAAGTTTGAATAGTCTGAATTATTCTTTTATTCCTTATTGCCTGAAGTAGTGATTTGCCAGCAAGATCATCAGTGCCCTTCTGCCCTCCCTCTCAGACATGTACCTTACCCGCCTCACCTGCAGAGCCATCAGCATCACAGGCGACACCTACCACCCCTCACACTCCCTCTTCAGCCCCCTGCCCTCGGGGAAAAAGGTACTGAAGCCTCCGGGCCCGCTCCACACGACTGCTTAACAGCTTCGTTCATCAGACCATAAGGACCCTGAACTCTGTGCATTCCCCCCCAGACGGTAATGCAATCACCCGTATAATAACTACCTCAGCTGTTGGCACAGAAAGACTGGCACACCCACAGTAATACTTTTGCTGCTGTATGTCTCTGCACATTAACCGCAACCTTTTGTACAAATGCCATATCTGCTGCTGTCTGTCTGTCACTGCAACTCTGATCACATGCAGTCCTATCTGTTACTATCTGCGCCTACACTACTGCATTGAACTGCAACTACAGGTATTACATCTCTAGTTGTACATCCGAAAAGTATTCACAGCGTTTCACTTTTTCCACATTTTGTTATGTTTATGTTATGTCCCTTATTCCAAAAGGGATTAAATTCATTTTCTTCCTCAAAATTATACACACAATACCCCATAATGACAATGTGAAAAAAGTTTTTCTTGAGATTTTTCGCAAATTTATTAAAGATAAAAACTAAGAAATTACATGTACACAAGTATTCACAGCCTTTGCCATTAAGCTGAAAACTGAGCACAGGTGCATCCTGTTTCCACTGATCATCCTTGAGATGTTTCTACAGCTTAATTGGAGTCTACCTGTGGTAAATTCAGTTGATTGGGCATGATTTGGAAAGGCACACACCTGTCTATATAAGGTCCCAGAGTTGACAGTGTATGTCAGAGCACAAACCAAGCATGGCATCAAAGGAACTGTCTGTAGACCTCCGAGACATGATTGTCTCGAGGCACAAATCAGGGGAAGGGTACAGAAGAAATTTCTGCTGCTTTGAAGGTCCCAATGAGCACAGTGGCCTCCATCGTCCATAATGGAAGAAGTTCAAATCCACCAGGACTCTTTCTAGAGCTGGCCGGCTGTCTAAACTGAGCACTTGGAGGAGAAGGGTTTTAGTCAGAGAGGTGACCAAGTACCCGATGATCACCCTGTCAGAGCTCCAGCGTTCCTCTGTGGGAAAGGAAAGGAGAACCTTCCAGAAAGACAACCATCTCTGCAGCAATCCACCAATCAGGACTGCATGGTAAAGTGGCCAGACGGAAGCCAATTCTTAGTAAAAGGCACATGGCAGCCCGCCTGGAGTTTGCCAAAAGGCACCTGAAGGACTCTCAGACCATAAGAAACAAAATTCTCTGGTCTGATGAGACAAAGATTGAACTCTTTGGCGTGAATGCCAGGCATCATGTTTGAAGGAAACCAGGCACCGCTTATAACCACGCTAGTGGTAGTGGCAGCATTATGCTGTGGGGATGTTTTTCAGCAGCAGGAACTGGGAGACGAGTCAGGATATAGGGAAAGATGAATGCAGCAATGTGCAGAGACATCCTGGATGAAAACCTGCTCCAGAGTGCTCTTGACCTCAGACTGGAGCGACGGTTCATCTTTCAGCAGGACAACAACACTAAGCACACAGCCAAGATATCAAAGAAGTGGCTTCAGGACAACTCTGTGAATGTCCTTGAGTGGCCCAGCCAGAGCCCAGACTTGAATCCAATTGAACATCTCTGGAGAGATCTGAAAATGGCTGTGCACCGGCGCTTCCCATCCAACCCAGTGGAGCTTGAGAGGTGCTGCAAAGAAGAATGGACGAAACTGCCCAGAGATAGGTGTGCCAAGCTTGTGGCATCATATTCAAAAAGACTTGAGGCTGTAATTGCTGCCAAAGGTGCATCTACAAAGTATTGTGCAAAAGCTGTGAATACTTATGTACATGTGATTTCTTAGTTTTTTTTTATTTTTAATAAACTTGCAAAAATCTCAATAAAACTTTTTTCACATTGTCATATGGGGTATTATTGTGTGTAGAGTTTTGAGGAAATAAAATAATTTAATCCCTTTTGGAATAAGGCTGTAACATAAAGTGCGGAAAAAGTGAAGCGCTGTGAATACTTTCCGGATGCACTGTAGGATTGCTGGGTTTTGTCACTGTTAATTGTTTACCTCTATTTGCACTATGGGAGGTCTGGGTTTTTCTTGTCGCCATTTGCACCACGGGTTGCATTACTGTACATATTGTATATAGTAGACTGCTGTTGTTGTGGTTTTCTTTTTTTTTCCAGCCTTATTCCTTTTCTTTTTATACTGTGCACACCAATGAGGCAAGAGAGAGAAATGCCATTTCAATTCTCGTGTATGTCCTGTACGTATAGTAGTATTGACAATAAAATCTTTGAAGCTTAACCAGGGTGCTCTGGTATGTTCAGGTTTCTATGAGAAATTAATAATCTAATTTCATATGTTAATTGGTCAAAAAAATTGCAAATTTGTCATTGTTGTATATAGATTCTGAAGGCACCCATGCACAGCAACAGCAAATTATTTGCAATTTTTTGGACAATTAAGAAGGAACATACCAGGGTACTTTTGAAAAACGCTGGCCTAAAGTGCAGCATTAACAGATTTAGCTTGTTCTTAAAAGGATGGCATTATTTTCTGACTGAAGAGGGCACGACAAGAAACTTCATACCGGGGCTCAGTTAGCTTCAGCATGTGTTTAAACCTGATGTTCTCAACAACTGAATATGCTATCTTCTGCTATAAAACACACCAAAGGCATTTGTTATTACTTTGGCTCAATCTGAAAAGCCCCAAGAGGCTGTCTAAATGCCGCTGGTACTGCGGTAGGTTTCTTCTTTTTTTCGTGCTGCAATGAATAGTCACGTTCACGTAGTGCTGTTTTAAATGAGTTAACAAGTTCAACATACTGCCAAAAGCATATCCGAGGCTGTTTTCGTCTGATTCACTTACCTTTGTCCGTTCACATATTTCTGGCTTCTCCATACAGCCAACCACGACGTTCGCTAGTAAGGCAGCCACAAGATGCACTGTTTACATATATGGCGCAAGGCATGACTTCATGTCCGTCACTCAACATGGTCCGTGTGGAACCTCGGTACGCTTCTGTACTGAAAAATTTGAATACAAATACACGTACCATTACACCCCTAGCATACACTGATTGTGAAATTTTGGGCTCATATGGATCCCAGTATTGAAAATGATAAGTTAGCCAATGATTGGTAGCCGATACCAATTGGTTCTTTGGTTCTCCCATCCTGATCAGATGCCCAAACCACCTCAACTGGCTCCTTTCAACCACAAACCACAAACAAACAAGCAAATCTAACTTGTCAATGAGCTTTAAAACTGGATCTCCAGTCTGGAAACAGACTAACGCCCCCTCCCCACACCCCCACTCCTGGTAAATGAAAGATCAGTATGAGACAAGTGTGTATCAAGACGCGCAGCAGATAGACAGACAGGTGGGTAAAAGTCTTACTGTAACCAACCACCAGGAGGCAACTGAGATGTACAGGCTTCTCTTTTGGAGAGAGAATGTGGTTGTAGTTAGGGGTGGGCAATATGGCGTAAAAATGATATCACAATATTTCTGAGAATTTTCACGGTAATGATATTTTTTGTGATATTACAGAGTACAGTTTTTTTTTTTTTTTAATTTATGCAAAAAGGACAGTTCCACAGGCCAGCATTATTTACCTTCGACATGTTCAGGAAAAACAAAACAAAAACTCTTATTTCTCCAGTTTATAAACAGCAGCTCTGATTTAGTTTAAAATATTTTTTTGTTCTTTTTTTTTGTTCTATATCAAATAATACAAGAAAATAATATAAACTGCTACATCTTAAGTGCACACAAATGTCGGGTTTTATGCCAAATCACTTTACCTACATTGTAACTCTCATTGCACAGACCTCTCCTGGGGCTTCTTGGCTCTTGTTGCACTGAACAGGTGTTTTTTTTCCTCTTCGGGTGGCTAAATAAAATCAAGATGAAGCAGCCAAAACAGAACGAAAATGTAACTACAAACACTTGGAGCGCTGTGTTGTTGACATGTAGAAAAAAATGCAGGCATATTATCCGCATTGCTTCACAATTTATTTATTTTTTTTTAACATGACAGCAGTCCGAAACAAACTGAAAATATGAAATATTTCCACTGAACTGGATGCAGACTCAGTGGCAGCTTTCCCGTGCCATGTTTGTTTTGCCATTTCTATGGTAACTCATAACTTCTGCCAGCAGCGTAACGGTGTAGCGTTGTCATGTAGCAGACCCCAAATATCACAATGTTCATTTTTACACCGGTGTCAAAATTTATACTGGTATTATCGTGAGCGATACGATATGACACACCCCTAGCTGTAGTAGACTGTTTATTCATGTCTCATCCACCTTCTCATGTCCATGTCCAGATAGCTTCATGGCATCTATGCAGTTGTGAAAATGGTTTTTAAGTGTGAAAGACGTGACCTTTAGGAGTGCCAACAATGATGTATGTTCTCCGTCCCAGAATGAAGAACTACAGGTCAGTTCAGGTTTAATTTATTCTTACTAACTGATGTGTGAAGATATCTGCTGAACTGTGTGGACAGATGAAAACAAAGACAGACAGGCCTAATCCCCGGAGTTACCACAAGAAATGTAATGGAGTAACATGATATGCCTGCATTTTCTTGGAGAACAGCTGTCGGCGCGCCACTAACCCAGGAGCTGATGGGGAAATTAATAACTAATAAGCCAAGTCACTGCTCCAATATTCAAAGCTCCAGATGAGTAATTACACATGTTGACTGTTTCCCAGATCTGTCTTCGAAGAAGAAGGCAAAGCAGATTGATGGTGCCCTCAGAGATGGGAAACTCTTAAACAAAAACATTTTTGTGACTTTGATTAAGTTTTATGTTTTCTGAAACAGTGACCTGATATGACTTGCTGCTGCAGTATGTCGCCATATTTACTTCTTTTGGTTTGAATTCACGGAGTGTTAAGAAGCGTGTACTTGATGGTGTGTGGATGTGACTCTGTGCGTTTTAGTCCATTTCAGGTTTGTGGTTTCCCCTCCCAATCACCTTGTTTTGGCTATCAGCTGGGTGTTTTGTCTTTGAATCCTTCCTCCTCATTAACTAATGCAGTGATTTTTTTTTTGTGATAAATGAATGTCACGACCATCTGTCTGTTTTACAGCCACACATGCACATCCCGTGGGAACGAAAACTCAGTCATCTCAAGTTTTATCATTCATTTTACAGGTTTAGGTTGAGGATTTTGACTGGGCGAAGGTGGTAGGTAAAGGTTGAGGTCTGGCATTTGAGGTTAAGCTAAGCCCCCAGGGAATTAGAGAGTGTGAGTGTGACTTTCTTTTAAGTGAGTGGGGTTGTCACTGTGATGGAAATGCTTAAAAACAACATTTTAAGGTGACTTTGATGCATTTTCACATGAAAACCACCAGTTGTAATACTCGTGTCAACAGTTTTGCCATTTCAAAAGGACTTAGAACCTCAGAAGGAAGTAAATTGGGATAGATGGAGGCATTAAAAAACCAAGCTGCCATTCAAGAGATGGGAGTTTGATTCCACTAGGTCCGTTTTTGTTCCCAACCTATTCCTCTTTGCTTTCACTTTATGTTTTATTTCAGGGTTGGACATGCACATTACACATTGCTGCTAAAACTGCACTTTGTATAGTAATGATTTTCCCGCCAATAGATGTTGCTTTTTCACCAAATATACCTACAGCTCCTCAGTTGGGATGTTATAGCAGTTTTATGATACTATACCCAAAAAGTCAGAACTTCATTCTAATAAGGTCCCCTTTACACAGATGGAGATCCTTGGGTGGCCATTGAGAGATCAAAAATTGGCCCAATCTCTCAACAATCCCCTAAAGTAGTTTCTGTCTAAATGTTTTGGCGATCACTGTGTGATTTTCATGGTGAGCTATAGAGATCTTTGAAAGATCCTTGAAAGATCATTGAGAGACCAAAGAGAGTTTCTTGGGTTACCAAAGAGGTACAGTATATCTTTATTTGAAAGGTTTCTAGTGCTCCTCTATCGGGTTTACACAGGGGTGGAGATCGTTGACAGATCATTGAAAGATGGAAAAATGGTCAGATCTCTCAATGATCTTTTAAGAATTTTAATACAGTGATCTCCTTGGTCTTCATGGTCTCCTCAAAGTTTTGACTCAGTCCAAAACAATCTCTCAACGATTACCCTATCTCTCAAGGAGAACAGTCTCATTCATTTCCCAATAATCTCTCAGCGATCTCTGCTGCAGTGTTACGGTGAACTCTGTTGGGCTTTCATTGCACTCTCATTGATCTCTCACTGATCTCTGAATGCCATTCACTGAAAGATCGATGAGAGATCATTGGGAGATTGATGAGATCATTGTGCGTTCCTTGACTGTTCCTTGATCACTCAACAGTGTCAGTGATGTGTCAGCAATCTTTCAATGGACTTTCAGAAATCTCTCAATGAACACCAGATTTTTCCACCCCGAAAGTAGGGATGGCTGAAAGATCAGTCTGGGATTGCTGAGCATTCGATGAAAGACCAATAGAGTTCATTGAAAAACTGCTGAGAGATCATTGGGAGATCAATTAGATCATTGCGCAATTGTTAAGAGTTTGTTTAGAGATGTAGCCATTTTTTTCATTTTTTCATCACTCAGCAATCTCTCAGTGATCTCCACCCCTGTGTAAAGGGGGGTTAACAGGCAAAATGACTCAGCAGCTAGGCTTCTCATTCATACACATTTCCATGACTCTAGGCATGCCAGTAATCCTTCTGCACAGTGTAACTGCACAGGATTGCTGCTAATTGCAGTACAATAAATGGCTGGAGTCTGCACATGATTTATGTATATCACATGAGCATCCTCACCCCTATCATATATTATAAGTAGATATTTTACAGTCAAACAATATGCATCTTACTGCATGCTTTAGAAGCAATCTGCAACCAAATGGAGTCATTAAGTAGCTGTTTGTGCATTTAATGTCTTCCACATTCAACAGTGAGAATATTTTCTTAATTGCTTCCAGTCATCGTTTTGCTTCTTACTGCACGGGATCGTATTCATGTTCTTCTCACAGACAGACCTCAGAATGCCGTTCTGGAAAGGGGGTATGCCTCCTGATCTACTATGGCGGTATTCATTTCAGATTCACCTGTGATGTAGTAATGTGTGACACAGCCTTGGATATGGTTCGGCACAACAGCTTGCCCTTGTGGGATATTAAACACGCTCTAGTGGGGAGGGCCTGGGAGCGATGGTAGGTGGCAGCTGCTGCTTCATTTTCATGGACCTCTCACCTTTTTAGTTTCCTTTTTGGAATTTTCCTCTCTTTTAAGTTTTTGGATTTTTCATCATCTCTCTCATCTATTGTCCCCATTTTCTTTAAATCCAATTTTTTTTTTGAAATCTTTAAACACACACGTTCAGCAAAAGAGCCAAACTCTGCATATTCACTTGGCAGAACAACCTTGAGGGTTAAGAGGCGAGCGAGGAGCCTCCCGCAGTGTTTTCACTTGCTCCGTGGCTTCACAGATGGCCCAGAGGGTGCTTTGTTTATGTGTGTACATGCGTTTGTGTGCTCACTCACATATCAACTTGAACTTGTTGTTTTTCTTTCCGTATCTGTGACAGTGTGTTTTCTAAAAAAAAAAAAAAAAAAATGAAAGAAACCACATTCAGAATCAGACTTTTCTTTTGAATATAGTTTCACATTTTCTGTGCTTCCCAACTCCCTTCTATGTTGGGTGGTAAATCTAGGACATATTGTCACAGGAGACTTGCAGTTTGTAACTGTGTGACTGTTTTCTTGCTTGACAGCCTCTGTGAGAGTAAATAAATAAATCTGAATCATCACAGCAGCTTTGAATTGTCATGCTGTGGCTGCAGAGTTTCAAGCCTTTTCCAGTTATTTTTTTTTTCTCAGCTGATATCCCCATGCAGTCAAGTAAGAGAGTATAACACACCTGTTATGGTGTAGTGCTGTGAACTGGGACTTGTATGATAAAACATAACTTGTGGTGGCATTACGAGTGGTCAAATATGACCAAATTTGGTTTATTTTTCAACATTGTCTCCCCTTTGGTCCACACACGTCTTCCATCGGTGTTGCAGCGCTTGTATCCCTGCAATTAAAAAAATAAAACACATTTGGTCAAATCTGACCACTATGAACTTTACAGCCCCCCCTCATACGTTCAAAAATGAATTTGTCAGAGGTTTCCGTGTTTCATCTCTGAAGTTGAAAAGGCTGTCGAGCACTTGCACCTTGGTGTGTACTCTTTACTGTCATGTGACAGGCGGTCATGTGACGACTGTGCCAACAACAACATGTCAAAATTTTAGACTCTTGATTGTGAAGCTAAGACATTAGAACCATGCAGCAGCACAGCTACTGTACATTATACAACAGTTAGTTCTGACTGAGCAATTTTATGGGACAATAGGGATTCAAGGAGTTACTGTAATCCGCAATAATTGCACTCCAATTTCACTGGATATGTATCCCTCCGCTTCAGAGGTGTTCTAGTAACGTTAATTACTAACAGTATTTTTCTGTCAACTCTGACAATTACAGTACTGTTTTGGATACCTTAATTTCCAAAGTGAAGCGCTGTTTGACAAGAAATCATACGTACATCCGTGACCCGGAAGTCCCACCTTTTTGCAAAGGTCTACTTTTGTCTACCCAGTCATTTTACATTAAGCAATTTCACATCTGTTTAAAAAAAAATAGGCAGTGCTAGAGTTTGATATTGTCTCATTTAACAAACCACAATACCTTTGTGGTGATGGATTCTTTGTTTCATCTGAAAATATGAAGAAAAGCGAGCAAAATGTGCTAAATCACTAGCATGCTAACTACTAGCTTCTGGCAACTGGTATTGGATACGTTTTGATCTGTGATTTTCTGAAGTATCGACTAAACAGGTATGTTTTATGAACACTTATTGCTTTTGCACTTGACAATATTTAATTTGTTTACACGTGTGTGAAATGACAAGACGTCTTCATGCTGATTGAGATGTTTAGCAGCAGTTACTGGCTAGTGGCTACATTCAGAAGGGACTATTTTTTCTCAGCTGTGCAAAATGACTGGTTAAACAAACAAATCATAATATTTTGTCTATTGCTGTCATTTAATAAATTGTGCTTGCCAGAACTGTTGTATAAAGTCAATATTACACTCGATGTTGTTATGGTATCATGATTATAGTAACTACAGCTGTAGCAGAGAGCATTAAGCCATATCACAGCCGCAGTTACTATAATCATGATACCGTAACTCCGTCTTGTGTAGTATTGCTTAGTTTTAATGTCAGACTGGTGTGCTTTGTTTGTGTGCATGATAATGATTTGCCACACATCATTATTGGTCCACTCCGTAGATTACCACTTTACTGTGGTGGAGGGATCTGTGTGCCCTGATGATCCTGGGAGCTATGATGTTGGGGGCAACTTGTAGGGAAAACTGGTCCTGAGTGAAGGGCCAGACCAAGAGCAGTCCAGTTACCCCCCCCCCAAAAAAAGTTACAAATATCCAGTATACCCCTCCCTGCTGGGGTTACCGGTACCCCACCCTGGACCCAGGAGGGGCTCAATAGCAACCAGGTTTCTTCCCAGGTGAGCCACATAGGGCCACCCTCCAGTGGCCTCACCACCTGCAGGACGGGCATTTCTGCTTAGGCTGCTGCCCCTGTGACCCAGACCCCTGGATAAATTGTAGAAAATGGATGGATCATTATTGGTTTTACTTTGTGGTCTGTTAGTTTTGGGATAATAAATAATCACCATCTTGAAAATTACATCAAAGAAGAAACACAAAGCTGACCTCGTTTTACTTTTAAGTCCCGCCACACCTTAACAATCTAGGCAGCGTGTGCTGATGTTTAAAAAAATTGGTGAATACGCTGGCATATGTCTAATAAGTTAAGAGTAAATTTTGCATAAGTTAAGAAGCATGCTGGTATATGTCGTAGTATGACGAGGTATCCAGCGTATAGATCATACATCCTGCTTATGCGGGCCATAAGTTGTAGGTACGTTATGCAATTGCTGATACACGGTACTTGTAAGTTATTCATAAGTCGAAATAAGTCGAGATAATGTCTTGCATACCCAAAACTTATTTCTAACCTATGAGTAATGCTCTTTGATCCTATGTGTAACTTTCTGATCGGGTTTCTAACTTACAGCTACCGTATAATGGTGTATTGGCAGTGTTGGTTCTCAGGAGGAGACCATCAAGACTCCATGATGAACACATGTCCATGTCAAACTGGTCTTGTTCTTCTATTCAAAGTAAGGAGATGTTTCATACCTTGGCATGTTTCAGCTGTCATCTGACGTTCATGCCGTGTCACATAAGCTGTTTTGTCCTTTCCATATGCGTGACCGACCTGACAGATTTGACAGCTCTGCCAAGTCGGTCATGCCCCCCACCATGCGGTGGTCTTTGGAGGAGAGAATCATCTCCGTTGAACCGAGATCATGGAGCCTTCATGCTCTCGCACACCTGGGATTTATGGATCGGGAGGCGACGGCAGTTTGGCATGATCTCGCTATGCATAAATTAGGATAAGCTATGCATAAGTTATGCATAAGTGAGACTATCGTTCAGCATAAGTTGTGAACGCCAGCAACACGCTAAGCATTCGTTGGTACAAGTTATTTAAACGTTCTATATAAGTTACTAATATAATAATAATAATGCATCAGATTTATATAGCGCTTTATCACAGACACTCAAAGACGCTATACAAATAGATACATTATTCATTCACTCCACACAGACAATGTATGTCTGGAGTGAATATGTTATGTATATGTCCAACTCGTTATGGTTACGCGATGCATACGCCCAATTTTGGGCGTATGCCAGAATTTTAGAGAAATTTTGATACGTCAGCAAACGCTGCCTGTCACAATTACCCTTCAGGGCAGGATAAAAGGCTCCACGCGCAGGCTGTGAGTTTGCAAATTTATTCGAAAAAACACAGAGCTACAAAAACTCGTGAACAGGGAAAAATACAGGCAAGGAAAATAGCAAAAGCTAAGGCGAGGGAGATCGCCGGCTAAATCTGGAGATAAAGTTAGGAACACACGTAGGAGAAATCCAAAGAACTTACGTGTGTTAGAAGCGAGGTGAAAGTAGGGTGCTGCACCGGACAAAAGTGCGCAGCTCCTTAAAAAAAGCTAGACACAAAAATAAAGTAAGTGGTAACAGGTGTGGTAAACCTGAGCAGGTAGAAGAAAACAAAGAAGCAATTTAGACCAGCTGGGAATGATGAGAAAGAAGGGAGCAATTGGAGCTGACAGCTGACAGGGCCACGCCCATGCAGAGCGAAACCCCAGAAAGCCACTGACAGCTGTCGACCCCGAGAGAGAGAACACAGCAGAATACCAATATAATAAGATGGCAGAGAATGAAGACCTGTAACCTCAAAAAATGTAACAAACAAACCACAATGAACATAGATGGGGAAATAAATCATACAGAGAAACAATATAAAATAAATGACAACTCAAAATGACAACACAGTACAAATATGAGAAAAAAAAGGCAGACAATCTGAGCCCGGTGGAATCCCCCCGCCCCCCGCACTCAGAACGTGACAGCTGCCTAAATCGTCAAGGTGTGACAGGGCCGTTACTAGCTTTCTCATCATTAAAGAGGCTATGCTTAACTAGCAGTGAGAATTTTTTTTGCCACATCCGAGGGGTTAATTACCCCAGAAACATGACACAGTCCTGAACTCTCTATGAGCAGCAGTATTAATATTGATCATCCTTTAGTGCAGCACACGCATGTATTTTTCAGTGTGTGTGCATGTTTCCAGACAGTGTCCATTTGGCTGTCTGAGTGGTTGGAGCTGAATGGTTTATTTAGACCAACAAATACACGCTTAAGTGTGGGGGGGGGGTCCATACTGCCAGACCGTACACACTCACATTCACACAGTGGTGGTGACAGCTGGGGTTAGAAATGGAAAGTCTACATCCAGGGAAAGGCAATGGAACAGGAGACGACAACATGAAAACTGAGATACAAAGCTTATCTCCATCGTCTACCCCCACCCAGTCTGGTCTCCATCTCTCCCTCCCTAACTATTGTCGCTAAGCTCTTTTAAACTGTCATCTGTTTTTCTACAACCTCAGCTATTAAGGTGTAATTGTACACTTATGGAGTAACTGGTTTTTACATTAACAACAAATACCAGCATACACATGTTAACCATAGACTGTATATACATAGATATGAATGGACGACCACTTCTGCATCATCGGGAGTGAATCTGCACAGTAGTGACCATGAAGTGGAACTGCTGTGTGGAGTTCCTGCAGCAGCCCACTCACTCATCACCAGTCATGACCGTGCTCTGCTGTGACCACATCCCCATATTTATAGCATTGAATTACTAATTAAAACCAAACTGATCCCAAAAAACAAACACTTGAACATACCTCAGCGTGACAGGAACTACCTACAGGGACAGAAACCATCTTTTAGGGAAAATTAATTAGAGGAATATTTTAAGTTTTCACTTCAGCCTGAACATACTGACATGTATATTGGGAATTGGAGCAAAGCTAAGGCAACATGTGAAAATTTCAGCATTAATCATTAACTACAGAGAATGCTGCACATATGCAAAGGCAATCCATGTCTTTTTGTTTGGAATTATTTTCATGTCGACTTAAAATTCCTGTAATCATTTTTTTCTTTATTTTGCCCTTTATCCATCTTTAATGGCAGGCAAAGAGTCACACAAGTGCACGGAAGTAGCTGTTTGGTTAAGAAATGGTTGCCAGATATTTACAGAAATACCAGACCTCTTAACCACTGAGGAACTACCCTGCGCCGTTCCATCAAAACACAATAAACATGGCAAAGATAGTATGGAGAGGCCCCCCCCCCCGCTCCCTTTAGCTTGGCTACTGGTTGCTGTAGTGTGCCCAACTAGGTCTGCTAAACGCATTAGAGGGATTGAAAGAGGGAAGGAGGAGGAGAGGACGTGCGAGGGATGTGGGGAGGGCAATACACAGGGAGCCTGATATTCGACAGGGGTAAACTCGCACAGACATGCTCGTCCGCATACTTTAAACGGTCGCATATAGAAAACTCTATGGTTTTCTGTTATTTGACTGCAGAACTTCAGAGCAGAGGCCCATGCGTTTGAGGCTTTGAGGCTTGTGCACAGCAGAGGCAGATTATGGGGGTGCAATGCCAGATTTAATGTGGCTGAGACTACACGGAGCCCTGCGCTTCAGCCCCGTCTGTCCGTGTGGTCGCACGGAGATGATGTCACGCCGTCGCTCACGTGTCTTGAACATGCAGCGGTCTGCAGGAAGAGTTGAATTGGGTTTGTTGTGCTCTCCTTTCACATGTGAAGTTTCAGTGAGTTCATACAAACCACTTGAGACACAGTTTGTCATTATCAGCACAATGGAGGAGCACCACTAGAGGGAGTGAATCAGGTGGTTATATTTTACTCCACTGACCATACATAGGCTATAGCCAACATCCTTTCAGCATGAGCTGTATTTTAGTCCTTGCTCTCACCGTTCCTCTGCAGCTTGTGTTTTCCAAGTCAAACACAGTCGTCTCACAGCGCATGTCAAAGGGGAGATGATGTCATGCACTGACGGCAGATTGACAGTGACAGATTGCAGGCGTGTGATGTGTTCATCAATATTGGCTTTCACAGACACTCTGCCGGAGCGCAGCGGGGGAGAGGATGTAGAAAGACGTGCATACACACACAGACACTTTGGAACACATCCTTTCTGGCTTCATGAGTTGTGTGCCCACAACTTAGGGGTCCTTGAAGACCATAAGGCCCTCAACTCAAAGCAAACTCAAATAACCCACAATGCAGCTATTTCTATTGTGTCCTCTATCCACTCTTTCCATTTCTGTGCTCTAGTTTTTGTTCAGGTTAATTTCGTCAGAGGGAGGTCTCAGAAGGCCCAAGTGCTGACTCTGATTTTCCCCTCTTTGCACTAGAAAGCCTTTTTTCATCACCACAGTCCCAATTTTCTCTTCTTTCAACCTCCATCTTTTCCACTTGTTTAGACACAAACAGACGTTTTGAAACAAGGCATCAAAAGAATTCTGATGGTTTACCCTCCCTCTTTGCGCAGGAGTGCAGCAACTGTCCAGAGAAGCTGTCTGGACCAGATGTAGAGGTCGGTGACCGTATCAGAGGGGCCAGTATCAGTGTCCATCTCCTGGTCCCAGTGGAGCTATAGCCTTTATTAATCTTTCCTCTTCTGAGGCCTCATAAACTCATAAAAGGGTCAGTAAAAAGCCTGGTGAAGTGGATGAGAGACGGAAGATTCATTAAGTATCAAATAAAGTTTCTCCATTTTATTTGTGTGGTACGCAACTGAAGCTTTTAAGCATTATTGTCGATCTGAACTTGCTCAGATGATAAATTAAATCCTGATTTGTCTTGATTAAAGTCTGAAAAATATTCAGTTTGGATCAAAGACACTGAGAAAACACCGTCACCTCTCATGATCTATGGCCTCATCCAGAACACATTTCCAGTACATGACAATTTTGTAGTCTCAAGCTTCAAATCCAACATTGGTATGATGGCACATTAGGGCTGTCTGAGAAGTTCTAAGAGAAGAAAAATATCCATTTGAAAAGTACATTTTAATTAGATTATCTACTGTGAACAGACAGCAACCTATCCTAGCAATCCAATCTTGCAACATAAGGTAGAAGCAGTTTTCTTAGCTACAAAAATGTCTTTGATCTAAATTAGTTTCTTTTCTCATAAAATTGTGAGGCTTTCTCCAAAAATTGCCACTTTTTCTTAAATATTTGTACCACCTTAATTTTTTAACATCTCAGACGACCCAGAATAAGCCGTCATATGTCAGAGTTCACAGAGACGATAAAGCTTTTCTTGTTGCTACCACATCTTGCTAATGACATCTACAGTGGTGTGAAAAAGTGTTTGCCCCTACCTGATTTCTCATTTTTTTGTATGTTTGTCACACTTAAATGTTTCAGATCATCAAACAAATTTAAATATTAGACAAAGATAACACAAGTAAACACAAAATGCAGTTTTTAAATGAAGGTGTTTATTATTAAGGGTAAAAGAAAATCCAAACCTACATGGCCCTGTGTGAAAAAGCGATTGCCCCCCCCCCCCCCCCCCCAATGTTAAAAGATAAATTAACTGTGGTTTATCACATCTTTGGAAAGCTGAGTTCAATTTCTCTAGCCTCACCCAGGACTGATTACTGTCACACCTGTTCTCAATCAAGAAATTACTTAAATAGGACCTGCCTGATAAAGTGAAGTAGACCAAAAGATCCTCAAAAGCTCGACATCATGCTGCGATCCAAAGAAATTCCCGAACAAATGAGAAACAAAGTAACTGAGATCTAACAGTCAGGAAAAGGTCATACAGCCATTTCTAAAGCTGTGGGACTCCAGCAAACCACAGTGAGAGCCATTATCCACAAATGGCAAAAACATGGAACAGTGGTGGACCTTCCCAGGAGTGGCCGGCCGACCAAAATTATCCCAAGAGCGCAGCGACGACTCATCCAAGAGGTCACAAAAGACCCCACAACAACATCCAAAGAACTACAGGCCTCACTTCAAATTCCACCATAAGAAAGAGACTAGGCAAAAATGGCCTGCATGGCAGAGTTCCAAGACAAAAACCACTGCTGAGCGAAAAGAAGACAAAGGCTCGTCTCAGTTTTGCCAGAAAACATCTTGATGATACCCAAGACTTTTGGGAAAATACTCTGTGGACTGACGAGACAAAAGTTGAAATTTTTGGAAGGCGTGTGTCCCATTACATCTGGCGTAAAAGTAACACAGCATTTCAGAAAAGGAACATCATACCAACAGTAAAATATGGTGGTGGTAGTGTGATGGTCGGGGGCTGTTTTGCTGCTTCAGGACCTGGAAGACTTGCTGTGGTTAATGGAACCATGAATTCTGCTGTCTACCAAAAAATCCTGAAGGAGAATGTCCGGCCATCTGTTTGTAACCTCAAGCTGAAGCGCACTTGGGTTCTGTAGCAGGACAATGATCCAAAACACACCAGCAAGTCCAGCTCTGAATGGCTTAAGAAAAACAAAATGAAGACTTTGGAGTGGCCTAGTCAAGGTCCTGGCCTGAATCCGATTAGATGCTGTGGCATGACCTTAAAAAGGCGGTTCATGCTCGAAAACCCTCCATTGTGGCTGAATTACAACAATTCTGCAAAGATGAGTGGGCCAAAATTCCTCCACAGCACTGTAAAAGACTCATTGCCAGTTATCACAAACGCTTGATTTTAGTTGTTGCTGCCAAGGGTGGCCCAACCAGTTATTAGGTTTAGGGGGCAATCACTTTTTCACACAGGGCCATGTAGGTTTGGATTCCCCCCCCCCCCCCTAATAATAAACACCTTCATTTAAAAAGTGCATTTTGTGTTTACTTGTGTTATCTTTGTCTACTATTTAAATTTGTTTGATGATCTGTAACATTTTAAGTGTGACAAACATACAAAAAAATGAAAAATCAGGAAGGGGGCAAACACTTTTTCACACCATTGTACTCCCTAAAAGCCTCAATTTCAGGATTTTACACAGAATATTATTTTCAGTAATAACTTGTCAGTCTTGCATGTTGCCTCTATTGTCTGTGATGTTGCTTCTATAAAATTGAGTCAAAACAGCAAACTTACTTCCAGTTCGGGCTCACTCACATGAACTATTTCATATTGGGCAAATGCTGGTTTTGATATTGTTTCCTCACCAGATGGTCAGCTTATGGTCTTTTTTTGGCATGCAAAAGTATGAATGCTTCATTTTAGCTTTTGTGTAAATACTGAAGCTGGCAGCAGACTGACTTTTCCTGTAGAGGTGGAAGACATTCCTGGAGTTAACTGTCCAGATTATACATGCACTGCGGGAGTGATTTCTGGGTGAATATGGCTGGCTTGCAATGGGCCATCACCCACTGCTGAAAACTTGCCTCATGTCTGCTACTGGCCTTTTGCCTACATTGCACATTTATAGTTTTGAGATTTTTCCTTTCTTTTTACCAAATTTCAGCTCATAGAGAGTGGACTTACCCACATTCCAGAGAGGTTAGACAGTAACATCCAATCAATGAGCAATATTTTTACAGCAGCATCCCTCTGGTTTAAAAGTGTGATGAATGTGTTGTGTTGGTGCTGGAGGACTCTCCCCATTGCAAGATGTTTTGAAGAGTTATACGCTTGATAAATCTTCCCGCATAAATACGAAAGGAGCGTGTGTAAACAATTTGCCTCATTTTTGAAAGTAATCTAAATATTTGTAGATCTTACCAAGGGGTAAAATATGCATCGATCTCGTGAGAGTTCAGTCAGACTTTTTTTTTTCAGTTTAACTTGCCAGAACAGTTATGGGTGTTTTTGTTGAATTTTATGGTTGTGCTCAAAAGTATGCGTGTCAAACTTGGGTCAGTTGCCATTTGCAAATAATTATTGGTGTTTGTTTTCACTTGCTGGGAGGACCAGATGGTGGCTAAGCTGCAGGTTAAGTCAGACAGTGTCAGGTGAGTTTTAGATTAGCTCATTCTTTTGCTGCACGACAGAAAAATGCTATACACCATTTTGGCGAAAAGACTTTGATTCTGCTGCCGGATTTTGTGGCCTTTTAATTCATATCTGTTCATGCTTAGATTCAATATATGACTGATATTGATTTAGCATTATCATAAGGAAGATATTATCTGTATGGCTGATTTACAATATGAGGAACAGAGAGGTTGAGCTTTAAGTCTTTCTGCTTTCCCTCATAAAAGCCCCGCTGGAGCAAGTATACACTTACTTTCCCATGCATTCCACATGCGTGTCAGTGTGTGTTTGTCTGTAAGCATTTTCTATTGGTGTATAAAAATCTTACCCATTCTTATTGCCAGTTTTATTGACTGTAATGTGCTTTCTGTTGGGAGTTTGTTGTGGGATGCTGTGGCCACTTCAGGATATCGTTGCCCAGAGAATGAAGCTTGTTATCTTTAAGACAAATATAGTTTATGATTCTGTCCTCATTTTGGTTCAAACCAGTGCAAATCCCGGGCACTCTTAAACTTCAATTTTCATGCCTTTTTTTTTTTTTTAAAGCGTCTCGATCCATCCAAAGACTCCTGTCTAAAATGTAATATATATATCCTTTTATAGTGAAAAATAGCTGAAATTCATCAAGCGGTGCCTTTGACTGTAAATGTGTTAGCGGGTTGTCATGCAAGCTTCATACTCAACTTTTAAAAAACACACACAAAGAGCTTTTTTTGGGTGCTGATGTGAATTTTCAAGAGGTTTCAAACAAGGAATGAACAGTTGCCTAATTCAGGCAGAGGATCACATTTTACAGTCTTCTCTGGCTTATATTTTTCTTTCTCTTGTGTATTTTAGGCCTAGAAGAATCCAGCCATGTCTATAATGAGTAAAGGGACAAGTCAGAGGTGTTGGGTCAGCGTACCCCATGTGCCACCAAGTCTTTCTTATATCTTCATCATCCTTGTGCTGGTTCAGTCAACAACTGTTCTTGGAGCACTGGAACTCCAGTTGGACGAAGAGCAACCAGAAGGTACCATTGTTGGGGACATCAGCGCTGGGTTGCCACCTGGTGAAACTGCAAGTCTTTATTTCATTTCTGACCATGAGGGCACGGGCGTTGGCAGTGACCTCCACATTGATGAGACCACGGGCATTATTACCACAGCACGCCGTTTGGATCGTGAGCAGAGGGACCACTATAGCTTCATTGCAGTGACGATGATGACCGGGGTCACTATCCAGGTGTCAATCACGGTCAATGACATCAACGACCATGCGCCCGTCTTCCCGAAAAAGAAAATTGTTCTTAAGATTCCAGAGCATACAGCAGTGGGGACAAGGTTTTCCCTGGATCCTGCAACTGACGCGGATAAGGACCAGTTGACCACACAGGGCTATGTTATCCGAGAGGGCAATGTAGGGCAGATGTTCAAGCTGGAGACCAAGAGAGCGACGAACAAGGTGCTGTATCTAGACCTGGTGGTCAATGGATTGCTGGACAGGGAGAAACGCTCCTCCTACACTCTCGTTGTAGAGGCTTTTGATGGGGGCTCCCCTAAACGGATGGGATCTATGACTCTTGAAGTGATGGTGACTGACATCAATGATCATGCTCCAGTCTTCAATCAGAGCAGATACCACGCTATTATCTCAGAAAGTCTACCACAAGGAAGTAGTATCCTGCAGGTAAGCTGATGTCTTGTGAGAATTCAGGAAGAGATATGCTGTGATAACAGTGATACAGTATTTTTGTTTTTGACATCTTTCACCTCTGCAGGTGTTCGCAACAGATGAGGATGAAGGTGATAATGGTCTGGTGCTGTATGAAATCAACCGACGTCAAAGTGACCCTGATCGGTACTTTGTCATTGATTTAAAGTCAGGGGTCATCACTTTGAATAGACCCCTGGACTATGAGCTGAAGAGGGTCCATGAACTGGTGGTCCAGGCCAGGGATAATGCCAGCCATCCTGAGGTAATTGCATTATGGTTATTCATTACACCGTATTAATAACATTGTGTTGTCCTTTTGGAAGGAACTTGTTGCATAATGCAGCTGTCATTCAGTATGGAAACGTATCCTTAGGAGAATAAGTGCTATGGAATATTTGCATGAACTATGACAGTTGGCTCAAATCTGGCATCCCATCTTGAAACTATTAGTTACACCTTAGCTTCAGCTTTTATACTTACATGCTGAATACTGTACTTGTTCAGTGTATTTATATATGTTAGAATTTTTATCTACTGCCTTTTGTTTTAATGCCCCACTCAGGCCATTGTTTTTAGCTTTTACTGAAATGCAATAACAACTACTTGACAAACTGCCACCAATTATAGTCCATATTTTCACATTTTCTTCTGTGTGCCACTAAGAGATCAAAAGCTTTACTTATTGTGAAGCATTTCAGCATCAACCAAACTTAATTACATGGCTTTAATTTAATTGGTTTAATTGTGTAGCTCCCAGACAAAGGATCCTCATGACTTTAATGACTTTCCTTAGTGCCACATTGATGTTCACATTTTTGGTTTCATGGGAGATGTTGTAAAGGAGTTTAAAATTTGAGAGATTGCTGTTTACAGCCCCTGGCAATAATAATAGTAGTAGTAGTAATAATAATAATAATAATAATAATAATAATAATAATAATAATAATAAAACAATATGGAATCACCACTCTTGGAGGGCATTCATTCAGTTGTTTAGTTTTGTAAAAAAAAAAAAATCACAGACATGTCACAAAACTATTTTTATTCAAATGCCAACCTTCTGACATTAAGAAACATGAAAAAAATGAAAGTTGTTGTAATCATTTGCATTTTTTTGTTAGATCAAGCAGAGAAAAAAAATACAGAATCACTGAATTCTCAGGAAACTATTGTGGAATTACCCTGTCATTTGCAGTCCTAAAACAAATACCTGCATTAAATTCAATCTGCTAATTAGTCTGTAGTTAACCCAGCCACAGGGGGTGCACAAACGAGTGTACTCCTAGTGCCGGTCCTAAGCCAGGGTAAATGGGGAGGGTTGTGTCAGGAAGGGCATCCGAGGTAAAACCTTTGCCAAATCAAACATGTGGATCATGATGAATGAAACTTCCAGGGTCGAGTTAACAACGACCACCACCGGTGCTGTTAACTGACAGGGTGCCGGTGGAAACTGGGCTACTGTTGGTCAAACATTGAGGAGGAGGAGAGGGGGAAAGTGTGTTAGGAGGGAGAGAGAGAAAAGGAAAGGTAGAAGTGTGGAGGTGAGAGTAGGGATGTTAAATGTAGGGACTATGACTGGTAAAGGCAGAGAGTTGGCTGACATGATGGAGAGAAGAAAGATAGATATACTGTGTGTTCAAGAAGCCAGACGGAAGGGAAGCAAGGCGAGGAGCATTGGAGGTGGATTTAAACTGTTCTACCAAGGAGCAGATAGGAAAAGAAATGGAGTAGGCATAATTTTGATATGTGAAGAGTGTTCAGGAGGTAAAGAGGGAGTCAGATAGAATCATGAGTTTGAAGCTAGAAGTCAAAGATGTGATGTTGAATGTTGTCCGTGCGTATGCCCCACAAGTTGGATGTCAGGTAGAAGAGAAAGGAACTCTGGAGTAAGTTGGATGAAGTGGTAGAGAGTGTTCCCAGGGGGGAGAGAGTGGTGATTGAAGCAGACTTTAATGGACATGTAGGTGAAGGGAACAGAGGTGAAGTGGAGGTTCTGGGTAGGTATGGTCTCAAGGAGAGAAATGTGGAAGGACAGATGGTTGTGGATTTTGCTAAAAGGATGGAAATGGCTGTGGTCAGAATCAGAATCAGAATCAGATTTATTGCCATTGTTCATGTGATACACAAACTAAGAATTTGTCTCGGTGCCGTGCTGCAACATTAAAAACATAATGAGAAAAAGGGATAAACTAAAAAACTAAAGGACTAGAAACGTGCAATAAGTGTAGAAAAATAAGTAATAATAAGTAATAATAATAATAATAATACTAGTAATAATGAGTAGTACTAGTCAAGGCAGTTTTAAAAAATTAGCATGTAGCAGATAATGTGAAGTACCACATAGTGCAGTCAATAATGCAACAGAAAAACAGTGATGATTGACATGAGTCTGGTTGAGCTGCTGTACATAGTGCACGAGAGTCAAAAGTCACTTAGTGTTCAGCAGTCTGATGGCAGAGGGGAAAAAGCTGTTCATGTGCCGGGAGGTTTTAGTCCGAATGGACCGAAGCCTTCTACCTGAGGGGAGGGGGGCAAACAGCACGTGACCAGGATGTGAAGGATCGGCTATGATCCGGCCAGCACGCCTCCGGGTCCTGGAGATGTACAGGTCCTGGAGAGATGGGAGCTTGCAGCCTATCACCTTCTCAGCAGTGCGCACGACGCGCTGCAGCCTTAGTCTGTCCCTGGCAGTGGCTCCTGCGTACCACACAGTTATGGAGGAGGTGAGGATGGACTCGATGATGGCCGTGTAGAACTGCACTAACATCTTGGTGGGTAGCTTGAGCTTCCTCAGCTGCCGCAGAAAGAACATCCTCTGCTGGGCCTTTTTGATGAGGGAGCTGATGGTTGGCTCCCATTTGAGGTCTCGGGTGATGGTGGTGCCCAAGAAGCGGAAGGAATCTGCAAAGGTGATGGGAGAGCCTGTGATGGTGAGGGGGGGCAGGGGGGATGTGACTTTCCTGAAGTCCACAATCATCTCCGCTGTCTTCAGAGCATTCAGCTGCAGGTTGTTGTGGCTGCACCAGGACACCAGCTGGGCCACCTCTTCCCTGTAGGCGGACTCGTCACCGTTGGAGATGAGCCCGATGAGGGTGGTGTCGTCCGCAGACTTAATCAGCTTAACAGACTGGTGGGAGGAGGTGCAGGAGTTGGTATAAAGGGAGAAGAGTAGGGGGGAAAGTACACAGCCCTGGGGTGATCCAATGCTGATGCTAACAGAGTCTGAGACAGACTTCCCCAGCCGCACATGCTGTCTCCGGTCCGTCAGGAAGTCGGTGATCCACCTGCAGAGGGAGTCAGGCACGTTGAGCAGGGACAGCTTGTCCTGGAGCAGATCGGGGCGGATGATGTTGAATGTGGAGCTGAAGTCCACAAACAGAATCCTGGCGTAGGTTCCCGGGGAGTCCAGGTGCTGCAGGATGGAGTGGAGGGCCAGGTTGACTGCGTCGTCCACAGACCTGTTAGCACGGTAGGCAAACTGCAGCGGGTCTAGGAGGGGTGTGGTGATGGACTTGAGGTGAGACAGGACCAGGCGCTCAAAGGACTTCATGACTACAGAGGTGAGCGCTACAGGTCTGTAGTCGTTAAGTCCAGTAATCCGTGGCTTCTTGGGGACAGGGATGATGGTGGAGGATTTGAGGCAGGTCGGCATGTGACATTGCTTAAGGGAGGTGTTAAAAATGTCTGTGAAGACAGGAGCCAGCTCTTTCGCACAGTGTCTCAGGGTGGAGGGAGACACACCGTCCGGCCCAGGGGCCTTGCGCGGGTTCAGTCTGGAGAACTGTCTGTGCACGTCCTGCTCACTGATGACAAGGGGAGGGGGGGAGGAGGAGGAGGAGGAGGGGGGGACCGCTCTTGATGAATTAGGGGCTGAGGAGGCAGTGGAGCTGGGTGGAGTGGGTGAGTTGGACACAGCTGACGAGGTGTCAAAACGGGCATAGTGTTGGGACAGTCTTTGACAAAGGGCTTTGTCATCCTGACCTTTAGAAGCCTGAGGCCGATAGTTGGTGATTTGCCTCAGTCCTCTCCACACAGAAGCCGAGTCATTAGCAGTGAACTGCTGCTGGAGTCTCTCAGAATACACAGATTTAGCTCTCCTCAGCTCTCTGTTAAACCGATATTTGACCTCCCTGTAGCAGTCCCTGTCTCCACTTTTCAACGCTGCTTCCTTCTCCTTCCTGATCCGTCTGAGCTTAGCTGTGAACCAAGGCTTGTCATTAGAATATCTCACCCTGGTGCGCGATGGGAGAATGTCCTCCTCACAGAAGTTGATATATGAGTTCACAGTGTCTGTGTACTCATTAAGATCATGTGTGGCTCTTTTAAACATGCCCCAGTCAGTTATTTCCATGCATGTGTTCAGTTTCTCTCCAGCTTCACTGGTCAATTTCTTTGTGGTGGTCACAACAGGTTTAGTGAGTTTCAGTCTTTGTTTGTATGTGGGGATGAGGTGAACCATCACGTGATCAGATAGTCCCAGCGCAGCGCGGGGAACAGCGCGATATGCGTCCTTTACTGAAGTATAACAGTGATCTAGCGTGTTATTTCCTCTCGTTGGACATTTAATACACTGTTTGTAGCGGGGGAGCTCGTGACTCAGATTGCTCTGGTTAAAATCGCCCACCACGATAACCAGGGAGTCTGGAAAGTTCCGCTCCGTAAGTTGGATGTGATCTGCGAGCACGCGCTGAGCTTCGCGCGTGTCCGCGTCAGGAGGGGCATACACAGCGACGAGAATGAATGAGGCAAACTCCCGCGGGGAATAAAATGGCTTGCAGTTAATGAAAAGAAATTCCAGGGCGGGAGAACAGTGTTTGGAAATCACCGTTACATCAGAGCACCAGCTGTTGTTAATATAGAAGCACACTCCTCCTCCGATAGACTTACCGGACAGCTCTGTGACGCGGTCAGCACGAATCAGCTGGAAACCCTCGAGGCTGATCGCGCTATCTGGAATGTTCTCATTAAGCCAGGTCTCAGAGAAGCAGATGACAGACGAGGAAGCGAGGTCCTTGAAACGCATCAGCAGTCTTAATTCTTCTACCTTGTTCAGGAGAGAATTGGCATTGGATAGAAATATGCCAGGCAAGGCTGTTCGCGAGCCTCTTTTTCGTAGCCGAGCAAGAATCCCTCCTCTCTTCCCTCTTTTCCGCCGTCTTGCTTTTTTGGCCAAAACAATGGATCAGATCAGCGATATGGTGAATGCATACTTTAAGAAGAGAGAGAAACATAGGGTCACTCACAAGAGTGGAGGAAGGTGCACACAGGTGGATTACATCTTGTACAGAAGGAGAAATCTGAAAGAGATGGGAGACTGCAAGGTGGTGGCAGGAGAGAATGTAGCTAGACAGCATCGGATGGTAGTCTGTAGGATGAATTTGGAAAGCAAGACGAGGAAGAGAGTGAAGGCACAGCCAAAGATTAAGTGGGGGAAGTTACAGAAGGAAGAAGGTCGCACAGAGTTTAGGAAGGAGTTGATACAGGCAAGGGAAGAATTATCAGATGATTGGGAAAGTACAGCAAAAGTATTGAGAGAAATGAGTAGAAGGGTATGTGGTGTATCCAGTGGACAGAGGAAGGAAGACAATGAGACTTGGTGGTGGAATGAGGAGGTACAGGAAAGTATTCAGAGGAAGAGGTTGGCAAAGAAAAAGTGGGATCATCAGGGAGATGAAGAAAGTAGACAGGAGTATTTAGAATCTAGGCACATGGCAAAGAGAGAGGTGGCAAAGAAAAAGGCATATGGTGAGTTGTATGAGAGGCTAAACACTAAGGAAGGAGAAAAGGACTTGTATCGATTGGCTAGACAGAGAGATTGAGCTGGAAAAGATGTGCAGCAAGTTACGCTGATTAAGGACAAAAATGCTAATGTAGTGCTAACAAATGACAAGAGTGTGTTGAGAAGGTGGAAGGAGTACTTTGAAGAGCTGATGAGTAAAGAAAATGAGAGAGAGGGGAGGATGGATGAAGGAAAGATAGTGAACAAGGAAGTTCCGAGGATTAGCAAGGCAGAAGTGAGGGCATCTTTAAAGAGGATGAAGAATAGAAAGGCAGTTGGTCCAGATGGCATACCTGTGGAGGTGTGGAGATGTTTAGGAGAGATGGCAGTGGACTTTTTAACCAGATTGTTTAACACAATCTTGGAGAGTGAGAGGATGCCTGGGGAGTAGAGAAGAAGTGTTTTGGTACCAGTTTTCAAGAACAAAGTTGATGCTCAGAGCTGCAGTAACTACAGAGGCATAAAGTTGATCAGCCACACTATGAAGATATGGGAAAGAGCTGTTGAAGCCAGGTTAAGAGGAGAGGTGACAATCAGTGAGCAGCAGTCCGGTTTCATGTTAAGAAAGAGTATTACAGATGCAATGCTTGCTCGAAGAGTGCTAATGGAGAAGTATAGAGAAGGTCAGAAGGACTTGCACTGTCTTTGTGGATCTAGAAAAAGCATATGATAGGGTGCCAAGAGAGGAAGTGTGGTACTGTATGACAAAGTCAGGAATGGCAGAGAAGTGTGTGAGGGTAGTGCAGGACATGTATGAGGACAGTGAGACGGTGGTGAGGTGTGCTGTAGGAGTGACAGATGGATTGAAGGTGGGGGTGGGGTTACATCAGGGATCAGCTTTGAGCCCCTTCTTATTTGCCATGGTGATGGACAGGCTGACAGATGAGGTCAGAAAGGAGTCTCTGTGGACCATGATGTTTGCAGACTACATTGTGCTCTGTAGTGAGAGTAGGGAGCAGGTGGAAGAGAACCTGGAAAGGTGGAGGTATACTCTGGAGAGAAGAAGAATGAAAGTCAGTAGAAGCAAGACACAATACATGAGCATGAATGAGAGGGAGGCAGGTGTAATGGTGAAGATGGAAGGAGTAGAGGTTGTGAAAGTAGATAAGTTTAAATACCTGGGGTCAACCATCCAAAGCAATGGAAAATGCACAAGAGAAGTGAAGAAGAGAGTGCAGGCAGGGTGGAGTGGGTAGAGATGAGTATCAGGGGTGATTTGTGACAGAAGCGGAGCAGCAAGAGTGAAAGGGAAGATTTACAAGATGGTAGTGAGACCTGCGGTGATGTATGGTTTTGGAGATGGCGGTGCTGACAAAAAGACAGGACATGGAGCTGGAGGTGGCAGAGTTGAAGATGGTAAGATTTTCATTGGAAGTGACTAGGAGGGACAGGATTAAAAATGAGTATATCAGAGGGAAAGATCAGGTTGAGCGGTTTGTAGCAGCAACACCCGGCAGAGCTACCTGAGGTCCTGGCCGGATTAGAGCTCATTTACAGTGGTGGTAAGCGGCGGAGCTAACTGTGGCAGAGCTAACTGAGGCCTCAGCCGGATCAGAGCTCAACTACAGCGGTGGTAAGTGGCAGAGCTCAGCGGAGGAGCTAACTGAGGGCGGAGGAGCTAACTGAAGCCCCAGCCAGATCCAAGGTCACTTGGACCAGATACCGGCAGCACCAGTGGAAATTATCCTGCTATCATCAGCTCCTGGGCTTCAGTTAGCCACCAAGCTAACCAACATGGGTCCAAAGAAGATTCAGATTGAGGAGACTGAGGATATTAAAAAATCACTTGACTTTCTGGCTGAAGAAGTTTCTGCTGTCAGGCTACAGCAGAAAAGCATCCTCGCCTTGGTGGAAGAGGTAAAAGTTCTGCGCACTCAAAATGTAGAAAAGGACAAGAGGCTTGCTTACCTAGAGAGCAGGGTCACAGATCTTGAGCAATATACACGGATAAATGATGTAATCATCACCAGTCTTCAGATAAAACCAAGGTCATACACCCAAGCAGTGACGGCTGACAACGGGGGGGAGCCTGGTGAGCTGGATGCTAGCTCCACGGAACAACAGGTGGTGGCTTTCATGCAGTCTAAGGGGATAGCCGTGGAGGCCGAGAGCATCGAGGCATGCCAACCCCCTCCCAAAAGGAGCCCTAACAACAAACCAGCAGCCATCATTAGATTTGTCAACAGAAAACACAAAACAGCACTGCTGAAACAGGGAAGGAAGCTAAAGGGGACCAACATCTTTATCAGTGAACACCTAACTAAATACAATGCCGACATAGCCAGGAAGGTTCATTACTTGAAGAAACAAGGGAAAATTCAGAGCACTTGGACAACAAACTGCAAAATATTTATAAAGTTGAATGGAACACCATCCATCCATCCATCCATCCATCTTCGACTGCTTTTCCAGAGGTCCGAGTCGCGGAGGCAGCTGTTCAAGCAGAGAAGCCCAGACTTCCATCTCCCCAGCCACCTGCTCCAGCTCTTCAGAGAGGATACCAAGGCGTTAACAGACCAGCTAGGAGACATAGTCTCTCCAGCGAGTCCTGGGTCTGCCCTGGGGTCTCCTCCCAGAAGGACGTGCCCGAAACACCTCAAGTGGGAGGCGTCCAGGGGGCAACCTAATCAGATGCCCATACCACCTCACCTGGCTCCTTTCAATGTGGAGGAGCAGCGGTTCTACTCTGAGCCTCTCCCGGATGACTGAGTTCCTCACCCTATCTCTGAAGAAATACGAAGAAAGCTCATTTCAGCCGCTTGTATCCGCAATCTCATTCTTTCGGTCATTACTCAAAGCTCGTGACCATAGGTGAGGGTAGGAACATAGATTGACTGGTAAATCGACAGCTTTGCCTTAGAGCTCAGCTCCCTCTTCACCACAACAGACTGGTACAACGTCCACATCACTGCAGATGCTGCTCCGATCCGTCTGTCAATCTCTCGCTCCATTTTCCCCTCACTCGTGAATTAAGACCCCAAGATTCTTAAATTCCTCCACTTGGGGCAGGAGCCTGTCCCCAACCTGGAGAGGACAATCCACCTTTTTCCGGCTGAGGACCATGGACTCAGACTTGGAGGTACTGATTCTCATCCCAGCTGCTTCACACTCAGCGGCAAACCATCCCAGTAAGAACTGTAGGTCATTGCTGGATGAAGCCAACAGGACAACATCATCTGCAAACAACAGAGATGAGATCCTGTGGTCACCAAGCATGACACCCTCCGTTCCCTGGCTGCGCCTAGAAATCCTGTCCATAAAAATTATGAACAGGATTGGTGACAAAGGGCAGCCCTGGCGGAGTCCAACTCTCACTGGGAATGAGTCCAATCGAGTGTTGGCAATACGAACCAAACTCTCACAACGGTCGTACAGAGACCGAATAGCTCATAACAACAAGCCCGATACCCCATACTTCCGAAGCACCCCCCACAAAAAACCGTGAGGGACGCAGTCAAATGCCTTCTCCAAGTCCACAAAACACATGTAAACTGGTTGGGCAAACTCCCACAAACCCTCGAGGATTCTCAAGAGGGTAAAGAGCTGGTCCGATGTGCCACAGCCAGGACGAAAACCACATTGCTCCTCCTGAATCCGAGGTTTGACCAACGGCCGGACTTTCCTCTCCAGTACCTTGGCATAGACCTTCCCAGGGAGGCTGAGGAGTGTGATCCCTCTAAAGTTGGAGCACACCCTCCGGTCCCCTTTTTTGAAGAGAGGAACCACCACCCCAGTTTGCCATGTCAGAGGCATTGCCCCCAACCTCCACGCAATGTTGCAGAGGCGTGTCAACTGTGACAGCCCTACAGCATCCAGGGCCTTGAGGTACTCAGGGCAAATCTCGTCCACCCCCGGGGCCCGGCCACCAAAGAGATTTTTAACCACCTTGGTGACCTCAGCCCCTGTGATAGTCAAGTCATCCCCCTCGTCCACAAGCCCTGCTTCCTCTGTGGAAGGTGTATCGATGGGATTGAGGAGATCCTCAAAGTATTCCTTCCACCTCCCGACGATATCCCCAGTCGAAGTCAACAGCGCCCCATCCGCACCATACACAGTGTGGACAGGGAGCTGCTTCCCCCTCCTGAGCCGTCGGACAGTTTGCCAGAATCTCTTTGAGGCCGACCGAAAGTCTTGTTCCATGGCCTCACCGAACTCCTCCCATACCCGAGTTTTTGCTTCAGCAATCACCCGAGCTGCACTCCGCTTGGCCTGCCGATACACCTCAGCTACTTCGGGAGTCCCACAAGCCAACCAAGCCTGATAGGACTCCTTCTTCAGCTTAATGGCCCCCCTCACCACTGGTGTCCACCACTTGGTTCGGGGGTTGCCACCACGAGATGCCCCGACGACCTTTCAGCTGCAGCTCTGGGCCACTGCTTCAACAATGGAGGTGGAGAACATGGCCCATTCAGACTCCATGTCTCCAGACTCCCTTGGAATGTGGTCAAAGTTCTTCCGGAGGTGGGAGTTGAGACCTCCCGGACAGGGGCCTCAGCCAGACATTCCCAGCACACCCTCACTATACGTTTGGGTCTACCAGGTCTGAATGGCATCCTCCCCTGCCATCGGATCCAACTCACCACCAGGTGGTGATCAGTTGACAACTCTGCACCTCTCTTTACCCGAGTGTCCAAGACATACGGTCGCAGGTCTGATGACACGGTAACAGAATCGATCACTGATTTAGCATGGAACACCAGAGGAAGCCAAAACACTACTTATCAAGGATTTGGAGGCGCTGGACAAATACCAAGGATTAACATGACCTTTTAAAAAGTAACAATCATCCACTCACACAGATATGACAGTTACTAATAGAAATCACCCACCTACACCTGAGGACCATAACTATATGGAGCAGATCATTTATAAGCATGACCAGCCAGAGCTGCAGACATTTGAATATACTGACCATAGCACACAGGATTTGGAACATGATATAGAGCCGGACAATAATTTCTTCTCCTCTATTCTAAACACCTGTTGCTATTATTCCATGGATCAATACAACAATAGTTTTGATGTAGAGGGAAAATTATCAATAATCCATTTTAATAGCAGAAGCCTATATGCACATTTCAGCCATATTAAATAATTCATAGATCAGTTTTCAAAACCATTCAGCATCATTGCAATATCAGAAACTTGGATAAATGAAGCTAAAGGCATGGACTTTGATCTGGATGGTTACAAATTCCTATTTATTAATAGATGTAATAAAGGTGGAGGAGGAGTGGCTCTGTATGTGGACAAGGATTTAAAATTTAAGGTTCTGGAAAATATGACAACAGCAATTGATAATATATCGGAATGTATCACGGTTAAAATCTGCAATGAAAAGCAAAACAGTGCAATTGTCAGTTGTGTTTACAGAGCACCTGGCTCTGATGTTGAAGTCTTTAATAGTTGGTTTGAGGAAACCTTTTCAAAACTAAGAAACAAAACCACTTTTATTTGTGGAGATTTTAATATTCATTTACACAACACAAAGCTACAGATGGATTTATAAATGCAATGTATAGTATGGGATTAAATCCAAAAATAACTCGACCTTCCAGAATCACATCTTACTCTGCCACTCTCATTGACAATATATTCACTAATGACATAGAAAATAATGCAACATGTGGACTATTAATAAATGACATAAGTGATCACCTACCAATTTTTACAATTTATGGCAAGAACTATAAGAAAACTAAACCCGACAGAATTAAAATAAACAAACGAGTGAGAACAGATGAATTGCTGGCTGCTCTAGAACATGACTTAATATCATATAACTGGGATGACCTATATCAAATTAAAGATATGAATGGTGCATATGAGGAATTTCTTAAAATATATACGTTTTTATATAATAAAAATTGTCCTATAACTCAGATAAATAAAAAAAATAAAATATAAAAAATGTCCATGGATAACCAAAGGTTTACAAAATGCCTGCAAAAAGAAAAACTCACTGTACAGAGAATTCATAAGACAAAGAACTAAAGAGGCAGAAAATAAATCCAAAAATTATAGAAATAAGTTAACTACTATTATTAGGAATAACAAGAAAGATTATTATAAGAGAATACTAGATAAAAACAAAGATAATATTAAAGGAATATGGGACATGTTGAGCAGTATAATCAAGAATGGCTCTAGACATTCACACTATCCGGAGTTTTTCTTTGTTAATAATAAAGATGAATACAATATGGATGTTGTACTTAACAGTTTCAACTATTTTTTTGTCAATGTTGGTACAGATCTGGCAGAAAAAATTCCTGACCAAGGTATAACTAGGACAATCTTTGATGAGCTGATAAACAGGAATCCAAATTCAATGTTTCTTAATCCTGAATGAAAAAGAGGTGATTGATATTGTTTTGAAGTGTAAAAACAAAAAGTCAGCGGATTGTGGTGACATTGATATGACAATGGTGAAAAAGGTAATTGATGGGATTTCCAAACCATTAACCTATATATTTAACTTATCATTTCAAACTGGTATTTTCCCTGATAAAATGAAAACAGCTAAGGTCATTCCACTGTACAAATCTGGTAACAAGTATCATTTCACGAACTATAGACCTGTTTCACTTCCACAGTTTTCCAAAATTCTTGAAAAACTTTTCAATAACCATCTGGACAAATTCATAGATAAACACAGTTTAATCACTGACAGTCAGTATGGGTTCAGATCAAACAGATCCACATCACTTGCATTATTAGATACAATAGAGGATATAACGCATTCCATTGAACAGAAAAAACATGCTGTTGGACTATTCATCAATCTAAAAAAGGCATTTGACACAATAAATCACAATATATTAGTAAGAAAATTGTAAAGATATGGTATCAGAGGGGTTGTGTTGCAATGGATAAAGAGTTACTTGAGTAATGGGAGAGTTTGGGAGTTTGGGAAAATGGTGCTCTTTATGTTTGCATTTTGTTTGTGGTGTCCCTCAGGGGTCAGTGTTGGGTCCAAAATTATTCATTCTTTATATCAATGACATTTGTAAAGTGTCACAAATATTAAAACATTTTTTGTGCAGGAGAAGACCTACAGCAATTACTGGATGACATAAACATAGAAATGGAAAAACTGAAGATGTGGAGTGACATAAACAAGTTATCACTAAACTTAGGCAAAACAAAAATGATGTTATTTGGAATAGAATAAAATAAAAATAAAATAAAATAAAAATAAAATTTGGAATAGAATAAAAATACAAATAAAAATACAAATGGTGGAACAGATATTGAAAGAGTCAATGAAATCAAATTTCTTGGGGTGATAATTGATGATAAAATAAACTGGAAACAACATATAAAATATTTAAACTCAAAAATATCAAGAGCGATTGCAATTTTAAACAAAGCAAAACATGTTCTGGATCACAGATCACTCCTCATTCTTTACAGATCACTGGTTTCACCATGCTTCAGCTACTGTGTGGAGGTTTGGGGTAATAATTATAGAAGCATGCTACAGCCACTAATTATTCTACAAAAAGGAGCAATAAGAATTATTCATAAAGCTGTTTATAGGGCTCACACAAAACCATTGTTCTTGCAGGCAAATATATTAAAATTTCTGGATCAAGTAAAATACCAAACTGGACAAATCATGTTTAGAGCCAAAAATAATCAACTTCCAAAAAATATTCTAGGCTTGTTTACAGAAAGGAAAGGCACTTAACAATTTAAGGGGATTATTTAATTTTAAAACAGTGAATGTAAGAACAACCAGGAAATGTTTCTGTGTATCCATCTGTGGAGTGAAATTATGGAACAATCTGAATGAGGAACTGAAGCAGTGTCCAAACATAAAACAATTTAAAAGGATGTATAAAAAAAAAGATATTTGCAAGGTACAAGGATGATGGTGTTTGAACAAAGTTGCGTTTCTGAGTATTGTTTATTAAATGTATGTATTATTATTTTCTATGATTTAATTTAAATGATATATATATATATATATATATATATATATATATATATATATATATACTGTGTATATATGTATGTATATATATACATACTGTGTGTGTGTGTGTGTGTGTGTGTGTGTGTGTGTGTATATACACACTATAGTGTATGGCTAAGAAGCAAATGAATAGAAATCAATGATTTGTGGAGAAGGGGTGGGAATGAATAAGTTTAGACTTCTTCCCACTCCTTTTCAGATATGTACGTGAATTATGTGCATGGTGAAACTTATGTTTTGTATGGTGACATGTTTTGATATATATTTTATTTTTATTTTCTTAACAATGTTTCCTACATCACTGTAACTGAATGCTTGATGTTACACATTCAAAATAAATAAATAAAAGACGCAAGGCTGACATGGTTTGGACATGTGCAGAGGAGGGATAGTGGATATATTGGACAAAGGATGTTGAAGATGGCGCTGCCAGGCAGGAGGAAAAGACGAAGACCACAGAGAAGATTCATGGATGTAGTGAAGGAGGTCATGGAGAGGGTTGGTGTTACAGAGGAAGATGTAAGGGATAGGGTGAAATGGAGGCAGATGATGTACTGTGGTGAGCCCTAAAGGGAGCAGCTGGAAGAAAAAAAAGAAGAAGAAGAATTAGTCTGAAGTTAAAAAACTATGCTTGTACACCTTGGTGAGCTGTTGCAAAAAGCTCACTAACATGAATTATGACTCCAATATGAGAAAAGTCAATTGAAACAAAGCAGAGGATTATAAAACTTCAAGAGGATAAATCATCACAGAATGTATCAAATCAGAATCAGAATAAACTTCATTGTCCCTCATGGGAAATTTGTCTTGGATGACAGTTTGTACAGTATTTCATACACCCCTCACATTTTTCTAAATATTTTATTATATGTTTTCATGGGACAACACTGAAGATATGACAGTTTGATACAATGTGAGGTAGTCAGTGTACAGCTTGTATAACAGTGTAAATTTGCTTCCCTTATAATAGCTCAACACACAGCCATTAATGTCTAAACCGCTGGCAAAAAAAAGTGAGTACACCCCTAAGTGAAAGTGTCAAAATTGTGCCCAATTAGCTATTTTCCCCTCCCCGGTGTCATGTGACTCATTAGTGTTACAAGGTCTCAGGTGTGAATGGGGAGCAGATGTATTAAATTCGGTGTTATCGCTCTCACACGCTCTCATACTGGTCACTGGAAGTTCAGTATGGCACCTCATGGCAAAGAACTGTCTGAGGATCTGAAAAAAAGAATTGTTTCTCTACATAAAAATGGCATAGGCTATAAGAAGATTACCAACACCCTGAAACTGAGCTGCAGCATGGTGGCCAAGACCATACAGCAGTTTAACAGGACAGGTTCCATTCAGAACAGGCCTCGCCATGGTCGACCAAAGAAGTTGAGTGCACATGCTCAGCGTCATATCCAGAGGTTGTCTTTTGAAAATAGACATATGAGTGCTGCCAGCATTGCTGCAAAGGTTGAAGGGGTGGGGAGTCAGCCTGTCAGTGCTCAGACCATACGCCGCACACTGCATCAAATTGGTCTGGATTGCTGTCGTCCCAGAAGGAAGCCCCTTTTAAAGATGATGCACAAGAAAGCCCGCAAACAGTTTGCTGAAGACAAGCAGACTAAGGACATGGATTAATGGAACCATGTCCTGTGGTCTGATGAGACCAAGATAAACTTATTTGGTTCAGATGGTGTCAAGCGTGTGTGGCGGCAACCAGGGGAGGAGTACAAGGACAAGTGTGTCTTGCTTACAGTCAAGCATGGTGATGGTGGTGTCTTGGTTTGGGGCTGCATGAGTGCTGCCAGGACTGAGGAGCTACAGTTCACTGAGTGAATGATGAATGCCATCATGTACTGTGACATACTGAAGCAGAGCATGATCCCCTCCTTTTGGAAACTGGGCCGCAGGGCAGTATTCCAACATGATAACGACCCCAAGCACACCTCTCAGACAACCACTGCCTTGCTAAAGAAACTGAGGATAAAGGTGATGGACTGCCCAAGCATGTCTCCAGACCTAAACCCTATTAAGCATCTGTGGGGCATCCTCAGACAGAAGGTGGAGGAGCGCAAGGTCTCTAACATCCACCACCTCTGTGATGTTGTCATGGAGGAGTGGAAGAGGATTCCAGTGGCAACCTGTGAAGCTCTAGTCTAGTGAACCCATGCCCAAGAGAGTTAAGGCAGTGCTGTAAAATAATGGTGGCCACACAAAATATTGACGCTTTCGGCACAATTTGAACATTTTCACTTAGGGGTGTACTCACTTTTGTTGCCAGCGGTTTAGACATTAATGGCTGTGTGCTGCGTTATTTTGAAGGGACGGCAAATTTACACTGTTATACAAGCTGTACACTGACTACTTGACATTGTATCACATTGTCATATCTTCAGTGTTGTCTCATGAAAAGATATAATAAAAGATTTACAAAAATGTGAGTCAATAATCTGAGCCAGCTGTGTCTGAAATCTGGACCAAGTACAAATAAAATGGGAACATTGTAAAAGGGAAGGATACTGGTAGACCAAGGAAGACATCAAAATGACAAGATAGAAAACTTAAAGCAAGATTTCTTAAAAACAGAAAATGCACAACAAAACAAATGAGGAACAGAAGGGCAGGAACTGGAGTCAATGTCTGCGACTGAACTGTAAGAAATTGTCTAGCTGAAATGGGATTTACATCCGCAAAAGCCAAAAGAAGGCCATCATTAACACCTAAACAGAAAAAAAAACAAGGTTACAGTGGGCTAAAGAAAAGCAGTCATGGACTGTGGACGACTGGATGAAAGTGATATTCAGTGACGAATCATCACAAATCTTCATTGGGTAAGGAGATGATGCTGGAACTTTTCTTTGGTGCTGCTCCAATGAAATGTATGAAGCTGACTGCCTGAAGAAAATGTGCAAATTTTGACAATCATTGAAGATATGGGGCTGTATGACAGATAAAGGTTTGGGGGAGATGACAGTCATTACATCTTCAATAAGTACACAAGTTTACATAGAAATTTTGGACACGTTTCTTATTCCATCAATATAAAGGATATTTGGTAATGATGACATAATTTTCCAGGGTGATAATGCATCTTGCCATAGGGCAAAAAGTATGAAAACTTTGCTTCCAAAAAATATATAATGTCAATGGCATGGCCTGCAAATAGTCTGGACCTCAATCCCATTGAAAATTTATGGTGGAAATTGAACAAAATAGTCCATGACAAGACTCCAACCTGCAAAACTGATCTGGAAACATCAGAAAGAGAAAATTGGAGCTGGACTGATGAAAAATATTGTTTGTCAATAGTTACAGTAAGTCCATGCCTCAGAGAATTCAAAGTGTGATAAAAGCCAGAGGTGGTGCAACAAAGTACTAGTGGTGTAGCGTTTTTTTTCATGAGTCCATATTTTCCTCAAAATTGAGTGTTTTCATATTTTTCCTCAGCCTGTTCTAATAAAAAAATGGCAATTGACTATGACAACTTTCTTTCATTCTTTTTTTAATATTTCTTAAAGCCAGAATCTTGGCATGTTGACTAAAAATAGTTTTGTGACATGTCTGTGATTTATTTAGCATCCTGCCAGAGCAAAACAATATGGTAAATGTGAAGAAATCTTTGTTACAGTGGTGAAAAGTCCTTCATACACTGACAAGCAGGACTAAATGTTTCACTATGAAAACTTCAAATGAACATAATTAAATCATCCTCACATAATGAAGCAGAAAATATTGAACTACATCAACACTAATATGATGATTGTAACAGCAAACAGCAAAAATCTTAGACTATTATCTTTTCCCAGGTGACAAACGCATTCGTGACTATTCATGTCCGGGACTACAATGACAACCAGCCTACCATGACCATCATCTTCCTCAGTGAGGATGGCTCTCCAAGAATCTCAGAAGGAGCCCAACCAGGGCAGTACGTAGCTCGGATATCTGTCACTGACCCAGACTACGGCGAATATGCCAACGTTAATGTTTCCCTTGAGGGGGGTGATGGGAAGTTTGCTCTTACAACCAAGGACAGCATCATCTACCTGATATATGTCGACCAGGTCTTGGACAGGGAGGAGCGTGATTCTTATGACCTGAGGGTGATGGCCACCGACTCTGGCACACCTCCCCTCAGGGCTGAGTCCTCCTTCACCATCCAGGTTACTGATGTCAATGACAACCCCCCGCTGTTTGACCAGCAGGCCTACAGACAAACCATTCCTGAGGTTGTATATCCCGGATCTTTCGTTCTTCAGGTTACCGCAAGGGACAAGGACCAGGGCCCCAATGGGGACGTACGATATAGCCTACTCAAGGGCAAAAACTCCCACTCTGATTGGTTTTCGATCGACCCAGTCACGGGGATCATTACCACTGCAACCACACTGGACTTTGAATCCGAGCCAGCCCCTCGTGTGACTGTCATTGCGATGGACAGTGGGCGCCCGCCTCTGTCGTCCACAGCGAAGGTGGACATTGTCCTGCAGGATGTCAACGATAACACACCTGTGTTCTCCAGCAGCTACTACAATGTTTCCATCAAGGAGAACACCCCAGCTGGGACCTGCTTTTTAGAGGTAAGAAAAACAATAAAAATCTCCTCACCAGATTTCTCCCCCTCTTTCCCACTTTCATTCTTTTATCTTTCGTCTTTCCTCCGTTCTCAGTCTACTTGTCTTAATTGTGGGGGAGAACTGTCATCTTCAATTGTCATGGTGCTCAGTCTGGGCCACAAAAGTATTATCTTACTTACACAGCCAAACCCAGGATTTCACCGTCTCCCCTGTCCTCTCATCTTTATTCACTCACTCACACCCTCCCCTTAAGCACTCGCTGATTACTCCCTGGCAAAAGCCTGACTTATACATCACTATAATGTGGCCTGGAAATCCAAGTCAGGGCTGAACTGTCAAGCAGTCGTGGAAAAGGTTGGCGTACTTGGAAGCAGTGACACAGTGCTGCCTTATTCATAAAATCTGGGGGCTCAATGCATTAATTTGGAGAAGATTTCTGAAGGTAAGATAAAAAGAGTGCAAGGGGAAGGGGGAGGAAGCCAGACTTCACCTGAATTCCTGAAGAGGAGATTTACTCTCTTCTGTTGTGCCCTCTCTCTCACCTCGAAGGGTTGCCTAGGTAACCAAGCCAGAAGTGTAGTGAGCCCTCAATATCGGAGCACCATCTTCCTGCAGCGTGGCTGTCTTGCTTTTATCATGACTCCAGCAGCTCTTACATACAAGGAGGGCCTCTTTTGAGAAATGAAAAGGGATGACCGGTTGTTTGTCTTCCCGTTGGGTCTTACTGTAACTTGGCATCGTGTACCGACCTTCAGTTTTTACAGGGAGTTTTTACATTCCTGACATGAAGTGGCCTAAAACCTAAAAAAAAAAATGTATGTTTTTTTTTTAATTTAAAAAAGCAGTCTGAACCTATAATCATACAAACCAAACTGGAAGTAGATAAAGTGTAAGATTTTTGAGTTCTAGTAGGTTCACTTAACATACATTTGGAATAGAAGGCTGGCTTGCAAATTTCTGTGGAAAGTGGCGTATGGTCCTGCTCATCAGGGAAAACCTGAGATTAGCTGGGATGTAAGAAATAATGAGTGGCAGAAATATAAGACATAAAATAAAATAAAATGAAGAGTGATGAGGAGATTTAGGAAGGAAACAGCAGCCTTCAGTGGGTTTACAATTAGACAGTCTGTGTTTTCTGTCTGATTATTTCATTTTCTCCCATCAGCCCCTGTGGAATTATTGTATCCCTTGACCAACTAAGGAAAACCCAGGACCTCAGTTCCAGTTGTTGCAACAGCTGTAATGGACCGTTTCTTGTTCTAATCCTAGCCGGCAGTTATTCTGGCACCAGAGGTGCAGGCATAATCCCATGCCACACATCACGGGTGGTTTTCCACTGTGCCAAAGTTAGTGAGTGAGGCTCAGATTTTCTCATTTCGGCACGTTCCTTAAGGCTTCCTTCAACTGTGCCAAGCCTCTCCCTGTGAGAGTTTCCCCGCAAGGGTTGCAATTTTCAGCGTAATAGTAGTTGATCTTAATTTTTTTTCCTGGCCTGTAGCGTATGTAGCTGAACAGAGAGAACACGTGCACTAGAAATCATCTGACAAACTGGACTCTTCATCATCTACATCACTAATGTTTAATTGATCTTGGTTGACATTTACTTTGTGAGCATTTCATGCCACTTAATGACAAATTGAAGAACTGGGTCAGCTGGATCCAGAGGGGAATTGCTTTATATTATTGTACATTGTTATTTGGCACCAGTGATCCGGTTGTGAGATTTTGTCACATTTCCTTGACTGAGTTGGGACGAAAGCAGAATGTTCTCAGAACTATTCAAATGTTTACAGTACATAGCAATCTCTGTTTAGATTTTGCAGTATCAGACTCGCCTGGCTGGCTAGGTTTGGATTTGGGAGCCTTTAAAATGGGGGAAATCAGCCCATGTTTAATATCCAAACAAGGAAGTATGTTATCAGTAGAAATGTATGAAGAATATACTGTGCACAGATTCTTTGGCGTCTTACTGAAACTAAGCCCCAGGTTTCTTTTTTCGTCTCATTTTTCCACCTTATTTGCTCTTTTTCTGTCTATCTTTCTCAGCTAAGCCTCACTCTTTCCTTACGCACAGACACATACAGTATATACAGTATATTTCAGCGTGTAGGAAGCTTCTTATCAGTTCAGCCACTCCAGTAATCTGTAATGTGCCGTACTGTTTATATAGCCTCGACACAAAGGAGTTATTTATTTCTTGGTTTCCTTGGTTTCCTCTTCCCCCACTTCCTTAAAGTATTTCCCAGGCACTGGAGGTTAAGGTGCCGGTGTGTGTGTGTGTGTCCTGTGTTTGTGTACAGTATAGGGTGCACATGTGTGTGGCTTGCCCTTCATTTGAATGAAGTTCATAACCTGAAAAGGCAAAGGTTATGAGAGGGGTTACAATAAAGGTGATGTTGGGGGTGAAAAGCTATAATCATGTTTAATCAAGAGAATCCTCATTGTTTAAACTCACTTATGTTGATTTTGCTGAAATCAGCTGATCTACATCTTGTCTGAGTAGTTGCCACTGCTTTAGGTGAATCGACTGCTCTCCTTATAGCTTATATTTTGGATTTTTCAGCTAAGCAACTTTTTTTCTGTGCTAGTCATGGGAAAAAATGGCTGTTCTGGAGGCACTGGTGATCTAACAGTCAGTGGCAAGCATGCACTGGTTAGGGTAGAGTAAACTGTCATTAATGAATGAAGCTAAATCAGTCCAAATCATATAAAGTAAAAATATTAGCAGTGTCAAAGCCAAGACCCCACATTCAGCAGCATGTGGTTTCATAGTTTAGCCTATTGAATGGCATCTACTCATTTGAACAGACACAGAGGGGGAGTTTTAATAAACATAGTTCATTTAAATCCTATTGCAGTACTGCTGTCTGTTTTTTGGATATAATACAGAAAATAACCTTCTGAAAATGGTGTTTTTGAAAGTAAATAATGCTGGACCAAATGAGAAACACACAAGATATTGCACTGCACTAATAGAAGCTTCAAAAGGGTTTAACCCAAAGCAACCCTGAATATACACACTATCTCTAAGTTTGTGCAAAAGCGGTTTCCATGGAGACCATACTCCAGCCCCCAGCACATTCAGTTGAAGTGTCTTTGCGTTATATTACTACCTCATACACAAAACTGAGTCAGAAACTCGGATAGTTTGACCTGGTTTTATTTCTGTTTCCCTACTATCACTCCTAATTTGGTCATTTCAGTAACACATACAATGTTCAACATACAGAAGAGCTTTAACTTTAAGAGTCCTGTGCATGTAATTGGGCAAGGTACAAAATAACTATGGCTTAATTTACACCAGTGTTCCCCAACCTTTCTTTACCTCACAGACCAGTAGCAAATAAAAAAAAATATTTGCATACTGGTGGTGGTGGTGGGGTGGTTAAAATGAAGGGAATACATTAACAAAAAAAACAAAGTGCGTGATTTTAAAAAAAAAAACCTCACCTGCAAGATATCCCACATCATCCATTTCTTGATCCCCCGGGCCCGTCAGGGGACTGGGGCACCTCCCCAATGGGACTGAGCACATGAGGGCCGAAGGGCTCCGCCAGCCAGTCGCCCCAGTGGGTAATGGTTGAGGGGAGGCCGCAACCCTTAGACCTTGAACCTCCGGTCTCAACCTGCAGCCAAGCCCACCCTCTGGCTGACCTCCAGGAGCCCCTCCACCCGATACGACTCAGACTCTTCTGAAAGCAAAGATTGCTTGTGGGTTTAGTTTTCGAGCAACACACTATTTACTGATGAGACAGGTGGGTATCAAGATGCACAAACAGACATGACAGGCAGGAAGAAAAGAGAGAATATCCATCCAACCATCTTCTACCGCTTAATCCATTTCGGGTCACGGGGGAGGGGAGCCTATCCCAGCATCTTTGGGCGAGAAGCAGGGTACACCCTGGACAGATCACCAGTCCATCGCAGGGCCAACACAGAGAGACAGACAACCACTCACTTTCACAGTCATACCTACTCCCCGACCAACAGTGATCTGTGTGGAGTTTGCATGTTCTCCCCGTGTCTGCGTGGGTTTACTCCGGGATTTCTCCGGTTTCCTCCCACATGCCAAAAACATGCAAGTTAGGTTAATTGGCATCAAAATGGGGATTCCTTAGGTATGACTGTGGAGTGAAAAGAGAGAATATTCTAGAGAATATTCTATAATTTATAATTTTTTAAAATAAAATACAGACTCAAATAGTCGATATAGAGCACCAGAATAATTTTTTTTTTTTCTCTGCAGCCTGGTACCAAGTGATCCATGGACTGCCCCCATGGTTGCAGACAACTGAGACCCTTTCCCATCACTGTCGCATAAGAAAGCACTCTGCTCTTATGAGCCACAACCTTCCATCCATCCACTTTAGCCGTTTTTCCACTAGCACCTACTCAGCTCGACTCGCCCCGACACGGTTTAGGTTGTTTTCCATTACAACTGAGTACCACCTCAAGGTGGGTGGATTCATCACAGGAAGGCGGCCCGTTGTCCCATTATGTTGCTGACATGCTGACGTTTTCACTGATAAATAACGTAAAAGATGCTTAAAATCACAAAACACTCACCCCGTGAGCAGTCATCAGCTCGGAAACCTCCTGATGTACTTTTTCATTTCGTGTCGCTCTGCCACCGATGGGGCTGAAAAGTTCATAGGCTGCATGGTGGCGCAGTGGTTTAGCACTGTGGCAGCACAGTTTTACCCTCGGCCGGGGGACCGCGGGGATCATGAGATCGTGGGTTCGATCCCAGCCCCCGACCAACAGTGAGCTGTGTGGAGTTTGCATGTTCTCCCCGTGTTGCGCGGGTTTACTCCGGGATTTCTCCGGTTTCCTCCCGCATACCAAAAACATGTAGGTTTAGGGCGCTCGCGCACGCAGCGACCAGCAGCCGGTGGCTTGTCACCAGACTGCAAACCAAGTCTACCTACGGGTACAAATAAGTAACAAAAAAAAAAAAAATAGGCTGGAAAGTTCATAGTTGTCAGATTTGATCAAATGTAGTTTATTTTTCAAGCGCAGGGATCTAAGTGCTGCAACACCGATGGAAGAAGTGTGTGCACCGACGGGGAGACTGTTGAAAAATAACCACATTTGGTCTTGACCACTATATGAACTTTTTAGTCCCGTAGCTCCCTCCACATTCTTTCGTCAGCCAGCAAGCACAGAAGAGTCTGCACCTTGTCGTTGGGCCATTGTGTTGATTTGTGTGTAACCATTTATCTCATTGATTATCACAGAAATAATAAAAACTCATGGCTGAATTTACAAATAACGGTTTTGAATCTTGTAAAGACGTCACTCTCATCCACTGACGTTACTCCCTGGCCAAGCAGTGGCCTGCAATCTGTTGACATCACATTTTCAGCTCGACTCAGCATGGTTGGAACCTCACCAGAGTAGGTACCAAAATAGTATCTGGTACCAGGAACCAGGTACTAATGGAAAACCCTACAAACCGAGTAGAGTCGAGGTGAGTCGGGCTGAGTAGGTACTAGTGGAAAAGGTGCTTTACTTGATTGCTTATCTCAGAAAGATCTCCTCTCCATTAGAGCATCAATATATAGAGACAGACAACCACACACACGGGGCAGCGCGATGGTGGAGTGGTTAGCACTGCAGCAGCACAGCAACTCACCCTTGGCCGGGGGATCCTGGGTTCGATCCCATCCCCCGACCAACAGTGATCTGTGTGGAGTTTGCATGTTCTCCGCGTGTCTGCGTGGGTTTACTCCAGGATTTCTCCGGTTTCCTCCCTCATGCCAAAAACATGCAAGTTAGGTTAATTGGCATCAAACTGGATTCTAAATTGTCCTTAGGTATGAATGTGAGAGTGAATGGTTGTCTGTCTCTCTGTGTTGGCCCTGTGATGGACTGGCGATCTGTCCAGAGTGCACCCTGCCTCTCTCCCAAAGATGCCGGGATAGACTCCAGCCCCCCCGCGACCCGAAAAGGATTAAGCAGAAGAAGATGGTTGACGGATAACCACACACTCTCACGTCCACACCTGTGGGCATTTTACAATAATCAGTTAAGCTAACAAGCATATGTGTACACACTGGGATCCATTTTCTTCATAACTACAAAGACGTATCCCACGATGGAGAGGCTTCTTTTCAAAGAGGAAGGTATTCAATCTCAAGCTCCCACAAAACCCCCTTAGACAAGCACAACACCTCTATCTGCAAGAGCAATCAGTCGGTTTAGTGTGAAGTCCACAGCTGGGGATCCCAAGGTTTTAGTGCATGGGTGTTAAACTCATTCCATGGAGGGCCAAGACCCTGCAGGTTGTACCTCCACCCAGTGTTTTCAACAGGTGATTTGACTGAATTTCTTCTCACTGATTGCTGATCAGTGAAAACACCTGCTGAAGACACTGGGTGGAAGGAAAACATGCAGGGTCTTGGCCCTCCATGGAATGAGTTTGACACCCCTGCTTTAGTGGGTTTGGCCTCTATTAAGAAATCATACTGCACACATACCTGCACACTGACATGAATCACGTTTGATAAACCAACAGAAATGGAGTCAAACATACTGTACACATAGTGTCACACTGAAAGGAGGACGGCATTAGACTGAAACTTTCTGTTACACCAAACCAGTCTCCTGCTGGTATTGTACTGAATCTGACCCCCATGGAAACCAGAGCCAGAACAAACCACAGCTTCCACTTGGAGCTCACATACTCTTCTCCAGCCTAGACTCACATCACACACTCCATATTTTATTACGCTTGAAAATGAAGAGGGGAAGATCAAATTTATTGTCCGCTCGACGTCTACTCTCCTGCTTCTTCTTGTGCAGTGACGGCTCATGTTAAATCCAGATCTGCTCTGATGAAACGTGGTCTTGTGTGTATTCATTAATCTGTCAGTGTGTTTAATGTGCTTGGATCAGTAGCTGAGCTGATATACTGTATGTTGTGGTACTCAGAGTCACTGCATGCCTGAGTTGGTTCTAACAGGTGACAAACGGTAACAAATGGCTGGATCCAGACACAAACGGTGAGACTGAAAATTTGGTGAATCGTTTCATGCTGCGAACAGCTGGCCCCTGTTCTGACACGCTCACTCTTTCTCGCGCTCTCTCACCAACTTGCATGTCTCTCAGCTGCTGGCGATGTTGACAGGGCGTCTGTGACGAGGGATCAAAATGGTGTGTATGCTATGCAAACTATTCTGGTAACATCCATCAGCACTCCATGGGAATTCATCACCTGTTTGCTACTGGAGGTTCAGTTGCCATAAAGGCTCATGCCGGTAAACCTCAGACATAATGAGATGTTCTTTATTTGTTGACGTGGTGGTATTAATAGTTTCCATATGTGTAAAGAGAGGAATGACTTCATGAATCATACATTTATCAATTTCCATGTGACTAAAGGATCAGTTCCATTAACTCTGGATATCTGCTAGGGTTTTTTTTTTTTGGAAACTTTGCAAACTTGTTGGTATATGAATGCAATAACATACCTGCTGATGCTAGTAACCACATCTGTCAATATCAGGGAGCTGTGGCTTGGGAGTAGGAGTGGGTCATTCATCAATCAGGTGTTTGTGGTTTGATTTATGTGTCAGAGTCATTGGGCAAGATACCGTACCACAATGCAGGCATCCAGTGTGCCGTGTGAATGGGTGAGAGTGGCTAGTTAAAAGCAGCTTAAAGGCTGTTGAGATCCAGAATTGCAGTTAAGCAGTGCTGCAAATCTTTTTTTTGCATGTCAACAATTCACACCGTTCCATTTTCGTCCTGCTTCAGCTGCTTCAGGAAATATTTCCAGCTGACAGTGTGTGCCTCTGTCAGCAACAAATTTGATGCTTATGCTAGCTGTTGTGGCTACCGTTGGCTCCACCACCATATAATGCTTGCAAGTGAGCATCAACAACGTACTATAACATCATCAACTTCAAGTACTCATTGGACTTAGTGTACAAATAGGTTTTTGTTTTGTTTTTCCATTTTGACCTGCATATGACATCACCTGAAACAAGAGATCCCATTGGTCATTCATATATTTCTGCAACCAGTTCTGCTGATATTTTTTCACCTGCACAACTGTTCTGCAGTGATGTAGATATGTTCATAAGACTCCACTGTATTTTTTAAACCAATTTCTTTACTACTTTCTATGCACGAAAATTTGTGTTTGGTATAAAATGGCCTGAAGTAGTTTTTTCTGCTGATCTTGACAATCTCTCTGTTTTGCCGCAACATTTTTCAGTACATACAAAGTCTTGTGTGTTTGACTCCTTGTAGACATGTTGCATTTTGCTTGAGAATTTATTGGCTCTTTGGCAGCGTTCTTTTTAAAGCAGTAGTTTCAGATCTCAAGTTGTTGGCATATGCCGGGTTTTAAACCTATCAGAGTGTTCGTTCATGTGTGATCTGACTAGCCGATGCCTCTGTAGTTGGGACGGCCTCACGCCTCATTAAGCCCAATACACTGTACCATATGGCAGAGGGGGCTTTGTTCCTCTCACTCCCCTCTCCAGCCTAACTGCTTTCACTTTTATTTCTTCTTCTCATCTGGTAGTGAGTACCTCACTTTCCATTCTTTTTTTTCTTTTGATTTTTCCTCATGTCTCATTGACACTAATGGTTGTTTTATCAAGCATGAACAATAAATCTTTTTTTTTCTTTTTTACTTTGTAGCTTATTAGCTTAGTACGACATCACAAGCAGCAAAACCCGTAATTTATTCAATTTGTTTTGTGTGATGAGGCTATCAAGTATCTCAAAACTAAACAAAATGGAGTAAAGTAAAATCATTCATGTGCAATCTATATAAATGATCACTCTCTGTTTTTCCCCCAAAAAACATTATAAAACGGATTGTGTGTCACTCCATTTTTCTTTCTTAAGGGATAGTTAGGATAAAAACATGCACAGCAGCCATGAGGTGTCTTAGAATCTTTGGCTTGCAGCCATGTAGAGAAAGCACAGATTCTCAGCTCACTACCAGCAAGTGGGTGTCATGTGCGCTGCCTTCTTTACACTCTGCTCATGCATCGCCTTCTGTTTCACCAAATGGAGTGTTTCTAGTTGTGAACATTTGTAGAGGAATATTGCTTGATGTCTTTGAGAGAGTATTGCAGTTCACCTGGTATTAAAACAGTATAAGGTCATGGATTCAGACTGCTTATAGAGTGAACTGAATACTATAAAAGAACCAAATGTTGGGCATTGTCTTAATGGATTTTCAGTGATACAAACTCATTTACAGACTGTATTTGAAATTTAAATGTATGAGGGCTCTTTATTAAAGATTTCCCCTGACTTGGACTGAGAAGAACATAACTCGGCACAGTTATTAAACTTTCTTTACATAGGCACCACCAAGAGTCACACACGCCCATCGCTTTATGCAGCTGTGGATAACTCGCCTGTAAAAGTTTGCAGGTTGTGTCAGAAGCCATGACTTGACTTCAGAAATCAGCGTGCCATCATCTTGGAGGTACTTGCCCTTCAAAAATGACTTCACGGTTGAAAAGAGGTGGAAGTCAGATGGTGTGAGGTTTGGGAGAGTAAGTGGGGTGAGGAGGGATTTAATAGCTGCAAGACCATGCTTCCTTCTGGGCAATAGCTGGGGTGTTAGTCTTGCGGGAGGTGGACACCTTTGGTCAACATGCCATGCCTCTCAGTTTTGATGGCCTTTTCTGCAGCAGTGAAGTGTAGTAAGTCCCAGTAATTGTGGTACCCTTTGCCAGGAAATCTATCATCAATACTCCATGCTGGTCCCAAAAGACTGTAAGCCTGACCTTCCCTTCCTTAGGATTGGACACGTGCCTTCTTTGGAGGTGGTGAGTCATAATGCTTCCATTGCTGCAACTGGGCTTTAGTCTCTGGATCATAGTGATGCACCCATGTTTCATCCTGCGTGACTGCGTAACCAGATGTCATAGAGTGAAGTACGTGGCGGTAATGCACCTGTAAGCTCGTTGCCAACCACCAATCAAATCTAAAAGAAGAAGAAGAAGAAGTAACTGCGTATTAGTGTGTAGAACAAGTCTTCTTGATTTTCTTGGCATATGGACAAAAGAGCCTGGGAGCACATGACTCGTTCCTGCTTCTGGAAAGGTGTAAGCAACCAGCAAAACCATTGTGCAGACCAACAAATGATCATGGATGACTTTTTCCACAGACCCCACACTGATGTTGACGTCTTGGTCTAGTTGACAACAATTATGCAACAGTCCTCCAAAATAGTGGTCTCCACATGTCAGATCGTGTCTTCATCAATGGTGCGCTGTGGCTGCAAGGGAATGGGTGGTCTGCAGCCTCTAAAATACAGGAACCTGATGGCCGCTTTACATTCAGCTGGCTCCATTATCACACCTTACTCCTCCTTAGCACCTGTAAAAGAGAAACTCTTAGGAGTTCAGAGCTGCAAATTACCACATGATCAATAGAGATATCCATTATTTTACACGTGTAATTTTGGCCTCCTGTGATAAGAGAAGTTAATCGGGGGAAATCTAAAATGAGCGAGCCAACATCCTTACCTGCAGATCCACATGTACTGCCATTTTTCAGAACTATCATGAGTCTAACCAAGGTTACCATTTGCATTGAGTTAATTTGAGTTTCTGAATATTTAGGGAGTTGTAGCTGTGTATACACAGGAGGTCTGTAGATATAATGCAGTACTACAGAGCATTGATTTTTTTTTAATCAGAAACTGACACGGTAGACACATTCAGCTTTAGCAAGAAAACAGCAGCGATAGAGTACTGCATGTCCTTGCAACACCCCGATATCAAACGACTGCAGGCACTGGCTCCTCAATAGGGAACGTAAAGAATAGTGATACCACACTTGCACACATTCCACATTACTCTTTCGCTCTTCTGTTCCTGACTATCTCATCATTCCAGTTTTCCTGGGTAGCTTTGGCTTTTGTGTGCCCTTTCAAACATATCTCCTGTCCAGGCGTCCTGTGTCCGTCTGAGCATCAGTTATGATCACTTCTATTTCTAGTTTAATCGTTGAATTTGTCCTTTAAAAGACTCCAAGCTCTGGACACAAATGCCTGAAAGGGCACATACTCTTCATATGTGAACTGTAGGTGATCATGAGGCACGCCATGGATCATGAGGCCACACTAATCTGATTTCTGAGGTCAGTTGGTGTATATTAGCGGGGCTCCTGTGTTTCTTTTGCATTGGGTGGGGATTCTGCAGTTTGGGACAGCAGGTGGTCTATATGGTTGGGGTGAAGAACGGTGAAAGCGCTTGCTTCCCAGTGTATTGGTTTCTATAAATTCTACTTTAAACTAAGGGGGAGATTCTAGTCACAGTTGTGTGCAACCATAATTTTTCTCTGCGAGGTCTGAGCTTGCATCATGTGGCATAAAAGACATGAATGATTTAAATCTTACAGTGCAGTCTGTTTTTTTTTTTTTTGGGGGGGGGGGGGTACTTCAAGTTGTCTGTGCACGTGGGCGTGTGAGTGTTAGATCAGTTGCCTCGGAGCTGTTATCAGGCTGACTTTGCTCCTCTGGTGTTGTGTCTGTGTCCCAGCTCTCTCCCTGCTATTTATTTTTCCTCTCAGGGGTCAAAGACAGTGCAGCTACACATATTTGTTTTCTCAAATGAATCGTTCATTTAATCATTTCACTTGTCCTTTTACACTTCCTTCTCATCTCGGGAGCTCAAGGAGGGATGCTGAAAGAAGCAAAGCGGGAAAGGATTAGTTTTCCAGAGCTGGTGTCACATTAATGGTGCCAAAAAGACAATACTGACCAAAAAAATAGTGTGACTGATTTTGCTTATATGACATCACAGAAATGGCTTTTATATTCAATATGGTCCACATCACATCGCTCGCTTTCTTTACGCCTCCCCAATGTATTGCTTGAATTGTCTTTTTTTTGGACCCCAGCTTTTATATGAGTGCTTCTCACCATGAAATATCTATTAAAACTTTGAGCAGCATTAGATGATTCAAAGAAAGTTTCCACTTCCTTAGAGTGGAATGTTTTTTACAAGAGATCTTTTACTACTTCTCACCTGCCCTCCCTGACCTTCACTACCTTCTTTTTCTCCCGTCTTTTCGATTTCTGTGTGGTGTTGCTGAGCTGCACTGAAGTGAGCTACTTCATTATGCTAATTTAGTTCACTTTATATGTATATTTGTGATTAAATGATGTCTGATTAATGCTTGCTCATAAAAGAAGAGCAGCACATAATGAAACCATGGAGCAGGGGTTGTAAAGGATAGAAACCACACCGAAGAGTTGTTTCCACCCTACACGTGAACATGCATAGTGTTTGCGGTGGCTGGCTGTGGTCTGACAGACAGGGCTTGGAAGGGCTGCAGCAGTGGAAATAACATCACTGTTTGCATGGGCAACTGCAGTGGTGTGTTTAGATTAACTGTGCAAATCTTCAGCTGTGAGGGGAAAGGGATGGGAGTGAATGAAATGGTGATGATAACTAATGGTTCGGTGAGAGATCAGAAATGGATGAAAAGGTTGGAACACAAAATGTGATTTATCCAATTTGGTTATTGCATTCTTCTCCATCACCAGACTTAGTCTAGTATTCAGACTTGCTCTTGATGTTTTTTCCACACTGGACTCTGTCAACCCACTAATGTGGGGCATATAGAGTGTTAATTCAAAAAGCAGCCGTAAGATAAGGTGGTGGTGGGGGAGCTGTGTCTTTTTTTAAATTCTGCTGGACTGCATTTTTATTCACAGTAGCTACAATATCTACACCATCGCTTGAGAAAATGATGAAGCTGAGGGTCACCAAACTTGATACACGGGCTGACCTTGGGACCATGACCTGTGGCTGTGGTTTTTGGGGTCAAAAGGTCGAACAACAAAGTCATAAGGAAAACCAGCATAAACACACAGTATGTCAACTGCAGTATCGGTCTGCTCATATCTTGTGGAAGATGAGAAATAAATGGGAGAGTTACTCAGACCTGTTACTAGAGAATGCACAGGAGGGACATTAGTCCACATATCTGCTGAATCCAATTCCAGTTTATAACTTGTGGTGCTGCAGTGAACTTGGTGATCCGTGACCACACATAATATTAAATTCTCCACAAAGAAGATGCCAATTTAACACCGAGCAACACATGTAACAGATCCAAGATAGCACACTGAGCTGTCTTTGTGGCTGGTAATCCATGTAGCTGTTTCAGTAAGTGTGACCTCAGGTTGACACTGTCAGTATTTTCTCCCCTTTTAGATTAACAACTGTTGCACCAGATAGTGAATTGAGCGTTTTTAAAGCCATAACTGTATCCATGAGTATTATAGTCTTGTATAATATTACTTCAAATGCATATACAGTGCTGTGAAAAAGTATTTACCCCCTTCCTGATTTCTTATATTTTTCAGACAAAGATAACCTGAATAAATACAAAATGCAGTTTTCAAATGATGATTTCATTTATTAAAGGGGAAAAAAAAAACTATCCAAACCTGCATGGCCCTATGTGAAAGAGTAATTGCCTCCCATATAACATCATGAATTAACTGTGACTAGTGCATACCCGTGCATGCCCGTAGAAACTCGTGCATGCCCGTAGAGGGGATGCATTGGAACATAATTCTTGCCAGTTACAGGACAGTTGGTATAGCAACACAGCACTAAGTGGCAATCACATGTGATGGCTTTTGTATGCAGCAAAACATAAAAATCACACAAAATATGCCCTGCCATCTGGGGCTGTTTGCCCCTGCTTGTTACTTCTTCTCCTGCCTGTCACTGTTCTGTGTTATGTTGCTTACCTGTGTCTATATACTGTATATGTCTTGTAGGGAGTCATGTCCTCTGTCTATGTGCCGTCATATAGACATCTGGTAGGTCTTCTTCTTCGTTCAGGCCACTGAAGGGTCTCCTCCTGTCTCAGACGGCTGTGTTGTTCACAGTCATGCCTGCAGCGTACTGGTGGAACCTGAGGTGTTTCATGTTCTCGGCATCCTTTCTGACGTGCAGCAGTTCTCCTCATTCTATTGCTCTCCATCTGGTGGGTCTTCTTCTTCTTCATTCAGACCACTGGTTGAGGGATAGGTGAGTCGTAATTCCAGTTCATGGGCACGATCCTGAAAAAGTGGCTTTCGATCCTGTTCAGGAAGGCCCGTGCATGCCCGTAGAAACCAAGAAACCAGAGCACCCGGAGAAAATCAGTGCTTTGCTTGGCATTTTACACATTTGTAGTGTAGACTGGCATTCGTCAAGGTTACACATTTGCCATCATGTACGCATGGCGAGTCATCCTGTGATGCCCGAGTTCATAGGACGCACTATGATGATGAGGCAGAGATCATAGGCCATCCTATGATGTCCTAGAAATGTGCTTTAAAGTCTGTCGTACCCTATGCTGGTGAAGGGTGTCCTCCTGTCTCAGACGGGTACGATGTTCTGCTGGAATCTCAGGTATTTCATCTTCATGGCATCTTTTCTGACGTGCAGCAGTTGTCATCACTCTATTGCTGTCCATCTGGTGGGTCTTCTTCTTCTTCTTCGTTGAGGCCACTGGTTGAGGGATAGGTGCATCATAATTCCAGTTCATGGACAGGATCATGAAAATAGATCTGAGCAAAAAGAGGCTTTCCGGCATGGACTCACTGTATATGACTAATGTTGTATACAGTGAGTCCATGTCGGATGGGCTCACTGTATATGACAGTGACTGTATATGACAGTGACCATGTGGGCTTGATGCATATGACATCATAAAGACACATTTGTCTATGTGCTGTCATATAGGCATCACGAGTCCTATGATACCTGAGTCCATGGTCTATATGACATCATAAAGACACATTTGTCTATGTGTCCTATGATGCCTGAGTTCAAAGACACATGGTCTATATGACATCTTAAAGATACATTTGTCTATGTGTCCTATGATGCCTGAGTTCATATGACGTCCTATGATGTTCAGGCAGAGATCATAGGCCGTCCTATGATGTCCTATGAATGTGACAGACACACACACAGACACACACACAGATTTCTTGCTTTTATAGAGTGATTAACTACATTTTTTTTGGAAAGCTGAGTTCAGTTACAGAAGCTACACCCAAGCCTGATTACTGCCAGACTTGTTGAATCAAGAAATCACTTAAATAGAACCTGTCTGACAACGTGAAGTAGGCTAAAAGAACTCAAAAAGCAACACATCCTACTGTGCTCTAAAGAAATTCAAGAACAGATGAGAAACAAAAACCCAGAACATCTAAAGAACTGCAGGCCTCACTTGCCTCAGTTTGGACATTGGTCCATGATGGAACAATAAGAAAGAGACTGGGCAAAAATGGCATCCATGGGAGAGTTCCAAGCCAAAAACTGCTGTCGGACAAAATTAACACACAGACTCGTCTCACATTTGCCAGAAAACATCTAGATGATCCTCAAGACTTTTGAGAAAATATTCTGGGGACTGACGAGACAAAAGTTGAACTTTTTGGAAGACATGTGTCCTGTTTTATCTGGCATAAAACTAACACAGAATTTCATAAAAAGAACATCGTATCAGCAGTCAAACACGGTGGTGATAGTGTCATGGTCTGGGGCTGCTTTGCTGCTTCAGGACCTGGACAACTTGCCCTAATTGACAGAATCATGAATTCTGCTCTCTACCAGAAAATCCTGAAGGAGAATGTCCAGCCATCAGTTCATGAAGCCCTCCAATGTGACTGAATTTAAACAATTCTGCACAGAAGAGTGGGTCAAAATTCCTCAACAGCGATGTAAAAGACTCGTTGCCAGTTGTTGGGACCATTGGTGGCACAGCCAGTTATTAGGTTTAGGGGGCATTTAGGGGGCACTTACTTTTTCACATAGAGCCAGGTAGGTTCGGATAGCCTTTTTCCCTTAATAAAGGAAATCATCATCTAAAAACTGCATTTTGTATTTACTTGGGCTATCTTTGTCTGTCATTAAAATTTGTTTGATGATCTGAAACATTTAGGTGTGACAAATATGCAAAAATATAAGAAATCAGGAAGGGAGCAAATACTTTTTCACAGCACTGTATGTTGTGCAATTATCTAATTTATGAATATTTTCAGCATAAATATTCATTAAATTGTTTTTTTTTTCTGAGCCCTTTAAAACAAACAAACAAACAAAACCCTTTATTTATTTAGGGGAGGTCCACTGAGGGGCAACCTCTCTTTTTCAAGAAAGCCCTGTTCACATTCACACTTGGAAGTGGCGCAGTATAAGCACAGACTGACCTACCGCCACTAAACAGCTGCACGCTTTGGACAAGGCTGGCTTCATTTACTTCATTTACAGTTACTGTTCGACCAGGCGTTTGATGCACGGGCATAACCATCATTTGCAGTTTTAGTCCAGCCCGATAGGTAGCGCAAAGCATTGACATGCCACTTGTTCACCAGTTATACAAAAGAGAAGAAAAGCAAGAGCCACATGCATTTTAGCAATGATAATAGGGACTGCATGAAGGTAAGAAAAGGAACTCCTATATTTACTTCTTTAATCACTAATCATCTTCTCGTTTTCTGGTCTCATCTTGTCACATTTCTTTTTAATTCTTCATCTTTGTCTGCTGTGTCAGTGGTGCCACCTTTTGACTAGGAGGCTGGATCTTGCGCATGTGCATTCAACATGCTCAGCTGCAAAGGGACCCGTTGGGTGTGGAGGGCTGGAGAGGATGAAGGAGTTTACGTCACATAAGCCTTACGCTGGAACAAACTCGCAAAGATCCTTGCTCAAGGGTACCACAGTGGTGTTAATGAGGGTGGGGCTAGCATTGCTTTGTCATCTGTCCCACCCAGATCGGACCCTGCTGGTCCAGGGATTGAACCAGCGACCCTCCAGCCACTGGTTCACATTTCTAACTATTAGGCCACCACTGTCCCCTGCTTTAAAAGCGACTGAGGACACTTTAATATTAATAATCTTAAAATTATGTACATCTGTTTGGAGTTTACCAAAAATGTTTTTGATGATTTTTCTTTTAAAAAATAGATATCAGATTTGAGCTGCTATTCAAATCTTTGCCACGAGCCACATTAAAGTTGCTTCAGGGTGGTCTGTCCTTTTTTTCACCCAGAGGGATTCTTCGTCTTTTCTGTCACTGTGTAGTCCGTAGTTCCCGTAATGTAAAATCCCTACAAAATCTGTGGCAAAACCCAGATGATGCATAAGGTGTTTATGCTGGATTTGTGTAAGGATTCCAAAATGAGTCTTCCTGACACGGAACAGTAGTTCATTTACAGGCATTTGGCATGGGTGAGAGGTGTTGGCTGACTATAAGATAAAATCCTTTGCTTTCTGTAAATGATTTACCTTTGAGAGTAAGGATGTGTCTTATGCAATGTCAGTTTAGAAGAAGCAGCATTTCTGGTTCATGTGGCCCAATTCAGTCATGTGGTTTTGGATCAGATTGACTGTGGCGTAGCACACAGTGGTATGCAAGTGCACAGTTTAGGGAGTTCTGTATAGTATTTGAATAATTTTTCCCCTGTTTGGAAATAACATGTCCATCACAGAAAACAGAGGAGACAAAGCGCACAGCTGTAAGAGAAAAATATGCTGGCTTTATGAAGCAATGTTGACTTGAAGGTGATGCTCTCTTTCTCCAAATGGAGTCAAATGAATGGACAAGAAAATGCGTGTGTAGCTTCAGCAGCCATCGCTACATGTCAGCATCTGGTGTCTTAGCTTCTGTAACTCACTATGGCTAAATGTTTTCACATCATGGCTCAGTAGAGCATGACTGCTGTGGAAAGAACAGGCAGGGGGAGGGCTGGGAGATGAAAAAAGGGTCATATTATTATTGAATCTAATATCCCATGTTAGTTTTCATACACATACTTTAGGACGGCAATATGCTTTTGGTTCTTAGCCATGAAAGAGTGAGATGAGTCAGGTTTAAAGAATACTTAAGATCTAGTGTATTAAATGTATGTAGCAAATGCCTTCAAAAGTATTTGAACACTTCAGCACTGTTGAAGATCTTAAATTGTAATACAGTGCAATTACTTTATTTTACATGGTTTGTAGAAGATGGAAAACAAGAAAAACTGGGTTGTTAGCAGGTGTCATGAATCTGGGTTTGGCTGTTCCAAACCCAGTTCTGACTTATTGTTATGTTTTGCCCTATTTTCCTTCTGGCACGTCAGAGAGCTGTTTGGGTCCTTTGCTCTCTGACAGCTTGGGCACGCCTCCCCCTCTTGTCAGTGCCATCAGCTGTTTCACATTATGGGTGTTCCCACACACATACACACACACACTCCATTCACTCCCATTCATACACTCATACACACACTCTTACACACCTGGTTCTATCATGTTCAGCCTATGCTTCCTCGCACTGGCAATCTCTTCCCTCAGCATCAGGATTATTTATTCGCTGCATTTGTGGATAAAGATTGTTGGAGCATTCATCTCCATATGTGGCAGCAAGTTCTCCGTGTATGGGTTTTCACTACCATCATGTCATTCAGCCAGTCACTTTAAGTTTGGTTAATCCCTTGGTGTTACGGCTGACCCTGCTTCACTCCTTCATCTGCCAGGCTGCACGGAAAAGCCCCTGGATCGCTCCAGTTCAGTAAGTTATCTTTGCCTTTCTTCCAGTGTCGATAGCTGCTCTGTGGCACTAGGCATTCCCGTCGTCGGGCTGTAGAGCTTCCAGGCGGCGCCCCTGTATGTCTGGTGGCTTAATCTCATCATTTCAACTTCCTGTATTTGTGTGGTCAAGCTGGACTGGTTATTTTTGTGGTTTAAGTTAATAAATGGCACTTTCTACTCTCGCAGTTGGGTATTTCATTCTCTCCCTCGTGCGCTGTGTAATGGCGCATGAGGAACTGTGACAGAATGCTCTGACCAGCCAGAAAAAATCCAGCGGAGTAGAAGTGTGTTTTTTTCTTTTTCTTTCCACGCTTCCTCCCTTCCCCGAGTTTTAACATGGTGGTTTGGACGGAGAGGGAGCTGGAGAGGGAGCTGTGCTTGCTGTGCTTCCTAGAGGAGATTTTCTCATGGACGCAAAAGCCCTGTTCCTTCCAGATTGTTCGACAGGCTCGGGACACCGCCAGGAGGGTTGTGGAGCGAGACAGCCTCTGGGATCATCCAAAGGCAATGGAGATCCTCTGGGACGTCTTTGCTGTGCCATGTGAGGAGGTAGCTGAGGATCTCCCAATGCTCTAGCTCCTCGCGGCCACTTCGCTCATTTCTCCAGAAGATACGGGGCTTCTCTGCATGGGTGACCCGCTGCCCAGCACGATGCTCCATATCCCAGATTATCTGGTTCCCGAGTCGCCCAGGAGGAGGAAGAGGAGGAATCCCTGCCTTAAGAAGCGTCCAGTCCCGCAGACGACAGCTCTGCCTCCCCGCTCCGAGCCATGCTCCGCACCGTCACAGGAGGAACTGGAGAAACGTAGGCGGGCTCTTCTGGTGGAGACGGACCTCATCTTGGAGGTGAAGCCGTGGCTCCTCCCGGAGATGGCCGGGAGATTAAAGGAACTTCCTCCGAGGGAGGGGGAGCCGCAGCTCAATGAGGAATGCCAAGAGAGGAGGGAGGACACCTCGGAGACCGCTGGGGACGTCCAGAACCAGGAGAACAGGCAAGTTTCTTCTCATTTAACTTTCACAGTTGATGAACAATTTTGCCTGCCTCCTGGCGAGGAGACTGAGTGCTCCGCCCCAGAGGCATATAGTGCTCTTGTACCTGACCTCACCAACTTCTTTCTGTGTGCTCCTACGAGCCCACCGGTTCTGGATCCAGGTCACTCGGGGGGAGAGGAGCCGGAGGCCCGGGAGGGTCCAGCCCATGGGTCAGTGGAAAGGTCATCCACGGCCGCCACGCCAGAGGAGCCAGAGGCGTGGAGGATGGCGCATGAGAGAACCACGACTGCAACCACCATCACGCCTGCTGCCGGGGGCCACCGCAGCAGAGTCATTACCCGGACCAGACCTCCAGCCGATGGGACCCGGGGTGTCATCGTCGGAGTCCTGGACGGCAGTAGAGCTTGAGCACAAGCAAGTAATCTCTCCTGTAGTTCATCTGTCAATGATTGGGGGATCTTGTCTGGCTCTTGGGGTGGGGAGTCGGGTGCGGCTCTCAGCCGCAACTGGACCCCCCTTGCTGGGCTCTGCTGCTGCCGGCGACTCTAACTGTTTCTCCTCTCCTATCCCCTTCGAGCTCCTTCCTAGGGTCGCCGGAGAGGAGCTGCCACAGCCTGGGTTTCCCACAGACGACGAAGTGGGCCCAGTTTTCCCTGAGGAGGTCAATGGGGGTGTAGCACCCGACGGACCAGAGGAACCCGCACACCCTAAATTGCCGGAGTCCTGGACACCAGGGGAGCCCGAGTTCAGGCAAATGTGCTCCAAAATGTCAGCAATGTCAGTGTCGATGCCACACTGCCCATGAGTCGGGCAGTGTGGCATCGACACACTGCCCGACTCATGATGAGGAGGACCCGGGGCAGCTCACAGTAGCTCTCGGGGCCACCTCACCAGGCTCTGCTGCTGCCGGCGACCCTGAACCAGTCTCTCTTTCTCCATCTCCAGGCTCGGAGCCCCTTGACAGGGTCGCCGGAGAGCAGCTGATCCCACCAGAAGCCTTCGAGGATCGGGGATCAGTGCCAGGGGTCAAGGGGAGCATGACTTCGCCCGTTGGAGGGACCACCGCGGGTGCAGCGAGGCTTCAGCCGGAGTTCATCGCAGGTGCAGTGAGACTCCAGCCGGAGTTCACCGTTGGCGCAGTGAGGCTCCAGCCGGAGTTCACTGTTGGTGCAGCAGAGCTCCAGCCGGAGTTCACTGTCGGCGCAGCAGAGCTCCAGCTGGAATTCACCATTGGCGCAGCCACGTCCCAGACCGGGACCATCGCGGGTGCAGCCACATCCCAGACCGGGACCATCGCGGGAGCTACCGTCCCTCTGCTCCAAGCTTCAGATGGCAGGGTGGCTCCCGTCTCTCAGTGTGGTCTCCGAGGTTCCCGGAGGGGTAGGCAGCCTCTCCGCCTCCCCTTTCAGTTCTGGTGACTCCACCACGCTGGTCAGCCACCCGAAGGACTTGGTTTATGGGTCGGGTGGCCCATTGGCCCTGGCGGGCCACCGGACACAATCCTGCGGGCTGCCTGCTGGACATGGCACTTGGGCAGGCCACCCAATCTGTCATTCCTCATCATGCTGGGGACCTGGGACTCTGGCCGACCCCCTGAACTTTGGACTTCTGGGGAGGGGGGATAGTGTTCTAGGTTATTTGCTTATTACTTGTTGTGTTTCTCACCTGTTGCTTCCCTCCTAACTGGTTTTCCCGGGGGGGGGGGGCTGTCATGAATCAGGGTTTGGCTGTTCCAAACCCAGTTCTGACGTTTTGTTATGTTTTGCCCTATTTTCCTTCTGGTGCGTCAGAGAGCTATTTATCCTTTTTTTTTTTTTTTTTTTTCCTTTGAAAGACAAAAGTAAAATAGAAAGATGTCTTTACCTTCTTTACATGTTTCAACTGCACTGCAGCCTTCATCAGAAGAGTCAGCTGATTGCTGCCAGGTGACCATGGAAGTCACCTGGCAGCAATCAGCTGACAGCAATCAGATGGAAACCATGTTGGCAGACAGTAACACATACGAAATCATTAAAACAAACCCGACAGAAGAAAAGAAAAAAATGCTCAAAGCCCTTCTAAAACCTCTATTAGAAAGCAATAAAATCACAAAGGACGCATATGATCACCTGATCCCCACAGCCAGCATCACCCCTCGGATTTATGGAACACCGAAAATACATAAAAAGGATATCCCACTGCGGCCAATAATAGACAGCATTGGATCAGTCACATACAACTTATCAAAAGCCCTAGCTGAAATCATCAAACCCCTCCTTGGACTATCAGACTTTCACTGTAAAAATTCAAAAGAGCTGGCACAAGAACTCAAAGACATAAAAATAGAATCAGACGAGATCCTCATCTCACATGACGTCATCTCTTTATTCACAAAGACTCCTATTGACGTCACACTACATATAGTGCAAGAACGCCTCAACAAGGACAGTACCCTAAAAAGACGCACCAACCTCACAGTCCATGACATATCCAAATTACTACAGTTTGTTGCAAAATCCACTTATTTTCAATTCAGAGGAAAAATCTACAAACAAAAAGAAGGATTTGCAATGGGAGACCCACTATCAGCCATCATGAGCAGTTTTTTTATGGAGGATCTGGAAAATAAAGCCATCAACACAGCACCCACAATATGCAAACCCACCCTTTGGAAGAGATACGTAGATGACATTCTGGAAAAAATAAGGAAAGGACATACACAAGAACTCACTGACCATCTGAACAGTACAGACAGTACGGGGAACATAAAATTCACACACGAAGAGGAGGAAAATGGCACCATAGCCTTTCTGGACATGAAAATCCACCACAACGAGGATGGCAGCATAAAAATCACAGTCTACAGGAAACCAACCCACACAGATCAATACCTACTTTGGACATCGGAACACCCCACAGCACACAAGCTATCAGTCGTCAGGACATTATATGAACGAGCCACCATCATCACGGAACAAGAAGACAGACAGGAAGAGGAAAACCACATAAAACATGCACTTATACGCTGCCAATATCCAGTATGGGCCATAAACAAAGGGAAACAGCAAGTCAAAAACAAAGAAAATAAACAGGACACAAGACACAGAACAAAAGCTGAAATCAAAAACAAGGAAACCATAACTATACCATACATACGAGGGATCACGGAACCAATTCAAAGGATCATGAAAAAATACAAAATAAACACAGCAGTCAAACCACACAAAAAATTAAGACAGTTATTAGTACACCCCAAGGACAGAATAGAACAAGACAATAAATGCAATGTATTATATGAAATATCATGCAGATCATGTAACAAAACCTACATTGGAGAAACCGGAAGATTATTCACCACAAGAAAAAAAGAACACCAAAAGGAATGTGAGAAGGAAACGCAAGGACGACTCACAAGATCAAAAAAAGAAAAAGCAGAACAAGAAACATTAAAATCAGCTATATCGGACCACTGCAAAAGAAATAATCACATCATGGACTGGGACAACACAAAAATTATTGGATCGGAGAGCAACAGACACAAACGTTGGATCAAGGAGGCAATAGAGATCAGAAAGCGGGGAAAAGACACCATGAACCGAGATGAGGGGGCCTTTATGCTTTCTCGCACCTGGGACCACATTCTCCAGAGACCATCTGACGGCGGGAGGCGGGGCCGGCTCAGCGGATCTGACAGATCTGCTGAGCTGGCCCCGCCTACGAAAATCAGCTGATAAATGTCACCTGGCAGCAATCAGCTGACTCTTCTGATGAAGGCTGCAGTGCAGTTGAAACATGTAAAGAAGGTAAAGACATCTTTCTATTTTACTTTTGTCTTTCAAAGGAAAAGAAAAAAAAAAAAAAAAAAAGGATAAATAATTGAAAGAAGACAAAATGAACCTGTTTGATGCGTCAGAGAGCTGTTTGGGTCCTTTGCTCTCTGACAGCTTGGGCACGCCTCCCCCTCTTGTTAGTGCCATCAGCTGTTTCACATTATGGGTGTTCCCACACACATACACACACACACTCCATTCACTCCCATTCACACGCTCATACACACACTCTTACACACCTAGTTCTATCATGTTTAGCCCACGCTTCCTCGCACTGGCAATCTCTTCCCTCAGCATCAGGATTATTTATTCATTGCGTTTGTGAAAAGAGATTGTCGGAGCATTCACGTCCATATATGGCAGCAAGTTCTCCACGTATAGGTTTTCATTACCGTCATGTCATTCAGCCAGTCACCTTAAGTTCGGTTAATCCCTTGGTGTTACGGCTGACCCTACTTCACTTCTTCATCTGCCAGGCTGCACGGAAAAGCCCCTGGATTGCTCCAGTTCAGTAAGTTATCTTTGCCTTTCTTCCTGTGTCGATAGCTGCTCTGTGGCACTAGGCATTCCCGTCGTCGGGCTGTAGAGCTTCCAGGCGGCACCCTGTATGTCTGGTGGCTTAATCTCATCATTTCAACTTCCTGTATTTGTGTGGTCAAGCTGGACTGGTTATTTTTGTGGTTTAAGTTAATAAATGGCACTTTCAATTCTCTCAATTGGGTTTTTCATTCTCTCCCTCGTGCACCATTATACGGCGCACGAGGAACTGTGACAGCAGGACTCTGTTTGGTATTTCACTCTTGGACATCAGTGTATTAGTGAGCATCCTCTTCTCTGTAGGGGGATATCAGTTTAGAAGACATGGAAGTGAGCTCTGATGATGTTAAATACTTTCACTTGCGCACATTTATTTGTACCCATGCATTCATGCTTCTCCTCAGCCATGTGTTTCCTGGTGGACACCCACACCTCTGGCAGGCTGTCTGAGTATTTTGTGCCCTGCTCCAGGGGATAATTACAGAGGAGCTGCTTGATTACAGTGGTCTTCAAGTGCCAAATCTGCTGCTCTAATACCGGATGCAGGAGCTAATGTGAATCTATCGAAGGGTGTTTTCTCGATCAAGCCTTTGTTTCTTATCTAAAGAATAGTTCTTTCAAGTCTTGCAGATGGAGAGTCTGAGATCACAGGAAGTGCAGAACAGATTTCTGTTTACTCTGTAAATAACATGCAACACAGTACACATTCTAATGGTGATCACACTATTGGTAAAATACTGAGTAATATGACTGTGATTGATAAAATTGTGGTTATTTGATTTCTTACCAAACAATAATGCATGTGATGATAAGCTGATCTTTTTCAATAATGTGAATAAATTAAATTTAAACCATCATTATCCGGTATTTCCAGTAATTGGAGTGGTGGTCTAGTGGTTGAGCATTCACCTACAGTTTGTGGTTTAAAGCTAGGGCTGGGCATTTTGAGCTTAAATCAGCTTCATGGCAATCGACCCTTTCACATCAGTTTCATTTTTTCCCCTCCTTTCATCTCCTTTATAGTTCACTGACAAGGCTCGTAATTAACTACTAACTAACTAACCTGCACTTATATAGCGCTTTTCTAGTCACAAAGACCACTCAAAGCGCTTTCATTAATACTAACCCTCTATTCTAAGGGCCTATAGGAAACAAATATCTAGGGACAATTTAGAACAGCCAATTAACCTAACATAAGCAATGTTACGCAAGAGTGTGGTATCATATCACTGCAGTGTGGTAGTAAGTGAGCATAATATAATAAAGAATAGGCCTATTGTCATTTCACACACAGATTAAACATTGTCCAGTGCAGAAGTCTGTGTGTTTACATACTGTTTATGGGTCTCATGACTTGCAATGACAGCCTTAGCCTGTCCATGACGTGGATAGCCATCAGAGGTTAACAGCAACTTGGCTTCAGGCATCTCTGTATGTTAGTTTCCATGAACTTCACTCATTTCTTTTCTTGGCATCTTCAAATGAAATAGAGTCAATCACCACATACTACACTACTCATAAAAAGTTAGGGATATTCGGCTTTTGGCTTTTGGGATTGTTGCTCTGAGTGTTGCTATCCCTGTGCTGTTGCAATCCTGGAATTTTCCCATTGTGGGACTAATAAAGGCTTATCTTATCTTATCTTATTTCAGGATGCCCCTAAAATGTACTATAACCTTTACAGGTGAACTTAATTTGACCTTCTCTAACCTTTTGAATGCATATGTCCACTTGTTCAGTGTTTCACTACTTTTTGCATAACTTGCTGTTCCCTAACAAGGTGCTTAATGGCAAAATTGACAACAGGTGTTTGACCCATGAATCGACCAATAAATTTTCTGGCTCAATGAGAACTGATATTTAAACAGTCCTCTTCATCATGCTGTTCACATTTTGACATCATGAGACCAAGACGACACCTAACAGTTGATCAACAGTACCTCACCACTGCAAGGCTTCAAACAGGATGTTCTCAGAGGGAAGTGGCCACTGAGCTTAGGCTGTGTTCACACTACAGATTTTAATGCTCAATTCTGATCTTTTTGCACACGTGACCCATATCTGATTTTTTTTAAGGACGTCTGAACAACACATCCAATTTTTTCACACCAGACCCAGGGCACTTTCATATGTGGTCCTAATTTGGATACGTATCTGATATTTTCCAAAGTGACTGTCTGAACGGTCATGTCACATCTCATCTGACTTTTTTCCTCACTGAAGTGAGAGAGATGCTACAATTCTGCAGTGGAGGATGCAGCAAGCATGGCAGACACAGCTCATTTGTGCTCTCTTTTTAATCAATCTTCTTCCCTTTATCACTGGATCATAATTTTGTCAGCTCCGACTGCATAACAACTTTAATTTTTTTTTTTGTTGGCGGTGGTGGGGGGGGGGGGGGTTCGAAGCTGAAGCCATCAGACATTACAGGCACACAGTAACAGCACATTTGCTAGATGCTGCAAATTCCTTTTTCCCTGTAAACAGCACACCGTGAGTCCTGGCCACTGTAATATCTAAAATGTAAAGCTAATACCAACATGACTGTGGAGTGGAATGGCCAGATACAAGGATATGAGGAAACACGGTCCAGGAGAGGGGAGTCTGTGGCGGCTTCTCCTTCCTGTGTAGGACCGGTATTAAGGGCTGTCCAGACGCCGTGGGTACGAGCTGCACTGTTTATTAGACCCCGAGCCAGTAGGCGAGAGCCCTATTGTAATCACTAGGATTATTTATTATCAACCTTTTCTATACAAGTAATCCCATTGAGAAATGGGGTCTCATTTTCAAGAGAGCTGTTTAATCAATCAGTTCTGTTAAAGCAGAGCTGATCACAGCGGTCATCTGGCGTGTAGAGGAATGCAGCTGGTCTCATTTATTTTGTGCATAATCATTGCTGAATGATTTTAACATTTATTTTGCTGTGCTGCATCAAGGTGAAGAAGTTCTGTCCCCTTCAATCGTTTGTGGCTCATATTTACTGCCGTAAACACAACACTGTGTCTGACGTTACATTTTCTTCTGTGCATGCGAGCCACTTCATAGCTGTAGACCATTCACACTGGAGTTTGATGGGGATCGCATTTAAATTATAATGTGAACGCCCACACAAAAAAATCAGATCTCGGCAAAAAATTGGAATTGAACATTAAGACCTGCAGTGTGAACGTAGCCTTAGAGTGTCACAGAGTGTCATCAGCAGGTTGCAACAGAGAGACTGGAAGAGTCACAGAAAGGCATCAAAGTTGACGTCCTTTGGCCACATCCCCCCCAATGACTGTTTCACTGTGAACAGTACCCTGCGGAACCGAACGATGAATGCCACTCTACTCCAGGCACATTTAAGGGAAGTGAGAGGCACCCAAGTGTCACGTCAGATCATTCAAAACCGTATACATCGGTGTGGTCTGCATGCTAGATGACCTGCAAGGGTACTTAACCACACCACCAGGCACAGGCGTCATCATTTTGCATAGGCCAGGAAGCATTTACGCTGGACAAGGGACCAGTGGGCATCAGTGCTGTTCTCTGGTGACAGTTGATTCACATTAAGTAGAAATGATGGCCGCCAACGATGTTCGAGACGTCAAGGAGAGCGCTATGCATCAGCCACTGTTGTCACCAGACGAGCCTTTGGTGGTGGTGGTGTTACAGTTTGGGCAGGTGAGTCTAGTCCATACAGAACTGCCCTACACCTTGTGAATGGTACAGTGACAAGCCAATACTACCTGAATAATACAAATAATCCAGTCATTGTGCCCCAGGATGAACAACACAGGCCTAATTTCATCTTCATGGCCGACAATACTCCAGCTCATTGAGGTTGCATCATTTGGGAATGGCTGCTGGAGGCTGGGGTATCTCAAATGGAGTGGCCTGCACTTTCTCCAGACCTGAATCCCGTAGAAAACCTATGGGACCAGCTGAGTCGCCATGTAGAGGCTCATAACCCTGCATCCCACAACCTCAGTGACCTGAGGGCCGCCCTTCAAGAAGAGTGGAACGCCATGCCTCAGCAGACAGTAAGTCGACTTGTGGACAGCATGAGACGTTGGTAAGCTGTAATTGATGCTCAGGGGCACATGACAAGTTATTGAGACATGGATATTTTTTGTTGTGGTACACCCTCCACTGTTGTTGGCTTTTGTTTCAATAAATTGTTTGAGATGAGGAAATCACCATTGCATGCTTCTACTTAGATGTCCTACTTTCATGATATAATATCACTGTAGCATGACTTTTTACATTTTCCATAAATTTCACCCAAAAGCCAAATATCCCTAACTTTTTGTGAGTAGTGTATATGGACAGAGACCACATTTCTTTTTGTTGGAAACCACTTTGCTTTTTTCTGCTGTCTCTGCATAGCACTAACTGCACTGCTTCTGGGGTGTGGAGTTATGTGCCCATGCACATACAGTAACTCTGTGGGCACATCTTAAAGGGGCAGTATATGAAAATATCTTTATACACACACACAACAGGGAGTTGAGAATTCCCCCCCAAAAAAACAAACAAACAAACAAAAAAAGCAACATGAGTATGATTACGTCGGTTTCACATGCCAAACGTCTGTTTCGGTTTTATTTTGGTTACTCGCCCAGCCCTAGTTCAAGCCCCAGCTGGGCCATACCAAAGACCATAAACATTGTATTTTCCACCTTCTAGCTTGGTACTCAGCATAATAGAATTGGGAAAAGATAAAGTTGGTTACCCAGCCACAAGGGGAAGCACAAAAACCAGTGTACTCCTCATGCTGGTCCCAAGCCTGGGTAAATGGGGAGGGTTGCATCCAGTGTAAAAAATCCTTGCCAAATCAAATATGCAGACCCATGATCCGCTATGGCGACCCTGAGTAGAGATCAGCCAAAAGGTATGTGTATTATCCGGCATATCCAGCACTTCAGAGTCTCCAACTTATCAGTCAGAATGATATCACTTCCTAAATAACCAATCCACCATGGTTCACTCCAGGCAGGGTAGCACAGTTAGCTTTAGCATTCATTCAGCTACAATGGGCTAAAAACATACATTATTTATACATCAGATGCATAAAAGCACCATTGCAACATGTTCAGAGATAGACACTAGACAGTTCAGAATATGAAAGTGCTCATAAATAGTACATTTTAATTCAGTTAAAGTCAATTCATCTTTATTTATATAGCACCTAATCACAACAAAATGCCATCTCAAGGAACTAGATACATAAGGCGCAGATCATAATTAATTCAGAGAAAACCTCAACAATGAAATGATCCCCTATAAGCAAGCACTAAACAGTAAATGGTGTTCACTTATATAGCGCTTTTTTTTACTCATCTCTGGATGACCAAAGCGCTTTACAGATCCCGCTACCCACCCATTCACAAACACATTCAGACACTGATGGCGGTGGAGCTGCCATACACAGGCGCTGGTCTGACCCACCAGGAGCATCTGGGGGTTCAGTGTCTTGCTCAAGGACACTTCGACATGCAGACTGCAGACAGAGCTGGAATCGAACTCCTGACCCTCCACTCAGTAGTCGACCAATCTAAACCTGCACAACAGCCCCACTAGGTGATAGTGGGAAGGAAAAACTCCCTTATAGGAAGAAACCTCCAGCAGCACCAGGCTCAGGGAGGGGCAATCATCTGCCATAACTGGTTGGTGTTATGGAATGCCCTTCCAGGGCAGGTAGACAAGACCCAGACGCCGGAGTACAGTTTGCAAAATAATGAACAGCTCAAGGGCTGAAAAGGAGCAGAACGCCATATGGCAAATAAACTTACAGACTTGGAAAAAACCATCACAGGAATAACAGGATTAGCTTCCACCGGAAGGGACCAGGAGCATGACAACAAGACTGAGAACAGAAACAGAACGCCACGGGGAGTAGTGCCTGCGGAAAGCATACAGTGGTGTGAAAAAGTGTTTGCCCCCTTCCTGATTTCTCATTTTTTGTATGTTTGTCACACTTAAATGTTTCAGATCATCAAACAAATTTAAATAGACAAAGATAACGCAAGTAAACACAAGATGCAGTTTTTAAATGAAGGTGTTTATTATCAAGAGAAAAAAAAAATCCAAACATACATGGTCCTGTATGAAAAAGTGATTGCCCCCTAAACCTAATAACTGGTTGGGCCACCCTTAGCAGCAACGACTACAATCAAGCATTTGTGATAACTGGCAATGAGTCTTTAGCAGTGCTGTGGAGGAATTTTGGCCCACTCATCTTTGCAGAATTGTTGTAATTCAGCCACAATAGAGGGTTTTCGAGCATGAACCACCTTTTTAAGGTCATGCCACAGCATCTCAATCGGATTCAGGTCAGGACTTTGACTAGGCCACTCCAAAGTCTTCATTTTGTTTTCTTAAGCCATTCAGAGGTGGACTTGCTGGTGTGTTTTGGATCATTGTCCTGCTGCAGAACCCAGTTTGAGGTCATGAACAGATGGCCGGATATTCTCCTTCAGGATTTTTTGGTAGACAGCAGAATTCATGGTTCCATTTACCACAGCAAGTCTTCCAGGTCCTGAAGCAGCAAAGCAGCCCCAGACCATCACACGACCACCACCATATTTTACTGTTGGTATGATGTTCCTTTTCTGAAATGCTGTGTTGCTTTTGCGCCAGATGTAATGGGACACACACCATCCAAAAAGTTCAACTTTTGTCTCATCAATCCACAGAGTATTTTCCCAAAAGTGTTGGGGTTCATCAAGATGTTTTCTGGCAAAACTGAGACGAGCCTTCATGTTGTTTTTACTCAGCAGTGGTTTTCGTCTTGGAGCTCTGCCATGAAGGCCATTTTTGCCCAGTCTCTTTCTTATGGTGGAGTCATGAACACTGACCTTAACTGAGGCAAGTGAGGCCTGCAGTTCTTTGGATGTTGTTGTGGGGTCTTTTGTGACCTCTTGGATGAGTCGTCGCTGCACTCTTGGGGTAATTTTGGTCGGCCGGCCACTCCTTGGAAGGTTCACCACTGTTCCATGTTCCATGTTTTGTGGATAATGGCTCTCACTGTGGTTCGCTGGAGTCCCAAAGCTTTAGAAATAGCTTTATAACCTTTTCCAGACTGATAGATCTCAGTTACTTTGTTTCTCATTTGTTCCTGAATTTCTTTGGATCACAGCATCATATCTAGCTTTTGAGGATCTTTTGGTCTACTTCACTTTGTCAGGCAGGTCCTATTTAAGTGATTTCTTGACTGAGAACAAGTGTGGCACTAATCAGTCCTGGGTGTGGCTAGAGAAATTGAACTCAGCTTTCCGAAGATGTGATAAACAACAGTTCATTTCTGTTTTAACTGTGGTGGTGGTGGCGGTGGTGGGGAATCATTTTTTCACACAAGGCCATGTAGGTTTGGATTTTTTTTTTTTTACCCTTAATAATAAACACCTTCATTTAAAAATTGCATTTTGTGTTTACTTTTGTTATCTTTGTCTAATATTTAAATCTGTTTGATGATCTGAAACATTTGTGTGACAAATATACAAAAAAACATCAGGAAGGGGGCAAACACTTTTTCACACCACTGTATATAGGGAAACCAAAATTAGAAACAGCTGTGAATAATTAAGAACAATCAAACACAAAGAGAGCCTGGAACATAAAAAGCAGCTAGCACGGAAGTAAACAAAGGATGCTGTTGTAGGGGACCCAGTCAGTACGTTCTCTACTCAGACTGAATGGCACGGCAGGAGGAGATGCGTAAAAGCTGAGAAACGGATATGCAGGACAGTCTGTGGTTTTCTCTTTAAGACCGCATGATAATATGCATTCTCCTCCGGTCTGCATAATAATGCGCCGACAGGCTGGGTGACAAAGGGAATTGTCATTGTAAATGTATGTATGTTAATGCAAACACCCCAGGTCGCCGGGCGAGTTGTATGGTATAAAAAGAGAGATGCCCGCAACCTGGTTCATGCTTCTTCTTCTTGTTGACTGATGATAGAGAGAGATTAATAAAGTCTGCTCTGCTCCAGCTACCGCCTCACCTGCTCATTCCTCTCTCTACACTGGTGACCCTTGACGCACAATGGAACTCGAAACGAACATCCCGGAGACGACCCAGACTGGAGGCACCAGCACCACGTGCGCCGTTTCGGTCAAACTCCCAGACTTTTGGCTACATGACCCGAAGTCTTTGTTCCTCCATACCGAGGCCCAGTTCGTGCTCCGGGGAGTGACGGCGGATGACACCAAATACTACTACGTGGTTGCAGCCCTAGACGCACGCACAACACAGCAGGTGGGGATCCTGCTCCAACAGCCCCCAGCCCAAGACAAATACGTCACTCTCAAAATTTGCTGACCCAACGCTACACGATCTCGGACTGCGAGAGAGCGGAAAGGCTCGTGACGCGTTCCGAGTTGGGAGATGGGTTGGTGGTCGAATTAATGGAGAAGATGTTGGCGTTGATGGGCACAGATGACGGCCATTTCCTCTTTGCCCACCTTTTCCTCCGGAACCTCCCGACAAAGGCCAGAGCGGTCCTCGCCAATTTGCCGCTGCTGGCCACGCACAACTACCAGGCGCTAGCACAAGAGGCAGATTGGATTATCCTCACCACCAGAGCCTTCGCTGTGAACGCAGTGGCATCAGAACCCAGCGAGACAGCCAGCGGAGGCGAGGAGCCAGCAACAGTGGCCGCAGCGGAGTCCAAGAAGCACCAGAGAGACATGTTCTGCTTCTACCACCGCCGTTTTGGAGAAGATGCACGCCAATGCATGCCACCGTGCCAATTCAAGCGCTCAGGAAACGCCAGCGGCGGCAGTCGGTAGCAGCTGCGACCACCGGTGCCACAGACAGGCTGCTCTATGTGACAGACTCACGCTCGGGGAGACGGTTCCTCGTGGACTCCGGATCCCAAAAGAGCCTCATCCTGCCATCCTACGCAGACCGGCTGGCAGGAAGTAGTGGCCCCGAGCTGGTGGCCGCAAACGGCTCAGACATTAAGACTTTTGGTGAAAGGTGCACAGGCACACAAAGGCCCCCCTTGAGCTGTTCCATGTCCCGGCTAAGAGGGTCGACCACGTTCACGTGGACCTCGTGGGCCCCCTCCCGCCATCGCAGGGGTTCACGCACCTCCTGACAGTGGTGGACCGCACCCACGCACTGGCCCGAGGCGGTCCCGCTAGCTTCCACCGCGTCCGCAGAAGTTGCACGTGCTTTTTTGACGGCATGTGTGGCACACTTCAGCGCCCCATCGGATATCACGTCCGACAGGGGCCCGCAGTTCGTTTCCGACCTCTGGTCCATGATGGCCCGAAGCCTGGGCATCACAATTCATCACACGACCGCGTACAACCCCCAGGCGAATGGGTTATGCGAGCATTTCCATAGGTCACTTAAAGCAGCGCTCAGGGCTTCGCTTACGGATGCAAATTGGGTGGACCAGTTGCCGTGGGTTCTATTAGGGTTGCATTCAGTACCGAAGGAGGATTTGGCGGCCTCCCCAGCAGAGCTGTTTTTTTCCCAGCCGCTGTGGCTCCCCGGAGAATTTTTGCCGGACAACCCCGCGCCGAACACCGATCCAGCTGCGCCTTCACTACATAGCGCAGAGGCAGGGACGGTACCCGGCCCGGCCCACCACTGTTTTCCCCATGCTTTCGTGCCAAGGACCTTGAAGGACGCATTGTTTGTGTTTGTCAGGCACGATGCCCACCGGACCCCATTGCGCCCGCCCTACAACGGCCCGTTCAAAGTGCTGGAACCTGAGGAAAAACATTTTGTGTTAGACTTGGGGGGACGCAGAGAAACAATCTGTATAGACAGGCTTAAGCCCGCTTTCGTATTAGCAGACAAGCAGGTGGTGTTGGCCCGAGCTCCTCGGCGTGGACGACCCCCACTGAGAACTCCCCAGATAAATGACTCGTCAGCTCAGTCACAATGGCATGCTGAAGATGTCCACACCCCCCCCATGTCCCCCCACAGACAGACGTGTCTCCAGGAGCACCCCACCAGCACAGCAGCACCTCAGAGCCGGCGACCCCCTGTTACAGCCGCTACGGAAGGCGGCTGAAGCCCACAGGACATGAAGGTTAAGTCTGAGTTTCTGGGGGGCGGTGTGGGGGACCCAGTCAGTACGTTCTCTACTCAGACTGAATGGCATGGCAGGAGGAGATGCGTAAAAGCTGAGAAACGGATATGCAGGGCAGTATGTGGTTTTCTCTTTAAGACCGCATTATAATATGCATTCTCCTCGGGTCTGCATAATAATGAGCCGACCGGCTGGGTAACAAAGGGAATTGTCATTGTAAATGTATGTATGTTAATGCAAACACCTCAGGTCGCCGGGCGATTTGTATGGTAAAAAAAGAGAGATGCCCGCGACCTGGTTCATGCTTCTTCTTCTTGTTGACTGATGATAGAGAGAGATTAATACAGTCTGCTCTGCTCCAGCTACCGCCTCTCCTGCCCATTCCTCTCTCTACACTGTGAAAATTAAAGCCCAAACCAAAACTGAGACAGAAGCAGCAATAATAATAATGATATTAATCATAACAACCAAGATAATAATAAGAAAACAAAGCGAGTATATGGGCTGTGCTCATGTCCCGAATAATAACTCAAAACCAATTAGGGCGAGGACATAGACACGGCCAATAATCCTGACAGTACCCCCCTATTAAGGGGTGGATACCAGGCATCCATGAAATAACAAAGAATGACCCTCCCAGGGTGGGTGGTGGGGGTCCAAGGCCAGGCGGGCTGAAACAATTCCTTCCCCCCACAGAGTCCAACTAAAAGAATACAGTTTGTGGGGCCAACCAAAGTCCAAGACCCCAAAACAAAACCCATTGCAGGTCGAGTGGTCTATCCAAGTCCATGGACCACCCGACTGGAGAATAAAGCGGGTCAAGGGGCCTACCCAAGTCCATGGGCCCCCAGACTGGAATGCAGGGTGGATCAGGCGGCCTGCCAGTCCCTTGGCCACCAGATCACTAAACAAGGTGGGTCAGGGGGCCAACCACAGTCCATGGACCCCCAGACCGAAGCACAGTAATAATAATAATAATAATAATGGATTGCATTTATATAGTGCCTTTCAAGATACCCAAAGCGCTTTACAATGAGTCTGTTATTCATTCACTCCACAGACAGACAATGTTAGTGGTAAGCTACTGCTGTAGCCACAGCTGTCCTGGGGCAGACTAACGGAAATGTGGCTGCCAATCTGCGCCAGTGGCCTCTCTGACCACTACTGAACATTTATACACATTTATACTCAGTGCCAAGGACACTGGAGGCAAGGTGGGTGAAGTGTCTTGCCCAGGGACACAAAGGCAGAATGGCTGGGGAGAACGGGATTCGAAGCGCCAACCCTCTGGTTATTGGATGACCTGCTCTACCTCCAGAGCCATTGCTGCCCCAAACATTTCCCTCCTTCGTTCCATTTTTGCTGAGCATTAAACTGTATGACAGGAAGTTTCATTTTTATATTGTCTTTGGCATGACCCGGCTGGGACTTCAACCCCGACCTCCCGGTTGTGGGGCGGATGCTCTACCTCTAGGCCACCACTTTGGAACACAGGAAGGATTGGGCAGCCTGTCCAAGTCCCTAGGCCACCCGACCACAGAGCAAGGTGGAATAGAGGGCACAGGAGCATAGATTTTAACAAAACCAAATAGGGGAGTTTTACCCTCCTTAACCGATGACTGTGGTGCACTGACCTCAGAAACCGACAGTGGAGGTGCACCGACCTCTACAGCAGATGACCGAGGCACATCGACCTCAGCAGCTGATGACGGAGGCACGCCGGCCTCGGCAGCAGACGGTGAAGGCGCGCCGGCCTCTGGGTCTGGTGACCGAGGCACACTAGCCTCAGGAATAGATGGTGAAGGCGCATCGGTCTCAGCAGCAGAGAGCGGAGGTGCACCGGCCTCAGCAGCAGAATGCAGAGATGCTCCAACCTCAGGAACAAACTGTGGAGGTCCACCGGCCTCAGCAGCAAATGGCGGCGGTGCCCCGGCCTCTGCATCCGATGATTGAGGCATACTGGCCTCAGGAACCAATGGTGGAGGCGCACCAGCCTCAGGAACAGATGGCAAAGGCACACCGGCTTCAGGAGCAGATGATGGAGACTCACCAGCCGCAGCAGCAGACGATGGAGGTGCACTGGCTTCCGGAACAAACTGGGGAGGTACACCGGCCTGTGGAACACATGGCAGCAGAGGCGCACTGGCCTCAGGAACAGATGGCAAAGGTGCACCGGCCCCAGGAACAGATGGTGGAGGCGCACTAGCCTCAGGAAGAAACGGTGGAAGCTCACCAGCCTAAGGAACATCAGGTGGGGGTGCACCGGCCTCTGGAACAAACGGTGACTGGGGTGCACAGACCTCAGGAGCAGGTGAATCAGGCTGACCACCAACGACACCAGCTGATGCTGGATGATCAGCGGCGAACCCAGATGAAGTATGCAGTTCAGCAATGAGCCCAGGTGGCAAAGGCTGGAAAACCTCGAGCCCCGCTTGGGGACTCATCCCCGACACAGCCACCTCTGACGGGGAGGAAGAATCATCAGCCAGGTCACTACCAACAACAGTAATTGTGCCCAGCAGAACAGCGGGCATGATGACCAGAGAAAGTGCAGGCGTGACGACAGGAGAAACTACAGGCATGGCAGCCAGTGAAGCTGCAGACGTCATGAAGAGATGAAGAGTGGCGGTTGAAGATCAGACCCCTGTCTCAGGCGAGCCGGGAGCAGATGGCTTGTCCACCTCTGGCGTGGAGGAGAAGCTGGTGGACTGTAGAAAATCCTGGAGGAAGGCAGGAATGTCCTCCCTCAGATGGAGCTTGGATGCTGCGATCCAAAGAGCTATCCTCCATGCGTCGGCCTGCCACTCGTCCCTCCAGAGGCAGATCTTGTTGCACTCTCCCAGAGTTGTGAGGAGGTTCCACAGCTCCCTGCGATGGGACAAATCTTCCAGTCAGGTACTCGGAAGAGAAGAGAGAGGAGGGGCAGGTGAGGATGGTGAAATGGGGGTGACAGCAGAGTTGAGAGCAGGGACAGGTGGAGAGGGCTAAGCAGTGAAAGGTGGCGATTGCTGAGGCCCATCGCCAGGAACAAGGCAAGACCTTACATTTAAGTTTGTTAAAAAATGAAGCGGTACTTCCTTGGTTCCTGCTCTGCTGCCACTGAAACACCAGGTGATTCCCTCTGGGTGGCTCCGTAGATCATCTGGTGGAGAGTTGCAGGTGCTGATGTGGAGCGTTGAAAGGAGTGGCATAGACGGGGGCCCCCACGTCGCTTCTTCTGCCTCTCCTCTTCAGCCCTAGGCAGATGGATGACCACCAGGTGAAAGTGGCAGATGTGGCAAGGAAGATGGACAGCTCCTGTACCCAGGGAAGTGCCTGCAGACCTGAGATGCGTTCCAGCACCCGGGTTGCCGCTCCCCAGAGATCAAAAACCTCCCCACCCTCCGTGCAGCTGCAGCTGCGGCAACCAGGTCCCAGAGTTCCCTCGCGACCCACAGCTGCTCCTCGCTAAGGCACCCGTTCAGCATGCCTATGTAAACTCAATCCACTGGGTCCAATTGGTGGCATTCTTCTGTTATGGAATGCCCTTCCAGGGCAGGTAGACAGCACCCAAATGCTGGAGTACAATTTGCAATGTTTATTAAAAGGGCAAAATAATGACCAGCTTGAGGGCTGAAAAGAAGCAGAATGCCATACGGCAAATAAACTTACAGACTTGTAAAAAAAACATCACAGGAATAACAGGATTAGCTTCCACCGGACGGGACTGGAAGCACAACAATAAGACTGAGAACAGAAATGCTGCGGAGAGTAGCGCCTGTGGCATTTCAACCATACAGTATATAGGGAAACATACTATATAGGGAAACCAAAATTAGAAACAGCTGTGAATAATCAAGAACAATCAAACACAAAGGGAAATAGCCGGGAACATAAAAAGCATGCTAGCACGGAAGTAAACAAAGGATGCTGTCAAAATAAAAGCCCAAACTGAAACCAAGACAGTAGCAGCAATAATAATGATATTTAACATAACCAAGATAATAATAAGGGAACAAAGTGAAGATATGGGCTATGCTCAGTTCCCAAATAATAACTCAAAACCAATCAGGGCGAGGACATGGACACAGCCCATAATCCTGACAGTTGGGGGGTGAGGGGAGAGAAGAAGAAAAGAAAGAAGAGACATACTTTTCATACAAATAACAGCAACATACAGATAGATACACAGCTTCTTGATGCCCTGTTGCATCGGCGCAGTCATCTTGGATAATGAAATAAGGTAACCCTGGAGGTGCCTTACTTAACAAGCTGGAAATCCAGGCTAGTGAGCCATTTCAGTGAAAAATTCCAATTGGATAACTCAGAAATACCGGCCAATGACAAAATCATGAACTTAGCTGAAACCCATCTAAGACACAGTTTTTAATCTTGTAACCAGGCTAGAGCTGTTGTGCACCCTGACAGTCACTTAGCACACACTTCTCCCTCACTCACTATTTTTGATGCTTCTTTACAGAAATTGATGCTATTGATTCCTGCTGTGGTGTGTGCAGTAGTCTTACTGCTGCTCAGATGACAAATACCAAAGCAAAGCCATACCTTCAAATATTACTGCACATGTAACAATCCCCTTTTGAGTAATACGTATGCTGTATATGTGTGGCTTGCTGAGTTTACTATGAGAGTAGAAAATATTATGGAAAATATTATAGCTGAATTAAAATTTATGATAATCAAAGACGGGATCAGAAAGATGCAGTGAGGTCATTCAGCCAGTACATCGTCTGCAAAACTATTAGGTGAAAAAAAGCCTTTTTACCCAAGTTTGCTAGATAGGGGTTCTTCCACCTCACAGATGTGGAGTAGATAATATTCATATTAGAAATCACTTGGGATTTTAAAGAGATAAATTATGGGGATATATAAAAAGGTCTTCACCAAATGAGGATCTGGAGGTGCAGAATGTGAGGATGATTCATAGGAGAGAAATGAAGGGCTTCAGAAATGCCACAACTCAGCAGATTTTCGACAGTGAGCGAGACTACAAAGAAGACTGATGAAAAGGAAGGCTGGTGTGAAAGCATGAATGCAGGATGCAGCGGAGGTGCTGATGGTTACCATGACAATGGGAAACGTAGAAGGGAGACAGAGGAGGCGGAGCCAAACCAATTCATCACCACCGCTCGTTTGCTCGTGTATGAGTGTTTGTGTGCATGACTTTACCCCTGCTGTCTGAGTGTGCCCTTGGAGCAGACCATTTCTCTTTGACTTGCCGTGCTTGCTTGTGCACACACGTTAATGTCACGCATTTATCAAAAAGTAGAGCAGTGCAGCGGAGAATTGGATGTGGGGCAGACTGTCTGGGGTGGGGGGGGGGGGTGCCCACCAGTCATGCAAGTTGCTTAACAAAAGCTTTTAGAAAGTCTTGTTAAGGTAAAAGCGCATTGTTTACAAGCCATTATCCACATTACAACACGCTGTAAAAAAAAGACACATGGATCATAACAGCTCAGACAAGGATGAGTGCAACTGGGAGGAAATTTCCACAAAAAGAGTGTTTTTTATTTCTGTCAGGGAGAGAGTGGGGTCGTGTTATTCTAACTGGGCACAAAGAGGAGCTGGCAGACAGTCTTCATATGAACACTCACCTTTGTGAAGGATGATCACTATGACTTCATACAGATAGCATGTGTCTGCAAATATGTCTGTGTGTGGTGGGGGAAAGCGTGATGGTTTTTAAAGGATTGGAGCCATCGTTCAGTCGTAACCATGGCAACAGGACACTCAGGACCACAGGGAAGAAGGAGAGGGGGGGGATAGGGGGAATTATGGGGAGAGGGGTTGGGTCTCTGTATTAAGATAAGCAGTGGTGGAAATTTTGGGCCTTCATTGTTCCCCCAAAAATCAGAAGTACATTCATTGAAAATTGGTTTCTCAAAAACTAAATAAAATTGTACCCAAATGAGGAAAAAAAAATGGACAATTACCCAAAAAGCTTTATCGATTTATCATTTCAGGACAATTTCACGGTAACCATATTATCACTTTTTCTATAGAAAACTTAGAAAAACATATCAGTCAACTTTATTTTTACTTTGTTTATTGTAGGTGTTGGGGAAATACTGTAAGTATTCTATACAAAAGTGTATAAAATAATGTAGCACATCCCAGCTATAGCAAACTAAATGGAACTTAGTCGCTGTATTACGGAAAGTCTGCTGGAGGATGGATGGCAGGTGGGTGAACAGGATAGATCTTTGCTCCACATTTTTTCCAGACTGGGGCCTCTTCATCCTGCTGTTCCTTTCTCAAAAACAAAAACCCTGATGAATTAAGTTACTTAAGTTTTCTTTTTTCCCACTTCCTCCAAGAGGATTTTCCTCCATACATTTAGCACATTTGCTACTTTGGGTGCTTTCACACCTAAATTCATTTAATTTGGTCTGAATCAGTTGACAAGTTTGCTACTTTGTATCATTTTCTCCTCGGTTCGGTCCCCTTTCCCACAGGCAAAAATTGAGGCAGACCATAAGCAGACTAAACTGTGTCACATTAAATCCCGCGAGACTTATGTCAGAGCATTCTCCGTTCTTATTGGTCAGATTTTTTTGCCGCGAGAACAAGAAAGGTAAGTAGGATGACTACCGTGTATTTATGCATTTTGGGGAGAAAATAATACAAATCGTAGCATAATCTACGGGGGGTTTTCATTGCCCTGGTTATCGTTTATTACATACGTGCATATACCACTTTTGGCAAATCGTACAGTTTGAAAATGAGGCGCTGCTACGAATGGGAAATAACATGTTAACGTTCATTAATCCTCCAGAACCGTGACGTGCTCAGCCACAGATATTTTCAAAGATCTATCAGGTATGTACAGTGACATAAAATGTTTTACCATTTGCCGCTGGTCCCGTTTTAGTGCGGTCGCTTTCTCACCTGCAGGACCACACCAGAGTTTGCCATTTAATTTGGTACGATTGTTTTGGTACGCACTTGAGTGCGATTACCGTGTTCTCACCAGACAAAATGAACCGCACTAATGGAGAAAACGAACTTGAGTTCGATTGAAACGGACTAAAGCCTGCAGGTGTGAAAGCATCCTCAGTCTTCGTCTTTTGTTTATTGGTGAGTAGCAACTAGCATTAAGGCGCACTACCACCACCATATGACACAACAAAAACAGGAAATGGAAATCTGTTAAGAGGCGCTGGAGACGCTATAGTCATCATAATATTATCATATGCATATTATTGACATGGTAGCAATACTGTGTTTTTGAATTATTAGAGTTAACACCCCGTTAGATGTATTGTAAACTGTTTGAGTCATGGTGTGATTTACATAAGAACAAGACAGTAGAGAAGATTTTTGGTGCACGATGTTTTCTAATTTGTCTTCCCTTTGCTGTGAAAGTAATTTTGACTTATCAGAGGTGAGCAGGATTTAGTTGTATATCCCAGTAAGAATTGCAGCCAAGGTGGACTGTCTTAGTAAAAAAGGAAAGAGGGAAGATATTTGCCAAAATACAGTTTATATAGCGTGCAGATGAGTAACACAGGGAAGAGGGAGTTTTGGACCAGATATTCACTGTTCAGATAAAGCCAGCAGACAAACCAGTAGGATCCCCTATTGTGTTACATAACAAGCAACTGAAATACAAAAGATAATTAATCCAGATATAGACTGGTTGCAGAGGGTTTGCAGATGATACAGCTGTTTTACATGTGTTTCTACAGACATGGATTCTTCTCCGTAAAATTGTAAACTTCTTTATTTACCCCTTTGGAAATGGGCTGTAATGCTCCATAACTTTCTCCATCTGGGGCGTGTGCTGTGCTCTGCTATGTTATGCTATGCTTGAATGAGTGTGCAGCACAGTTTCACGCACACTTGCAAGACTGATAATGTCCGTGTGCACAAGCTGGCTTGCTTTTCCAACACCTGAAGTGTGACATAATGTGAGGGTAATGATCCTCATCCAGCTGAAAAGAAAAACACAGTGTGCCTGATTTATTTGCGTCACCTTTAAATCCCTGTGGTCTGCTGCTGCTTTAGAGTAAACTGAGGTAATGAGTACCTTGCTTTCCACAAATTGGAAAAAAAAAAAAAAAGCCACTCAGTTTATCGCACAACAGTAGTTTACTCCTATTGGTTTGAATTAGCCGGAAAATAAATTCACATTCTGCTCTTGGCTGCTTTTACTCGCAGCCTCTTTTCCTTTTGCTTCTATCCACTCTGACAGGTTCAGTTTTGCTCCTGCTTTTTTAGGCTTCCGCATCGCCAGTGCTTCCCCTATCTGTCTGTTTCAATTCGGTAAAGAATCCTGACACGCACACACACACACACGCACACAGAGTTTATGGAGCCTCCCACTGTGGCTCTAAATGGGATTCTTTGTTTTCTTAATTGTCAAATTAAACATGTCACTCAGTTTGAATGGGACACACATACGCCAGCTGCCAGCTCATCCAAGGAGGGTTGAGGGTATGGTGGGGAGGATGGGGAGGATGGGGAGCGGGGGGGGGGGGTCTTTATTCAGTATAGACACAAACACCCCCCCTCCCTTCCTGCAGGAAAAAAAAAAAAAAAAACACTACTCAAAAATGCTTGAAAAATACAAACACGCACACAAGAAGATGAAAAAGTCATCTGTGTGATCTTTTGTCTGCCGATGAGTGAGGCTGGACTGACAAACCCCCCTCATCTGGTAGCAATCACCTCACAGGCTGCCCCAGTGTCTCGCTTGTGTGCATGTGTGTGTATCACTCATGAACATGTGGATGTATATGTATGTTTATACTGCATGTGTGTGTCTAATCCCAGAGTGCCACTAAAAAGTCCCATCCATCCCAGTTGTGTCTGAAAAGTATGGAGGGGGGGGGGGGAACTGGAAAGCTATGACGCAGAACAAAGTGGCCTCTTTCTTTGATACGCTTTATGTGTGCGGGAGTGATTATTTTATATTCATCTGCCCAGTTCTTCGGTCCACTCGAACACGCTCCATTTTACACATTAGCCCGGCCTTTCTTCCAGCAGCCCCTCCTTTGTACTGGAGTGGATGTGAACCCTGTAGCGTTCTTCGGGCTGCCCACGGCTCCGTACAATGCACACCTATATTTCACGCAGCGGGAGTGATTCTCCTGCTTGTTCCTTCACAAATGCTGCACAGCATTTTGTCGAGGATGGATCATTTGGCTTAATTAATGTCCAACTGCTGCAGAGCCCTGAAGACATATAATTAAGGCTCAGGATTCAGAGCCGTCTTTAGTGGTTTAAGAGAGAGCGAGGCTTTGAACCTTGGCTCGGAGTTCAATCAGCTGCTGATTTAGTATTTTTAAAGAAAACTATAGGTAAACTCTCAATGATTTCGCAGTGTTTTAAATGTATACTTCTCTCTAAAGGGAATTTATCACTGAACAACCAATATCCTTTTATCCTAAAAGTAAAACAGGTTGTCATATTTTTTGGAAGAAAGATTTGCATTTTCTTAACCGTCCATCCCATTTTGATTTTGGTGTTCCAGACCTCCGGAGCTGTGTAATAAAGTGATTTGGTTTCTTCTTTTTCCGACCATTTCATCTGTGCCATTTAAAGGGCTTATTGCCCAGGTCTTCATTTTCACAAGGTCAGGCTTGATGAATAAGACTTCTTCTTCTGGCAAGGCTTTCTGGGCTTCTGAGAGTGCGCGTGCGTGACAGTCGTTCTTCTTTTTCAGTACGATATATACAGGAGAGTAGATACAGTGAGTGAGCAGCAATATACCAGAGTCTCTTCAAGAGGCTGTAATTTAGAGCTATTTAATGTTTTAAGCCTGTTTCATACAGTGTACTGTGGTAGTCTTAAAAATCTATCGCCATTTTTTGTAAGCTCTACTATTCACACTGGTCCAACGCAAAATTTTTGGCTTCTGTTTTTGTCCTGCTTTGGCTGTTTCAAGTCTGTTCGTTTCCGTTTTCTGAATGAAGCCCATATTGACATCACAAAGAACTTTAACTTCTCTATAAACATCAGATGAGCATAGCTAGCATCAAATGATGCTTATGCTAGCTAAGGTTGGGAATCATTCGAGTCCCCATGATATGATGTTATTACGGTACTTTGGCTATGATGCAATATTAATTAAGTCTACATGAATAATCTTGGTCTCTACCTCACAGAATTTTCTCCTAGCATATTTAACATTGTGTATTTTATTTTTATATTTTTGTATGACTGAGGAAATTGTAATAAATCAAAGGAAAAATTTGATTTTTTTTCTCCTCATCTAATTCTTTTTAAAATTTCAGTGTTTAAACACCATTACAACAATAAATCTATCGGCAGAGATGCCACTGAATCAGTTAGGCAACTTCTTGACTACAACAGGACCAAATTATATAGAACTGATATTTTCTGCACAGATTCTGCATAGTTTTTAATAATAAAAGGACCAGGTGGGCTCTCTATATTTTATCTGCACTTGTTTCGGACCCGCCGGAGGGTCTGTGGGGCTTGAGGGGTCACAATCTTGCAATAGGCCGAGTATCGTATATCATATATTGTGATTTCCCATCCTTTGTCTTGTTTGCTGCACGGTGGCGCAGTGGTTAGCACTGCGGCAGCACAGTTTACCCTTGGCCGGGGGATTGTGGGGATCGTGGGTTCGATCCCAGCCCCCGACCAACAGTGATCTGTGTGGAGTTTGCATGTTCTCCCCGTGTTGCGTGGGTTTACTCCGGGATTTCTCCGGTTTCCTCCCACATGCCAAAAACATGCATGTTAGGTTAATTGGCTGTTCTAAATTGTCCCTAGATATCTGTTTCCTATAGGCCCTTAGAATAGAGGGTTAGTATTAATGAAAGCGCTTTGAGTGGTCTTTGTGACTAGAAAAGCGCTATATAAGTGCAGGTTAGTTAGTTAGTTAGTTAGTTCAACTCTCAGGAGTCACTACTTTGTTGTGCTGACCTAAACAGACAGTGAACATTTAGCACCATCTAATGGGCTGAAAAGTCAACTGGTTTTTATTACTCTGGTACCTGAATTGCTGCAGTATCACCAACAGAAAATATTGCCAGCTTTTGGACCTAACCCCATCTCATTTCTGAATCAATATACCATTTGCAAGCAAACAAATGCTACATACTCTCTCATCATAGTGCTGCTGGAATTTTTTTTTATGAGTCTTCCACAGTAGATTGAATATGTTAATAAGAGCCATTTGAATCTGTCTAAATTAGAGAAGCAAGTTAACAATTAATTAATTAACTGTTCATTGATCTTATCGATTGATTAACAATTAATTGATAAGCAGCAATTTTCCTGAGAATCTGAATTTCCTTTGGTACAATACGGTCTATCTTTAACATTTAAAACGTTAATTACTGTTTTTGATACACTGAATAAAACATGAACATCCTATTCCTCAATGATTTATTATACCATTTACATTTTTTTTTTACTACAGACAATAGCATTTGTTGTAGTTTAATAAATTTTGTACTGTATATTGTGTACAATGTGCTGGTACAGCTCAGTAAATTTCAAATGTCATGATTTTTAATTTATTTTTAAAACTATTACCAACATCATCAATTTATCTTTTTTAGTTATATTACAAAAAAATAACTTTCACATTCTGTTTTACTGAGATGCACTACTAGACTGTTTTAACAGGAAAATAAATTGTGAGCTGCTTCATCTGTTGCATGTTAAACATTATCAGAGTACCCTGGCAATCCAGGCAAACCCAGTACGATCTGGGCTCCCCTGTTGTCTGTTACCTCAGTGGTTACTTCAGTCTGGCCTGCTTTTCCGTCTTGCGGCACGGGGCAGCGTAAGCGGGGATAGGTTTTTGCACTCATGTTGTCTTTTTCTTTGCTTCGGTCTGTTTCTCTGCTATGTTAATTTGAAGCAGGTGGACCTTCAAGCTCACGTGCTATTAGAACTTACTGTGGCGCTCTGACGTAACCCAGAAGGGCGAGATTTTTTTTTTTGCTCTGCACAGAGCATGTGCTCTGGAGGCTTGGCGTCTTCTTCTGCTTTTTTGGTTGAAATGTGGGAGCAGGTGACCGCATGCGCCCCTGCCTGGATGGCGACATCACTACATTTCATAGAAAAGGACTGCTGAGTTATTAATTAACTGACAACTAATTTAATTTAGTCGACTAAATTCTTATCAACAATTAATCAAAAGTCAATTCATCATTAACATCCCTAGTCCAAATCAATTTCTGTGTGAGTTTTTAGGGAAATATTCCATGCCTTGTGTGAAATGACCTTTTAACTGCTGAAAACCTTCATCGGATAAAAAAGAAGTGCCCTTTCTCAAAAAAAAAAAAGAGTGGAAAACTCAAGGACAAAAATTGAGATGGACAGGCATTCAGGTGGACTGAAAAAAAGGCTCACAGTATTTACGATTTCATGCTCCTTTAGTCCCAATATCTTATTATATGAGGTTAATGCAACGCTGGTGGTCTGCATTGAGTTGGCATGTCGAGCGTTCCATTAATCCGGCTCTGCTGCACATTTGCCCACTTCAACATGTGCGTGCACGCACGCGCACACACACACACACACACACACAGAGTTGGACGTTGCGCAGAGATCGACAGCCAAGCTAGAGGAGAACTGTGGCAATTATGCACCTAATAAATCAGTCATTCACTTATTTTTGCATGTATGCCCTCACTGAGTTCCCTCCCTCTTGCACCGTCACAGTCACAGGTCACCTTTGTACAGGCACACATACGCTTCGCTTATGGGCCCACAAATGAAGAGCCTTCTGCAACCAAGCTCATTCAGAGGTCACCTTGGCTGGGGTGTGTGCACATAAAAACAAACACACACACACCAACACTTATTTCATGGTTGACTGCTGGCTTATGAAATGACTTACAGTCACAATGACACCAAAATTCCACATTCAGACTCCTGGGTTGTCTCTATAGCCCCAAAAAAGACTCGTCTGGATTCCACTGTTGGGTGGAACGATTCAGGGCTGGGTATCAGAGGTGCAAACCTACTGCCTGGTTTATCCATCACACTCTCCCACATTTGGAAACCGACAATGGAGGAAGTGTGGGGTCCTCCATGAGAGCTACACAGAAAAAGGAGTGGGCTAAAATGGAGTGACTGTGTCAGATGTGCTTTGGTTCCTCAGGTGTGAGAGACAGTGGTACATTTATATCTGGCTGAATTACAGCTGATAGATCAATTTGTGGGGTGTAACTGCAACTTCAGTCTAAATTTATGCTAGTGCTGGGCACATGGTGACTTGCGCCAGTGTATGAGCAGAGATGTAGAAGGATGCAGGGAACAGTTTTGAATGTCAGCACAAATGAGCACAAAACGATTCCTTTATTAGTTATAACAATAAGCTTAAGATAAGATAAGATAAGCCTTTATTAGTCCCACAACGGGGAAATTCCAGGATTGCAACAGCACAGACATAGCAACACTCAGAGCAATAATTTAGAAGATAAGAAAATAAGAGCAGTGAATATACATATGTACACATAAATATATAAATATATATACACAGTGCAGAGCATTGTAGCTAGATGGAATAAACAGCATAACCGTCTATTTAATTACCCCACATAGTATGAATATGTACCCATACATATTGTCACCCTCCGTAGCAATTTATATGGTCCTAGTTGTATACTGTTAGGTCGTCACATTTTTTTGCTATCTCTGCGAGCAGCCCTGCTTAGGTTATAAAGTCTGACAGCCGTAGGTAGGAAGGACCTGCGAAACCTCTCGGTCGCGCACCTAGGATGATGTAGCCTACTGCTAAATGAGCTCCTCAGTGCGTTCAGTATGTCCTGCATGGGGTGGGGCTCGGACTCCAGCAGAGATGACAGTTTAGCCACCATCCTTCTCTCACCTATCTCCTCCACTGGGTCAGAGCACTGCCCCAGGACAGAGCTAGCTTTCTTGATCAGTTTGTTCAGTCTCTTCCTATCGGCTGCTGTGATGCCACTGCCCCAGTAGACCACTCCAAAAGTGATGGCTGATGCCACCACCAAATTGTAGAAGGTCTTCAGGAGCACCCCTTGTACACCAAAAGACCCGAGCCTCCTCAGTAGGAACAGCCTGTGCTGTCCCTTCTTGTAGAGTGCATCGGTATTGTGTGACCAGTCTAGTTTATTGTTCAGATGAACACCCAGGTACTCGTAGGATGTCACCATCTCAATGTCTGTTCCCTGGATGTTTACTGGTGCTGTGAGGGGTTGTCCTTGCCTGCAGCAGTCCACCACCAGCTCCTTTGTTTTTCTCACGTTGATCTGGAGGCAGTTCCGATGGCACCAGTCCACGACGTCCTGGATAAGCCCTCTGTACTCAGCTTCATCTCCGTTGGAGATGAGGCCGACAATCACAGAGTTGTCAGAGAACTTCTGTAGATGGCAGTGTGGTGTGTTGTGTGAGAAGTCTGCAGTATAAAGGGTGAACAGGAAGGGAGCCAAAACCATTCCCTGGGGGGCCCCCATGCTGCCGATGATCTTGTCGGACACACAATCCCGGGTTCTTACAAACTGTGGCCGGTTTGTGAGGTAGTCCAGGATCCACAATGACAGGTGCTCGTCCACCCCTGTGCACAGCAGCTTGTCCTTCAGGATCATCGGTTGGATGGTGTTGAAAGCATTGGAGAAGTCAAAGAACATGATCCTCACCGCATTCCCAGGCTTCTCCAGGTGGAACAGGGAACGGTGAAGGAGGAAGATCACTGCATCCTCCACCCCGATGCCATGCTGGTAGGTGAACTGGAGTAGGTCCATCACTGGTCCCACCAGGGGGCGGAGGTGAGCAAGGAGCAGTCTCTCCAGGGTTTTCATCAGGTGAGACGTCAGGGCCACTGGTATGTAGCTGTTCAGGTCTCTGGGGTGAGAAGTCTTTGGTACAGGTACCACACAAGATGTTTTCCACAACTGTGATACCCTCCCCAGCTTCAGGCTCAGGTTGAAGATGTGCTCCACAATCCCACACAGCTGGTCTGCACAGGACTTGAGGAGCTTCGCACTGATGCAGTCTGGACCCGAGGCCTTCCTCGCCTTGATCTTCCTCAGCTCTGCCCTCACCTGGGTCTTAGTGAGGGTCAGGTTGGGGGGCTGTGTGCTGGGAGTGGGGGGGTGTTGGTGGAGGGGTGGGGGTGGACAGCAGGTCTCGATGACTGTAGAGGCAGCAGTGGTTGTTGTGCAGGCGGAGGAGAGGGCGGTTGGTCAAACCTATTAAAAAACATGTTCAGATTGTTCACCCACTCCCTGCCCCCCGTGGCCTGGGAGGAGGTATTCTGGAGCCCACAGATGGTTTTGAGGTTTCTCCAGACCCCGCCGATGTCGCTCTGTTGGAGCTTGTCCTCCATCTTCTTCCTGAAGCTGTCCTTGCCTTCTCTGATCTTCCTCCTCAGCTCCCTCTGTATGGACTTCAGCATCTCCCTGTTCCCCGACCTGAAGATCCTCTTCTTCTCTCTCAGTAGTGATTTTATCTCAGGGTTGATCCAGGGTTAGTCATTTGAGCAACACCGTATGATCTTGGTGGGTATGATGTTGTCCACACTAAGCTATAAGTTATCATGTTTCCAGTTATGCAGATGATAACTTGCATGTATTTTATGTTTGATTTTAGTCTTTATTAATTAAATCTACTGAAATCAACTGATAACTTGGTATCTGTCTTGGTCCTTTGTACTCATGTGGGAACTTCGGCATCATTTTACAACTTGGCGGCACATGAAAGGTCTGTTAAAGATAATTATGTTGGGGTGCATTGTGCATGAACAATTGGATTCAGCTGGAGAAATGATAGCCTTTCTTTCATCACAACCTTGACTCAAAATATTATTATTATTTAATAATTATTTAATAATTCTAATGATTTTACCTATCCAGGGTCCAGGTTTTTGATTGAATGGCATACATCAGCGATATGCTGGGGCTCACTGGGCTGCGACAGCATGCGACTAGTTGAAGATAAAAAAAAAACGTGCGGCAAATATGCAGATTTGAGACAATTTTCACATGGAATCACGCTGAATTGGCACATATGACAAACATGCATATGTATCACAAATATTGCATTAATGTTGCACCAACTCCCAGCGGGCCACAGTTCACATACATGTCATGTGAGTGTTGCGGGACATTATTGCGACATGTGAGACAAAATTGAGATTATTTTTCATCTTACAACTATCCCACAACAGCCGCCCAAACATTATCATAACCATTATCCATGCCAGTTGTGTATTTGGGACCATATAAATTATTATTTTGATTTAATATATAGACTAAAATTATGCTATAAGAATGCACAACTTCTAATCAGCATTTGGCAGGGACCTGTGCGTCTCCTCTCAATACTCTTGGTTTTGCTGCATCAAGTCCTGCATAAGTTTTTATCTTCATTTGTTTATTCTTGTACTGTTGGATGCGGACCAGGCTGGCATGCTGAAAGCTGCTGCATGTCTCCTTGCTGCTGCTGCGGTCAAGCACCATCCTGACATGGCAGGCTGCTGTGTGTTATATCCCTCCGTGCTGCAGCTGCTTTTTGTCTCCAATCTGTCACAATTTAGTTTCATAGTTCCCTAACCCCTCACAAAGTTGTGTAACTTTTCTTGCACTTTCTGACTCACTGAAACCATATTGAGAAGAGTTCGAGACAGGTTGGAGACATCCATGACAACTCTGTGACTGTTTTGAGAGAAAATCTATTGCAAATGTTTTTAAACATGTTCAAAGCTTCTGCAACGCAAGAGCGAGGCCCTGTGACTCATGAGAGGAAATTGTGAACCAGTCACAACCTGTCGCAGCGCAGTGAGACCTTTAGTCTAATTTTATTTTCATTTTAGGTTTTAGGAAATTGTTAATTAAATTTCTTTTTTGTTGTTTTTCTCTTGTTGGATACATTTGAGAATTATATATAGAGACTGTTTATTTTTTTTATCACCAGGAATGCTGCAGCCTCCTGGATTTGGTCAGTTTTACAGTTGAAACCAGAAGTTTACATAGACTGTATAAAAAGACACAACCTTTTTTTCTCTCTGTCTGACATTAAATCAGACTAAACTTTTCCTGTTTTAGGTCAGGTAGGCTTACCAAAATTATTTCTATTTGCTAAATAATTTTTATGTTTGCGAAATAATTTTTTAGAGATTTTTTTTATTGCTTTCTTTGAAGTCACTAAGATTATTTAAGATTACTATGCACTAAAATTACTATGCCTTTAAACAATTTGAGAAAGCCCAGATAATGATGTCATAGCTTTAGGAGCTTCTGATAGGTTAATTGACAACATGTGAGTTAATTGGTGGCACACCTGTGGATGTATTTTAAGGCACACCTCAAACACACTGCTTCCTTGTGTGACGTCATCAGAAAATCAAAAGAAATCAGCCAAGATGTCGGGAAGAGAATTGTGGACCTCCACAAGTCTGATTCATCCTTGAGTACAATTTCCAGGTCCCTGAAGGTGCCACGTTCATCTGTTCAAACAATTATACACAAGTGTAAACACCATGGGAATGTCCAGCCATCATCCAGCTCAGGAAGGAGACGAGTTTTGTGTCTCAGAAACGAACATGTTTTGGTGTGAAATGTGTGTATCAACCCCAGAACAAAAGCAAAAGCCGTTGTGTAGATGCTGGCTGAAGCTGGCAAAAGAGTGCCATTATCCACAGTGAAACAAGTCCTGTACTGACATGGGCTGAAAGTCACTCAGAGAGGAAGATAAGATAAGATAAGATAAGATAAGCCTTTATTAGTCCCACAACGGGGAAATTCCAGGATTGCAACAGCACAGGGATAGCAACACTCAGAGCAACAATCAGAAGGCAAGAAAAAAAAACAAGCAAGCAAGAGCAGCTAATATACATATGTACATATTACTATAAAATATATATATATACACACACACACACAGACACACAGTGCAGAGCATTGTAGCTGGATGGAATAAATATATGAGTATATGAACACAGTGCAGGGAAAAGCCAGTGTGAACACACAGTGCAGAGCATTGTAGCTAGATGGAATAAATATGTAAATATATAAACACCCACAGTACGGAGCATTGCAGCTAGGTGGAATAAATATGCAAGTATATAAACACACACAGTGCGGAGCAATGTAGCTAGATGGAATAATATGTAGATATATAAAAACACAGTGCGGAGCATTGTAGCTAGATGGAATAAATATGTAAATATATAAACACACACAGTGCAGAGCATTGTCGCTAGATGGGATGAAACAGCATAACCGTCTACTTAGTTATCCTACATGGTATGATTATGTGCCCATACATATTCTCACCCTCCATAGCGACCGGTATGTTCCTAGTTGTATGCCGGAGGGGACCATTGTGTAAGTCTATTGCATCTTTTGCATTCAAAAAACTATTAGTTTGTTACGTCTTTTTGCTATCTCTGCGAGCAGCCCTGCTTAGGTTGTACAGTCTGACAGCCGTTGGTAGGAAGGACCTACGAAACCTCTCGGTTGTGCACCTGGGATGATGTAGTCTGCTGCTAAATGAGCTCCTCAGTGCATCCAGTATGTCCTGCATAGGGTGGAACTCGGACTCCAGCAGAGATGACAGTTTAGCCACCGTCCTTCTCTCTCCTATCTCCTCCATCGGATCAAGGCGCTGCCCCAGGACAGAGCTAGCTTTCTTAATCAGTTTGTTCAGTCTCTTCCTATCGGCTGCAGTAATGCCACTGCCCCAGCAGACCACTCCAAAAGTGATGGCTGATGCCACCACCGTGTCATAGAATGACTTCAGCAGCGCCCCTTGTACACCAAAAGACCTGAGTCTCCTCAGCAGGAACAGCCTGCGCTGTCCCTTCTTGTAGAGTGCGTCAGTATTGTGTGACCAGTCTAGTTTATTGTTCAGATGAACACCCGGGTACTTATAGGATGTCACCATCTCGATGTCTGTTCCCTGTATATTTACTGGTGCTGTGAGGGGCTGCCCATGCCTGCGGCAGTCCACCACCAGCTCCTTAGTTTTCCTCGCGTTGATCTGGAGGCAGTTCCGATGGCACCAGTCCACGAAGTCCTGGATAAGCCCTCTGTACTCAGCTACATCTCCATTGGAGATGAGGCCAACGATCGCAGAGTCATCAGAGAACTTCTGTAGATGGCAGTGTGTTGTGTTGTGTGAGAAGTCCGCAGTATAAAGAGTGAACAGGAAGGGAGCCAGCACCGTTCCCTGGGGGGCCCCCGTGCTACTGATGATCGTGTCAGACACACAGTCCCGGGTTCTTACAAACTGAGGCCGGTTCGTGAGGTAGTCCAGGATCCATGATGACAGGTGCTGGTCCACCCCTGCTCGCAGCAGCTTGTCCTTCAGGATCATCGGTTGGATGGTGTTGAAAGCACTGGAGAAGTCAAAGAACATGATCCTCACCATATTCCCGGGCTTCTCCAGGTGGGACAGAGAACGGTAAAGGAGGAAGATCACCGCATCCTCCACCCCAATGCCATGCTGGTAGGCGAACTGGAGTGGATCCATCGCTGGTTCCACCAGGGGGCGGAGGTGAGCAAGGAGCAGTCTCTCCAGGGTCTTCATCAAGTGGGACGTCAAGGCCACCGGTCTGTAGCTGTTCAGGTCTTTGGGGTGGGAAGTTTTTGGTACAGGTACCACACAAGATGTTTTCCACAGCTGTGGTACCCTCCCCAGTTTCAGGCTCATGTTGAAGATATACGTCACAATCCCACACAGCTGGTCTGCACAGGACTTGAGGAGCTTTGCGCTGATGCCGTCCGGTCCTGGCGCCTTCCTCGCTTTGATCTTCCTCAGCTCCGTCCTCACCTGGGTCTCGGTCAGGGTCAGGATGGGGGGCTGTGTGTTGGGAGTGGGGGGGTGTTGGTGGAGTGGGGAGTGGGCAGCAGGACTTGATTTCTTTAGAGGCAGCAGTGGTTGTAGTGCAGACAGGGGGGAGGGCGGTTGGTCAAATCTATTGAAAAACAGATTCAGGTTGTTCGCCCACTCCCTGCCCCCCGTGGCCTGGGAGGAGGTATTCTGGAGCCCCGAGATGGTTTTGAGGTTTCTCCAGACCCCGCTGATGTCGCTCTGTTGCAGCTTGTCCTCCATCTTCTTCCTGAAGCTGTCCTTGCCTTCTCTGATCTTTCTCCTCAGCTCCCTCTGTACGGACTTCAGCATCTCCCTGTTCCCCGACCTGAAGATCCTCTTCTTCTCTCTCAGAAGTGTTTTTATCTCAGGGTTGATCCAGGGTTTGTTGTTTGAGTGACGCCGTATGGTCTTGGTGGGAACGGATTTGTCCACACAGAAGCTGAGGTAGCCCGTGAAGGTGTGAATGAGGCCATCGATGTCCTCACCATGTGGATCGCAGAGCTGCTTCCAGGCGGTGGCTTCAAAACAGTCCTTTAGAGTGTCCATTGTCTCCTCAGACCATAACTCCACAGTGTGCATGGCCGGAGGTTGTCTGTGCACTAGGGGTTTGTACACCGGCCGGAGATGAACCAAGTTGTGATCCGATCTCCCGAGTGGGGGGAGTTGTGATGAGGTGTACGCCTCCTTAGTGTTTGCGTAGAATAAATCCAGTGTTTTATTGTCTCTAGTGTGGCATGTGACATACTGGGTGAACGTGGGTAGAATGGGAGATAGTGAAACATGGTTGAAATCGCCTGAGATGAGGAGAAGAGCATCTGGGTGTTCTGTCTGCAGCCTGCTGGTTACTGAATGGATGACGTCACGCGCTGTCCCAGCGTTCGCTGTCGGATTTGCATAAACAACAATGCAGATCACGTGTGAGTGTTCTCTCGGGAGATATGTAGGCCTCATGCTAACAGCTAGCAACTCAATGTCTTTGCTGCAGTGTCGTTGTTTAACAGTGATATGTCCCGGTCTGCACCAGTTGTTGTTAACATACATTATCACTCCACCGCCCCTAGTTTTGCCACTGTCTGGTGTTCGGTCAGCTCGTATCATGTGAAAACCCTCCAGCTCAATGTTAGCATCTGCTGCTAGTTCAGTTAGCCACGTCTCAGTAAACAAAAGGAGAGAGCACTCCCGGTATGTGCTATCATAACGGGAGATAGCCGCTAGCTCATCTAACTTTCCCAGTATCGACCGTACATTTCCCATGACAACAGATGGAAGGGAGGGTCTGTACCTTATATTTTTTGTCCTCCGCCTTACTCCAGCCCGGCAGCCGTGGTGTTTTCGCCTCAGTTCTCTCGGTATGTCGAGTTTTTCCAATGGGACCGGGTGGCGGTTGAATGCTAGCAGCTCTTCCCTGCTGTATTGTATCCTGCTATAAACAGTGGCTCCGTCCACCGGCTCAGGAGACATTTGGGACGATCTGTGTGTCCGTGATATAAGTGGGGTGAAAAAAAAAGACGAATCAAAAGAGAGAGGAAGGGAAAAAGACTCGGAATCGAGCCGCTGTTGCAAAAGGCAGCCTACTCGTGTGGCGCCGAGAGGAAAAAAAAAAAAAAAGAAGAAGCCATTACTCCAAAAGCAAAATAAAAAAGCCAGATTACAGTTTACAATGCACACAGGGACAAAGACCTTAATTTTTGGAGACATATCCTGTGGTCTGATGAAACTAAAATTGAACTGTTTGGCCATAATGACTGTTGTTACATTTGGAGGAAAAAGGGGGATGCTTGCAAGCCTGAAAACACCATCCCAAATGTGAAGTACAGGGTTGGCAGCATCATGTTGTGGGGATGTTTTGCTGCAGGAGGGACTGGTGCACTTTACAAAATAAATGGCATCATGAGGAAAGAACATTATGTGGAAACATTGAAGCAACATCTCAAGACATCAGCTAGGAAGTTAAAGCTTGGGCACAAATGGGTCTTCTAAATGGACAATGACTCTAAGCATACCGCTAAATTTGTAGCTTTAGGACAACAAGGTGAATGTTTTGGAGTGGCCATCACAAGGCACTGATCTCAACCCCATCGAAAATTTGTGGGCAGAGCTGAAAAGTCATGTGCAAGCAAGGCGGCCTACAAACCTGACTCAGTTCCACCAGTTCTGTCATTAGGAATGGGCCAAAATTCCAGCAAACTATTGTGAGAAGCTTGTGGAAGGATACCCAAAACGTTTGACCCAAGGCATACAGTTTAAAGGCAATGCTACCAAACACTAAGGAAATGTATGTAAACTTCTGGCTTTGCAAAAATCCAATCCAATCCAACTTTATTTATAAAGCACTTTAAAAACAACAACAGCTGACACAAAGTAATAAGAAATTATCTAAAAAATTATTCAGCAAATATAAAAATTATTTAGCAAATAGAAATAATTTTGATAATCCTAACTGACCTAAAAGAGGAAAAGTTTAGTCTGATTTAATGTCAGACAGTGAGGGAAAAAATGTGGGGTTTTTTTCTTACACTGTATGTAAACTTCTTGTTTTAACTGTATGTGCTCTGTCATAAAGCACCACTGTGGAAGTCTGTATTCCCATGTCTGACAAATGTTAGGTCTAAAACACTGGAACCTTGGGTGTTGCTTAATCTGATTCTACTTCATTTTGCTGTCTAGGTGCAGACATAATCTTTAAATAGCATACATTTCCTCCACTAGTTTAAGAAATGACATATTATTTTTCATTAGATTGCTTCATTAAGGTAGGCTCATAACCTCAAATTAGTAATTTGGTGCTCTTCTTTTGCAAAGAATAAGCACGAGTGCAGGAGCTGAGAGTGGCAGGTATGTCACTGATAGATTCTTCTCATTTTAGACCCCCATGTGGCCCCTCAAACCTAACCTAACCAATGGCCTCTGTCCACAGTTTGGGAACTACTGCTTTTGGCGTATGACACCTGACAGGAGACAGGAGTCAGGTTTAGGAGTTGAGAGTCAGGCTCAGTCACTGAGCAAACCACAATGTCGGGACAGAGGTAATGTGAGATGTAAGCTATAGAAGACCTATGGAAATGGAGGAACTCCAGAGATTTAATCTGAACTATTAAATGGACCAGCGGCATCCCTCTACTGCCTTAGTCTTATGGGGACTATTACTGTGATTTACCGTGGACAGCTCTCAAATAGACCAAACTCCCTGTCTGCCACTCTGGGTCTTTTATGCTCTTTTAGTCTTCTTTATTTTGTCTTTTTGTACTTCAGTATTGTGCCTGGCATGCATTAATTTAATACCACATACAGTGCAGAATATGATCTGTTTACACATGTAGTAAATCCTAAAGTTTATGTGCATGTACGCTCCCCCTGATGGTCTCGGAGGTTATGGTTAGAATCTCACATAGTTCATCCCTCCATGGGGTCAATTCCTGATCAGTTACAGCTACAATCGCAAGAGGCATCCCCAGAACCATGTCAACCCCCGATCTCTTCTCACTTCATCTCGTGAAATCACCTCGGTCATGGTAGACTTGGCAGAACAGCAAGTTGCTCTCCCTGATAAAGGACCTGGAGAGAAGTGGAGCTGAACATTGGCTGCATACCAACTATGGGTGCTGTATCACTGCAGTGGCACTGTTTTTCCAACTAAAACTCTGGCATCCCACTATTTTGGTCATTTTTCCAAACATGGTGTAAAATTTCTCACTATTCCAGTTGAAATTAAGCAATTGTCTGTCCACCAGTGGGTTATTTTTCTCCATTTTATGTTGAAAATTCATCTGGGATTTCTGCCATTTTGTTTTCATTTTCTCTTCTGCTTTTTTTCATTGATCACACACAAGCGCATGCACACCCTGACGTATACCACCGCCCCGTGTTGAACCTCATTTATTAAAGGGTGGGGATGAAGTGAATTATCAACAATGATCTCAGCACTGTATCCTCCATCTGGCACACAATTTAATACCTACTGCCTTCAGGGTGAATCAGCTGTGAGGAAATTAGTCTAATCGCTGGTCTACACATGCAGTAGCCTGGAGGAAAGATGAAGGGATGATGAGGAGAGGATGTTTTGGTAGGGTAACAGTATAAACTTTGGACAGGAATTTTTATACTTTATCTTTTTGTCTTTCCTTCAGCCCTCACGTAAACCTGTTTTTCTCTCTGTTTCATCTTCTCAATCCATTTTCCCTCAAGGAACTTCTTTCACAGATGTATGTAAATTTCCTCGTAAGTGTGTCTGGTTTGTCCATCTCCTTGATTGAGTTAAGTTCTTGGGACAGAGACTGGGTCAAGAGGCGAGCGTCAGACCTGCTGCTCACACAAAGTGGTGAGTTAGGACCATATGCCATCTGTCAACCCTGCCTTTTGAATGTTTTTACAAAGATGTGGAAGGAATGTCAAGGTAACTCAAGCCTGGGACAGAATTCCTGTTACAAAATGCTGCAACCTCGAGATTTTTGTTTATTTTTAGTATTTAAATGTTTTTTGTTTTTGTTTTTTTGAGAATTCAGTGAATCTTCATTGATTAAATTTGGCTTATCTGAAATCAGAGTGGGGACTGTTCAAAATAAACTCACCCCACACTGAATGAGCTGAAGTGCTGAGTTGTTTGTAAAAATTTCCAATCACCGAAGATGAAGTTAGTCTTGGAGTGTCTTAATGAATAAATAGGTGTAAACTTAAGAGCGCGGTGCAAACAATGCAAAGTCTTCTTACTAGTAGCATAAAAATACTGAAAATACATTGTAAACTGGATCCATATGCTGATTTGAGATTTTGTCATTTTATGGTGTCAAATTCTTTGTGAGGATGAACATGTGATTCTGTTTCTGTGTCCATGCTGGAGGGTCGTCACAGGGTCATGAAAGGTCAACAGGGTCATCCCGAACTCCATAAATCAGGAAGAGTGGAATGTGGTCTCTGATGTGCAGAATGACTTCACTTCTTTTATTTATTCATTAAACTACAAGTGGGTTAAAGAGGCATTATGGTTTACTCCAACTAAGATATTGTGTTCATAGTTGTAATTATGATCTTTGCTTTCCTTTGGAAATCAATTTCACCAATCTAGGGGATTTTTTAACAGAGTTGTTTTGATCATATATGTTGCATCGTCATTGGTTTGACTTGTCATCATAAAATCCTAAAACCATCAATGATGGAATAGCTTCACGTCTCACTCTATATATACTTACACACACACACGCAGCCTAAGACTCCTCCAAACTGAAATGACATACTCATAGCTTCTTGATTTTGAACTTGGCATTGTGCAAAATCTTGATGGAGACCAACCTTGAGGATCATTTTGTGTGAGTTTGGTGAGCATCTATGTAATTGCCTAGACCAGTGATTTTCAACCACTGTGCCACGGCACACTAATGTGCCATGACAGATCATCAGGTATGGTGTGGGAAATTGTCTAATTTCACTTAATTTGTCCCCCCAAAATTGCAAATAACTTGCTGTTGTGTCTGTCAGTGCCTGTAGTGGCTCTTCCAGGTCAGTGGGTGGCAGTATGAATGCAATAATCTTCTTGTTCTTCTTTGCATTTTTTTTCAGCTGAGGTTGACTGAGGTTTTTATTCAGTTAATGAATTTGAGTTAATGAACTTGTGACACGCTGGCAAAAACCAAGTTTTTCCTCTTGTTAACATGTCTGTAACATATGACTTACAAGACATATCAAGAGCAAAATTTCACCACAGTCCTAAGTCTATGTTTTTCTGCTGTGAATTTCCAGATTGGTGATGCCCCCCCTCCAACGGGCGAGTTTGGACAGACCGTTTCTAGCCACGTAATTCCTGCTTAGCCTGGTTGGTTATAACAGTAACCAATCAGACAGATATTCTTGGCTATCTTGGGGGAAGAGGGAGGAGCTGAGCAGCAGCAGGATTGAGGGGGCTGAAGGCGTCTGTTTTGCATAGCGATTAGCGAAGCAGTGGAGGAGGGAGATGAGGAGGAGAGGGAGGACCTGGGGGAACCCGGCTTGAATGTTGCTCAGTAAGACCGCTGCTCTCAGTTCACTTTGCCGGCAGACGGGGCGCTGAGCTGCTGGATGTGAGCTGCCCAGTGTGCCACTTTTAGTAAGCGGAACTGGCGCTGGCTCGCCACAGTCGCCAGCGGATGGATGGGCTGTTGCGCTCGGCGAGACCACTTTCAGAAAAATGTTTCACTTTATACTTTTGAAGGTATAGGCAAAACTTTAACGTCTGGAAGCATCATGAACAGACTAGCAGCCCACCCCCCAGAAGTGGCGGCGACCAATCACATGCAAGCCCTGCAGACCGCTAATTAGAATATTCATAGGTCCACGCATACTTAAGTAGGTGAAAGATTCAAAAGCTCTTTCCAAGCAATTCTAGCAATGAAAGTTTTTTGGTGGGTAAAAAGCCACAGAATACTATTTTGGGCAATACATATTTGAAGAGTTCGTTTGCAAAAACCGATAAACACCACTTCCAAAAAAATTTCCCTGTGCATCAAACAACTGTTCACATTACCCACTTAAAGAAGTTCAAATTGTTTTTTCTAAAAATCCGATAGTTCCTATGTTATATACAGTACGAAGTTCATGGTTTTTTCAAAAACCGATAAACGCCGTGACCCTGTTTTTACAAAACCCGATAACTCCACACACCGCAAATCAGCGCTTGGTATTTGGGTGAAGTGACTCAATGGTGCAGCGAGGATCAGCCAACCACATGTCTAGATGCTGAGACCAGCCAATCATGTGTATATCTGCTGCGGTAGCGTTCTGCAGAGACCCCTACTTGGGTCTGGTCGCTTTGCGTGATTTCCCTGCCAGTTCTTTTTACAATTTTGTTGCATTTTATGTTAAATATGGATAATTTTGATGAAGCAGATGAACCAGTGATGCGTTCACCAGACAGACTAGCATGGTTTTTGGGACATGTCTGTTTTTGCAAAAGTATGCGTTATGGACTTATCTGTTTTTGTACTCATAAACTGCCAAAAAAATAACAATAAGTTGATGTTCAATTTTTTGCTTTATTATGTCTGAGATACTCATATTTCAAGTGACCATGTCTTAGAAGCTGAATTGGAAATACTAACACATATAAACCAACAGATGAAAAAGTTGTTTTTCTCATTATGAAACCAATTGGACTTACCTGTTTTTGCAAACAAATTCTTCATTTGTCTTTGAGGTGGTTTTAGGTGGTTTTAGAGCCGCTGGAGTGCATCTTTAAGACCTGTGAGAAGTGGCGGTGAGAAGATGGAAAACCATTGGATAAATATTTGAAGAGAATATTTGAAGATTTAAACATTCAGACTCTGAACTGGGCCCTGGTCAAAAATTGTAACTCAACTGAAGGGCTGAGTGGCGGTCAAAAGAAAGCTGAGACGGTGAGCTCAAGGTGGTACAGTGAAAGTTATTTTTCATTTGGATTTACTTTTTCTCTGTGGATCTGGCTTCACTAACTCCATTATCTTGGTGTGCGGGGAAAACATAGTCAACAGTGCCATGGTCCCAAGCAAACTTAATCGTCAGCTCTCTCCAAACAAAACACCCGTCACTTCAGAATAAGAACTTAAACTATTTTGTTCGTCTAAAACAGATAACTTTAATGAGAAAAAACACAAAGGTGTCTGAGAGCGTCCTCAAAGCTAGATACTCAGTCGAACTCATAGCCAAATTAGAAAAGCCACACACTTTTGCAGAGACATTAATGCGACCTGCCTGCAGAGCTGTTGTGAATGAGATCTCAGCCCTGATGCAGTGAAAGAAGTAGCTGAAGTCCCTCTCTTAGATAACACAACTGCCAGATGTATTGGTGACATGTCTGCAGATTTTGAAAATGCTGTTTTGGAAATCAGTGGGAAGTTTGTGTTGCAACTTGATGAATCTATGGACATAAGTGGACACGCACAGCTCATCAGAGAAAATTTCCTGTTTTGCAAAGAATTGCCCAAAAAACAACAGCAGAGGAAAGTTTTCAGGTCACATCAGAGTATCTTGAACAAGGAGGACTTCAGTGGGAAAACTGTACGAGTGTCTGTCCTGATGGAGCAACCGCCATGGTCGGGCGCACCAAAGGCTTTGTTAGCAGAGTGAGAGAGAGACACCCAGATGTTATTGTTACACATGGAGTATAAACTAATTACAAGACTAAATCGTCATTACACATGCTGATATACACTGCAACATTTTTGATTGTTGGCATGCCGCCGGATTTTTTTTTAATGTAAAAAGTGTGCCGTAGCTCAAAAATGTTGAAAAACACGGGCGTAAGAGAAGTGGTAATTTTAGTGAATTATGGGCAGACAAACGAGATACACAACAACAATGGCATTAATTCATTTCACCTTCACAGGAATGAGCTAAAATGGCTAAAACACCAGAAAACTTAAGCTCTATGAAGTTTCAGCCCCCTCCTCTGTCTCCCCAGCTTCCTACTGAGTTGTTTCCTTTGTCATTAACACAACCTATCAGATTACCTCCGTCATAAAGTTGGACTTAAGTTCAGGACCAACTTTCACTCTCTCACGCTCAGTCGTCATTTAACACTCACAGTAACCCAAGGTCCGCTCTGCTTCTGCTCAAGTGGCTGCGTTTAAAGTTACCTGAAGTGAACCGCCATAGATTCTGAGTGCATATAGTCCCTGTATGAGCAGACATGTTTGGGTTTGACTTCATTTGGTGTGTATACATTGAAGTAAATCATGTGGAGCCAGAGGTGAGTGGATTGTTTGTACGTGTGCAGAAGAGGGCAGTCTCTCATGTCATCTGCTGAATGAGAAACAAGGGCTTTAGCTGTGCAATGGTTAATATACATACACAAATTATACATAATCTCTTTGAGTGTGTTTATGTGTTTCCCCCAGGAGGACATGATAACTTCACCCAACGATTGCCCGTGACAAAGATAAGTGTTATTGATGAAGGGGATGAAAATGTAATGCAGGGAAGGAGTCACTTGCTGAATTAAAGATCAATGTAAATATTGAGAAACCTTTTTAGGAAACCTGTCTTTTCCCCCACTCTCGTCACACAAACACTGGTGTAGAGTCACTGATAGGGTAGTTTATAATACTGCCTGGCTCTCTGGGGTTACAACCTCCTCCTCCTTGCTTTACACACATGCAGTCACACAATCCGTCCTTTATCCCGTGAGGTTGTGTTTCACTGTCACTTCAATATTTTATGCCCCTTGTAGCACAAGTGCTAAAACATTTACAAGCCTATCGATCATGTGCTGGTATGAAAGATATTTTTAGAAGACCACCCTGTCTGTCCAAATTAGACACACACCAGCCCTATATGTTTTAGCCATAATTTAACTTCAAGTCGGACAAATGGTCAAATGGACAACTGACGTAATGTCATCGTATTAGTTCTTATTGGTGTCACTGGAATAAGCAAAAAAAAAATAAAATATCTGATTCAAGTCTTCCTGGCTGTGTTACCTGGGCTGACATTAGGACGTGTACTGGAGATGTTTTTGACGGCACAGTATGGGATTTATTTAGGCAGGAGTGTTTTTTCCAAAAAATCATCTGATGAAATCCAAAGTTTCATATCTGTCTTCCTGCCTCATTCCCTCGCTTGTGAGCCCCTTTCTGATTTGGGCTCTTTGATTCACAAGTTTGAAAGCCTCAAAGAATCAGTCCTCAAACAACCTTGTGGTTCCTTTGAACAGGCGACAGAGAAGCCTGAGAATATCACATGTAGTGACAAGCTGTTGTATATTATGCTTTGCTATATCAGCACAGCAATCAAATCATCTTGCAATGGGGATATGGAGCTCATGGAGAAGGAAGTATACAAGCAAACATCATGTTTGGTTTATATTATTCACTGCCACCACTGTTTGTTTGGATAATCAGACCAAGATGGAACAGGAGAGAGAAAAACAGTTAAATTTACAGGGGTGGAGAGTTGCATATGTCCACTGGGATGGAGAGTGTTGTTAAAAACAACAAAAAAGGCAAATTTAAATCTGCTGTTAAAAACACGTTTCCTTACCTTTATTACTGCAAACCTTGGACATTTGTAAAAATCGACAGATCTGAGAATGAGTCTGAGAAACCTGGCTGTGCATTCAAATAATTCCTTGTTATTACATCCTAATAGTATTCTGAGAAATAGTACCCTACCAAAAGTCTGGAGCAAGCATGTTAGCAGAAAGTAAAGACTGATTTCTGGTTTGTTTAATTTGAAAATTAGAAAAGAAGCAGGACATTCAGCTATCAGACTCGTGCAGTCTGGAAATACTGTAGCTTCCAGTTTAAAGAGCCCATATTGTGCTTTTTTAAAAATGTGTTTTCCCTTTATTTCAGTGCATTATCTGGAACTTTGGTGACATTATACAGTGGTGTGAAAAAGTGTTTGCCCCCTTCCTGATTTCTCATTTTTTTGTATGTTTGTCATACTTAAATGTTTCAAATCATCAAACAAATTTAAATATTAGACAAAGATAACACAAGTAAACACAAAATGCAGTTTTTAAATGAAGGTGTTTATTATTAAGGGAAAAAAAATCCAAACCTACATGGCCCTGTGTGAAAAAGCGATTGCCCCCAAACCTAATAACTGGTTGGGCCACCCTTAGCAGCAACAACTGCAATCAAGCGTTTGTGATAACTGGCAGTGAGTCTTTTACAGCGCTGTGGAGGAATTTTGGCCCACTCATCTTTGCAGAATTGTTGTAATTCAGCCACATTGGAGGGTTTTTGAGCATGAACCATCTTTTTAAGGTCATGCCACAGCATCTCAATGGGATTCAGGTCAGGACTTTGACTAGGCCACTCCAAAGTCTTCATTTTGTTTTTCTTAAGTAGCGCTAACTAACTTGCGCTTCAGCTTAAGGTCACGAACAGATGGCCGGACATTCTCCTTCAGGATTTTTTGGTAGACAGCAGAATTCATGGTTTCATTTACCACAGCAAGTCTTCCAGGTCCTGAAGCAGCAAAACAGCCCCAGACCATCACACTACCACCACCATATTTTACTGTTGGTATGATGTTCCTTTTCTGAAATGCTGTGCTACTTTCACGCCAGATGTAATGGGACACACACCTTCCAAAAATTTCAACTTTTGTCTTGTCAGTCAGTCCATAGTATTTTTCCAAAAGTCTTGGGGATCATCAAGATGTTTTCTGGCAAAACTGAGATGAGCCTTTATGTTGTTTTTGGTCAGCAGTGGTTTTCGTCTTGGAACTCTGCCATGCAGGCCATTTTTGCCCAGTCTCTTTCCTATGGTGGAGTCATGAACACTGACATTAACTGAGGCAAAAGAGGCCTGCACTCCTTTGGATGTTGTTGTGGGGTCTTTTATGACCTCTTGGATGAGTCATCGCTGTGCTCTTGGGGTAATTTTGGTCGGCCGGTCACTCCTGGGAAGGTTCACCACTATTCTGTGTTTTCGCCATTTGTGAATAATGGCTCTCACTGTGGTTCGCTGGAGTCCCAAAGCTTTATAACCTTTTCTAGACTGATAGATCTCAATTACTTTGTTTCTCATTTGTTCATGAATTTCTTTGGCTCATAGCATGATATCTAGCTTTTGAGGATCTTTTGGTCTACTTCACTTTGTCAGGCAGATCCTATTTAAGTGATTTCTTGATTGAGAACAGGTGTGGCTAGAGAAATTGAACTCAACTTTGCAAAGATGTGATAAACCACAGTTAATTTGGTTTAACGGGGGGGGGGTGTCACTTTTTTACACAGGGCCATGTAGGTTTGGATTTTTCCCCCTTAATAATAAACACCTTCAGTTAAAAACTGCATTTTGTGTTTACTTGTGTAATCTTTGTCTAATATTTAAATTTGTTTGATGATCTGAAACATTTAAGTGTGACAAACATACAAAAAAAAGAGAAATCAGGAAGGGGCAAACACTTTTTCACACCACTGTATATATATTGTCTGTAAAGTCAAACAGCCCAGAATATACTTGCACATGTACCTGCGCCCTCAGACAAAAACAGGAGTTCAACTATGCCTGAAACGCCTCCTTTAGATCTGCTGTTCTTTTCTGTAAGGTTTTCACATCATTAGTCATGGCTGGTTGAGATTAGTTTTCATACCTAAATCCCTAACGCCTCATGGAGTCTGGCCATCGTTGTTTTAATGCTCACTTATATACACAGGTTTACCCAATTGCACATGCCGTTTTCTGTTTCTATGGGTGGCATGCAAAAATCCTATTTAATCATCATTCTGATATACATGCCTCTTTTTTTGCCCTTGTCATAAGGAGGTTGGCTCAGTGAGGAGCAATGGCAGATCATTTAATGCATGCTCATCACAGCTGTAACCATCGGTTTGGTTAAAGCAATTGGGGGACTCTACGCTGCTTATGCCAATGTTATTACATGTCTGTCTTTATGATGGCATGAAAGAATTTAAGACATTGATAAGGAGTTTTAATGTAGATTAGATGTGTAAATCAGGGCTACATCTTGGATGACAACAAACATTTCTGTCACAAGTTGTTTTAAGCGTGTAACAGGAGGGATGAGGGGAGCAGTGGGGAGCATCTTGTGAGTCAGAGTGGAGGGATGTACCTGTTTTCTCCTGGAGTGATACAGTAAGAAGGTTTAATTGATTCATTGGAGCAGAGGTGTGAAATGCATGTCAGCAAAATGCAATTGGTGAGTCAGACCAGAGTACCCGCTGGGATTATAAGACTGAATCTGGAGGTTTTTGAAAAGGCAGCAATGTCCTGTGAGCTTGTATTTTTTTTTTTTTTAATCTTACCATGAGAACAGAATCTGGTAACATTTGGCAAAAAGGCTTGTTCCTTTCTCATAGGCAAACCGACAACCATGCATGGCTATATTAGCAACTGGGTTTACTGTTAGTGGAAAAATGTTTAATTGCAAATAATTTTACCAGATCTTTTTGAGCTATTTCTTCGCCACAGAGCACAGACTTAGGGTGCATTCAGACCAAACGTGAATGAGCAGTGTGAATACAGTGCATCTGGAAAGTATTCACAGTGCTTCACTTTTTCCACATTTTGTTATGTTACAGCCTTATTCCAAAATGGAATAAAGTCATTTTTTCCTCAAAATTCTACACACAATACCCTTTAATGACAATATGAAAAACGTTTTTTTGAGATTTTTGCAAATTTATTAAAAATAAAAAACTAAGAAATCACATGTACATAAGCGTTCACAGCCTTTGCTCAATGCTTTGTTAATGCATCTTTGGCGGCAATTACAGCCTCAAGCCTTTTTGAATATGATGCCACAAGCTTGGCACACCTATCTGTGGGCAGTTTCGCCCATTCCTTTGCAGCACCTCTCAATCTTCATCAGGTTGGAGGGGAAGCATCGGTGCACAGCCATTTTCAGATCTCTCCAGAGATGTTCAATTGGACTCAAGTCTGGGCTCTGGCTGGGCCACTCAAGGACATTCACAGAGTTGTCCTGAAGCCACTCCTTTGATATCTTGGCTGTGTGCTTAGGGTTGTTGTCCTGCTGAAAGATGAACCGTCACCCCAGTCTGAGATCAAGAGTGCTCTGGAGCAGGTTTTCACCCAGGATGTCTCTGTACATTGCTACATTCATCTTTCCCACTATCCTGACTAGTCTTCCAATTCCTGCCACTGAAAAACATCCCCACAGCATGATGCTGCCACCACCATGCTTCACTGTAGGGATGGTATTGGCCTGGTGATGAGCGGTGCCTGGTTTCCTCCAAAGATGACGCCTGGCATTCACGCCGGAGTTCAATCTTTGTCTCATCAGACCAGAGAATTTTGTTTCTCATGGTCTGAGAGTCCTTCAGGTGCCTTTTGGCAAACTCCAGGCGGGCTGCCATGTGCCTTTTACTAAGGAGTGGCATCCGTCTGGCCACTCTACCATACAGGCTTGATTGGTGGATTGCTGCAGAGATGGTTGTTCTTCTGAAAGGTTCTCCTCTCTCCACAGAGGAACACTGGAGCTCTGACAGAGTGACCATCGGGTTCTTGGTCACCTCCCTGACTAAGGCCCTTCTCCCCCGATAGCTCAGTTTCGACAGCCAACCAGCTCTAGGAAAAGTCCTGGTGCTTCCAAACTTCTTCCATTTACAGATAATGGAGGCCACTGTGTTCATTGGGACCTTCAAAGCAGCAGAAATTTTTCTGTACCCATCACCAGGTTTGTGCCTCAAGACAATCTTGTCTCGGAGGTCTACAGACAATTCCTTTGACTTCATGCTTGGTTTGTGCTCTGACGTGCACTGTCAACTGTGGGACCTTATGTACCAGGTGTGTGCCTTTCCAAATCATGTCCAATCAACTGAATTTACCACAGGTGGACTCCAATTAAGCTGTAGAAACATCTCAAGGGTGATCAGTGGAAACAGGATGCACCTGAGCTCAGTTTTCAGCTTCATGGCAAAGGCTGTGAATACTTATGTATGTGATTTATTAGTTTTTTCTTTTTAAAAAATTTGCAAAAATCTAAAAAAAAGGAACATGAAAAAAGTTTTTTCATGTTGTCATTATGGGGTATCGTGTGTAGAATTTTGAGGAAAAATGAATTTAATCCATTTTGGAATAAGGATGTAACATAACAAAATGTGTAAAAAAATGAAGCGCTGTGAATACATTCCAGATGCATTGAAATTATTTTATCTTTTACAATTATTTGAAATACAGTTGTGTAATATTCTACACTACATTTGTCAGGTTCAACTTCTGACAGAAAATACAGTGGTGTGAAAAAGTGTTTCCCCCTTCCTGATTTCTCATTTTTTTTTTGTATGTTTGTCACACTTAAATGTTTCAGATCATCAAACTAATTTAAATATTAGACAAAGATAACACAAGTAAACACAAAATGCAGTTTTAAAATGAAGGTGTTTATTATTAAGGGTAAAAAAAAATCCAAACCTACATGGCCTTGTGTGAAAAAGTGATTGCTCCCCGCCCCCCTCCTGTTAAAAGATAAATTAACTGTAGTTTATCACATCTTTGGAAAGCTGAGTTCAATTTTTCTAGCCATACCCAGGCCTGATTACTGCCACACCTGTTCTCAATCAAGAAATCACTTAACTAGGACCTGCCTGACAAAGTGAAGTAGACCAAAAGATCCTCAAAAGCTAGACGTCATGCTGCGATCCAACGAAATGAAGACTTTGGAGTAGCCTAGTCAAAGTCCTGACCTGAATCCAATTGAGATGCTGTGGCATGACCTTAAAAAGGCGGTTCATGCTTGAGAACCCTCCAATGTGGCTGAATTACAATAATTCTGCAAAGATGAGTGGGCCAAAATTCCTCCACAGTGCTGTAAAAGACTCATTGCCAGTTATCGCAAACACTTGATTTTTTTTTTTTTTAATTACTTATTTTGTACCCGTAGGTAGATTTGTTTTGCAGTCTGGTGACAAGCCACCAGCTGCCAGTCGCTGTGTGCGCAAGCGCCCTGTGTCCCTAACCTGCATGTTTTTGGTATGTGGGAGGAAACTGGAGAAATCCCGGAGTAAACCCACACAACACGGGGAGAACATGCAAACTCCACACAGATCACTGTTGGTCGGGGGCAGGTATCGAACCCATGATCTCACGATCCCCGTGATCCCCCGGCCGAGGGTAAACTGTGCTGCCACAGTGCTAACCACTGCGCCACCGTGCAGCAGTGATTGCAATTGTTGCTGCTAAGGGTGGCCCAACCAGTTATTAGGTTTAGGAGGCAATCACTTTTTCACACAGGGCCATGTAGGTTTTGACTTTTTTTTCCCTTAATAATAAACAACTTCATTTAAAAATTGCATTTTGTGTTTACTTGTGTTATCTTTGTCTAATATTTAAATTTGTTTGATGATCTGAAACATTTAAGTGTGACAAACATACAAAAAATGAGAAATCAGGAAGGGGACAAACACTTTTTCACACCACTATAACTTCATTTAGGCCCCCATCCATGGATCGCCACCTTATTGTGGTGGAGGGGTTTGCATACTCACATGATCACAGGAGCTATGTTGTCGGGGGCAACTTGCCCCTGGTAGGGTCTACTAAGACAAATTGGTCCTAGGTGAAGGGCCAGACCCAGAGCGGTCTTGCAAACCCAATAAAAAAAGTTATATCAGTTATATCAAGGACTCAGTGTACCCAAAGGAGCCACATGGGTCCACCCTCCAGTGAGCTCTCCACCTGCAGGAGGGATTCTGGGGATCATGGTGCTGTGTGAACCAGGCAGCTGTCTGGGCTACTCTGCTTATGACTGCTGTTCAAGCGACCCAGACCTCCGGATAAGCAGTAGAAGATAAATGGATGGAACTTCTTTTAGGCATTAAATACACATCTTTAGAGGTTTAATGGCATGAAGTGCCAATACTGATTAATATTAGGGAAATACTTTGGAAATGGGTCACACAATGCAACTGTCACTCAGCAGGTCCCTCCATGTCATTATTTCCACGGCCTCTAGACATTACTTTAGGTAAAAATATACTTATTGGGTGTAATACCTGCTGGTTCTGTTGGAGTAGAGTTTGTAGAGTTTGTAGAGGCAGTCTGCTGCCTGAGACTGTTGCTCAGGCAGCAGTCTAAACAGAGAAGGCCAGACTGCCACCCGGTTCACAAAGCATCCCCATGATCCCTCCTGCAGGCGGTGAGCCCATGTGAGGCTGGACCCATGTGGCTTCTTTGGGTACACTGGATCCTTGATATAACTTTTTCATAGGAATCTACTGGGCCACTCTTGGTCTGACCTTTCACTCAGGACCAGTTTGTCTTGGGAGACCCGATCAGGGACAAGCGGCCATTGACAACATATAGTAGCTCCCGGGATCACTGGCGCAGTCTAACCCTCCACCATGATAAGTTGGCGATCCATGGAGGGGTAAAACATTTCAGTTAGTCAGATTCATGTCCTACTGTGAGAAAGCATTCCTCTATTTTGTCCCTTCAGTTCTTTCTATCATAGCAGGCTAAATGTTTTTAACACTTGAAAACATGTTTGGTGTCCAGAAGCTGACTTACTCATAATTAAAAGAAACCACCTACAGACGTGGACAGAATTGTTGGTACCCCTCTGTTAATGAAAGACAAACCCACAATAGTCACAGAAATAACTTGAATCTGACAAAAGTGGTAATAAATAAAAATTCTATGAAAATTAACCACTGAAAATCAGACAATGCTTTTGAATTGTGGTTCAATAGAATTATTTTAAAAAACAAACTCATGAAACAGGCCTGGACAAAAATGATGGCACCCTTAACTTAATGTTTTGTTGCACAACCTTTTGAGGCAATCACTGCAATCAAACCATTTCTGTAACTGTCAATGAGACTTCTGCACCTCTCAGCAGGTATTTTGGCCCACTCCTCATGATCAAACTGCTCCAGTTGTCTCAGGTTTGAAGGGTGCCTTCTCCAGATGGCATGTTTCAGCTCCTTCCACAGATGTTCAATAGGATTTAGATCAGGGCTCATAGAAGGCCACTTTAGAATAGTCCAATATTTCGCTTTTAGCCATTCTTGGGTGTTTTTAGCTGTGTTTTGGGTCATTATCTGTTGCAAAACCCATGACCTGCGACTGAGACCTAGCTGTCTGACATTGGGCAGCACATTTCTCTCTAGAATATCTTGATAGTCTTGAGATTTCATTGTACCCTGCACAGATTCAAGACATCCTGTGCCAGATGCAGCAAAGCAGCCCCGGAACATAACAGAACCTCCTCCATGTTTCACAGTAGGGACAGTGTTCTTTTCTTGGTATGCTTCATTTTTGCATCTGTGAACATAGAGCTGATGTGCCTTGCCAAAAAGTTCCAGTTTTGTCACGTCTGTCCATAGGACATTCTCCCAGAAGCTTTGTGGCTTGTCAACATGCAGTTTGGCAAATTCCAGTCTGGCTTTTTTATGATTTGTTTTCAACAGCAGTGTCCTCCTTGGTCGTCTCCCATGAAGTCCACTTTGGCTCAAACAACGGCGGATGGTGTGATCTGACACTGATGTACCTTGACCTTGGAGTTCACCATGAATGTGTATAGAGGTTGTTCTGGGCTCTTTTGTTACCATTTGTATTATCCGTCTCCTCCTGCGGCCATGTCCAGGAAGGTTAGCTACAGTCCTGTGGATCTTAAATTTCTGAATAATATGTGCAACTGTAGTCACAGGAACATCAAGCTGCTTGGAGATGGTCTTATAGCCTTTATCTTTAACATGCTTGTCTATAATTTTCTTTCTAATCTCCTGAGACAACTCTGTCCTTTGTTTCCTCTGGTCCATGTTTACTGTAATGTGGTACACACCATGTCACCAAACAGTACAGTGACTACTTGTCACCCTTTAAATAGGCCGACTGACTGATTACAAGTTTGTAGACACCTGTGATGTTAATTAGAGGACACATCTTGGTTGAACATGTCCCTATGGTCACATTATTTTCAATCTTTTCTAGGGGTACCATCATTTTTGTCCAGGCCTGTTTCATGAGTTTGTTTTTTAAAATAATTCTGTTGAACCACAATTCAAAAGCATTGTCTGATTTTCATTGGTTAATTTTCATAGAATTTTTATTTATTACCACTTTTGTCAGATTCAAGTTATTTCTGTGACCATTGTGGGTTTTTCTTTCATTAACAGAGGGGTACCAACAATTTTGCCCATGTCTGTATGTACGAGCATTAAAATGGTAATCACCACACTATGTGTAAACATTGTAAACATCACAAAGTGTTACTAAAATTTTGAATTTGCTTTTCAGTCATCCAAATTTTGTGAACTACTGGCCTAACTTGTGCATGCTCTCTTGCTTCAGTATCTGCTGCACATGCTTTCTTGTGTGATTTCTGAAAGACTTGAGCAAATCGTGCTGACCAGGGCTTCCGTTTTTTGGGGTCCTAACAATAGCGGCAGCTTCCTAGTTTATCACATCATTTCCTTTCTCTGTTCTGATACAGTCTCACACTACTGTGTCCGGTCCAGGAAAGTCGAAAGCCAAGTAATCAAGGACAGGGTAAAAGTGCAAGGATCAGGGCAAGCTAATACGATATTACAAATGGATATTATGAATTTATTCAATAAAAATCTATTGTCCCAGTTCCCAATCAACATGAAGTTGTATCCTTATTTTTATTACACTCATTGCATCATATCTGGTTGTCTTCATGGTTTTAACCAACCGTAAAATTTGCATGTTACACTCAGTCTGCCATGACTTCTTCAGCATCTCACATTAGAATGGAATGTAGAAACGTCTGCTGTTTCTTTATGATTTGGATTGTATTGGAGACAACATGTGAAGATTTCCTCAGACTATCAAGTCTAAGATTTACAAGAAAAAAATACACATTTATTGTGAAAAAAAAATCCAATTTCACAAGAAAAAAGTTACAGTACAGCATTATAAACGTGAAAATTGTCACTTACTTATCACAAAGTGTTGATTGAAGCTACTATCTCACGGAGCGGCGAATGCTCTGTTGTGATTTTTAGATTCACCAACTTTTTTGACAGATGCTCACAAAAATCAGGGTTCACCTCTATCATTCGAGCAACATTTCGCAACAATTATCAACAGGCACATGAATGTTTGCGATTAGCAACTATTTGCCACTCTTTTCCCACTGTTTGGGACCTTTTGCCAACTCCAGGTAAAATACCAGGCGGCTGTCAGGCAACCCAACCCTACAAAAGGGTGAGAGAACCCTCCCCAGCTTTAAGATTTCAAGGATTCCTAAAGTTTCCTAAACAGTTGCTAGTGTTCACCCCCAACACTAGCAACTAGCAAAAAGAAATTCAGCGACACGTGTTACAACTGTTTGCAAATGCTTACAACTATTTTGCAACTGTTTGCAGAAAACTAAATAAAGACAAGAAAAACAAAAGAAAATAACTGTTTGTGACCTTTAAAACTGTTTGCAAAGTGTTTTGCAATCTTTTACGAAGCCCTGACAAAACCTAAATTTTGCAATGTTCGTCAGCATTTGGCGCTTTGTGAGATACTAGATTTCTACAAAAAAAAAAAAAAAGAATCATTCTATTTGGGGGGAAAATCCCAATGAGGAAGACGATGCTTCTTTTTTTTCACAAAAAGTAGTAATTTTAGAAGAAAACTGTCAAATTTGTGGAAAAAAATAAAACAAATCAGCAAGAAAATTTAAAACTTGTAAAAAACGCACATTTTAAGAAAACTGTGAAAACAGTGAAATTTTATGACAAAAGTCACAAATTTAAGGAAAAAACTCCCACAAATGAGTGAGACAAAAGTTGTTACTCGCTGTAGTAACTGCATAGTTATTTTCTTTGGTGACTGCTTTTTCTGTTACTTAAGTAATTAACATCATAAGGTAACAATACTTTTATTTGAATACAATTTACCTTTCCCAGCTGTGTTTATTAGTGCCTTTACCTATCAGTCACCCAGCCCTCAGTCCTGTTCACTTGAATTCTTCTCACTCAGTTCCTGGCTGTGTTAGTGTTGTCTTTAAATGCTGGGGCGACTCTTCTGTCTGTTGCTTTTGCTTAGGCTGCATTCAGACCAGGATAGTCCGGGGGTCTCCGTTCGATTGGGCGGGGAATGCCGAGAATTTTCACACCTTCGTTTGGTTTGGTTTGCATTCACACTGCAGTGGACCAAACTGCCTGGACAACGTCACGCAGTTACAGCAACTGCTCATTTGGGGCACTGTAGCTGAATCTGTCACTGACCAGGAAGAAAAAATCTCGGCAAAGAAGAAAAATCAGGCTCATCGATTGGCCAGGACCGTGGAAGTCACTGTTTGGTCCTTTGGTCCGGACCGAACAGTGGCTGTCTGAATGCGCCCTTAATTATTGTGTGTACATTGTGTCTTTGGGTGGGTGGTGTAGTTTTTCTGTGTCATCCATAGTTTAATTCCAGACCTCATGTAAGGCTACGGCACTCGTTCAGCAAGTACAACTTGGTGCTCTAGTCCACTTTACTGAGTCCGTTTTTTGTTGAATAACGTAATGCCAGTAAGACTGAATCCCTCTGTCGGCTTTTTCTGCAGTCACCTGATACACCTGGCTCAGAGCCTTGTTTACAGCAGCCGTGGAGTGTGATGAAGGCACATCTGTGCTGTGGGACGTTATGCAGAGTAGCGCATGCCTAACTAACACACTGCTGACAAGCTAATCTACCAATTCTCTTTATGCAGCAGCAGCATCACCCACTTCCATGGCAGGAATATGGAGAGAACTGAACCCAGCGGCGATGACGGGGTCTCTCATATGAAACTGGGAGGGCTTGTAGCTGCGCTGCATTTTTATTCGGCCTGGGGATTTTATCTAATTGAAACATTCTTGTAGTGCTGTGTAACAAAGACATCCCTGTTAAATAAAGCTTTCCTGGCTCATTTTAGCTTCCATCAAAGGTCTGGCAAAACAAAATAGTTGGCTTGACCTTGACGAGGCTAATCTGAGTCAAGTTAAAGATCTGATGGGAAAGCGGGTGATGCTAAAGACAAATATGAATTAACTGTTGCTGTTTCTGTCCCTGTCTCTGTTACATTACATTAAAGGCTGATAACTTCCAATTTGGAAAGAGCCATCATAAGCAGCTTTTGGCCATGCCATGAGTTACAGAATAAACTGGGTTATCAACACTATAGGTGAGCATTTTTACTGTTAAATATGCAAGTTTTCTTCATAAATTAACAGCTTTAAAAATGTACTTTTTTCTTTTAGATGCACTTCATTTCGCACTTAAATTGGGTTGTCTATTCTTATAAGTTTGTTGAATTTTTTTTTCTTTTGAATTTCTGACTTTTTTCTTGTGAATGTGCAGGTTTACTTTTTAGTCATAAATGTATAACTAGTCAAGTAAATGTATACTTTTTCTTATAAAAGGTTAACCTTTCTCTTAAATTTGAAACTTTTTTCTGAAATATGCAACATTTTTTTCTTGTAATTGTGCAACTTTATTTTTTATAAATTTGCAACTCTTTATTTATAAATCTACAATTGTTTTGCAAATCCACAACTTGTTCTTACACATTTTCTCTTCTTTGCAACTGTAAATTTGGGATTTTTTTTATATTAAAGCCACAGGTAACCCCTAGTTTTGAACAAAGAGCCACATGTGGTTCTACAGCCGCAGGTTGCAGACCCCCTGCATTAGATAACGCATCTAAGGCCTCCTGTTCTTCACTGTAAAGATAAAAATGAAAACATGCTGTTGCTTGGGGACAACAGCTGTGTACCAAAGACTGAAATCACCCTTATGCTATTACGTGATGCATGTGTTCACTGGCACTGAATTGGTCCCATTTTGGCCTCATTGTTGCTGTTTTACTAAAGCAAAAGATGCCTTCAGCTGTTTTAAAAAGAGCCATAAGTTGTGCCAGTGTTTACACGGTTGTTCATAATTTAGTCAGAAACTTTGTTTTTTTCCCCCCTCATTGCTGAAATCATATCTTGCAATAATCACCTTTGTGATTTAAAGTAAATATATAAATGTTGGAAGCTGCACCATGGGAATTTAGCCAGCAGGGGAGAGGGAGAGAGTGAGTAAATGGAGCACAAGGATAATAAGTGTAATTATTGTTTATATGGAGTGGGGGTGCTCGCTACAGACCAGAGGGGTATAGTAGTCGAGGGGAGTCGACAAGAGAGGCCAGGTAGGTTTGGGGAACGTAGAGAATCTCCAGATCCAGTTACTGAGCTTTTCCAGGTAATGCACAGAGGGTAGCCAATCCTGTGAATGAGAGTGAGTCAGGGGATGTTTGTGCTGAGCTTACTTGAGTTCTGAGGGTGGCGAGTGGACCAGGTGGATTCTCCTGAACCTGGATTTAGGTAGTTTATTGGTGGGTAAGCGTGCACGAACCAAGGAGGATGCACCAGCAGGCTGGCAGACGAGGAGGTTTTTCTGGATGCAAAGGAGCAAAAAAAAAAAAAAAGCAGGTGAGCAGAATACATTAAAATAAGCACAAAAGTTTGTTCTCAGCGTCCCCGTGGAGGTTTATGACATCATGATCCCACAGAGAGCCAGTCTCGACTGAGCGCTCTTATACCAGAGACTGTGTTTAGGCACAGGTGAGAGCAATTATCCACCTGCACGCAGTCAGCCCCCCTTGGTCCTAGGGAGACAGGTTATGCAACCACATTTACTTACACTACATTTGGATTTTCTTTGAAGAGTTTTGGATGGTTTTATCAGTCTTGGTATTGATGTTCTCTTGCCTTGTCCGTCAGTAACAAACAGTTTTGACTCCTCTCTCTTTAAGTGAAGAGATTTTTTTTACACTGATGTTTATGACCATTGTGGGTTTGATCCCACCCCCTGACCATCAGTGACCCTTCTGTGTGGGAGTTTGCATGTTCTCCCTGTGTCTGCGTGGGTTTACTCCAGGTACTCCGGTTTCCTCCCACAGGCCAAAAACATGCAGGTTAGTGCTGTGTTCGAAATGTTCACTCCTTCTCCATGTAGTGTACTATACAGTGAATCAGCCATTTTGTAGTGAATTTCATTCACTATATAGTACACTTAAAATATCCCACAATGCATTTTGAAAAGCAGTGTACAACAGATGGTCACTACATTAGCCAATACATCCCATAATGCAATGCACAGCCAATGGAGGAGTGAGAGGAGAGCTTCACATCACAACATAATCTACTTGAAGGTATCCATATTTAACAATTCAGGAAAAACGATTTGATTTGATACATATTTGATACAACTAGGCCAAGCATCTGTCCTACAACCGGGAGGTCGTGGGTTCAAGCCCCGGCTGAGTCATACCAGAGACCATATAAAAATGGTACTTCCCACCTTCTAGCTTGATGCTCAGCAAAAATAGAATGGGGGAAGGAAAAGTTGTTTATGGCAGCGCTTGCATGGCAGCGACCCCTCTGATTCTAGACGTGATTAACATTGTAGATAGGAGAAATGTAATTTCGTTCTACTGTATGGATTGAATGACAGAAAAGTTGGCTTCTTCTTCTGTATTTACTACAAATTACATGCAGGTGTTCATTTTTTACCACTGTTGCTCTTTTACGTTTTACTGTCTCACCATGATGATGTCATTAACCGCAAAAACAAGCCCAGTAGTGTCCGAAATCTTATGATTTTATTGTTATATTGAGTTTACTATATAGTCCACTATATCTAAATTCACTATATAGCAAATAGGGAGGGAGGGAGTGAGTGAGCATTCCGAACACAGCCTAGGTTAACTGGAGACTCTAAAGCCGGGGTATCCAATCATGTGCCATGGAGGGCCAAGACCCTGCAGGTTCTCTCTTCTACCCAGTCTCTTCAAGCAGGTGTTTTCACTTATCAGCAATCAGTGGGAAGAAATTCAGTGGAATCTGCTGTTGAAGACACTGGTTGGAGGTAAAGCCTGCAGGGTCTTGGCCCTCCATGGCGCATGATTGGACACCCCCACCTAAAGTTTCCCTAGGTGTGAATGTGTGTGAATGGTGAAGGGATGCCCTGAATTTCTCTCTGGGATTAACAAAGTATACAAAAATTTAAAAAAGTCAAAAATGACTTAGAATTTTAAGAAAAATAACCTGAGCTTCAGGTCTACAAAGTCTACTCTTACAACAGAAAATCTTAAAACATTTTTCTTCCATTCTTTGTCACTTCTTTTTTGTAAGCATAAATGTAAGTAGTTATTCATCTAACTTTGTCCACTTGTGACTGGGTTGTTTTTTTTTTTTTCTCTCAGCCCTTACATCAGCCCAGATCTGTTGGCATTCATTATTTCAGTTGTATGTGTGGTATATACAGTCAGAGCCTCTGTACTGGTGTGTTCTGGAAATTAGTGAGGCTCTCAAACCAGCGGATCAGTGAAGCGGTGTTGGGGCAGTTAGTGCCCCCTATCCTTCTGTCTTCGGCCACACCTAGTGGAGAACAAAGACAGCAGAGGCTGGCAGTGACTGGAGTGTGGGGGAAATGATGGTAATGGGGGGGGGGAGGGGGAGGGGGAATGGGATGCAAATTACGAAAGAAGGAAAGATTAGAATCACTTGGGATAAAACGACCTGGCAGCAATAGGACTGAGAAAGAAATGACGCTTTTTAAATGGTGCTTTCCTTCTCCAGAAAGGGTTCTGTGGCAGTTCTTTTGTCTGGTAGGGCCAGATGATGTCACATTCAAATATTGATATTAGTGTTGGAATCAGTGGTCGGATATATGCTTTGTAAAGATAAATTGAGGACCTTTCACCACCCTATGAATGGCACATCAACTGAAACACAACACTAAAGTCGCCATGCGAAAAAAAAAATGTAGGGTTTCAATAATTAAAGGCTTTCAATCTTTAGCCACGTAGGAACCAAAACACTCAAGCTCGAAGAAATAATATGTTGAAAATCCCACAGAACATCTGCCTGTCACTAACATTGACATTTCACTCTGTATGTGAAATGAAATGCATGTCTGCTTGTGGTGCTTGTTTGCTGTGTCTTCTCTCATATTTGGAGCACCAGAAGTTGGAGTCAATTTTAGATTGTGGTCCTCTGACAAACCACATCATAATCCCATTTCCAGTTTCAGAAGTCAGTGCAGCTCAGAAACACAAAGACCTTCAGTGTTTATTAGCTACGCCGACAGTGATGTTGATGTAGTGTCCTATCTGTCCAATTTTCTTACAGCCTGGCGTCTTTTTCGGTGCTCTGCTGCCAAAAGCTGAATGAATGTGGAGGAGAGGAAACACAGTGTACCCTGGAAATAACATAAAAATCAACCAGAAATATTTCTGGGTCCACTTCCTTGGTCAAAACCAAAATGAGAGTGGACTGTAGCAACAAAACATCCAGAAATGAACGCAACACGCCCAGTCACTGTAGCCAATTTCAAACGGGAAAAAAAGCACAACAAAAAAATCCCTAAATGCTCAAGGAGAAGATGAGTTGTGCAAATTATTTAGATTTTAAAGCAGACGATGAACTGAAACTAATCATTTCTGGTGAAACAGGCAATTACCAGGTGTTCTGGGTTTAACTCTCAGCAAAAAAAAAAAAAAAAATATTGCTCATGTTGCCATTAGAGCGCGAACCAGTGGGGACAAATAGTCAATAAAACAAAGTCAGGGTGGGTGCTGAGGGGCCAAGGAAAATGAGACTGAGCTGACAGGATGGAAGAGAAGACTTGAGGAAATGGTGTTTAGAAAAGGGAAGCAGGTTTAAAGGGAAATACCCCGTCAGTGCAGAGATGGGCCAATGAGGGGGAACCTGGGAGAAGTTTTGGTTGGCCCCCACACACAAGGCGCCATTGTGTGTCTACATTGGCCTGCTAACTGCGTTTGACAGGTCTATTTTGGCTGGCCCCTCTGGGAGCGATGTGTTTGGGATAGACATTTACAGTGGCATGCTGCTTCTACACGGTTAAGCTGCTGCCGTTGCTTCCGTCGTCGAAATCAGCCTACTTTCATGGTTTACTTTAACGGCATATATCAGCAGGTTTGCCACTGAGTGGAACATCTCATTGGTGATTTTATCTTTTTTCTAATGAAATGAGGTTTCTCATTATTGAACAATGAAATCATAGTTTGATTGCATATTTTGCCTCAGTAGGTGCAACTAAATGTGTTTATTTCATATGACAAATTAGCTACTTTTTTGTATTTATAGTAACATTATATAAATCCCTTTTATGCACTGTATATGTATGATTTATCTGCCCTTGGCAGACGGTGTGCAATTAAAGTCAACAAAGTGGAATAAAAGAAAAAGCCAAAATACATTAAAGACAACTGGGACCTCTTTTTCCCCTCTCCCTCTTCTAGCTTTATGTACCCCTAATCCTCCATCACTGTGTTTTTTCTTTCTGCCATCTTATCCCCTCTCTCTCTACTGTCTGTCTTCTGCAGTTGTATCAGTTGTCCCTGTGTCATTCTCCTTCGCAAGTGCTGAGCTGAGATAAATGTGACCCTGCTGAGGCTGAGCTTTGCTAGCAGTGGTACTATGCTGGAATCTGAGCTGGGGTGAGGGGGGAAAAAAAGACAATATGGATGCATTTTGGAGGTCAAGTAATGGGTTTAAGGGTAAACATCCAGAGAGGAAGCAGGAGCACAAGCTGGTTGTGCCAGTAGTGGTGAAGTGTGGGAGGGTTGTGTAGTGTGGCGCTACAAGGGTTAACTAGCACCGGCGTGGTGATGCAGCCATGAGGGTGACGTCATCATGCCGGACGGTTATAAGGGGAGAGTCAGCCATCTTACAGCCTCTTTCTCGGCTGGCTCGCTATACGATAGCCCACCAGTATTGTAAGCTATGCTTGTGTAAGTTCGTGTTCCAAGTTAACTCCACTGTCTGTGAGTCTCTCCAGGTTTACAGACATAACAGGTTGGTGAAGGAGTCATGAATGGGGTGAAGGTCTGTCTTAGCAGGTGCATGTTTAAAGGCTAGTGGTGTCAAACGATTAAAATTCTTAATCAGGATTAATCTCCAAAAACTTTGATTCATTCAGGATTAATCATGATTAAAAACAAAATTTACTTTCCAATATAAGGTACCCTCAATTTGTTATTTTTCAAGTTTTTCATACTCTCATACCCTTTTACAGGGGTGAAGATCATTGAGGGATCTTCTAGAGATCTGGCCAATTTTGATCTTGATCTTCAGTGATCTCCATAGTCGCCACGGTCTCCTCAAACTTTTGACTCAGTCCAAAACACACAAGGATCTCCCAAATGATCCCAAACATAAAAAAAAATGTCCCAGTCTATCAACAATGTCTGTGTTGTGTAAAAGGGCCCTTATCAACATGGGAAGGGACAGATATGCTTGCTTTCTGCAACCAGAGGCCCATTTAAATCTTTCAACACATCAAAAATGACAGCTATCCAAAATATTCTCCAGCCCCCTCAAAAAAGGGTTAGTGCAGAAATACTGCAAGCAACTAACGACCACTTATACCAGTTGATTTCTCACCTATTATCTTTAGCTTAGCCGTTAACCCTCCTCATTAACCATGTTAGTCTCTTCTTTTCTGCCCAGTGTTCAGGTTGAGATTGTGAAATGATACTGTCCACAGGTCCACATAGTATGACAGTGATACTCCAGCAAATTGACCCAAACACCCAGAACTAAACAAAATGAGGAGCATGTGCCATGAAATTCTGTTTTGACTGTCTGACCAGTAAATGCCAGACTGGAAACTGCTTCTTCTTCTTCATGGCACTGTCTGACCAGAAACTGTCCCTGCGTTTTGAGAGTATTGTGACAGCAGTACTCCAGCAAACTGATTTCAACACCCTGAATTAAATAAAATCAGGATTTTCAGGTTCGCCATAGACTGTCTGACTGGAAACAGTACACAGGTTTTTAAAGTTATGTGAATTTTTGTTCCACCCTGCTGTTTTCGCTCTGAGGTGATTAACCGTGATTAAAGCATTGCTTCAACAAGATTAAGGTGATAACTTTGATTCAGATATGTGTTCATTGCACTGTATTGCTTTTTTTTATAAATTTAGAATGTGGATATTCTCTTTTTCCACCCAACTACGCAGTTTCAAAATCACAAATTTAACTTCACCAAATTTTATGTACGCCAAAGTAAATCTCACAAATTCACAAGAAAATGTTGACGATAAGATCACAAATTTACATAAATAAATTTGTAAATGTATAGGAAAAAAGGATTGCAAATTTGAAAAATTCTAAATTTATAAAAAGCTGTAAATTTTAGAAATATCACACAGGCTCATTTATATGAAATAGAAATGTACAAAACATATATTTTACATTTACAAGAAACACTGTAAATTTATAAAAAAAAGTTGCAGACTTACATGACAAATTTCCAAATGTGTAAGAAAAGGAACATTTCTGAAAAACGTTGATCCTCATGCAGTTTACAGACGGAGAACACAGAATATCTGGATATTCACTCTGGACTGCTCCAAAATATTTCAACGCCCCAAAGTGGTATTCAGGACAGTCCTAAAACATAATTGGATGGGAAGAATATTTGTAAACCCTCAATGTGAAACAGTGTAAAAGAATCTGGTGCAAATGTGTTTTCACTCAACAGCACGGATTTTGTGGGGAGTTTTTCATTTAACAAGACCACTCTGGCCACTTTAAAATCATGTTTACTGCATCTTTACATCTCCGCTCTCTCTCCACCTCACAGTTGGCCCCTGCTCCTCCATGTCTGAAACCCACATCTACTCTACCCTCGCTTTGATCTGGCGGATAATCTGCACCACCCTCAGTGCGTTGCCCCCCCTCCTTCCAACTCCCAGGCAGCTTTAGTGTGACCAGCCATGTGATAGCTGGGACCCCATCATTTCCCATTACCCTGTGACTTAGTGCATCTTAGTCAGCGCCTCCTACGTTGAACCCCTTAGCTTACTGTGTTGGAGGTCTTTTTACCCCGTGACTTGAGGCTAATCCTATATTCTACCGCTCAGCTAAACCTCTCAGCCTTCATCACTTGTCCTTGCCTCCTTTACGCCAAAGTCTTTGCCATTTTTAGCTACTTTTCAAATCCAGCTCTAAAAAACCTTCTTGATTCTTTCTTCTCTGGGAGGCTAACTTTTCGGTGTTACCTATGACTTTGTATCCACCCTCCCAAGTTTGTCTTTCTAGTGCTTGCCTCATTTCTCCCAGTCAACACAGTTTTTCAGCCTTCGCTCTTCCTCCCTCACACACACGCATTTGCTTTCCACCCCTCCTGATACATACAACACAGACACTTTCGCTGCTCATCATCACCTCGTCACTCAGCGTCATGCTCATTACTGTAATCGCTCCTTCAACCCTGTAACTCCTGACTCCCATTTGCACCTCCTTCCTTCTTCCTACTGTGGACGTTAATGATGGGTGCGTTATGATTTACTTAGCATAGTGCAGCTGATCGTGTCCGACATTGCTGGTTGGACTCCCTCACAGTCGGCTCTGACCTCCCTAGGGTCCTAAGCAAAATCCTGCTAAGGGGCCCTCCTACATGACCCATGAGAAATGTAAGCCATTTCCTGTGGAATCATTTGGGGACAGTTTATTCTTCTGTTGTTAGTCGTCCCGTTTTGGAGATATGGGCTGTTGAGATGTCTGCCTTCTCTTGAGTATAATGGAACTAAATAGCTCTTGCCTTGTGGGGGTTTAGAAAAAATGCTGGAAAAATGTTGACTGTTTTACTTAAAATGAATGAACAGCAGCTACCTGGCCTTGTGGCAGAAGGGGTCATCACTGGTGTTTGTATCTTGCTACTGTGACACAAGCAACAGTCTTTTAGTCAGAACGAATGCATGCTGTTTTCTGCAGAGTGGTATGGATTGTGGGTGTAGTTTGGCTAAAAAATTGGAGTAGAGAGGAAAAAGCTCACATCAACATACAGCATTTAGTTAAGAAATATTTAGGCAAAAAACAAAGATATGGTAGCACGTTACAAAATATTACCTCATAAATGGGAAGTAGCGTATCAGTTAGGTTGTAAACACTTTATAAATCATTAATAAGCAGTTATAGCACGTGAGATAGAATGGGAATAGTGACCTGTTCTTGCCAAATAGTGAGCCTATATCCTGCTATCTTAAACCTCTCATATCACTTTATTTAGATTAGATTACAAGTGTTATAATTTATTTCTAAGTGCTTATTGTTATTTATGTTTACACAATAGTCTTGTTTTTTGTATGCTTTAGTCTTTACACACAACAGTATATTTAAAATCACACAAACAATATGTAATTCAAGTAAAGCTGCCCAACAGAAATAATGCTTTAACTATTTACACCCCCTTTGTACTGTACAACTATACAATGGCAATAAAGCCTATTCTATTCTATTTACACAGGGGTGGAGATCATTGGGTGATGAAAAAATGGCCAGATCCCATTGTGAGACTAATAAAGGCTTATCTTGTCTTGTCTTGTCTTATCTCTCAACGATCTTTCAATGAACTCTATAGCTATATCATGGGGATATCATTGGGAGATCGATGAGATTGTTTAGTGCTCCTTGAGAGATTGTTTTGGAATGAATAAAAACTTTGATCTCTGGAAGATCACTGAGAAACCTTGGTGATCGCTGAGAGATCATTAAAAGATGGCTGAGAGAGCTGACAATTTTTTCATCTTTCAACAATCTCTCAACAATCACTAACCTTGTGTAAAGAGAGTAGAGGAACCCTAGAAACCTCTAAAATATACAGTATTATATACCTCTTTTGTCACCTAAGAAACCCCCAATGATCCCTCAATGGTCTCTCCTGGTCTATCAGTGATCTTTCAAAGATCTCTATAGATCACCATGAAAGTTGCCGAAAATTGAATTTTTGATCGCACAGCAATCTCTCAAACATTTACACAGAAATGGCTTTTTTGAGGCTTTAGGAGATCGTTGAGAGATGGGGCCAATTTTTGATCTCCATGCTGTGTAAAGGGCCCTTAGGAATTGCAGCTATTTTTATAGTCTCAATCTCTCATTTTTAGAGGCCCCAAAGTAAAAGCATGAACTGACATAGTTTAAATATAATTATTGTTTTTGCCTTGTCCAAGTATTTCTAAGCCTAACAACTCATACCAAAACAATGTAGATGATTAAATAGCGCTGCAGGCCTCAGGAAAAGTATCTGCGTTTGATTTTGAGGGGAACAAACAGATATTAGCATGCAGAAAACAAGACTTTGTGTGAAACATAAGATGGATTCTGACTTTTGGTTAAGTTGCTGGGTAACTTCCCCAGTTTCCAGCTGTATAACTTGAGTGATAAAGTGCGACCAAAACCCTGCAGGCTATGGCTGCTGTGTTTCTTTTGTGTTCTGTCTTATGAAGCCTTTTATATTCTGACATATAACATCTTCTGTTGCTTTTACCATTTCTTTTTTTTTTTCTCCACTCTGCCAAAGACATTCTACATTTTCTACTTGTGGAGGGTGAATTATCCTCTGTGAAGGTGATTTAGTTCAAACATTATGGTAATCAGCTTTTTGTGATGTCAGAGATCCCACAGAAATGATTCAGCACAGAGAATGAAAGCAGAAGAGATGCACATAATAGGAAAGATTGAGTAGACAAGCCCTTCAATTAATCAGTCACTGGAGTCTCATTATTTCCTTGTTTGAAGCCAACTTCTTTTTATATGGAGGCCATTAGGCTTTAAATTAATCGTCATTCTGGCTTATCTGTGCCTTTACGCCTCTGTTCAAGCAATTAAGATTTTTCAGTTTTCCAACATTCAGATAAAGTTTCTGTCTAAGCAGTTAGCATTCCTTTGAATACCTTTGGTGAGTGTTTTATCGTTTTTATTGGAGACAATGGAGTAATCTGTGGCTCTGGGTCAGCTTGCCCCGCTCATGTCCACAGTGTCTGTGTTTGAAGGTGCTCCTTCACTGTACTTTGCTTTAACTCTTGGCTTTGTGCTGAGAAGTCATTTCCCAATGAGCTGACTGATGAAGTGTGGGCTTGTGGCTGATTTAAGTCTTCTTTCCACACGTCTCTCAGTGCCCCCCCACCCCACCACACCTTCACCTTTTCTTGCCTGATTCGTTCCCAGCAGGAGTTGAATGTATCTGTGACCCCAGGGCTGTATCGCACATATCCAAACTGTTTTTCTTGGATTTTCCAGTTGGCCAAGCTGGCCGTGCAGGACCCAGTGATGATTTTCGGGAAGGGCGTCCACATGTGAGCTTGTGTGGAGTTCGTTCGTGGACATGACTGCAGACACGAATGAGCATTTTAATTTATGGTCTACATCACCGACAACCTGGTTTGCTGAACATGTTTTGGTTTTATGGGACCTCCGGTGCCTGCTTTGATCTGCTGGGTTCCCCGCTGTTTGTGCTGGCCCTTCAGTCAGTAGCGAGCCGCTGTTATTAGCACCAAAATCAGAGTGACAGGGAAACAAATGAGAGAAAGTCTCCCCAACCAAAGGGACAATTAGCTTTAATCCTCTCTAGACCAGCTGATGAGAACAGATGAAAAGCGCGAGCACCGAATGAAGGGAAAAAAAACAAACAAGGAAGGCAGAGATGATTTAAGCAGCCCAAGAACCTTTATACAGAACAGTTTATCCCAACAATAACTTGGCTGCCTCTTCTAAGCACGACCAAAATTTGGGGGATCCAGCCTGGGTCTTGCACGAACTGTGATTTCACAGGTGCTTTAGGAGTCAGAGTGTGACCTGGTTTCTCACCACTTCTTCATAGTCACCCCACATGTGCAGTCAGGAAATTAATTTAGCAAGGATAGGCTAGATTTTCACCCCCTCAGGCCGCGTACGTATATGTAATGGTAATATCCCATACTTGGCGTTCACTCACACCCGCTGATACTAGTGTGTGTGCATGTAGAGTGGAGAAGAGTTTGGCTCCAGAACCTTCAGCAGAGCAGAGATAATCAGTACAATTCATTAAATTGTAATGGTTTGTAATGCAAAGTGACCTTTGAGCCATCTGTGTGTCGGCAAGGTTTCAGAGATTGCATCAGTGTGTCTGTTGAATGTTGAATGCGTTCAGACATTGAATTTGATATCTGTAACTTACTGCAGCTTTCACTCACTCACATTATATACTAATGAGCATTAACGCAAACAGAAAAACCTCTGTGGGTGACCCGTCACCAACTCCGAATGTGGTTCAAACCTGGGTCAGTGAGAAGCTAATCCAGTTATGCGAGCCGTTCATTTCTCCTAACAGCACAATCAACTTGGCGCCATCGTCAAGTCTTAGGTCCACTATTTGCACGGTTGACCTTTACCACTTATTGCTTATTGCTTTTGATGCACATGACTGCAAAGACAGCACTAGGTTAAAGCCACATATAGTGATAGTAACAGTCACAGTCACACTCTGAAAACCAATCCATCTGTGACACAAAATGTTTTTGTTAATACCTTCATGAATGCTCGGGCTGTCAAAATAACATCAAAACTTACCGAGAACATAAAGGTTTTGAGTGCACAGACACAAGTGAGTCAAGTGAACATAAAGTTTTGTGTTGTTTTGACAGTCCTGAACTTTTGTTTTGGCATTAACAACTTTTTGTGTCAAGGATGGATTGGGGTTTATACCACAGTTAAACATGATGTAAAAGTCTTGGTAATAAAACACGTATTTTTAGCAAGTGAATATTGAGACAGGGTACAAATATGTGTAGGGAAGCTAACAGTAAAGGTGATTTCTATTTGAAGAGTCACGAGTGTCCTGAAAAGGATCTGGACTTGCCAGACTATGTCAACCTGTATATGCTGCAGTGAAAACTGTCAGCTATACAACTCAGTATTTTCACAGTAGCTGTGTTATATCTGACAGCATTGTTAAGATATCTTTACCTCTGCTAAATAGCATTTTGGGATGTTTTGGTTTATTTATTCATTCATTTCTATATGTTGTAGGCATGTGTATACCAAGTATAACTCAAAACATCATTTAAAGATTTTGATGATGTTTTCAGGAGAGGTTGGAAATGGATCAAGGAACAGTTGATTAGATTATGGGGGTGATCTGGATCACCACCTGGATCCAGAATTTTTTTTTTTAAACTGAATTTTATTTTCATGATTTTACAGGACCTTTCATGCAAAAAAAAGCATTCTCTCTGTTATATTAGTGCATCTCAGTGAACTAGATTTCTTATGACTTGTAATGTTTCAAAAACCAGAACCATAATCATCAAAATTAAATCAAAAAGTTTTGAAATATTTCATTGCATGTATAATGAACATTGAATATTCTAGTTTACTGAAATGTACTAGCACTAAATAGATGGAAATAAAAATGAAATACATTTGTTACGGCCAACCTTCTGGGTCAAGGCCAGAATTGCCTACTACTTGCCCGGGAATATGGTGAGGATCATGTTCTTTGACTTCTCCAGTGCTTTCAACACCATCCAACCGATGATCCTGAAGGACAAGCTGCTGCGCGCAGGGGTGGACCAGCACCTGTCATCATGGATCCTGGACTACCTCACGAACCGGCCTCAGTTTGTGAGAATCCGGGACTGTGTTTCCGACACGATCATCAGTAGCACGGGGGCCCCCCAGGGAACGGTGCTGGCTCCCTTCCTGTTCACTCTTTATACTGCGGACTTCTCACACAACACAACACATTGCCATCTACAGAAGTTCTCTGATGACTCTGCGATCGTTGGTCTCATCTCCAGCGGAGATGAAGCTGAGTACAGAGGGCTTATCCAGGACTTTGTGGACTGGTGCCATCGGAACTGCCTCCAGATCAACGCGAGGAAAACTAAGGAGCTGGTGGTGGACTGCCGCAGGCATGGGCAGCCCCTCACAGCACCAGTAAATATACAGGGAACAGACATCGAGATGGTGACATCCTACAAGTACCTGGGTGTTCATCTGAACAATAAACTAGACTGGTCACACAATACTGACGCACTCTACAAGAAGGGACAGCGCAGGCTGTTCCTGCTGAGGAGACTCAGGTCTTTTGGTGTACAAGGGGCGCTGCTGAAGTCATTCTATGACACGGTGGTGGCATCAGCCATCACTTTTGGAGTGGTCTGCTGGGGCAGTGGCATCACTGCAGCCGATAGGAAGAGACTGAACAAACTGATTAAGAAAGCTAGCTCTGTCCTGGGGCAACGCCTTGATCCGATGGAGGAGATAGGAGAGAGAAGGACGGTGGCTAAACTGTCATCTCTGCTGGAGTCCGAGTTCCACCCTATGCAGGACATACTGGATGCACTGAGGAGCTCATTTAGCAGCAGACTACATCATCCCAGGTGCACAACCGAGAGGTTTCGTAGGTCCTTCCTACCAACGGCTGTCAGACTGTACAACCTAAGCAGGGCTGCTCGCAGAGATAGCAAAAAGACGTAACAAACTAATAGTTTTTTTTTGAATGCAAAAGATGCAATAGACTTACATAATGGTCCTCTCCGGCATACAACTAGGAACATACCGGTCGCTATGGAGGGTGAGAATATGTATGGGCACATAATCATACCATGTAGGATAACTAAATAGACGGTTATGCTGTTTCATCCCACCTAGCAACAATGCTCTGCACTGTGTGTGTTTATATATTTACATATTTATTCCATCTAGCTACAGTGCTCTGCACTGGGTGTGTTTATATTTATATATCTATATATTTATTCCATCTAGCTACAATGCTCAGCACTGGGTGTGTTTATATTTATATATCTATATATTTATTCCATCTAGCTACATTGCTCCGCACTGTGTGTGTTTATACAGTATACTTGCATATTTATTCCACCTAGCTGCAATGCTCCGTACTGTGGGTGTTTATATATTTACATATTTATTCCATCTAGCTACAATGCTCTGCACTGTGTGTTCATATATTCATATATTTATTCCATCCAGCTACAATGCTCTGCACTGTGTGTCTGTGTGTGTGTGTGTATATATACTGTATATATTTTATAGTAATATGTACATATGTATATTAGCTGCTCTTGCTTGCTTGTTTTTTTTTTTTTTTTTCTTGCCTTCTGATTGTTGCTCTGAGTGTTGCTATCCCTGTGCTGTTGCAATCCTGGAATTTCCCCTTTGTGGGACTAATAAAGGCTTATCTTATCTTATCTTATCTTATCTTCAGCCTGGGATCATGAATCACAAAGTCCGTTTCAATCCTCAGTCAAGGTGGACAGACCTAAGTGATTTTTCACCCCACAAGCAAGGAAGGCTAGCACCCAGTAAGTCCTTTCAGCACTTGAGCAAGGTAGACTCAACACCTACAAATATCCCAGGCCGAGTCTCAAACCCATGACACCATGGTCTGAAAACCTCTACTCTACCATCGAGTCAAAGAAGAGTTCCTCACAAGCTCTTGGCTTGTAGTGGAGGTGTACTCTAAGGTGTCAGGGACTGCACCACTGACTAATTCCCTATGGAGGGGTGCGTAACACCTTCCCCCTTAAGGAAGTGGTGCAGGTGTCATATCCCGGACAAGCCCCCACTTTTCTGTTGTAACCCACTTTCTGGGCCAAGGCAAGAATTGCCTACTTCAGCCTAGGATCACGAAACACAAAGTCCATTTTGACCCTCAGTCAAGGTGGGCAGACCTAAGTCATTTTTCACCTCACAGGCAAGGGAAACTAGCACCTAATAAGTCCTTTCCGCACTTATGCAAGGTAGACTTAACACCTACAAATATCCCAGGCCAAGTCTTGAACCCATGGTCTGAAAACCTCTACTCTACCACAGAGCCAAAGAGGAGTTCCTAACTAGCTCTTGGCTAGTAGCGGAGGTGTACTCTAAGGTGTCAGGGACTGCACCACTGACTAATTCCCTATGTAGGGGTGCATAACACATAAAAATTGTTGTCATAAAATGAAAAGTAAACCAAAACAAAATGATGGGTGAAGGGACAGACAATTTTTATTAATTCTCTGTATTTAAATTTTCATAAAACCATATAGTATAAGACATTGTTTATGACCTCCTTGCAGTAGTAGACACTATGATAAAAGAGTGAGCCCTCTTGCCCAACATCTCTACTCACTGCTGCAGCAGCCTTGGAAGAGACTGCATTCTCTGAGAGCCTCCTACTTTATTGTTTTGCTATTTACATCCTGTAAAGAAAATAATGAGAATGGGTGGGTTTTTGCTGTGGCTGTCATACTGAGACATTGCAGTGTACAGATACGCTCTATCCTGGCTTACGTTTCATCGTAAAAACAGTCTAAATATTGAAAAAATAGTGTATAATCTCACTTGATATGTAAGGGTAGTATCTCACAGAACAACAAGTTCTGATGAATGTAGTGATTTTTGCATTCGCCAACTTTTCTGACGAATGTTGGCTAAATCAAGCTAGTATCTCATGGAGTGGAAATGCTGAGGAACGTTCAAGAATGGTGCACTTTTGGGGTTTTGTCAGGGTTCGTAAAAGGTTGCAAAAGTTTGCCAGCGGTTTTTAAGTTCATAAACAGTTTTGACATAAAGGTTCTTAAACAGTTGCGAGTGTTCAGTACTTGGCAAACCTAAAACAACACGTGTTATAACTGTTTGCAGACATTTAAAGCCATTTGCAAATGCTTACAACTATATATATTGCAAACATTTGCATTTGTTTGCAGAAAAATACAAGCAGTATACAATAGTATAAAAACTGTTAGGGACTATAAAACTGTGTGGCAACCTTTTACGAACCCTGACAAAATCCAAAAAGTGCTGCATTTGTGAACGTTCCTCAGTAGTGAGATATTGGGGTACTGAACAGATTTATTTTTTATTTCATTTTATTTAACCTTTATTTAAGTCCCTTGAGATTGCCATCTCTTTTTCGAGGGAGACCTGTCCAAGACGGCACACCAGTGCATAGAACAATAGGACAACAAAAGTCAGCACATCTAAAACAATATAAAACAATTAAAAACAAACTAACAAAATAATAAAACAATTAGGCAAAAACCAATAAAAACATTATCAAAAAATTTTCAGCTCAGGAAAAGAATTTACAACCCTCTATAATATATCTCTTTATTAAGGTTTTGTATTTGCTAGGTTCAACCAGTTCATTTGATTGTAATGTTTTCTGAAGATCATTCCAAGACCAAGGAGTATAATAAGAAAACGCTGTTTTTCCAAGTTCACTGAACACTCGAGGAATGTTATACAGCAGCCACTTAGAAGAACGAGAGTTATAGTAGTTGTTTATAGGAAATAAAAGATTACAGAGATATGATGGCAAATTTACCCAGTATGGCTTTGTAAATAAAAATGAACCAGTGCTTATGCTGAGAGAAGGCCAGGAGACTAGATTATACAGAATACAGTGATGTGTACGAAACACTGAGTTGGTTATGAACCATAAAGCACTGTGATAAAAAAAATAATCCAAGCATCGCAGTACTAAAAATCCAGCCTGGCCTTAAGTTTTTTCACCAGTTTTTCAATGTGTACTTTAAATGACAGCTTATCATCCACCCAGATTCCCAGGTACTTGTAGGGTTTATCCTAGTTGGAACAGTAATAATTTGTGTCAAAGTCAAGGAGTCACACAAATCCTTAATTTTACCTGATGTAGGGGAGAGCCATTCCCAGTTTAAACATAACAATGAGTTCAGAGTCGTTTAGATGCAGCAGGGCATCAGAGAGGGAGTGGATGGAAAGTTTTTTGATACCAGTGCCCCTATGTTTTACTCAGGTTTTGGACAGTATTGAAAGTTGAATGTTCAAAATCGTATTGAACCTCTGTTGTCGACAACTATCAGGGTAGCCTACCACCAGATGTAAGCTCAAAGCTCTGGGGGTACTCCTTCTATCTTACTATTATCACCTCCCTAAGGTGGAGGTCACTAACCACCTGACCTCAGGAAGAACAAGAGAAATGAGGAGCGACGTGGAGAAAATACAGGCATAGAGAAACCGTTCAGGGGAAGGAAACCATACACATGCAAACCCCTGCTGCATTCTGTTGTCTGTGTTAATCTGCTGTTCTTTTAAAAAGGAAAAAACAAGTCACCCGCTTATGTGCCCCCCCCCCCCCATCATGAGTGTGTTGGGGTGATCCCGTAAATTGATTCCCTTTAGCAATTTTAAGATCCAGGGTAACAGGTGTTACTTTCCTGATTGCCCCCCCCCCCCCCAGTTTCACATTCATGTTCCATCATGTGTGATCTGTTACAACACACACACACACACACACACACACACACACACACACACACACACACACACTGAAGCTCAACTCTCTGGAGGTTAAAGAGCGCTCAGTGCAGCTGGCCACCTTTGACCCTAAAGACATACGTTGATTTGATCTGGCGCGGACGCACAGTTCGCAATGACGCTCGTCCCTGAAACTAATAATGTCAAATGAGCATTGGCGCTGACCGTTCCTTGAGGCCAGTCAAAGGTAGTTTAGTCTGTCCCCAATAAAGCCCTGCCTACTTATAATGATAAACACACTCTGCCTTATTAGTGTGAACCTCCCACAAAGTTGCGTGTGGGTTTACAGATTGAGACCTAAAATGACACTGAAACATAAATGTTTATGCGAGGAAAATCAACTAGCTGGAAGACGGCCGCTCCACGGAGAAGGACAGAAGTTCAGTGAGATTTACTATATAAACCCACAATTTAGTTTGAATTGGAAACATGTCAGTATAAAATCCTTTCATTCAATTTAGGTCAGATTTATGGTATTCTTAGCCCCCGGGCAGGAGATAGTAATAGATAAATAATGCAATAAGTCTTTGTGTTAAAAGCTTCCATCTGGCAACACACTACAATGCCCCAACCAAGGCCCTGCTGCAGGCGTGAAATACAAGAGATCATTGTGGTAGTGACAAATGATTTCTGGAGTTTACCTCTGCCAGCCATTTTTATCTGACTTGTTTTGAGCAATTGGTGGGGAGCAGGGAATAGTGGAAAAAGACGTTTGTGGCTTTCTTAGTGAGTCATGTTTGGGTTCTCACGTCTCCTGAGTTCCTTTAGCTCTTTTGTCCAGCGGCCACAATCAGTTGATAGACACACAAATTCCCGAGTTACTTTAACAGTTTAGTGATGAGTTTCAAAGTAGTTTACCAAAAAAAAAGAGGGCAGTGTGATAGAATTTGAGGTAGTTTATATAAAAAAGCAAAACTGATGAAAACCAGGCAGTTACTGTGTTGCAGTTGTTTTTCAGACAAAATTATTAGGATGTGTTAAAGAAAGGATTTGACAACCACTATTGTTTATCACAAATGTAGAACAATTTTATGAAATAAAAAAAAAATCCTCCAACCACCATCAAATTTAGCGTTGCAGCTGATAGATTAGACTGGCTGACGAGGCCATGATCAAACTGCCCCATAGTCAGGCGATCACGTACAGGAAGCATGACTGAATGGGTGGAGGGCAGCAGAGGATTATGGACACTATCTTGGTCCAGTGGAGCGAAGCTATGCAATCAACAGGGATAATCCCGAATCTTAAAACATGTTTAAAAAGCTATTGTGTGCATCTATTTGTGAACATACTTGAACCGTGTTACAGAGCGGGCAGGGGATTCCCTAATTGGCCCTTAGATGAAGAAAGTGTGACGAAACATCTGACACAAATAAAATGCTGATGGTAATAATGTTATTTTGAGACCATGCCTTATCAGGCAAAGCTCAATTGTTAAGTAAACACACGTGCACAGACACACACAGTCACACAAAAACAAAAAACAGATGATAAAAGCTGATTCACACTGCTGTGAGGTGGTAATACAGAAAATGTGCATGTTTGTGTTTTTTTTAACTGCTTCACACTGCTCAGGTGTTAATTTTTCATAGCTAATTTATTTGTCTTTTCTATTTTTAATACTGTAACTGTGTTGCTGCTATCTTGGCCAGGTCTCCCTTGTAAAAGAGATCCCTTATCTTAATGGGACTAACCCGGTTAAATAAAAAGCACCAAGGTGCTGTGCCTCAGTGCCTGTGGCATGGTAGCATGGGCGGCTGTAAAAAAGTGGCACTCTGACCTCTACTGGCCCGGCATAGTTATTACACTTCCTGTTTTCACAGCTGCATTGACAGAAATGGTGAGTTAAATTTGTGTTTATTATGAAAACAAAGCCTTATCTCACAATTCTGGCAAATTAACACTCAAGAAAATATGGCGATACAATGACATAAGCCTTTAGTTCCACTTAATTTTGACCGGGTGAGCTGAAACAGAGAGGTGGACAGACAGATACACACACCCACACAGCCACAAATAGACGCACTAAGTGATTACTGTATGCCTCTGTTTCATTCATTCATTCATTCATTCATCTTCTTCCACTTAATCCTTTTCGGGTCGCGGGGGGGCTGGAGCCTATCACAGCGTCTTTGGGCGAGAGGCAGGGTACACCCTGGACAGATCGCCAGTCCATCGCAGGGCCAACACAGAGAGACAGACAACCATTCACTCTCACAGTCACACCTAAGGACAATTTAGAATCCCCAGTTTTGATGCCAATTAACCTAACTTGCATGTTTTTGGCATGTGGGAGGAAACCGGAGAAATCCCGGAATAAACCCACGCAGACACGGGGAGAACATACAAACTCCACACAGGTCACTGTTGATCGGGGGCTGGGATCGAACCCAGGATCCCCCGGCCGAGGGTGAGTTGCTGTGCATAATAAAGGCTAAAAACAATAGGGATGCAGATATCCCTTTTCAGCCAGTTTAGGCAATATTTTCAGCAGACAGTGGAGCAGTTGAAGTCCTCTTGGGCATGCTATCCTCTTAGCTCATTTATGTTTCACGAACATAACCTATAATACCATTACAAAATGCTTTAGGTTTTCTATGAACATCAGATTTGATACCTCTGCCGCCTGATGCGGGTAGCGATAGCTCTTTTTTTTTGCACCAGCATATAACATTTATAACGAAGCATCAGCTACAGTTATGTGAAAAATTAGGATACCTCATTAAATATTCAGTTCTTTATTAATAAATGTTCACATATCTATGTCTAACCTTGTTTTTGTTTTTATTTGCATTTTTTTTTACCATTTATTGTAGCCATTTTAAGTGGGAATGAATGTGACGGTGTCCTAAAAAAGATGGGGGGGTATCCTAATTTATTCCTCACTATTTGTTTAGAATTATGTTTTACAGAAAATTTGAAAAAAGTCTTTAATTAATTTTTAATTGTTTAGTTGTATTACATGAATGTCCCAGTATTTTAAACACTGATATTAAATATCTATATGTCCAAATATGTTAAAAAAACACACAGGCTTATACAAGGTGTCCTAATTTTTTCACGACTGTACATATCATCCTGAGTCATAAGTTGTCCATAATATAATTATTCAGATGCTCTTAATTGAATGTTTTTGTTTCTTTCTTTGTCCCATTTTGACTTGCAAATGGCATCTGAAACAAAGGATTTCACTAGTCTGAAGTAGTGTTTTGCAGATTTGCAAATTTTCCATGTAAATAGCAGTGTAGGTTGTTGTCTAACTGTTAAGGTATAAGGTTATGAAAATACATAAATTGAAAGACTACAAACGCAGACTCACGTACGTCATCATTTTCAAAGAGTGCCCAGGGGGAAGTAACTAACAGTCCTCTGGATTAGCTCCAGCTCTCAAAAAACAATACATTTGTGTTGTTTTTCTGCTCTTTGGATGCTTTTTTCCATCGGCCATAAAACAGGAGGTGAGCTTTGTGAGGGGAACCACGGTAATCGTGTTCAGTGACATGTATAGTCCGAGACAATTGGGGATGTAGTCCACTAAGCGGCTTCACAAAACTAAATATTATTCTTTTATTATATGACAGCTGACAACTTTAATTACATGGAAAATTATCCTTTCAACTGACAAACATAATGTGTAACTAGTGGCAAAATTCGATCGGGATCACAAGAAAATTTCTCTCTTGCCATTCACTTCCATGGAGATTTTTTCCCATTTGTGGAAGTAGAGGGGGCGTGACTTAGGCTTTCTATTGCTGTCCCTTTTTCTCTCTTTCTGTAAATAAGTACTGAAAACACCAATTGGAAAAAAAAGCCAACAATAAGATGCAAGCCCTCAAATTCCAAGCACCCGCTGCTAATGATATATGCTTAAACAGTGGTCTGAGAGTCCCACACACAGTCGTCAAAGAGAAAATAAAATGTTGTGGCGTGCCAGCTTTTTAAAAAAAAAGCAGATTCCACAATCTCTAAGTCTCTTTGTCATGTTTTTATTGCATAAACCACTGAAATGTCCGCCTCCATTCTGGAAGAAAACGCTAAAGCAGAAACACAGATGCAACCTTTTAAACGCATATGGCTGTTTTAGCTAGTTAGAAAATTTTAAATTACCCATGGTGGTGTCTCGGAAGCAGTTGTGGGCCACTTGCTTTTAGCCATTCACCCTCATCTTCATCCAAAATCCAGACAGAAGCTGCATGAGCTGTTCCTGCTTCAGTCTGTCTTTGTGCTGTCTGACTCCTTAATTATTGTTTTCACCTCAGGGCTGAAGCAAAAATTGCAGCTGAGAGACAATAAGTAATAATCTCAGTTTGTTTTATTTGACAGACCTTAGTGTAAATCACAAAGAGAATTTTACTTACATGCATAGTTTCTGTTTTCTTCAGCAGCTTTTTGCTTCACAGTATGTTTGCAGTGATTTGGTAGTTTTGAGAATATATGAAACAGAACATTTGTGCTGCTGGTCAGCAGTACCACAGCAGCCTCACACAAATCACATGCATTTTGTGAGTGACAAATTATCATTTACAAAGTTCTGTGTTGATTTCTCTAACTAAACGCAATAGATATGCTAAAGATCCCATATTGTGTGAAATTGTGTTTTTGTAGATTTTTACCCTATGAAATGCATCCAAGGTCCAACGGTACATATGTACCATTAAACTATTAAAACACTCCACAAAAAATGTGCCTTGTCTTAAGTTAAAATCTTAACATAAATGAGATTATTGCATTTCCTGGGTTTTATGACATCACTAACCAGAAGCAAGCTCCGTCTTCAGTTCTCTGAGTTAGCACCCTCACTGTCTAAATATTGTGATTGTTCCACTACAAAAACCTTTACCTAATCAGATTTGGGTCTCACTAATATTGATGAAAAACAATTGTTTCAAACATAACTTTACAAACAGAACATAGCTGTAAAACAACACAGAAATTGTTTTTGGTCTTTAAAGGTGTTTTCCCACATACTGACTTTAGTTGAACTCTTGTTTGCGTCTTTTTTAGTGAGCTTTATTTAATATGGTAAATGACATTCACTTATATAGCACTTTTTACTCATCTCTGGATGACAAAGTGCTTTACAGATCCTGCTATCCACCCATTCACTCATACATTCACACACTGATGGCACTGGATGTTGTGTATAGTTGTGTATAGTTTGGACTCTTATTTGTGTGGTATGGGTGGTGGCTCCACCTTCCGGTTCCGTCACCACCCGGGGCTATAAGAGGGCAGTGGGCAAGAGGGGCGGTCTCTTGGCCACCTCTTCTGCCTAACGGTCATCAGAATCAGAATCAGAATCAGAATCAGGTTTATTGCCATTGTTCATGTAGTACACAAACTAGGAATTTGTCTCGGTACAATGCTGCAACATTAAACATGATAAGATAAGAGAAATAAACTATACATGTAATAAAGTGTAGGATAAGATTAAGTGATACTGGTCAACAGTTAAAATATATATTAGCCAGCAGCAGATACTGTGGAGAACTATATAGTGCAGTCGGTAATGCAGGAAGAAAAACAGTGATGATTGACATGAGTCTGGTTGAGCTGCTGTACATGGTGCACGAGAGTCACTTAGTGTTCAGCAGTCTAATGGCAGAGGGGAAGAAGCTGTTCATGTGACGGGAGGTTTTAGTCTGGATGGACCGAAGTCTTCTACCAGAGGGGAGGGGGGCAAACAGTACGTGACCAGGGTGTGAGGGATCGGCTATGATCCGGCCAGCACGCCTCCGGGTCCTGGAGATGTACAGATCCTGGAGAGATGGGAGCTTGCAGCCGATCACCTTCTCAGCAGTGCGCACGACGCGCTGCAGCCTTAGTCTGTCCCTGGCAGTGGCTCCTGCGTACCACACGGTTATGGAGGTGGTGAGGATGGACTCGATGATGGCTGTGTAGAACTGCACTAACATCTTGGTGGGTAGCTTGAGCTTCCTCAGCTGCCGCAGGAAGAACATCCTCTGCTGGGCTTTTTTGATGAGTGAGCTGATGGTCAGCTCCCATTTGAGGTCCCTGGTGATGGTAGTGCCTAGGAAGCGGAAGGAATCAGCAGTGGTGATGGGAGAGCCTGAGAGGGTGAGGGGGGGGCAGAGGAGTAGTGACTTTCCTGAAGTCTACAATCATCTCCACTGTCTTCAGAGCGTTCAGCTGCAGGTTGTTATTGCTGCACCAGGACGCCAGCTGGGCCACCTCTCTCCTGTAGGCGGACTCGTCGCCGTTGGAGATGAGCCCGATGAGGGTGGTGTCGTCCGCAAACTTGATCAACTTGACAGACTGGTGGCTGGAGGTGCAGGAGTTGGTGTAAAGGGAGAAGAGTAGGGGGGAAAGTACACAGCCCTGGGGTGATCCGGTGCTGATGCTAGTATAGTCTGAGACAGTCTTTCCCAGCCGCACATGCTGCCTCCGGTCCGTCAGGAAGTCGATGATCCACCTGCAGAGGGAGTCAGGCACGTTGAGCAGGGACAGCTTGTCCCGGAGCAGAGCGGGGCGGATGGTGTTGAATGCGGAGCTGAAGTCCACAAACAGGATCCTGGCGTAGGTTCCCGGGGAGTCCAGGTGCTGCAGGATGGAGTGGAGGGCCAGGTTGACTGCATCGTCTACAGACCTGTTGGCTCGGTAGGCAAACTGCAGCGGGTCCAGGAGAGGGGTGGTGATGGACTTGAGGTGGGACAGGACCAGGCGCTCAAAGGACTTCATGACTACAGAGGTGAGCGCTACAGGTCTGTAGTCATTAAGTCCAGTGATCCGTGGCTTCTTGGGGACAGGGATGATGGTGGAGGATTTGAGGCAGGATGGCACGTGGCATAACTTAAGGACTGCCGTGCTGTAAAGAGCCTCTTTAATAAACCTGTGTTCAGTTCGACACCTGGCCTCGTCCTTGGCTCCATATTCATACATAACATTTGGCGACGAGGACAAAAGTGGATTACAGCAAGATATGGAAACATGCTGGTTTGAAATTTGGCCGGTTTTGGAGCTCCCCGGTGTGTCACTGGTCCTATGGCCGGGGTGGTGTACCGTTTTCCGGACGTGCAGGGTGGCGCTGGACCTTTGGAAGCTGGGAAAGTGGAAGGCATGTGAGTTGTTGGTGCACAATTTTGCAGCGAAAGAACAGTGTGTTCTAAGAACACTGGGTGACTGTGATAGTTTTGATGAAGGGATTGAGCTAAAGGCGCAATATTCTCGTGCCCTGGAAAACGTCATGGCTGGCACGATTCGGTTTCGACAGCACCACCAATGGGTAGGCGGGTCTATTCAGCGGTTCATGACAGATTTGGAGCTGTTGGTCAGTGGGTGCCAGCTTGGACTACTGGAGGAAGGGATGATTTGTGACCAGTTGGCAGATTATAACAACGGTGCTACAATCGGGTCGAAGCTGCTTACATTTTCGGGTGAATTGGTGCTGCCCACTACCATCGAGTTAGCTCAATGGCTGGAAGCTGTGGACGAACTGTCATGGGAGCTGAATGAGAGCTTGTCACACCAACATCTGGGATCACTGTCGATCGCATATGCAGTGGGCCTGGTCAACGTGGGAAGTGTAGAGGACGACGCCACCACTGTGAATAGTTTTTAGTTGTTTTGTGTGACTGTGATAGGTCTCTTTTAGGAACCTCAGTATAGTTTTCTTAGTGCATGATTCGGGTTCTAAATTGGGGAGGTGTAATGTATTAAATGTTATTATTTTGTGTTATGGGTGATGGCTACACCTTTCCAGTTCCGCCGCCACCCAGGGTATAAAAGGCAGACCTGGAAGAGGCACGGTCTCTTTTTGACCAGCACCTCTGCCTTGACGGGAGCGCCTTTGTGTTCAGTGAGTTTGCATAATAAAGTTCCACTCTACTGCACCTTCAGCCTCATTATTGAAGTCTCAGTTATGGAGATAACATTTGGCGATGAGGATAAAGTTATGGATAAAGGAGTTTCTAGTATTCGGCCATTTTTGAAGCTCCCAGGCAAGCCGCCAGTTCCCTGGGTTAGGTGGTTTGCAGCGTTCCAAAACTATTTGGTGGCATTGAACCTCGGCAAATTGGAGAAACTACGTGCACGAGCGACACTGGTCCATAATCTTGGTATGGAAGGGCAATGTATTCTCAGCACATTGGGAGAGAGTGATAGTTTTGAGGACGTGGTTGAGCTAATGGTGCACTACTTTCGTGCTCCTGAGAACGTTATCATCCGACAGATCCAGTTCCAACAGCGACGCAAGCGGCCAGGAGAGTTGGTGCAACAGTATGTTGTGGACCTGTGCCAGCTGGCTGGAGAGTGCCAATTCGGGGCTTTGGAGGAAGAAATGGTCTGCGATCAGTTAGTGGAGCACACGCTATGTTCTACGGCACGGTCAAGACTCCTCATGCACTCTGGTGAACTGACGTTGAATGCAGCTGTGGAGATAGCTCAACAGTACAAAGCAGCGGATAAACTATCAAAGGTCCTTGGTGAGAGAACAACGTTGAGGCAGTCTGACTCACAATCAGCGGTGCAGGCTGTGGACCTGGGTAGCGATGATCGCACAGAAGACAAAGAGGACTACACTACCGCTGTTCAATTCAATTCAGTTCAATTCAGCTTTATTTATATAGCACCATTTCACAATAACAGTCATCTCATAGCACTTTCAACTGTAGGGGAAACCCCCACAATTGCAGAAAGACCCCAGAAATCAGGCAATTCCCTGTGAACAAGCACTTGGCGATGGTGGAGAGGAAAAACTCCCTTTTAACAGGAAGAAACCTCCAGCAGAACCAGGCTCAGGGAGGGGCAGTCATCTGCTGCGACTGGCTGGGGGGTGAGGGGATAGAGAAGATGAAAAGAACAGACATGTAGAGAGCAAACAGCACGATGGGGACTCAATTTATGGGAGAGAACAAACAGATGTTTAACCAGCAAAAAAAAAAATATTTCATTGAGAGTGAAGAAAGGAGTGAAGCCCAGTGCATTATTGGAGGTCCCCCGGCTGTCTAAGCCTATTAGCAGCATAACTAAGGGAGGGTTCGGAGACACATGATCCCTCCCTAATTGTAGGCTATATCAAAAAGGTAGGTTTTAACCCTATTCTTAAAATAGAGATTGAGTCTGACTCCGAAATCCAGATTGGCAGCTGGTTCCACAGGAGAGGAGCTTGATAGCTGAAGGCTCTGCCTCCCATTGTACTTTTGGAGATTCTAGGTATTACAAGTAATCCAGCATTTTGGGAGCATATTGCTGTATTAGGATAATAGGGTAGTATCAGATCTTTTAAATAAAAAGGGGCCTGATTGTTTAGAGCTTTGTAAGTGAGAAGAAGGATTTTAAACTTAATTCTAAACTCTATGGGAAGCCAATGAAGGGAGGCCAGAACCGGAGAGATATGATCTGTCTTTCTAGTACCTGTTAAGACTCTTGCTGCAGCATTTTGGATCAACTGAAGACTTTTTAAAGATGTTTTAGGACAACCTGATAATAAAGCTACAATAATCTAATCTAGAGCTAACAAAAGCGTGGATCAGTTTCTCAGCATCACTCTGAGACAAGATGCTCCTAATCTTGGCAATATTACGCAAATGATAGAAGACAGTCTTAGAAACAAATTTAATATGTGAATTGAAAAAGAGAGCTTGATCAAATCTAACTCCAAGGTTCCTTCCTCACAGAACTATGAAGAGAAAGAGTAACCGCATCCAAACTAAAAGTTTGATTTGGAAAGGTATTTCTAAGGTTTTTTGGACCAACAAGAATGACTTCAGTCTTATCTGAATTTAATAGCAGGAAATTACAAGTCATCCAAGCTTTGATTTCCTTAAGACAGGCTTCTAACTTGGCTAATTGATTACTATCATCTGGCTTCATTGACAGGTATAATTGTGTGTCATCTGCATAACAATGAAAATGTATACAGCGCTTTCTAATAACGGAAGCATATATAAACTAAAAAGAGTAGGGCCTAGCACAGATCCCTGTGGAACTCCATGACTGAGCTTTGAATTGAAAGAAAACTCATTATTGACATGAACAAACTGGAACCTATCAGATAAATAAGATCTAAACCACTGCAAAGAAGTTCCATTAAGTCCAATATAGTGTTCTAATCTATCAAGTAAAATATTATGATCAATAGTATCAAAAGCTGCACTAAGATCTAAAAGGACAAGTACAGAAACAAGTCCATTATCAGATGTGATAAGGAGGTCATTTGTGACCTTCACTAAGGCTGTTTCGGTACTATGATGGATTCTAAACCCAGATTGAAACTCTTCAAATAAGCCATTTCCCTGCAAGTGGTCAAATAATTGCATAGCAACAACTCTTTCTAAGATTTCTGAAATGAAAGGGAGATTAGAGATTGGTCTACAGTTAGCTAAAACTCCTGAATTCAGCGTTGGCTTTTTGAGTAGGGGTTTAATTACAGCAGTTTTAAAAGCCTGCAGTACATGGCCTAAAGTTAATGAAGAATTGATTATTTGAAGAATAAAGCTACCAGTAAATGGGAAGACTTCTTTAAATAACCTGGTAGGAATAGGGTCTAAAAGACAAGTTGAAGGCTTGGATGAGGAAATTATTTTGTCTTACTCTAAAAGGTCAATTGGAGTAAACTCATCCAAACAGATATCATTTGAAGGAGTTGTAGTAGTTACTATATTTAAGTTAATGGTGGGAAGAATCTGATTGATTTTATCTCTGATAGATGAAATTTTATTATTGAAAAAGTTCATAAAGTCCTGACTAGTAAGCTCTAAGGGAATGCTAGGATTGACAGAGTCCTGACACTTTGTCAGCCTGGCTACAGTGCTGAAAAGAAACCTGGGATTATTCTTGGTCTCTTCTATTAATGCAGAATAATAACTCGTTCTAGCTTTTCTAAGATATTTTTTTATAAATTAAAAGATGATTTCTCAAAGCTAAATGGATTTCATCTAAATTAGTGGAGCGCCATTTTCTTTCTAATTGACGAGTCTTCTGTTTTAAGCTATGAGTTTCTGTGTTGAACCAAGGAGTTAGAAATCTCTGATTAGACTTTTTCTTTTTTTAAAGGGGCCACCATGTCTAGAGTCTGATGCAGAGAAGCTGTAACACTATCTACCATTCTATCAATTACAGAAGGAGCAAGCTGTCTATAGCTTATTTCCATTGTGTTGACACATGGCATAGAGGAAACAATCTGCATAAATTTGGTTACATCATCATTTGAAAGGCATCTACTGTAGTAATATTTTTCTTTAGGAGCCAAATAGTCAGAAATAGTAAAATCAGAGGTTAACAGACAATGGTCTAACAGTACAGGGTTATGAGGAGACACTACCAGATTTTCTATTTCTCATGCCATATGTTAGAACAAGGTCCAAAGTATGGTGGAGATAATGGGTAGAATTTCCTACTTTCTGAGAAAACCCCATCGAGTCTAATATTGAATTAAATGCCATATTAAGGAAATCACTATCTACATCTACATGTATATTAAAGTCCCCTACTATAATTATTCTATCTGATTTCAGCACTAAATCAGCTAAGAATTCGGCAAATTCGGATAAAAACTCTGAGTAGGTTGATGGAGGACTATAAACTATGGCAAATAAAACTGGGTTTAGCCTAAAATTGCTAAAATGCCCAATACACTGAGGACCAGGCCCTCAAAGGAATTATAACATGTTTTTTGCTTTACATTAACTCGTAATTTGGAATGATAAATTGTTGCTACTCCTCCTCCATGACCAGAACTTCTGGGATTTTGACAGTTTAGGTGTTCTGGACTTTTCTACGGGGGGGGGGGGATAATGTATTAAATGTTATTATTATGTGTTATGGGTGACGGCTACACCTGTCCGGTTCCGCTGCCACCCAGGGTATAAAAGGCCGACCCAGAAGAGGCACGGTCTCTTTTCGACCAGCACCTCTGCCTCGACAGGAGCGCCTTTGTGTTCAGTGAGTTTGCATAATAAAGTTCTGTTCTATTGCATCTTCGGCCTCATTATTGAAGTCTCAGTTATGGACATAACAGGAGGGTCTCAATTGTGTGTGTGTGTGTTTTGGACTTTTCTGAAGGGGGGAGAATGTTGTGTATAGTTTGGACTCTTATTTGTGTGGTATGGGTGGTGGCGGAACTGGAAGATGGAGCTACCACCCATACCACACAAATAAGAGTCCAAATAAGAGTCCCTTTCACACAGGGAAAAATTCAAGCAGACCAAACTGCGTCACGTTAAATTCGGTGAGACTTATGTCAGAACGTTCTCTGTTCTTATTGGTCAGATTTCTTTGCCGTGAAAACAGGGAAAGTAAATACAGAAGTAGGATGACTACTGTGTATCTATTGCAATTCTGGGGAGAAAATAATACAAATCGTAGCGTAGTCTATGGGAGGTTTTCATCGCCCTGGTTATCGTTTATTATATAAGTTTATATGCCACTTTCGGCAAATTGTACAGTTTGAAAATGAAGCACTGCTACGGATGGGAAATAACATTTTAACGTTCATTAATCCTCTAGAACCGTGACGTGCTCAGCCACAGATATTTTCAAAGATCCATCAGGTATGTACAGTGACATAAAATGTTTTACCGTTTGCTGCTGGTCCTGTTTTAGTGCAGTCGCTTTCTCACCTGCAGGACCACACCAGAGTTTGCCATTTGATTCGAATCAAGACCACCTCTTTCAGGTGGTCTCAGTATGGTTGGTTTGGTGTGGCGCACTTGAGTGCAATTACTGTGTTCTCACCAGACAAAACGAACCGCACTAACGGAGAAAATGAACTTGAGTTCGATTGAAATGAACTAAAGTCTGTAGGTGTGAAAGGACCCTTAAAGAGATGCTGAAACCAGGCATTCTAAGAAAGGTTGCAAAAGATGAAAAACAATTTTGCTGCAATAATTAAATAATTAAAGAAAATTTGACCAAAATGTGTCACAAACATTCCATTAAGACATGTGGGAGCTGTTAAAATGTAGGAAAAGTGCAATCATTTACCCCTTTTAAAAATAATTAAAATGCAACGGGTCCTTTAAAAAAATCTGTTGATGATCATATACATAATGGACATTTTAATAGCTTCATCTTTGAAACTGAAGACTCATTTGTCTCTCTGGGTGGATAACATGGCCTTCCACCCTTTAATTCTTGGCATCTAGCCCTAAGGTCATCATTCGATAGCGGTTGGAGAGACTGTTGGCGCAGATTGTCAGCCACGTTTCCGTCAGTCTGCCCCAGGCCAGCTGTGGCTACCACAGTAGCTTACCACTATCATTGTCTGTCTGGAGTGAATGAATAATGGACTCACTGTAAGTGCTTTGAGATGTGACCTGACATGTAAAGTGCCATATAAATCTAATCCATTATTATTATTATTATTATTATCCTCCCTGTATTTCTGGTATTTCGCAGATATGCAGATCTATTGCTGAAAGCTGTGGTACTAGCCAGAGTACAATGTTCACCAACAGGAAGACAGTGAAGGAGGTTAAATGGCTATAAACAGTTACCAATAAATTAAAAGCAGTGCTGGTGTTGTCTGTGAAAAGGCCAGTTGGCAGTCAAACCCCAGGGGAGTCCTGTGTTTACAGGAATTAGGAACCACACACACACACACACACACACACACACACACACACACACACACATATATACACGGGCAAGTTGCCACATTGCAGGGCTTTGCAGAAGATAGGATCAACACCTTTTTTAAATTGCCCGTGTCGCTTATCGCTCTGCTGAGCCTGGTAAAGTGATGTCATCCCTCACTGTGGCCCTCTATCGCCGTTCATTCCCCAACCACCTTTTTTTTATCATCCACTTCTCACCTCACTTTTAACTTCCATTCACAGCCATCTTCTGCGTTTTCATACTAAAGAATTCTAAAGGCACCGCTGATAATTATTTGAATAGAAAGTGTTGGTTGCTTAATAGTCACTGCCTAACAAGGAGCTTCTGTGTTCATTTTATGTTGTTTGTCTTTTTGTTTGTTTTTCCAGTTGATTGACTGTACAAAAAAACCGTGGACGGTAACCAAAGGTAAATCCTGGACTAATTTAGAGGTTAAAAAATCCAAATAAAAAAAAAATCATTATCTGTTAACGTTTGTGAAATTTCAAACTCTTTTGAAATTTTATCAGTCTTTTATGAAATAATAAGATTATGAGGGCTGTCGTTCCACTGAAAGACTTAAATACCAGCTTATTATTGTTACCTCCACCAAGGAGGTAATGTTTTTGCCGGCGTTGGTTTGTTTGTTTGTCTTCCTGTTAGCAACATAACTCAAAACGTTATGAACGGATTTTGATGAAATTTTCAGGAAATGTGTGTAATGGTACAGGGAACAGATGACTGGATTTTGGTGATGATCTAAGAGTGCATACCTCCACCAAAGGCTTTCTTTGTATTTTTGCAGCAGGATTACTCCAAAACTACTGGATGGATTTGGATGAAATTTTCACCAAAGGTGTTTTTTAGGCTAGAGAGGAACCCATTACATTTTGGTGATGATCTGAGAATGCATACCTCAGCCAAGGCTCTTATCTTCTCACAGTGTGTTAGTAACAATACTCCAAAACTACTGGACGGACTTTGATGCAATCGTCACCAGAAGTGGCTCGAGGCCTACACACAAAACCATTACATTTTGGAGGTGATCCATGAGGGATGGAAGGAACCTTAGCAGAGGTATGTGCTCTCTGAGTGCTTTTCTATTTTTGTTATTCATTGTCAAACAGCACTATTATTTCATATTGAATTTATATATATAACATATACCGTCCTGCGTTTCCTGAGCTTCGCCGTCATGGCTCTGCAGGAGACCAGCGAGGCCCACCTGGTGGGTCTCTTCTTCGCTAAGGGGGTCACCACCATGCCCAAAGACTTCCAGCTGGCCCGCTGCATCCGCGGAGAGAGAGCTTAGACTTTCTGCTGCACATTCACCAGCCATAATGCTCTGCACTGTGTGTCTATATATATACATTTATAGTAATATGGACATATGTTTACTAGATGTTGTTTTTTCTTGCCTTCTGATTGTTGCTCTGAGTGTTGCTATCCCTATGCTGTTACAATCCTGGAATTTCCCCATTGTGGGACTAATAAAGGCTTATCTTATCTTATCTTATCTTATACAGTCATATGAAAAAATTAGGACACCCTGTATAAGCCTGTGTGTTTTTTAACATATTTGGACATATGGATATTTAATATCAATGTTAAAAGTACTGGGAGATTAATTTAATACAACTAAACAATTAAAAATGAATTAAAGGCTTTTTCAGTTTTTTCTGTAAAATGTAATTCTAAACAAATAGTGAGGAATAAATTAGGACACCCCCATCTTTTTTAGGACACCCCCATATTCATTCCCACTTAAAATGGCTAAAATAAATGTTTAAAAATGCAAATAAAAACAAAAACAAGGTTAGACATAGATATGTGAACATTTCGTAGTAAAGAACTGAATATTTAAAGGGGTGTCCAAATTTTTTTCACATGACTGTATATGAGGATAATTATGGACACAGTGAGGTAAGTTAAACAAAGAAATGAATGACATGAGCAAAATTATGTTGGTTAGAGGTTCTGGGTTTTTTTCTCTTCATCACCCAGCCCTAAATGCACCTTAAAACACTGATGTTCCTATTTTGCCTTGACGAAGGAACGTATGTGCTTTTGAAGGACTTCTTTGTTTTGATACTCAAACAGGTCAATAGTTTAAGCTTTTAAATGTAAAGAGAAGTTTCTTTCTTCTCACTCAAGCTATATAAGTGATTACTTGTTGGTCTTATGATAGTAGTTTTAGTTAGACATCACATTTTCCAACATCCACTAGCAGTACAGTGATCACTGATGTAGGTGCAGTTGGTAAAGAAACATACTGTATGCTGTATATATGATCATGGAGAACAACCATTAACTTTCATGTTGAAAAAGAACTAGAAAAAGCCACTATGCATAGCATAGGTTCTAGATTACTCATTGACTCAGTTTATAGTTGAAAATGGATACTTACACTCAAGGGCATTGTACCAAATGTTAGAGCTCCATGATGGTACATTATGGGTGACTCTTCGGGTAGTATCTTACGGAATGGCGAATGATGACGAATGTGGCAATTTTTGGATTTGTCAACTTTCCTGCCAGATTTTGGTGAAAATCCAGCAAGTATCTCACAGAGCTACGAATGCTTAGAAATGTTCACGAACATCTTACTTTTTGGGTTTCATCAGGGTTCATAAAAGGTTGCATAACAGTTTGCACATAGTTTTTAAGGTCATCAACAGTTTTGTAACAAAGGGTCTTAAACAGTTGCTAGTCTTCACTACTAGGCAAACCAAAAAGAACTTTAATGGCACACGTTACCGCCACTTGCAAGTGTGTTACAACCTTACTTACAACTTAGCTTACATCTATTTAGCAACTGTTTGTAGAAAAATAATTTGCATTATAATTTTGAACATGTTCAGAACATAAGAAAAAATGTTGCAGACCTTAAAATCTGTTGGGCAACCTATTACGAACTCTGAAGAAACCCAAAAAGCGCAACGTGTTATGACCCGAGCGTCGGTTCTTATCGCGCTCGGGTTAAAGTTATGTCTCGCTGCCGGCCTTGACAGCTGCGGGCGGTATTTTGGCCTCTCCGGGCTCTTATTGTGAAAGTGCTCGGAGGGGTTTCCGCCTGTCAACGGTCGGTCAGCTGTGTGTCATTCTGTCATTAGTCCCTGGTTATTTAAGCTGTGTGCTAGCGTCATTACGACGCAGCAGTGTCTGATCGCATATGATCGTTATCTGATCGCTAATGGTCACATTTCTGATCGTTATCTTGTTCACCCATCGTCACGGATGCCTGGACTAACCTCACCTCGGCTGCCTAAGGGCTTGACCGTCATTTCACCGGCTTAGTAAGTGAGCTGTATAGCCTTATTCCCGTCGGTGTATTTGGTGCTGTAAGTCCCTGCTTTAGCAGTCCAGGTGCATTTATTACCTAGCTTGTCTGTGTGTGACTGTTTCCTGCCCTGGACCCGTAGTGTGCTGTATAGCCTATGCTTCCTGTTCTGCAAGGACTCTGTCATCTGCTCAGCAGCTTGTGTAACCACCCTTATCACCGTAATAAAACTCACTAAAACTCACTGGTGGACTTGTGTGCGTCTTATTATGACAGTACACTGCTGCCCAAACAGCGTTACGGTGACGCCATTTTGAGACGCTTTTTCACCAGTGAGTTGAGTTTTGGACGTTGTTTTCCCTGTCTGGGACCTTTGTATGCGAGGAATGCCGTCACCGAGGAGTCACGTGCTGACGTGTGTCTTGGAAGCGGTAGATGAGTTACTCATCTCCGCTTCCATGTTGGACTACGCCCCCGGCATACATTGGTACCTGGACGCCGCCGAAGATGTGCTCTGTAACCTCTCTCCCTGCTTCGCCAACCACCCGGAAGTCGACGTTAGGAGGGAGGACATCACTGCCCAATGCGAACTGTTCCTGCTAATGGAGGAGGAACGCGGCATGGAGCAGGTGAAGAGGCACACCTGTTTTTCGCCTAAGGATCCTTTTCGGGAGTTCGCACCATCTGGGGGCCGGCGAAGGCGTCGGCGTCACGGCCGGGCGCATCTTCGGCAAGCTCCAGCTCCAGATCCAGTTCCGGGCCGCCGGGATGACCCCCTCAGCCAGCCAGCTGCTGAGTGTGAGCCGAGTCCTGCGCCGGTAGGCTCCGTTCTTGGGATTTTCAGCATTCAGCGAGCGAGGGAAGGAGCAACGTTTGCTACAGTCGATAACATCCTCCCCCCGGGAGACAGGCAAGTCCAAGTTCACTTTCCTTGTAGTAATAGTGATCTGTCTTGTCTGACTCCTGGGGGTGAAGCTCAGGGTACGCAGCTCCCTGAGTTTCTTTCCCCAGCTGTAGCCAATTATACTAAACCTGCTGCCTCTGTGTCTCCTCCTGCGGAGCGGTCCTCGGCGTCAGTCCCACGCCGGCGAGCGAGGGGGAGGCCTGCAGCTCTGGGAGACATCCCGGTCTTGCAGCCTTGTGTTGGACAGAGGAGGAGAACGGACTGCAGTGAGGAGCCAGAGCCGACGAGAGAGCGTCCCCAAGGTTCTTCAGGGATGCAGCCCGAGTCAGCAGGTCCAGGGTCCTCTGCCTCCACGCCATACGGGTTATTGGCATGGACGTCTGCGCATGAGGATCCAGCTGCAGAGACCATCAGGCCGGTTGTGGAACCCGACACAGCCGAGTGGGAGCCCGACGACGAGCATCTTCATGAACCTGGATCGGCGAAGTCCTGGACGGCTCCAGAGCCCGAGTGCAGGCAAGTGCTCTTTCTTGTTTTCCTGTATGGTGTGTTAGAGCATTTTTGCCTGCCTCATGGGGAGGCGAGTGAGGGGCAGCCGGCCGCTGCACCCGAGCTCGTCTCGCTGGGCTCTGGCGCTGCCGGTGGAACTGATCCCGGTTCTTCCTTGTGTTCTGAGCACCTCCACAGCGTTGCCGGTCCAGAGCCAATCAAGGTCATGGGACCGGGGGTTCCAGGTTCGGAGATGGAGGTCGTCGCTGGAGCAGTCCTGACCCGGTTGTGGTCTGTCGTGTGGGCCGAGGAGACCCGGTCGGGGTCCAACGTGTGGGCCGAGGAGACCCGGTCGGGGTCCAACGTGGGTGCAGCGGTGACCCAATTTGGGCCCGTCCTGACCCAGTCGGGGTCCGACGTATGGGCCGAGGTGACCCAGTCGGGGTCCAACGTGGGTGCAGCGGTGACCCAATCTGGGTCCGTCCTGACCCAATCGGGGTCCGACGAGGTCCAGTGTGGGTCCAGCGCAGGTGCGGCTGTGACCCAATTAGGATTCGAGGGGGCCCAGGGTTTTGGTTGTCCCCCTCTCAGGAGTCACCAGCTGGGGGCCATTAGTGGGTTTTGTGGGACAGATCGGCGCTCTCCTGTTGTGTTGTTTTCAGGTGAGCGGCTGCACGCAATCCCTCCACGGTCCTGCTGGTTGTGGTATGCGGGTCGGCCACCCGAGGAACTGCTTGGAGCATTCGGCGTCTTGGGTTGGCCACCCAATATACGGTGTGGGTTACGGGGTGACCTGGTTCGGCCACCAGAGGACGTATTCCTGGGGGCATGGGACTGGGGCAGGCCACCTGACCGTTCATGTACTGTGAGATTTTCTGTGGGCCCATATGGTGCCAATTCTTGTCATGTATATCTTGTAATTTTTTCTTGTTTTCCAAGTCATAGTCCTAGTCTGGTCTGAGCAATTTTAGATTGCCTCTTGTTTGTCATAGTCTTAGTCAGGTCTGTGCAATTTTAGATTGCCTCTTGTTTTGTTTTTTTTCTTGTTTTCCAAGTCATAGTCCTAGTCTGGTCTGAGCAATTTTAGATTGCCTCTTGTTTTTTTTTTCTTGTGTCCAAAGTCATAGTCTTAGTCTGGTCTGAGCAATTTTAGATTGCCTCTTGTTTTTTTTTTTCTTGTTTTCCAAGTCATAGTCCTAGTCAGGTCTGAGCAATTTTAGATTGCCTCTTGTTTTTTGTTGTTGCCTAAGTCTTAGTCTTGATTAAGGTTAAGTCCGAGCAATTTTTGTTTTTTCTTGTTACCTTGTGAGTCCTTGCCATAGTCTTGTTAGAGCATTTTTTTGTCTGTTGTTTTTTTTTCCCTTGTGAGTCTCAGTCTTGTCTTAGCCTTGTTTTGTCATGTGTTTTCTTTTCCTTAGTCTTGTTGTTTTTTCCCCAGAGTCATGTATTTTCCTGTATGTATTTCTTGTCTGGTCTTAGTCTTGTTTTTTCCTAGAGTCATGTATTTCCTGTATGTTTTTTTTGTCTGGTCTTAGTCTTGTTTTTTTTTTTTCCCCGTGAGTCATGTGTTTGTATGCATTTCTTGTTTGGTCTTGTCTTGTTTTTGTTGGTTGGTTTCTCTCCCTCCATACCTGTCCCCCTACCTCCCACCCTGGGGGGGTGGGGGGGGCAGGGTGGTCCCTTGGGGCGTCCAGAGTCCGCCGGGGAGGGAGGGTACTGTTATGACCCGAGCGTCGGTTCTTATCGCACTCGGGTTAAAGTTATGTCTCGCTGCCGGCCTTGACAGCTGCGGGCGGTATTTTGGCCTCTCCGGGCTCTTATTGTGAAAGTGCTCGGAGGGGTTTCCGCCTGTCAACGGTCGGTCAGCTGTGTGTCATTCTGTCATTAGTCCCTGGTTATTTAAGCTGTGTGCTAGCGTCATTACGACGCAGCAGTGTCTGATCGCATATGATCGTTATCTGATCGCTAATGGTCACATTTCTGATCGTTATCTTGTTCACCCATCGTCACGGATGCCTGGACTAACCTCACCTTGGCTGCCGAAGGGCTTGACCGTCGTTTCACCGGCTTAGTAAGTGAGCTGTATAGCCTTATTCCCGTCGGTGTATTTGGTGCTGTAAGTCCCTGCTTTAGCAGTCCAGGTGCATTTATTACCTAGCTTGTCTGTGTGTGACTGTTTCCTGCCCTGGACCCGTAGTGTGCTGTATAGCCTATGCTTCCTGTTCTGCAAGGACTCTGTCATCTGCTCAGCAGCTTGTGTAACCACCCTTATCACCGTAATAAAACTCACTAAAACTCACTGGTGGACTTGTGTGCGTCGCGGGCTACCATGACACAACGCTCATGAACATTCCTCAGTATTCACTGCTCTGTGAGATGCAGGGGTCTGAAAGAAGACAGCAAAGCATTTGTGTATCTTGACTTCCCTCTGTATTGTGTTTCAATTTAGAACTGCACTCAGCAGAGATGCAGACCCATCTCAAGCATGCGACCTTGTCCTTTAATCTTTTGACCTCAAAATGAGTGCTTGTCTAGCACCTCACATATACTATTCCTGCACCAAAGTTGGCCTTGATATCTGCAGTCGCTCTTGCTTTAGACTAAAGAAAATCGGAAAAACACCTGTTGACCCTGTGATCTTGCTTTTTGATCTGTTGACCCCAAAAGCATAGTCATGGGTGCCAATCCCAAGGTCAACTTTGGGGCCAGGTTTGGTGATCATTCCTTCAATTATGTTCATGTAAAGCTATGGTGACCACCCTCACTTCTCCTCAGTGTTTGCATGCGCAATTATTCTTAATCAGATTTTGTTTGATTATATTTTTGTAATTTAACAAGCACAGGCGTACTCCTTTGGAACTGCTGAAGCACGTTTCCTAATCAGAGGATCTTTTTTGTTTGCTGCTATGCTTTATGTGCGAGCTGGGAGGGACAGCTTGTTGATAAATCAACATGTGTAAAGCATGACTTGCGTCCTCTAATGTGAGATACAGCCTGAAGATTAACATTCTCACACACACACCACATGTGTCTGTAACTACAGTATAGTCTCCCATGTAGCTTTTAACTTCCTGTATGGAACGTGTGCGTGCCTTTCTAGATCCACACAGAGGTTTTTGGGTTTTTTTTTGGGGGGGGGGGAGACCATCAACTCCTATTATGTTCATTAATAGTAATAGCCTTCTTTCTTCCAAATATAGAAATCAGTCTCTCGCATTCTGTCTGTTCACCTCTCTCCCCTTCTCCTCTTTTTGTCAGGGGTTTGATGTTCATAATCATTTCCAGCCGTGAGCTACACATGAAAGACAACAAGCACTTGCCGTAATGGGGTGCCGAAAGAACAAGTGAGAGAGAAGGAGAGGACAGAAACTAAAAAAAGAGAGGAGAGGTCAAGGGATGAATAGAGATTGACCAGGAAGGGAGATGAGGCTTCAGTCCTCCTCATTCCCATTTCAAGGTCTCATGTTATCATTAGCCCTGCCTTTTGTTCTTTTGCCAAACTATTCCTCCCTTTATTCCACCTCCCTCCTCTCCTACCCTGCCACAGATCTTAATTGTGCCCATAGTGCCTTAACTCATTGGCAGCTCAGCAGTGGAGATTGATCTGGAGACTTGAGAATGCCTGAAATGGGGAATGTGGCTCACTGGAGAGCAAAAGAATGTGCCTGTGGAGAAAAAAAAAGAGCTACTAAGTTAAATTAATGTTTTTTCTTCTTCATCCAACACCGCATAACTATTGAATAACTTTAAACAGCTTCAGCTGATGTACAAGCAATGACTCGCAGTGCACTCCGTTAGCAAACTGGAGATCTAAAATACTCTTTTTATGGCATTTACTAAGTGAGTCTAAATAATGTAGGTTTTGCCATTAATTATACTGGCAATCAGATTTACAATATTACGTATTTAGATGTGGGAATATTGATCAGAATATAAGTTAACAAGTATAAAAAGTAAAAGTAATGCTAGACAATCATATTATAATGCAATGATTCTGTGTGTGTTGTGTGATTCTGTCTGTTCCCCGCATCTCTCTCGAACCATTTTTCAGACTGACTTCAGATTTTGCTGAGGTTATGGGTGTGTGCATCCCCGAATTTCAGCCTCCCCGGCTTTGTGGAAGTTTAGTAGCGGAAATTTTTAATGAACGTCCATAGGGAAGCTATTAAATGAACACAGAGGTGGAAAAGGTATAACTGCTGAGATTTGGGGGCTGAAAATTTGGATTTACGGCTATAATATTAAGCCCAATAACCACTGTAAATTTCAGCCTCCCCGGATATGTGGAAGTTTAGGAGGGGAAATCTTTATTGAACATCCATAGGGGAGCTATTTAATGAACACAGAGGTGGAAAAGGTACAGCTGCTGGGAGTTGGGGGCTGAAATTCACAAGGCAGGCTTTGGAGGCCGGTGCAATGAAATGATAAAAATTTAGGTCTGATCCAAGCTCTGGAACTGAGTCTTCCTTAGAAGACCTATAAGGAGTTGGTGCCATGTATTCTTTGGTGCAGGCATCACTTCTGTGATGTCACCAGTCCACACGGGGTCATACGGGCACTGCACTCGTAGTGATTAAAAACAAGAATATAGTGTTGTGTTGTAATAGCCAATAGAGATGATAAAGATGCTACCCTGTAAGACCGTAGTTGTAATAAACCAGGAATGCTTCTCTACTTCTTCACTTAATGGGATAACGTTTGTTTTAATAACAGTCTTCTTTTTTGCCCTATATAACCTGAGCAAACATGATGACCCCATAAATCTCCATGCCTGGTACCAGCAAGGAAGGAGACGTACAGTAGATCAGATTGGGACATCTCTTTGCATTTTACAGGTTTTACCATGAAAGCCTATAGAAACTCCATCTCCCCCTTTTTCCTTTCACAAGACGCCATAAAAGCCCTGAGCTGCAGCAGAGCTGCAGCTGTGTCCGTGAAGCTGTGCACAGCCTCCCTCTGACACTGGCTGATGTTTTACAGAGACAAACTGCAGAGAACAGCAGGATCTGTCTGGACCAGCGCCCACATCTGGAGAAGATGAGAATAGAGAGGTGGAATAAAGAGCAAGGTTAAAGTATGGCAAAAGGGGAAAAGCCATGGTTATAAGCAATGCGAGAAGATTTTTATAAAAGCCCACAATTAATTATGATATTACCCAGCGTCAGACACCCAGACAAGCCCTTAATTATTCATATTCCAGCCCAGCATAAGCCTTCAGAACAAGCACCGAGTTATGTTGAAAAGAGGGGAAAATATAATGCCTTATCTCAGGAAGAGCATATACGTAAAACCTGGAGCAACTCAGCCGATGTTCTTCTTGAAGAATGGCAAGGTGTGGGCGGTACAAAAGAGAAGCTCTTGGCCCTCTGGTATCATTAGAAGTGACCTGTTAATCTCCACCATATGGGTAATGCACAGGCAGGAGACCGCTCCTTCCCTGCGTCACAAAGTAACACTGAGAAAAATGTGGGCGATGTGTGCTGAGTGGCAGGGGGGGGTGAGTGTAAGGTGTGCGTTTGAGAACTAAGTGGATCCATGGCGAGACTGCCTCTCTACCTGAAACATAATGAGAGTGACAGCGGAAGGAGAAAAGCAGAGTTAAGTGGAAGGGCGGGAGAACAGAGACCAAAAAATAGAAGGAGAGAGGGGTTGTGAAAAAGAGTGAGATGAATGAATGATGAGGTCTGGATCTTTGCTAATGCTCCAGCGAGTGATCACTCCTCTCCAGCCCAGACAGGGATGAATGGCTCTCTGTGGACCAAAAGCACCAGACCCGAGTTCTGGCTGAATCTGATACTCGGCACGCTTTCTCGACGGTTTTTCCACATAGAGCTCCTTATCAGGTTGACTTTTGCTTTGTGAGACTTAAGCTTTTATTTTAACAGATTTATAGCAGTCTGTCAATTGACTACAGAACAGACAAATAAAAGTAACATTTATGTTAGACTGAATTTATGTTGCATGCATTACAAATTCAGATTTTTGGCACACGCTAATGGGAAATTTATTGAATTTTTTGCATATATAGTTGAAACCAGATGTTCACATGCACTATAAAAAGACACATAACCTTTTTTTCTCACTGTCTGACATTAAATCAGACTAAACTTTTGCTGTTTTAGGTCAGTTAGGATTACAAAAATTATTTCTATTTGCTAAATAATTGTTATATTTGCTAAATATTTTTTAAACTTCTGACTTTCTTCAACATCAGAAGTTTACATACACTAATTACTATGCCTTTAATCAATTTGGGAAAGGCCAGATGATGATGTCATGGCTTTAGAAGCTTCTGATAGGTTAACTGGCAACATGTGAGTTAAATGGAGGCACACCTATGGATGCATTTTAAGGCACACTTGAAACATACTGCTTCGTTGTGTAAGATCATGGGAAAATCAAAAGAAATCAGCCAAGATATTAGGAAGAGAACTGTGGGCCTCGACAAGTTTGATTCACCCTTTGATACAATTTCCAGACGCCTGAAGGTGCCACATTCATCTGTTCAAACAGTTATACACAAGTACAAACACCATTGGAATTAGGGGTGGGAAAAACGATCAATTCAGTGATAGATCACAATACTTGACACTGGCAACAATGCACTGATCCAGAGATGCATGGCTCGATCTTTTATTTAAAAAAATGCACACATATATACATTTGGGTTATCAATTAATCAATGGTGTGTTCAGTCCACTAGATGACGCAAAGCAAACACCCAGTCAAATGAAGCCAAAGCTTCGCTTGAATTGCAGCCAGCTTTGAAAGTTAGGAAGCAGTTAGCTCAAATGTCTGGCCTTTTTTGGATTTTATAACAAAGATGGAAGGAAAGACCCTGACATGACACACAACCTGCAAGGAGTGCTGCATGAAAAAAAAAGAAGAAAAAACATTCAGAACACGGTGGGTCACACACGTCTCAGAGCAGCATTAGGATCAGCTAAGCTAAAGAGACACCGGCATTGAGATTTTTCTCCAGTCACCAAGTAAAGTTTATTTATGAAGCACTTTTCAGAGATATATAGTCACAAAGCGCTGTACACTAAAATGGAATAAAAGGAAGTTAGATAAAAATAATTTTAAAAATACAAAAACAAGTTAAAACACAACATTAAAATAATTTTAAAAATATCAGACTTACCATTAAAAGCAGTTGAAACTCAATGGAAATCCTCGTTAAACAAAAAATTTTTCAGCGGCTTTATAAAAGAGTCCACAGAGTCAGCTAAACATATCTGGAGTGTGAGTCTATTCCAAACAGCAACGCCCACCACCCTCCCTGTGTGCAGAGACGAGTCTCCGCAGAAAATGAAGCCCTGAAAATACTTTATTATATGAAAGAGATGTCAACAGTTTTACTTTGGGACATGATTTGAGGTTGAATAAGGTGAAAAAATTTGAAATATATAGGATTGTGATACTTGATATCGCCATATCGTGATTACTGTTGAATCGTGATATGATCGAATTGTGACCCAAGAATCGTGATCCGAATTGAATCGCAAGATCCCTTGCGATTCCCACCCCTAATGGGAATATCCAGCCACTATACTGCTCAGGAAGGAGAGGGGTTCTGTGTCCCAGAGACGAGCATGTCTTGGTGCAAAATTTGTTTGTCAACCCCAGAACAAAAGCAAAAGACCTTGTGAAGATGTTGGCTGAAACTGGTAAAAGAGTGTCATTATCCACAGTGAAACAAGTTCTGTACAGACATGGGCTGAAAGGCCACTCAGTGAGGAATAATAATAATAATAATAATAATGCATCGGTTTTATATAGCGCTTTATCATATATACTCAAAGACGCTTTACAAATACTGTAGGTACATTATTCATTCACTCCAGACAGACAATGGTAGTGGCAAGCTACTTCTGCAGCCACAGCTGCCCTGGGGCAGGCTGACGGAAACGTGGCAGCCAATCTGCGCCAACGGCCTTTCCGGCCACCACCGAACATTTTTATACATTTATACACATTCATACCCAGTGTTATGGACACTGGAGGCAATGCGGTTGAAGTGTCTTGCCCAGGGACACAACGGCAGGATATCTGGGGAGAGCGGGATTCAAACCAACAACCATTGGGTTATTAGACGACCTGCTCTACCTCCTGAGCCACTGCCGTCCCTAAACCAGAAACCAGAAGAAGCCATAATTCCAAAAACAATATAAAAAAGTCAGATTACAGTTTGCAAATGCACACAGGGACAAAGAGTTTATTTTTTGGAGACATGTCCTATAGTCTGATGAAACTAAAATTGAACTCTTTGGCCATAATGACCATTGTTACATTTGGAGAAAAAAGGGGGAAGCTTGCAAGCCTGAGAACACCATCGCAAAAGTGAAGTACAGGGGTGGCAGCATCATGTTGTGGGGGTGTTTTGCTGCAGAAGGGACTGGTGCACTAAACAAAATAGATGTCATCATTAGGAAATAACATTATGTGGAAACACTGAAGCAACATCTCAAGACATCAGCCAGGAAGTTAAAGCTTGAGCACAAACGGGTCTTCTAAGTGGACAATGACCCCAAACATACCACTAAATTAGTTACCAAGTGGCTTAATGACGGCATAGTCAATGTTTTGGAGTGTCTGTCGCAAAGCCCTGATCTCAGTCTCATAGAAAATTTGTAGGCAGACGACTCAGTTACACCAGTTCTGTCGGGGTGAATGAGCCAGAATTCCAGCAAACTATTGTGAGAAGCTTGTGGAAGGATACCCAAAATGTTTGGCCCAAGTTGTACAGTTTCAAGGCAATGTTACCGAATACTAAGGAAATGTATGTAAACGTCTGACTTTGAAGAAAGTAATAAAAAATTCTCAAAAAAATTATTTAGCAAAAATAAAAATTATTTAATAAATAGAAATAATTTTGGTAATCCTAGCTGACCTAAAACAGGAAAAGTTTAGTCTGTCTTAATGTCAGACACTGAGGGAAGAAAAAGTTGTCTCTTTTTATACAGTGCATGTAAACTTCTGGTTTCAACTGTAGGTTGATGGTCTGAAAAACTAATTCTGGGGTGGGGCTTACTGTAAGAGCTTTTTTGATTATTTTTTGACCAAAAAAAGTCTGCACTAATTTATTTTTCTGTTTTTGTTTTTGTTTCTGTTTAAAGGAAAAAGTCTGCCATAAAACATATTTATGTAAAGCAGCCAAGTTACAAGATTAACTTAGCCTGTCATTGTTATTAAGCAAGTTTTATATACAGTTTTTCTGCCATATATGGACTTTAAAGAAATGTGCAGCTTTTATTTTATTTTTTTTTCTTAAATCCACAAGCACTGGCACCTCCAAAAGATCTGTTTTGCAGAGCATAATGTACTTCAGGTAAGCTAATGCAGCTTAAGGCACAGTTTGCGTTGTCCCCCCAGAGGGTATCAGGTGAATACTCGGCTGATGTGTACTGGCAGCAGTATTGGAGGGCGATAACTCTGTGGTCTGCCTGACATAAGGGATTGATTACTGTCATTTGAGACTGCTGTAATCAGTGGATTCCCTATACCTTGAACAGTACATTCAGCATTTTTGTCAGGTTTGATTTCACAGCTACAGAAGAAAGAAACCTCATTAGCTCAGTACCTACAAATGTACTTCGCATCTCTGCGGACAATTTTCCCAAGTGACCACAGTCCAGGTGCAATTGCAGCATTTTAGACTACTATTAGATTTGCTTTGTTCCAGTACAAACTGTAAATCACCATCCACTGTGCTTTAATCTTTAAGACCAAAGTATGTTTTTGGTACTCAGTTGCTCAAATGAATGCCAAAACAGCTAAAAAGCAATGAAACACATACAGTACAAAGGTCTTGAACAACTAGTCTTATACATGGAAGATACATAGCTGTGTAATAAACAATATAATGAAGACAAGCACTATGTAAACACTGACTGTACTTAACAGAGGTTTAGACATTAAAAGGTATGGGGCTTGCGCCTGTGTTTGTGTTGCTATGTAGTTGAGTATGTTAATCACTCTGGGATACCCCCAGAAATCAGGATGAAGGATAGCCGTGCAGAGCTGAGGCTGGCTGGCTGTTCATGGATCACAGAACAGGCTCCAGTGTGGGAGGGATGCCTCTCCTGGCAGACACCCTCGTCTGGCCTCCCAGATTTAGGAAGACATGTTGAGTGTGTGTGTTTACAGGAATGAAAAAAAAAAACCTTATTGGCTTAAACTGAGATAAGAGCTGTAAACGTAAGCCATAGCAACAAATTAGAAGTGGAATTTTTGATGCAACCTGCTGTCCTGCTGATCAAAGTTGCTGTCCTTGTCTCTTTCTTTGACTGGAGATAATTCACTAAGCTGTTTCATTGATGTTGGCGTGATTATTGTTCTTCTCACTTCAAAATGTGCTTTACAGTTTAACTTTTTGCTGTGTTTTGACCTGTTTCTTATTCTTCTTTGGCACTGGAATCACATCACCATTTTACTGTATGTAGCAACAGAAAATCAAATCATTACGTGGTCTACTTTATGGCTCCCGTGGCTTACATGAAGGTGTGTTTTCTCGCATGACTGATGTTTGTCCTGCGCATTTTTCAGGCATGAAGTATCCGTACCATACTGTTTATATTTTGTGTGTATGTGTGTGGAGAATCGATGTCCTGCTCCTCTTTCACTCTGTAACCTCTGTACAAGTGTTTCTCAGTCCAACTCTCTGTTTAAAAAAAGTTACTTCCAAATGCATTGATTTTTATTATACTCTCTATTCATTGTGTTTCCTGCGCTGCTTGTTTTTCTTTTTTTTTTTTTTCACTATGCATTCAGGGGGTAAATTTAGTGGCGATGATGTCATGACCTTACTATGACCAAGTGGGCGGTCATGGGTGTTTAAATCCTTTTAATTAGATTTTGTGAGATATGTGGACTTGTGTGTATGTGTGTGTTTGCTCAATGGTCCGGTTCTCATCGCCACAGGTGGCTAATCCATCACAGACAGACACGAAGATATGATGACCATTCAGACAAGAGCCTAGATCCCAAAGATAGTCTCAACAGTGTGCTCTAAAGGAAGTCCCAACACTGATCTAAGACCCCCGGGTACAAATACTGACCAAAGAGAGGGATATAGTGTGACCTTCAGAAAACCACAACTGCCAAGACTTGGTAATGAATCCATTAAACACCCTAAAGGAGGTCATCTGATATTACAGTGTTTTATTTCCTAAAGGAGCAACAGTGAGATACCAGGTAGTTCTGCCTGTGTATAACCAATAGGCAAGTGTAATGATGAAGACATGTGTCTGAGAAAGGAAGACCGATCGGATGTCTGTTATGGTGATTCTGACTTGTATGGGGTTCAGGGCCAGAACAAACCTAATGAAGGTTTCAGACAGGTGATAAAATGATTGATGCACAGACGTTATACATCTGCAGCAGCTGAGATCGGACCTGCTCACTGCTATCTTTTTCATCCTGTTTTCTTGTGATCACAGGATAAATTATTGCATTATCGTGGGATAATGGCTGATTTTCTCAAGAACTGATAATGGATATAGATAGTAGAGGGTAAAATATGAGTTCATCTTTAATATTTTTTGTTCTTGAGAAGTGTTTTAGGATGGACAACACAGGAGATATTTTTCAATGTCTTTATTTAATAGTGTTTTTTTCTGGACCAGTCCCGAAAAAGCTTTTAGAATAACACAGTATTTATTTGTGTGTATGAGCTATATGACAAGCTATCTAGAAGTTGATAGTATATTTTAATTGAAATTCACAAGTTTTGATTGATTTTGCATGTCACACTTATGAATCTTACTATTACTAACTACTATGTCTGCTGCTACACTACTGGTTCGTGTGTGTAGTATTTGGGCACTGCATCACTAGGACCCAGCTATGGATGTGTCTGCTTATAGTACTACCTATGAGACTGGCTAGCTAGCTTGAAAAGTTTGAAAAAGCCTAAAAAATTGGTTGGGTTGGCTATGTCATGCTGCTGTTACACTGTAATTTCCCAGTTTGGGATCAATAAAGTCTGTCTGTCTATCTATCTATCTATCTATCTATCTATCTATCTATCTGTCTGTCTGTCTGTCTGTCTGTCTGTCTGTCTGTCTGTCTGTCTGTCTGTCTGTCTGTCATCCTAGATGAATCAAAGGTTTTGGCTCAGCATTGCACCTGTTGTATCTGGATGAATGTTTTCATTTGTATGAATAATATGCCTCTTCTTTCTTTTCTTTTCTTCTCTCCCCTCTCCTCCCAACCAGTTGTGGCAGATGACTGACCTTCTCCAAGCCTGGTTCTTCCAGGGGTTTCTTCTTATAAGGGAGTTTTTCCCTTCCCACTATCACCTAGTGTTTGCTCACAGGGGATCGTTTGATTGTTGGGGTTTTCTCTGAATTACTTCAGAAAAATACCCATTATGTGCTTCAGTGTGTTTAGTTATGACTGAGACACTTTGTCAAACTATGCTATACATACTAAATCAGATAGTGCCAGCTATTTTTTAATGCACAACAGCTTGAGACAGTTGAAAGTTTTAAATAGCCTGGTGTACAACTCAACTGCTACAAACGCAAGAATATATTGTTAAGAAATGTTCAAAGAGAATTCATCTTCTAATACACCTTTACACAGGGGTGGAGATCACTGAGAGATTGCTGAAAGATCTGGCCAATTTTTGATCTATCAATGATCTTCAGTGATCTCCACAGTCATCATGGTCTTCTCAAAGTTTTCATTCAGTCCCAAACAGACAAGGATGTCTCAACAATCTCCACGCTGTGTAATGGCCCTTTTCCACTAGTACCTGTTTAGCCCGGTACAGCACAGCACAGTTGAGTTCAGTTTGGTCCGCTTGTGTTTCCATTACACCGGAGTACTGCTTGATGTGGGTGGGATTTGTTACAGGAAGGCGGCACAACCCTCCCGTGATGTAAAACAGGCGACTCAGGCAAAACACAAGATGGCAGGATACAAGGCGACTGCGGTCTCTGGCTTTTTTGCCAGAGTAAAGGCAATAAAGGAGAGCAGAAGGCTATAGGTGGCAAGACGACACACTCTGGAAAAGTACTGGAGCGTCTACAAAGCCATATAGAGCAGTATAAAGCGGAAGACATGAGGTTACAAACTACATCACATATGAAGGTAAGCTAATGATTGTGAATGCTACTTTGCTTTAAGTCCGCTGTACTACATTGTAATGTCGGCAAGTTATCGCTATTAGGTACTAACATATGTATTCTCTGTGTGTTTCAGATGGCTCTCTTGTGCCAAAATTATCACTTCAAACCGTGGGTCTGGGCGTTCAACACAGGCTCCCAGTGATGAGATGTCACCCTGGCTTAACGAACGCGCAGTGGTTACAGAACTTCAGAATGTCTGTAAAAACGTTTAGCTTTCTGTGCAACAAATTGCTCTGATCTGTGTGAAAATCATGAAAAGACTGTTGAGACATCATGGGATGTACCTACTCCAGCCGCTGGTGTCGTGGCAAAAAATGATCAGCTGCCAAAACTTGATCACCAGGTGCCATATTGTAGTTATGGGGTTATATTAGCGGTAAAATATCTATTTCAACAGGTAAACAGTACTGAGTTAGGTAAAATAAGATATATTTAACAATTATGATGCCTTTTAAGCCAAAACAAACTGGATCTAGGATTAAAAGCGATTAAAATAACACAGTCACAAGGTTACATAGAGAAATTCTCTGCATCAACAATGTACTATACATGTATTCATTTAGTATTGCACGAGGAATTTTGACAATAAACCTTTGCACTTTTTGCAGATGTGTCTCCACTTTTATTCTATGTGTGAAGTTTACCACCAAGTGACATAAATACTAAAAGACTGGAAAAGCTGTCTAAGAACAATCCAGCAGTTTGAGAAATCACTTTTGGTTTGGTGTAAGTCTTCCAACAGAATTATGATCCATGAAGCAGTTTGTGTTAAAATGTTAAATCCCATTAAACACTAACCCAGGGGTGTCCAATCATGTGCCATGGAGGGCCAAGACCCTGCAGGTTCTCTCTTCTACCCAGTCTCTTCAGCAGGTGTTTTCACTGATCAGCAGTCAGTGGAAGAAATTCAGTGGAATCTGCTGATGAAGACACTGGTTGGAGGTGAAGCCTGCAGGGCCTTGGCCCTCCATGGCACATGATAGGACACCCCTGCCCTAACCCATTATGATAAAGTACAGATGCTAATATGGCCCAGAATTACTCTATATACTGGTACTATCACTAAAGTGTGCAGTGTCTTCTGCACTGGCACATCCAACTATACAGTCTTCAGTAAATAAAATAATTGTTTTTGGTTACTTTTTCTTAAAAATCAGTCATTATTTTCAACGTCACTGATAAATGGTTTGTACTGTTGACTCTTTTCCCGCCGGTGTCTTAACAGACAGAAGAGAAAATCATGATGCAAACACGTAAGTCACTAAATTGTTTATTACAATCAGCAGCAAATTCCAGATTATTTAGAATGTGCAAAATTCAAACTGTTAAAAGAAAAAAAAAACAGAATGGGTCACACACGCCGGCCACACTGCCTCACTGAGAAGCAACTGCATGTGCCACTCATACTGGTCCCGGTTCAGCAGATCTTCAGCCTGCATCTCTGTAAATAGTGACACAAGGTCCGGTTTTGGGTGGATCGTTTCCCTCTTGCCTAGATGAAAGACAGAAATGGGTGGTGGATAATTAAAGCAAATTTAAAACGTATTTAGGAAATTCACTTGTTGCTAAAAGCCAGTGGTGGAATGTGACAAAATAGTACTTTGTTGTTGTATTTAACCACAATTTTCATGTAGCTGCACTTCAGTAAAGTAGATTTTACTAGGGCTGGGTTTTGTTTAAAATCATTTGTTTTTACTGTGGCCTCAGCAATCAGAATGAGTTGATACCTTCAGCTGAATGGAATATAGTACTTTTAACTGAGGGTGTGCATCCCCAAGTATGGAGTCGCTCAGTCAAAATATGTCATTTTTATCAATAAAAGTTTAGCCACTGCTCTGTCACCGCTGTGTCGCCCTGGCTTCAAGTATGGGCGGTGTTTTGTACTTGTATTGCTAAAATATAAAAGGAAGTACTACAATGGGTCTCAAATATCTGTAATGTGTCCTGCTATTATAATACTGCATGAGTTTATTGACAATAGACTATAAACTACACATATAAACTAAATTATAATGGTGACTGAACAACTCTCATTCCCCAAAGTGCAAGATACACTATTAAGGATCACACAAGTGATCTGACAAAAAAAAAAAATAAACAAGCGGTTTATTTTACAGTGGCTAATATTGGATGTGCCATTCATTTTCAGTTATTCTGTAATTAATATTCACACAATTGGACTTCCGGTTATGGCTGCCACGTAGGACGGACGTGTCTCGCTCTGCTCTGCTCCTGGAAAAAAAAAATCGGCAAATAACTCTCTCATTTGGGACAGAACGTATCTCAGCATTTGGGCGAGGATATGTCGGCGAAGCCTAAGGCTGGAAAACCAGGAAAAGGAAAAAGCGAGCCGCCGAAACAGTCCAAATTAACGGACTTTCAGGTCTGTGACGCAGCAAACAAAACTCCATATATGGCGGAGGAGGCTGGCAACGGTGCGATGTCTGCGCGGGGAGGCGCAGATGCGCTGATGGCTGCCATGAGTTCAATGAGAGCGGACTTTTCCTCTAGATTTGATGGGATTATGACAGCGTTGGAAGGAATAAGAAAGGAATTGGGTGACTGTGTAGAACGAACGGCGCAGATGGAGCTCCGTCTCGCTAGTGCTGAAGATGACGTCACCCGTCTTCAATTAAAGGTGCGCACTTTGGAAAAAAAAAATAAATCTCTGGAAGATAATATTTTGGATTTGGAATCTCGGTCAAGACAGAATAATTTGAGGCTGGTGGGTCTTCCAGAGGAATCAGAAGGTCGGGACGTATGTTCCTTTCTGGAAAAGTGGATTCCGGAGGTGCTGGGCAGCGAGGAGTTGCAATCAGCAGTGGTTCTGGAAAAAGCACATCGTATTGGCCCACGGAGAGATAAGGGACCGCCGAGGACCTTAATTATGAAGTTTCTTAGCAACAGAGACAGGATGAAGATCTTCAACGCTGCACGTGCTAAAGGAGAGATTAAACACCAGGACCAGCAGGTGCGGTTCTACCCAGATTTGGCCACAGGAATCCAGCAATTGAGGAAGCAGTTTGATCCCGTACGTAAGGAGCTGCGCAACCTTGGGATTCGTCATGGTGTAATCTATCCTGCGAGACTGCTGACCACGTATGAGGGCAGAACCCACATCTTCAAGACCCCAGAGGAGGCGCAGGAGTTCATCAAGAAGATCAAAGAAGAAGAAGAGACTGGTGGGAGCTAAGCATGAACAAAATATAAGGTAGAATAATTAAGCATTTGCACAGGCATCTGACTGACTTGAAGTAAATAGTAAGTTTACAAAATATAGATTGTATTATATATTAAAAAAACAAAACAAAAACAAAACAAACAAAAAAAAAAACTATGATGTACAAAGTTGTTAAAAATTTTGGAGTTAAGTTGGAAAACTACAGAGGAGAGTTAATGTTACGTCATTAAAAGCAGTAGAGTTAGGGTGATTGGGAGGATGAAGAAGGAGTGGCTTAGGCTGTTCCCCGTGGGTGTGGAACGGTCGATGGCTATATCGGGAGACAGAATTTTTCTTTTGATTTTGGGGGGTTTGCCACAAGTGTGGGAAGGGGAAATTTGTTTGTGTGTAGTTTGTAGGATGAATGTTCAACCACTCATGTTTTTGCTTCTCTGTATGAGCATGTTTACACTGCAAGGTAATCCCAAACTCTCTATTGATCATGGACCAAAGTGTTGATCTTAATTTAACTTCATGGAATTGCAGAGGTCTACAAAATTTAAAAAAACTTAAACAAGTTATGAATAAAATAAAGGACATGGGTTCAAGAATTGTGTTTTTACAAGAAACTCATCTGATAGAGGAGGATGTTAAAAGAATTAGGAGTAGATGGCAGGGAAGTGTATTCACCTCTTCATTTTCATCCCGAGCCAGGGGAGTTATGACTCTCATACATAAATCAGTTCCTTTTCAAGTGAAAAATGTAATTGGAGACAAATTTGGAAGATATGTAATCATTCAAGGTTCTTTGCTATTAGAAAATATAAATCTTGTGAACTTATATGGTCCCAATATAGATGATCAGAAGTTCTTTGCTAATTTATTTCTCATCTTATCATCACTTACAGGGCAACATATAATAGCAGGGGATTTTAATTGTACATTGAATCCAGGTGTGGATAGATCAACAGGACTGGATTGTACGCACATTGGATGTAGGATGACTATTAATCATTTTATGAAAGAATTGAGATTGTTAGACATATGGAGAGAAATGAAACCACAAGTTAAAGCCTATTCTTGTTATTCCAGTACCTACAAGACATTCTCACGTATTGATTATTTTTTGATTTCCACAGAATTAAGGTCCAAGATTCAAAACTGCTTTTATGATAACATCGTGATCTCTGATCATGCACCCTGTTGTCTAATATATGTAGATAAAAAATTGACAAAGGAATCAGGCAGATGGCAATTTCAGCATAAATGGCTTCAGGATGAGGAATTTGTCAAGTATATAGAAAAACAGATAGACGAGTTCTTTGACATCAATACTACACAAACATCAGCATGTGTAAAGTGGGAGGCTTTCAAAGCTTTTATTAGGGGACATATTATTAGTTATACAGGATCAAAATCTAAGAAGACTCGAGAGGAGAGAGCTAAATTGGAACATAAAATAAAAAGTCTTCAGGAAAAAGTGTATGCAGGAAGAGATCCAAGGTTGGAGAATGAATTACTGATTTTGAGAGCTGAATACGACAAAAAATCAGCGAATAGAGCTGCCTCGAGTCTTCTAAGATTGAAACAATCTTTTTATGAACAAGGTGAAAAATCAGGAAAATTATTAGCATGGCAGATTAAACAATTGGAAATTAAAACACCAATAACCAGTATTATAAGTAACGGACAGGTAGTTATAGATCCTTTAGAAATTAATAGAGCCTTTAGAGATTACTATGAAAAATTATATGATACCAAAAATGAACCTGATTTAACAAAACTAAATGGGTTTTTGAACAAACTATCTATACCGTGTATTCCAAATGAAAACAGGGAGATATTGGAGTCTAAAATTAGTCAAGAAGAAGTTGGGCTAGCCATTGATAATATGAAATCAGGAAAAAGTGCAGGACCAGATGGTCTTCCAGTTGACCTTTATAAAAAATTTAAGAATAAATTAATAAAACCTTTTTTGGAAATGGTTTTAGAAGCATTTCAAAATAATAATTTACCATCATACATAAATAATGCCTTAATTATACTGCTGCCAAAACCAGGTAAGCCCTCTAATAAATGTGAAAATATGAGACCAATAAGCCTATTAAACGCCGACCTTAAGATAATCTGTAAAATTTTAGCAAGACGAATACAAGAAATTTTACCAAATATTATTAATCGAGATCAGAATGGCTTTATAAAGGGTAGACAAGGCTTCCATAATGTAAGAAGACTATTTAATATTATTTATTTTAATAAAGAAGCACCGGATACAGCTCTCCTATCATTGGACGCCGAAAAGGCCTTTGATAGAGTTGAATGGCCCTTTCTTTTTGAAGTCCTACAAAGGTTTGGACTTGGAAATAATTTCATAAAATGGGTTCAAATAATATACAATAATGCTACAGCAGAAATCCTAACAAATAACAATATTTCAAAACCAATAAAAATCAATAGAGGATGTCGACAAGGCTGTCCACTTTCACCTTTACTGTTTACTATGGCAATTGAACCTTTAGCGATAGCGATACGTTTACATTCACAAATATATGGAATTAAAGTTGGACCAACAGAACATAAAATCTCCCTGTACGCCGATGATATAATTTTGTTTATGTCGAATCTAAAAAAATCAATTCCAACCTTGTTGAATTTAATAAAGAATTTTGGGGAAATAGCAGGATATAAAATAAATAAAACTAAATCTTCAATATTAATGCTAAATGAGACCCAGAGAAATTACCCAGCCCCTGAGGTAAATCAATTCAATGTTGTAAATCAGTTTAAATATTTAGGAATCCAAATTATGCCTAAGCTAGAATCAGTCGCCAGTGTCAACTATGAAGCCTTAATGTCAGATATCAATGAGTTAACTCAGAGATGGATGTCACTACCAATGTCGATGATCGGGAGAATCAATATACTTAAAAGTAATATTTTACCTAAAATACTTTATTTATTTCAATACATTCCCTTATCACCACCTTTAGATCTATTCTCAAGAATAAAAAAAAAGTTAGTGGAATTTATATGGAACAACAGGAGGGCTAGATTACGTTTGTCTTTATTATATTTACCATTTGATCGTGGAGGTCTGAAATGTCCAAATTTTATGTTGTATTATTGGTCGGCACAACTGAGGTCTATGACATATTATTTTTCATCAAATGATCTCCCTCACTGGACTGAAATGGAATCATACAATTTACCTTTACCTCTTCCCATATTCATATACTCAGATTCGGCAAAAAAATTACAAAAACAAGTTAAAAATCCATTTGTAAAGCATATGATCAAAATATGGTGTGAAGCTAAAAACTATTTAAAAGAACCACAGTTATTGTCACAATTTAGTCCAATATGGGGTAATCAATATTTTAAACCAGGGAGAGCGGACGCTGTATTTAAAGTATGGAATTTAAAAGGGATACAAAAGATTCAGGATTTATATTTGCCATGTGCAGACAACATAATGTCTTTTGAAGAGCTGAGGATCAAATTTAATCTCAATAGAACACATTTTTTTAAATATCTTCAACTTAGAAACTTTATTCGATCAAATCAAAATAAAGCTCTCACTCGACCTATTTATTCATCCTTGGAAAAAATGATGATGAAAGATAGTAAAAGAAAGGGTATTATTTCAGAGTTTTATAACTCATTGACACTATCTTCAAGTGAAAATTCACTGAAAAGATTAAACTACTGGAAAGAAGATCTGCAAATTGAAATTTCAGAGGAACAATGGGAATTGGCTTGTACAGAAGCTCAAACCAAATCAATAAATGCACGCCTTAAATTGATACATTTCAAATGGTTAATGCGGATGTATGTTACACCGGAGGAGTTAAATAGATACAACAAAAATATACCAGATACATGCACAAAATGCATGGAAAGTAAAGGAACCCTATTTCATTGTTTATGGGAATGTAGATTAATAAGAATGTTTTGGGAAGAGGTGAGGGTAACAATTGAAAAAATAATCTCAAAACAAATCATATTGAATCCTAAACTGTTTTTGTTGGGTCTGTACCCAGAAAAGCATAATTTTAATAAAAGTGAAAGAACATTCATAGACCTCAGTTTGCTTAATGCCAAAAAATGTATTGCACTATTATGGAAAAAGACTCATAGACCAGATGTGACTCAGTGGTTAAGACAGATGTTAACAAACCTTCCATTAGAAAGAATAACATATATACTGAAATCAAAGGAAATTGTGTTTGAGAATATATGGAGACCTTTTATTGATTATGTAAAAAATTTAAACATAACTCTTGAAGAAGAAGGTGAATGATGTGTGTGGACCTTGTAAATTCCAAACTGGTGAACATAATATGTATACTTATGTATTGGATTGTCTAGACTAAACAGAGGAGCATTGTTGAAGACTTGATTTTGTTGGTGTTTTTAGTGCATTTTTTTTTTTTGTAGTACTTTAGTGTTAGTGTTTGATTGTTTGTATCATGTTTGTTAAAAAAAAAAAAGGTTCAATAAAGATATTGTGGAAAAAAAAAATATTCACACAATCAAATAAATCTCAGTTCAGTCCCTTTCATATTAAAAGTCTGATGACACGATTTTGACATTTTTTAGCATGTTGTGTAAACCCAAAAGTCATTGTCTATGATCAATATAATATTTACAACAACGTCTGCATAAACTAGTTATCATCAAAAAAACGCAGCTGCTGACTGGACTGTGGTGCCGCCCACCGAATGAAGGGTGGCACCACCATCACGTAAGCGACAAAACGGATGCCGGTGTTGTTGACTGGAATGACAGCAGCTTTGTAGCTCACAGTTTCTCTGGTTTCTTGTTTTAATTTTACGGCTATGCCTTCGCGTTGTGTCGCAGGCTTAGATAAACAGCAGGCCGTGAAAGACCACATCACACGCTTCAGCTACAACTGTCATAAGCCTCCTCGTGCGCTTTTACGCAGGAGGAGCGCACGAGGAGGGGAGGGATTAATGGATTTATGCGCAGCTTTGACCTACTTTCTGTGATCGCATGCTGACTCTTGCCGGTCCGGCCACGTTCCCTCTATCATTATCACCAGCCGATTCAAACTCCCGCTGATCATGTTTCCCGGTCCTCGCCCAGGTGCTTCTCATCACACCATCACCAGCAATGCGTGTACTTAGTGGCCGTTTGCCAGTCACGCACTGCTGGTCCATAGTATTGTCATCTGTGCTGTTAGTCTGCCAGTATTTTCAGCACTCTCACGACATTAGTCACTCCATGTTTGCCATGGTTCTCATGCGTCCTTGAAGCGATGTTGGCTCTGGGGCGTACCTGTGGCTAACATGTCTCCTCTCATTCATTCGCTGGGAGATGCCGGCCCCCGAACGCCATCAGTAAGTGTGTTTGTGTTTTTCGCATGTCTTCACCTTTTTGGGAATTGTCTGTCTTTCTCTATTACATGTGCTGTGGTGAACCCTGCACGTAAATCCTCGTTATTTTATCTTCCCTCTCCGTGCCCTGTGTAAGAGCGCACGGAGGGTCATGATGAATGGATTTATACGCACAAAATTCACCACAGCACATGTATTGAAGATAAGGATGATGACAACAGTTCCCAAAAAAGGTGAAGACTTACAAAAATAAACAGAAACACTTACAGTTGGCATTCAGGGCTGACATCGCCCAGCGAACATGGAGAGGGGACATGTTAACCACAGTTGTGTCCCAGGGCTGACATCGCTTCAAGGGGCGCAACAAAACCACGGCTGTGTGGAGTGGCTAACACATCTTGATAGTGTTGGCAATATTGGCTGGCTGACAACACGGCAGATGATGCACACAAAACATGAACAGCTGACTGTCAAAGAGAGAGGGCGCGTGGTCAGACCGGCGAATCTTGGACAGTGCCCACCTGAAAGTAGGTCACAACACACATAAAACAAATGTACAAAACAAAAACAACAAGAACTCAAAATATAATACATAATAAACCCGATGCCTGAGCCACAGAGAATACACTGCTATGATTTTATGGAAAAATCAGGTTTAAATAAATTATATTTATGAACAAATAATTTGTTGCAATATCTTTAACAAAAAAATAACACTCGGTGTTCCCCTGCCGTGTGTTTGTCGCTGCTGCTGCTGCGGGCATGTGTGCCTCTCCACTGTCACTCTCTGAGTCTGACTCTCTTGGCACGATGCCCGCTTGGCACGGCTCAAACCTATACGGTCTGATGTCCCCAGATTCTTCACTGTCATCCCATTCTTCAGAACTATAATTGTATGAAAATTGGACAACACAAACCAATTCCAGACTACATGTACTGGAACCATCGTCGATGTTTTCTACCACTTCCATCCTGTGTGTACAATGGGCAGCCAAGCGCTGTGTTCTGTCGATGACGTTACAACATGGCCGGGGGGGGGATTCCAGCCACTGACGCAATTGGTGACATGGCGCTCATGAAAACGTCGGATATTCACGTGAAAAAAAGCCTGTTTGACTTAGAACTGCACAGACCAACCTATTTCGTCGTATTGTATTATGTGTTGAAAAATTAGATGAAGTCAAAAACGTGTCATCAGCCCTTTAAGTGGAAATTGTGCTGCTTTAATTTTGGCACTTCACCTATACTTTACCTTAAAAAGCAAAGGATTTGAGTACTTTGTCCACCACTACTAAAAAAAATAACGGGATGTGCATCTTAACAGTCATAACACATTCTGTGTACTGCTAAATGTTGCCAGTGTCACAGCAGATGCTGGTCGGATTCTAGAAAGAAAATACACACAACTTAAGTACATGCACAGCACGAAAGTGCAACATGTAAAAAAACCCCGCCTTTTTTTAACCAGGATTAGTCATGTATGCCCCTTTCAGGGCATTAGTGAGGCGCCAGATGCCAATAGAGGGTTTGCTTGTTTTATTAAAGAAAGCACAAAGAAACAAAGTAAAGGGCCACGTGGGGCAAAACATATACCTTAAACTAGGACACAAAATAATGAACACTGACATCAAATGCAAGTGTGTAGCGAGGATGGAACCTGATGCTACAGAATACATACTTACACGTGCTGGAGCGAAGACGGATCGAACACGGAGGAAAGGCTGGAGCCTGGGTTAGGGACTCCAGTCCTGGTACACAGATGTAGGTCACAGCGAGGAGTGAGCCTCAGATGCTTCCTTAAATACTGATAACAAAAGAAACAGAACCAAACAGGAAAGGGGGAACATAATTACCTAAGTCAAGATCAGCTGTGATAGCGCCGGCCCGGCTTTGACAGCCAGAAGTTTGGCCGTGGCGCTGTCACAATAAAAGCCCTGGGAGAACAATAATAAGCAAACCAAAATAATCTGGGAGAAAAAAGGGAAAATACTGAGTAACCTGAGCGCGGATGAGTTCAGTGCTCGGATCACAACAATTACAACTAACTTCTTTCATCAGATGTTGTCAACACAAGTGCAAAATACAAGGAGAGCACAGAGCACAGAGTTAGCACTGATGGCTAACTAGCTAGCTCTTTGTCTGCACACAAGAGACAACGTTGTTGTCTGTTCAAAGTGAACTTACCACTGCTGGGATAAATAACGTAAAAGAAGCATAATATCACATTATATCACATCACTCACCATCCTCTATATTCTAATATCACGGCTTTCAACTGCTGAAGTTGGGTGCTCCCACGGCCGTAAATTCATTTTGGGTGGCTCCGGCTAGTTCCCTCTGGATTCATCAGCCAAAAGGCACAGAAAACTCTGCTGGATTGCGGTGTTGATTTCTGTGGGTCTGATTTCTGTGAAGCCATTCTATCATTGTTGTCATGAGCGGGGTTGATGTCTCAACCCCGTTCCATGATTTGGAACAGGGTTGAGACATCCCCCGTAGTTTCTCTGATTGTTGTCTTAATTTTCAGCTGGCAGGTTATTTGAGCATCTGGGGCTGGACTCCCTGCCAGCCTACAGCAACGCCTCTCCTTCTTTGCTGGCATCCACCAGCTGACTGTCATTTTCATTTGTTCTTGCACACACATTCATTCGTACTCACATTTGCTGACACGCACTCACGCACCGGCTGCTGCCGCACACCTGCATCCACTTGTCACTCATTAAGTACACAGGGTATTTATGAGTGACAGTGTGAGCACTCAGTGTGGTGGCGTAAGTCAACATTTGATGTCCTGGCTCACTCTTAGTTGGTTTCTCTCCTTTTGGACTATGATGGAGTTGTTGTTTCCAGAGCGCTGTAGCACTCCGACTCTCATGTAAGTCTTGCTCTTCATTCTGGTTTACGTTTCTAGTTTTCCCCCTGCAGCCAGTTTTACCCAGGGGCATGATGTAAGCTTCCTCCTCAGCCAACAGAGTTTGTAGCCTGTCATCTCTATCGTTACCCATTTTGGACTGTATTCACTGGACACTTTGTATGTTTTTTTTCTGTTAATAAACACATTCACTTCACCTGCGATTGGGCTCAAATCTTTTCATCTGTGCGCTGCGGCGGACGTACATTACACTTGTTGTTTATACTGACGCTTGCTTGCAGGCTCACGGACGAATCTTTGCAAATGGCGGCTCGAGATTCTGTAATTCAGCCTTAAAGCATCACTCTCATGACGTTATGCCCGGACCAATCAGTGGCCTGCAGTCTTTTGACATCACATTTTCAGGTCAGTACGGCATGCTTGGAACCAGTCTGGAGTAGATCCAAAAAATCGGGACCAAAACCGTTACAGTTCCTAATGGAAAAGCCTACAAAGCGTACCGAACCGAACAGGGCCAAACAGGTACTAGTGGAAAAGGGCCATAAAGGGACCCTTAGGAAGATTTTGTAGTCTTGGTGTTTGATAGAAAATGTCAGAACCTGCCAATAAAAGTCTCATATTGAGTATTTGATACATTTCATCAATTTTCATCAGTTTTCATGTGGAATTATTAGGTCCAGAGGGAATATTATTGGTAAACTGCTGCTGCATTTGACAGACTTTTGTACCTTTAAAATGAATAATGAATCAGTCCTAAAGAACTGTGATCTTTCATTCAACCACTTTTAAAGTTATGTAGCAAAAACATTTTTGTGAAAATCTGCCATATTAATTCTGTTTAATGATTTTTGACATTAATGGTTTTGAAGAGTTTATAGACAACATAGAGAAGTGTATTTGTGTGTTTTTCCTGAGTTTGGATGTAGAATGAATGTACATGTGTACAAAAAGTCATATTTTACTTGATTCAAAAACATGTTTGAAATCTAAAATAGTTCAGACATGGTCCTGTGGCCTCCAGAGAAGTGATTGTATGACAGAGAGGAAGTGATGTCTTAAGATCTCCTGGATCTTGGCTTAGCTTCAAGGCCTTGACATCTGAGCAAGAATGTCACGCTTAACAACCACCATAAACGCCACCAAACAATGTCATGTACCGCTGTAAATACTTCAGTCACAGGCTGGACTTCAGAGCACACAGGACGGTTCCCTTTGGTGTTTCACACGGAAATCCTTCACGTGTCATTCATCATTCATTCATTCATCTTCTTCCGCTTAATCCTTTTCGGATCGCGGGGGGGCTGGAGCCTATCCCAGCATCTTTGGGCGAGAGGCAGGGTACACCCTGGACAGATTGCCAGTCCATTGCAGGGCCAATACAGAGAGACAGACAACCTTCGCGTGTCATTGGAGATTTAATTGATTTTGTCAGAGCCTACTGGTTAAAGTATCTATCAGTGGGGGTGCCTATTAGTATGTCTAGTAAAAGAAAGTCATTGTGTAAATGAAACCCACAGAGGCCAAAGGCTGGGTCAGTCCAGTTCTTTATAATGAGGAAAATAAGGAATAGTGTGTAGTGTGTGTTTATAATTTGTTAAGTGCTGTGTGTCAGTTTAAATTATTTTTAAAATTGCACTCAACAGAGATGCAGACTCACACTTCTCTGCATTCTTAGACATATACAGTGGAGAAAATAAGTATTGAACACATCAACATTTTTCTCATTAAACATATTTATGATGAAGCCACTGTCCTGAGATTTTCACCAGATATCAGTAACAACCCAAGTAATATATACATACAAAGAAATCAAGGCAACTGTGTTCACAAAACAAGTTATATTTAATAAAGCCAATGACACAGGGTATAAGTATTGAACAGGCTTGGTAAAATTCATTTAATATTTAGTAGAAAAGCCTTTGTTGGTAATAACAGCTTTCAGATGCCTCCTGTATGGAGATACTAGGCACAGGCATTGCTCAGCAGTGATTTTAGGCCATTCTTCCACACAAACTGTCTTCAAATCTTGAAGGTTCCATGAGTGTCTTCTGTGAACTCTGATCTTCAATTTGTTTCATAGATTTTCAATTGGATTCAGGTCAGCTGACTGGCTGGGCCATTCTAGCAGCGTTATTTTCATTCTCTGGGACCAGTTGAGAGTTTCCTTGGCTGTGTGTTTGGGATCATCGTCTTGCTGAAATGTCCACCCTTGTTTCATCTTCAGCATCTTGGCAGATGGCAACAGGTTCTTATCAAGGATGTCTCTGTACATTAATCCATTCATCTTTCCTTCAATTATATGAAGTCTGCCTGTGCCATGTGCTGAAAAACTCCCCCACACCATGATGTTCCCACCTCCAAACTTCACTGTTGATATGGTATTTTTGAACTGATGTGCAGTGCCATTTCTCCTCCAAACATCCTGTGTGTTGTGGCATCCAGTCAATTTTGGTCTCATCTGACCAGACTATATTCTCCCAATATTTTACTGTCTTGCCCAAATGTTGTGCAGCAAACTTTAAACGAGCTTCAATATGCTTTTTCTTCAGCAATGGTGTCTTGAGAGGTTGAGTGAGCATTGAGCCCATGTCGGTTGAGTGAATTACTTATTGTTTTCTTTGAAACAGCAGTACGTGCTAACTCCAGATCTTTCTGGAGCTCTTTACAAAGGGTCTTTGGCTCTTGGATAACTCTTCTGATAATTCTTTTGACTCCTGTGTCAAAAATCTTGTGAGGAGCTCCTGGTCGTGGCCGATTTATGGTAAAAAGATGTTCTTTCCACTTCCGAACGATGGCTCCAACAGCGCTCACTGGAACATTCAGCAGTTTAGAAATTTTTGATACTTTATTGATCCCCAGAGGGGAAACTGGGGGCATCCACCTGGATGGATGAAGCAGCCACGGTACGGCACTATCCCTTAACCATTCACACACACATTCACACCTAGGGCCACTTTAGAGTCTCCAATTAACCTAACCTGCATGGTTTTGGCCTGTGGGAGGAAACCGGAGTGTGGCTGTAATCAATGCTGTCATTACGTTTTGCAACAATAAGGTTGTGAAGGTCTAGAGAGAGCTCTTTGCTTCTATCCATCATGAGTTCTTTGTGGTATGACAATCTCACAGACCTTTTAAAGGCTATCAGTCAGGACTTAACCAGCTGAAATTAATTTGCATTGATGGGGATGGGATGGCTTCCAAAATTCTGATGGATTTCAGCTGGTTTCTTGGCTTTCTATGCCGTTTTGTACCTCTTTTTCTTCGTGTGTTCAATACTTATTCCCTGTGCCATTCAATTGTTTTGTGAACACATTTGCCTTGATTTCACTGTATGTATGGATTACTTGGGTTGTTACTGATATCTGGTGAACATTTCAAGTCAATGGCTCCATCAGAAATATGTTTAATGAGAAAAATGCTGATGTGTTCAATACTTATTTTCCCCGCTGTACATCAGTGGCTTACTGTATATTTATGGTATCTTTCTAGGCTCCTGTGACCTTGACCTTTGATGTTTTGACTCCAAAGTCATAGCCACCACTGAGGGTCCCAAGGTCAGCTTGTATACCATGTTTGGTGACCCTAGCTCTTATAATAAATGCCTGTAATGACTTTTTTTTTAGCAGTTTTAAAGACCTTTTTTGCTGCTGGTCAATTTCTATCAACACTTTCCTCTAGTTTTTTTCATCTCCTTTTCTAAAATTTTCTTGCGGGTTTTCTCATACTGCAGCCATGGTTACACCCCGCCATGAACTGATGCATTTTTTCCTTAATCCAAGGAAGACTGCTCCTCGTAAAACCATATGCATCCCTGATCTGACAAAGTGAATAGCTCTTGCAGATACTCATTTTTATAGCACTCTGGAAGTCTTACCAAGTACTGCTATGGTGTGTGATATTTGGACAACAGCAGATGTATGGGTCCACAAGGTGACTTTATTATGGGACATTACTGTCATAACAGGAGGGCCCCAAGCTCATATATAATAATTTTGACACGTGTTAGTTTTCTTTCATGCTGATTTGGGAGCCTGTAGCGTGTAATGGTGTATTGCATAGGTTGTTTGGCACCAATGAACCATCTGTTTTACCTTGTGTCTCTTTTTCCCTCAGGTATCAGCCACAGATGAGGACCGTGGTTCTTTCGGCACTATAACCTATACCCTGGGTTCTGGATCCACCAGTCCGACACACTTTGTCATAGACAAGGAGACAGGCCAGCTTTGCACCAGCACGGCTCTGGACAGAGACGTGGGGCAAGACAAGTTTGACCTGACTGTCACTGCAACAGATGGAGTAAGGACACAAAGATTAGTTGTCCCTTTTACCCTTTTCATTTAAGCTTTTTTGCAATCAATGCATAATTTATGAAAAAAAGAAATAGTTCTGAAGTACACCAAAAAGTCAAAAACTTCTGAAGCTCATGGCTAGTGTCTCTGCTGATTTGCGATGCTTCATGACCAAACATACTGCCAGCTGTGTGTGTGTAATAATCTTTTGATCAAAGTGCCAGGCTGAGAGCAAACTGAAGATGTGTACAGCTGCACTGAGATAAATCTGATCAAAGGGAGACAGCATTCTGTTTCTAACCACCACGATTCCCCAAAATCAAAAGATACTGTAATTGTATGACAAATCAATCAGAGAAAACCAAAAGAACAAGGTTGGAAAAAAAGGAAAATATGTGTTTTTAAAGGGTAACACAGATTTTACTATATCAAGGCTCCAGGACTAGGAACACTGAATAATAATCTAAAAAAATACACCTGTAAAGAGTTGAAATGCATTGTTCACAATGCTGAATCAGCTTTTTATGTGTAAGAGTAAATGCTGTGCCAACAGTACTATTGTTATAACAAAGGAAAGTTTATATACAAGTTAGATACAGTAAACCATCTTACTTATAACCCCTTTACACAGGGGTTGAGATTGTTGAGCAATGGCTGAGTGATGACATAATAGCGAGATCTCCAAATGATTCTCAACAATTACCAAGATTTCTCAATGATCTTCAATGATCTTCACAGTCTTCAAAGTTTTGACTCATTCCAAAACAATCTCTCAACTAGAAAAGCACTCAGAGAGTGTATACCTCCACCAAGTCTCCTTCTGTCCCTCATGGATCACCTCCAAAATGTAATGGGTTTGTTTTGGAGGATTTTTGCTAACACAGTGTGAGGAGATAAGAGCCTTGGTGGAGGTATGCATTCTGGGATCATCACCGAAATGTTATGGGTTCCTCTCTAGGCCAAGGACCACCTCTGGTGAAAATTTCTTGCAAATCCATCCAATAGTTTTTGTGTAATCCTGCTGCACATAGACAAAGAAGGTTCTTGGTGGAGGTATGCACTCTCAGATCATCACCAAAATTTAATGTTCATCCTTTGCGCAAGGAGAAAATTTCATCAAAATCCATCCAGTAGTTTTTGCATAATCCTGCAGACAGACAGACAAACCACCCTGATTACATAACCTCCTTGGCGGAGGTAAAGATCTCATTGATCTACGAATGATCTTGAGAGATCAGAGCAGTGGCATAGTGGTAGAGCATCAGATAGACAGATGGATGAATGGATGGATGGATGTACTTTAATGATCCCAAACTGGGAAATTGCAGTAAAGTAGCTGGCAGGTCATGAGTTCACGCCTTGACCGGGTTATACCAAAGGCCAGATAAAACTAGAAAAGCAGGACAATGATCCAAAACACACCAGCAAGTCCACATCTGAATGGCTTAAGAAAAAACAAAATAAAGACTCTGGAGTGGCCTAGTCAAAGTCCTGACCTGAATCCGATTGAGATGCTGTGGCATGACATTATAAAGGCGGTTCATGCTCAAAAACCCTCCAATGTGGCTGAATTACAACAATTCTGCAAAGATGAGTGGGCCAAAATTCCTCCACAGCGCTGTAAAAGACTCATTGCCAGTTATCGCAAACGCTTGATTGCAGTTGTTGCTGCTAAGGGTGGCCCAACCAGTTATTAGTCTTAGGGGGAAATCACTTTTTCACACAGGGCTGTGTAGGTTTAATTTTTTTTTTACCCTTAATAATAAACACCTTCATTTAAAAACTGCATTTTGTGTTTACTTGTGTTATCTTTGTCTAATATTTAAATGTGTTTGATGATCTGAAACATTTAAGTGTGACAATCATACAAAAAAATGAGAAATCAGGAAGGGGCAAACACTTTTTCACACCACTGTGTATGATATATATATATATATATATACATACACATATGTCTTTGGTCACCCAACAAACTCTCAATGACCTCTCCTGGTCTTTTAGCAATCTCTCAAGAACATCGTACAATTGTCGTATTGTGGAGAGTACAAATAAAGGAAACAGACTTACACGACAGACAAACTTTATTTCTCACTCTCACTTCAATCATACACAGAAAAAGAATTTCTCAATACACCAGGGTCTCTCCTTTTATACCACTCCATTCCTTCCCCCTGTTGCCTGAAATCTTGCATTACAATACATTCACACATTCACCCCTTACTGCTGCATTACCATCTTTTCCCATTACAATACATACTGTCCTTCTCCGTTAAATCCCCCATGCTCTGCCGGCAGAGGGAATATTCCCCTCCCCTCTGCTTCCAGTCTGAGATGATTATCCCAGCCCCCAGAGTCTCAGACTGAGCTTCAACCCTCACGTCCTTTTGGCTTCAGTCTCCTCCCATATCTGCTGTAACGAGGGACCTTCGACTCCGCAGCGCTGCTGTGCCGGTGGGGGGTTCCTGGGGGTGTGTCTGTCTGCGGGTGGGCAATGGCGGGGGAGGAGGACATTCTAGTTGCCCGTGTGGCTGCTCTGATGAATCTTCTACCTGGGGAGTTTTCAGTGGGGGTCTTCCACGCCGAGGGGCCCGAGCCAACATCACTTGCTCGTCCGCCACTACAAAGGCAGGCTTAAGTCTGTCTATACATGTTTTCTCCCGACGGCCCCCCCAAGTCTAACAAAAAATGTTTGTCCCCTGGTTCCAGCACTCTGAACAGGCCATCGTAGGGTGGGCGCAATGGGGGTCAGTGGGCACCGTGCGTGACAAACACAAATGCCACGTTCTTCAAAGTTTTTGGCACAAAAGCGCGTGGAAAACAGTGGTGGGCTGGACCCAGTAGCGTGCCTGTGTCTGCGCTATGCTGCGAACGCTGAGACAGACAGTTGTCCAGCACGGGATTATCTGGTAAAAATTCCCCGGGGAGCTGCAGTGGCTGAGAAAAAACAAGCTCCGCTGGGGAAGCCTCCAAATCCTCTTTTGGTGCGGAACGCAACCCTAACAGAACCCACGGCAACCGGTCTACTCAATTTGCACCCATAAACGAAGCCCTGAGCGCCGCTTTCAGAGACCTATGGAAACGCTTGCATAACCCATTGGCCTGTGGGTTGTACACAGCTGTGCGATGAATTGCTACACCCAGGCTATGGGCCATCGCGGACCAGAGGTCGGAAACAAACTGAGGGCCCCTATCGGACGTGATGTCCAATGGGATGCCAAAACGTGCCACCCACGTTGTTAAAAAGGCACGCGCCACGTCCGCGGACGTGGTTGCCGCTAGCGGGACTGCTTCTGGCCAGCGTGTGGTGCGGTCCACCACTGTCAGAAGGTGCGTGAACCCCTGCGATGGCGGGAGGGGGCCCACGAGGTCCACGTGAACATGGTCGAACCATTTAGCCGGTATACGAAATGGCTCCAAAGGGGCCTTCGTGTGTCTGTGTACTTTAGCTCGTTGGCACGCTACGCAGGCTGCAGCCCACTCTTTCACTTGTTTGCGCAGGCCTGGCCATACGAACTTCGCTCCCACCATTTTGACTGACGCGCGCACTCCTGGGTGCGCCAGAGCGTAAACTGACTCAAACACTCGGCAGCGCCAAGCAACTGGGACCACCGGGCGCGGGCGTCCCGTGGAGACGTCACAGATTGGGGGGGGGGGGGCTGCCGTCTTGCAGTACTCTGCTCTCCAGCCTTAACCCTGTTGGTCCAGGCTGGAGCGTGCACACGTCTGCGTCGCCAGTCTGTTCTGTGGCCATGGCTGTATAATCTATCCCTACTCAGACTGGGGCCACTACTGCGCGCGAGAGGCAGTCCGTCACCACATTCAGTTTACCTGCCATATGCTGAATATCGGTCGTAAACTCCGAGGTCGCGGCCAACTGTCTCTGCTGCCGGAACGACCATGGTTCCGAAACCTTGGCCATCGCGTACGTTAGCGGCTTGTGATCCACGAACGCAGTGAAACTGCGCCCTTCCAGCCAGAACTGGAAGTGGCGTATGGCCAGGTGGAGAGCCAGCAACTCTCTGTCGAACGCACTGTATTTACACTCACTGTCGCGCAAAGCCCTGCTGTAAAAAGCGAGTGGCTGCCAAGAACCAGCGATGCATTGCTCCACGACGGCCCCTATGGCCACGTCCGAGGCGTCGGTAGTGAGTGCTATCCGGGCCGCCAGGTCCGGGTGCGCCAACAGTGCGGCGTTTGCCAGGGCTGTTTTAACCTCAGAGAACGCCTGCTCCCGCTCCGGAGTACATTCGACTCTGTCCGCCGGCTTACGTTTCTTGAGCGCGGCATACAATGACTGCATGAGCTGAGCTGCGCGGGGGAGGAACCGTTTATAAAAGTTAACCATCCCCAAAAACTCTTGCAGCGTCGTGACCGTCTGAGGCTGGGGAAAATTCGCCACGGCACGCATCTTGTTGGGCAAGGGTATCGCTCCCTCTGGTGAGATGCGGTGCCCCAAAAAGTCAATCCCCGTCACGCCGAACTGGCATTTCGCCGGGTTGATTATTAACCCGTGCCCTTCCAACCTCCGGAAAACCGTCCTGAGGTGGGTTACGTGTTCGTCCTCGAACGCGCTGGCCACCAGGATATCATCCAGGTAGACAAATACAAACGGCAGAGCGCGCAACACCGCATCCATCATGCGTTGGAATGAATGTGCCGCGCCTTTTAATCCGAAGGGCATGTGTAAAAACTCAAACAAGCCAAACGGAGTTACTACCGCTGTTTTGGGTATGTCCTTTGCGCGCACCGGGACCTGGTGGTAACCGCGGACCAGGTCTATTTTAGAAAAAATGCGTGCCCCGGTGAGGTGAACGGAAAAATCCTGAATATGGGGAATCGGGTAGCGGTCATGTGCTGTGGCGTTATTCACTCTGCGGAAATCTCCGCACGGTCACCATGATCCCTCAGCTTTAGGGACCATATGTAGCGGGGATGCCCATGGGCTGTTTGAGCGCCTGATGATGCCCAACCTTTCCAAGTTGGCAAACTCCTCACACACTATGGCCAGTTTAGCTACATCCAGGCACCGAGGTTGTGCGAAAACAGGTGGCCCAGTGGTGGTGATAAAGTGTTCCACCCCGTGTTTAGTGATGGCCGCCAAAAACGTCGGGACCGTGAGTGCTGGGAACTGAGTGAGCAGTGTGTGGAACTTACCGCCTGGAGCTGTGACATTGGCTAGTGTTGTTGGCCCGGCCCCTCGAGCTGTACAGGGGAGAGAATCAAAAGACATTGCATTAACCAGGCGTCTGTTAGCAACATCGACTAGCAACCCGTGTGCACACAGAAAATCAGCTCCCAAGATTGGGAAACTGCATGCCGCTATGACGAAAGTCCACTCGTACATACGGCGGTGTATGGATACAGTCAGTGTCCTCTCACCAAAAGTCCTAATGTCCGAGCCGTTTGCGGCTATCAGCTCGGGGCCGCTAGCTCCCGCTAGCCAGTCGGCGTAGGACGGCAGGATTAGGCTCTTTTGGGAGCAGGTGTTTACGAGGAACAGTCTCCCCGAGCGCTTGAATTGGCACGGTGGCACACATCTGCATGTGTTCTCTCCAAAACAGCGGTGGTAGGAGCAGAGCGTGTCTCTCTGGCGCCTTCTGGCCCCCGCTGCCGCTACCGTCACCGGCTTCTCGCCTCCGCTGGTCGTTTCGCTGGGTTCTGATGCCGCTGCATTCACTGTGAGGGCTCTGGTGGTGAGGATGATACGATCTGCCTCCTGGGCTAGCGCACGGTAGTCGCGTGCGGCCAGCAACGGTGAGGTGGCCAGGACCGCTCTTGCCTCTGCTGGGAGGTTTCGGAGGAAAAGGTGGACAAACAGAAAATGCCCGTCGTCTGTGCCCATCAATGCCAACATCTTCTCCATCAGTTCGACCGCCGACCCATCTCCTAACTCGGAGCGCCTCAGGAGCCTCTCTGCTCTCTCACAGTCCAAGAGTGTGTAGCTCCGGGTCAGCGTGGCCTTGAGAGCCTCGTATTTATCGTGGGCTGGAGGCTGTTGGAGCAGGCTCGCTACTTGCTGAGTCGTGCGAGTGTCCAGCGCTGCGATCACATACTAATATCTGGTGTCATCTGCCGTTATTCCCCGGAGGGCGAACTGAGCCTCAGTGTGGAGGAACCAAGACCGCGGGTTGTGCAGCCAAAAGTCCTGTAGTTTGACTGAAACAGCGCACGCGTTGCTGGGGCTTTCCGTCTGGGCCGTCTCTGGGATGCTTGCCGTGTTGCTGGGGCTTGACGTCCGGGCCAACTCCAGGGTTCTTGCCTCGTGTTCCATAATTCGTCAAGGGTCACCAGTGCGGAGAGTGCAAATAAAGGAACCAGACTTACACGACAGACGAACTTTATTTCTCACTCTCACTTCAATCATACACAGAAAAAGAATTTCTCAATACACCAGGGTCTCTCCTTTTATACCACTCCATTCCTTCCCCCGTTGCCTGAAATCTTGTATTACAATACGTTCACACATTCACCCCTTACTGCTGCATTACCATCTTTTCCCATTACAATACGTACTGTCCTTCTCCATTAAATCCCCCACGCTGTGCCGGCAGAGGGAATATTCCCCTCCCCTCTGCTTCCAGTCTGAGATGATTATCCCATCGTGGGTTCCCTACAGTATAACGATCGTACAATGATCTCCCAAACACTTTCATAGAAACAGCCTTTTTGGATCTAACATTGGTTACCCAACAATCTCTGTCTGTGTAAACAACATTGGTACCCCCCCCCGCCCCTTTTCAGAATTAAATACTACTTAGAACTCTGGCTTTAAAGAAATCATCAGTTTACACAACATGTTTGAATCCATTCTTAATGACTTACAGTTCCTGGTTGGGAACATATGAACGGTCTGAAAAATTTCAGCACTTTTCTTGGCAATTTTCACTTTTTGTAACCAATCCAGTAGAGTGATTTACACCATCCAGGGGACTTGTTCTGGCTCTTGAGTTGAATGTTTTACAGCCCTGATTTAAACAGTCTATTAAATAATGTTTTATTTTAAGATGATACCATGTATACATGTTTAAAGTGTCCGTTAATCACAAAGAATGCACTTAAATGGTAATCAAAACCCACATGTGTATATTTGGGTTGCACTGAGTAATAGATGCACTGCCATTGTTGTAAGTGTGTTTTTGTTAGTTGTGGTAGTGTTTCCAGCTGGTGTCTGTTTCCTTTCTTTTCAATGGGCTCACAAAACTTAAACCTCAGATAAATTGTAATTAGTACAAACTGTGTTTCTTACTGAAAATGCATCGAATGAATGATTGGTTCCATATTTCAAGAATAATGTTTCTTATATAGCAGGAAACAGAAGGATGTAAAATTACTGTCATGAATTAGTAACTCAAAAGTCCGGAACTGACAAGAATAATAAACACACTGGATGTATAAGGAGGGAGGGATGATGTAATTTAACTTAAGAGAGCTATTCTTATAACTCTAGGATGCATTAATGTTAATAGACTAGCCAGGAAAGGTCCATTATATCACTGCAGTTCTTATGGTTGTTGTAGACTGTAGGGTATATAAAGCATAGCAGTAGCTAACATGAAGTCACCCACTGGGTTCTGGACTTCTGCGTAGAAAAGCTGAGGATTAGCAGAAAGCTTCCCTTGATATGATACTTTGTGGTCAGATGTCTCAAATTTAGATATGGCCAAGTCGAGCTGTGAACACTGGCACACAACCTTTTCAAATGTGCAGGGTAAGGAATAAGGACCTGCACTTATGTAGCACTTTTCTAGTCTCAAGACCACTCAAAGCACTTCACTAGTACTAACCCTCTATTCTAAGGGCCTATAGGAGACTGAATCTAGGGATAGTTTAGAATCACCAGTTAACCTAACATGCATGTCTTTGGATTGTGGGAGGAAACCAGAGCACCTGGAGTATACCCACAGAGCACAGGAAGAACACGCAAAGTCCACCCAGAAAGGTTCCTACCCCTGCCAGCCTGGGGATTCAAACCTGGAACCTTCTAGCTATTAGGCAACAGTGCTAACCACTGTACCACCGTGGTGCAAACATCCACATACCAGAACATACCCAGAACAATATAAGGTTTACCCAGCCATTCTAATGTAACACCAATCTTAGTTTTGAGCCCCAGAATTAGTTGCATCACATTTGCTACAGTATGTGACCATCATAGGCATAAAAGATTCACATAGAAGGTCTAAAAAGTGAACTTGGCTAGTCTACAGTTGCCAGTAGGGAGTAATTGTGGGGTCCCGATTAAAGGATAATTAATGTTTAGGGGCAGGGCTACCACCTGCTTGACATGTTTTTCTTGTTTGTGACTGCAGCGTCCCTTTAAATCCCTCCCCATTCTATCTGATTTCAAAATACCAGTATGGAGATGACCAAAATGCTTAAATGGAAGCTTCACAAATCACTCAGCAGCATCACATTAATCCTTTATAGTATGCCACTATTCAGCATCTTTAATCTAAATCTAAATTAGACAAAATGTTGTGCTTTTGTTACAGGGGGGTCTGAGCTCAGTGGCCCGTGTACGGGTCTCTGTGGTGGACATCAATGACAACCGGCCCACTTTCTATCCAGTCCTCTACACGGTCAGTCTAAGCACCCACAGTGCCCCGGGAACTCCTGTTGTCAAGGTAACAGCCAACGACCCTGATGCTGGAGAGAATGGCAGGGTGACCTACCGCACGGTACCTGGAGGAGGCTCCACTTTCTTCACTCTTAACAAGGACACAGGTGTGTGTAGTGAAAGAATGATTGATGAGCTATTCTGCTGCCCTTAATTGTTGTTGTAAAGTATTGTAGGAACCCAAGCACATGGAATAACTAGAGAAAGCAAACCTCCACCGAGGCAGCAAATTTTTACCCTCGTATTTTAAAGGTCCAATATTGTGCGTTTTTCAAAGATTTGTTTTTTTTTTTTAGTTTTGACATCGTAAAGGACATGTATATGTAGTTTTAACCACCAAAAACTATTTCTGTTGTTTTACAGCTCCTCAAAGATGTTATGCAAAGTTCTGTCTGAACCAATCAGTTTTCAGCCTCCTCATTCATATTAATGAACCCATAATGTAATTTGGTAAAAATTTTCTTTGAGTGGGACAGTCATATGTAAGAAGCTTATTGCAGTTGTTCTTCTCATGTATGATTGTTTGTTTGTGTGTTTTTGTAACCCACCGGGGGACTGCAGATGCAAATTAGCAGTATTGCTAAATCTGGCATACTTACATTTGTATTAATGTTCATTAGTATGTATTGTCCCTTTCAAATAAACATTAAACTAAGGCAGTCAGGGTGTAAATGTTTCGCTAACTTAGACAAATAAGATGGAGCTTGCTGGTTTGTGACATCATGAAACCCAGGAAGTACAATCTACTCATTTTTTAAGAGTTTAAGCTCAATAAAAGCAGTGTGTTTGTATTTATTTATGAAGTGTGCTTTTTTAACATTTCAGTGGCACTATGCATATGACAAAAGGACACATTTTAGAAGGTTAAAACCTACGAAACCACCATTTTGCAGTTAATAGGACCTTTAATCTCCCCTAATGGTCAACAGATAGTGCCCTCTACTGGTGACCATCCAAACATCCAACAAGGGACTGCATTGATTCCCCTCTTAACCCCTTGCACTCTGATCAATTTCCCTAAAAATGCCAAAAAATAACATGCCCAAAGTAAATCAAAAGCTGTTCTTCAACCCTTTGCAGCATCTTCATGGGGTTGGTCTCATTTAAAAGAAAACACTTTGAATTTTTTGCCAAAACAGTCATAATCTCTCTAAGTGCTCCGGCCACTGAGAAACAGTCATCTAAACATAGTGAACTTGAAGAAAATAAATTTCGCCTGGGTGTTTTTTTGGATACAAATGCTTGCAAATAACACACAGCTTCAGATCCGGGCTGGAAAATGCAATAGAAATGTAGAACCAAGTGTTATCCAGCTGAGGTCAAAATTTTGTAACAATACCACAAAAAATGAATATATTACACAGCTTTGTTCTCAGGTTGTTCCCAGGCGTTTTTGAACTGTGCCAAATTGTGCCAAATGGCACAGTTTGGAAAAACATCTGTAACTTTTGAATGATTCAATATAGAAGCTTCATCTTGAGCTCTAATGAAAGGTGACACTCAGGGCTGTGTGTGTGTGTGTGGGGGGGGGGGTTGTTTATTCATTCATTCATGAATGAATGAACAAACAAGCCTCCACACACAAAGAAGCATGCCATGTAAAAAATGTGTGGCTTTTTTTTACAAGAAAAAATAACCTACAGTGCACTAAAAATTATTCTAAAATATTTGTAATGTAGAAGATAACAACTCCCACCCCCCGCTACAGAGGACGGCCATCGGCCATCGCTACATGACGGAATAGTCATGTGGAGATGTGGCGACCGCGGCGCACAGTCACCGCGCCCCCCCCTCGCTACAGAAGAGTAGCAGGGGGGGGGGGGGGCGTTCACGGTCCGGACACGGCACACGAACCATGTACCGCGGCGCACAGACTTCAGACTTCGTGCGCCGCACAGTTGTAATTTACCGATCTGTCAAATGTCATTTTTGATTACAATTTTCAGGGATAAAGAATAATTTAGCTTATAACACTTACCTCTTCACAACAGCAGCGTAGCTGGCGAACTTCTCTTCCTCATTGTCAGACGAACATGAAGCTGGTCCGCTTATTACGGACTCGTGGTTCTGGTCTCGCGACCCGGTCAAACCATAATTCCATTATTGCGGTTTTGCGCTTCCATGATTGTGGTTTTGGCGAACAATTTTTCAAAACAAATAACGGTAGTAATGAAAAAAGACTGGCGAACGCGTGTGTGTCACCCAGCCTTTGTCGTCGGCCTCCGTCGGTCTATGATGACCATGGAAGAGAATCCTAAACGTCTACTCTGCTGGGACAGCACCGCCTGTGGCTGAACAGGCCGATGCGCGAATGGCAGTCCCTGTCACACAGGTCACACTTGTGGGTGGTCTCCATGCTGCTGGGTCTGTGGCGGTTCTTCCTGCGGGTCCTTTTTTCATCTGCTGCAGCAGTCAGTCTCTCTTCACCCAGCCTTACACAAAACAGCTTTCGAACTTCTGTGCTTCAATTGGCTCGCTGCGTTCGCAGCCGTTGGTAGGCGGGTCCTTCTTGCTAGGTTTTCAGTCATCGGTTCTTCAAGGTTTCAGAAACCCAATTCAAGGCTCTTATTAGTCGAATGAGAGGTCAGTCATATCTAATCTGTTCGCGGCTGTGTCTGTAGTGGAAGAACGGAAATGCAGCTTTTTTTTTTCAGTGCCTCCTAGGACGCAGCGCCCTCGTGCGCTCTAGGACGCAGAGACGTGCCCGCCCGCGGTACACCGGAATGCAAGAGGTTAAGGTGCTTTCACACCAAATGCGACCGGGCGGCACAAATGCATACAAAGTCTATGGAAAGAGGCAAGCACACATGAAATCACGCATTCACATCCGAGGGATAGCGCTGGCTTTGAGATTCTGCTGTCACTGGAGTAAAAGTATCAACATTGGAGAGTAAACTAGTTTGAAAATGAGACTGTCATTCATCTGGAGACAGAAGGACCGGGAGCTCTTCAGCTGAATCGGGATGTCAGTTATTTACCCACGGATTCCTGCCACAGACGTGCTAACAAGGTTAGCAAGCTAGCAACGGAAACACCCATCATCTTGTAAAGTTTTGGAGACAGAGACAACTTTTTTAAGTGAGCTCCCCCCGTCGGATAATGTAAACCTAAAGCATGACCTTATTTTGGGGATTTCCACAGTAGGTTGAACACTGCTGCAGAAGTTATAAAGGCAACTTCACCTGTCTGCATCTCACTCAAACAGTAAATTCATGTCTATTCGTGTGTTCACATTGAGTTATAATGTATTTGTGGTGCATGAAAAATTCGCCCGTTCGCGTTTGGTGTGAAAGCACCTTTTGGAATCTTAGGAATAACCTCAGGAATTCTTGAAGGCTGACAGATCACTCCAAAAAATGTAATCGATTGGTCCTTCATCCATTCCCAAGCTTTTCTGAACCTTTGATCAAAATCTGTCAATAACTGTTTTAGTTATGTTATTTAAACACACACATGAACAAGCAAATGAAAATAACAAAAAAAAAAACCTACTTGCTGAAGGTAATCATCCTTCTCAATTTATCCTTTCCTATTGCAGGTGTGGTTTCACTGTCTCGCTCACTGCATGGCAAAGCCAACACAGTGATCTCCATGGTCATATCAGCCGAAGACGGGGGCGGCCTAACAGCACCAGTCAATGCCAGAGTGAATGTCAGCGTGGTCGGAGGCTCAGTGGCGTCTCCGGTGTTTGAACAGGCGCAGTATTTCTTCACTGTATTGGAGGATGTTCTCAGGGGGACAGTGGTGGGAGTTGTCCGAACTGTTACCAAGACAGGTGAGACTTTATCCCCTCTCGTGTATCTACTGTATTTTGCATGCACGGCTGTTCTGCCAAGCTTTGCTTTTAACACTCGCATACCTCACCAGTGGGAACCAGTTTTATGTGGCTTGCAGTACGAGATTCAATCTTTTTGACATTTGAAATGTGCTAATGGGCTGGAGAGTGTGGAATGCTTTATCTCCAACTCCAGTACTCCATTAAGAAATCACATTCATCACAGAGCACTGGCTTTAACAGGGGCTTTTTTTTTCTTGTAGATAGACTTATGTTTTGTCTAACTGTTAATGAAGGCGAAATGGATTTTTTTTGTAAGTGCTGCAATGGATCGATGTGTGTTACTGTGCTAAATCAAGACCCCTGATTACTTTCAGCATCTTTCCATTTATTATCACATATAGTTAGGCCCAGAAATATTTGGACAGTGACACAATCTTCATGATTTGGGCTCTGCATGCCACCACATTGGATTTGAAATGAAACAACTACAACAGAATTGAAGTGCAGACTTTAAGGTTTAATTCAAGGGGTTGAACAAAAATATATGATTAAACATGTGGGAATTGTAGCTATTTTTATACAAACACTCCTCATTTCAGGGTCTCAAAAGTAATTGGACAAATAAACATAACCCTAAGTAAAATGTTACTTTTCAATATTTTGTTGAGAATCCTTTGCAGGCAATGACTGCCTGAAGTCTGGAACCCATGGACATCACCAAACGCTGGGTTTCCTCCTTTGTGGTGCTTTGCCAGGCCTTTACTGCAGCTGTCTTCAGTTGTTGCTTGTTTCTGGGTCTTTCTGCCTTAAGTTTTGTCTTGAGCAAGTGAAATGCATGCTTGATTGGGTTGAGATCTGGTGATTGACTCGGCCATTGCAGAATATTCCACTTCTTTGCTTTAAAAAACTCCTGGGTTGCTTTTGCAGTATGTTTTGGATCATGTCCATCTGTACTGTGTTATATAATTGTATCCTGAATATGTTTTCGTAAACAGCTAAAATAACAAAACTTGTGTCACTGTCCAAATATTTCTGGGCCTAACTGTAGATTAAATATGAGCTGAAGTAAACGGACAGTATCCTTGTCTCCTAAAAGTGTCAGTTGATCTGGGTTTTTTTGTACTGAGTGTGTAGTCACTTACCTAAATTGGAAGATGTAATCCTAATGGATGTGTATTGCAGCATGAGTATAAGCTTCCTTAAAGTTGGAGGAGATGTTAAGCAGTGGGGTCAAGGTTCACCCCCCCCCCCCAAAGAAAGGTTAAGTGCCATACACTTATTTTCCTGTATTTTCTTCTCTGCCTATTCTACATCAAACAAAAATGTGCAAACAGCTTTAAACCATAAAATGTAATACCAAAATATGAAGCAGGTTTCACATTTAAAATGCCCAACTTTCTCTGAATAGTCCTCTCTTCTTCCATCAGAATTTAATCTTTGTATCTCTTTCTTTCCTATATTATTAAAAGTTGAGTATTAAGCATTCTGAAAAGTGCCAAGTGCTCATGCTAATAGTGGCATCTTTAGCAATTCCTGTCGTTCTCTCATGTGTCTTGTTTTCTCTCTGCTCATGTATTTAGGTGTTTCTAAAGATATCTTTTACTCCATATCTTCTGGAGACCCTGATGGTTACTTCACTGTGGACAGTTCTTCTGGTACCATTCGCACAGCCCTTCCCCTGGACCATGAAACCTGCTCCAGTCTTGATCTTGAGATCCAGGCACGCTCAGGCTCTCCTCCAGCATATGGAACCAGCAGAGTACGAATAACCATTGCAGATATAAATGACAACGCCCCCACCTTCCTCCCCTCTTCATCGGAATCCCTCCTTTTACCTGAGATTACCAAGATGGGTACCGTTATCTACCGTATTCAGGCCACGGACAAAGACTCTGGTCACAATGGCCAGCTTAGTTTCGATCTCATTTCTGCTGGGGCTGCAGGCAGCAGTGGCCAGAGAACATTTGGTGTTGACCGAGGCAGCGGAGAGATCCGTTTGATCGGGACTTTGTCATATGAAAGTGTCCCACGCTATGACCTTCAAGTGGTTGCCAAAGACGGCGGAGCACCTCAGCTCAGCTCCACCTTCACCCTTGTGGTCCACATCCAAGCACAAGATGCTCAAGGGCCCAATTTTGATACTATCACATATCGAGTGGAGCTACGAGAAAACACGCCTCTAAATACACGTTTCCTTCAGGTGCGAGCACTCAACAGAGAGGGCTCTGGAAATGGAGGAAGCTCCTCATTGTCTTCTCCCTCTTCTATTTCTTACCGGCTAAGACCTGATGGGGATGCTGCCTGTTTTGGCATCATGCCAGACAGCGGCTGGCTGTTTGTCCGGAGTTCTGTTGACCGAGAGGTCAAAGACATGTACCTGTTGACAGTTCTCGCCACGTCAGGCCCTGCGGGGACCGGAAGAACTGGTAGTGCCACTGTCAGGGTAACTGTAACTGACGAGAATGATAATTCACCGCGACTGAGCCAGGAGAGGGTTTTCCTGGCTGTCAGAGAAAACCTGCTGGCAGGAACGGGCTTTGGCCGGGTGTCTGCAACAGACAGAGATGCAGGCCTTAATGCTCGACTCATCTACAGGCTGCTGCACACAGACAGGCACTTTCAGATCAACTCACAAACAGGTGAGACAAACACCATAAACACACCTTAGCAGCTGAATCTGAATGACAAGATGTTGTTTTGTTTACTTTTACAATGTTACATCATGATTTCCCCCAAGATGCTGCCAATTTCCCTTTTCTCAGTTAAAGTAGGGCAATAATTAATTTCCAATAATCCTAATTGATTTTCCTTTCTATCTATTTTTTCTTATTTTCCTTCTCTTTTGCTTTAGGTGAGATCAGCACCCGCCTTGCCCTGGACAGAGAGCACCAATCCAGCTATCAGCTTGTTGTGGTCGTACAGGACGGGGGAACGCCTCCTCGCAGTACCACAGGCACCGCTCATATCACTGTGCTGGATGAAAACGACCACGCCCCCAGTTTTATACATGCCAGACCTGACAGGGAGCTGCTTCTTCAGGTGAGAAGGAAGGCAGAGTGCTGGCAGGTCAGGCTGCTGGTTTATTAAGATAAATTGTTTGAGTTAATTGTTTTGTTCCTGGTGTACAACTTGATCTTCTTTCAACAGAGAGGTATAACATTTAGCCAAAGAAGTTGTCTCTGCAAATGCCAGAAGTTGTAATATGCTTCATGTGTTTCTGACTACTAATCGGACGGTCAGGGGTTCGATTCCGGCTCTGTCTGCAGTCTGCATGTCGAAGTGTCCTTGAGCAAGCCACTAAACCCCCAGTTGCTCCTGGTGGGTCAGGCCAGCACCGGTGCATGGCAGCTCCACCGCCATCAGTGTGTAAATGGGTGGATAGCAGGATCTGTAAAACGCTTTGTGTCATGAACCCTCCCGTGCACTTCACCATTGCGCACAGCGAGGGGTGAAAAGATGAGGATTTACGCGCAGGGTAAACGCCACACACATTTATTACACACCAAGAGTCACACGATTCCAACACAAGACATACAGGACAAATCACATTCTGCTCAGGGAAACTTAAGGAGTCCTCCAGAAAACTCTAGTCTTACGGGGTATAACTTGTGACATGACCCAAAGTGCGACAAGCAGGCAGCAATGGGGAAATGCAGGCAGTAATATTCACAAGCTGGAGCAGTCCGAGAAAGTCCAAGATCCCCAAGCACAAACAATAAACACAGATAGTCATGTCTCTCGGTTGGATTCGGTACAAAGGCAGGGCATCAGAACCAGAGAGACGGTTTACACACACCGAGGGGAACAGCGACGGTGTGGTGAAAACTCACGATACTGAGACAATACACAAGATATTGAATATGCTCAGTGACCCAGCAATAATAAGTTGCTCTCAGCCAGCACACACCTCCACCAAGGCTCCTTCTCTCCCTTCCTTTGTCCATCCATCTTTCCGTATCTCCCTGCCTCCATCCCTCCATACATTGCAAGATAGGACCTTGGTGAAGGTATGCACTTATGGATCACCTTCAGAATCTCATGGGTTCTTCTGTAGCTCAAGGAGCACCTCTGGTGAAAACTTCATCAAACTCTGTCCAGTAATTTTTGAATAATCTTGCTTACACATTGTGAGAAGATAGAGCCTTGACAGAGGTATCCACTCTCGGATCATCACCAAAATCTAATGGGTTCATCCTTAGCCCAAGAGCCACCTTTGGTGAAAATTTCATTGAAATCCGTCCAGTAGTTGTTGTGTAATTCTGCTAACAGACAAAAAGACAAACAAACGCACGCCAGCAAAAACTTAACCTCCTTGGTGGAGGTAATAAATGAATTGTATACTTAAGAAGGATTTCAGTAGAGCTAATAGTTCTCCACTGTAGGTAATGGAGGGACTTCCACCTGGGACTGTCGTGGGGATAGTGACAGCCAAGGACCCAGACGAGGGAGAGAATGGCACCATATACTACTCACTATCAGGTGAGCCTTTCAAACCATTACATGTGTGTAATATTTGTGTAAATTTCCAAATGTTTCTTTGTCTGATCTTCATTTCACCCTCTTAGGCTCCAGAGCGGAGCGCTTCTCCCTCAACGTGAACACCGGTGAGCTCAGGACCGCTTCCTCATTGAGATGGGCAGAGCGAGCCGAGTACGCCTTCACCATTACTGCTGCCGACCACGGCACACCAGGCCTCAGCTCCACCTGCAAGCTGCGGATACAGGTGGGCACCTGCGCGTTTTCCATATTCAGTCAGGTCTAGTAAAACATCTGTCATGTCATGTCCGCATATTAAATCATCCCGTTCGTGATTCTTGCTGTAAATTTGCTCCATTTGAGGGAAACAGTGAGCAGTGTACTGTCAATTTAAAGTGTCTGTGACACGATTTAGGAACTATGGATCAATATTCAGTATGAATTTATCTTCAATCGTCCATATAGTTGGTTCGTTTGACTTAGAACACTAAATAGGTGGAAAAATATTTCTAAGTGAATTCAAATTTAGTGCCGTGTTGCACTAACGCAATCTCCTGAGACGTGTCTCGTTTCCGGGTATGACGTCATGAGGGGAGTTTCCTCTTGGCTGATCCGTGTGCTGTCAGTGTAAACAAGCTGTTTAGCGTCTATATCAGCCAAGAAATGCCGAAACGTTGCGTGGCTGGCTGTTCTAATTGCTCCAGTGAACGTACAAGCCTGTTCTCTTTCCCAAAAGATCCAGATCGTCTTAAAAAATGGGCGAAGCAAGTACAGAGAACAAGGGACAAATGGCAACCAACACCATCTTCTGTACTCTGTAGCGATCATTTCACTGCAGACAGTTTTGAGGAGGCGCCTTCTATACAGGAATCTTTAGGCTTGAAAGTTCGTTACAAACGGGTTCTAAAACCGACTGCCATACCTACGGTTTTTAAATGAAAACCCACAGCTCAAGACGATATCAACATATCAAAACAGCGCAGAGAAGCAACAGTGTCAAAACTCGCCCAGAAAAGAGTCTGTGTAATTGATTTTTTCCACATAAGGCGATCGTTATTTAATCGTTTGGTTTACAAAAATTTTGGCTTCAATTAATTTTTTTATTTCCCCGATCGGGTGGTTGGGGAAATAAAAAAAAAAAAGCTCAGATATTCAGTTTCGGTAGGCAATGAGATTTATAAAAATAAAAACTGAAAAAGTAATATAGCATTTTTTTAATACAAAGTCATTCCATTTGGAGTAAAGTCAACACTCGGCTTCAAAATTCATAGGGGAGGGTTTTACTTTCTGTGGAAAAAATATAATAAAATCCAGTGTGCTAATTTTTTTTCTCATGTCGGGGAAATTCTGGTCACATTGGCCGGTTTGTAAATAAAACTATTAAATAACAATTGCCTAATTATTAAAAGTCTTGAGTCATATGTTATACGACATTATTTATGGGTCTTTACCGTCATAATGTGCAGATATACAGTATATTGATTTTTTTTCCATATATGGCGATCGTTATTTAATCATTTGGTTTACAGAAATTTTGGCTTCAATTCATTTTTTTATTTCCCCCATTGGGTGGTTGGGGAAATAAAAAAAAAAGCTCAGATATTCAGTTTCGGTGGGCAATGAGATTTATAAAAATGAAAACCGAAAAAAGTAATATAACGTTTTTTAACACAAAGTCATTCCATTTGGAGTAAAGTCAACACTCGGCTTCAAAATTCATCGGGGAGGATTTTACTTTTGGCGGGAAAAACATAATAAAATCACAATCGCCTGATGTGGAAAAAAAAAATCAATTACACAAACTCTTTTCCGGGCAAGTTTTGACACTGTTGCTTCTCTGCGCTGTTTTGATATGTTGATATCGTCTTGAGCTGTGGGTTTTCATTTAAAAACCGTAGGTATGGCAGTCGGTTTTAGAACCCGTTTGTAACGAACTTTCAAGCCTAAAGATTCCTGTATAGCAGGCGCCTCCTCAAAACTGTCTGCAGTGAAATGATCGCTACAGAGTACAGAAGATGGTGTTGGTTGCCATTTGTCCCTTGTTCTCTGTATTTGCTTCACCCATTTTTTAAGAAGATCTGGATCTTTTGGGAATGAGAACAGGCTTATATGTTCACTGGAGCAATTACAACAGCAAGCCGCCACGCAATGTTTCAGCATTTCTTCACTGATATAGAAGCTGAACAGCTTGTTTACATTGACAGCACGCGGATCAGCCAAGAGGAAACTCACCTCATGATGTCATATCCGGAAACGAGGCAAGTCTCAGGAGATCAACACGGCGCTAAATTTGAATTCACTTGGAAATATTTTTCCACTTATTTAGCGTTCTAAGTCAAAGGAACCAACTATATGGACGATTGAAGATAAATTCATACTGAATATTGATCCATAGTTCCTACATCGTGTCACAGACACTTTAAATAAACAAGAAGTAAGAGGGAAAGAAAATGAATCTTAGCCTGTTTAAACAAAAATCCTCTGTCAAATCTAGTGGTGTTTCCTGATCCAAAGGTGAGTGGGATAACCGAAGCCCATGAGCTGCAGGAGGGTTTATGGACTGGGATGGAACTAATACTCTGAACTTTCTGCAGGAGGGTCAATCATGAATATCAGCATGCACTATCAGAACAAAAAAATAGCTGTAGAGCCATTTGGCCAGGGAAGGGTGGTGGTTTGCTTTGACTGCGGAGCTTTGAGCGCAGTGTTTCTGTGTGATGTGATTTCAGAAAGGAAAAGGATGCTAATTACAGCGGGAGTGCTTGTCTTAGATTTTGCCTGCGCACTGCTTGTGTGCGACACTGAGATTAGACAGAGGGGAAACAGGCACCTTGGAATCAAATGCTCCCAGATGAGATTTGATGAAAGCCAGCTGCATCAAATCAGAGAGAGAGAGAGAGAGAGAGTACACTACCGTACAGTAGCAGGCAGGGATACACACACACAGACACACTTTCAAACGCTTGCACGAGGTAACATTTCCAGGTAATGATTTTGAGATAACATTTCACATAGCTGTGCGTTAAATCGGGCACAGGGATATAGCTGTTGTACACCACATGTACTACAGAACACATGATAGCCTGCTTGTATGGGGAGTACACTAGCACAGTTGCTCTGACTAGTAGGTAAGCAAAATTTGATCTTAATTAGCAATTAGTTATTATATACAGATATGCCTTGCACATATTTTTGCTGCAGATGTCTTTCACTTTAATTTTAAATTATGTCCACCTGTTCTAGGTTTAACTACAATGTTCGCATTCAATAGGAACATTAGAAAAAACGCTATTCACTGGAATAGATGTTAAGAATTAAAACAAGAACTTGTGTGTGCATGGATTGCTTGAAGATGAAACCAGAAAATCTGCTTATGTTTGCTGTCTTCATAGTTCTTTGATCTGTCCCAGAGCGGAGTTGAGCCCTGCGGTGGTTCAGAGTGTCAAAGCCCCTCTGTCATATATTTGTTTCCTATCAGACCGGGACTGTAGCAAATATTGGCGCTGCTCACTGCAGTGCAGTATTTGAACTGGAACATTTGACGCTTTTCTCTACTATCACACCCTTCATTATCTTGTCTGAGGTCACAGATCCCTGACTCTTATATTGCAGCCAGTGTCAGGATTTTTACTGGAAGGATCACACATCTCTTGATGCACAATGAGAAGGCCTGTGAGGGTTATTATAGTAATAACAACAAAACAGAAACAGACTACATCCCAAGGCTATGTTTAGGGATGGGTTGGTGCAAGGGGTGCACGGTGCACAGCTGCACTGTCTGCAGAATATCAAAAGATATAAGATCCCCTAACATTTGTACTTAAAGGATGACTTGACACACTTTTATCCTGTCCTGAAGATATTTCAATACAAATGCTTTTATTGCCATTATACTGAAGCCCTGAAAGGCAGAAAAAGGGATATACTGTATTTGAAATTTTTCTAAGTCCAATACTAGCTGCAATACTGAATTCGTCCACTGGAGAGCACTGTTAAAAAAAACATTTTTTTTGACTTGCCTTTCAGGCAGTGCTCTCCGATGGATGAATTGAGTTATGCAGCTAATAGACAGCCTAAGTCCCGCCCCCTCTACTTCCACATATGGGACCTTAAATCGAAAAAATTCTTCATTGAAATGAATGGCAAGAGCGAAATTATCTTTTGATCCCGATCAAATTTTGCCACGTGTTACACATATGATGTTTGTCAATTTAAAAGATAATTTTCCACGTAATTAAAGTTGTCGGCTGTCGTGTAATAACAGAGTAATACTACCATCTCCCATCATCCCACATCACTAAACACGATCAGATTACTAAAACCTCACCTCCTGTTTCCTGACCAATGAATAAAGGATCCAAAGAGGAGAAAAACAACACAAAGGTATTGTTTTGTATTGTGAGCGCTGCAGCTGACCCAGAGGACTGCTAGTTACTTCACATTGGGCGCGCTTTGAAAAAATAGCGTAAGCTCCATCCATCTGTGTTTGTAGTTTTTTTAATTTACGTATTTTCATAACCTTATACTGTAACAGTTAGAGAACAGCCTACACCATTAGTTAAGTGGAAAATTATCTTTTAAATTGACAAACGTCATATGTGTAACTCGTGGCAAAACTCGATCGGGATCAAAAGATAATTTCATTCTTGCCATACATTTCAATGGAGAATTTTTCTGATTTAAGGTCCCATATGCGGAAGTAGAGGGGGCGTGACTTAGGCTCTCTATAGATCTCTTGCACAATGTAGAGTGACGTAGTTCCGCTTTCCGATCGCCCTAGGAGTTCCGTTATATTTACCCACTATTTAGTTCTTTGTCATTTTTTTCTTTATAAACTTGTGTTT